>OX411880.1:15456719-16945944 GCA_948293265.1 Cheilosia impressa
CACAGTTGTCGAGTGAATGCTGGTGAGTCGTGCCATTGTACGGTGTCTGGGGTGGGGGCGGAGCCTAACCACTAATTTTTTTTTTTGTGTTTTGCGACACTTACTTATGACCACAGTGGGTCCGCAGTTGATTTTCAGGGCTTGGCCCAAGGTGGAACCTCACTAAGTTTCAACGAAATGGTGAACTTTCGTCCAGCTAGAGCGACGGCGACACTCTTTAATACTATAGGTACTTCAGTTTGTAAATAAAGAGATACGCCTGCATTTCTCATAGGAATCAACTCACTTTTCGTTCATATAGTCGGCATCATTGAGGAACATCAGGCTGTCCATCCATTTACATTTTTTCTTAGGCCTTGGCCAAGCAATAAGCGACGAACGACAGAGCCATTGAGCGACGTCACTCTGCATATAACAAAATTGCTAATCGCTTAGAGCTTACGTGGCCACCGCCACACGATTTCACAAGTTAAAATTTTTTAGAGCAACGTCGCTCAATCGCTCTGCCGCTCGTCGCTCACTGCGTAGCTAAACCCTTAGGAGTAATTGCCCCACTTCCAAAATGTAGACCGTCACTTAATCTCCAAATAAATACACATTAAATCAAATTACAAGTTAGATATTTTATTTTTAAATTACACGTCCGCTTGTCTCTGCGATTGCTAAGACAATGCCTGTTTCTTTTCCTACTTGCCTACACCTACACCGACAGTCCTCTCTTACAATGTTGTTTTTTTTTTGTTGTTGTTTTAGTCTTTATGTTTACATTTATTCTCTTTTGACAGTGTTGCCACAAAAAGGAAGCTTCATTGCCTTTATGTCCATGTAGAATCTGTCCTTAAGACTTCTCCACCGGTCTTTTCATTTCTTGGCTTGATTAAAACAATGTGGTAAATGGATTCATCAAAACTGTCATATTTAGCAGAAACATTTATTTTCCTTGATAGCTCCTCCATTAATTTATCCTTCGGTTAAATATTTTAAATAGTGTTTGTTGCGTTTATTATGAGAATATGTCGTTTACCTTGACAAATTCTATTAGCTTTTCTTCCATTTTTGTTAGTGCGAGAGGAGAATTTCTGCAAAATGGTGTGTCCGTTTCAAAACCCGAATCGCTTTGAACTACAATTGACAGTCATATTGGCTTAGCTGAGTTCCCCCAGTTCGAAATAAGCCCTAATGAACTGACATCTAGTGGTGATGTGTGCACTTTAAAGTTGAGTCTACACTTTTTAATATTTTTAACACCCGTTTTAATTACCTGTGTTGCAATTAAGACAGAACACTGTGGTAGTGGTTATGAAACAAATTTTCAAAATAGATCATTCACTGTCATTAAAAGAAGAAATGATACCTTTGTATTGAATGACACACTGAAAATATGCCATGAAAGCGTATGGGCTAACAAATTCACCGGAAATACGTGGCTTAGTGTTTGCAGTATAGAAACCGTAAGCTATAGACAAAGATTCAAATACATAAGTTCAACAAAATTGCAAATCATCTTAGATTGTAAAACATCAAGGAATCTGTTGGTTTAGAAATTTCCTTTAACCTCATTTATATGTGCAAAGATAAAATATTTTTGTTGATCAAATTGCTAACTGAAATTGTGTGTTCATTATAATAATAAGTTATAATTTTGACTGCTAAACTATTTGAAATAAATATATTTATATATGTATATACGTCATAAAATGAAACTTGTATACAAAGTAAATTATGGTACTTCATTATAATGTAATAAGTGTTCAGTTGAAGTAGTTACAACATACGGTCAAAAATAAATTAAATGAAATCAAATACGTAAATGAATAAAAAATGCATATGAATTTAGACAGAATCAAAACAATCCCTAACCTATAAAACTAGAAATGGCCTCAAATAAAACCTATAAATTAAAATAGTCAATGCTACTTTGGAATTGAGTGGAAAATAATCAACAATAATTGTTCTAAACTAACACACACTCTGAAGACAAAACACAACTATAGTTGTTGCTTATTTTATTTAAAATTAACTTTTAGCTAGTAAATGAATGACTTTTGTTGCAAATCTAATCACAGAGGTTTATATATTATATTTGTATATACAAAATGAATCGAACAAACAGCGTTAAATTGAAATTTTGTTTGTGATATATGCTGTAGTGTATACGTGTGTATTATAACAATGTTCTATTATTTTTCTACAAAAAAAAAAAAATATACATATATATATTAAAGAATAATTGCTATCCCTATACTATATGTCTATGTGTGACAAGACAAAACTTAATAGTTGTCTAATATTTTGATTTTTTACTAATTTGCAACAATGTGAACGAACATTTGTGAACTAATTATTATTTTATTAAGAAAAAGACGAGGGTTTTACAACATAAGATAATTTAAAAAACCAAAAAAAAGAAGAGCTAATAATATTCAAAAATATATGTAATAAAATTAAGTGGAAAAAAGCGTTTTATTCATTGATCGACGGAATCGTGTTTTTTTTTGTGTCACTGACCTTAAAAACGACTGTTACTACATACTGCGCTCTGACTCTGGTAAGTTTCTATCCTTTGGGGTTCCATATAGCAAAAGTAGCAACCAGGACAGTTTTATTGAACAACTACCTCAGCAAAGTGAAGCAAAACAAAATAAAGTAAAGGACAGTTCGGGGTGCCATTTTCTTTTCTTTTTATTCTACACTAGGTGTCATGAAAAATCACCAGGGGCCCTTCTCTCTATTTCGTCCCATTCGAAATAGCTTTCCCCTTCCGCTTTTAAGTAGGTACTCTATAATAATTTCGGAAATCTAAATGCGACATAACTACATTTCATGCCACTTTCGGAAAACACAGTAGAAAAAGTTCGAACGAAATACAGAGTAGGGCCCCAGAAAGGGTTAAAAATCAATTGCTGCTTTGAAAATTTGCTTCTACTGGAATTGAGCATATTTAAAAACCTAGTTATCTTAGTCGACTAAATCGGACTGAACTAGCCACTCCGGACGTTCGGCTTCCTAGTTTAGTAAGTCTGACAGCTGACTGACTCACGTGAATAGCATTTTTCAGTTGATGTTTATGGAGGGGTAGCTGGCAAATCTAGTCAGCAAAATCTTGCCTCTATAGTCAGCTGGCAATTCGAAGAGCAAATTCTTAAAAGCTCAAAAACGGACAGGTGAAATGAAAAAGTGTTGTTTTTACTCTGAAAATTTGGAACTTGCGCATGATATTTAACAAGCATTTGCTCGCACAACACTATAATTCCTTACTCAAAAGGTAAAGTGGCTTAAGTCGATTTAAGCCAAAAACAGTATTTTTAAATATTTAAAATTAGAAAAAATTTACCTACAGTTTGGTGTAATCACCTTGTTTCTACCTACTCTGGTAAACTGTTTTTTCTTCTGTTACAACTACTTAACTGAATAAAAGTAAAAACATTGCATTTGGAAAAACGTCCAAGTTCTGAAGTAAATTGCAGCCTTCTTCTCAAAGTAGTTTTTTTCACGAATTTTTTTAAGATTAAAATTGCTCTCCTGAAAAATATGAAAAATCGACCTAAGCCATTTTACCTTTTGAGTAAAATACCAAATATTTGTAACAGTCTATCGAAAAAATGCTAATCCCGACTTTAGTCACAACTTTAACGCTGACCGCGAGAATACAAAATCAATTCAAGTTACCTAGCCAACGCGTTCGTATACCCAATTCAGACAAATCTAGTTGTCGTTTTACATAGGTAGGTATCAGATTTCGTGTGTCTAATCGAACATAAAAACGTCACTTGCTCGTTTATATTTGTGCGATTGGAATATGTACATATAACCTTCGACACTTTTCGAAGCGTTTTCCATTCACTGGTTAAAGTAAAAAATAGATCATCCCGATGCAATTCCTTTATTTTCAGTTAGAAAATTTCACGAAAACGTAAACAAACTCCACTAGTTGTCAAACTCCAGCGTGCTTTGCTTGTATTGGTAAATCTGAAGCAAATCAGAGAAAAAATCCAGACTCGCAAAAGTGCTCTGAAATTGTTTTATTTGTACCAAACGAACATGCTCTGACTCTGAGAGCAAAATAAAGTGCTCTGAGAGCGCCCAATCAAGTACCACATAACCACATTCCACATTACACGGTGTCTCCACGAGCAATTTTTCATATCTTGCAATCATTGACTTATTATATGGACTGCTAGTAGCCAACTTCGCGTTGGTTCCATCATAAGCGCTAGCTCTCGTGGTTCGGAGCGGAATAAATCGGAAACTCACAGCTGACGTTTCCATTTCGTTGCGGATAGTTTTACTGTGTTTTTGCGATTAAAGATTTAAAATAAAACAATTTTGTGTTGTATGATTGTTTGCAATTTGCAATATGAATTAATTTTCTCTGAAAAGGGACAAATCTGTTTCCATAGGTAAAATTTTCAATCGAAATGCATGAGGCAGAAAACTAATTTTGTTTTATTTATGTGGTATTCGATTGGGCTTCTTCAGATTTGCTCTCAGATTTCAGATTTCGTGTGGCTAATCGAACACAAAAACGTCACTTGCTCTTTTTTTTTGTTGATGTTTGTGCGACTGCAATATGTGTAGCTTTCCCCACTTTTCTAAGCGTTTTCTATTCACTGGTTAAATTTTGTATGAAAACATTCAAAATGCTCGCCCGGATTGATTTCTAAACATTTGTACATAAATAATTAACAAAAATAGATCCACCCGATGCAATGCTTTTCTTTGCTGTTGAAAAATATCAATAAAATGTAAACAAACTCCACTAGTTGTCAAACTCAAACGCACGTGTATTGGTAAATCTGAAGCAAATCTGAAAAAAAATCGAGATTCGCAAAAGTGCTCTGAAATCTGGAAAAGATTTCTTTTTTTTGTACCAAGCGAACATAAAAATTGTCCTGAGAGCAAAAAAAGTGCTCTGAGAGCGCCCAATCGAATACCACATTAGATTGCGTACAAAAAATTGATTTAACAAGATACGTTATCTTAATGACGAGTACATTGACACGGAATCAGCTTATAATAAAAGAATTTGCTCCAAACATTTCGAAGCAAATTGCTACAAAAAAATTTATATGATGAATTAAATTCTCATGTACTTGAATGTGATATTCTTGACAATCATAAGTATTGATTGATCAGAAATGCGATAGAAATACACGCTAAAGTTTTATTACATCATATTTCTAAAATGAATAATGAAAAACAACATAAAAAACTAATTCGTAATAAATATACGAAAATTGTGCAATTTATGGGACAATGAAAAACGATTTTTTATTCAAATTTGGTTGGTTCCATCTGTATTAATTATTTAAACTTGCATAATTTCGTGATGACATCTATTGTAAACAATGCCGCAACAATTTGAATTTCAACCGTTTCACTTGGCAAATTCACTCACGCCCAATAGGTGGCTCTAGCATTCTATGGAGAAATCCAAGATGGTTGTCATTTTGTTTCACTTATTTTTTGCATGAACCCCATTTCACATTTCACTAGCAGTCCATATATAATAAGTCAATGCTTGCAATATGTCATTCTATGGAAATTGCTCGCGGAGACCACAAAGAGAATGATAAAAAAAATTTCTTGGAATGTATTGCTCAGCTTATTGCTTTCTATGGATAGTATGATATGATCTGACATTTCTCTGCAATTTGACACTTGTTTTTCATTTCGACGATGGCTGAGTGGCGAAAGGACGTCGACGCTTGTAGCGCTGAAACAAAATATTTGAATAAAAACGAGACAAAATGTAGTCATGACAAGGATAACTATGGTAAATGGGAATAGATAAAGGAAAAGGATGTATTCACATGGGGCATTCGCATTATAGTTTGGCATCTCGATCAGAAAGGTTCTTATTTCCTTAAAAAAAAAGTAGCTGTTGAGGTTGAAGTTTAAATAATAGTCGTTTGGTTATTTTCTTTTGTTTTGTATTGTTATTTTTGCGATGGCTGAATGGCGAATGGAAGAAATAATTCAATTCATAAACAATTACGAAAAATTCGAGTGTCTGTGTTATTAAAGCAAAGTTAGAAGTAAAAAACAACTACGCAGCTTAGTATTTATTAAACGTGTATATTCAATAAGAAAGGAAAATGGAATAAAACCACATGACAAAAGGTCTGGCACCAGCAAAACAAAAAAGTGGTGCCAAGTTATAAAGGAAAAAAACATTCGCTTTTCAACAGTTTGTGGAATTACAAAAGCAAAGAGTACAAAAGGTTGGACCTTAAAAAAACGCATGGTTGCAATTGCCCAAAGAAAGTGAAAGAAAGTGGAAAGGACATCGAAGAGCTAAAAAAAAATTAAAAACCTACGACCAGCCTACGTTGTGGAGAAGAAGAAATATTCATTCTGCAGAAGTTCCGAAACTCGTCATCTTCCCACAAAACATCTTTCAATAAATGTTCCTCCAGAATGTGCATTTCCCTTTTTCCCAAAAATGGATTTACCCAAAACCTACGTTTTCTTTTCTGAGTTCGTTTCCGCAGTTTCCGCAACAAACAAAATTTCATCTGGCATTTTCCTAGTGTGCGTTGGTGAGTTTATGGCAGTTCCCTAAAAATATCCCGGACACTTCTGTCGTGTTATCGACCTGGAAGTGCTCTTTTGTTTTCAATGAAACGAATGGCGTTTTCCATTGGTTTCACTCGGGGATCCATCATTCTGAAATCCAATGGAACAGCAAAACTGCTTCTGACAGAATCCACCAAAGTATTGGTGAAATGCCAAAAAATTATCTATGGCTGCTGTCAGCCGACTTGTAATAAATACATAAAATTGCACTTGTGTGAGTGCTTCTTGAGTGGATTCTGACTTGAAATCGAGAAGCGAAATTCTCTTCTCAGAATCACCAGAAGAGTATTTTTGTGCCAATGGAACAGCATTTTTTCGATTCCGGACTCTCCCGGACGCTTCTTTTTGTCCAATTGAAAACGACAGATGAAAGAGCATTTCTAGATTTGATCTTTTGATAGAAAGGTAATTCGTTTCTTCAATCGAAAACGCCATAATTGACATACCACCGATAGAAAAACAAAATGGAGGGTTTAAAAAAAAAATTATTTGGCAAGATAATTGCGAGTTGGCGGTCTCAGTATGATTCGTCTATGATTGGAGGGCTAACCGGGCTAACCAATAGGTCGTAAAGAAGGGTCTGCTTCATTTAACTAAGGCAAGGCGCGCAGTGATGTAGTGTGGTAAAGATGAGACATTCTGCGTGGCATAGGATTGATGAACATTTAGCGTGACGATGGAATAGCGGCGAAGTGGTATGAAACTGACTTAAGGCGCACTGCAGTGGCAAACAACGTATATGGTGCCACATCACCGCATTTCTGAAAATGTCGTCCTTAGAGGTCAGAGAAAATGCTCTGTTATTTGCACAACTTGCTAACCGAAATGCTTAAAATCAGGAGAAGAAGAAAAAACACTATTGCGATCATCCTCCCTGTGAAAAACATAAAAAAATTTTGAGTTTTCATTTAAACTTGGACGAGCGGAAATTGAAACTTCTCTATCGAATAAAGAAAGTGACATTTTGCAAGTTACTTGCGAAACCCAGGCCCACTGCCACTCTTGAAAATCCTTTCGCGTATTGTCATACAAACAGGGATATGCCTTTACAAGGGTTCCATATTTTATTAAATGTTTGGTCGTATCGCGTATTTTTATTTTCCGGGTAAACAAAAATACGCAATTTAATTGCAAAATCCACGTCACTAGTCGTTTGCCACTGACCAGACTGACATCACGAAACCTGCAAAATACCACGTCACCCCTACTTCGCATGGATGGACGCATTTTCATTTGTTTACATAGGCTTTGGCGTTTCTGAAAACGCGAGGAACACCCACAATTCACGTGTACATCTGAACGCCTGTGTCCTTATGGCGTCATCTACTCTGACGGTTTATTGTGATGCAAACCTCAACCTCAACGGTTAACGAACAAAGACGCATTAAAACAGTCAACAGTAGTGCATAAACTTACCTAAAGCTAAAGGTACAAAGCCAAATTGGACGAAAGAAAAACCAATGTTACTGTTAAAAAGTTGAAGCCCAATTTCGTATGCAACAGTCGATGAACCTGTCCTAACTCAAACAACCAACGGTTCGTATCATACTCACGATGCGATGTGATATGAGCGCAGCTGCAAACCAATTAACAAAACAAAAAAAACAAAAAAGTTTTGAATAACTTAACGTAAATTTTATTTTTCAAATTTGCCATCAACAAATCTAATAATCCGACCTCGCGGTCCAGCTGGACTTGTTGGACATGGTCGTCTTGTCGAAGT
Source organism: Cheilosia impressa (assembly GCA_948293265.1). NCBI lineage: Eukaryota > Metazoa > Arthropoda > Insecta > Diptera > Syrphidae > Cheilosia > Cheilosia impressa. The sequence goes on from OX411880.1 coordinate 15,465,022, forward strand.
TGTTTCGTAAAAATCTTAGCCCAGCTTCGATGGAGTTCTGTAGAGACTGAGTTGTAGGCTTTGGCCTTGTGAACGGTTCTGGATCCAAATCCGCAGGCGGTGGTATTTCAGCACCGCCCCGCCTTTCCGTGGGTTCCGCATTTGAGTCACTTGCGAAGGCACTTGAGTTCTTCCTGTGGAAGTGCTTTGTCCTCTTCGTGGACTGGAATGTAGCGAAATTGCTCATGTCCTCTGCTGATAGGGATGGAGGTGGCGGAGGAGCCATCGGAAACGTTGTATCATTCGATCTAAAGCTCGTTCTCTGCGTTTTCTCATTGGGCATTGAGTCGAACTCCGAAGACATGTCCTTTCGCTTGTGTCCCCTTTGCGACGGCTTCTCGGCATGTGGGGCGAACTCGGGTTTCCGCTCTTTTCGCTTGAGTTCATTCCATTGTTCTTGGGACATTGGATCACGTTCGGGTCGATAAGCCCACGGTTCGTCCTCAGAATCGGATGACTTTGCGACATTCTGATGAAGGCCCTTCTTCTCTTTGTCCCATGGACGCACATGAGTCTTCCTTTCTTCTTCGCGGATGCTGTCCTCTTTGTCCCTCTTTCTTTGGAGTTTCTCCTCCCGTTTGCGAAGCTTTCGTTCCTCTTTAGTTTCTTTAGGCGGTTCTTTGTCTTGTTCTTTTATCGGTTCGTCTTCGAGCGGGGGCAGACCAAGGCGGGCTCGCTGCCTGTTCTTCGCTGCCCTCACCCTTTCGGCGATGATTTTCTCGCGAAAATTGCGCTGAGCTTCCCTCTGCGTTTGTTCGTCGAGTGTTTTCTTTCGAGTTGCCTCCAATTCCTTTTGCTGGCGAGCTCTTTCCTCCTCGTCTGTGGAAAAGGCATAGTAACCGACACCGTGTTGGCGTGCCTCATCGAAGAACACATCCTGGTAGTGTACGTTCTCCTTTGATAGGTTCTCTACTTCTTTCTTCTCCCAGTTATTACGCATTTCATCATGTTTGGACATCACTGACAGAATATCCCCATCAATCGAGTCTGGAGGGCGGGACTCAGTTGTGGACTTACTCACATCTATCATCCAATTGGGCTGAGTTTGGTCCAAACGTTCCGGAATACTCGCAGCAAGATCAGAGTCCTTCTTTTTGATTAGGTCCAGATCTCTGCGTAGACATTTACGAGTCCTTCCGAGGCAATCTGTGTACTCCACCCACTCATCGTCTGGATGGACAGGTCCAATGTCACCATCCTCTTCAGAGTCTGAAGCATCCGATGAGGATGAGCAACTAGGTTTTTGTCGCACTGGAATCGGATCTTCTTGCTTCTTTCGATTGAATAGCACAAGGCAGTTGTCGTCAGAGTTGAGTTTGCCACCCATTGCGGCCATACGGTCGTAGTACTTGGATTTGGCTTCAAGTACTCTTTGCGATTTAGCAAGCAGGGCTGAATCTTCAATTTCATAGACTTTGGTGTCCTTTTCTTTTGCATTTGTGGTCGAAGACTCGGTTACGGTATCCTTCATGTAGGTTTTTGTTTTGCTGGGAACAAATGTTTCATTGGAGCGTGTTGCCTTGACTTTACTCACTTCCGCTTGTTTGCGCAGGAGTTCGGCTTTAAGACTTAGCAGCGATGAAAGGTTAACATCTATTTTTCTATTAGGGTCGTTCATTTTCTTTTTAATTTAAAACTTGGTTTTAGTTTGGGCACAAAAATAAAGTCCGCGAAATTACTGCGAGTAGCAGCTGATTGATGTTTGGCATCTGTTTTCGAAATTCGAGCAAGCAGTTGATGAGGTTCCAAAATCAGGTATGGCTGAGTGAAAATTTAACTTTTCGTAACCCCATAACTGACAGCCACATTGACTTTCAATATAATGTGGTATTCGATTGGGCGCTCTCAGAGCACTTTTTTTTGCTCTCAGAGCAATTTTTATGTTCGTTTGGTACAAAAAAAGCAATCTTTTTCAGATTTCAGAGCACTTTTGCGAATCTGGATATTTTCTCAGATTTGCTTCAGATTTACCAATACACGTGCGTTCGAGTTTGACAACTAGTGGAGTTTGTTTACATTTTAGTGAAATTTTTCAACTGCAAGGAAACGTATTGCATCGGGTGGATCTATTTTTGTTAATTATTTATGTACAAATGTTTAGAAATCAATCTGGGAGAGCGTTTTGAATGTTTTCATATAAAATTTAACCAGTGAATAGAAAACGCTTAGAAAAGTGTCGAAGGCTACACATATTGCAGTCGCACAAATATCAACAAAAAAAAGAGCAAGTGACGTTTTTGTGTTCGATTAGCCACACGAAATCTGAAATCTGAGAGCAAATCTGAAGAAGCCCAATCGAATACCACATAAATATTCGATCTATGGCAATCAACATCGAAAAATGGTTCTGTTTACGTTGCTAGCTCAGCTACACAAAACTGAAACAGAAACAGATCCATAAAAACATGGCCGCCTATTCTGTCAAATTGTGTTTCGTTTGATTACATTTTAGCTTTTTTAGCTTTGACTTCATCGAAAAAATGGAACAGATTTTGAAAATGTTTAGTGAATACGCTTTACATGAAGCTAATTGTCCAATTGCGGCCTATAAACAAGCAGAGCGGCAGTTTGCAGTAGATTTCGATTTGTTTGTTTGTTAGATGACAAATGCAGAAAAATCCATATAGACTTGTTTACGTTCTGTCGTCAAACAGCCCTTTTTCTGTCGCTAAATTCTGTTGCTGAAAAAAATTTGTTCTGTTCCTAAATCTGTTTCTGTTGCAAATGTATGGGATTCTGTTTCTGTTTCTGTTCTTTGTCACTTGGTGCCTTAACACCAAAAACACACCGTTCTCTATATAATACAGTCTCACATTAGACACGTTCCACTGACCGCTAGCACGCTTTACCGTGGGGAGAGTCTGCTAGATATTCAGAGCTAGTTAGTCAAAAAAAAATATAGTTTTTCCTAAATTTTTACAATCTATAAATATGTGGCCACAAGCAATAACCTCGTCGACTTAAGACGTTATTGAGATTTTTATGCTATTAGATTCAGCGTACTCAAATTTATTTTGTAAATTTTTTTTCTGTAGTTGTATCTTGTATGTCATTAAAAAAGTAACCACAATTTCAAATTGGGTTTGTATATATGTATGACTAGCAAATATTATGAAAATTTATACATGCTATTCAAAAGTGAAATCAAAATTTTAAATTCACAATCGAAAAACTGCTCCCTCTGAGTCTGATTCCTCGAAATCATTCAGAGAACTCTTTGCTACATAATTAACATTCTTCTTTGCTGAACTATACCCATTGCGCACTCCCCCTAAATATTCGAAACCAACGATTTGTCACATAATTGTCAAATTTGTCATAAGAACCAACAACAAAAATTCATGGCCACCACAAAAGTCAACTTATTGTTGTTGTATTGATTCAGCGAATAGATTTTCCTTCGTTTGTGTGATTTTTCCTGTGGTTTTTTCTTTAAATATTTTTCACGTGAAAAAATTTAACAAAGAGCCTTCAAGTGCAGTGTAAAGTTTAACGGAAACACCACCAAAAAACAATCCAACCAAATAATGGTGAACTGAATTTCAGCGAAACTATCAACGAATCACGAAGAAGGCGAACAAACAACTCGCTGGGCATGATAAGAAACGCAAAAGGTCATAGTCATTAATTAGCAAAATCGATAAACTATTCCACAATAAAAAATGTTAAAAACAATAAAAAGGGGTGTCTAAAGCATTAGCATATTGTAATCCGTTAAATAAGTCGGTACGCGAGAGCGCACTTGGCGTAGAACTCTTATCAAATAAGTTGCAAGTCCCTCCTTTGTGTAGGGTAGTAGCGGGAGGTGTTTTAGAACGCAGCTGTTCCTCTAATCACTGTGCAGTGATAGCAGTGCGGTGCGCAGTTGGGAGTTTGGGAATTTGTTAAATTTTGGAAATTTGTCCTCATGACTACAGCCGATCCACCACTTTTGCAATTGGACGACGATCTAATCAGTTCCTTCAGCGAAGAACCCAAACACTTGGAGGTAAGTGTATGTGTTGCGTAGAATGATTTTGATTTGTCAGTAGAAATACAGTGTGTGTTCAGAATTTGTCCGCAATAATTGTCTAAGATGTTTTGTATTGTAGTGCTTGGCATTTTCACTGGCTCTTATCAAACTTATGCATGGACTTAATTTGAGTTACCTCTTGTTTTGGAGGCAACTGTTTTTTCCGCAAAGTGGGTAGCTGGCTTTCGCATGCAGAAAATGCTATCGCATACCGCGGTGTAGAAGAAGTTGTCATTTGTTATTATGTGGCCTACCAACTGGGACGACAACCTTTTGTTATACTGTATTTTCGTGTCGCCTGTGCGATGCTGAAAGAATTTGCTGATTTTCTAGCCTCGTGCTTTGATCATCATGTTTCTGTTCTTGTCACAGGCCTCAGATTGGTTACATTATGTGAGCATTGGTTGCACAATGCATTCGCTTCTGTCTGTGGTATGTGTCCTTTGTTTGAAGACAACAGAAATGCGGTATTGATCGCTTTGTGATATGCATATCTGAAGACTCAAAGGTGTAGCAGCGGAATGCTTCAAAGAGGAAATTGTAGGGCGCGTGCGCTAAACCATCCACCAAGAACGTCATGAAGACATCATGTCCAATTACTGGATCATCGTCTTCATTTCTTTCATCATCGCATAAAAGATGCTTACCAACGTTCTGTGCGAAGGTCAACAACTGCTCTACGAACCAGTCGTGCCTTAAGTTGAGATTAACTACCCTTCCATCGTCGACCAAACGGATGCAGCCATTTCGTGTGACGTTGGAGAACACCCAGGGGGACGTTGCTTTCAGTTATCCAGGGTCGGCATTCTGTAAGGCGAAACGTTCAAACGTTTTCGTGTGCACGAACAAATTTGCTTGTGCAAACGTTTCATCGTGTCGCCTTACAGAATCTGACCCCAGAACTTGCTCTTTCAAACGAGCGTCGGTTCGGTCTTCCTTGAAACCTTTGAGGCTTTGACTTGATGATCCTCCTGCTGGAAGCATTATTTTCCATCAACATAACGCACGCAAGCAAACGGCAGTCAATGGCGACGGGTTTTTACACTAAAACTTTTCTTTATCGTCTCCTCCATTCTCACTCCTCGCACACAGGACTAAAAATCCCTCAAATACCCTTTTCCTTGTTTAATTTGCAATTCACGTTTCATTTGCATACTTTTGGCCCATAGTGTAGCAAATTTTGCAGCAAATTTGCCCGTTTGCACAGATTTCTGTTCTGCTTGCTTTTATTTGTTCATTTCGTTTCGTTTTCGCAGATTACAATTATCACTCTTCATTCTAGATCACAGCACACTTGTCAAACAATCGCCGTCACCACCGACATCATAAACATAATCCGGACACTGCAGCAACCACCTTACTTAGCATTGAGACGTCACATGGTAACGTTGTTGGCCCTGGCAATAGTAATAACGTTGCTGCACATCTCATCGATAACACCAGCAGCAGCATAATTTCATTATCTTCGAACAGTAACTGTGGCGCAGAGGAGAGCAGTCCAACAACGTGCAGTGGTACCGGCAGTAGCAGAAGCAGTTGCACTCAAAACAGTTCACCGCGTTCGTGTTGCGATCTATCGAATACGGAGGAGGAGATCTGCCTAGTGCCAGACGTCGACTTTGAGGGCATCACTCTGGATAACAGCTTTGATAATCGTGAATCGCAACCCCTGCTGGGGGGTCGCAATGGCGCAGGCGGCAGTACTGATCATGCCGATTTTGCTGGCAATACATTCCCAGGCAAGTACTTGTGCACTTTATTTATTTTACTAACAAACACATTTATATTATTAATCATTTGCTTTGTTCGTGTTGGAGATAAGACGCGAATGTGACGCGAATGTGATATGTTAGCAATGTGTTGTTGCAAATGAGGGCACCAGAAACCCCACAAGTTTACTGCTGACGAAGTACATTTTGCAGTTTCCATTCATTTTGTATAGCTTCACTCATTCGATTGGCCCTGAAGTAACTTCAGTCCGTTATTGTTTCAAGTGACTCATTTGCGGTTGATGCTATTTCTGTGTAGGATGAAGTAATGAAGTGATGAAATCGCTTTTGAGGGCGGCGAATGTAATCATTCCTCCACCGTAATTGATGACGTCGCGTCTAAGCGGTGTGAGCTGTGAATGGAAACTGTTAAGCAGAGACAGTAGAGAGTATGATTTGTCTCTGCTGTTAAGTGCCAATTTCTGTCAAACGTTTCCTTTCTCAAAACACAGCGCGTCCTCGTCGGCCATATTCAAATCCATTTATAAACGAGATCAATAATTCAATAATGAGTTGTTAGGTAAAAAAAAAAAAATATGACCGCCCGAGCAGGGACTTGAACCCTGGACCGTTGGATTAAAAGTCCAACGCTCTACCGACTGAGCTACCCGGGCATATGAAGATGGTCGCGCCAAATATAACCTCTATAAGTTGAATTGTAATATTCTCTGTCCAACTTTAGACTGCTCATCCAAAAGAATATTCACGACAACGACCTGAGTGATTTATGAGTCAAACAAGTTCAAAGACTCGTCGTTGTCGTTGATGCTGATTGTATCTTTTATTTGTGAGTGGATTAGTGTGCTTGATATTTTTGTGGAACATGTGAGAGATTAGGTGCTTACTTGTTTTTTTTTTGGGGGATTTTTCAATGCATTAAAAAACTGCTTTTGGGGTTGGAATGAATCAAAAAAAAATTAGTTGGAATGTTTGTTATCTTTAAATCGCATGTTTGTACCGCCCAAACAAGATAGCTGAATGAGAGCGAGACAAACTTACAGGCAAAGATAATGGAATACAGAGATGGATAACTTTCCAGTGGAAAGGCGGCTGCCTACAAGCTGTTTTCCCGTAAAATTCATGAAGTCACGCACATTTGCTCATTTCTTTTCAAGTGTTTGTGAGTTCATGAATTGGACTTTAATGTAAGAATTCGCTATTCCGGAATGCGTTTTTCACTATTTTCTTTATTTTAATCGAAGCCTTAACAAAAACCAAACAAGTTCACTACGAAACACAAAGCAATTGAACAGCGCGATGTCCAGAAAAGCAAAAGGAATGGTGGCCGGCCATTAGCAACATGCTTTTTTATGTCACACGTATTCACAGACGGGTAGTTGAAATTACAAAAACAACAATGTAAACAAATGGGTTCTAGGGGGATAGACGTACGAAAGATATCCATCTCTTTTATTCATTGGTCTCTGCTTACAGGCATGATGAGGATACATACAGGTTGGGCCAAACACAAGTTTCCCTTTTAAAAATGCAATAAAATGAACAAAATTAAATTTTTTCCATGTATGTATTATGGCTTTTACTAATGAGCAGACATTTCCAATAATTATAGAACACAATAGGTTTGTTTGACGTGGCTAGAACTAGTGAACACTAGTGCGCACTGAAAAGTCAGCTAATTTTCACGCCTGTCAAAAGCCCTGCACAACCCTGAAAATTCGACTTCTATAGCCCTGTTTTTTTGAGCTTCGATCTCAGCAAAGCAAAGTAAAGTAGGATTTTCAGCACGCAATTACAACAACTACGCTCTACTTGACACTTCGAGACTCGCAGTAGTTGTTGTAATAAGTGTGCTGAGAACTCTACTTTACTTTGCTTTGCTGAGATCGAAGCTCAAAAAAACACGCCTTATATCGAACGCAAAATGTTGCCCTGAAGTCTGTCAGCTGTTGATATTGACAAATATTTATTTTCTGGTAACTCTTTTTCCTGTTTATTGTTAAAAATTAGTGAAATCAATTCTGTATTGTCTCTGATGCAAATAGTTGATAAGTGTTCGCCGTATAGCTGACGAGTTTGAAAATGAATGACAGCAAGTGAAATGACAGCAAAACTCAGCACTGAATTCTTGCCCCCACAAATTAACTGGGGTCAGTTCAGGGCACAACTAGGGTGCCCTAGAAGCCATGTCAAACACAGGTTCTCAGTACCAGGGCGAGTTCAGTGCTAAATTGAACGCATTAGGGTTAACCCAGTGCGCACTAGTGCCCACGTCAAACAAACCTAATGTCGTTCAAGTGGCTGCCGCGGCTGGCTTCGCAGTAGCGCATTCTGTCACTCCAATTTTCCAAGACCTTGTTGATGGTTTTTGGCTGAGGCTCACGGGTTGCTTGGATGATATTGGCCTTAAGTGCTTGAATCGTTTCGGGATTGTGGGCATAACATCGGTCCTTCGCGGTTCCCCACAAAAAATAAAATCCAAATGGGTCAAATCGCAGCTCCGAGGCGGCCAATTGAAACCGCCAAGACGGCTGATTACACGATTTGGGAATTAGGTCCGTAAAAGATCGATTGTGGTATGTATGGCCGTCCAAACCTTGTCAGTAAAAAATCCGAGATCTTTGTGCAGAATTCTTCTTAGGCTACTGCGTTAAATGTTGAGCTGTTGAGATCGATGGCGAGTTTTTGTTCGTGGATTGAGTCCCACACTTTCGGCTACAGCAGCCACTGTAGCCACTGCGTTCTCGTACGACGACGGGGACCATGGATGTTGTCCACTAGCACACCAGTCTCACGAACTTTTTGCACAAACTTGCGTACAGCAGGCGCGGTGGGTTCTTCATTTGGGCCAAAACTTGTTTTAAAAAACGCACTGTTTGGTCTACACAGCACTCAAATGTAAAGCGACTCATTTCGTTCCGCGGAGTTATAATACACTGGGAACGTTCAAGTATCTAGTTTAGTAAGTCTGACAGCTCCCTCACTAAGGGCCGTTTGCTCATACGACTCTTAACGATTTGAGTTCTACTTAAATACTTATGGGCTACTTTTTTCAGGTCATAAACTGTCACATAAGAGTTTATGTGGAACTTAGTTCGCTATGAGTCGTATCAGCAAACGGCCCTAAGTGTATCTCGGTTTTGATTGGGGAAAATCGGTCAAATGAGCAGCTGTTTCAGTTGACGTTTATGGAGGGGTAGCCGACGAATCTAGTCAAGAAATTCGTGACTGAGTACTAAGTTGACAATTCGCATATGTACCTGACACAGAAAAAGTGACCTTCCCGGCCAATCTAGTTTTTGCGTTCAGGTTACAACTCAACCAGATAAATCTAGTCGACTTAAGGTAACTTGATTCTTGAATGCGGCCACTGTCTGTCAAAATTTTGAGCGGGAAACAGCAGTCAGTGTCAAAATAACCTATAATTAAAAAAGAAACCACTAGATGGCCCACCCTTTAGCTGAGGTCGTATCCTGTAATGGTGAAAAGAAGAAGTATGTATTCCAGTGGAGTTTTCAAAGGTGCGCGAGTGTTCTTTGCACTCAACTTAAGTTCATTTTGAAACACATTTCTGTTTCTTTGCAATAATTAATATCTTAATTAATCAGTTTTTGTAACTGAATAGTTTAAAACAACACAAAATATCAAAAAGAATTATATCGAACCAAAATCCAAAACTCCCTGAATCGATAATTCCAATTCCGAGTTAGCATGCAAAGATTTGACAGTTCTTCTAGAGCAGCTAAGCTTGAAATTCGGGAAAAAGATCAAGGCGAACACTTGGTTTTCAGCCGCATCCATACTTACCAATTACCGCTTACGTCAATCCTGTAAATTGACTAGACTTCGAATCTAATGCTACTGCCAAAAACTAAGCAATCACTGCTCAATCACTAAAGTTTGATAAAATGTCAACGCATTCTCTGTATTCAATTGAATCCGACTCAGCGCCTAGGAGAAATGTGTGCGCATGTACCGTTCACGAATGTAGCTGTCCAATTCAGCTTGAGGCAGATCCATCCAAACTCGATTCCGGACAATCCCTGACAAGTTTAACTGCAAAATCAGGGAACGGGTGTGATGCAACGACAGTGCCGATCAAGTGTTGCTGCTACAACTGTCCCATTCGGAATTTCTGTGAGTATACGATACATTGGGTGGTATTAAACGTAGCAATTGCTTTTACTCAAACGTAATGTCTAAATCGAAGCAATTTATATGAACACAAACTGATTGGAGTTAATACTAACTTTTGACATATTCAAAAAGCGGCACCAATTACAGTTTACTCAGATCGGTATGAATGGGGACGTTCAAATATATAGTTTAGTAAGCCTGACAGTTGTCCGACTTGATGTATCTCAGTTTTGATTTGCTGAAATCGGTCGTAAGAGCAGCTGTTTCAGTTGACGTTTATGGAGGGTTAGCCGACGAATCTAGTCAAGAAATTCGTGACTGAGTACTAAGTTGACAGTTCGCATATATGGCCGACGTAGAAAATGTGACGTTGCTGACCAATCTAGTTTTTCAGGTGACATCTTATCCAGACCAATGTAGCCGACTTAAGATAACAAGACTTTTGAAGTGACCAATAAAACGTAGCAATTGCTACGAAAATCAAAGTCAGTTGTTTAGCTAACTCAATCCTTTTGCTTAATATTTTGTGTGCACATTTTTAACATAAAATAATCTAAGCATTGTGAATTTTGTTTATTTATAGTGAAGTTAAATTCTGCTTTGTTTGTTTCGTGTCACGCGAAGTATGGACTGTGGACTGTTTCTTTCAGTTGAAAATGTTTAGACAGTGGGTGTATAGTATACGAGATCCTGGCTTTTAGATTGACAGTTCAAAAACCTCTCGGTAATTTATAGTTCTTCTTTAACTAATTGGCTAGTGTGCTAGCAAAAATTTCAAACAAGCCTATGATCGGATACAATAATTCCCGGCACCTGAAGGAGAAATGAAACATCAACGAGCTATTTGGCAAACTAAAACAATATTTCCAGGTTCAACTGGAGCTTAAAATTGCACTCATTTTGCTGAATTTTGTTTTTTTGTTTCAATTTCCAGAAAAGTCGTTAGAATCTCAAGGAAAATTTTAATTTACTGGTCTCGTTTGACAGGTACTGCAAGGAAAGTACACGTACAGCGAAGTAAATGCTATGTTCGAATTTTCGAACTTGCTTTAGCGAAGTATGTTTTATTCACATAGATTCAAAGCAATTGCTCAGGGCTTTTACTTTGCTACAACCATTTTGCTCTAAGCAAATGCTAGTTTTTATTGGGGACGTTCGGATACCTAGTTCATGTAAAACGTCAACTGAATTTGACTAGGCAACTTGTTTTTTGCATTCTCAGTGTTACCGTTGTGCGACTAAAGTCGAAATTTGGTACTTTTTTCGAGAGCCTATCAGATTTTTTTTCTGTTTTGCTCTTTTTTGATTTGGAAAATGACTAAAAAACTTGTGCAAATTTTTCAAAGATTTGTCGGTTACCCCTCCATAAACATCAACTGAAAAAAACTTTTCATGTGACCACTAGACCAACAAAAACTGAAATACATCTAGTTAGTCAGCTGTCTGGTTACTGCGGACACTCAAGCATACCCGAAATCTTTGATTGGAAGGGGCTCATGTCACTTACTGATTACGAGAAACCCAGATAGAACTCACCCAGTACCATCATTAGAGGTATATCCGTCTATACGGATGGTTCAAAAACAGAAAATGGTACAGGAGCCGGCGGATTCTCAGTGAGACTTGCTATTAACCAGTCGTTTTGACTGACTGATCACTGTAGCGTCTTCCAAGCTGAGATCTATGCGGTTAAGAAAGCAGCACAGACTATCCTATCGATGGGACTACCAGCAGTCCATCTGTGTGGACAGTCAAGCAGCACTCAAAGCAATCGGCTCCAACCTTGTTAATGCGAAATGTGTTACAGATTGCCTCTTGGCACTTAGAGCTATACGTCATCACTCAGTTCTACTCTGCTGGGTTCCTGGACACGTTGAGGTGTAAGGGAACGAAAAAGCGGACGAATTGGCCAGATACGGCTCTGATATGAACCCTCAACTAGCGGACGGAGAGGTGCTACCGCCTTTCAACACTGCTAAGACTTTTATTGACGGCGTCACCACACAACTGGCTAAGGAACAATGGAGCAACACCATCAGTTGCATCATAACCCGTGGTCTGTGGCCTGTGGTTGACACCAAAAGATCAAAGCTCCTTGTCTCTTTTAATAGAAGTCAAATCCGGATGCTCGTCGGGGTTCTAACCGGACACTGCACCATAGGAAACATGGCTAAAAGGCTAGGACTTTTTGCAAATGACTTTTGCAGAAGCAGCAGAGACGAAATAGATTCCGTCGAACATCTTCTATGCCACTGCCCAGCTTTACAAGAACGCCGCTCATTCTGTATGGGAGCAAGGTTCTTCGAAAGTTTGGACGACTTGACGGGGGTACCTCTATCAGACATAAAACTATTCCTCAACAGATCGAAGTGGTTTTGTTAGCCACATGTCCTTACATATACAAACAGGGTACTCACAATAGGCCTTCACGGCTTGCGGGTGAAAATTTGCATCTGATGCAAAACTGCCCTCCCAACCTAACATAACCTAACCTAGTCAGCTGTCACCTGTCAGACTATCTAAAGTAGGAATCCGAACGTCCCCATTCGTACGACCCATTATGCAAATAATGTGACTGTCGTAAGACACGACACCAGCGCAGATATAGGTCGCCGTTTGCCTGTAGAAACTTTATTTTATCTAAATTCGATTAGGAACACCAGAGGTGAAGCGATAATGAAGCGAAACCTTTGGCTAGCTCACCATTCTTTGCCCGCACAGAACGTTAATATTGCAAGTAAACAACGCACGCTTCTATTTCATTGCGGTGTCGTGAATTTGTTTGCATTTTTTACGCCACATTTATGTCGAGTGGCAACAGTTTATCGGTTGCCAGTATCAGTTGAAATGGAAATGGCCAGTGTCATACAAAGAAATTTCGAATGCAACGACTTGAGTGTAGATCGGCAACATTTGGTGCTTAGTTCATGGAACAGTTCATCATTTACGAGCGCTGAACAAATTGGTTCATCGGTCTACTCCATATTTCGGTGCATGCATTTTGACGGTAACTAATAAATAGTTTGCGACGCGATAAGATCGTGTTGTTCTTTTACTGCTTTAGCATTTAATTGATTGCGATACTTACATGCGTTTTCGTTTTTTCTACATATTTAGTGAACTTTGTGATAAGCTACATTTTGCATTTACCATAACAGTCTTGGTGGAAGGTTATACGGTATTGGCTCGTCCATGTAGGTACCTTGTGGACGGTGCTAATAGTCATGTTTAGCTAACGTTTCGCAAAACTCACAATGCCGACATTTTCTATGCAGAACTGACTGCAATATATCTAATCGATTAACGCAACAAGTGACAAAAATTCATCTATCTCTACGTGCACAGTATATATGTCGTGGACTTAATCTTATCAAATCCAGTTTGCTGGTGATTGCCAATTCCCCTTTCAAATGTTAAGATATTCCTGTAAAAGTATACCCTAAGGCCACGTTTAGATGGCGACGTTTTTCTCGTATAAAGTTTATGTACTCGTATATATGAATTTTTTTAATGAAACAGTGAATATTGTACTAAGTTCGCACAGAGCCATTGAGCCCATGCAGTAAAATCCCATATTCGAGGAATTTATTATCCGCCATACAGATTTAGCTCGTCACTACGAGATATCTCGCATAAAGGCAACTGTTTGTTGATCACTTCACCATAAAAACTGCGATAAAGCGCATGGTGACGTGCGAACGAGTTCGAGTTCGAAAACGTATGTCGTTTTCCATTGGACAAAAAGAAGCGTCCGGAATCGAAAAATCACTTCTGAAACCGTTTCATTGACACAACAAATGCTCTTCTGGTGATTCTGAGAAGAGAATTTCGCTTCTCGATTTGAAGTTAGAATCCACTCAAGAAGCACTCATACAAGTGTAATTTATGTGTTTATTACAAGTCAGCTGACATCAGCCGTAAATTATTTTTTGGCATTTCACCAATACTTTTGTGTATTCTTTCGGAAGCAGTTTTGTTGTGCCATTGGATTTGAGAATGAGTGGATCCCCGAGTGAAACCAATGGAAAACGACATTAGGCTTCAGTTATAGCCATACGTAAAATGCAAACAAATTTCTTAAGAAAACAATGGGCAAAATTAAGAATCTAGTTACCTTAAGTCGACTAGATTTATCTGGGTGAGATGTAACCTGAACGCAAAAACTAGATTGGCCGGGAAGGTCACTTTTTCTGTGTCTGGTACGAACTGTCAACTTAGTACTCAGTCACGAATTTCTTGACTGAATTCGTCGGCTGCCCCTCCATAAACGTCAACTGAAATAGCTTCTACATAACCATACTAAATATGGACTGCTGGTGAAATGTCATTTTCATATACTTCTGCGAGAATATATGTTCCAAAAAACACAGGCGCTACAGTTTTACAGCGGATTGGCAAAGAAGCACATGCCGCCCTCAAGTCTAAATTGCCATAGCAACGTAAACAAAAAAGCGATTTTTCTTCCAAAAAAAGTTCGTTTCCATAGAAACATGTAAACAAAAGAGCGTCATCTATTGAAAAGAAGCAAAGCTACAAAGAGTGATTTGAAATTAATTTTTTAACATTTTATTATTTTGAAAAAGAAAACGAAATAACAATTTCTTTACTTTTTGACTCACAAACTAAAATAAAAAACGTACAGATATCTTCCATGTAGCGTTCAATCCCTTAATATTCATATCTCTTGAGGTAAATCTTCGGTGAAATTGAAATTAGTGCCGTAGTCAGTCGACGTATTTTTTTTAATTAACCCCACTGAATTCGCTTACCTATAGCCATTTTATCCATCATGAGATATACGACTTTTTTCTTAATTTTTCTTTCTAAGGATGTAGTTCTAACAGCTAATGCCTTTTTAGTGAATCCAGCCGTCACTTAAGGACCATGATCCAAGCAATTTTTTATTCGAACAAAAAAAGTGTGAACAGCTATCTAAACAAATATTATACATAAATAATAAACAGATTAATGTAGGTACCCCAGGCCTAACTACAAAAAAGCATGTTGCTAATGGCCGCCCACCAATCCTCTTGCTTTTATGAGAATAGCTGTTCGGTAGCTGTTCACTTGTTTTGTGTTTCGTATTGAATTCGCTTGACTTGTGTTAAGGGTTTGATTAAATTGAGATCGCAGTATTAAAATATAAATTACGGAACTAAGTAGGTACTACAACCAAGTAAAATATAGAAACACACATAATTGGTAAATAATGAATAAAAAAACACACAAATCCTACATTAGTTCTCAACCTCTCAACGCATAGGCATACTACATGCAAATTTGTACCTACAATGAAAGTAAACTTTCAAGTTTATTTTGTTTTCCGCTGTAAAACAGTAGCGCTCCGTATTTTTGGAACACGCGTGAAGTTGGCTACTAGCAGTCCATATATAATAAGTCAATGAGCTTCTAATATACCCGATTTCAGCAAATCAAAACCGAGATACATCTGTCAGACTTACTAAACTCGATACTTGAACGTCCACAATTAGGTACTACTAATCAACTGCCACTGATTGACTTCCATTAAAAAAAATCCCTGGCAGGTGGAACAGTAAAGAAATGAAATTTGTTTTTTTTTTTTGTGGAATTAACTGAGAATTTTATCGGAAAAAATTTTGTACGAAAAAATTAATAAATTATTTTTCTAGAATTTTTAAAGATCATTTGCTTATTTTTTATAAACTAACTTAATAATTCATAAGCAACAATTTATGACCAAGATTGAGTTCAACCAATAGGTTTAAGAGGTTAAAAAAAAGCTAAAAAACATTTTTACGGTTTCGTTTTACGTATGGCTTTAACTAGAGCCTTAGTTTATATATATACTAGCTGACCCGGCGAACTGCGTACCGCCTAAAATACTAACATCCCGTTTGATAGTTTGAACCTCTCTATTGAGCGACTGAAACTCCCTTGGAATTCAATTGAGTTGAATGCATAGAAACTTCATAAATTTTCGGGCTTCTTGATCGTTTTTTAATCAACCAAATCAACCAGAGCAGAATGTGGGCAATAGGCAATCCTCGCTTCTGCCTTTCAACCGAGTACGCGATTGTGCTTAACGATCAAGTCCACGATCGTGTTCAGGTTCTGTTTAAAAAATCCCGGGAAGTAAGAATCACCGTACGGATAATTTTTTTTTTCCACTTCACATTCGATAAAGGTGCTATAGAACATAAAATATCAGTAGTTGCGACTTGTGAACACGGTGGCTCAGTGGTTAGTATGCTGGACTACTTGGGCGAGTGATCAACTTGTAAAAATGGTTGTATATACAGTATAAATCCCCTTCGCACACATAGGCCACATGCCACATCACATATTGTTTAATGCTTGCGATACGGCGCAGAGACATAAGGCCCAGGGACATAAAGCCCAATTTTTTATTTTTGGGGCTTATGTCCCACTTGAGTGGCGATCTGGCATCCGCGGTGGTTTGGTCTTTGGAACGGAGATGCGGTCTTTCTTGTCTTTTCGAACCTGGGGGATGACATTCGAAGATCTTCTTATGTTGAGCATTATTGTCCATTTGCTAGATGTGGCCGAGCCAATTTTAGCTTTTTGGACTACATCCTCATCTTGGTACAGCTCATAGAATTCGAGGTTGTATCTTCTTCTCAATTCGCCCTCCTCGCACACAGAGACAAATACCTGGCCTAAAAATGTAATCTTTCGAAGGAGCCCATTATTAACTCTCCCTTCCCCCCATAAAGCAAATCTGGAAGGATGAGGGTTTTGTAAAACATACATTTCTTCATTCAAGTTCGAATTTTAAAGCCCAATTGTTAGGCCAAACCAAAGTTGCAGCGGTATAAGTATTTTTTCGATGGATCTCCACTAGGGTGTCATTCGTGGAGTTCATGTTTACTTCGAGATAGATGAACTCCTTAACTAACTCAAAATTGTTGCTATCAATAGTGACGTTTTGTCCTAAGCGGAGGCAGATGCTTGTTTGTTTGCTGATGGAATGTCCTTAGCCTTGCTCTCATTTACTTCAAGGCCAATAGCTTTCGGCTGTTCCTCGCTGTCAAAGCTTTTATCACGGACCGCTGTGAACGATTGATGATGTCAATGTCGTCCCCATTCCCCATCAGTTAAACGGACCTATTAAAGAATTGCTCTGGAGCGAGATTAAAGAAGTCACACGATCACACGAACTCCGGAGCATGTTTGAAATCGTCCCAAGCTACTTCCAAACTGCTCATTGCAGCGCGTGTTTCGTATAGTGTCACGGCGACTCAGCTTGGTCAGTATCCCGAATTAGAACATCGTCATATAGAGCTGACGATGAATGCTCATATGCGGCAGTGAAGTAGATGAAAAGGTGGTGAGGCTCGACTTGGAAGTCGTTGGTCTTTTCCAGGATTTGCCTCAGTGTACAAATTTGGATTAAAAGGGGTAGGCGCCACGTTGTCGAACCCTTATGATTTGTTATGCCCTCAGCAAGTAAACGACTTTCATCACTTAAAACGTCGTCGCCATCAATATTTCTCCCCTGCCAGGCATAACATTTAAAATTCGATACTGTCGAGTTGAACAATCAACTTCACATATCCAGGTGGTATATTTCCCTTCATCAGTTCGCCATAAAAATTGTTTTTCCCATTCTCCTTATCCATACAACCCACGAGTTCAGCTACATCACGTAGACTATAGAAATAGATAATCCATTTCAAACCAATATGTCGTAGAGCTTCCCTCTGCCATTTATGAAAAATCACTTCGTGTCTTGTGTGTCATTTCAGTTTTCCTCGATTAGTAAGTTTGTGGTAGTTTTCAGTGGTAAAAACTGATTAATTTATTGTTGGACCTCGGTGTTTGTAATAAATCCACACGGACTGGTTGAGAATATAATTTGAAAACAATATAAGTTTGGGAATGAGGATTTTTCCCATCGATGCCGACTTGTTTGTAATTCGACGACGCCCTTGCAAATTAATGATTTTGCGGACGAATTTCTTTCGTACGAGTGAGTAGCTAATTGCCTTAAAAAATCTACTTCAAATATTCGTAAATTTCACAATATTATTGAAGTGTATTTCGCTCGTAAAATATCCGCTAAATGAAGTATATTCCAATTAACCGTATTCAATTCAACTTTTCCTAATCTTACTTCATAACCTGTCAGTGTAGTTAAATTCGTCTTCATAATTTGTACAATGTCACGGATGTCGGAACTGAAACAACTTAAAGTAACCATTTTTGAGAGTCCGCGTTCCATTGACCGCTAGACGACCAGCGGAACGTCAAATTATTGTCAAATTAAATATAAAAAAAAACATTAGTTCTGGCAATAATGGTTACAACAAATATTTGGATGTATTTTTCTTCTTTGGAGTTCGACATTGGTTTGACGTGCATTTAACTATTCGGTTAAAATTCACTTGTCGTTGTTGTTGTTTTCTTATGCGGTTGGTAAACTCAGAAAACTCAGCTCTCGCTGTCATATTTCATGTTCCATTGGCCGTAAAAACAAAAACCTTTTTTTTTTAAAGTTAAAGCTAATTTACGAACCTCGATTTCTGAGCGACAAGATACCTACTTTCACTTACAACAAAACATTTGACAAACGTTGAAGTGTGTTATTATTTAGTTTTCATTTGGCCGCTGCAATAGATATGATGAATAAACACAAATTATAATTTAAGAACAGGGACAGAAAAATCTGAAATCTGAGAGCAAAATCTGAAAGTCCCAATGGAAAACGACATCAGAATTGCTCGAGATTTACCAATCCAAGTGCGTTTGAGTTTGACAACAACTGGTGGAGTTTGTTTACGTATTCGTTAAATTTTTCAACTGCAAAGAAATGCATTGCAACAAGTGGATCTAATTTTTTAATTATGATTAATAGACACGCAAAATCTGTGCCTGATTTTGTGTGGCTTTTCCCGCAATGGAAGTTTCGGAGAGGGTTCACGTCGCATAAAAATGTCGGTGAAAGAAAAACGCGTCATTTCTGAAGGTACTCCGCAAATTTAGAACTTTCGCATGATATTTTACAAGCTTAAGCTCGCTTAACACTTTAATAGTGGTGTGACAGAAAACCGCCTTAAATATGTTCAGGTATTTGGAAATAACAGTTTCAATCTGAAGAAGCCCAATCGAATACCACATTAGCGTACAGTTCACCTTGTCGCCGACGTTATCTGTACTCAATTTAATGTCGTTTTCCATTGGTTTCACTCGGGGATCTACTCATTCTGAAATCCAATGGAACAGCAAAACTGCTTCTGAAAGAATTCACAAAAGTAGTTGTGAAATGCCAAAAAATTATATACGGCTGCTGTCAGCTGACTTGATGAAACACATAAATTACACTTGTGTGAGTGCTTCTTGAGTAGATTCTGTTTCTGACTTCAAATCGAGAAGCGAAATTCTCTTCTCAGAATCACCAGAAGAGTATTTGTTGTGCCAATGAAACGGTTTCAGAAGTGATTTTTCGATTCCGGACGCTTCTAATTGCCGAATGGAAAACGACATAAAAAAAACTCGGAGTTTGGACACTTCTGTCATGTTAAAAATTGACCTGGAAGTGCACATTTTTTTCAATAAAACATAGAAAACGTCGAAAGAGCACTTCAAGATTTGCTGTTTTCATCAAAACGGCATTTCTTTTCTTCACGATTATTATTTGAATATGTTCTATACCACAGCTTCCATAAGCGAGAAATCTATTTCGGGAATTCTGTTTTAGGATTAAACTGTTACTTCTGGCGGAAGAATGTTTCTTGGCCTGCTTCATGCCCTGAGTGTTAAGCCAGGTTCTTGTCCTGTTTTCTTTCTCTGGTTTCCTGAATTCATCTTTGAGGGTCTGATCTTCTATTCCGCAGAATGGTTCAGGGCCAATAAAAGCTTCAGATGTCCCCTTTCTTGCGGGGGGTCGGGTGTTTCATAACTCTCTATTCCCATATGACCAGGCACCCAACAGAGGGTTGTTTCGTTCGTCGTACCCAGTTCGCTAAGTTTTTTTAGGCATACAAGTTTGGATTATAAAGGGTTTTCCAATGAGAGGTGTTATTGTGAATGACCCGCTATTTCGGTAGCTGTCACTTTTGAAGATTTTATTCTTTGACATTTGACAAGTAGAAACTACGCCATTACTAAAAATGAACGATACACGATTCAACAATGCATTGAAATTATTTAAATTCACTACAAAAATGGTGATTTTCACCATTTTCAGTCACAGTTCGCAAAACTAAAGCATTTTTTGGTCGTCGTGAAGCACCTTGTCGGACCGCAATACAGAAATTGGTGGAAAAATTCGAGCTGTTGGGACAAGTAAGTGATGTGAAAAAATAAAACCCGTGCACGTCGCTCAAGAACAACTGAGAATATTGCTGCTGTAGCCCAAAGTGTTGAAGAAAACCCAAGTTTGTCCATTCCTCGTCGTTCTTTGGAATTGGAGAGGTGATTAATGATTTGTTATGGTCGGAGTTGGATGGTATTAATCTGGACAACGTTTACTTTCAACAAGACGGCGCTACGTGCCACACAAGCAACGAAACCATTGATCTTTTACGGCAAAAGTTTCCGGACCGTGTTATCTCTCGAAGAGGTGATCACAATTGGCCACCGAGATCTTGTGATTAAACACCTTGCGACTTCTTCCTTTGGGGCCACGTGAAGGATAAGGTCTACGCCAACAGCCCAGCTTCGATTCAAGACTTCAAAGATAAAATTCGTGAGGCTATCGAGGACATGGGGCAGCCACTTTGCGATTTGGTTATGGAAAATTTCATGAAAAGGATATGCTCCTGTATTCGTGCTCGCGGTCGCCATTTGGCTGATGTTGTTTTTCATTATTAACGGCATACGCTCCTCTTTATTATGAAATAAACATCCGATCATTTATCTCAAAAAATGACATTTTTCTTTGAATACCAAAATAACACCTCTTATTGGAAAACTCTATATTATGATGTGGGAGTCAAGTGCGCCATAACAGCAGCCTGGCTATCTGACATTATAGCTATATCACAGTTTGGACACATCTATCTATGGCATAGATTTCAGTCTGAAATATGCTGGTACTTTTGTCCATTGGCTCAGAGTATTAATCAGAATACTCCCGCTCCACTTTCCTCAACAGTCCGTGACCCATCTGTGTACCACTTTGTTGTGTGATCGCTCAGTCTGGGTTTTGTAGATTCATTGCTCCAGCTCGTCTTGCTAATGACTGATGTACTTGGTAACAAAGTTGAATTTATGATGCAAGAACAACACGATCGTCCCGGTTTTCTCGCTCAAGGATGACGTAATTCGCCTGCAGAACAAACGCATCTAGAGTTTATTGGATTACCAAAACTCCACTGATTTGATGAACATTTTCCTGCTATAAAAACCTATGTGTTAAGCCTTAAGCTTTGCAAACGGCCACACTGTATTTCTCAAAATTGAGCGTGTTTCTTTGTTTCTTTTTAGCGAATTATGATTTATATGCGCGTAGTATACTTCAGTGGTTAGTTGTGCTCGTCACATTAGGCGTGGTCTTCCTCTACTTTGTTAGCTCTTTGGGTTTTAATTGAAGACTCTGTGTGCCGTAGATATTATGTTTTTTCGCTATACTTGTTCGTCTTTATTGACCGGTTTCCCTTTTTGTCCACAGATGATCCCGACTTTCACGAAATAGTATCACAAGCCGAGCTCGCCATCGAACATGGTATACATCCGGAAAGAATATACCAAGGAAGCAGTGGTTCTTATTTCGTCAAGAATCCAGCGGGGGTAAGTTTTTGAAATATGTATATTTGTTGAACGCACTCAAGTGCACTCCTCTACTGCGGCTTCAAAATCGCTTTTCTTCTTAAAGTCACAAGTCGAATGCGTCCCTGTAAGAAGCCTAAATAAATAGATTCCAATTCGGGGAATTCGTCCATGCGAGCACATTGGAGGAATTTTGGATGAGAATTGAACAGTTTTTGCTTTTTTTTCTCAATTAGCTGTATCAGCAATACCTTTTGTCTTATGCAGTGTTTTTTGAATTGCAGAAAATCCTAGCGGTATTCAAGCCAAAAGATGAGGAGCCCTACGGCCGAATGAATCCAAAATGGACAAAATGGATGCACAAGCTATGCTGTCCGTGTTGTTTCGGCCGTGCTTGCTTAATTCCTAACCAAGGGTACGTTCAAAATACGCCACAATCTGCATTTCATTGTTAAACCTTTTTTTTCGTACACAGATACCTATCCGAAGCTGGAGCAAGTCTAGTGGACCAAAAACTAAATTTAGATGTCGTGCCCAAAACGAGAATCGTTCGATTAGTTGCTGAAACCTTCAACTATGCCCGAATTGATCGGCGGAAGGCGAAACTCAAAAGGCAAATCAAAGAGCACTTCCCGTCGGCGAGATTCAATCGAATGAGTTTGCCACTAAAGGTACATTTACTGTCAAAGCAATTGCAAGCACGTCACCATTCATCTCTTTATTACAGAAAGGATCATTTCAAATATTTGTGGAAGGCTACAGGGATGCGGATTATTGGCTACGACGCTTCGAAAATGAAGCGCTCGCGCCAAACCTCGCCAAATCGTTTCAACTTCAATTCGAGAGATTAGTCGTGTTGGACTACATAATACGTAACACGGACCGTGGTAATGATAACTGGCTGATAAAATACGATCAACCAAAAATTGTGAAACAGGTAAACGGGACGGCAACACCAACAAAATCGAAAGAGGCCGTCCGCAATGAGTCGCCAACAGTGATAGTGGAAACAATCCCAGATGACATTATAACGAAGATTGAAGACAGCTCAAGGCCTGGCACCAGTCAGCAATACCAAGTGCCCGATAGCAAACAGCAGCAAACGAGAAAGTCAGATAATGCCAACTGGAATGTGGTTCAATTGCCCGAGGTGAAGATCGCCGCCATCGACAATGGATTAGCCTTTCCATTCAAACATCCGGATTCTTGGCGTGCTTACCCATACCATTGGGCGTGGTTGCCACAGGCTAAAGTGCCTTTTAGTGAAGAAACGAAGCAGCTTGTGCTGCCCCTGTTATCCGACATGAATTTTGTCGAGGAACTGTGCAGTGATTTGTATCAGCTGTTTAAGGTGAGTCATTGAGTTACATGTTCTGTTACAGGGAACTGAAAGTCGCAGCTTCTTTTACAGCAAGATAAAGGTTTCGACAAGAAACTATACGAACGTCAAATGTCTGTGATGCGTGGCCAAATTTTAAATTTAACCCAAGCCCTCAAGGATGGTAAATCTCCCGTACAGCTAGTCCAAATGCCAGCCGTTGTCATTGAAAGGTGATTATATCCAAGCGAAGCGAAACGTTCTTGTGTTCATGTGGTCTCTCTCTCATTTGCAGATGTAAAAATGGTTCGAACAGCAGATTCTTCTCATTTACCCAGCGCTTCCAAAACAAAAGCCCATTCTTTTCATGGTGCTAACGGGAATGGTAAGCAACCGAAATAAGTCGAAACATGAAAACTGTTGGAAGAGAATTTGTTGATTGTTACTTTTGTTTTGATAGTAAAAAAAACTCACATCATGCAGAGAAAAAAATCAAACATAACCTATTCACTAAAAGGACTCATATTTATACATACATTTTGCATATATCTATTAAACTGTTATCTATTCTGTAATATTTTTATTTTATACAATTTATTTTCCCATACATTTTTGTTTTATATCATTCAAGAGTAAAATAAGTAAAGGAGCAGGCTATGTAGCAATTTTTTGTTTTGTTTTCTGTGTTGCTAACTATTTCGAGACTGTTTTTTCCAACCGGTACTCAACGGCCAGTTAAGCATGATGTTTGTCATTTACAAACGAAATAAAGCGTAAATTACTAAATCTTTAAATAAAACTGGCCGTGGCTATGTTCATAGAATTGAGATCAAACAAAAAGTAGCTAACTAGTCATAGGAGCCAATCTACCCTGTTTCGTTCATAGCCGTGTTCATTTAATCCTTTTACTAACACGCATCATTTTGTTTAACTAAGTTAGTCGCACGGTTAGGACCGTGGAAGTATGCTTTCAAAAAATGAATATTATCTAGTATTAGGTACTCAGTGTCTCCTGAATCGCAGTTATATCTGCCTTGTACAGCGTGAGGACAGACCCAAGCTCTTGAGTATCAACTAGGGTATAGAGCGTATGTGCATTCGACGTACATACACGTTCTGGTCTGGTTTTTAATTAATTTTCCGAGGCTTCTAACATAGTTGTAAAGTTACACCGACGATACTACCTCTAACCTAGAAAGTCAGTCCTTGCAGTGAACTTATCCGTACATCCTCTTTCTAGGAAGCTCATGCTAGACTTGTTCAACCTATCACTCTGACAGAGCTTATGTTTCGATTTGCTTCGTTTCAACACTCACTTATGATGCAAATAGATAAAACCAGTACCGAGAGAACTCAAACAGAAAGATTTTGCTGCACTTTACTAGGTGGAGGAATCTGACCAGGAAGATGATTTTTCCTTTAATTTTATTAACATTTATGCCACCATATTGTTTATACTTTCCACTGAATGAGAGGTTTGGACTAGTCCGACGTAGAAGGGCTATGCTCAGCAGTTTTACTAGTTTCACCAAACAACTCATTCTTGTGTCGTTCATTCAATATAACGCCTCATATCCTAACAGCCAACCTCAGAGAACAACGTTTTAGTCTCATCGATTTAATGTAAGACCTCATCTAGCTACAATCAACCTCGCCCACTTGTTATTCAGTCATTCCATTCCATTCCATTCCCCTTTCTGTAAATTCCTTCTACTTTTTGTCAAAATATGTATTTTTAATTAAGAAACAACATAAATACTTCCGATATATTAAGTTTTACATATCACACCGGCAGTTTAAGCAGAAGAAAAATCACCCAACTATATAATCATAAGAACAACTAATAAAACCAAACAGAAAATCAATTCCCAGATAGACAGTAATCAAGTACACCGAATCAACTTGCAATTAACCGAAACAAGGTTAAAAAGTCAAATAATTTATATACAAAACTAAACAGATTACAACAGCGCATAAAAGAAGCGGTGATACATACTTATTTGTTATTTCCTTGGAGCAGTTGAAAGCGAATATATACCAGAAACGAATAGAGAAAATCTTGTAACTTGTATAATTATGTGTATTTATTTTTTTGTTTACAAGTTCTGTGACGTCAAGCGATAGGCGCTTCGTTTTATATTGTTTCAACTCATCAAATTAGAGGAAAACCATAATTTGCTTGCTTTCATAGCAACGTGTCTATAATTATTGTCAACTATACAAATAATATTTGCTCAAGAAATAATAGCGACTTATAAATCATGTTTGCTTGTTACCACAGAATTCTAGTTTTTTTTTTCATTAACATTTTTAAAAAAGAATCGTTATTACAGAAAATTCTGAGAACAACTTTTATAATACAAATATATAGGGCAATTTAAATAAAACGAAGCATGGACATATTATATACATATGTGTAAATAAAGCAGAAAAGGAGTTATTCGTAAATAATGGAACAATTATAGGAAATATTACTAACATACAAATGTATTCTGATATTCTAAGTATAAAATAAACAAAACTGGAATAATAAATAAACGAAGATCTGTGTAAATTGGAATTCGTTTGTTTTATTTTTGAACGGATCGTTATTTTATTCATCATTTGTCTAATTGGGCCTCATCAGTTGGCGCAGTAAAAAGAAATCCATTATTATACCCTCCAGAGGAAGGTATATTCACTTTGCCAATACATTTGTAACGCAAAGAAGGAGTCACCGGAGACCTCATAAAGTATATATATTCTGAATCAGGATCACATTCTGAATTGATTTAGCCATGTCCGTCTGTCTGTCTGTCTGTCTGTTGAAAGCACGATAGCGCCCAAAGTAATTGACGTAGGTGAACGAAATTTGGTGAAAGGACTTCTTTTTATCGGCGTCAGGTTGGTATTGAAAATGGGCTATGTCGGTCAAGTAGTTCTGGTACCTCCCATGCAAAACCAATATTGGGCCCACATGTCTCTCTGTCTGTTGAAAGCACGATAGCTCCCAAAGTGATTGACGTAGGTGAATGAAATTTGGTGAAAGGACTTCTTTTTATCGGCGTCAGGTTGGTATTGAAAATGGGCTATGTCGGTCAAGTAGTTCTGGTACCTCCCATACAAAACCAATATTGGGCCCACATGTCTCTCTATCTGTTGAAAGCACGATAGCGCCCAAAGTGATTGACGTAGGTGAATGAAATTTGGTGAGAGCACTTCTTTTTATCGTCGTTTGGTTGGTGTTAAAAATCGGCTATGTCGGTCAAGTAGTTCTGGTACCTCCCATACAAAACCAATATTGGACCCAAGTGTCTCTCTGGCTGTTTAAAGCACGATAGCGCCCAAAGTAATTGACGTAGCTGAATGAAATTTGGTGAAAGGACTTCTTTTTTTCGGGTCAGGTTGGTATTGAAAATGGGCTATGTCGGTCAAGTAGTTCTGGTATTTTGCATGACTTGTATGCAGTGGAGGGTATCAAAACATCGGCCAGGCCGATGATAACACTTTTACTTGTTTTTGTATAAAATTGAATCCGGCCTTATTCAAATGGTTCCAAACGGTTTTTTGTGCAATGTTCAGCTCCCGTGCAATTGAAACAGTGTTCACATGTCGGTTGGCATTAATTTTATATCATTTTTGACAATTGGACTTCCGGAGCGTGGTTCATCTTTAACCTGAAAATTACCGGAACGGAATCGACGAAACCAAAATTACGCATAGTTGGCTGTTACAGTATCAGGACCGTAAACACTATTCACATTTTCAGCCGCCTGACTTGCATTTTCGCCTTTATAAAAAAAAAAACTGTAAGGGTTCATTTATGACATTTTCCTTACTTAATTACTTAGATGGCGCTACAGTCCGGGGTGGACCTGGGCCTCAACCAATACGCCTCTCCAGTTAGCGCGATCTTTGGCTAACTGCCTCCAGTTGCGCACTCCAAGTTGGTTGAGGTCCCCTTCCACTTGCGCGCGCCACCTAAGACGAGGTCTTCCTCTACTGCGTTGTCCCTCCGGGTGGGAATCGAAGACTCTTCGGGCCGGAGTGTTGGTGTCCATTCGCTCTACATGTCCCAGCCATCTTAGACGACTGATACGCACTTTTCTGACTAGGTCGATGTCGCTGTACAGCTCGTGAAGTTCGCTGTTAAATCTCCTCCTCCAGAGCGCGTCAACGCAAACGGGACCAAAAATCACACGAAGAATTTTGCGTTCGAAACGACCAAGGAGCTCTTCATCCGACTTTGATAGGGTCCATGCTTCTGCACCATAAAGCAGGACTGGGATGATGAGGGTCTTATATAGAGTCTCCTTAGTATTTCTCGACAGGGCCTTACTAATCAATTGCCTTCTTAGACCAAAGTAACAGCGGTTGGCAAGTGTGATTCTTCGCTTGATTTCTGAGGTGATGTCATTTTCAGAGTTAATAGCGGAGCCGAGGTAGACAAAGTCCCGAACTACCTCAAAGTTAAAGCTGTCTATCGTGACGTTCTGTCCGATTCGTCGATGTTGTGTGTCCCTTCTTTTTGACAGCATATATTTTGTTTTGCCCTCATTCACCACTAAACCCATTTTTGCCGCTTCTGTGCTACTTGCAAACGCACCAGTAACAGCTCGCTGTGTTATGCCAATGTTGTCGATGTCGTCGGCGTAAGCAAGAAGTTGCACAGACTTCTGGAAAATTGTGCCTCTGGTGTTGGCTTGTGAGTTTCGCACAATCTTCTCAAGAATTATATTGAAAAAGTCACATGACAGCGCGTCACCTTGTCTAAATCCTTTTTTGACACTAAAGGTCTCTGTGATATTGTTTCCGACCTTTATGGAGCAGCGAGCGTTCTCCATCGTCATTCTGCACAATCTGACAAGTTTGGCAGGGATGTCAAAACTAGACATGGCTCTGTATAGCTCGTCTCTATAAATGCTGTCATATGCGGCCTTAAAATCGATAAACAGGTGGTGGGTATCGAATTGGACCTCTTGGGTTTTCTCCAGGATCTGCCGTAGTGTGAATATTTGGTCGGTTGTGGACTTACCAGGTAGGGTCCAATCAGTTCATTTACATATGGTTTTAGGCGATCACACAGTACAGCAGAAAGGATCTTATAGGCGATGTTAAGGCGACTGATGCCTCTATAGTTGGCGCAGTTTAGAGGGTCTCCTTTCTTGTGGATCGGGCAAACAATGCTGAGGTTCCATTCATCAGGCATACTTTCCTCTAACCAAATCTTGGAGATGAGTCGGTGTATGCACTCTGACATTTTCCATTGGGACAAAAAATCAATCTTTTCTTTGATCTAAATCACTTTTTGCTGATCTCGATATTTTTTTTCAGATTTACATATACCCATACACTTTGCACAGCTGCTTTACGCAATTTTAAGAAGTTTGCTTTCAAAACAAAGGCGCAAAGTTTCGTGAAAACAAAAATAAAGAAAAACATAAATAGCCATGGCTATAGTTTTGGAGGAATTATTATCTTCATTGTCATCCTCATCATCTGGAAACTACGAATCTCCGAAACTACTCCATTTGTATCTATTTACAACAGGGAAACCATTTTTCAAGGCGATATCCATAGCTGATTTTTCCTTAAACGAATGCAATTTGAACAGCTGATATTGCTGAATGACACAAAAACAAAGCCAGATATAGAGTACTAAAGCCATCTATTGAGAAAATAATGGATTACTTTTTACTAAACTTATTAATTCAATTCGTTGGCCTTCTGAAGAGGTGTTGAACATCATATAGGCCGCTATTACAGTCCGGACATCTGTTACCTGTCCTGTCTTAGAGCCGATTTGTGGTAAGTAGATAGCTTTCCGCTAGGTTTTTGGCGTGGAAAGTGTTCCTCTTTGTTAGCAGTTGATAGAGGTCTGCCGCCGATTGCTACGTTTGTTTTGTGCGAAAGTAATAGCTACTGCAGACTGGTGGATGTGGATTTATCTAATGGCGTTTTTCATTAAAGATCCGAAAGAATTTCCCCAAAGTTCAGAATTGCTCTTTTCAATGAAATTCGTTGGAGCACTTTTGCAACAGTGGTAGACACCATAGTACGTGTGATTAGATTTGAATGTTTTAATAGGCCAAATCAATATATTTCAATTCCAGTTTACATTCTGCACGCGTTATTAGTATCAGAGACAATACTGGTATGATTTGTCCCTGATTAGTATATTTTCGGGTCACAAGCGAAAAATTTGTTTCTAATGGCATAACAAACATTTCAATCTGACATTTTGCTAGTGTGTGTTGGTGAGTTCAGGGCAATTCTCTCAAAATATTCCGGACACTTCTGTCGTGGACTTTTTTTTTCAATGAAACATTACGTCGTTTTCCATTGGTTTCACTCATTCTGAAATCCAATGGAACAGCAGAACTGCTTCTGACAGAATCCACGAAAGTATTGGTGAAATGCCAAAAAATAATCTACGGCTGCTGTCAGCTAACTTGTAATAAATACATACATTGCACTTGTATGAGTGCTTCTTGAGTAGATTCTGACTTCAAATCGAGAAGCGAAATTCTCTTCTCAGAATCACCAGAAGAGTATTTTTGTGCCAATGGAACGGCATTTTTAAACCCTCCAGAGGAAGGTATATTCACTTTGCCAATACATTTGTAACGCAAAGAAGGAGTCACCGGAGACCTCATAAAGTATATATATTCTGAATCAGGATCACATTCTGAATCGATTTAGCCATGTCCGTCTGTCTGTCTGTCTGTTGAAAGCACGATAGCGCCCAAAGTAATTGACGTAAGTGAGCGAAATTTGGTGAAATGACTTCTTTTTATCGGCGTCAGGTTGGTATTGAAAATGAGCTATGTCGGTCAAGTAGTTCTGGTACCTCCCATGCAAAACCAATATTGGGCCCACATGTCTCTCTGTCTGTTGAAAGCACGATAGCGCCCAAAGTAATTGACGTAGGTGAACGAAATTTTCTGAAAGGAAAGGCGTCAGGTTGGTATTAAAAATGGGCTATGTCGGTCAAGTAGTTCTGGTACCTCCCTCACAAAATCAATTTTGCATGACTTGTATGCGGTGGAGGGTATCAAAGCATCGGCCAGGCGGATGATAACACTTTTACTTGTTTCGATTTCGGACTCTCCCGGACGCTTCTTTTTGTCCAATGGAAAACTACATAAGGGAAACTTTCCCTAGAAAACTGTATCCACGATAAGCTTGATTAAACGTCCATCGCTGCACCATAAAAATAAAACATCGCTCTTGGTTTTCCTCGGATTTTACATTTTTTTTTTCACGTTTTATTTGTTTTTTTTGTAATTAGAACGATTTTATATGAATTTATTGCAACCTACTTGAACTCGTACAACAAATTTAAAGAACAAAATAAAATAAATAAAAACAACGTATGTACTCAACAAAGCAATTCACAGCGCATATCTCCGAGAAAATAAAAAAAATTATCTGTGGATTTAGAAAATGCATATACGCAGCACTGTGTGTGACTCAATGCAAGAGAAGTTCAGATATAAAGCGGGGAATACATAATTAAAATAAAATGTCTGTTGGTTTTGTTTTCTGTTTGTTTTTCTTCTTCTTTTAAGTTTGTATATACTATATATTATAAGTTAACAAAAAAAAAAAAAAGTTCATTTAAAAGGTTTTACACATGTTTTTGTTGTTTTGTTTCTGTTTGTTGACTTAAATTTAATTTGCTGATCAGATGTTATCGACCGAATCTGCATCATCCTCTGAACTAATCTCATCTCCGAATTCGATATCTTCATCGAGACCATCTTCGACGAATGTGACTGTGTCATTGATACGCACTGATTCGGGGAATTCGCCGTATGTCTTCAAGTTTCTGGCCTCATCGGGTGTGTACTTCAAAATGACGTCAGCCTTTGAATCCTGATAGTCACGAAGCCCAACAAGAATGATGTCGCCTTGGTTGATCCAGACCTAGTAAAACAAGAGAACAAATTGAATTGATTGAGGTCTCACGAAACTGTCATTCTGTCATAAGCTTGGTCTATATACGTATTATTAAATAAAACTATATATCAGTCGTGTCAGACTGTAAGGTAGCGCAGAAGGCGACGCCCGTTAATCTATCAAACTTGAATGTTTGACGACATTTTTAAGGCTGACTGTTTGCATTAGTAGATTGTCTATTGGGGTGGATGGAAACTGGGACGACAGTGGACAACATATCACGTCTTTCCATTTGGTTTAAGGGAAGACATGATAAAAGCAACTTGCGGCAAACATTTTTAATATTCAAGGTACTGCTTCAAAGGTGTCGATGCGGCTTGTTGTCCATCGTCATTAGATGTGTTTTAATCAGCAGCACTCAAAGCTGTCTGTTAAATATAGAAGACAGGCCTGTCTGCGTTTGGTTCAGATGAGTTTTCCGACAGAGTACTAATTCATGATCCAATTACCGAAATTGTTTTACTTATCGGCTTGAATTATGTCCTGATACCCGAAATAATATTTGGACACCAGAAAACAGTCAAAATTCGAATGTTCTAGGTTCGTTCCTAACGAAAACAATAAGATAGCAGTTAACAGTCCACAAAATGTACATGAAAGTTGTATGCTTTGAAGGTATGCATTATGTGTAACACTGAAACAATACATATACATAGCACTAGAGCCTTTTTTTGCTCCAAAGATGCTCTGGTTTAAAGATATGTACCACGAAAACGCTTGTATGAGGATATAAATCTTTATAGGTAAGCAGGTTTAATGCACCATATTCCACCTTTCGAAGCGGGCTGTCGATAAGAAAACTCAGAGGGCGATGATATGAAGTGAATACAACTGGAATAGAAGGAATGAATATCGTGGCTAATCGGTATTTTTAACAAAGCTTAGCATTTGGGTTCATTGTTTTGACAAGACTATCAGTATCAAAGGCGTATTAAAAGAAATTTCTTAGATAAGCATTTCCAAGATTGGCAAGGGCAGTTTAATTCAGGAACAAAATGATAGGCTCAGTACCTAGTTTGAGGTATTTGGAAGAAAGTTTCAATGCCAATGCCTTTTGCGATGTTTTTTCGACGTTTTTACTCAATCTTACTTCGAAATCGATCTCAGGACATCAGCAATTGAATGAAAAGAGTGTAATCTAGGGTAACTAGTCTGCTGGCTCCTTAAATGTCAGTGTTTGCCTTCCACAAGACTGATTGCGTTGCAAATAAATTCTTTGCTGACTGTCCTCAGAACGAGATGGTTAGGCACAGTTTGTAAAACAGCGGTCATTTGACCCAGATCAATATTCATCAACAATCTACGCACTGTTTAGAGGAAAAATAAATCCAATCCGTGTCCAAATCGGTTCGCTGTGATCCACTGTACGTGTACCCCTACCCCATTCAATCGACTCTCATGTTTTTCTTCGCATCTTCACCAAGTTCCAAGACAAAGGAAGAGCACTGCGCATGAAATTGAAAATTTACCTCAGATTTTTTGGCGAAATTTTTCACTTGAAAGTTACAAGTTCACTTGAACTTATTAACATTCCATTCGTTGGGAAAAAAAATTAATTACTGTGTATTTTCTACAAATATCTCAAAATGTCTGCCTGCAGTTTTTTTTTTTAAGAAATTATCTATTACGCACCTTTTTTCGTAGTTTTCCGCGAATGTGACAAAGGCGTTTAACACCATCAAAACACATCGCCTCGAGACGACCATTGCCAAGCATTTTAGTGACTTGAGCGTATTCCTGCTGGTCCTCCTTGAAAATCAATTCACGTTTTTCGAATTCATTTTCGTTCTTTCCACGACGACGATTTTTACCTCCTTTTCCCTTGTTCTTCGGCATTTTCTATTTGATTTAGAACTGTGGCGTATGAATTTAATAGAATTCCTGTGTGGCGAAATTTGATTTTATTGATTTTAATATTACTTTTTTTATGAATAAATTTGTTGAAATTCACTTACAAAAATGCTTGAACTTTGTGAGAAGACTTTCCCAAAACGAGTGTTCGCGATGAAAGGGATGAAGAATTTATGAAATCTCGAATTTTGTCTGGTAAAAGAGAGATAGTCGATAAAAAATGGCCGACCTATGAAAATTGATAAGTAGTGATGCCAAGTTACAGATTTCATTGTTTATTTTCGAAACGACAAGGCAAACAGGATGGAATAGGAACTTGAATACAACTTTTTAATGAAATATTTAAGCCCGTACGACACAAATTTTTTCCCTCTTTTTTTTTAATGCTGAAAAGTCAAAGAGACCAAAAGTGTTTTACGAAAGGGGTAGCAATTGTTTGCAAAGCAACCGCAAATTTTCAAACGAATTTATTTCCAAATAATCTTAAAGTGTCGAAAAAAAGCTCCCAGCAGTTGAAAAATGTAATTTGAATACATTTTTAAAGCATTTTTTTTTTTTGACGTATCTACATTAATGAAGTTTGTGTCTACGCACTCACTCCTATCGGGAATTTTCGTTCTAATGTTTCGTACTGCTCTAGTTTCATTTTAAAAGTGTGAAAAAATGAAAAAAAAAAAAATGTGTCATACGAGCTTAATATCAATGAGTATGACATACGCTGGCGGTTATAAATTGTTTATTGCTTGAATGACTGTTCTTTAACTGAACTATTCATTTTACGCATATGGAAACGAGTATTTATATTAAATTATTTAAAAGTGCGTTATTATAAATGTGTGGAAATCAATTGAAATTAATTTCCTGTGCAAGTGAAAATAAAAGAATTAAACATAAACCACTAAAATTCGTTTTTTATGTTCCATTTGGCAGCAGAAATCTGAAATCTCAGATCAAAATCTGAAAACAAAATTTGAAAACGACATTAGTTGATGTCAAAATTTCGTATTCCTTCATTTGCATCATGGCAATGTGCTTTTAGACCATTTGTGTTTTAAAAATAATGCGATTTAGTTCCAACTGGACGCACTCATTCCCACAACGACAGTCCGCAACTCGAAGTGTGCCCATTGTTTTTGTAGTCGCTGCAGCCGTTCGTTAGAAAAAGAACCTTTACAAATTTACACAAGAATAAAAGTCACTATTCCTGTGTGCAGTAGTCGTCGCGTTTATCGTTTTGTTTTTCTTTTCGTTGAAAAATTTTCACTGGTTCGCAATACACAAGTAGCAAGCTCTACAAAATCCTCTTTAAACATACTAAAAACTTGGACGGACAGAATTCCCAGAAAGATGTGGGACATTCATTATCTACTGCGGCACGAAAGCAAAATACAAGTGAGCATTTGAACAGCGAAAAAAGCCACAAACAATATTTTCTCTGCATCAACTTTTGTCTTAAAAAAGGTCATTATAAATATTTGATTAAACTTATTAATAATTGGTATCGTTAGGAAATGGCACTCCAGTGGGATGGTGTGGAAAAAAAAACAAAAAAAAACTTTTTCCATTTGATAGTGGAGCAGCGGAGGAGGTTGTTGGCTACAGCGGGGTAAAACTGCAGTAGTGGTGGTTGGAAATTTGTAAGTTTCTGTGAAAACTGCATCCGTCCATTCCGTCTCGGTGTGTAATCAGCTGATGGCAAAATCGATGCAGTTCCCCATACGTGATTGGGAAAAAGAAGATTTTTGTACAGAAAATCCATATAAAGGCGATAGATACAAACATTTTATAGAAAGGAATTTGTTTTCATATTAGGTATACTCCCAAATATTATATTATATATATTGTGTACAAAATATAAATATCATTGTACTGTTATAGGGCCTTGCGATTATCTCGAAGGTGGAACTGAATATAATCAGATTCATTGCATTTTCCATCGTTTTAGTCATTCAATTCAATTGTGATGTGACGGATTTGTTCTTATTTGGACAAAAGTCTACACAGGCTCATTAAACCGAGATATACACACATCAAATCACAGAAGAAAAGTGTATTACATATATAAATAACGTCGTTCGCCCCACATAGTTTATTTCCTCTGTGAAATTAGTTCGTAATGCATAATTCGCCGAGGCAGCTTTTTCAATTGACTGAATTGTTATTGTTACCTTTCGAAATAACTAAATACAAGCCACATGTACATACAAATATGTTAAAAAACATTAAATGTAATAGCCGCTCTCTTGTTCTATCAGATACCTAGATATATGACAAGTAGTGGACTTGTTTCCTCTGAAATGGATTTATCAATTCATTTGCTTGTATGTAGTGTGCCCAAGCATACAGCTCATATTCTTGTGTTCTTGGAATTTTCCTTATATCACTTCACTTTTTGCTGCATTAATGATCTTTCGTGTTAAGATACTCAAGCTAAGGTTTTAAGAAATTGATGTGCCACTTGTCTCAAAATAGGTACGAGTTCTGTAGAAATTATCACAAACTGCTATAGGTACAGCTTAAGCGAGAAACGTTGGTACCCATTTTGCTTTCCCCTATTTATTCAGCCTCAGTTATCGTTTTCCATTTCCATTCGCAATGAATTTAACCCATTTTTCATCATCAGAGGAAGCTGGATAAAATGCTCTACTGATGTTTTTGGTGCTGCTCATTAAAGGCCCACAGGAGTCGGTGATAAGTCTTATCGCCTTCTTGTTTCACAGTGCTTTAGTCACGGTAGTGATCTCATCTTTGTCAAAGATTTGTGTTGCGTATTTTGTTTAATTAATATACATATTTGTGCACCTTAGAAACAGCAGTTGTTTTAGTGAGTTTTATTCTCCTTGTTATTTGAGAGCTCCGATGGGCTCCATAGAAAGGTGTAAAGCCCCAGTCTAGTCTGAAATTCGGGGGTAAAACCTTGGAAGAAGACGAATTTTAAAATATTTGCCAACATTCTGGTGGTTTTTTGATTACAGAGTCAACTTTCCGCATTTTAGAACCCAACAGATGTAAATTGTAGTAAATTAAATTATTTCCAATAAGTCGGTGACGCTAACGGGGAGTCCACCAAATTACTGACTGAAAGCCCATTTGTAGAACATCTTGCTAAAGAAACAAGTTTGTAATTTCAATTTCAGCCAACTCCATCGGGAACAGTGCATTCCTAAGGTCATCATCGAAAATACTTCTCGCGTAAGGAAAATGGAAAATGAACACGAAGAACACCATGATCTACCGTTTCGTGAAATCTTCGAAGCTGCATTTTCGGCGTCCAGTCTCTCAAACAGCTACGACATTGAACCACGCCCAGCCGATGAACGTAAGCTAAATAGAACGCCATTGTTTCGCTTTCACAGTTGCATTTCTTTCCACAGCATATGACCTATTCGCCTACAATCAATATTCGCCGAGGGATCCGGTGGGGTTACAATATGTCAGTTGAGAAAACTCTCCATAGTTGCATTAACTCACCCGTTCCTTTTCTTTAGAATACAATGCATCCGGAGCCATATATGTATCCGATGTATCACAATCAAATGATGTCGCCTCACATGCAAAGAAGCAACCCCATGGGCGGGGCGCAGGAACGCTACCAGGTGGATCTGATGAGCCGTGATCCGTGGCTATCCTGCCGAAAATGTCAGCCGGAAACTTGCAATTGCCCACGCGATTCATCGAGGTATTCGATTGGATTTCGCTTAATTTGTTTGCCTTGTGCTGAGAATTTATGATTTTTTGCAGAGACTCTGCCTTCCAAATGACCTCGAGGAATCGTCAGCCCGAGAATCAGTCGTTTGCAGGCAACACAAGCACCAGCAGTACCATCAACAATAGCAGCAGCAGCAGTGGCGGAGACACGTCAATGCTAGATGATGTGGCAAGTCATCTTGATTATTCCAATCCACCGCAGCATTCGTGTTGGACACCATCTAACGGCTATGACTACGGTGGCATGGCCAACTCATACACACATCCACCTCATGTTCTGTCACACTATAACCATCATTACCATCATCAGCCGCCATCGCAACCGGCACTATCTCATCATTTGCACAATCTGCATCAAGAGCAACCTCCGGCGCCGCCGCCAACTCAACCACCACAACCACCACCGCCACTGACTACGACAATTGGCGGCAATCTGGTTAAGACTGAAATAAATCCCGATGGAATGTACATTAGCAGCAGCAGCAGTAGCAGTGGCTGCAGCAGTAACGGCAGCAGCAATGCATCTCCACCTCCGGCAATGAACCGCTCTGAACAGCCAAATAATGTCGAGTGTTCCCGGACTATTGCGTATGCGGGTGTAAAACAGAAACAACCAGCGACTGCGTCAGCAACGGTAGCTTCATCGGCAGATGTTCAAAACTCAGTTCAGCGATGCCAAATAGCAAGTAGCAGTAGTTCCAGCAACAAAGTTGCACCAGCTCCAGCAGCAGCAATCAAACTTAACTCAAATAGTGGCGGTAGTAGCAGTACCATAACCAAAGCCGTGCAAATTAAACACCAACAAAAGCAGGAAACGACTGATGATTCCAACCCAAGTACTCTGAACGGAGACTCCCCGACCACTTCTAGCACAATTTTACCAAACGGTCCACCGGTTGCCGAAGCCTCGACAAGTTACTACGACGCTGGATCATTGCCAGGGCCAAGTGGTCTGCAGAAGAGGAGCCAGAGTTTTATAGTGAACAACGTTAAGCGCAGAGCTGCGGCTTACAACGATTTGAAGCGAATTTCTCAGTACAAGCAGCAACCTGATGTAGATTCATCCGATGATGATGACGATGATGTTGTTGTGGTCAACCTACATACGCCCAATGTTCCCGGGCAGACAACGCGGCAAAAGTTTCACATTTACCATCATAGCTCGCAGGACTGCACGGCTAAGAAGGTTGCAAAGACAAGTCACAATGTGGGCGGAGCCAGTGCTGCCGATCGTTCAAGTAATGCCGGTGAGTGTTCGTCTTCTTCACGTTCAAATGATGTTCTAACCGCACCCGATTTACAATTGGATTGGCTATCGGACTCAACCGGCGACGACGATGATGTGGTATTTGTCCATTCCACCCGGGAACCAATTGTCTCGATTGACCTTACAAGTGACGATGACGCTGCCTACGAGTTCCATCATCCATCGGTTTTGGTGGGTGCCCTTACTTATTCAATAAGATAATAACTTTTTCTTAATGCAAACTTTATCTTTTCCGTTTAGCAACAAACCAACTCATCATCCTCTGCGTCTACATCATCGACTCTTCAACGAGAAACGCAGCAAGCTGCACCGGCACCAACCGAAGTCACTTCCTCCTCAACACCAAGTGCTGTAGCAGCAGCAGCAGCTGCCGCCGCAGCCGCAGCAGCATTCCAAGATTATCGCTATGCTCGCCGTTGGAATGAGGTCAGTTCAACTTCGGCGGCAGCAGCAGCGAACGGAGGCGCAGGTGGTGGTTGCTCATACGACGGCTATCGCTACAATGTGAATCGAATTCGGCCCAATGTGTTTGGTAATATAATTGGACCGCCGCGACTTGCGCCCTATCAGCCACGCACCCAAAGACTTCGGACAGTATCGCCGCCAGACTTTCCAATGCCCATCAATGCCTATCGATCGATTCCATTCTGTCAACGTGAACGTTTCCACGGCGACATGCCGCCGTATGTATATCCGGATTCTGTGCGAGATATCTTTTCGCCACAGATTGATTACTACCCGGAACACACGCCGCATTGTCTTCGCGCCCAAACGACTACTGCAGCTGCACCACCACCAGCACAACCCATCACCGCAGCATCTTCAACTACTATCAACAATACTGTTCCAACAGTTACTTCTGCAGGTGTGGCGGCGGCACCTGTGCCTCCATCTTCTCAAGTTGGATCGTCATCTGAATTAGCCCCAGAGCAACACCCACCGCCACCGCGTCGTGCCAATATTCGTTCCCCGCCTGCAGCGCATTCAACAGAAAGTTCCAACTATCCACCATACTTTGTACGCGACATTAATGGGCCACTGCGGGCTCCAACACGTCGCTATCCTACATTCAACGGGTCAGCACCGCACCATCAGCATCATCGCGTG
The DNA here is from genome assembly GCA_948293265.1 of Cheilosia impressa. NCBI lineage: Eukaryota > Metazoa > Arthropoda > Insecta > Diptera > Syrphidae > Cheilosia > Cheilosia impressa. The sequence goes on from OX411880.1 coordinate 15,503,841, forward strand.
GGTGTGCCTCCGCCATATTTGGTTCATCAAAATCTGTGGTGCCGTCAGCAAACCATGCAGGAGATACATCGCCGTCATTTAACGCCAACGCCCATTGATCTTTCGTCGAACCGGAGTTTGCCCAACTATCGCTCTCGGGCGATGGCAAACATGTGCGCTTGCGTGCACAGTAGGTCTGGGCCTGTTTCTAGTTTGGATCCGGTAAGTTTCTAAATTCCTCCAACGCTATCCACATTCTAATGTGATTTGGTGTCCTTTTTGTCTATCCTAGGCCTATCAAGTGGTTAGCTTGTCTAGCTCATTCGAGCCGCCACCCACAAGCCACCCACAGCCGAGGCAGCGGACTACTCCGGCTGTGCATCATCACATGATCCATCACTATGCACTGCCAACACCTGTACGTTTGGAAATCGGCTTGAGGGCACCGTTGGCAAGTTTGCGATCGATTGAAGATATCGGTTCTAGAATCGTCTTCGGATCAACCCTGAGACCAAATCGTGGCGCATCATTGGTAGGTTCTCTTCTTACCAGAGGGTTCGACAAAATCGTTGATGCTTATTTTCATTTTAGGAAATAATTGAACGCAACACCCTACCGCACAAATATAAACGTGTTCGTCGCGAAAGTGAGTCTGATGAGGATGCCGAAAAGTGCGCAATTTGTCTGTCCTTGTTTGAAATTGATAACGAAGTCCGGTAAGTTGATCATTTGGGTTTTAGTATCGAGTTCTCTTCAATAATGTTGTATGTATAATATATAAGGGATTGGTGTACTGTATTCGGCCAGAATATACGCACGAATCGCACGTGTATTGCATCTCCAGCCATTGGAAACTCCCTTACGACCAGCAGTACGATTTTCATGGCAATAGGTTCACTAAACTCTCTGGTGAAACAAAGGTTGTCGCAGTTAATCATTCAAAGACATTTCGGAGCACCACCAGTGCAGTCGACACAACTCGCAGTCAGCTTCCAAATGTCCTGCAGCCTGGGTCGGCATTCTGTAAGGCGAGACGTTCAAACGTGAACTTTCAGTGATAAGCTCTCCCATTCTAGACGGATATTTTCTCTGAGGCTTGTTGACATAGACTCGTGACTACAAAAAATGTCCACAAAAATATTTCTCGACCGGTTAAATCAGGCGATCTTGCCGGCGATTGATTTTCGGCGAAAAGTTGGCTTCTTTGTTGTACAGATTCAGGATGAACTGCGCATAGGTTACACGCGCTTGTCTGTCAGCAGCTAGCAGCTGATGCACTCTCTGCACTTTGTAAGGGGACATCTTCAAGTCTTTCTCCAATATGCTCTGCAAAGACCGCCGATTGATGCCCAATTGCGTGGCACGTTGTCTATTCCGGGGTCGTTTGCGACATTTTTGACCAACAGTTGCGATGTTCTTAGCGGAACGACTGCTCCGGGGCCGGCCAGATCTGGCAGCATCTCTTCTAGGCGAGCACCTAAATGCCGTTGTATTTGCTAAATTGGTGTCGAACGACCGGGAAATCGGAGCAGAAATTCACCACCGACGAATTATTTCGCATTTCTTAGGAGCGGTGTATTTTGTATCTGTTTATGTACTTTACAAATGTCAAAGTAGAATTGAAATCTGCCGCTATTTGCAAAAATTATAGCATTTTCCGATAGGGTTGACTTTCAGGCCACCTTCTACAGTACTTCTCATGCTAGAAATGTTCCTCAGTTTGCCCGTAAATTTATTGAAACTCTTCCGTGCAACACTGATGGCGTTGTTGATTGAAGCAAAGAATTGCCCTTTCTTTCAAAAGATCAAGTCTAGAACTAGAACTGCTCTTTCTATGTTTTCCATATTTCATTGAAGAAGAAAGGGCGCTTGCAGGTCAATACTTAACACGATAGAAGTGTCCGAAATAATTTGAAAGAATCACCCCGAACTGACCAACACACCCGAGCAAAATGTCATTGAAAGGTTTGTTGTGTTGTTATCCGAAAATATACAATTATGCCTGCAAATTGAAACTTTAATTTAAATATATGGAGGTGGCCAATTCATATTTTATGTAGAAAGCAAAAAAAAAAATGCGACGTAAATTAAACTATGATTGTGGCGAATTGAATGCATTTGTGCGGTCAAATGTTCCAAAATAAAGTATTGAACAGAAACGTGCATATGATACAATCATGCATGCTGTTTATAATGAAAGGGGTGGAATGTTTTTTTTAAAACCACCTGGTGGAACTGGAAAAAACATTTTTGATTTCATTGCTTCTAGCGACCATACGCTCAGTAACCCAAATGGATTGGCAGTCGCTTCGTATGGAATTGCAACGACTTTATTGGAAGGTGGACGAACTGCACATTCTGCACTTAAATTGCAATTGAAGATGCGTGCTAATGGAACACCTACATGAAAAATTGCTAAGGATTCAAGTGCTGCCTCTCTCGCTGTGCGAACCGTCAACGGATGCAACTGACAGAAAAGTAGAAAGTAAACCTACTTTACCAGCTTCCATAAGGTGGTGTGTCTTCTATCAACCTGTCAGTCGAATACTTTGCCGCAACGGATGTGGCGGATTGTATTATTTTGATATTGTTAGCAGGTTATTTTCGTTAAACATTGTCTGTTATTCCACAGTCTACAGCTGTTAATGAATTGAATGCATGTTCAAAGTCATCCTATTTGTGGGGGCATTTAAAAAATTGTACACTTGCCACAAATGTGCGCGTTCAATTAAAAAACGATACAACAGCAGTCGAATTTTCTAATCAGTTACTGGATATTGAAAATGGCAAACTACAAATTGATAATTCAACTAATTTTTTAGTTGGGATACTAGGTGAATTTTAGCTAGTCGCTTATAAGAAATGCATGTGGAAACACCGTCGGCTTTGTTTCTTGTATGGATACGTGTTCGCATAATTTGGTCTGTTCCTTTACTTTTAAATCTTACGAATTTTTACGAGTTTTTACTCAATGCCGTTCCTTAACTCGAAAAATTCGTAAAAGAGAGCGCCATCGAGAGATATTACCCCTCCACTGAGAATCTAGCGAATTTTTACTCAACAAATTTCTTGGTGTAAGAATTGGAAAAGCTGTCAGTCACCTGAGAATTGACAGATGATATGAAATTTGCTATCCTATTTAACATATGAGTGCATTTGTTTTGATTTCTTGTGTATTTAAATGGTATCAACAGGCGGGAAAATAAAAATTGAATGTTTTCCTTAGACGAAATTCTTTCTCGCTGTAAGGAGTCCCAAGTAACAATTTGACTTCGGTAAGGTTGAAATTTGTAATTTCTGTAGGCAACAGCTTCGATAGAACTTCTATAGTCTTTGTTAACCGAAGTTGAACCATTTTGAAGTAATTGTTTCGATAATGACTTCAGTAAGACCTTTACAAAGCACATACACAGGTTTTATAGAGGGATATGAAATAAAGTTTCGGCAAGATCTCTATTACACTTCTGAAATTGTGTCAGGAGATGTGTGGAAAGTGAATTGCTTCGATAAAGCTTGCTGTTCGAAGCGATTTCTAGATGCTTCTTTAGATCTTCTGATCGAAGGCATTACACAAGCAAAGAACTGTCATCCAATATTGCAGTCAACCGTTTGCGATTGGAAGCTGTATAGAAGCACTTACTCGTACTTCCTCCTTACTTACTTATGGAGGCTTTATAGAGGTAAAAATTAATGTGATATGTAATGAATCACAGCTGTCTAAAGAAAGCATCATTTAATGACTAGGGGAAAAATGACAAAAAAATAAAACACTTAGCACAATGAAAAATATGTCACTAATATGATTTTAATTATAACTACACTCCTCGATCATATAAATATAAATTAGGTAACACAATGTGCACAACGAAGTTAGCTAGTAGACATCAAATGCATACAAAAATTTGACTTAACTGCTGAATAACGAGTTAATAACTTTTACGCAACGTTTATTAATACGGGTGTTGGAAAATATTAAAAAAAAAAAAATTGTTTTTGAACTTCTATAAAGTTTTTATAAAGTTTCGGAGATGACATACCGAAGTAATAACTGATAAATGTGAGATGCTTCCTTTTTTGTACACGAAGAAGATGTATTTTCGGTAAGGTCTATCCAAACTGTTCAGGAAGTCTTAAACAAGTGTTAACCGAGGAAAACTACCTGATTTTGTGTTATTCGATACACGAATCATGTATCCTTAATTTAGTTTATTTGGGTAGGGAAATCCCTCCTACTCAAAGGTTTTGTATCTTAGTGTACTTACTGCACATGCAGCTCGCCAAGTGAGACAGACGGAATGAGTTAAGTTCGCAGTTCGTATCTGATCTAGAAGGGCGCTTGGCGAGTTCGCGAAGTGTAGTTGGTTAAATTCGAGAAAATTTAGGGTTATTACAAGTAAATACCTTATGCAGTTAATATTGCGGGAGGTGAAATAGTTTCGATAGCACCTTAAAGAAGTCAAATTGTTACTTGGGGTAAAAAAGGACAATCTCCTCCATGTAAATTTTAATGCCATGTAGCTCTTTCCTCTTCTTCTCATGGGGAAGAAATTCGATTAATTCCGAATCACTTTCATCGCTAGGTATAAGATTTCGAGAGATATTCGAATCAGACCACCATTGTCGGGTCTCTTTTCGTCTCTCTACCACTATAAATCTTACTTAGAGATTCTCTCTGGATTTCTCCACAGTTCTTCTCTAGGCTCGATTCCTAGTGTTAACGCTAGCTTCTGTTTATGGGAGATCTGTTTCATCGACTGGGTCTCGACCCAATGATGTCCCAAGATCCTCATTCTTCTGCCAGCCAACGCCGGACATTGACACAGTATATGTGGCGCTGTCTCAGATTCCTCCAGGCATAGTTTACAAGTATCATCCTCTCTTGGGCCCATCTTCCTTAAGTGATACCCGAAATTACCATGTCCTGTAGACAAAGCCACCACCCATTTCAATGTTCCTCGACTCATGCTTAGAACCCTTCTCTGAGTGGAGCAGGTCGGCCACTTAATTGCCATTTAAGCCTGTCTACATTGTTCCACGGTTGACCACCTTCTCAGGTGTTCTGCCGTGATCCATTTCAAGAAAATGTTTCTGGTCCCAGCAATTTTTTAGTTGACCCCTGTTTTGCAAGGGAGTCCGCCTTTTCATTGCCTTCGATCCCTATGTGTCCTCGTACCCAAGTCAGTGTTACTTAATTTTTAGATGAACACTTATTGTGCTTAAGTACACATTCCAGTGCCAATGATGTGATGTTTGTTTGTTCCATGCATCTGATCTGATATTTCTTCCTTCCACCTGTCTCTCAAGCAAGAAGCCCAACGCATGAAGCAAAGCATCGCTAGGTAGATGAACCAACTAATATCGTTAGCAAATTCTTCGAGTTTCTACGATATTTTAACGACTTTTTGTAGCACTTTTTTGAATTTTTAAATTATGTGTCTGCCATTTTCGTGGATTACTTCAAAAGCGTTCCCTAACTTTTTTGTAAGTGTCTCTCTCTGTGAGAGAATTTATCCTCACCACTGCCATTTTGACTGTCTTTTCCATTCTTCCTACAAAAGTAAAGGAACAGACCTATTATAAAAACACCTCGGATATATGAAACATTTTTTTGTTTTTGATTTTAGAGGTTTCTTATATCCGTTGTGGACTATAGCAACAACAAACCAAATCTCACATATGATGTGAAAATGGGGGTCTACCACAATTGCAAAAGGGCTCCAACGACTTTCTTTGAAAATAATTTCGGAGCAATTCTCTCGAGTCCTCAATGAAAAACGCCATGGCCGAACTTTGTTTTCCCTCATCGTTCCTTGTAAATTAAACGAATTTCATCCGCTGTGTGCTTCTTCTTTCGATAGGAGTACCTATTCTTAAGTGTTCTCTTGGCGCGTGTTAATTAATTATCATAAAAGGAGAGTTATTACCATTACATAAATGTGTTTAGTAAAAGGCACTTAAATCCAGATTTTGAAATAACACTTTATTTTATTTTTCTCTCATTTCAGACGACTTCCCTGCATGCATCTATTCCACACAGAATGTGTCGATCAGTGGCTGGTCACCAACAAGCACTGTCCCATATGTCGCGTCGATATCGAAACCCATTTAACCAAAGATACAACTAGTACGTTATGACCCGGTCCCCTGGTGGGTGTACCGGCCTAAAAGCGTATATATCTTTAGAATAACAAAACAAAAAAACATTAATAAATTAAAAAGAATAACAAATTCAAACCTAGTAGTAGAGGAAGAGCGAGAGAGAATAAGAGAAAAGAATGCAGTCATTAACATCATCAATACTATTGAGTTTCATTTTACTTTCCCATCCGCACGTGAATGCTCGTTATCACATTTTTCTCCTCGTCCATAGTTCTCCTTTCATATTGTAGTCGTGTTCTGTTCCATTACATTCATTCATATCTTCACTATGTATAAAACACTTGTCACACAGTTTCTTTATTTTTTACGTTTTGTTTGTTTAAGCGCGGTATAAGATATATTTATAAATATGTTTTCTTATTCTCGCCGACCTTCCGTGGAAGATATTTTTTTTTGTTGCTTCATTTAAATCTAGTTATACGCTGTACTTAGGAAAATTCGATTTTCTTTTCATTTAAGTATTCACCAACAAAAGTTGCTAAAATTCAATTAATTCAGCTTGTAGGAAATAATATGTCGTACACTTTTTTGTGATGAAACATTATTTTGCATGTGCCATATACATTTAAAAAAAAAGAGAAGAGGATTTAGAATGTTTCTCATTTCGTCTCGTGATTTAATTGAAATAAATTTGTATTCTTATTATTTAAATATTGACCTTTCGTTGTTGTAAGAGAAGTATGACATTCTGGGAAGTTGTAGTACACACAAATACACACCTACGCAAAGGATTATGTAAAGAAGCTCTTAAGTTCGCGTGTTGTATTTCCATATTAATTATTGTATCACATATTATGCATAAAATATTCAAAAAGATTGCGCAACAAAATCAACCAGCAAATCAAACTTGAAATATCATATAAAGTATACAAATAAATAAATAAATAAATATATATTATATGTATGTGTCTGATAAAGGGACGTTTCATATTTCTCTGTATGCATTTGCAACGGCGGACAACGCCGATTTGGACAAATGTTGTTTTAGTATCAAGAATGCTTCCGGTCACGATTAGCGAAATTATGGACAGAGCCGTGGGTAAGATAAGCGGTTGGGCTACAAATTGTGGTCGTAGCCTTAACCCAAGTAGAACTAAATTGATGCATTTCACCACCAAAATAAAAACCTTCTCACTTCCCCGCTTAAATAACCAAAATCTTACTAAATCCACCAGCGCCAATTACCTAGGAGTCATCATTGACCCTAAACTCAACTGGAAGTCTAACACCAATATTGCTAGTGTCAAAAAGTAAACGATATACGATGATTATCAACAAATTTTTGTGGATGGTAACTGAATTTCAAAACGCAGTACTTCTGAATTACCGCAATCAAGAGTTCCACAACGCAAACGGATTACTATGATGCAATGCATGCTTTTCTAAAACGCATTGTGAACGCATCAACAGCGCAAACAAAAGCAAACAGAGCATCGTGAATGGTTATGATGCATAGAAGTTCTCGGAGTAAACTGCTTCCTTCCTTAATAAAGAATACGCTTAAAAGTGTTGGCATTTTATGAACTAACATTGTTTATGAAGCTGTTAAGAAGCGTGGTTGTTACTAATTGAAAAGGGTAGTTAAATTTTAAGGGCCGATGTTGAATGTGAACCACACCTAAACGTCAAGTTTTTTTCTGCATTTCATTTGGCATTTCTCAATTCAGACTAACTCAATTTAAACCATTTGAAGATACACAATCGAGCAACGCGTTTAAGTTATTCAGGCTTATTATGAAAATGGTCATTCAAATCAAAATGCATATCGTGCACTTCGTGATTTTTTCGGTCAATTTAATCGTCCAAATGTGCGTACAATCGGAAAAATCGTGCAAAAATTTTAGCAAACCGGGTCTGTAGCAGATGTAAAAACACCAGTGCATGCTCGTACTGCAGAAAATATTGCTGCTGTTCGCAATAGTGTGGCTGAAGAGCCGTCCACCTCAACTCGTCGTCGTGCCCAACAATTGCACGTCTCACGCTCGCCGTTGATGAACTTTTTGCATAAAGATTTGCATTTACGCGCTTACAAGGTGCAATTGGCTCAAGAACTAAAGCCTCTTGACCATTTCAAGCGTCGTCAATGGTCAGAATGGTTACAAGAAATGGCAACAATGGATGATCAATTTTCGAAGAAAACCATCTTCAGTGGTGAGGTACATTTTCACCTAAGTGGATTCGTCAATAAGCAGAATTGCCGCATTTGGGCGAATGATAATCCAAGAGTGACTGTCGAAAAACCAATGCACCCACAAAGAGTGACTGTTTGGTGTGGTTTATGGGCTGCCGGCATCATCGGGCCGTATTTTTTCCAAAATGAGGCCGGTCAGGCAGTTACTGTGTATGGTGTTCGCTATCGTGAGATGATAACGAACTTTTTATGGCCCGAATTTGAAGATATGGATGTGGACGTAATGTGGTTTCAACAGAACGGTGTCAATTGCCACACAGCTAATGAAACAATGGCTCTTTTGCGCGACACGTGTTATATCACGTGGTGGCGATGTCAATTGCCCGCCAAGATCATGTGATTTGACACCGTTGGACTTCTTTCTTTGAGGTTATTTGAAAGAAAAGGTGTACGTCGATAAGCCAGCAACAATTCAACAGCTAAAGGATGAGATAATTCGGCACATTAACGGCATAGAACCTCAATTATGCCTCAGCGTCATCGAAAATTTGGACCATCGGATAGAGGTGTGCCGCCGAGGTTGCGGCGGCCATTTGGCCTATATTTTGTTCCATAGATAATTGAACCACACCAATATTATCATAATAAAAATAAATGACAATAATTTCCTAAATAATTTGTGTTTTATTCAAAATCAACATCGGCCCTTAAAACTTAACCACCTTTTACATAAATCTAACATCTAATCCAAGGAAAACTGGAGTCTATTGATTTAAACTACGGCAAATTTCCTACGAATTGAAAATTATTACCGCGAACTATTACACTTTATTCGCAATCCACAAAATACAGTCGCGATCCACAAACCCACGAATGAAAACTTCGGTCGAACTTAACCTTAAAAAATGAAACTGATCTGCGACCGAAAAAAGGGTTTCATGTGAATAAAATATCAGAAACTACGAATATTCGCTTGTTCGCAGCTCGCAATTCGATCTAAATGTAAAACCGCAATCTGGCAATGATATCAAAATTATATCAAACTTTGAAATATTTAATTGTAATTATATTTGTTTCTTTTTTCGCTCATGAAGTTATATGGTTTGCTTTTATTGCCTTCTAAAGATTGTTCAGGGAAGGATCACAATTTTTAAAAAAGGGGATACAAAAACTGTGACATCTATTTAAGAGATGGTAAAAGTGGGTCTTTATTGACTGGAGGTAGGTTCACTTCTTGCCCTATCACTGTTTTGATGGCCATAGCCCTTTTTTTTTGAGCTTCGATCTCAGCAAAGCAAAGTAAAGTAGGATTTTCAGCACGCAATTACAACAACTACGCTCTACTTGACACTTCGAGACTCGCAGTAGTTGTAATCGTGTACTGAAAATCACTTTACTTTGCTTTGCTGAGATCGAAGCTCAAGAAAACACGCCTCATTTAGCATCTGCCGGGAATGCTGCTTTTTACACAATCTACTAGTCCTTGCGTTTCGCTATGTAGGTTTTCTTTCCTTCATAAAAATAAAGTAGATGTGGTTCTCCTTGTGCAGTGAGATTGTGAAGGCGCTCTATGTCGAACGGAACTTCCTCCTCACTTTTTCTGGCTCGATTAGTTGGTCTCATGGCCTTTGGTTGGGCGCTTTTTAAAATTGGCCTGTTTCCTACTGTTCTTTCGGCTGACTTTTCAATACAGGTGGTAAGTGAACGCACAGTTTCTCACTCCCTTCTAAGATGTTCAAATTCGAAATTCTTCTTCCGGATGGTAACATCAACTCCGAACTATGAGCCTAGCTGCAATTTTGGTGATACCATGAATCAGGCGTAGGTCCTTAAAGCTTAAAGAAAAAATCAAGTGGGAACTATTCACCAAATGTCATAAAGTTCAAAGAAAATTTTAACTCTCTGTGGAAGGTATTTGGGAAAAAAAAACGAAAAACTGAGAACTAAAATATCAGAACTGTACGAAAGAACACTAAAAGAAACCATCTTAAGGCACCAACCCATCGTTGGCAGTGAGCTACGAGTCGAGTTCTGATCTGTATTGGAACTTCTTAAGAAACTTTGATGCACCGTATCGCTTGTGACAGACGGAGTATTCAAGAGACACTCGCGTTAGCCCCCAAAAAATGTGCTAAACACCTTGAAGTCAAAGTGAGTACTTGCAAAACTCTCTTATATATTGATTAGGTCCGATATTCCTAGCATTTTAAGTTTCAAACATTCTGAGCTAGTTTCAAATCTAAAATTTCATTTCTGGTCCTCAAAAGAAACTCTTTGTTTAAAATTTTGTTTCGCGTTTTTCATTTTCTTCTTTGTTCTCTTTCCCCCATTGCTACTGCTTAACAAAATTCGCTAACTGCACTTAACAATTTTGGTTAGAGGGGTATTTTTGAGTCAAAACGTGCCATGGGTGACCAACAAATTATCGGCGAAGTTCCTGCTGACAGTGTGATCGGTGAGAGCTGCATTAATCCATGCGGGCTTCCAAAGACAAACTACTGCGAAACGCCTCCGGAGACAAACAATTTACCTTGCGATGTACCGTCAGCCTTCGAACCATGTCAAGAGCCCGCTGCAGGTGGCAACTGCTCATGCACCATGGACTGTTGCTATCAACAGCCCCCGCGTCAGGCTATGTGCCGGCCAGAAGTGAGCTACGTCCGTCCAACGGCACCCATTGAGACGGACACGATTTACAAGCGTTCCTACATTGGAAACGATGGCTGCTGTCGTGCTACACCGATTCGGGTAAGCGACAGTATCAAGCCGTTTGAAGGTCGTATGGACGCGAATACCATTCAAAAGCTTTCCTATCCACCGCATTGCGATGTTTCTCGTGTGCAACCGATACGGCCACGTTCGAATGGGCTTCGTTTCGATGGACCTTATCACGACTTAACGAGCCAGAAGCACGACTACGTTCCGAAATGCTACAGCAAAAGGACTCCGATAAGGGTGGCCGATGGAATTTTGAAATGCTGTGCGCCGCTGGAAAAGTGTACCGTAAACCAACTGTCGTACATGCCGTACGACATTTGCAATAACCCGCCGCCTAAGCCTATTGTTCAGACTGGTCATTACATTCGTCCTGACGCTCCAGGCGAAAGCTGCACGATCCAGAAACTGAGTTACTTGCCGGTCCCACTACCTGCAAAGGAGGACATGCCCTGGGCGAAGGAAGTGCGCGTCGAACCACCCCGGAGCGGCCCATTATGCACCACCTACAAGCTGAGCTACATTCCAAACTGCAATCCCCAGAGGATCCCCGCAGTTGCACCACTATCCGCCATCAAGATTTTTGGCACCGAAATGGCTGACAAGAATACAGTCTACAAGCTCAGCTACCTTCGGTCGTGTGGCACTAAGCCGGATCCTATTATGCCCAAGCCGGGAATACAACTTCCATCTGGTGTGATGGAGAAGTGTACCGTGTACAAGGTAAGGACAGAAGTCATAACACAAATGCCGTACTCAAAATTTAGTTTTTCGTTTTAACAGCTGTCCTACTTGCCGCAGTCGTGCGGCGAACGCACGGAACCGATTCGGCCGAAAGGAAACGTTTGCAAATCAAACGCTCCTATTCAAACGATGACTACGCAGAAACATGACTTTGTTTCGAAACCATGCAGTCGGCGAGGCCTCATTGTTCCGCCCACGTCCATGTGTACACCCAGCTGTCCGATGGAGAAGTGTACCATCAACAAGCTGTCCTACTTGCCTGTGTGTAATGCTGTCAAGAGCTCGCCGATTCTTCCGAGGCCCGGCCTGAGCAAATTTGAAGCCCCACTGTCGAAATGTACTACCTACAAATTGAGCTATATGCCCGTGCCAATCCCGCCGAAAGAGCATCTGCCGTGGGCTGGAAAGTCGTCATGTGTCCGCCCGACAGCACCCATAGAACGCTGCACAATACAGAAACTGAGCTACGGAGCGCCGGGCACATTTACCCGCAAAAGCAACTGTGGTAAGTGGGAGTTTACGTCCTTGAAGTCATTAGGGCAGATTCCGTATAACAATTATCGTCGGGACGATTCGTTTTTAAAACTTTGATGACCATTAGAAGTTACATTATGACCGAATATGTTTTACTATCCCAGCTTTCAATACATTTGTTGTTGATGAATTGGACTAAGGTCTCAAACTAGTAATTTTGGCACTTAGTTGCTGCTTGTGGAGGTCCATCGCTTCGAAGACAATCCTCTGAAAAATTACGGTAGAAAGAACAAAGCAAAATAATTTCAATTTTTAAATTCAAAAGCAAGAGCTTATAATTGCTCCTATTGCAAAAGGTTCGCATTTGAACGATTTGACAACCATCTGTCACTACATAAGCAACCAGAGACCAGAGAAATTTCTTGGGCTTATAAAGGGCTTTCCAATAAGAGGTGTTATTTTGGTATTCAAAGAAAAATGTCATTTTTCGAGATAAATGATCGGATGTTTATATCATAATAAAGAGGAAGGTATGCCGTTAATGATAAAAAACAACATCAGCCAAATGGCCACCACGAGCACGCATACAGGACCATATCCTTTTCATGAAATTTTCCATAACCAAATCGCAAAGTGGCTGCCCTATGTCCTCGGTAGCCTCACGAATTTTATCTTTGAGGTCTCGAATCGACGCTGGGCTGTTGGCGTAGACCTTATCTTCCACGTGGCCCCAAAGGAAGAAGTCGCAAGGTGTTTAATCACAAGATCTCGGTGGCCAATTGTGATCACCTCTTCGAGAGATAACACGGTCCGGAAACTTTTCCCGTAAAAGATCAATGGTTTCGTTGCTTGTGTGGCACGTAGCGCCGTCTTGTTAAAAGTAAACGTTGTCCAGATTAATACCATCCAACTCCGACCATAACAAATCATTAATCACCTCTCCAATTCCAAAGAACGACGAGGAATGGACAAACTTGGGTTTTCTTCAACACTTTGGGCTACAGCAGCAATATTCTCAGTTGTTCTTGAGCGACGTGCACGGGTTTTATTCTTCACATTACAAACTTGTCCCAACAGCTCGAATTTTTCCACCAATTTCTGTATTGCGGTCCGACAAGGTGCTTCACGACGACCAAAAAATGTTTTAGTTTTTCGAACTGTGACTGTAAGATTTTCACCATTTTTGTAGTGAATTTTAATAATTTCAATGCGTTGTTGAAGCGTGTATCGTTGCATTTTTAGTAATGGCGTAGTTTCTACTTGTCAAATGTCAAAGAATAAAATCTTCAAAAGTGACAGCTACCGAAATAGCGGGTCATTCACAATAACACCTCTTAATGGAAAACCTTTTATATTCAGCTTGCAGGCTTTTTATGGAGCGGAAATGTTTTGTTCTCTCTTTGTGGCTCTCTTTAGCCTAACTTTTGCATAGGGGAACGAATTTTGACAGAATTTGATTAATGTGATCGAGTGCATTATCGGACAAACCTATTATCTACAGATAACAAAAAGTTCGCGAGCAAGTGGGACAGAACACTCCCAAATGTGATTAGTTTGCTTTATTTTAAAATATTCCACATACGCCCCCATATACAGGAATCAGCAGACGGTGGCAATGCGGACTATGGTTTCTGATTTGTGGTGATTTATCATGCAACCTGGCCAAAACCAGATGCTAAAAGGACTCAGAGACTCCTCTCTGTTAGTAGAAATACAATCAGCTCCGTAGTGGGGGCATTTACAGGACATTGTTTGATAGGAAGACATACTCGCAGATTGGGAGCACCCTACAATGAGGGAACCGTTCTTCACCTTCTGTGTACCTGCCCAGCCCTCACAAATTTGCGCAAAACAAACTTAGGAGAATACTTCGATACTTCTTCACCTCAGTGACTCGTCTCATGTAGACACTCGCTGCATCATCAAATACATTCCAAAGACCAAATGTCTGTAATGATCTTACACATATCTTCAGTGTTAGCATTTGGTCCCATCGGCTACTGCCCACACCACCTGCACCTCTTAGACGGGCTGTTTGTAGGTTACAATCGAGGGGTGGACTCCTTCGGTTACCCTTCGTTTATCCGAAACAACCCGTCACTCATTCAGACTCACCTTTTGACCAAATTGAGACACCTCACAAATTTGCGCAGTAAACAGACCGATTGCTTCAATCACCACTACTGCTACGCTTCGCATTATCTGCCCTATTCTATAAGCTGCCAGAGGTTACAGGCGAGGGTCTAACCGATACCACCTGCCTATCCGAAGGCACACTGTCGACCGTCCACCTCCTCCTTGACCAACCTTATTAAACTTCAAGTAAGGTTACGCACCGAAACGGCCGATCTAGTAATTACTAATTCTGACATAACCTGTTTACGTAATTTTGACGAGATGTCGGAGGATAACAAGCGAGGGGCACACTTTCGGTCACCCGTCGTATATTCGTTGCTATTCCAAGCCTCCTCTCTTGAACGGGTCATCCGAAGTTCATGGGAAAGGGGTAGACTGTATCAGCACCCTTTCCTTATCCAAGGATAAACCATCCTGATCCTCTCGACGAGTCGTAGACAAATCGCCATAGCACTAGCATGTCCGGTCTAGATAACACTCTAGCCTTCTGATCTCATCATAAATAAACCCGCCGATCCAGATTTTATCTCCCCCATCGTTCTAAAGCTGTGTTCATCCAAAACCATTGCTTATTCGCTTTTCCATCTGTCCTATTTTTCTGGACTCTTGCAGAGAAGGAGGAAACAGTATTTGTCCAGCCCGCCCCTAAAGAAGGCGAATCTTCTTCTCTTACCAATTTCCGACCCAAAGCACTTATACATCCATTCTTTCTAAGGTCATGGAAACGGTGACAAATAGTCAGTGGTCAGCTAATGACATAATCTTGAATCACGGAAGCTCCTTAATGTATGTACCTATGCTCTTTTGTTGTAAATGCGTACTTAATGTATCGATGCGTCTCTTATCCAATGGATTAGAAACTGGACCTTTCTGGTCCTTCAATTCAAGTTCTTTTGGATCGTGGAAAGTCTGCAACTCACTAATAAAAGCCTTAAAGAATCTGACCCCAGGAGTTCCTTGAACGAGCATTACGTGACGGAATTAGTTTTTGTTTTACATGTAAAAATAACTTAGTACCGTGAACGTATACCTCTTTCACGCAAGTGGCGATTCGAACCCTGATGTCTCTAAAGTGAAACCTGAGTAGCCCTAGCCATAATCCATTAATTTCAATGGCCCTTCAATTACCGAAACCGAAAAACTCTTCTTCTCGTTGTGTGTGTTTGTGACAACCTTCTACGAACGACCAAATGCACGAAGTCGCCAAAAACGCTGCTGACAACTTGAGTAGACGGGTGTCAGCACGTAACTTGATACTTGATACCATAGACAAACCATACTGAGACCCCCAACTCACAATCCTCTTGCCGCTGGCCCCCTCAGTTTTTTTTCAAATTCGCCATTTTGTATTCCTATCGGTGTTATATCAATTCGGAATCCGAATGAATCCGAATGACATGCAAAAACATACAAAAAATACAAAAATAAATGCTGCCAACCTCGGCAGCCGTGGGGAAATGTGAAAGAGTTCGGGAATACCACATTTTAGCATAACTGAATGAGTGAATGCCATTGGTTAGTAATTATAAATTTTTTGAAGGTAAATAATTTGATTTGTGTGGTTAATAAAACTATCTAAAGGAGATGTTTTATATACTAGAAATATATTGGGACAAATATGGTTGTGTATTTCCCGCTTTTGGATATAATTAACTTCGATTTCGTGTGTAAATTTTTCTTCAATAATAAAGAAAATTTGCTCAAAATGTTTTTATTTTCCCTCAACCAACCTACATTCTTAATTTTTCGTAAATATTTTAAGTAAATGTACACTTATTCCTAAAACAAATTATTATTCACACGTAACGAACAATTTCAAATTCAACGGATAAAATTCTATGAACGCTGCAAGGCATTTTGCCCAAAGCGGAAGTGGCTCATATTTTTTGGGAGTGTATTGGTGACTCAGAACTTTTGAAGTTACGTGACATTTGTCAATACGAATTTCTATGTATCAATACTAGCGCAGTAAATCGTGACCACTCCGAAAAATATAGCTTGTAGGCTAAGTAACGGGAAATCGGCCGAAGTTGGTGGTCTCAGTATTGTCTCTGCTTGATACAATCGAGTTCAGTCGATACAATCCTCCATCCTCCATGGATTATCCTCAATTGAGACAAATTAGGTGCTGCCAGAGCTCGATTGTATCGACTGAACTCGATTGTATCAAGTTACGTGCTGACACCCCTGCTTCCATATCTGGTTTGCTGAGCCGGAAACCACATTGAACTAACTGGAAAGAGTTGAAAATCGTAGAAATGTTACGTTTCTCACACTGTTCTGTCGTTATGTTAAGAAGCAGTGCTCAAATGAAATTGCCAGCTGCCTTCCTCCACCTCAACATGATGATATGCTTTTTGCCGACTATCAAGGAAGGTTTAAGTCAGCAATGGCTGATGGGTATATGCAGGTCAACAACAAAACTCGTCATGCGGTCATGCTTTGAACGCGAATTAGTTCACCCTTAACCCTATTTTTGTGCGTGCTACTACGAAATATAGAGACTCGAAACGAATGTAGAAAGCTTTATCAAGCTTTGTTTTTCCTCCCTCTTGCAATTTACAAAACATTTAAAATCGATCGATCTTATCGGTCAACCTACATAAATGATCTTTAGCGCGTGCTCATTATAAACAAAAAAAAGTCAATCGGACTCAAATCGAATTGTTGTAAGAAGGGTATTATGCTTTCAAACCTTACATCGCTGTCGATATGCTTGATCTTGTGTTTTTTTATCTCTGTCTGTGTTTTTATCCTTTTCTGGGGCAAAACCAACAACAGAGAGGTTATTATGTAAATCGCAATTTATAAGCTTATACAAAAAAGAACAGCCGTGCGACGACAACAAAACTAGTACAAAAGGGCATTTGACATTTTCATTCGACCTTTGTTGTGTAAAAACGACAAGCGTTGGATTTGGGAAGAGTCGTGTATTTTTGAGTCGGAAACGACAACGGTTATCGAGGTGATTATGTCGCCCTTGATCTTTAAACATGTGAAGGGTGATTTTTTTAGAGGTTGGTTTTTCGAATAGAGATAAAACTGACATTTTGTGGTCAAATCTGGCAACTCTAATGTCATTTATGTTCAGTTTGGTTTGCCATTTCATCATGAACAGGTTGACAAATGAAGAACGCTTGCAAATCGTGCAAATTTATTTCGAAAATAATGGTTCAGTTCGCGAAGTTTACCGCAAGCTCCGTTCATTTTATGATCGACATAAGGCGTTTTTCTTTTTTAGTTCAGAGCACAACCTGAACTGTTATACAAAAAAATTTGTGTTTCTTTTTAGCTCAGATACATCAGAGCTCAGAATTTGTGTTTCTTTTTTCGTTCAGAGCGCTATCAGAGCGCGCTCGATGAGTTCAGAATAAATTGACTGAGCAGGCTGAGTGTATAGCTGATTGCACACGTCCAGTCACATTTGACAGAAAAAAAAATAACACAGGATAAGCAAAATAGTTGAAATGGTGGACGAACCTTGTTGTTTTGGAACTGAAAATTAACCAATTTAATAAATAATAATTAATAAATTTTAATTTATGCATTTATGACAACTATGTGCTCAAGTGTGTTTCATAAATACCTCAGAACAATCTGAGCATGATCGCTTCAGAGCGCGCTCATAATGCTCGAGCTCAGTTCAGAGCTCAGCTCTGAACTAAAAAAGAAAAACGCCTTATGTTATGTGATAATACGCATCCGCAGAGACGTCGAACAGTGCGCACCGAAGAAACAATTGCCGCTGTAGAGCAAAGTGTTGAAGAGTACCCGAATGAATCAATTCGCCACCGTGCACAGCAATTGGAGCTTTGTCCGACTATTTTGTTCCCGAATTGGATGGCATGAATGTGGATGAGATGTGGTTCCAACAAGACGGCGCTACATGCCACACAGCGCACGTCACAATCGATTTATTGAAGGAAACATTCGATGAGCGCATAATTTCGCGGAATGGACCTTTCAATTGGCCACCAAGATCGTGTGATTTGACACCATTGGATTATTTTCTTTGGTCGCTCGCCTAAGCCAACAATCCAGAAACGTTAGAGGATTTGGAAGCCAACATTCGTGGCGTTATTGCCGACATACAGCCCCAAATGCTCGAAAAAGTGGTTGAAAATTGGACCTCTATACTTGGCTTTATTCGAACCAGCCGCGGCGGCCATATGCCCGAAATCACATTTAAACATTAACGGCATAAAAATCCTTCCAATAAAGCCAAATTGATGGACATTAAAACGAATTTCTTGTGTTTTACTTCAATTCCAAGTTCTATACCTCTAAAAAAACAACCTTACATATTATGTGGCATTATATGGTACAAAAACTGCTTCCCGAGCAATATGCGTATTTTGTAATGTTGTCTGTTCCGTATCTTTAGAATTCAAATTTCAAACCATTCCCATTCATCGGTTCATCGAACAAAAGCTAACTCGACTTTTGCCCTCTTTTGCAGGTTGTTGCTGTGCAAACAAGGGCGGACAAGCAACAAGTTACCCAAAAGCCGCCGTCTGTGGATAAATTGGAACGAGTAGAATAAATAAAACTCCGAACCTTTACAAATCGAACTTTATTTCATTGCGGTCAACACGGTAAACCCCCCCATCATACAATCATACAGTTTATTTAAGCCATTTGAATATGCGTTCGCTTCGCGACGTGCCTCCGTCTCTTGTCGCGTTGCTTCTTCGCCTGTGAGGCGTCTCTGAACAATTCTACGCCGTCCCGCTGTTCCATGTCGTGCTGTAGCAGCTGCAGTCCATAGTAATTCATGCCGACCATGTCTCGGCACTCAACGGTTAGTTGTTCTAAGCAGCGAATGATTTTTCCGATCACAGGCAACAGGGTGTGGTTGCTTGTTATCGGCTTCTGATGAATTTTGAACAGAAACAGCACAATCTTGCAAATAATCTCCGTCTGGTCCTTGCGGCTTTCGGCTAACTTTGGCACTCTCTCGAGAATATCGCAAACATTGGAGAACGGAAGGAGGACAAGCGCCTCTTCCATATCTGAGGCGCGTATTCTCTGCAGGACGGCGAGGAGAAAATCGTCCGCGGTCTTTGCGTCGTAGGCTATCATCAGCGGATGCAACTCAGGGGCATCGTCGGACTCAAATTCTTTGAGTATTTCCAGGCATTCCAAGATACTTTCGGCGGCTTTCTCTGAACCAACTGTCTTTCGCGATGGAAGCTTTAACCCAGGCAACATGGGAATCTGATTGTCCTCGCCGGTAGCCAGTGTGCGATTCTCGATTTCCTCACGTTCGTCCTCCTGGACGTCCTGCAGAACTATCGGCTCATCGGTTCGTTCGTACAGTCGCAATGTTCGATCGGAACCACAACTGACCAGAAACCGCCCGTTTGGACTCACGGCTAAGCTGTACGCCTCTCCGACATGGCCAGCCAGAGTTATGATTTTCTCAAAAGAGTCCCCATCCCACTGCTTGATCTTGCCGTCTTTGCCGCACGTGAAGAACAAGTGGGTCTTCGGTACGAATTGCAGTCCCATGACCGAGTCGTCGTGGGCAAAGAGCGATCGATGACAATCGCCAAAGTCCATGCCCCAAATCTTGACGTTGCGATCTGCTGAGCCGGTGACGATGATCGCAGAGTCATACGAAATGTCCATGCACAGAACAGGTAGCTTGTGCCCGTACAGCGAGAGATAAAACTTGAAGCTGTCCAAGAAGAAGATCTTCACGGTGGAGTCTAGCAGCCCGACAGCAAGAAACTTCATATTTGGGCTAACTTTGACGCACAGCACCGTCTCCTCCAACTTGAGAGTGTTCTTGTGCAAGAGTGACAGCAGCTTGGGCCTGGTCACAGTGTCGTCGTTGTTTGGATTGTCAATCAGCTCGAAGGACCAAGTTTTCACAGTGGTATCGCTGCTACCAGTCACACACCCTTTCTGGTCGGGCAGTAGACACATTGACCACAGTTCGTTGTCGTGCGCTTTAATCTCCTCGACTACTTCGCCAGTACCAACATCTACAATCAGCAGTGCTCCCGACTTCAGCCCGAGAAGAACATAACGGTCGCCAGGTACAAAACACGAGCTCAGCACATACGACGTCGGTACTGTCCTCAAGCAATGCATTGACTCTCTGTTCCAGACTTTGGTGGACTCTCCACTGCCTGACGCGATTGCCAGCGAATCCGAACTGAAGCAGACAGTCCTCACCTCGGACTGGTGGCCACATTGAGTGACGGAGCGCAGGAGCTTCGCTTCACTCTGCTTTTCGAGCACATTCAGAGAATACAAACACAAACTGTTGTTGGCGAGATTTGCAATGATTCTCATTTCGTTGTTGACGCCCATTAGTATGTCGATTGACTTGATCTTATTCTTCACCTTGATGCTGGGCAAACGCTTGATCTCGTCCGATAGACTCAGTTCCTTGGAGAGATCAGTACCTTCGGTGCCAGATTTCGCGGCTTTCTTCAATCGCTTAGTCAAACGAATCTCCGCCTCTTCCTTGGAGCAAATATAAAAGTTCTCAACGATGTCGTTGGTTCCATGGCAGCTGATGACTCTTTCTGTTGGATCAGCAACTAAATTCACTGTCCTCCCACGTCCAGATCTCTGAATCGCTCCACAGTTCGTCACCGTTATCGGGCTGATTGTGTCGTCGTCATCCAAGCTGAGTCCTTCCACAGCTGCCGACACACTGTCGCCTACAGTGTCTCGCTGTCTTAGTCGATATACATTCATAGTGCTCTCCCCAGTGCCAGCAATCAAAAGATCCTTAACAAATGCCAGAGCCCACACTTCGGTGCGATTGTCCACGATGGTTTTGAAGCATGTCTGCGTCTCCAAATTCCAGAACTTAATCTGCGTGTCCTTAGAGCTGGAAACAACTACATCGTCAGCACCAAGTCGCTCCAAGAAATGGGCATCCGTTATGGGAGCATTGTGACCAATCAAACGTTGTTTGCCAGTTTGTGTGACAATGTCGGCGACCACCAGCTCAGTGTCTAGGCCTCCCGAGATCAGACGAATTCCCATCGAGTCGTAACGCAATATCGTCACTGCTGTTTTATGCAGTGATAGAGAGCACACAGACGATCTGGTAGAAGTATCGAACATTTCTACAACTCCATCGGAGTAACCAACTGCGATGTGTAGACGATCGGGACTTGCTCGAATTGCGGTCACTTCTTGTTTGTCGCGTTTCAAAGAAAGCACTTGCTCACCTAATCTGGAGTTGAGGATTGATTAATAAGGAACAACTTGTTTCGAAGATAACAAACCTCAAATCCCAAACGAGAGCATTTTCAGCGCCTCCGACCACAACATACCGGCCTTCTATGTTGTTATAGATTATGAAATTGATGTTTGGACGTCCGCTGGCAATGATATTAAAAGTGCTATCGAGCCTGTAAGCTAAATACTGCTTGGTCAGACCCATTTTTTTTTAAACAAGTCTTCAATTTCAATAAACACGAGCAATTTTAAAAGTTTACTTCGTTTCGTACGGTTTTGACATTTGTAAACAACGTGCGTTTCTCTGCACAGATATGGCATTGAGGGAAGTGGAAGGTAGTTGTTATAATGGACCCGTCCAGTAAGTTCATGGTGTTTTTATCGCAGGCTACTTTTGTGAATGCCGAATATGCCAACATGCGAATGAGAGCGATACGCAAACTTCCTTTATATCAATATACAATTTTGCATAAGAATGAGAGCTCTTTAAAAAGAGTTACATATTGGAGAGATGAGCCATTAAATGCGTATAGGTATAGCAAATATGTATTTGAATAGCTATTATTAGCAGCTCGAAACGCGGTCATTTTTGCGAGTGCGATCCATCAAAATTTGTGGAACATAAAATTCACATTAGAGAAATGTCAATTTTATCATCTGGCAGGCTAGAACAACGAACCGACTTTCTTGTAAAAAAAGGTACATTTTACAACATTGAAGAATGGATTCTGCTCCAATGGACTCACAAATAAGAAACGTAAATCTTTCCTTACAAATTCCTGCAAATTTCATATAGAATCAACTCACTTTTAGTTCAAAGATTTCCTTCTCTTATACAACAAAGTCACCGAGCTGTGTTTTTCTAGTTGTGTAGACAACTTCTTCAGCCGGAACCTTGGAGCCAATGAGGTGATTCGCGTGATGAGTTATTAAAGAAAATCCTTTTTAATAAAATTAATTTCTTGCAGTCTGCATGCGTCGACAAGTGTGTAACAAAATTTGCCCGCTTCAATCAGTCTATGATGAACGTTTACGTAGAAGTACAAACCGACATCAATAATCGCCGAATGATAGAGCTCGAAGCTACAGCAAAGGAAGCTGAAGCCAAAGCGGTAGCTGCCGCTGCGTCTGCAACTATAGCAACTGTAGATAACCCTCCAGCCACTGACAATACAAGCACATCGATAGGACAAGTGATTGAAAATCCAACAAATGCTTAGCATTTACCTTGTGCAATAGTTTAAGATTCAAATTTAATAATTGTTTATTGTTCCCTCTAAAATGGTAGACATTTGTGTTATTGCTTTGGTGGGGCTTCCAGCTTCAGGTAAGACAACATTTTGCAAAACTATTCTCACATCATCAACGCAATTCAATATTATACACATGTGCTACGACGAAATGTTCACATTTGTGCCGCAAAGTGGTGAAGTAGCTTTTAAGGAAGAACGCCAAAAGGTGCTGCAGAGAATTTGCCAAACAATTGACTGCATTCAGTCCAACATGTGGCCGGCTCAGGATGCGTACTCCAAACCTTTTGTTATCATTTGTGATGATAACAACTACTATGCTGGAATGCGTTATGAAATTTACAAGATCTGCAAAAATCACAACCTATCGTTCGGCCAAATGTACTTCCAAGTCGACCTTGAAGTCGCATTGTCTCGCAATTCCATTCGGGGTGACTACGCTCTGCCTGTTCGTGTAATAGAGCAAATGAATAACCGCTTGGAAGCGCCTTCTACAAAGAATAGATGGGAGACCAACACATTTACCACGAATAGTTCCGTCGTGATCGCAGAAGTACACGCTTTTCTTAAAATGTGTATTCAGAATCCCTTGAAAGCTGTCAATAAAAATGAACCGTCGGACAGTGAACAAGTGAACGTGGTGCATGAAATTGATCTGCTCCTGAGAAAGCAAGTAAGAAAACTGTTACTGACGACAGACGGAGATGTGGCTAAAAGGGCGAAGGTGCTAAATGATAAACGGAGAGCAATCCTTTTGGACTTAAAGAAGGCAGAAACGTTAGAAGTAGATGTGGAGGGCATTCTCGAGCGATTACTTGTCGACTAAAACCAAATGTGAGTGAAAGTTCAAAAAAATGCGGCAGCGATTAGCGAGTACATCCATTAAAAGTTGTGATACCTAGTAGCGTGTAAATATCGTTAATAAATGAATATTTTGCAAAGTGCGAGCTATTTGAAGGTCAAATTTATTTGTAGGTTAAAAAGTCGGTGTTCTCGGGACAAGGACACCCGTAAAGAACGACTTTTACCCGACCAATCGTAGTTTATCAAATGCTAAGCTTTCATATCTTATCAATTTGTATTTAAACTTTGAATACAACAAAAAAAGGGCAACACTTTTAGCACTGCGTACTACTATTCTTCCAGCATCGTAGTTCTACATCTCATAATCAGTGATTCTGCCACAGCGTCCTTATGAATCTGGGTTTCCTCGTGCTGCTTGAGGTGATGCTGTAGCCGAAATTCCTTATTGCAATATTCGCATTGGTAGAGCTTTCTGTTTTCGTGAATGAGCATATGCTTGCGCAGCGCGCATGAATAGGCAAAGGCCTTAGTACATATACGACAGACATAAGGCTTGGCCCCGTCGTGAACTCTGCAAGTGGACAATGCAAATGAGTATCAAATCAGTTATTTAATTGGCATATGGTTACTTTTCGTGGGCTTTTCTTGCACTGGGGTTGTAGAAACATCGCGTGCATCGCGTACATTTGAACGGTCTGTGACCTCCATGCGTTAAAATGTGTCTGCGTAGACCTTCGCTTGTGGAAAAAGCCTTTTTGCAGATTCTGAAAGATACAGCCCTAGTTTCTAATGTCATGTACTATATTCGGAAGCTACTTACTCGCATTCATGAGTTTTTTCTTTGTTGTGGATTCGCATGTGTTCCGTAAGTCTGTGCTTCTGACGATACATGTTGCCACATATTTCACAGATGAAGTCGTTTGTGAGCTCCTTGATCGGGACATCCTTAAGTCGCAGCTTAAATATTGGCACTTCATTCTCGTTACGAGGTTGTTTCCACGAGATGACTTCGTATTTATCCGATGCGTCTAGTCGCTTGGCTATCTCCGCCGCGTTGTATGACATAGCTGGCGTTTGCTGATGCAAAGTTGGTTCTTTCTTGATGGTGTGGTGCGGTTTTAGATTGTCGTCGCTGGCATTATCATCATCGCCACAGCTATAGGCGTCAACATCATTATTATCACCAGAGTCGGACACCGCATCGCTGCTAACGTCGATTGCTTCGTCCTTTAGGTCGATATCGTTAGAGTGAAGGCCCCTCTCTTCGGTTTTCTCTTCGACGTACCCTTCGGACTGTGTTTCTTCGTCCATGAAATATTCATCGTATTGTGTTTCTACATTGGGTTTTGGGTCGATATACTCTTCTTTCGGTGATGGTGATGGTGGCAGTGGTGGCGGTGGTGGTGGCTTCTTCTTTTGCACCACTTTAAGTGTAATCTCCTTGGAAAGCTTGAATTTTCGTCCCGTATTCATCTCAACAATTATATTGTCTTTATTGAGTCTGTTCAAGTAAATGTGTACGATATGATCAGATTTACGTGCTCTATTCCGCAGGGAAAATGCCATGTTGAGGGAGATTTCACATGATTTGCAAATTAAATCCGGCAAAGTGGGCAAGTCCTTGTCGTAGATCTAGTTCGACATGCAAATGATGATGAAACACAATTCTGTAGCTAAAATCCGAGTATTTTTGTACTTACTACATTCACTCCAGACACTAGTCTCAATTTCTCATTTGGGGCCAGATCGTCACCATCGTATGGCTCGTATATGGAACGACAGGAGCGACTTTTCCTAAGACAGACACGGCAGGCATCCGAGACCAGTTCATATTTCATTTTTATAAAAGGAGATTGGAAATAAAATTCACACTTTTGTCGAAAGTTGTTTACAAAAATGGAGTAATCAGAGGGAAATTATTCAAAGACACTCAACTAGAAGGAGAATGACAGTTCTATACAAACAGCTAAAATCTGCTCTGTTCGACTGTAGCTTTAGGCCCCAGTTATAGCTTTCATTGAAATGCATCATTGAAAATTTTGATTTACGATTTTAAGACCATTTATCAAACAATATTGGCTTTAGTTGGTATCAAAATAATGCTAATCAATTGTGGAATTTTTTTACGAAAAAAAAAGCTTAATTCTGATTAAAACTTTTCTTTAAATCCACTTTTATTATTTCACTGATTGAAATCGATTTCAATGAACAGCTGATTTTCGTTTCTCTTATTTGGAACCCATTCGTTTCACTGATGTGTTCGATTCTCTTTCTGTTCTCAGCTGTCAGTTTTACTTTCAATGATCAACTCCAACCTCGAAACCGAATTGTTTATTGCAAGTTGTTCTTTGGTTGTGCTTGTTTTGGTTATCTTTAAAATTTAATAAACATGCAACAACCAAATTTAAAAGAATTAAAAAGATACAAAGGATGCACTTGGAACATTCGCTTTCGCGTACTGCAATTTTTTCTTTTTTTTATTAAACTGAGCATAGTCAATAATAATAATAACATTTTATTTCTTTTATGCAATCCCATAATTCCTATTATTAAACACTTTTACTTGCTTTCCGATTTTTCGAGTTTTCTCTGTTTAATTTAACTGACAGGTCCTTCCACTGACAGCAACTTTTCAATGATTGCTATAACTGACTTGTCAAAAAAATTAAAGCAATTTTCCACTGATTTGTTCCAATGACGCATTTCAATGATAGCTATAACTGGGGCCTTAATGGCCTTCTAATGAACGTTGTGCCCAGCGAGACAGGTAGATTTTGAGTGAGTAAAACAGAGAAGGATAGATTGTACGAAAATGTAGATGTTTGGGATTGATGGTCCGATTTCACACCATTCCGCTTTTAATACAAAACTTCATCATAAATATGGTATTTGTAAGTATTTGCGTAGTTCCAAAAATTGCTGCATCCTGCATCAGTCTCTTAACTTAAAGGCACCAAGTGACAAAGAACAAAAACAGGATCTGAAACTAAAACAGAACAGAAAGTTTTTTCGTTCTGTTATAAATTCTGGCTCTGTTTACGTTGCTCGCTCAGCTACACAAAACTGAAACAGAAACAGATCCATAAAAACCTGATTACATTCTAGCTTTGACTTCAACGAAAAAATGGAACAGATTTTGGAAATGTTTAGTGAAGACGATTTACATGAAGCTAATTGTCGAATTGCGGCCTATAATCAAGCAGAGCGGTAGTTTGAAGACGATTTCGATTTGTTTGTTTGTTATTCAGATGAATCTACCGTCGATCAAATATTTACACCTATACAGATTCTGGAAAAAAGTTCAAATCAATGATAACCGTTGGCTTAAACTTTAAAGCCGTTTCGCTAAATACTTACTTACTTAACGGGCTCCCGACCCGTGAAGAGTCTCTGCCTGAGACACTGTAGCCTTCCATCCTCTGCGATCCCGGGCGCGCTGCTTCCAGTTATCCAGACCAAGCGCTCTGGCATCCGCGATGGCTTGGTCTTTGAAACGGAGGTTCGGTCTTCCCTGTCGTCTCGAACCTGACGGCTGGGATTCGAAGATCCTCTTAGCTGGAGCATTATTGTCCATTCGCTCGATGTGCCCGAGCCAATTTAGTCGCCGTATTTTGTCCTTTTGGACTACATTCAGGGGGTTATTCCCAAATGCGCGGCGGATCGCTTTTAATGGCGGATTTGAATTTTTGTATTTCCAAAAGCGATTCGCTTTCCATTCGACCATATCATTGCATTGAAAGCGATAGGTGTTTAGGTGACGGATTGCTGGCGGATTGTTTACGGACCTAATAAAAATGTAAGTACATATTCAATAAAAACAAGAAGTTTAAACATTCTGTGCACAAAAAATATCTTACTAATTGAATTTATTATACATATACTTTTTAATAAAGGAGTCACAAACATACTTCCGTACAACAATTTGCTGCACTTGTTGAATTTTTAAAAGATAACAGTGGACTAGCGAAGGGCATTCTTAATTCTCTGCATACGAATATAAACTGATTGAATCCATTTAATTATTTTTATTCAAAACAAAATCCGAAACTTTCACAATCAACAACAACAAGACAACAAAAAATTGTTGTGTCGGGAATCAGCTGTCAAATATTTGGAAATATAAATGGAAAATTGGAAGTCAGAATGGAAATAACTGGAAAGCTTTGGGAAGGATAATTTTCGCCCCGTTCGCATTTGAGAATAAGCAAAAGCGAACACGGTCGAAATTAAGGTATCGCTTTTGATACGATCCGCCGCGCATTTGGGAATAACCCCCCAGATCTTGGTACAGCTCATAGAGTTCGCGGTTGTATCTTCTCCTCCATTCGCCCTCCTCGCACACAGGACCAAAAATCCGCCGAAGAATTTTTCTTTCGAAGGAGCCCAGTATCAGCTCTCCCTTCCTGCTTATCGTCCAGCACTCGGCGCCTTAAAGCAGAACTTGTTGATGATTTGGTGCATGCGCCCTACCAAAACATCACCACCGTATTTGAAGAGCTCCGCTGGTAAGCCATCAGAGCCGGCGGCCTTGTTGTTCTTTAGCTTTTTTATTGCTAAGCCAACTTCTTCTATACTGGGTGGTGGAACTGGATCTTTATTGACTACACGTGGGTTCTCTTCTTGCGCTATCACTCTCTCTACATGATGCCCATTTAGCAGCTGCTGGAAGTGCTGCTCAAACACATCTATTATTCCTAGCGCTTCGGTGACTAGGTTTCCATCACTTTTCGAAGAGCCTGCGTTCCGGTCTTGAAGCCAGCAGCCAGTTGCTTGGCTTTCTTGTAGAACTTCCGGATGTTGCTTCGATCGCGGGACTCTTCAATCTCCTTGAGCTGGGAGACTGCGTAGGCCCTCTTCTTTCTACGCAGGATTTTCTTTTCCTCCCTCCTCCTGGCTCGATACTCTTCCCTCGCTTCCCTTGTTTTGCGCTGCAGCGCCTTCATATGTGCATCTTCTGTCACTACTTCTGGTTTCGGCTACCTCTTTGATAATATCGCGATATTGCGACCACTGGGTGTTGGCATCTGTGGTAGGTGAATACACTGCGGAGAGTTTCTCACTCAGGCGCTCTTTGTAGACTCTGACTACTCCAGGCGTGCTAAGGCGTCCAACGTCTAAACGCTTACCTTCGTACAATTTTCTCACACTGTTAATGTAAAGGTTAGTGGGAACTTTGTGGTTGCACTAGAAGTAGGAGCTATTGATCTCAGTGTGGATCCACTGAAAACCCCAAAAATGCATCTTTAGCGTTTTTTCCACTGCGCTTTCTCGTCCTTTCTGGTCCTGTTTTATTAATCTAATCTTATGACTAGGTTATTTGACGTTTTCTTTTTGCTTGGGGATTGCACATTTATCGGAAAATTACCGGAGTACAATTTTGTTTTAATTCAAACTATACTAGGTACCTATATAGGAAACGGACTTTAGCTTTTAGTATTTGTTGGAGCCTCTCCAGCTGCTCTTATTTTTATTGTGCCTTAAAAATATAGCACCAGCGGAAAAAATCTGATTGAAACATTGAGGTGCGAATGACCTCCTTTGTGCTTTGTCGCTTGAGGTGTTCATTACCTTCCTCTGTTTTTGATGCAGTGCTTACTTCCACCAAAACCTGACTAACGAAATCGAAATTCCATTTACCAAACAACCGCCATTTAAAAATTTGCAGTCTGATGCTACAGTCGATCCCTTCGATTTCCAAAATAAAAAACGGCATATTTGGGTTTTATTGTTTATTGAATCTTGGTATCTTATTTACTACAGCTGCCCTATATTGCGAGAAATGACCTCTTGAAGTCACAATCAATAGTACTCCTGTAGAAGCCAATCTTCTTCGCTGTCATCTGTCGGTGTCGTCGAATGCCTTCATTTATTTCCTGCACTGTTATGGGCTTTACAGCCTCCTGTCCTCGGCCCTGCGTAACCTCAGGACATATATGCAGCATTGCCGATGATGCACCTGTTGATGTCACCCTACTGTAGGGTTCGGTGATTCGATTGTTCGAGTTTAAGCGCGTCAATATCGCATAGTCCACTATAACGGCAATGGTCTCATGCGAAAAGTAAGCCAGTATATTCATACAAGTATTAGAAATTGTTAAATCCGCCGGCAAATCTAAGAACTTATGGAATTTGTTTTTAATTTTCTCCCCATGCCGACAGTAAAAAGAGGTCTTGCGCGCTTCATTGAACTCATGGTACTGCTGTCCGGTTAGAATTTGTGAAATGCGATCTGCTCGAAACAATCGGCGTGTTCGTTCTTCATCAAACTTATCTGGGATGTCAATGCTGAGTTCGTCTTCTGATTCTTGGCTCTCGAACTCCTCCAGAACATCTTGGGGGCGGCGGGTACGAATACTGAGAAATTTCTTTAGTATTCGCATGTCTTTCAAGTGCTTACGCATTCGCGCTATCTTCACCGGGTGGTTTCTCATCAAGAATTCAAAGTCTGCTTGAGATGGACAAGCGGAATTTTTACGACGCATTGAGATCATTGTTGCTTCATGGAATATACCACGCAATTGCTGCTGCAGAATTTGTTCAACCAACTTAACACTTTCGTACCGGGGCTGGTCACAGTCTCCAAAGCTACGCATAATATCAGAGATTTCAGAGATTAAGCTGACGGCTGGTTCATCGCTGTTGAATTGCTGTTGGGAATTATCATTGTGTCCAGATCCGCCAAGTGATGAAGCTGAGTTCTGCCTGGATGTTTTTTTCGAATTGAAATTCATTCGAATTCTAGAAAATCAACAAAAATCAAGACAAATCGAAATAGTGTAAAAGTTAAAACTGTCAAAAGAATGTCCAAGTTTTGGAAGGTGTTCGGAAAATGTAATTTTGTAGGCTGGCTTCAGAACACTATTATTTACTGTGGCGTTCAGTTAAAAATAACTAGATACTACGTAGAGATCGGTGATCACCTCTGGATGCTTTCGTTTTCTAAACATCAACCATAGTCGCGTTTTATTTTTACTAAAGCTCAAATAAGCAATTCAGAGTTCTTTGATTCCAATCAGACTGCAGTCTCAACATTTGGTTGGACTCGGCGGTCTCCTAGTACGGACTCAGAGAAAACGAAAATCTTTGGCTGCTGTGGTAGTCTTTTCAGCATAGACAAACCATACTATAGTATGTCCATATTATTGCCTCTGCTTTTCAGTTTGGGATAACTGCCTACACAATTATTTAACAGATTGATTTAAAACGAATCTAGGATGTTGTTTGGTTGGATATCGCTTAAATTGTTGTTTGCAAATAATTTTCGACGACTACTTTACTGCTATTTCTAAATAGCTAGCAATATATGATAGGATGTCAAATTGAAAGGAAGCTGCAATTGAAATAAATCACCAGAAAAGTAAATACTCGACCGGCTCCATTAAGATATATTTATTCAAGAACAAAAGGCAAAAGTATAAGTAGCAGATGTGTCTTCTACATAAAAAGAGATGACTATACATCTGCAAATATTAAATGTTTATGGTGCAAACACAATTTGAGTTTACTATCTTAACACCCTTTCTTAAACCCAAAATTATGCTTTGACCATTTTAAGTCCAAAATGACATTTGCAAAAATTAAATTTTGTACCAAACAGTGGTTTAGTTAATGAATCGGCAACCATCTGATTAGTAGAAATGTACTGCACAACGATGTTCTTATCTTCAATATGTCCTCGTAGGAAGTGATGTCGAATATCGATGTGCTTCGTACGTTGACGAAATCCAGCAGTCGAAGCAAGATCAACTGCTCCTTTGTTGTCACAATACATAATCGTTGACTTCACTGGTGCATATGTTTCCTGAAAATCGATGCCTTCAAGCTGTCCGCATCCCTTTGCCACCAGTCTAGCTTTAAACTTCTTGTTGTTGTTGTCATCTCCGGGTTTCGTTTTAAATACCCATCCTGTATTCAATATTTTTCTGTTCGGCGGAGGATTGACCAAAGTCCACGTTTTGTTTTCCAGCATCGCATCGTACTCCTCCTGCATTGCTTTCTTCCAGGATGACGCATTCCGTCTACTTAAAGCGTCTTCAACGGAGACAGGATCGGCAAGATCATTTGTCACTGTAAAGAAGGTGACATAATCCGAAAATGTCTTGGGTTTCGGTGTTCTCTTTGAATGTCGCTGTGGATTAACTGGAGCGTTGGTTTCAACTCTGTCTGCTTCGTACTCGGAGTCCTCATCTAAAGAACTTGGATGTTGTATGATCGTCTCGTCTAGATCATCGCTGCTCGAACTCGACATGTCATCCCTTTCTTGCTTTTGAGTCTCTACAAAACCGGCTGGTTGTCTGATGTCGTCAGGTACTATCATCTCGGAGCTCCCATCGAAGGAACTTTGATGTCCATCTGTTGTACTTTCTTCATCATCGCTGTTGTCAATCGACGGATCTTCCCTTTCTTCTTTTAAATTTTCGGCTTTCTTTGATAAAATTGGAAAGAATCTCGATTGCGTTGGCTGTTGCTTTCGCTTCAGTGACAATTGATGAAGTTCGGTTTCTTCGGTTTCGAAAAAAATTACATCTCTGCTTCTGACCAGTCTTTTTGTCTTTGGATCGACAAGTCTGTATCCCTTCGAGTCATCACAATAACCAAGGAATATTAATTCACGAGATTTCGGGTCCCATTTGAGTCTTTTCTCTTTTGGTACATGTGCCATTGCCCTGCATCCAAAAATACGAAGGTTACTGACGTCTGGCTTGATGCCTGTCCATATTTCGTCTGGAGTAACATTTCGGGAATTATTTGTCGGTGTTCTGTTAATCAGATAAACGGCTGTTAACACTGCCTCGGCCCAATACTCTTTAGACAAACCAGCTTCAAATAACATGCTACGGCCTTTTTCCACAATGGTGCGGTTCATACGTTCCGCAACCCCATTTTGTTGAGGTGAATAAGCAATCGTAAGTTGATGTCTGGTACCTGAGTTTCTCAAAAAATGTTTTAATTGCAAATTTACGTACTCACCGCCATTATCGGAACGAATTATTTTAATTTTTCGGTCCCTTTCAGTTTCCACAATGGCCTTGAACTCTTTAATTATATCGAAAACAGAACTCTTATCTTTAAGAAAATAAACAAAAACTTTCTTAGAACAGTCATCAATAAGGGTGAGAAAGTATTTGGCACCTCCGATGGATGTTGTCTCCATAGGTCCACATAAGTCGGTATGAACCAAGTCCAATACTTTTTCCGCTCGTTTTCCCTTATGCTTGAAAGGCTCTCTATGTTGTTTTCCTTTGACACAATTTTCACACGGCTCATTACTGCATTCCTTAAAATCACATCCTGTTGCAAGTCCATTTCGGAGAAGATTCATATTCTTGCTACTCATGTGGCCTAAACGTCGATGCCACAATACAGCTCGTTCATCATTGGAAGATATAAATGCTGCCTGTCGCGGATGGTCCAATTTGAAAATACCATTTTCGTCGGTGGCTGTTGCCAAAATATCTCCATCAGAATTTGTGATCACACAGCCTTTCGAAGTAAATTCCACTTTGTGTCCTCGCTTTACGATTTTACTTATTGATAACAAGTTGGCTGAGACATTCGGTATATAAATCACATCCTTTACTAACAAATTATTTGCTTTGTTATTAACAAACACAGGAACTATAGCTTCACCAATCGCAACTGCTTTCATCTTCTCATTGTTTGCTGCGAAAATTTCGGTGGTACATGGACGTGCATCATCATGAAGCCAATTTGCATTCAAAGTTATATGCGTAGATGCACACGAATCCAAATACCATGCCTGGGGGTCGGAGGCATTGACGGCACAGCAAGCAAGTAAATTCATTTGGTGTGGTTTTCCTTGTTGAGATGTTTTATTACTTTTATTATTCTTACAGAATCTACTGATGTGACCATAGGCGTTGCAATTGAAACAGCGGGTCTTTTCGCGGTTCGTAGGAGTCTGTGGGCGTGTATTACGACGTTTGTTCCAATGCTTTGCCATCAACGCTGAATCAGTTTCACATCGGTTTGAAGAACTTTTACTAGGAATATCCTGCAGAAGCTTTGTTTTTATTGAGTCCCCTGTTATTGGAACTCCGGAGCTTTCTAGACCCATTATCATAGGTCGATATTCGTCTGGCAGTCCAGCAAGTAAAAGTGTACCAACCCATTCGTCCTTCACTTCAAATTTCAGTGCATTAAGTTTATGTGCTGTCGTCATAATTTTGCTTATGTATTCGTCGACTGAAGCACAATTTACCAGCTGCGTTGTAATTAATGCTCTAAGAAGACCTACCTTTCGTGTCAAACCGGAATCCTCGTATGCTGATTGCAGTTTGTCCCATACCTCCTGTGCAGTTTTTGCATCCTGAATGTGCATATAGTTCATGGGATCAACGGCGAGAATTATTTTTGACTTGGCTTTTGTGATCTTCTTCACGTCGGTTTCGGTGCCATTTATGCAAGACCATAATTCTTCGTGCTCTAAATATGCTTGCATGGCAAATTTCCAGGTATTATAATTGTCGCGGCCTGTTAGCTTCTCAATAGAAGGTAATGTATTCGCCATTTTGTGGCAGATGAAATATGTATTTTATATTAAATATAATAGCGACTTTCACGGTCTGGGATTAAATCATATGCGCTTAAAAATCCTGGGCCCATAACCTGATAGGATGTCAAATTGAAAGGAAGCTGCAATTGAAATAAATCACCAGAAAAGTAAATACTCGACCGGCTCCATTAAGATATATTTATTCAAGAACAAAAGGCAAAAGTATAAGTAGCAGATGTGTCTTCTACATAAAAAGAGATGACTATACATCTGCAAATATTAAATGTTTATGGTGCAAACACAATTTGAGTTTACTATCTTAACAATATATATGAGCAATATTAATCAAAACATAGAAATCTAATTCTAATCAGTGTTAAAACATTTTCTGATAGTCTTCTTTCGTATAAATAAGAATATTTCAAATTGAATAAACAATTTGCACATGCAAATTCCCCTCCGAAAATAAATCTTTGATATGAACTTATTACTGACGTGTATCTTGTTGATCCAGATCTAGTATAGATTTTTTTCTTTTTTGCAAGCAAACATGCATTTAACTGTACCTATCCTTTACGCAGACCCTAAATGCAAGTTTTTGCATCTAATGGTTAGATTAGTCTACTTGGCAGGTCATAAAATGTCAATTTCTGACAGTTCTCCTGTCAAAATATGGTCAAACAATGTAATGGGCCTATCTCATATGCTCTAATGACCTCAATGCCACATATGACCGTTCTGATTTTGATAGATAAAAAGGCCAAAATAGCATATAGTGTAATCGGACAATAAACACGAATGCCAGCATAAAGCCCTATATGCCCACATGCACTTTATTGAAATTTCGTTATGGCATTGCTGGCATTTTTGATGGAACAAAAATTATTTTGTTGTCATCGGTGTTCCACCTTCAACCTTTTGCCTACTTTAACATTTGGTAATAAAAAGGAAAATATGACCATATTGGTAATTTTGGTCATATAGTCTAATATACAGTTTGGATAATCCTGACATTTGGTAATTTGACAGCTAATCTGGTCATTTGCCTGTTGGAGTTCATATGCAATTGGCATACAGTCTAATTTTAGCTTAAGTTACGTTACCTAAAGCAACGTTGCTGAAGAATTAAGCAAACTTTATAATGTGCTTATAAATAAGGCTGTAAAAATGCTTATAGGGATTTTATACATTTTAGCTGGATTAAACTAGAACGAAACTCGGTCACACAGTTTTGGCTGAACAGTAAATCCCTGCCCGCTTTATGGAAATACAAGCCTGTATGCAAACTTTCTTTTAAAAAGCTCTGTTTCTTTACTCCTTCAAAAAAAAAAAAAAAAAAACAGCAAACTTAAATGCAACCTCACCATTAATGCGAAAATGACATTTTGTCGTTAAATTCGGAACAATTCGCTAAATTTGCAGTTAATAAACACCCTTCATCGTGCATTGCTC
The DNA here is from genome assembly GCA_948293265.1 of Cheilosia impressa. Taxonomy (NCBI): domain Eukaryota; kingdom Metazoa; phylum Arthropoda; class Insecta; order Diptera; family Syrphidae; genus Cheilosia; species Cheilosia impressa. The sequence goes on from OX411880.1 coordinate 15,539,407, forward strand.
ATTTTGTCCAAGTTTTCTTTTTTCGTCATATTTCTTCAGATTGGAATAAAAAAAATTACAAATAACTAACTCGACATCATATTTGCAGCAAACAAAATCACCCAACAACGGCCAAAACGACAACAATAACGTCAGCCCAGTCGAATTTCGTGAAGACAACCGGGCCTTTGCACGACAAAAGTTATGGCCGAAGCAGTTGTCGAAGAGCGGACATCATCCCCAACCAGATTCTACTGTCATATGTGCAATCTCGAAATTAACATATTCAACAATGATTACACTTGTCCCCTTTGCTCTGGTGGCTTTATTGAGGAACTTCCACCACTCACTCCTGGTAGCGGCGATGGTAGTAACTCGGCAGGTGCCAGTGGTAGTGGTACCGAAACTGGCCATGCATCCAATGACCCATCCACAACAATACCTAGAAATCGAATTAACGAGTTGGTTGCAACTTTGCTGATGGCTCGCGGTGATCTCACCCCAATGGTGCGCAGTGTTCCGGGAACATCAGAACTGGAAATATCAATCGACGCTGGCGATATAAGTGGTGGCAGCAGCGGCGCCGGTGGCAGTGGTCGCACGGGCAATCGACGTAGTGTCGTCGGCGGCAGTGGTGGAGGAGGCAGCGGCGTTGGACGACAACGCCAGGCAAACTTTCATAGACTGGATAACGTTTTCTTGGAATTTCTCAGTTCGCTTTCAAGCGGCGAAGACGGTGTGTTTGGCAATTCACAAATGTTCTTCATGGGCAATCCAGGCGACTATGCATGGGGTCGTGAAGGCATCGATACAGTTGTTACACAATTACTAAATCATATGGACACAGCTGGCCCCCCGCCCTTGCCAAAGGAGAAAATTGCCGAAATTCCAACAGTCGAGATAAATGAAACTGAAGTGGAACAGAAACTCAAGTGCTCTGTCTGCTGGGAGGACTTCAAACTGCAGGAGGCGGTCCGAAAACTCCCCTGTTTGCATGTGTACCACGAGAATTGCATAGTACCGTGGTTGGATTTGCATGGAACTTGTCCCATTTGCCGGAAATCGCTTCAACTGGAGCCCAGCACTAGTTGCTCCATGCACAACGGAGCCACCTCATCATCTGGATTCTCGGACATGCCGGTATCCAATGCCACGGTATCGGTCACCGTAACCACCACACCCTCTGAGTCCACTGGCAGAAATACTACCAGGACTTATAGCCAACCCCAGCCGATGGACACCTCAGCAGCAGCAACAGCTTCGCAACCTGCTCCGGCTTCAGCGTCAACTCCCGGCAGGTCTAGTCAGAACCCCAACGTCTTAGCCTTCGAGGACGGCAACGTAGAGTATGACTTTGATTAAATCAACCAATCAATAAATTAATAATATATCGTATATAATGTATAACGACAAAAAGTAAATTATCGCTTAATAAAGTCACGTTTTGTTTTCTGTTTCTTTGTTCCAGGTTAAATAAGTATATTATAATACTATTCCTTTCGATACTACTTATAAAAAATAAAACAAAAAAAAAAGCTTATACAAGAAAAAGAGATACGAATTGTGTACATTGTACTATTTGCAACTAACCGACGAGAATTATAGCGAACGGTTTATTCTTTTTCCTTGATGCAACTATAACTTCTAAAGTTAGTAACTAAAATCAGAATTTTAACTAGACTTGAATGCACAGAATACCATGTAGTTGGAAAATAAATTTAAGTTAAATAAATATAAAATATTTATTTTTTAAAAGAACAATGGATAATTTCAAGGAGGACCGTCGTGCCCGATGTGTCGTTTTCTTTCAGCCAAATTCTTGGTTTTATCTTTCTTTTTCTTTCTTTTTATTTAGGCTATGAAAGCATTACTTCACAAATGGTTGATTATGAGATAAGAGAATAATAAGTATAATGTTGTGACATTTATTTAAACAAAACCACATGTTGTTTTATTATGCAAAAAGACGAAAAAAAAGTGTGGGCGTCAGAGAGAATATACACCGCATTTATCGAGCTGGGGTCCAATTGGAATCAAGTTGGCCGCGCGCATAGTCCACCTATATCTGAAATATCGCTGAAATGTGTGAAGCTCCGTCTGATTGCGTAAAACGCTAAAACTCCAGAAGATATAAAGTTGATTTCAACATCTGAGTGTTGCCGACCCATAACCATTTCTAATTGTCCACTGTCGAGAGATCCAACGGCAGCCAAACACTTCAAGGTGTGACTCTAATAGGAAATGTTCTAAAATGCACGAGGAGCAGAGTCAACAATGACTCTGGCAGAGAGAAAAAGCGAAAACAGCGTTCAGAGTCAAGTTAAGACATATGGAAATTGAATACGCACTTTTGTGATCCCAGGCGACAGGGAAGGTCCGTTCCATTGATTATGGCAAAGCAGAGGTTGGAAAGGAAAGGGCAACAGTGAAATTCAAATGGAGCATCATGTGGTGAGGTCAACCTCCATATCGGGGATATGTGTTCCCTTGTCCTTTGCACTCGACTAATCAGTTCGTCACGAATTTAACAATATCAATTAGAGCAGTGCACATAAGAAGCAGCTATTACGAACAATTCCAAACATGAAGTGAATTAGAATTGAAAATTAGACTACTTCAATCTCGTTCTAGTGCAGATAGGGCTTTGGGAAGGGTAGTTCAAAGGATAAGTGGTCGCGAATGGCAAAGAGCTTGTTGTGGATAGTAAATGGATAACTAGAACTAGCTGCCGGGATCGCAGTGTCTTTGGCAGAATAGATTAGTGTTGGACTCCGAAATTCGGTACAAAAATGAAGATCCCTTAAATTCGTCTCTAGAAAAACTCACAAACAAAAATGCTTGTGAAAAGCTAGTTCTAATATCTAACCTAGGGCATTAGACTGTTGAGCCAACTATTATTGCAGGTGTTCGCAAAATTGACTCATCAACAAATACTCTTTGGATATTAGATATGTAAGTTCTTATCACTATGGCGATAGACACCGCTAAACATATGAGTGCACCGGGCAACCGTATTCCTAATCAGGGAGCTTAACGCATGCCGCCTTTTCTGCTTTGAGATTTACACAAATCGAAAAGCGCTTACATCAGCCCATTGATGACTAAGAGCTCCTACCCACTGATTTTAGCAGAACCACGCTGTACTCTCAGTCTCAATTACTTGATGCAATGTAACTATAAAGAGACAATATTAACCAAAGGTATTTTTTTAATAACAACAATAGTTCTCCAAGAAAATTTAAATCAATATTAATATATAAACAATTGCGATTTGGTCGCAACCAATGTTACAATAAAATCAGACACGATATTATAAACAAAACACTCTCGAAGGCCAGCTTCCTCTTAAATCATATCTCTAAAGTATGCCAGGATTTCGTGATAAATCTCCCCTTCGTTACCGGCGAAACAAACATCAAACTCCAAGTTCAAGTCCATGAATATGACCTGATTCAAAGATTTCGCAGCAATTGGCTTGGTTTTTGGCTTGATACTGAGCGCCTTGAACAGATCGCCAACGCGTTCCTTCTCGCTTATGTAAGGGGTTGAGTTTTCATCCAGGATGCGCCTAGCTTCCTTCTTAAGCTCATCGTAGAATTTCTCAAAGAAGAAATGTCGGTCTTGTAGCAATTCGCCGGGCTTGTCGTCGGCTCCAGATTCGGTTAGCTCACGATAGGTTTTTAATTTTTTGTAACGCTCCTCCTGTCCGGCATCGATTTCCATATCAACTGTTGCTAATTGAAGGTCATCTTTTTGGATAGCCTAAGGGATAATCCATGAAACAGATGTCAGAGAGAGTAGTTTGGTCGGCTTACCGTCTGAACAATGCGCAAAATTTCCAGAGCAGCTTTCTGACGAGCGGCCTTTTTTGTGTTTGCCACTCCATACCGTTTGATAGATGCCAATTGACAAAGAACAGTAAATTCTGGAGCTTCAGCCGGACCCGACTGTTGGATTATATCGAAGATTGGCATCGGATGGTTCTGTTGGACACAGACATCACGAAGTGCGACTACAGCATCGGTAGTTGGTATCGTCTCGTGTGGTGCTTGTGGGATAAGAACGATATCGGGATGAGTTGATCGAACATCCTTGATTAGATTGGCAGCGGCGTCATGTTTTGCCTCCTGCTTGGACCGGCCATTGCCATAGGAAGTTCGGTCGAGAGCCTCCACCGAACAGATAAACGATTTCGTACCATCGCTTGAATCGATGCACTCGTATTTGGGAAGAATAGTGCCCTTTTTTGCACAATACTCCTGAAGGGCTGTTACTGGGGGTTTCCCGTACATTCTCGGTTTTTTGTGTAAAGAGTAATGTAAACTTAAAACTGGGCACGTAGGTACGTGTTTTTATTCTAATGGTAAATGCAAATGCAAATGACAAAAGCTTTTTCAATAAAAACAAAACACAATCAGTAAGTTCTGTTTGATTTTGATTTCTCACTGTACCTACGTACATTTTTGTTTTTTTCATGCAAAATCGTAGCTAGCTCCAAGAGCTATACAAAAATGACAATTGGTAAATCTTTTGCTTTCGTTCATGTTAACATCCTGTCAAAATGTAGTTGGTGTGGGGTACCTAGTATTTGCTTTAAATTTTCTCATAAAATTCCTATCCAAAGGTCCCTCTTATTTAATTGGTTCTGAACATGTTGACTGAAATTAAATACCAAAACAAACAGTGTTGTAGAAAAAGGCCAATACAAATTCTATGTAAAGAAAGCTTGAGTTTGACGATTGAGCTTTTTAGTTAAGACATAAGTCACACTTTCTATTGTCCCCAAGATAATAGTGTATGGCGGACAGACTGCAACAATTCGTGCCTTAAACTAACGAGTAAGGAAAATAACAAGTCATGTTAACGCATGATGGTGCTTTTGCATTTGAAACTGTACGATAGCTATACTGCTATCTTAAGTTTCTAAAAGCTAAATTTTTTGAAGGGTGACAGGTCGTCCTCTTGAATCGGCTCACTACTTTTGACGCTGGTTCGGGTGAAGCGATCTAGCCCACATAGTTTTCTAACAAGTTTTTTCTTATAGTATAGATAGATGCAGTAGGCGCGAGAGATTAGCAAATGGCCGCAATCAAGAATATAGTTATCTTAATAAGTCGACTAGATTTGTCTGGATGAGATGTAACCTGAACGTAGAAACTAGATTAGTCGGGAACGTCACTTTTTCTGCGACAGCCACATATGAGAACTGTCAACTTAGTACTCAGTCACGAATTTCTCGACTAGATTCGTCGGCTACCCCTCCATAAACGTCAACTGAAACAGCTGTTCATATGACCGATATCCCCCAATCAAAACCGAGATAGATCTAGTCAGAGAGCTGTCAGACTTACTAAACTAGATACTTGAACGACCCACCCCATTGTGTAGAAAAATCACTTTTTTTTCAGGTTCAGAGCAGTCTTTTTGCTCTCAAATCAGCTGGCTGTCAGATTTCATTTTCAGAGCAATTTTGTAAATCTCGATTTCTAAGTGAGATTTACACATAAACATCAAGATATTTGATATTTGTCAAACCTTATAGCGTGTTATTTTACTGCCTGTGAAAAATATAGAAAAATTTACATTTGGCCACTGCAGTGTATATCAACATAAATTGAATAGATTTTTATAAACAAAAACTTAAATTTAGGAACATTTGATCTTTAAAACACGCACCACCACATGTGCAAAGAAAGAAAAATCTCGTTCGAAAAATCTGAGACATACCTAATTCACACCGAAATGTCACTAAACGAACATCACTAGATCGACTACACGATGACAGCTCCGAGCTAGCCCATGCAACTGCTCATTAAACCATTTCAAGTATTCGCCAGTCTTCAAGTGTTGCCTCATCAACACAAATATTAAACTCAACTCGGTCGTCGTCGTCGGTCCACCGTCAACCAAACCAATACCAAATCCGAAGCAAAAGCAAGACGTGCATTTTTTTCTATTTCAATTTCAGAAGTTATTCGGAAAGAGCGTGTGGTCGTGGTGTTTAGCGAGCGTATTCGTCGTCGTCGCCGTTTGTCGCCGTCGGATGATACTTTTATTTTATTATTTTGTTTATTGTTATGCACTTTGATTTCTGTGAACGAACAATTGGGCAGCTACAAAAATATCCACTCTATACAGTGACGTAAAAAAGCAAAAAATCTATTTCTATTTTCCTAGCACACCGTGCGAATTATTTCAGGAAAATCCTACAACAAAAAAAAAAAGGAAAATTCTGTTGGGCAGTCAAAGTAAAAAGTGTGTTGGAGAAATTTTTATCGGAAAACGGGATTTTTTTTGCGTGACTTAAATTGTTTGTCCTTAAATTAATATTCGTCAAATATTGAAAAATAAATTTTTAAATGATCGATTGTTGTAATTTTACAGCATTTTGAAGTGTCCGTTCGGTGTTTGCCTAACAATTCTGGAAAAGAAGGAAATCAATTCGCTTTTCCTTGACGTAATTTTTTTTTTGTTTCTCCTTTTTGATCAACTGTGTGTGGAGTGTTGTGTCGCCACCAAAGAGTTCAATTCCTCAGTTCAATACACGACAAATTCATTTGCTTTCATCATCATCCATCCACCAGAAGCAACAACAACAGCAGCAGCGCAACTCGGCAGCTAAACCAGAGCCAGCGCCTGAGCCAGAAGCAACAACAGCAGCAGCAGCAGCCAGTACCAGTCGCATTTGAAATACATTTGTGGTGCGTTTTCTTCTCTAGTTTTTCATTACGGAATAAGGTGAGTTTCCTTTTATGTGTGAATTTTCCCAGTTTTTCTTTTTACCATAGGCATAGCGCATAGCGCATACCTTGTTATTACGTCGATTAAACTGTTCACAGGAAAGCGCAATGCTGTTGCAGTCTGTCCAATAATTATCACTGTGAAAACGGCAAAGTAACTAACTAGTATTATAGTACTCGTGCAAGTAGTATAGGAGCTAGGAGGAGGATAAGGAGAGGTACAAACAAAACCAACAGGAAGTATTATAAGAGCACTTAACCCGGTCATTATGTATGAACGAAATTCATTAAAAGCACCACAGATCACGCCTCTTCTGGTAGTGTTCTCGTGAAAGTCTCTCTGAACCAAAGTCAAGACTGTTTGGATAGATAAGGCTATATCATGGTTGCTCCATGGATTAGCAAATGTTTACCATGCCATATGGTGTCGGAGTTCTGGGCAAGCAAAACATGAAGAAAAACGTCTCGATGCTCTGGCTGGGTTGGGTGCCGCACAATAAATGGCATTTGTTATAGTCTGTCAGTCGGACGGAGCTCCACATCAGAGAGTACTTCTTGTAGTCGTTGCGGATTGAGGTATAATGTGAGCGTTTTTATATCCAAGCTAAGCGATTGCATTCTGTTTTGTTGGCCTTTTATTGTGTTTCTGTTTTAAAACGTGCAGAAAATAGGGAATGTTGCATTTGTTCCAGCGGCAAAACTGGACGAAGAAAGCATTTCGAACTAGGTACCTACTTAATGCGAGTGTGGATAGTCAACGTTTTTTTTCCAACTGTCTTGGTGCAATTTAGAAATGTTTTGTCACAGACGGCATTTTTTGAGTCAACTAACAGAGTTGAATTGAGCAATTAAGTTAACCTAGTAGTTAATCAGCTTCTCGAGGAAATGCAACAGGTATACCTATGTACCTATGTTTTCTAAGCCCGTCATGAAGTGCAAGAACTGTTTAATAACCTTACTCACAATTACGAGTGTTAAATTACTTGGTTATAGTTGCTGTAACTGAAAAGTGGTACCTAGATTTTTATATTTCCTTTACGTTGTCAAAGTACTTGCGCACCCGTGTAGAAGGACTGTTTGCAATTTCATTAGATTTTTTTTTAAATTGGCCTTGTTTTGATCTAAACGCATTTAACTTAGATTTCTCTAAGAAAATGAAACAAGCCTCAATCCTGATGACATTTTCTTAAGTTATTAGAATTGGCTCTAATCAAAATTGATCGACTATTTTAATTTCAACAATTCGTTTTATTAAGCGGCCAACTCTGAGTTTCCAAAAAAATATATTTAAGGCTCACGCACACTGTGACGGATTCCAAGTTCCAACAGGTAACAAGTAAATCAACCGTTGTTTCTATGGTAATAAAATAGTTAAATTTGCAGCGTAACTGTCATTTCTGACATAATTGTTTGCAATTCCAAAACAATTAAAAAATTACCTCTCAAATCCTTGAGCTGACATTTTGTGGTCGACTTAAGACGAGCAGAAATTTTAATGTGCCTGTATTTGTAGCTAACAAATGTCAGGTTTAATTTATATTCCACATCTTTTCAATATGTTCCCCAAACTGCGAATAAAAAATAACTCGAACCAGGACTTAAAATGCTAAATAAATCCAACAAATTTAAAACTGATCTACCTTCCAATATTTTTGTCCTCCATCTTGTTAAATGTACGCCTAATTTTGACAGTCTGAAGTTCAGATAACATGACAACATTTTGTAAAAGTCTTTCTTAAGGACTATATTCATATGAAAACGAATTGCGATCAGCGAGCAAGCGAATATTCGAAGTCTCTGTCATTTCATTCACATGGAAACTTTTCTTAGTCGCAGATAGGTACCTACCCGCGATTCGGTTTTATTCTTTAAGGTTAAGTTTGAACGAATATTTTATTCGTGGGTTTGTGGATAGTGACTGTATTAAGTGGATTGTAAATAAAGGTGACAGTTGTCGGCAAGAATTTTTAACTCGCGGGCGAATTGCTGGAATCGTAAAATTGGCTATTTGAATCAATTAAGACTCAGTTTTTTTCTAGATAAGATGCCAGATTTATTATATAAAATACTTTTTTTGTTGAACAAACAGCAATTTTCACTTCATAAATGCAGTTAAACTAAATTTTGACTGCTTTTTAAATTTCCTCTACAAACATTACCTAAAATTTTACCTAGATTTTGACAAAGAGTACCTACGCTGTGGATAGGCGTCAGAGAAGACAGCTGTTCTTTGAAAAAATTTCCTTCAAAAATTCAATTCTCTACGTAGTAGTTATGTATTAAAAAATCAAACTTCGCAACTGTCAAAAAATCTCATCCTTGGTTGATTTTTCGCAACATAAAAACGGAAGAGAAAAACAGACCACAATGATCTGTGAAAATTTAGATTGAGAAAAATGTGCCGAACCATTACATGGGAATCCTAAATTTTGACAGTTACCAAAGTACTATTCATTCTGAAACAAAAGTTTGATTTTTTTAGCTCGAGCTTCGTACCCATGGTGCAAAGAGATTTAAATTAAGCTCAGCTAAATTTTGGAGAGAATTTTGTTAAAAAAAAAACCTAAAGCAGCGTATTAAACTTTAGCGATAAAACTGACAAACGTTGAAATGTAAATTCGGGGAAAAAATGCAAATTTATCGAATAGTTGCCTCTGACCGATTATCTGTCAGTTTATAATCATATTCACCAAATTGACAAATGCAAAGAAGGAACTTATTCTGGTACATTTTTTGAATGCGTCCAATGTGCCAATGACAGTAACATGGCAATGAAATGTCAACATTTTGAAATAAACGATCGTCAGCAGCTCTCAAACTGAAGGTTTTCAATTTTGGTAAACTTTAGGAATAATAAAGGCAAATCTTCCCCCAAAATCTAGATCATATTTGTTTACATTGTCGAAAGTCACTCGTAATAGCAGAAACTAAATGGAACTTGCATCTAACCGAAGCGATTGCTTTGAGCTGGTCAATGACCGAAAAAATCCATCTCACTTATTTATCTTCCTAAGTATGTACAAAGTTGTTATGTGTTGAAGAATCTAACTTTGTTACTGGTGTCAAAATGATAACTCCAAAGCGATTCCTTAGGCAAAACTTTCAACGAAAAGAAAAACCTCTAGACAGAAAATAACCCTAATAGCTGTGGATTTCAGTTCCACGAAGAGCTGCAAAGTGTGCCCTCCCCCTAATAGGTATATATATTCATTCATAAATGGGGAACATGCATCCTCTGCACCATATTATTATAACACCATGTAAATCCGAAATTCACACCTTCATGATCACTTACAAGATGTCTACTTAACGTTTTTTTTTTGTGGATATCTTTTATGATTTATAGCTTCCCTATATGTTTTCGTGTGCGCTATGTGCGCGTTTCTCCGTGTCGGACGTAAATATCTCACTCATTTTTCCGTTTTAAATATAGCGGTGCAGAAAGCAGAATGTTTTCGATTTTCTTCATTTTCCTTGTGTCTCTCGATTGAATTTTTTCGTTTTGCCTTTCTTTTGTCCATAAAAACTTTGACTAGAGAAAGAGAAGAAGTATAGGTACATAAATGTAGGTTCAGCTTTAGCACACGAATAACCCGTAAAACTCTATGGAATTATGTATACCTATGTCTTTCTAATTGAAGGCGGGTTTTGTGGGCGGAAGGTTGCTGGAGATGGAGAATAATAATAACAATAAGTATGCACAAGAAAAGATAAATTATTGTCTCACTGTATACGGTGATTGGTTGGTTATAATTATAAGTACCAGGCGCCTACGCCGAGTGAAAATTCCCTTAAAAAATACCCGCTCTTGAAACAGTAGTTTTAAAAATTTCGTCACAAAAAGCCGAATTTGTGTGTCAAAAAAAGAAGAAGCATTCCCTAGCTTGTTCTCGATTGTGGGTGGGAGACCGACATACGTCTCTTGTTCTGAGTCATTCCCATTGGTCATCCCCAAAAATAATTCAACAAGCTTACTTATTTGTTGTCACTGCTTCTTACAGAAAAAAAATGAAAAAAGAATTGAAGGACGCGCAACGCGACAATAAGCGCATCGTCAAGACACTGAATTTTGAAATAGAGAAGCAACCAAAAGAGTGAGAGTGGTGGGTGAGGGTGGTTTGTTTTTGACGCCCTCGCCATTCGAGACCAGAATACCTGCTATAAATATGCGCTGTGGCTTTTCGGTGATTTTTCGTTCGTGTATTTATTTTCAAAGAAAGAAAGCTATTTAAACTTGTGACGCAGAGATAAATAGAGTCATCACCAAGTTGATATTATTATTGACAAAAAGAAAACGTTTTATTTTGTTGACAGGAGTGTTGGCAGGCCTGCTGCTGATAGTCATTGTCATTCGAATATTCTGAAGGTTGTTGAAAAAAATGTTGGGTGGGTAGGTGGAGTTGATTAAAGCAATGTTTATGTCGTTGTTACTCATGTTTTGGGTATGGTGCAGTTATAGTAAGACGCATGTAGCCGCTGGCAAAAGGGATTCTCCAATTTAAGGGCCCAACACATTAAAATGGAAGGAACAGTATCATATGGGTTACAGACATTTTTTCTTTAAGAATTTTAGAATACATATATCGAAAAGCCCATCCATTCACAGATGGGCTACCTGTTTAGTTTAAACGTCAAAAAAGAATGCAGGAAGCCAAAGCAATTTTATTTTACAAATTTTTCAGCAATTTTTAAACAAACTACGCTCAAGCCATATAAGATCTGCTTTATAATTTTTTTTTTTTAGCTGTCACTTGGATATCTCTTTTTTTTTTATTTGACAGTGACGTTTTCGGGAACTACTCCATTTCATAGGCAGAATGGGTCCATTCAAAACACTACTTATCTGAAGTCGATTAGATTGGTCTGGAGTAGAAATGTATCCTAAACAAACTATATTGGTCGGTAATGTCACTTTTCCTCCGTCAGACACATATGCGAACTGTCAACTTAGTACTCAGTGACGATCTTCTTGACTAGATTTGTCGGCTATTCTTCCATAAGAGTCAACTGAAAAAGCTGTTCATGTGACCGATAGGCCAACCGAAACTTAGATTCATCAAGTCAATTAGCTGTCAAACTTACTAAACCAGTTATTTAAACGTGCTCAATGTTTTGGTATAACCCGTCGACGTCGTTAAAGGTTTTCCACCAATGAAAGTGCTTTATCTCAATCAATGGCATCTTATTTCAATCTCACTTCGTGACAACTGTCAACGGATAGAAAAGAAGAAAGTAAATCTCATTTAAAAGTTGCATCTGACATATGTGTTGGTTGTGAGGAAACTGCCTTTCATTCTATCTATCTGTCAGTTGATTACGTTACCGCAACGGACACGACACACGAACCAATGGTTTGAGCTCTTTAAAAAAGCCAAAAGATTGTAAACGCAGGTGTTGTTGCAAGTGACAATAATCTGCTTCCGAGAGTGCCGGTTGCTGATGTCATGATTTCACCACTTGTATGCCTTGTAGTTTCTTCATGTTGAAAACAATCATCACCCGCTCAGTCCATCGACTTTGGGCAAGTCTGCATCTTTTGGTAACTGCAACTCTGACTTCGGTAGCCCAAAATTTATTGAACATCACTCGAGGACTTTCAGTGCAATTTGACGCTAAAAAATGTCAAGGGCTGCAAATGCGTAGCCGACAAAAGACAAAGGGCCGTTTGCTGATACGCCTCATAGCGAATTTAAGTGCCAGATAAACACATAAGTGACAGTTTATGCACTAAAAAAAGTAGCCCATGAGTATTTAAGTAGAACTTAAATCGTTAAGAGTCCCTTAGTCACCTCAATGACTTGGTAACTATATTCCTGGTGAAATCAGCTTCAAGATAAGTTGCAATCATAGTCCTTGTAGAAGTTGCGTGTTTTTTTCAGTTAACTTGTTTCTCATAGCTTCAACTTAGACTACTTCATTAACTCGGGTAAACAATTAATATTTTTCGACTTATACCTATTTTCATCAGCTAGATCACTATTGCGGGCTGGAGACGCTTGTTGAGTGAGGCCTAGGTTCACCCCGGACTGTAGCGCCACCTTAAGTAAGTAAGTAAGATCACTATTAGCCAGTATTCTACATTCCATCAGCACGCCGTCAACCAATTCCCTTTCGCCTGACTTTGCCCAGAATATGACCTCGCAAAAGTTAACGACCACAGAAACTGCAAGTGCAGCAATAGCTTTTTTAAGGCCAGGGCTGAGCTCAATGCGGAGCGCTTCGGTCGCAAATTGCGAGTGAGAAAATTCGTTCGACTGACTCTTGTATTTGTTTCAACAGATGCAAATAATATGTTTATCAAAACAAAACCCACTCATAAATTAACTGTCCACAAAACCCAAACTTAGTCGACACTTTTACGGGCATGGCTACTGTTGATCTCTACATGGCGCTCGCTTCTACTCATGGATTGTGTTTGAAGCGATATCCGTTCATCCTCGAACAAGATCAACACAATACATACTTTCCCACAGAAATATGCAGTCCAGATGCTCACGTTTCCTACTTTCCCACACCTCTTTAGTCTATGAAGTTCTGCCGGTTCCTTCAGCAGCTACCTAACAGCTAACTTGTTGCTATTCGTACTTTTACAACTACATAAATGCTATGCAAACTGTTCTGTTTACCTGTTCTTGACCTTTGTCGGTGCTCTTCGGTTCAAATCGGATCAGACCACCCGTGAATTTTTATTTTATTGCACACTCAACTATTCAAGGTGTCGGTTTTTTTTTTTGGCTTCTTGTAAATCGTAATGACTCTTAATGACCTCTAATAATTTGGGTTGTTCTGTGAGTACGACTTAAGGTACGCAGTTTTTTTTTTCTGTTGTGGATAATTGTGTCAGAAAAATAATACCAACGCAGACAATTTGTCAGGCTTTATTAACTGTAAGTACGTGATTTTAGCAGGTTTTTAACGTTTTTCTTTGTCATGAGATTTTTCTAAGCATTTTATTAACGTTACAAAAGTGGAATGACAGCAGAACATCAAAGGTATGTGCGAATACGATTCAGGGTGTTGACAAACAACTTTTGAAATGAAGTGAATATGAAATGAGTAAGAAGTTACGTGTAGGTCTGCATTCACTAACGTGTTGTATTTGCCTTTCAGTTGACAGCGTTGACCTGATTACATAGAAGAAACATCAAAATCGCTTCACTAGATGTCAGATGTCCTGAACAGAACAGAAAAGAAAAGAGCCAGCAAAGCCCACTTAAGACGATATTCGAAGGATAATAACTTTTTTAAGGAACGACAAATCCGATTAACTGAATGCACTCATCGACTTTTCAACGAGAAAGCACATGTGCACATTTAAAACTCTTTTCATCTTTAAGTTTGTCTGTTGTAGATTTCCACAGAACGTAAAAACTAGATAAGTCCGTCACGTCACTTTTACTACGTCAGACACATAAATACGAAATGTCAACTGAGTACTCAGAGCTGAATAGATTTGTTGGCTATCCGTCCATAAACTTCAAGTGAAAAAAAAACAGTTCACGAGAACAAGGCCAATGAAAACCAGAAACACATCAAGCTGTCAGAAATGTCAACTTAGTACTAAGTGGAGAAATTCGTTATTATACAAAAGAAGTCATCCGATGTTGTTTGGCTCTCATTTTTTTTTCTTAATGAAAAACTTCGATTCTGTTTATTTGAACCTTCAGAATTTTATTGGTCAAGTCCAGAAGATGATGCCTGTACTTGTAGCTTACCTTCCTTAAGGTTAACTAACGTATTTACCTGAACGAAAAATCTATTGGTCCATAAATTCCCAGAAATACGATTTAGTCTTGAACGCCACCTATACATTTTTTTTGGCATTAGAATATCGGTTCTTACACACATTTTTGACAATTTGAATTGAGATTGGGCACATTCTAATCCAATTAAGACTGAGATACATCAAATCAGACAACTGTCAGACTTACTAAATGGTAATTTAGGCACCTGAACGTACCCATTGTGTACACCTATCTTCGTCGCTCTCTCACATTACATCTCCTTCAAATGACAATAAAGTAAAGAAAGTAAAAGCTGTTTGAGCAATTAAAACAAAAAACGCTATGATCTGTCAATTTTATCGATATTTATATAATATTTATTCTATCGCCCTCAAATCTGATCAATTCTGACAACTGACAGCTCACAGCTGACCACTTTTGTTTTTGTATAGTGTGCCTAAAAAGTAACTCCTTTTTAACTGAAAATTACATTTCATTTCTAGAAGACAATCGAACACGTTCATGTGTTGACTATTTCTGATGACAAATTGTCAAAACAATGCGCATATGGTGATTGTACTGTGGTTGTCGTGATGCAAAGTCACGATGTGTTAACGCTTTAATGCATTCGATAGTGCGTTCCATAACTTTTCACGACAAACTGGTATTTACCTCCATTTGTGAATTTTTTTTATGGTTTTTACAATGGATTTGGTATAAATATGTAGCTCTGGACATTTTTGTAATGGATCTTAGGGGCTGACTGTTTGGACTAGTGCCATGAACTTAAATGATTACGATAAAAGAAAAATAATTTGCATTGTTATGTTTATCTAAAATGGATGACAAATGACATATGGGTGCAAATAACAACACTTGAACTAGTTTTTAATAACATCAGGAATCTATTACATTTTAATTGTCAAAGCAACCGTCAAAATTGTTACTGACATAGAGTTGACAGCTTTATCACGAGGGACCTTAGGCAAAGTCTTCAGACGAGAAATACGATGGAGATATTTTATGCCTTGGCTGTAACATTTTCATTGCTATTTGCATAGAGCATAATGCAGAACAGTTCGACTGGAAACCCACTTCTTATTTTACTACTATAGAAACTAAAAATAGTATTTGGTATTTGTTTTAGGACAGCGAGTGCAACCCAAAACTGTTTTTAGTTTACCATATACTTTCGGCATTTTCGATATTGCATTTCGAATTTAGGCCAACAGGAATTTCCTGTCACCATTTTTATGACATTTCCCATATAAGTTCGTTTGCTGCAATTTTTTATAAATATTATCGCCTATTTTTAGTTCACCTTTCAATTACGAATGATGCGAATATCATGGTCGTTAAATGCAGAAAAAAAGAGAAACATATCACCTGATTTATCTTAAACGTGCTTTCGATTTTGTTTCTGTTTGTTTTTTTTTATTTTTTTTTTATTTCTTCTTTTTAACACACTCTATGTCTTCAAGGTTGCTGAGAAGTTAATTTATGTAAGCAATTTATGGTAATTTAGCAAACTGGTATAACTTAGACTTTGGGCGTTCTTAATCGTATTGCAAAGAGTCAAAGAAATATTTATACAGATATGCATCTATACAAAGCAACAACTAGTTTGTTTATGATTATGATGAATGTGCGGTTGTTGGTGGAGATTAGGTAAGCTTTAGTTCTTGTTAGCGAGTAACAGTTTTTGTTTTTCCAGCTTGCGCTAGATGTCAACTGGAATTAACGGCATTTTGACAGGTGGTCATTGCATTAAATATCCAATGATTATAGCAGTGACTCAAGTCAGGTTGGTCAGTCAAGGTTCAAAATATTATATTTATTAGATAGTCACTTCGAATATCCTATTAACATTTTAATCTTGCAGCTTAACCTTATTGAGCAAGATCGATTATTCGGTTTTATGATTGCGAATTTGAAGATTGGTCTACATTTAAAATGAGAATGGCAATATATGCGTTCACGGTTGTGATGTGATTAAATATTGTGGTCAGGGTTCATTTCTATACGAACCCAGATAGGTACACCTAAATTGTTGTCTGGTCCTTTCAGATTCAGATGGATCTGTTATTTGACAGTACTTTGTTAAGGTTGACGTATGAAATTCACTCGAGGCAACTCTCAATTTGTTTATCTGTGTTCTGTGAAAGTGAATACGTAAAAAAAAAATATTATTTTGGCAGATTCTGAAACGTCAAAAGAAGGTCTAGATTTGTGGTGTTTTTTTTTTCAATCTAAGCGCTGATTAAAAATCTGAACAAAGCACGTTTTGACAGATAACCATATGATTGTTGGTCGGAATTGTGAGTACTGATACAAAATAAAAGCAAAAAAGACATGACAGATAGTGGGCACTTAAATGTACTTTATAAACAAACATAGCTCTGAACACGCCCTATTTCCGTCGTAGAAAAATAAACGATAAATTCATTCAACCTATTAGACAAACCGGCGAACCGTGAAAGGGTTTTGTCCAGGGTCTACTATCGAATAACCCAGCGAACCTAGTTAAACTTGATTAAGAGTCAACAGGGTTGCGCACTGCAATAAGAAAACATTTCAGAGGTACTTTTATTTGTCAACTAAAAGATTTACAAGCACATAAGCATCAAAAACTAACACAAATAAATTATCTTGCGAGTAAAGCTAGAATTAAAAAAAAATCCGAAGCAATGCGATGGTCTTTAAATAACTGTCATATTGATAGTGACAGCGCACTCCTTAAGTTTATCACTCCTTTAGTTTATTAAACTAAATTCGAAAGCATTATACGTTCGTGCTCAGGTTTTTTATAGATGCCGGCATTAAATTATTGCAAGTTATAACTATTTACTTGCTTCACCAGTATTTACATACTTCATTAACTCGTTGAACGTGCCCTTCGTGCAAATTATACGTCAGAATCTTATACCATTGAAATGAATCAAACTTCCCACCAAATTTGCGCAAAATATGATTCAAAATTTATTTGTTGGAAAATATTGAACAGTACTGAAACTAGTTGTACAATAACTAAACGTCAAAACGATTTCGATAGTTTCGTTTGCGCAGTTAAAATTCACCAAAACCAACAAAAATTATCCATCCTCCATTTTTACCCAATTCGCTCACGTATTTAACCATGAAACACATTTTATAACGCATAACCATTTTCAATAAAATCTTTAACCTATGTTCAATTCCATTAACATGTCGCTGTTCGATTTCCAAACTAATTAAGCGGTAAACGCAATTAACTTAGCTTCAATTACCAGCGGACCAGGTACTCAATTTAGTTAGTTGAACAATTATTATTATTTTGTTTGGAACGATTTTCCACATCAATAAGAGTAAAATTAAATTTACTTTACATAACAAGACCGAGTTGTCAATAAACCCGAATGCACTCTAGGCAAAGCTATTAATTAAATATAAGGAGATTACAGCTTCATAATTATGTGTGTATTTTCGTTGATACTCATATTGTGTAAAATGTTTTCTTTTCGGACTAGCCAATGCCCAATTTACCAAACCATTTGTCAGATTTGTTATTGCAATAATAATTGCTCATTTTTAAACAACTGACTGATAGTCTAGTCAAAACTTGTGTCAATTATTAGTGTTGCTGATGATAATGACAATGAGTAATGGGTATTAGGCGTTATGAAGTTAATGCTTATGCATACGTGTATGTATTACGTATATAGATTATAGACTGCGTGATATTTTGTGAAATGACTGCTAATGTTGAGTTTTGAAATTGCGTCAGTCTCTTTGATTTACCCATTTGACAGGGGCGACTTATTTCTTGCGTTTTCCCCTAAGGAATGTTTCGGAAGAGAAAAACTGATGTCACTCCATTATGAACGGCAGGCTACATACATGAAGGTACACTTAGAGTGTTCATGGTGTCAAATGTGTGTAACGCAAACAGTTTTAAAGGATTCGATTCCTTTATGCCATTTGACATTATTCGATATTTGTTTGAATAATATATGTTAAAAAAAAAGAAAACTCAACAGCAATTATAGTGGTAAACTTATCATCACAGTAATGATAAACTGTCAGATAACCAACCTGGTTCAACAGAGTATATAAATATGCGATTTATATTTATTGTCGACGTCTTGATTATAAAACATAGATAAATATAAAAATCTGCAATGACTATGAAAACAATTTCGTAGTTTATTAAAAAACACACGACAACATCATGAAAGAGTTTTCCATCTGTCATTTCACTGACAGATAAAAAAATGCAATTTGAAGGTAATTTGTTGATAGGAATAAAGTTTCTTAAAAATTATTGAAATGCTGTTTGAGAGGCATCATCATCATTTTCGATATTTCCCATACATGTCAAACGAATTGAAATTACCTCTTTTCACTCGATCACGTTGTTTGACAGAACGCTAAATTTGTTTGCTGTCAAAAAGCCTTTTTTTTCATATGTATGGCAAGAAAATATGACGATAAAACTGTTTTGCATCGTTTGCAGCATAGAGGAACTAAACTAGAGGGCCAACTGAGAACAGAAACGGGAAATCTGCCTACAAGCTGCCTGTGTAACCTCAAATTGCATAAGTGTTCGTGCCTGTACAAATCAAAGGAGCGCTATTAATGCCGCACGCATACTTATACAATTTAAGGTTACAACTTTATGTCAATCTAGCCGCCATTGGGAGACTGTGTTCGTCATATTTTCTGCCATTTAGTTACACGGCGTTCACATCACAGTTGAATTTGAGAGTTCTTAATGTATATGAACTTGTTGGAATCAAATGGAATTCCTTTTATAATTTCGTTACAATAAAATAATAATTTGTCAATATCTTGCAGAAATCTAACTCATAATAACAATCAGAGAAAAATTAACGTTTTCTTCACTTTTGTTAAAAGAGATTTTGTAAATTGAATTTTTTTTTTGTATATTTTAAGGAAAGAACATTTTTTTCGTTGATTTTAATGGTTTTAATTTCGAAATATCGAAACAAAATATTTGAACACCGTTTAAGAAAATCCTTTATTTTTTTCGTGAAAAAGATTTTTTAGTTTTAGCAAATGCATACTTGTACAGTAATTATATCCAAGTATGCATAATGCTAAATTGAAAAATAAGTTCGATATTTTTTTATACTACATATATTGCTCTCAAATTTAACTATGTATGCGCTCGGCTTTTTCCGGTAAAAGCCATAATATAAAAATCCTCGTACATCGCCCTTTATTTATACCTAAGAAATACTCGGAACAATAAAAAAATGTTTTGATCACTTTTTGTATTCCAAAAACACAAAGAACACACTTGTTTTTGTTAATTAATAATTTAAAGGGGTTTGTAAAAAAATTCAGTGCACATTTCGAAATACATTGTTATAAAATTTATAAAAGAATATATGCACAGAAAACGAAATATAGCATGCAAATACCAACAATTAACAAAACAATATGTATTTTTACGTTCGATTGAAATACCAAGTAACATTATTCAACACTGTAAGTGTTATTAAACTACAGAATTTCCAATCATATTTTAAATTTGTACAAATATGGTGTTAAATAAACAAATTTGAAAACATTCACCAAACCTTATAAAAATTGATTGAATGTTTATAAACATTTTAGAAAATTCACTTATGCCCTAGTGAAAGCTTGGGTTTAATGCATGATTTTTGGAACAACCCCCATATATGCATCTGCATGAATTTTGCTGTCAAAACTAGAATTCATACAAATAAAATTAAAAAAAAAATGAAATGTGAATAGATGAACAGTTTTTGGTGACAAAAATAGGTAGAGAAGAAATTATGCTATTTAGAAAAACCATAATCAACATTTGCTTTTTTACATTTATTGTTATATTTCTATTTACAAATTGTTTGTTTTTGGAAAAAGTTCCACCCGGCGGCCATTAATACACGTATTCACAGACAGGAAAAAAAGAGCGCGCGAGAGAGGGCTGTCATTCAAAATTTGCGGGGAAAATCGGGTAGGTGTGCTGAAAGTCGGCCCTCTAGTTTAGTTCCTCTATGGTTTGCAGTTGAAAAGTGTAAAATATTTAACGGCATGTCACAAAGTCTATCCATATGAGAAGTGTCAGCAAATTGTTAAACACCCAGTGACAGTATTTTTTTAAGTTTCAATTTTAGTTTCGAATATGCTACGTACCTATGTATCATCTATAAAATTTGTTTATCCCTTGCATTTTATACATTTTAGTGTCACATTTTGACTGTTCTATTAAAATTAAATAGGAACTATGAAAATTCATCACATTGAACACATTTGTTGAATTTCTTTACACTTTTCGTCAATCTAGTACAATTATTTTCAATCTAAATATTACATCATTCATTTCCAATTTACTTTTTCTTTTTTCTGCAACATTAACATCCCTGGTCTTGGTTCGATATTGTTTGGCTGCCATTTTAGTTTGGTTTTCATTTTTCAAAGTTGTTCCAAATGTTGCTATTTAATAAATTATATTTAAATGTTTTTGAATTTCAATACTTCGTTTACATGAACTTATTTTTTTTTGTTTGGTCACTGTTTGCGAATGCCGTCAGTAAATTTCTAATTTCAACTTTTTGAGAAAAAGTAATAAACAGTATATTTAGTTCTTCTTTTAGTTACAACTTAATCAAATTAACTTGACGTACGAGTACCCATAGGGAATTCATTTTGAACTCAAACGTTCTCAAGCGAACTTCTGCCAACGCTTTCGAGGTTCCAAACGCATTGTGTCAGAAACAAAAACTCTCCAACAAGATTGTTATAATCCACCAGTTTTTGGGAGTTCTCGAATTCCTTTCAGCTTCTTATTGCTGTCTATATAAATACGTCAAATGGAAGAGACTTGTAAAATTCAGTTTGACATAATTTGTGGCGTAGACAATTCTGCAAATTTGCACCCTGAAAATGGTGCATGGTGGGCTCAAATCTGACGCTTGACACTAATGTATCTCTCCATTTGAAAAAAACGCGTCCCAAATCAAATAAATCACTTCTGTCGCTGTAAATTCCTTCTCACGTTTGATTAGACGCCACATTCCTCTTACAGCCTTTGAAATATGATCTTTGATTAAATAGAACAGTTCTCTCTACATTACAGTTTGACACTTCCGTCAGCCCGTTTCTAAATGCATATGTGAACATAATATGTTCTGCTATTTTGTTCGAACTCCAAACTCACGTAGCACATAATTCAGTGATCTCTAATCCGCTAATGGCCCAAACTAGAACTGTCAATGACATCGCTGACAGTCTAAATCCATTAGTCTATTTTTGTTTTCGTTTTATCCAAAAGTAATTCGCATGTTATGCGATCCATCAGAAGAACCAGCAACAAAAAAATAAAATCACATTCAACAAAAGCAATTACAAAACTTTCCAATACACAAATGCGACAAATGGACACACGGCCCAATAGAGAGTTTTACCGAAACTCAAACACACACCAACCAATACTTCGTTTCTGTTCTCTTCCAAATTAAATAATTGGCCAAAAGAAAAGCCCAAACAAAACAAAATATGATGACACAAAAACCTACTAGGTACACAAATATATACGCGAGTGATATGTACTACACCGGGTCCGTGCTATGTGCTGCAGCAGCGTTTCAGATTAAATGGATTTTTCTAGCCACGAAAGACTAATGCGTATATTTTTAGCTCATTAAACATGCTAAATTGGTGGAGAATTTGCACCAAAACGTACTAGAAACGCATAATAAAAAGAACAAAAAACAAACAAGTACGTTTTTACGTAGTTTTCCCCCAAAAACTGTCCGAGGGAGAATATGTGTTGAAAAAAAGAAGAAAGAAATGAAAACAAAAATCTTTACGTCTTTTGATTTATAGCGCAGGAAACATTAAACGTATCTTTCAACGTAAAAATAGACACCTATGACATTTCCAACAACCGCACACAGAAGTCAAGTTGTGAAGTTGTGAAGTAGTGGAGTAGCTCGCTGCACTCGGAAATCGGAATGTTCCGCCTGTTTCTTTTTCTCTTTTCTTTTTTCTCATGAAAAATCTGTTTTTGGAGAGAGGGCTTCTTGACTTTTCGTTTTTATATAAAATTTATGCGATTATCTACACAGAAGAGCGGCATTCTTAACATTCTGGCTGGCACTTTTTTTTACTGTCGAACAGTCCGTGACGTTAGACGCAAGCGTTTAGTCTGCACAAGTTCGGGCGAGAGTGCTCACTCTGTTCAGTGTCCTAAATCATCTTTTTGTAGACGAATAGACTGATATTGTTTCCACATAAGCAGTGATCTGTGCGCCAAAGAGTGCTCTCTCCTTGATGTTTACACAGCTTTTTGGTCTTTGATGTCTTGCGCTCCATTTGATGGCTTAATTGATGCTATGGATTTGTTGACTAGCGTCAACATCAATCGTTTTAATCTTATACAGTGATGCCATGGGGTATATCCCATAAATAACAAAAAGAAAAGTAAAATTAGTCCTGCTCTTTGGTTCGTAATTTGACGTGTAAATATATAAAGAAATCGCTGCAAGTTAAGTTACGACTGAAGTGTGCTGCCCCAAAATTTGGTAAAGAAAGCGTTTGAGATGTAATGCTGACACTTGAAGTTGATTGTTTTAAATTAATTGCAAAGTAAAAATGGCGGTATAGTAAATGTTTTTAAGCAAAAGTTTTTTTTGCACACAAATTGACTTCTCTAGCCACCTAGTGACAAACAACAGAAACTTTCAGAGGAAGTTTTTTCGTCATGTACTAGTAATTTATGGTTCTGTTTGCGTTGCTCGCTCAGCAATAAAAAACTGAACATATATAGAAAAACATGGCTGCTAAAAAAAAACATGGCTGCTAAAAAAAAACATGGCTTCCTCGGCTATTCTGTCAAATTGTTTGCCGTTTGGGGTATTTCTCATTTCGAGTATAGTGTGAAGTTAATTTTATATTCGTTTTTCTGCAAATGATAGATAAATGTGAAGCTAACTTAAATGAAAACAAAAAAAAAAAAAAACTGTACATTGGGCACGTTCAGACTAGTTCATGTGAAACGTCAACTACATTTATGTACTATACGAACACGCTAACTAAAGTTAACTTGAAACGATTTCGTATTTTGAATTTTGATACCTAGAAATGTCAACTGAGTATTCAGGAAGGATTTGGGACGATCTAGTTTTGGAAGTCTGACAGCTGTCTGAATTGATGTATTTCAGTCTTGATTGGCTTAGATCGGTCAAATGAATTGCTGTTTTAGTTGACGTTTATGGAGGGATAGCCGATAAATCTAGTAAAGAAATTCGTAACTGAACACTAAGTTGACAGTTCGCGTATGTGGCTGACGTGGGAAAAGTGGCGTTCCCGACCAATCTAGTTTTGCGTTAAGGTTACATCTAGTCCAGACCAATCTAGTCGACTTTAGGTAACTAGATATTTTAATGTGCCCATTTTCTTGACTAGATTTGTCATCTACCCCTCCATAAACGTCAAATGAAATAACTTCACGTGACCAATTTGGGCCAATAAAAACTGAAATCACCAAGATTGACACAGCCTGACCAAAACTCCCAGGGAAAGTTGAAAAAATACTTACGGTGTATTGATTGTAAATAGTTTTTGAAACCATTTGTTGCCGATTCTGTAGTGATATTCCAACAAAAGAACTGCCGCTGGATCTTTCGAATGCACCCTTTATAAAGGGTGACCCGCGACAGTTGTGTTTTTTTTTTTAAATTGAGAGAAAACTCGACTTACGTTTCAAAAGCATGGATCGCATAAAGGGTTTATGAAAACTCAGTCATTTCCCAAAGTTATACATGTGGATTAGTTGTAAAATGTCAAATGGACTGAAAAACGACGAAAGCAAGGTTATGTGCTCACCTTTTGGGTTCTTGTGTCGACTTCGTAAGAGAATTACCAACACAAGCAGTCACAAAGCTTTCAAAATGACGTTATAATACTTTGAGCAGGTCTCTGCAGTCACAGGAGCCATAATGCTTCTACGGAAGCTTTTTGGTCCGTGTTACATTTTTTCTTGAGCTCTGTGCTTTAGGTACATTTTTACTTAAGCTGTTGCCACACAGTTCTGTTCTCTACTAACGTTCGCTTTTCAGTGGCGTGATCGTTGATTCTGCTGGTGACTTTTCGTCAAAATTTTGTAGACACCTTCTTTTTAGTGTGGCAACAGTGTTGTTATGGATATTGTTTGAGAATCGTATATTTTCTCGGTTCAAAATCGTATTTGTCGTATTTTCTAATTGAACGAATACAAAAAATGCGTTTAAGAGGAAGAGGTCATTTTGTACTTAATTTAAATGTTATTTTGTAATGCTAGTGAGAGGTCGGACAGTTTGAACTTTAAGATACTTTTTTCATTATTAGTATTGTAACCATCTACGTTTTAACCAAATTTAACTTAAGAAGTAGGTATTTACTTTCATACCAATAATATTTATACCCTCTTAGGGTTTTGCACCCTTAAACAAGTTATTGGGCTAAGCCCGAAGTAAATATAGATTTTTTTATGTGGTATTCGATTGGCCTTCTTCAGATTCGCTCTCAGATTTCAGATTTTACATATCTAATCGAACATAAAAACGTCACTTGCACTTTTTTTTTGACATTCGTGATATTGGAACATGATGGAATTCTAAATATTTGTAGGTACATAAATAATTAACAAAAATAGATCCGACCCGAATAGACCCGATGGATGCAATGCTTTTGTTTGCAGTTGGAAAATTTCACTAAAATGTTAACAAGCTTCAGTAGCTATCTAACTCAAACGCGCTTGTATTGGTAAATCTGAAGCAACTCTGAGAAAAAATCCATATTCGCAAAAGTACTCTGAAATCAGAAAAAGTGACTTAGATTGCCCGATTGAGTACCACATTATATAAATGCAATGCTTAAAATTAATGCAACCAAAGGTATCGTGTTTTTAAGAATCATAAACAAATAATACAAAACAAAAAAACATGATTATTTATTTCATATAAGTATTTCAGCTCTATTTGATAAGCAATTAAATAACATAATACAAGTTAGCATATTAATACAATAACGCAAAAAACAAAAGAGTATGTTCGGTAATCGATGCCGGCTAATTGCAAAGGGATGTGTTGGTAAGGTAAAGTCATATTAAATGCATTCCTTAATTTTTGAAGATTCTGTTTCTCAAGTTGTATTTTTTTTATCGAGTCACATTTCGGTTTACCCATCGTATTTATGTTTGCATAATATCGGAAAAAATCGGAAAAATATTTACGAAATCGTAGAAATAGGGTTGAAAAGAGTAAAAATCGGAGCGTCGGATTAACCTTCGGAAATCGTAAGATTTACGATAAATACGATCACATAACAACGCTGTGTGGCAATTCCGCTGTCGCAACAGGTTACCTTCGGTTGAATGTCTACGAATAAACGTCACCCGACTGACGTATTTGAGGCGCATCGTTGCGCCTACTCTCTGTTTTGCTGCACGGCCATTTTTGCATAGTGACTGCTCTATTTCTTATTCACTTTGCTAATTATAGGAGCGTCTGGTTCTTTTTTTTTTTTAGCGAGGAATGACACCTGTTGAGTTCGAGAAGATGTAGCTGTCTTTTGCAGCTGTTGCTTTATTGCTAAAATTCGTCAGAACTAAGACGGGTCCTTGTTTTCAAAATTGGTGACTGATGTCAATCCTGCGACAGAGTTCTGTCACAACAAACTTTAGGAAAATGTCCGCAGCTGCATCAGTGATCAGCGCACATCTTTCAACATCCATTTATCACATGAAGGAAGCATATAGAGGTTTCTCGCTGACGTCGAATTCTCTCGCCTAAATTTAGCCGAATGTGTTTTGTTTTCCTGCCAATTAGCAGCTAAACAAAGTGGCAAGGTCAGTAAAATTATCGTCTAGACATGAATCTCCTAAGAAACATTCTTATATTAGATATTCGTTTTACAAACTCGTCGAGAAGCGCAAATAAATATAATCAACTATGCAGGGAATAGGCGCGCACCAGCCCACCCTACCATAACCACCACCATCCATCCATCCATCCAACCATCCATCCGTGCGCCTCCCCATAGAATTACCGCATTTTTTGTGCGCGGCCATGTATGTACCGGGAGCCGTATACCGCACGCTTGTTTGGTCACATACCTAAGAGCATTCACTGAACTGTGTTATTCTCGGTTTTGTTCTATGCTCCCCGTGTAACCGTAGTCCACAGACAATCCGCACCGCCAACAACGTCGACGGAGGTAATAATTAACCGGAAGTACGATAATATTTGAAACATATCGATTAGCGTGGCTTCACATGTACACGCCGCGCCGGCCGCACCGAGTCAGGCAGAGGTGAATTGTTATTCTCTTCTCCTATAATGATGTATCTATCTGTCTATCTTGGTACGTGTGTGGAAAAGGAAACCGCAGATTTTTTTTTTCGATTTTTCAATTTTCTAACAAGAAACAGAATCTCTTCGGATGCGGCACCATCTGGCGGTGGTGGTGCGGATTGGCGATGATGGCGCGGTACATCGTCAACACTGTCATCATCATCATCATCATTCCCTAGGTCTATGAGCTTCAAACTTTCAAAGGATCCATCCGGATGGAGACATACATACATGCGAGCAAATCTCTAGTCACTCGTTAAGGAATCGATATCAAATTTCAAACGACAACGTTCGAGAGGGTACCTACACATACCGCCGCGTTATCGGCTTTCTTCATTACCACCACCAGAGTGCCTCCTTCCGCCATCATTAACAGCATCATGGCGGAGTCTTGTAACTCGCGCATCCTCATGTCTTTATCGTCTTCTTAGGGTTGATTGATGGATTTTCTCGCCCAGCTAGTGTTACCATCGCATATCGAATGATGGGTTAACCATTTCTCTGATATTGATTTACAAAAAAAAAAAAATATATATATAAAAGACAAGCCAGCGCGAGGAAAGCAAAGGAAATGCACAAAGAAACAGATACCCGCCGAGGTGGGGAAATGGAATAGTTGGGCACAGGGTGCTGGCTATGTACTCACAATCGGAACACCGCGTGAATGCAAATCTAACGGTTACAGCGAATAGTTTGCACATGGGCGATCTTAAGTTCAACTTATGGTTTCAACACAGATCCGTGTGTGTTAATTGAGACGACTGTGCTGTGATTTGCCAAGTGAGATGTGAGAAATCGTATTGAATGGCTGTCAATTGGATGCCGTTGAATTTCGAGATACATTCGGATGCGGAGTGCGCTCTAGAAAATGTCTTTCCGGTCACTGGAAGTGAATTAGGAGCAGGAAGGGGTATCCGATGGCACTATAAATGAGAACCGGCGGTGAATTTGACTGGTGCGTGTCACGCTTGAGCTTTTAGTTTGATTTTGGTTAAGGTGGCGCAAAAGGAAATGCAACGATACAATTTTTGCAAATGGCGGCAAGTGTCAATTCTACTTTGACATTTATGAAGGCGGTTTATGGCATATGGCGGCACCATCGGACAGTATTTCTTTCGAAATATTGAGGGAGAAGCTGTTATCGTCAATGGTCTCAATGGTTACTGACTTCATGCAGCCAGAACTACTGGCTTACTGTAGGGTGTAGTTCTTAGTGGCTCAATTTTTGTGTTCTTCCCCTTCAGTCAAAATTTCTGACAACACGAGGCATTTGCAACACATCGCAATTTATAAGTGACTGTTACGACATGTCACTCTACACCAAATAACAATTGTGATTGATGCGGAATTCAATTGTCAGTTGTCAGTCTCCATATTTGACTTTAACAATATCGTCGCCCTTCAACTGTCAACCGTTCATAATCCGCAGAGTTCTGACAATATCTCTAGATTATCTTTCTCTTATACGGCAAAGAATACTGTTCAACGTGCCATATCTGTCAAAGCTGTCAAATTCCCTACAAATGATTGCTAATCAAACTGTACAGACCCACCTTTGCCGTTGTACAACAGTCCAAACAAAAGCTAGCTAACTAATTGTTTCTTTTGCTCTATGAAGGTCAAGGCACCGTTTCGTTCTCTCCGCTTTTGTATGCGTAATCATCTAAACGTCAAATAAAATAATTTATTACAAAACCAAAAAGCAAATATTAATTAAGTTTTACATAACAATAAACGTCAAATACGATTAGCTCTGTACAAACATCACACAATGATACGCGCGCAACAACAAAATGATGTTTATTGCCTTTTGAGAATAGTTCTGCGCTATCTGGGTAAGACGCAGGTCACAAGTTCACATGTGCACATATAAATGTTATTGTTGCAAACTATTATAATAAATATATTTCAAAACAGCAAGCATACGTGCATTTTGCCATGGTTATGCTTAGCATAAACTTTTATTGTAGACGAGAGACTTCATAAAATGCCAATAAATTGTTGCAATAAAATCCGGAATTTTATCTAAATGAATAAAGTTCTTGCACGGAAGTGCGATGGTTACAGCTAGGTGGGGATTTTTATTTAGTTTTGATTTTATTGTCTTATTAGCCTTGATGCGAAGTCGAATATGGGTGCAGGCGGACTCATTCTTATTTTTCATCGATTTAATTGTCTGCCAATGGGAGTGAGATGTTGTTTACTATGGAACGGCGTTGGGGGGGCGCACTAAACAAAATTAAAGCGAATTTAATCATGCAAAGTGGTTAAAGTGACTGTCATTATTTTTTGTAAGCCAGCGATAGGGGTTTGGGGTAAAAGACATTTATTTTTGGAACAGTGCTTACTGAACTTGAGGCTGAGCAATTTTGAAACCTACTAAGAGAATGAGACTGAAGCTATTGAGGATTTTAAACATAACCAAAAATATGCCAAATCCTCTGTCAAACTAAAGCTGGGTAATTCTGAACTTTGTTTAATAAATAAAAAAAAATTTCAAAATTTCCAATAGCTCTGTGGATTATGTTCATTTTGATAAACTGCGTAAGGACTTTCTTGCCTTAAGCAAATTTCTACAGGCAAATTACGTAATTCAAATTGAAAATCAAATTAGAACTGACTCTAAACGCTTCTGGACTTTCATAAATACCAAAGAAATAATAAATACCAAAAGAAAATCGAGTGGTCTGCCGAAATCCATGCTTTATAAAGGCATTGAATCTAGAGATGTTAATACGACACTAGATTTTTTTGCTAAATTCTTTCAATCTGTGTACACAAAGCCAGATACACCTAGTTTTGTACCAACTACCGAATGCAGAACTGATATCGGCCTCATCCAACTTAGTCCTCAGGATATTTTATTGGCTCTTGATAATGTTAAGCCCAATTCAATTCCAGGACCGGATGGTATTCCTGCAATTATTTTTAAAAAGTGTTCCCAAGCTATTTCCTATCCCGTCCATCATGTTTTTAACATGTCTCTGTCCTCCGGTATTTTTCTTGATGAATGGAAGTCGTCTTTTCTTATTCCAATTTTTAAATCTGGATCCAAGAACGATATTGAAAATTACAGAGGAATTTGCAAATTATCTGCTTTGCCTAAGCTTTTCGAAAGTATGGTTAAATCAAAAATTGAATTTTCAGTTAAGGAATTTTTTTGTAATACGCAGCATGGCTTCGTCACTGGCAGGTCCACTACCACTAATTTAGCTTGCTTGTCTCATTATACCATCAATGCTATCGAAGATGGTTATCAAGTCGACTGTGTTTACACTGACTTCAGTAAAGCATTTGACTCCGTCAATCATCTAATTTTGCTTAGAAAACTTGAAAGTTTTGGATTTCACTCAGCTATGCTTGATTGGATTAGATCTTATTTGATTGGCAGGATTCAAAGAGTCAAAATTGATAATTACTTTTCTCGATCGTTTGAGTGCAGCTCGGGAGTACCACAAGGTAGTCATTTGGGTCCGCTCCTGTTTATAATTTTTATAAATGACATATCGTGTGTATTAAAATATTGCCATTGCTTGATGTATGCAGATGACTTAAAGTTATTTCTTAAAATCAAAACTCCACTTGACTGTGAGCTTTTACAATATGATCTAAGAAACTTATCTGTCTGGTGCATCAAAAATTGTCTACACTTGAATATTAAAAAATGCTGTATAATATCGTTCTACAGAAGTTCTTATCATTTAGAGTTTCAGTACGAAATCGACACTATTGGATTAAACAGAGTCGATGAGGTGAAAGATCTTGGCATTATTATTGATTCCAGGTTCACCTTTGCATCTCATATTGACCACGTTATTGCCAAAGCAAATAAGCTTTGTGGTTTTATAAAACGTAATGGCAGCGAATTTTCGGATCCTCATACCCTTATTTCGCTTTTTATTGCGTTGGTTAGATCTCTGCTTGAATATGCTGATGTTATATGGACCCCATTCTATAAAATTCACTCAGATCGCCTTGAAAAAATCCAGAGGCGTTTCACAATGACATCATGCTAATAAGGGATTTATTATGCTATCATATTAAATGTCCATCTCTTTTAGCCTTAGTGCCAATCTATGCCCCAACCAGACCTTTAAGGGAAAGAAAACTTCTTCTTCGACCTGTTCATAGAACTAATTATGGCCATAATGAGCCCATGTCCAGAGCTATTGTTTCATTCAATGATGTTTATATTTTTGTAGATCTAAATTATTCACGCGATCGCTTCAAAAGTGTTGTTCTTAATTTGGCAGCATTATCTTAGTATTAAGTACATTGTTTTTATATAATTGTTATACTTTTATTGTAATCTGTATAGCTTAGCTAGTAGATGATATCAAATAAATAAATAAATATTCTGACCCAAATGAACTCTAACTTGTGGCACTGTTTACTTTTTCTGTTCGCTTTTGAGTTTTATTTGCATTTTGCAATTTACAGCAACCTAAGGTGTAAACGCGGTGCGTGTTCATTTTACACGATAGTCTTTGGTGGGGTACGCCATCTTAAAGACGTTAGCTTTACTCATTTAGTATGAGGAATATCCAGATCCTCCTGATTCAGATTATGGGCTATATATAAATCACAAGGGATTTTCTTCAATATTAGCGGAGTTCCGAAAATCCCTTCGCACATCTTGCGGAGTTTCGTACGAGAAAATTAAACTGCAACCTACGATTTTAAGCGTTTCTCAGCTCAAAAAACGTTCGTAGAAATTAGCTCTTGATTAGCTAGCCGACAGCCACTTCAACCTAACCTAACCTAGTTCTTGATTATTTTTTTTACGATTTTGTAATTTTTTTTTTGATTTCTGCTTCTACGGGAAATGATGCTAAATTTAAAAACAAATCGCACGTTAAGGCAGGGTGGCCTTAGTTTATGTCCTATGAACATTTTTAAAACAACTAAAAATTAAGCCTAAGTCTAAGTTCTAAAAACATGTGGCCAATTAGACATAATTCTGCAGTGTCGCAAACATGTACTTGTACATGATGGACCTTACTAAAAATTTGTTCTTGATGCCTTAATAAATTTATCAAGTTCACAATGGGCTTATCTTATGTATGCGTATAAAAATTCAGCATGTGCGTGTTTTCGCTCGAAAGTAGTCGGTTGATTGAGTGGAAATTAACTGTAAAAAGGAGTTTGACAGATCCAACAGAACAAAATTATGTGACATTTATTAAAGTTTTATCCATGAAATTTACAAAATTGGGACTAACATAATATATTGCCTTTTGAAAGCATTTAAAAAAATTTGGAAGGAATTCGGCATAGGGGCGTGGCACCCCATACAAAAAAAAAGGAAAATATTGCAACGCTAGTTCTCGACACTGATTGGAAGTCGAAAGTTTTAAAATTTAAAATATTTCTGCGCATTGCCCGAATAAAGCACTTTGCGAATTTTGAGCGGATTTGGAAAATGATTGATAGCTATTTGTTTTTATAGTTGCAGGTAAATAAATTTGTCAATAGCGAAGCATTGCTGGGTCCGCTGGTTTCATATACAAATTTCGCAATTGCAAGTTTCCGTAAATTGAAATTCAAGTCTGCAATCTGTTATATGGAAAAGGCACCACAATCATACACATAACTCATTTCTATCATTGGAACAGTGTATGTTAACCTTAAATATTTATTCAGGATAAACAACAATCATCAAAACATTATACACCGATTCGGGAAGTAAAAAACGTTCAATCGTCTACAAAATTTGGGAAATGTTTAAAATAATTATTATTTTCTTAATATGTACCATATTTTTTTTTATATAATTTATTTATATGACAACTAGCTGGTACCCGCGACTTCGTCTGCGTAGAATTAGTACTTCAAGTAACTCAATTAAAATATTCATATCCTGTCATTGTTCTCAGAGGTCCCATCTATCCCTATAGGTACCAAAATGAATAAAAGTTGGTTTTGCGGCCGTGAAAAGGAAACAATCTGACTTTCGCATTTATAATATTAAGATTACATCAAGACTACCTTGAATTTTCGGTGCAAATGACAACTGACAACAAAACTATGTTTTGAAATAACAAAGTGATGCCAAATTCGTACAGTTATTTTGTGATCACCTAAAGTATTTGACCATTACAAAAGTATCATCTATCACCTTACCTTACACAAAGTGTTGTTCATAAACTAAGCTCCAGCGCTTCTACCCAATTCCCCGAAATTTAGCTTGGAACAGTGAAATGTGAAATTGTGATTTGTGAATACGTGTGAAAAGTCATAAGAGTATCATGTTTTCACTATAATACTCTTGAATCTGTAATCAATTTTGCCGTCGACTCTCTTTCATTGCGTCGGCGTCGTTTGTACGGCCAGGATGAATGAAATAAAATTATTACCCTGAATCATAGTTTGTAGTTTGTACACAGAGTTTGCGTAGATGAAATTTAATGTAGTAAAACTCAACTTTTTCAATTGCTAATATTTTCAAAAAGTAAAAATAAGCACTTAGAAAATCTCTTTTTTTTTGACACGTCATTTGTTAAGATTGGTTGAGCTCGTAAACCGCAAGAGGTAAATATATTAAAAAACTACAGAAATAATATAGACTGGATTTTAAAAGTAAACAACTTAAAAATTTTTTTTCCGGAGATTTTTCGGGAATTTTCTTGGGTATTCTTCTTGTTTGGCGGGAAACCAGTCAGAATTGGTGCGAATCATCGAAATCGGTCCAGCCGTTCTCGAGTTACAAGTGTAGTAACTAACATCACTTTCTTTTATATATATGACAATAAAGTTATAATAAATAAATAAAATATATAAATATTTGGTACAAATCTAACAATATTATTTTATTTTATTTTTTCTTTCAGGTGAGCGGTCTTCCTTTTTTGAAAGAGTCTTATGGTAAATTGACATTAAATATATTTATTGCGTATATGCTTAAAGTATTCAACAAAGTTAATAATTCTTCTGTTGTTTTAATGTTGGTTATTAACGATTGTAACTTTTTATAAATTTTATTTACAAATATTGCATCTGTGTTAAAGACTTACGAATACATTGACACATTTGTCAAGATTTTTAAATTAACCAAATTTTTCATTCAGATGTATTTTAAAACCTCCAAAAGAATTGTTGAAAGAGAACTTAAACTAAGGAAATCTATTTTCCAGTCCACAGTTGATCAAGAATAGTTTATGTGGATTTCAAATTCGGCCAAATTTTCTTTTATTTGAATTTTAGTGTCAGCTTATCACTTAGGTTTTATTAATACGATCTATGGTTGCGTTCAACTATCAACATCGCTGATGGGTGCATCCAAAGACCAGTAAGCACTTAAGTAGTTAAAATTATTTATACGGGATTGACAATCAATCGAGTGTTTATTTTAAGTAATTGTCGGACTAGAATCTTGATCTTGATCGGCTTAAGTTAGCGATGCCAACTCAAAACTCTATGTAGACCTAACACTTTTATGTTACGGCCCGATTACGGTTGGATTATATTTTATTCGAAACAATAACTCAAATTCAAAATGGCATGGTTTATATATTAGTCCAGTTGGCTCAGAAAACTATAAAAAATACTTTAAAGCGATGTTCATATAAATCTAGTCTAGGAATTTTGCTTTAAAAGGTACACAGTACTAGATCGCTTGAAAAAGGGCAAGAATTTCACAAGGTTTGACATCGATGGCTTAAATTCGTGCAGCAACAGCAACTTAAAGAATCATATATCCGATCCATTCACACAAACAAATAAGTGGACTCTGTCGTCTTCAACGGCCGTTTTACGTGAGAGAAATAGTTGTATATTAAAAAATAAAACTGTTCAATTCTTCTTAGCTCGGAGACTGTTTTTGCAACTGCAGACTTTTCCCAGTGCTGCCATCTGTTAGTCAAATCTTTGACAAAGTAACTCAAAACAGTTTTTATATTTTATTTTGTTCAGTTTGATTTTCTCAAGGGAACTGGACTAGATTATGTTATAAGGAGCTCCTTTTAGAACCGTGTTTCGGAATATACTTAACTTTGGACAGAAAATCGATGCTGCCAAGTCTATTTAATTTTAGTCACTGAGTTAATGCAGTACATTTAAAAATAAAGACATCATTCTGTGCTGCAGTGCTTACTTCAAACAGATGAGGCTTTATGCATTTAATTCAAAGTGCTCTTAAACCTCAACAATAAGTTTTGTGCACATAGGCTTAAGAAGCTAAACGAAGCAGGTTGTCGCTGTCGATTTATCACAATCCTTCCTGGGAAATAGATCACAAAAGGTTGGAAAATATAGTAAATCAGACGTTAAAAAAATCAGTTGAAACGGGTATGCCACTAGGCTGGGCGATAGGACCAATACTTTTTCTAATTAATAGAGCTGAAAGCATTTGCTGGTGACTTAGGGTGGGTAGGTATGTGACTCTTCTAATAATTGCGCGGCAATCACACAAATTGGCAAATATTCCTGAAACTAAAATAGAGTTGTCCACGTTTTCTGGACTCAACTGTTGTGATGCAAATATTTCGTGTTATGCACCAGAGTTTCTTAAATTAAAGGATTAAATTGAGTATCTCTCCATAAGGGTACATTATCTAGTTCGATTTGGAAATTTGCATCACTTGCAATGCTCACACTTAAATTATAGGAAACTTTAATCGTTTGAAAAGAGCCCTATTTAAAGGTGACACCCAAACGTATATTCATCTTAATGGAGCTCTGCTAGTTCTTAGTAGATGGCGTTTAATTTTTGATGCTTATTTTTGATGATCCTACACCCGCAGCAAAGCAATGGGGCTTATAGTTTGAAAATTAAAGACGAGTACTCCTTTTAAGCCATACCAAGATCTAGTACGTTCTAACCTCAATAAAAAAGACTTAAAATGCTG
The DNA here is from genome assembly GCA_948293265.1 of Cheilosia impressa. Lineage (NCBI taxonomy): Eukaryota > Metazoa > Arthropoda > Insecta > Diptera > Syrphidae > Cheilosia > Cheilosia impressa. Next base: position 15,575,058 of record OX411880.1, read on the forward strand.
AAATTAAAATTTAAATCCAAGCGCCGCCTCAGAACATCAAATATGCATAATATTCTCGACATATAATCCCTTTGTCGGATGGAGAATTTTGCCCCCTGTCAGCTAGCTTTTAAATCATATGACTCAGATCCGGTGTTAGCATAATAAGTTGGCGATTAATAAACAAACAACGTATTAAACGGTTTTTCGCCTGGCTATACCCGCACGAAACCCAACTCAACATGATCATTTGTCGAGATGATAATGATCATCGGATCCATCGACTCGCTGCTTTTCAACGTCCACAGTTCTGTATACAGAATCCTGTCTTAGTCATCAGATATTTGTTTTCGGAAAAGATTACTAGGCATATAGGTAGACCTGGTCAAGAGATGCCGTCGTGCATACTCATTGACATACCTACGCCTGAAAAGAAACTTACAACATCTACCTCCTTACCTTGAGCAAAGGAGGGATAAGCAGATTAAACAGTACGGAATCGTATTCAATGTATAAGGAGGGTCACCTTGCGCTCGTCGGTGAATACAATTTTATTGCTGGAATTCAAGGCAACAATGAGTGCAGTTCTTTCAAACTTGTTCACCCCTCTCGAGCTGTATTTTACTGTCAACTAAATGAATCAGCGGTAGTCGAGTTTGCTATACAACAACCATTAACCGCTGTGGGAACGGAACGGGACGGAACGAATAAAACCATACAGTTCAAGTTTCCAATGTTTTTGTGTAACAACAGCCGCGACCCCGACACATGTCTCTAATTTGAGAAACAACATTAATAAGTTTTAAGTCGCGCGCGCTCATTCCGTCTCCCGTCAACGACCGAATTTATAATTATTTATGCTAATCGAAATGAATCACACACGCAGCGCACCAGCGCGCATCGTCAACGGCGGCAGCGACATCATAATCGATTGAATTGAATTAAATAAAATTTCTTTGAATATTAATAGAACAAATTTTGTTGTTTATATCAAAGTTGGTTCGGTCTTTAGAGCATCTGCCGCCGACAAGCCAACCAACGCGTCTTCTCCCTCCGGCATGACACAATAATTAAGTGTATCAATGACGAGCTGCCTTTGAAGGGAATTAGTCCAATTTAAGTTCAATTGATACACATTTAGATATCGTACGCAGCATATTGAGAGCGGGATTGAAAACGGTTATCTTTTGCGGGTACACATCTTTAGCACCACCAGATGTTAAATGATTAGTAACGTTAACTGGTGGCAAATTGACGAAACATCTTGTACCCCTAATTGACGGGTGTGTCACAGATGTATTAAATGGCAAATTGACCAAATGGACCAGAAGTGGAATCGGAACGAACAAGTGAATTCGCCATCATTTTGCAGTTAACTTTTAAAGTTTACTGTCTGAGGAACAAACGGCGATGTCGTTCAACTTAATCGCAAGGTGGAAACAACCAGATAAGATCTTGAAGAACAATCTTATCTGGGAAGATTTATAATCTTTACATGGGGTTTCTTGACCTATGCTGATTTAAGTTTCGTCAGCCATTATAGCTTTGAAGTAGGCAATGTCTGTGGGAACTGTGGGATAAATTCAGCTAATGACATCAGCAATGAGATGGAGAATATACCAACCATTTGGCAGGCAACGATATTTTCTACTCATGTTGAGAGGATGAGAAACAAATTGAGGCGCGTGGTCTTGTTAACGAGGGCAGTTTATATGTTCTTAGGGCGGTAGATACTCGTAACAAAGTTCGACAATGTCAGTGACCAGATGCGGCAATTCGCTGATTATCGTTGGTTTTGAAAAAGCACAGGGTGGGCCAAATACAAGTTTCTTTAAAAAATGCAACAAAATTAAAGTTTTTCCATGTAAAGAGGTCTCGAATCGACGCTGGGCTGAGTCGTTCTGCTTTAGAAAAAACTTGGAGAAACACTGTGACGACGAAATTCTGCATCAGTCATCAGTGCATCTCCTCAAAAAACACGCCTTAACAAAACTACAAGAACAATCGTTGCTGACATTTTTCAATTTGATGGCAAAAATATCTGCATATAGATTTTTTTCGTAGCTCAGCTTTTCAATGAAGCAGAAGCCTGATTGATAGCTCAAAACGTTTAACGATGTGATTGTTGTCCTTATATATATTGACTATACAAATTATTTGAGTTAAAACAAGTAAAAGTCAGTTAAGTTAAAAAGATTACTGTATAGGTGCCCTAGGCGTAGTTTCTCGCAACCTTTTGTTTTGTGCGAGTGAGAAGCACTTTCATGACGTTCTGACTCTCGGATGTTTTCCGGTAATCGAACCAGTGGCCTTTCACTCAGTAGTCCAGCACACTAACCATTGCGTAGTCGAAATTGATCCAGCAACAGACATAAAACCATAAACTGTTTAAAGATGCCTCCACTCATCAGTCTGAAGAATAAATAAAAGGCCTAAGACTCTCTTAGATTTTGCTCCTACCTTTCAAAACAATATTGGAGACTGTATAGACTCATGGTTCTGTTTATTTAGTTTTGCATATATTGATAGCTCTGATAAAGATATAGTCTCCCAGCGAGACTCCTATTGCTCAGGACGCAAGCTTGGAAGTCTTAAATAGAACAACGCCAGCAGAGTGAACAAGCTCCTCTTGGAAGCTATCTCTGACGTATTTCTGTTGCGCAATATTTCGCACTTTTCAATTGATGTGTACAAATCGAACTCTTCGGTTGAAATTATAGCAACTTCGAGCTGCAACACTTATTCATCGTCAGACTCCTTTCAGCGATTGTTTAAACAGTTGAATTTTGACAGTCGATTCTCCTCTAGTACAATTTCATTTTTCCTCTTTTCAGCGAGTAAAACTTTGAAACTTATGAAACTTTTCAACGCAGCCAAACTGACAAAACCCGAAAATCAAGCAGCTTTAACAAGAGCTTCTAGAAATTTTAAATGTAAACCGAAAAAAACTCTGACCTTCCTTAGTTTTTAATTTTCTTCATAGATGGAAGTCAATTATCGAAACCCTTCTGATATTTCTATTTCACTTGTTGATAAAAAAAAACTGGTTCCTATAAGACAATAGCAAATATTGTACTTTAAAATAAAAATTGTAAGCCTCCCAACCTAACCTAACTTATAGGGTCGTATGAAGAGACCCCCTTATGGTTTACTAGATGATACTTTTAAGTTGTCTTTAAAGTCCGAAGACATGGCGATTGGCAAACGAAATTCTTCGTTATATGTATTTCAGAGTTTATAGCGGATACTAGCCTTAAAATTATAGCTGTCTATTTAAAGCCCGATTCGTTGATGCCATGTGTTGCTTCTCGTTACTTGGTTTTGCTCTCATTCAAAGCCGCTTTACTGACAATATTTCCAATCGCAACCATTTGACTTCTCGAGTTCTTCCAAATATGTCAATCTCATCCGCGGTTGAAAGTAATTGTATTGGCTTGTGAGTTATGCTTAATTTTTCAAACAAGTCACAATTGGATTTGACATTTATTATAGATATCATATACTGGATGAGTGCCTCACGTCGAAAACGCTGACCTAATCGTTTTGTTGAGCTTGCTTCTGTAAAAAAACATAACAAAAATACACTTTCGAATTTAAAAAACGAAACGGATCATGCGAAAGCGAAAATTCGGTTCTAATTTCGTTTTGCAGTGCCAACTTTAACGGCCGCCAATGTAATTCATACTGTAGATATAGGCAAAAGGGCAAAAGAAGTGGAAATTACAATAAAAAGTTGTCATTTGTTTCCTTTCACACGAAACGAAAATGTCTTTCGTTTTCGAAGTTACATAAAAGAAAACAATCATGCTAGCGAAAACGTTTGAACGTTTTCATTTTACAGAATTCCACCATGTTCCCTTACTGAAATCGGATGCATTCACACAAGCAAACCGCCTTTCCAAAACGTATTTACAACTTCGATATCGATTTGGTATGATTAGTAATTTGCGCATTTATACATTCGGGCGCAAATTTATGGCGGCACATCCATTGACCTCATCAAAAAGAACATTCAAAGGACTGGAATAAATCATGATTGAGAAGACAAAACAGCTCTAAATTCCCCGATATTTATGGCACCCAGAGCAGGTGTAGAACTCCAACATAGTTTCGTACCATCTGCAATGGAATTTTAATTCGGTACAGTTTGAATCAAAAACGAATCGAATTGAATTTGTGCCACAATACCATCAAAGTTGACTTTTAGTTTCTCGTAAACTGCGTCCGCTATTGGCGCCACTGTACGCCATTTAAAAAAAAGGTCAATAACTCACAGAGTACTAGTACATGTGACAGATTTACGATTGATTTGCACATTTTCGAGTGCTATTTCGACTTTGACTCTTAAAGGCGAGCCTCATATATCATGTCTGCCATTAAAATCACTAATACGGTACATAAATCGTTCGTTTGCTCTGTTACGCAACACAGCTAAGCGGGGTGTCTTGACCTTTCCCCCCATCGATCTGCGCAGTCCACGCAACAGCACACATTCATCATCCTAATGTGCTCATTGTACAGCATCAGCTTTCAATTAAATCCGCGCAACAGTACGAGCGTAACTGACGCTTAAACAAAACGCCATTGTATGTCATATTGTGGTTTTATGCGCGGATGCTCGATTCTTCACACTTTCGTACTTTGGCAGTAAACCGGTAATGTATGGAAATCGACCAATAAAACGGATAAACACGACTGAGCTATAAAACTGGCCAACAGAATGTAAAACCGAAAGTGCTAAACTCATCGACCGTAATGTCAAGTTCGTATATATTTACATTTGCGCTGTTTGAATTTGAACATTTCATATTTACGGCGTCGTCGCTTCGCGGCTATTTCTGGAAACTGAGCCTTTACGTCATGGACTCCCGCTTCTCCAGCCTCGCACTTTGCTCTGACCGTCAAAAATGGCAACAAAATAAATAAACCCAGAGCGCAACAGCCAAATGCATCGACTCTACAAAGAATGCCCCACTCACCCAGCCAGCCAGAAAAACAATATTTTCACGGGCCGCACACTGCAGAAATGCTTTACGAGGAATGCCATTCCGTTCAAGGGTGGTTTTGTGTGCACTTTTCGTTTTCCAATTGCAATGCTATTATCTTTTGTTCGAATGGAATGTTTTCATTTATAAAAAGAATAATAAAATTCAGATTGACGGCGCCAATTATATCAATTCGCCACCCCCTCCTCTTTGGGCTGGGTGTTTACACTTCCAAACTGCGTTGTTTATGGGAAAATTTTAAATCACCCCCATTCCATTGTGTGTCGTGCTTCAACGCTCACGCGCTCACATTAAAATCATAATTAGCCACGAAAAATGGCCAAAAAGTGAGGTATTAAAGTAAAAATCTGTTAAAAAGGAAAAACTGAGAGAGAGAAAAAAAAAGCGAAAACGATTTATGTTCACAAAATTATAGCAACTCGCTCGCGAATGCACTTTCTCTAGGTTTGGTATTGTGTGGCGGTTGGTCTTGGCCCCCTCCCCCTTCATGCTGAACACACATCTGTGTGCAACCTCGAAAAAGAAATTTTTCGATTGTAAAAATTGTAAATAGTTTTTCTTGTTGTCTTGTCTACACTAGCGCAGCAGTCTAACAGCGCTTTAGTGGCAGCGGATTTCCCATTTGCGGGCCTTAGTGTGCAGGTTTGTTCATTAACAATGCCGCGTAATCAGGGTGTAACAATTACGTGTTCTGAATGGCATGGAACTGCGGCTGGTGCTGGGTATGGCTGCTCCAAGCCGCCGCTACCGCCTGCTGGAGTTGTTTGTATTCTTTTTGGATGATTTTCCATCGCAAAACATTCTTTCATGTTTTCATTTTATCAAATGAAGTTTCTAAATTAGTCATTTAACGTTGTGAGGCCGAATTTTGTTGGCCACCGGGAACGGGAACTACAGGGGAACTGTGTTCGCCATATGAACACATATTTAATTGGGTTTCGCGCGCACATTGTCACTCCTCTTTTAATTTTTTTATTTTTTTTTTTTGGATAAATGCCTACTGCTTGCGCCAGAGAGAGGCAATTTTGCAGTTGGATTGTTAATAACGGTTATGGCCCAGTTTGTGTTTTGGTATTTTTGAAAGCGGTACGAAGTGTGTTCATATTTTTCGTATTGAGCATTTAGTTTGTTGATACAAATAGTTGGTAAAAGTGTAGGAGGCGGTGTGCAGTGTGATGCAGTCCATTAAATTGACAGGTGTCACCTTTAGACTTCTGAAAAAGTTTCATGATTTTCAAACATTTATCCATTACAAGGGTACCTGGTGCAGGATGCCATGCACAACTCCCAATATTTCTTTGCTGACTTTAAACCATCTGACACTAGAATAAAACATATCACACATCGTTGACGTTAATAGTGGAGACACAGTTCTATTGGGTGTACTAAATTAAGGAACCCCTTATAAAAAGCCTATAACTTCTCGCAACAGTAACATCTCGCAATTAAGTGAGTTCTTACTTTGTTGACGAATGGAAATGACCTATAACATTGAGCAGAAATTGGAGAGCTGCCTGGAGAAGTTTTCAGACAGTTAAACTACCAGATGTTTGACAGTTCGGAAGAGTCGGTACAAAACCACTTTACTGAAATTTAACTGATTTAACTGACCTTCAATACAATTTTCTGAATATTTTTTTCCAAATCAATTGATTTTAAATACAAATTGATGTGAGGTTTAAAAATACTAAAAACACTGTTGTGGGAACTGCTTAAGGAAAAAATTATCGAATGGAAATGGCAGCACTGCACTGAAGGCAGACGCGCACACAATTGGCACATAAGCAATGACAGATGTTCTCTGAAAGAACAATGCAAACGGCAATGTAAATCTTTTAATTAATGAAGAACTAAATTTGCGACTCAAATTCATATTCAAAACAGGGAACAGCAAATTGTATCGGTTCATATTCTGTTTACTGGAAATGGTTGCCCATTAAACCCCACAAATGTTTAGCAAATAAATAGTCATGATCCATGAGTCTTGCAGAAGTAAATAGGTACTTACTGGTTAAGTATAGGAAGTTGGGAAGCACTGATTCGTAACAGAAACTAACTGAACCATAATTGCATTCAAAGTTTTCACTCGCTTTGCAACATTATTGCAAAACAGTTGATAGATCCATTGACCTCGAGTGATTTAGCACTTCGAAGAACTTGCATTATGCGAAAAGTTATGAAATGTTACCATTTTCGGCCTGTACTGTTTTAGGTAGGATGTAATGATTGTTGGCTATAATATTTTACGTTTTAAAAGCATTTCTATTATTGACTTTATCTTTTTTATTATTTGCAGTTTTTACACGCTTTCTAGCTTTGAAAAAAGCGTTTTAAGTAGACATTTGGAAGGCACTTGAGCGGCCCTGTCTTTGTGTTAGCTGAGTAATAATCTATTACATTTATCCGTAAAACTTAATTTCTCAGAAATCGCTTCGTCTTTATTTTTCTTTTATTTTTACTTAACAAATTCGAAAAAACAAAAAAAAAATTATTCCTTTGACGTTAGCTAAAATGTCAAAGAAGCTGCATATCGTTTTTAAACTGCAACCAATTTTGTTCGTATGAAAGATCTGTTTGGAAATGCGTATTGTTGTGTTTGCCAAATTGAATTCGTTAGATTTTATGTTCATCAAGAAATTACCATATCTCTTTAGGTTAGGTTAGGTTACTACTAATCTACTACATTTAACATTTACATTGTTGTTTGCAGTGCAAGCTGCTTCAAGCTGTAAGTTGTGCTTTTTAGTTGTTGTAAAACTTTGCGCTTTGTTGTACAAAGTGCAAGCCCAGGGCACCCATTCCGTAATTTTCCAGACGATTATCGTCGAAACGATAGGCCTCCAAAAGAAGGAACTAAGTGACAAAATTACGAGTTGGAGACCTTAATCCAATTCATTTTCCACAAATGTAATGAAAGCTGACGATATTGAAACAAATTCGGCCAAAATTTAACTTCTTATGGTCATCAAAGTTTCAAAAACGATATCGCCCCGACGATTATTCTTATACGGAATCTGCCCCCAGGAAACGAACCGTCTTTTGGCGGTTTGATATATTTTTTTGCAATTTATATAAGTTCCCAAAGTTGTCATAGCTTGTCATAAGTATAATGAACAACACAAATTTCTTATTATTTTCTCACACGTTTAACCAAAAGAAAAACAACTTCAACAAAACTGTACTAAACTTCAACTGAACACATTTCTTACATACAGTTGATGTGGCTGTCAGAAGACAATACAAAAGCGTTCACAGGTTTGTCCGTGGTTTACATTGTCGTAGTCACTCACCCTCATTTTGTATAATTCTTGGTATTCCAAACCAAGAATTGCAAAACAAGAAGCCACAGGTACCAAAGTCTGAAGAAAGAAAGTAATAAAGTGCCAACCCATATTCGGTATTGACACCAACTCTCAAAGTAAATTTGTGACCGACATTTTTTTGCAATTCGGAAATATTATAATTGGACCCTTGTTAAATAAATGTTAAATAAAAGTTTGAAGGAACTGTGCTTCAAGTAGTATCTGTCAAATCGCTGTCAAATCAGATTTCGTCAAAAGTTAACAAATGATTTATTTTGTGGGCGTGCGTCTTGATTGGAATTTTTGACGTATACGAGTAGTAAAATCGACAATTGACCGCATTTTTAAAAATAAAACCACTGTTCACGTACGATAAATCATTCACTATTTTAGTCAGGTTTGTCAAAATTTGATTAAACATAATTTTGTACGAAAAAGTTGGACAGAAGAGAGCGACAAAAAGACTTAAACTTACCTTTCATTAAATTGGTAGCAAATTGTGGCATTTTATTTGGGATGCTTAGTTTTTTAACTGTCAAATGGCTGTCCAAAACTTGAAAGGTCCAAGCTATAACTATCTATTTGTGTTTTTTTTTTTTTTTTTTTTCGTGCTCATTTTACTATATAATCGATGCAGCAAGGAGGAGGAAGTCTTCTACAGATGCAAGCAAGTATGAGTCTCTTCTTTCTTTTGGTGACATTTAAATTTTCACGCTGCAAACGAATAAAAATATTACAAATTTGTGAACGAGTTTTAATTATTTTACCGCAGGTCGTGAGATTTCTTTCTCTTTGAAAAATGTGACATCAGGGGAAAGAATTATGGGAACAGACCTCATGATCTGTCTTATGCTTCAAGAGCTTTATAAAATACACATTCATGTTTATCTCATCCACAAGTTAATGAGAACTGATATGTATATATTCTCTGGACAGAGTGCTGACACAAACACATCAAAAAGAGCCAGGCCAATGTAAACACCGCCCAAAATAGCCCGATATGCGTGGGCTATCCAATGTCATTTTGGCGATAAACACAATGATCTGCCTTGACATATCCTTTAAATAAAATAATATCTCTTCAAATTTGTTCCACTGACAGGTGCTGACCCACAACGCAGCACAATAAATCAACGCCGGTGTTCTTCAGTTTTGGCTTTCGAAATACACTCGCACAGCGGTCGGCTGCATTGAAATTTAGTACATTTGAATTCCACTGCTTAATTAATGCCTTCCGTGTGTGAGAAACGCCAAAGCCAAACAAAAGACACAAGGTGCACGGTGCACCACCGGCAAAGCACACATCCAACAACAATTATTGCAGAGAGAAACAATCAAATTCGAATATATCCGCCAACGGAAAATGAAAATTGCATTTTCGGTTTCGCATTGTTGCAACACAGCAACAGAGAAAACAAAAACACACGCAAACAACTTGTCTCATGAGATCACCTTTTGGATCTCAGCATTGACAGCGGGGCAACACTGTGCTGAAAATGAGCCGCGAGCGGTCTAACGCCGCAGTAACCATTTCTATGAATGGCCTTCGGGCGTGTGATGGTTCGTGCTTGGAATATGATGGTGGCCGACTTGTTACGGTTTGCGCTGCTCTGCGCTTTACCTATGCTGCTGGCCGTAATTATATTCATATATATACTCGTATCTCTGGCACACTATTTTTCATTTCATTCTTTTTCACTGCATACACCTCTCTTCTATAATGCATAACTTGTCGAGGTCATAAACGGTTGTTTCGTTCGTTGTTCCTATGATGTTTTGTGGTGTGCTGGGTAGGCAGTGTAAATTTACAGTAACATTGTAATAGATTATTATTAAAAGTTTGTGTTGTGTTTTTCTCTTTCGTTCTATCATTATTCGTATCTTGACGAATCTTTTTGGCTTATGCGTTTGGCTTTACGATTATGATGTCTTTCCCGGTGTGAATGAATAGAGTGACATTTCGGTTTTGGTCTGGCAGAGGGGTGACTAACCTGACGGCCAACTGTGAATACTGAACATATTTGTCTAATTTGACATTAGGGTATGTTTTTGCCCTACCCAATGTTTGGAATTTGCTTAGTTTTCCTACCGCGTAGTTCGCATCTAACTGTTTGCATTCTATGTCAAGTTGGCTACAAAATTTTGACATTTCTCAGCACTTTCCCGTATACTCAAACCTAACCTCACATACATTATATCCGATTGATGCGACCTGTTGGTTTTCGCCTGATGTAATGCGGCTTCTTCCTTCCATCACTGATTGCCTGAACGGAGGTGAATAATTTTCGCTGTCATTCCATTAATACAGAGGGTACCCATAACAGCCTACAGTTCTCGTCTCGCATTACTATAGGTGCATCCACGATACCCATTTTCTTTTGCACCATTCGTAGCTTCCTCAAACTACAATGTCTACGCTATTCAAGTGTAAAAGCGTATGTATCGAATCCCATCCAGTACTAATGGACTTCCAGACTATTGTCGGAGGGGAGAAAAAAAAAAGACGAGTTCTATGCAAAACATTAATCACCCGACAAAAGTGTGAACGAACCTTTTATTGTTTTTCCTCTCGACTTTTGTGTTCCGGTGTGACACGACACAGCATGACATAAACACGATACAAGGGCGCTACGTACTCTCTGTCTCCGAAATGTTACCTATACATTTTGTGTGGTGGGAAAAATTCGAGGAAACAAATACTAGGAAAAATATTAAAACAATGATTACGACAAAGTTTATTTAAATTCTGTATTTTTCCTATTTTCAGGTTGTTTCGAGTGTCGAGACATGAAAGCAAACTAAACTCAAAGCAAACAATTGACAAAGAGAGAGAGAGCGGAGGAACGGCTGAAAAAAGAACCGTGTTTATAAAAGAAAGTTATGATCATCTAAATATGAGACAGAAATCTACGCAAAATGCCGAGTGAATGGGAGAACAATTCATCATCGTCATCCGCAAAGGTATCATCATCGTCGGCATCGTCGTTGTCGGCCTCATCGTCAACGGCAACATCACCGGAACCGAACGCAAATGGAAACAACAATAATAATAATGACTCTGCCAAAAATGGCCATGGAAAGGATTGCGCATTAAAAGCTGTGAGTATGAGACTTGTTGTACTAATTGGTGGTTGGGTTCTTGATGATATTTTACACACACATAACTACGTTTGGGGGACCTATTTAGGAGTTCGTTTAGCAACAGACCGTTGCGAGTTGGCGGACAAACGTGATTTGGAGATGAATTTCCTGTTTGTGTATTAGGCGCTTCTAAATAGGTTATGTTTGGAGTCTCGTGTCAGAATTAATTCTTGTGGAAACGTTTTTCTTTTTTACTGTGAAGATTGTCTTTGAATGGACGTCGTGTGTGGCACAGAACTAGCTGTACCCTATTTGTATATCTTTTGAATGAATGGACCGATTGAGATGAAACAAAAACCAAATAATGCATCAAAGCCATATGTAAACTCTGAGAAACTTAGCGTGATGCTAAATTTGATGTTGCTCCTCCTATTTTATAACAAACAGCTATATTTAAGCTACAAAACTCGACCAAAAAGTCTAATAAAGTCTGCTCAGAAGATGTCAAAATATTGAATTTTACAAATAAAAATTAAATTGAACACAAAGAAAACTATAAAATAAAAACCGCAATCCGAACAAAGCTCATAAATATACACAAAACTCACCAAAAGACACCACAAAATTCACCAAAAGACACACGCATAGCTACTAAAAGCAACCGGCTTTGTACTTCTTGAGCGTGAAAAACAATACAAAAAATACAAACGAAAGAAAAGGTTACAAATCATCCAATTTTCCGGACCTTACACAGTACGGCCCCAACTGACGATGAATACAAAACTTAAGTTTGCTTTGGGGAAGACCAGGGGTGGGATTCTGTAAAAAAACGAAACGAAAACCATTTTCGGACGAATGAAAACGAATGAAAACACGCGAAACCGAAAATTTGCTTCTTGTAGGTAACTGCTTTCGTTTTCTTCTTTTCGATAGCAAGAGTTTAAGAGACGGTGTGACAAAAATGTTAAAGTTCGAGAAGCTGTATATATCGAAAATGTTGTTTTGACGGATAGCAGCTGACCGCTTTCAATGTAAATACTTTGTTTGAACACAAACGCAACAAAATATTATGATCGAGTGACAGATTTCTAAAAATTAGTCACAACCACTAATTCAACAATCAAAAATAATGAGAAACGTCAAATAAATAACATTCGCTGTATTCCTCTCGCATGAAACGAAAATGTCTTTCGTTTTCGAAGTTACATAAAGCAAAGAAGACGAAAACTCCGATGAAATAGCTTTCACGCAAATGAAATTTCCTTTCGTTTTCGAAGTTACATGAAGTAAAACGTTCGTTTGAACGAAAGAATCCCACTCCAGCATTTTTCTTTTTCACATGACTAAAATAGTTTTAAGGAGAACCCTTTAATTTTGAAATATTATAACTTACCCCTGCTACTTTTAAACCCGTCTTTCCCTACTTACTTAGATGGCACCACAGTCCGGGGTGTACATGGGCCTTACTCATCAGATATGTAGAGCTTGGAGGTCAGATTAAGCAGAGATTAGTATTGTTTTGTGAACACAGCTCACAATTTATCATTTTAAATCCTTCGAGATTCGTTTGAAGAACCATAAAATAGGATCTTCATTGGCAATGGACAAAGACCGCCTTCAGGTATATAAAAACATTCGACATTGCCTAGGCCGTGCTGTCACTTTTGATGGCCTTCATATAGTTTTTTTCTGTCTTATCCTCTATCGAGTTTGCTAGATTTTTCAAGTCGTTTCGTAAAGAGATATGAACGAAAGCGAACAAAATTTTTAATTTATTCGGGCTTTATTTCGAAGCTAGATCCACGCCATTGTGTGTGAAATTGCACATCACTTAAATGACTAGGAATGCTTCAAGTGGTCGGTCCAATTTTTGATGGCCGTCAGTCTCTGTGGATGCATTTTATTTTTGCCAAATTCAGATTTCCAGTCAACATTTCCAGTAATCACTTAGCATACTCTTGGTGTTGTCTATAATCGTCCGGCTTTCATTTTTGCGTCAGCACAACCTTATATATGGATGTAGGCCCAAATCCAACCGCAAAATAAGTCTGGGTTGACTCTGGCTATGTCCAATTCAGCTGATCGTCATTTCTGGATCTTTTCCGATACTGGCCGCAACGGCGGCTATGTTTTCTTTATTTCGTGCCAATCTGTGTCTGATTGGTGGCTTTAGGTCGAAAGGAGTGTACTCACGCTCAAATTTTTCCACTCATGGCACACTGAAGTCATAATGACGACCAACTTCACGACCAAATTTATGTTGCTTATAACCCGGAATTTCGAAAATATTTTTTAATAGTTTCCGCAAGCGTGAAACGTGGCATGATATGAAATGGGAAACCTTACTGAATATTTTGACAGCTGGATGTCATTGGTAACTTTGACAGCTGCTGAAACATAACAAATGGAAAAAGTATCATTGCTATCTGGTCCCTTTACATAAGACAACACTACTGAACTGACAACTGACTACAAACAGTTAGCCAATCTTTCAGTGTTGAGCAAAAGCGGTTTTATTGGACACTCAAAGTCAGTCGTCGACTGGAAGTTATAAATTTAAGATTGGCTTGCGATTAGATTGAAGTGTGAAATACCAGTTATCTTGGGAGGTTTTTTTTTTGTAAAGAACCGGATGTTTTGCTGCTTTAGCAATCGAATATAATAACAAACCAGCAAATTTTATCAAACTGCAATGGCGATTGCCCTTTAGATAGGTTGCACGTCATTTGAGAATGGGGCCAAATCCGCAGAGGTATGTTCGTTCACTCATGAGTATACCCACTTTCTCCACAAAGTGAATTTGACACCATCAGTGTAATCTTTTAATGTCGTGTGGTTAGACTGAAATTGATGTGACCTTACATATACTCGATGTGAATTAAAGCCTGTTCAGCACTAGCCACCTGTCTAATGATTTGCTTTCTCGAGTCTCGACGGTGCAAAATAAAACGGTGATTAAATGAAAGTACCGCGTTCGTTGAGTTTGCCATAAACTTAATTAAAAAACAATTAACAACTGCACTTTTATTATGTTTTACCTTGGAATTCTTTAATTTGAACCGAACCGCCCAATTTCTAAGCGTTAGTCAGCAAACCACTTCCTTGTGGCATTTCCTATAACAAGAACAACCCAATCAGGCTTTAAAAACCCACACACGGTTTTGTTTTCGAATATTATTTTGCATAATTCTTTGCAGAGTAGATTATACTCGATTGACAGCGCAGTCTTGAGGCTAAGTGTGATTTTGAATTTTAATAGGTACGCGAATGACATTTAAATAGTAAAAAGGCAACAACTTTAAATAGATTCCGTATATGGGAACTCTAACAGTCATTTACACTAATTAGAGTCAAATATGCGATGACTGTTCATCGTTTTATTTGTTGTTTCTACGGGGTTTGTTTAATACAATTGAAAACAGAAAACACACATCGCTGGCTGACAGAGGGATTTTTGTTTTATAGGTGTGTGATGCATCGTTATCATGCGAAATACGAGTACCTAACTGCTATTTAAACATTTGCTGTAAATTTAAAAACGTCTCCGCCAAGTGTAAACAATAAATTAACGGCTGAGAATAGACTTGAATGATATATACATATGTGCGACGGACGTAGATTGCAGATAGCTTGTTAATTTATTTACGTTTCAAGTTCTGTTTAGTATGCGCTATGTCTGTCTATCAGTTTATTTATAAGACCGCGTGGAAATTCAATTCGTTACAAATGTGTCAAGCAATCAATTTGAATACGGATCAAAACAAATACGCGACAAAAGTCGTAGGAATATTTTGTGAGAACAGTGAGAGCTGTATAAAAATAGGTGTTTTTAAAACCGAAACAAAATGTCAACAAAACTGTCAAACGTTTCATACTTAAATGGTCTCTGAGCAAATGTCAATTAGTTTCTTATTTAGGTGGCGTTGTAGTCCGGAATAAGTCATAGCCTTGGGACAGGTGCGCGGACAAGCATTTAGCTATTTTAGGTCTCGTTTCGGACAGTAGTGCCTAAAGCCCTTAAAATGCGACAGAACTTACTTGGGTGGTGCTACAGTCCTGGGTGGACTAGGGCATCCATCGCGATGCAGTTGCCTTTTGCTTCTTCTTTTTAGACGTATAAAACTTGAAAACGAAATAAAACACACGCAAATCGGTGTAGCCATCCGGGGATTACCTTTTTATGAAGACAATTTAAGGCTGGAAGGAAGCCTACTTTTTGACTGATTTTTCAAGCAGCTCGGGATGTGTATCGCAAGTCTATATACTCATATTAAAATGGCGAACTTATTTTAACACAAAAAATATATCAGCTTTCAAATCGGTTGTCACTGGAAAAAGTGCTGCCAATTCGAAAAACTAACCCTTTAAAACAAACGCCGTTTGTGGTTGATTGTTTAAAAGTTGTAAAGGATGGATCCAAATCTTGATTCCACCGAAAATTCGAATTTATTTCCTTTAACCTCGTAACCCACAAAAGGGAGATTAAAAGTAAATCTCCTAAACTGACTAGGTTTGCATGTAGAGTCCGGTTTGTGAACACACTCCCCACAGCTCGGAACGTCAAAAATGTGAAACAAACCGAGCTGCATTTGTCAGGAATGAAGAAGAGAATGTCAAAAATAGAAAAATTAGTGGGGACGTTGATGTATCTAGATTAGTAAGTCTGACAGCTGTCTGACTAGAAGTATCTCGGTTTTGATTCACTGAAATTTTTAAGCTTTTTCAGTTAGCATTTATAGAGGTGTAGCCGACGAATCTAGTCAAGAAATTCGTGACTAAGTACTAAGTTGACAGTTCGCATATGTAGCTGACGTAGAAAATGTGACGTTTTTCCGTTCAGATTACATCTCATCCAGACCAACCTAGTCGACTTAAGATAACAAGACTCTTGAATGTGTCCAGTCTCTCTCTCGTGAAACGTCATTTTGTCTGTCGAATGAATAGAGGCAGAGAGAATATGTCAACTTAATCTTTAATTCGGTGGCAACACTTCAAGAATAATTTTAAACCACTTGTACTTATTCTCGGAATTTGTGCCCGGTGGATCCGAAGCGATAAGTGTCACATGAAAGTTTGGATAACCATTTGACACAACAGGTTAAGGAAGTCACAACTACACTCCAGTTGGCACTATTTAGCTAGAGCCACATCTCCTCTAGACAAATTGGTCAGGAGGTCCAGTTATTGCTAACGACGGCGACTGTACAATTTCGGCCCCTGATTCGTTGACAGCTGTCAGATTTTCCTAGCTTCGCATATCAGCAAAATAAAACCCTCCATCCATATAAGGCGAATCCGTCGATCGATAAATATTTTCTACTAAACTTGCAACTGTCATTAAATTTGCTCTCCAAGAGTAGCCATTGATGCCACTAGCCACTACAACACCGTCCGCTGTAATCTGTCAAAGCAGTTTCGTAACAAACATCTTACAAGAAGATTACTCCACTGGCCACCCACAAGAACTGGTTTAACGCTCATTCGCACTCACTTAAGCTTAGTGACAAATGTTAACTAAAATGTCAATTCAACAGCAACAACATTAGGCGTTTGATAAATGAATAGGTCAACGTGTGACTCGTCTGGCACTTTGAATAAAACCAGCTCTCCCAAGTTATGCAAATTTTTACTTCTCATTTACTTGCCTGATAAAATCTGAAGTTTTATTTGACCAGAAGATCATTTCGTAAACTTCTTCGGACACAACTCGTGTGTCGTATCTCACTCCTTGCAAAAATCTCCGCTATTTGCCAATCACGAAATAAAATATACAAAAAAACGCGAAACATCCAAATACGTTGTTACAAATCAGCGCCGTAAAAAACAAAAAACCAACCAAGAAGAATACATTAAGCTGGACACGCAAATCGTGTGAGAAATGCTCATGTTGTCGCATCATGCGCACCGCGCAAACGTGATCGTTATCTGAAATGTCACTCAATCGGGGTGTTGTCGATTTTGTCTTCATAACGAACAAGGAAATTGGGCAACTTATGTCGGCGATGGCATCTTCGCCGCAGCGCATATAATGGACGCGACTGATGGATGAACTACTGATTATGATTTTTATTTACCACTTAGGTAACTGTCAGCCAAATGAAACAAATGAAGCTGTCACAGTGCAAGTGTGAAGCGGAGCGTTATGTGAACCTCATGATCTGCATGCCAAACAAAAATACCGAAAATGGATTACTGTTGGGGTTTTTTTAATTAAAGATTTTTCGTTTGCACTCGTCGCGAGTAAATAAAAACTGTCGACGTAGACTTTAATCGGTTTGATTGCATATTTGTTTGTTTACATTTTTTTTTCGTTGAAAGACAATAGAGCTGCACACGCGTTTATGCAATAAGCCGTGGTATTTATTTTGAATTGCCAGCGATAAGAAGGGAATGAATTGACTGCTAAGGTTGGTTGGGTTGTCGGCTTTATTTTTTGTTTTCGTTCAATCACAGTGTTTATTTGAAGTGTTGAAGAGGAAATGTAAACAGAAGCTTGTTGCTTATTGAAGTGGAAATCGAATGCAGTCATTTGGATTGAAGGGAAATTGTTTATCGATGGAAAGCCAAATTTGATTTCATCTTTAGTGTTGGAGTCTGTATGCAAAGATGGGGATGCAAATCATACGCAATATCCTTTTGGCCGAGCCTCATGCTATAAAGATAATATGTCTTCGAAAGTGTTTAGAAAGACCCACTAAAGGCGTGGATCTTTTTCGACAGTCCAACAGCTCTTACGGCCCTAAAATCGTTTTCGATCGGGTCAAGGCTGGTTTGGAACTGTTTTAATCTCCTCGAAGATCTGGTCAAAGAACGTTTTCTGGCGAAGAAAGGTGCACTTTGCTTTCTCACCGGCCCTAAGCTTCATTCACTTTAAAGTCAGAATGCTAGGCTTAATCCAAGTGAAGCTTAATAAAGCCTTGTTAAGGAAGACCTGAGGCGGCCTTTTCTGCGGTTGTCTAACGACCCAATGGTCACTGAAATACAATTCCTAATAAATGGGAAGTATCGAATATAACTATACCCTAAGAGTAGAAAAGAAGAGGATGAGGTTCTTAATAAGTAGTTCCTTATGAAGCAAGTTAAACGCTTCTAGAATATTCAGCAGTGATCTGCTTTGTTAGACACTCTCCAGTTCCCAACTTGGACAGCATTGTTCTGGGACACAAAAGCAACGTCCTAAACATCTAAACCCTTCCTCGCTGTTTTGTGGGAAGGATCTACTTCCCCATTAAAGAGAAGACTGAAAACCTATCATGCTCCATGGCCTGTTATGAAGGCGATCATCGGCCTTATCAATTTCGCACCAATTCGACCCACAGCCGACAGAAGCGATGAACGGCATTTCCCTTGCGCGATCGCAATCATCGAGCGATCGATTGATTGATCGATCAATCAATATTCCACTAACCACTACCCTAGTTTCACCGGTCTCTTGGCAGTTCTTCCGTGAGTCACCTAAAGCAACTAGCATACACGAAACCACGAATTGATCGTGCCGCACCCACTGATCGGCACGACTTTTTGCAACCGAAGATCATACGAAGATCACCCACCCACACTGTCGCGTTGCACTCGTTCATTTAGTACACAATTGGCTTATCTTGCATTTTAGTATTATTAACGACAAAATAACCATAAAACCACTCAATTCCGTGGACAGCGTATCGTGCCGCCATTTGCAATACCCCACACTGACGTTCGCACAAAGTCCGCAACTGGCCACACACAACATACTCAACAAGTTTTGCTTTATCTATCTCTAATTGTTTCTTGTTCTTTATATATGTGTATATATATTTGTTTTCATCTTTCAATTACAGTCCACCATGTCACAAGATCACACACCATACGTAGCGCGGGCTCGTGTTACACGGCCAACGCCGCCCAAACCCTCTTGCAATCCGATGCAATTTGTACAGATAAAACCGTGCAATTTATATCAAAGTGCACAACAGCAGCTGAAGAAGGCCGAGGAAATCAAAAAAGTCAAAGAGGTTATGAAAGAGGAACCCGAGGACTGGCAGAATGTAAGTATACGCGTTCACATTTTTTATTTGTTTAGCATTCTAATCCGCACTTTGAATCAATATAAATATAAGAAACGTTTGAACGCAAACGAAAATTATCTAACCAATGACACAAAGCTGATGTGTGCTAAAGACTCCTCAGCGGGTGGAGAGGGCTTTCGCATTCGTTATGCAGGTGGTGGCGCCTTCGCCTCAAATTTATTGCTCTGCTTTAGTTTTTGTGTTCGTCTTCCTTTTTCTGTTGAACAACGAACAATATTTGCGTAAACGAGATGACGCGACGGTGCATTGTGTTATGTGCGGGGTTCCGCACTGAATCTGGGATAAAAATGGAAATAACTTTCGGTTAAGTAATACACAGAAGCAGGCACACTTGCTCGTTAAGTCAGGCAGTGTTCACTTACCACACTTATTGTGTGCAGGCGGCAAGCGCAAGTGTTGGGATGAATAATGAGGCCGCATAACAGTGGCACCAATCGATTGCCAAAAGGCCACAAGATGAAGGTGGGTTTTTTGGACATGTCCGTTGTCCGTCTGTTAAGTGAATGCGTGTTAAATACGTTTGAGTATGCCAATATGGTTTTCACTTTCAGTTTCGCAATAGTGTATAGCATTTGGTTGTTTGGTGGGCGAGTTTATTGGTTATGGACGGCGCACCATTTGGGGATTACTTATTTGAGCCAAGGAAATGTTTAGTTTAAAATGTGCGCCTTGTGAGATCTCCAAATCCGCAGACATTTTTACAACTTGGGGTGAGTTTTTGTGTTGTTAGCTTGGGGTTTGCCATTGATGCAAACAATACAGTCAAAAGAGACGAATTCCCTGTCCGTCAGCAGGGCTGTAAAAATCTAACAGGAGCAATTACCATATAACATATAGAAATGAAAATTCGGAAGGTACGCTGAAAACGGTCACATCAAACCATATAAGATCGGCAATTGCCACTAAGTGTACAAACGCTAGACCTTATTGCACTTGAAGTTCCATTCTTACTCCATCACCGACCACTTGTTGCGCAAAGCTTTAAAATGGATTTTTTTAAATATAGAATTGTAATTAACATCACCAACCACCAACGGGTGTGTCTTGCAACTTGAAAACTATTCGGAACAGATCATGCAGCAGTAAGTCGATTATTTCTTCCGCAGTAAGTTGACAACCCATAATTTTTCTTTATGAAAATAACTCGCGTCGTGCTACTGTTTAGGACAGGCTTTTGAAAAACATTTCCCCGCTTAGAATTTTTTAAACTTACGATTTTATTATTATTCGAGTCGGTTTAAGATTCAACTTTTGACCGCACTGCGTTAGTTAAAATGTTCTCTTAAGGCCCACTCCACATTGCTTTGTTGAATTCTCCTGTAAACATCTCCAATATATTGCTGTCAAATATTGTCGGCAAGTGCCGTCATATACTGTTTGTACGATTTCACATAAATGAAAGTGGAAAAAATTAGTGTTTTGCCATTTTTAATGGAGTTTCAGCCATGATTGCATTTATTTTATAAGCATTTAAGTGAGAAACTTTTTTCTTTCAATTTACCAGAATACAGCAAGAGGAAACCAAACAAAGTTACCAATTATTATTCGAATTGACACACTGTAATTTTATTCTGCTGACGCTTGAGGTTTAGCTGAGAGTTCCTAAATCTAGTACATTCTTTGTTATTTTAACGCGACCATCTGAACTGACATTGTTCGGTATACGATAGGAGTACATTTTCACAATTTCACGTCATGCAGTCATTTGACAGCCAATTGGAAACAGAATTTTTGTAATTGTGTATCGTGTTTGTAAATTTAAATGGGCGCGTTCAGAATGTTAGATTCACTGGTGGGAGCTTTCCAATGAACGGAAAATTAAAAAAAAAATAGAAATATATCGCTTTCAGTCATGTTATGACAATTTACTTTAAATTATCAATTTCGATAAGCATATCAAGCTTACACTACCGTAACAGTTGACCTAGTTATTAATAAATGGACTAAAATAACATCTTGTCATCTGAAGTAAGCTCGATTTGTTTGGACTATATTTTCTCTGAACCCAAAAACTAGATGGTCTTCATTTATATACTACGTTGAAATCATGCACTCCGGGTTGACAACTCGAAATCAAAGCGTCAAATGAATACTCATAATACTCCTACGTAAACGTCAACTAAAAAAAGAACCCTCCACCTAATCAATCTAGGAAAAAAGAAATGAGACATATGTCATTAACCAGCTGTCAGACTTGATAAAGAATTAGCAGAATTCAGGTGAAGGTGTCCACTGTAAATTTATACGCGAATACATTAAATTTTTGTCAAGTTCTGCGCATCTGTCAAAAAAATCCTGCTTTTCTATAGAGGGGGGTCACAATTGTTTTGCCGCAACACATGCGCGGTTATAAGTTCGTTGAGAGCGAATTCAATGACACATTTACATTGCCCGTAACGCGCTCCCGATTTTTGACGTCTGTAGGTGTCGAGTTAAGTGAGGTTGAATTTGAAGATTTTACTAAACATGTGCGTTCTCATTCTGACGTGTGTGAAGGCATCACTTATGAAACAAACAATTGATCGCACGCAAGAAGTTGTAAGACTATGTAGTGTCAACACACAAAAACGCATTCACTCCATTTTCCTTCTTAAGAGTCGGCTGTCAAAACTGACAGCTGAACGTGTCGTTTACTAAATACCAAGGTGTGGTACTAATATTTTTATGGTGAATCTATTTAAAAATGCATGCTAAATTTTACGTGCCTACTTACAATGGTAATTTTTACGCATAAAAATGTCTATTGTGACATACAAAATATTTAAGTTGAAGGTTATATAAAACGCATTAATGGTAATCTTCATTGACTTAATTAAGAGCTGGCAAGAAATTTATTTAGAAAAGACCAGATATGTCTTCCAATGTCCTCGATTTCTTCAATCATGATCTAGAAATATTTAGAGGGCAAAATGATTAAAAACATTAAGATCTGTGCACAACAGCGTGAGCTAATTAAATATGCCAGATACACTAGAATTTAGTACAATTTCTGTTTAGTGCTGTCGTCCTTTATGTGAAAAAGAGCGCATATCTAAAATGGAGAACAAATATATTTATTAATAAGAAAAGCCAGTTTGTTTTGATGATCCAGAAAAAAAAAACAGATTCCTAAATATTAATAGAAAAACAATCATAAAGTTGGGTAGCTACGTGACATTTCTCCAACTGACACATGACCTTGCTAAGTATCATTTCCAACATACACATCTTATAGGTAACGACTGATAGTTTTATTTGAAAAATATCTCTACCCAAAATTCACGTAAAGTTTGGTCCTAACTGTGATTGATTCCTTAGGGCCGTAACGCAATCAATGCCACACCCATGTCAAACGCGGCTACCCGCAAGCTGTCGCTCATTCCCAATATATACCATCACAATGATCAACCGCCACTTATCGTTGCTGTGGTCTTTAATTCCACTGTCAGTAAAACATTCTGTGACAACGACAGCCACCCCATACGCCAACCATGAATGCAGCTATTTATTTTAATCCAAATCACTGTTTTGGTGTAAAAATTGCATCAGCTGTCATCTTTTGTGTAGAGTTAAATACTTTTGACGTCAAAAAGATTTGTCGAACGTCTAAAATGTTTCCTCTTGTGCATCTGCCCGTTTCGATTGACTCCACTGTAATATACCTCGTTATGCTTCGTTGAACCTATGTCATTTGAATAATTCTGAATCATGTCTTCAGCGTATTTTAACAGAAAAAAAAGGAAACAAACAAATTCCCAACAACAATCATCGGAATCTGTATAAGTAACGTTTGCTTGCATCTCCTCCACCCCAATAGTAAGTGAAGCTGGGAACACACTCATCTAGTTAATTAGTTTTCATTGAATCTGACATAACCAGTTGTTGTTACTCCTCCTTTGCTTTATGTTGTTGTCGTCGTCGTCGTCGTCTTTGCCTCCTCTGTGGCCAGATCTCCACTCATGCATGTCTCAATTGTGTGGCATTTTAAAGAGAAATACACATTCGTAGATACGTTCACATAACACAACGATCTCAAGGTCATCGATCCCACCGCAGATGAAGAAACATCTGATTAACAACGTCGAACCCAACAATCAAAAACAAACTAGCTGATTGAATGGTCTTCGAAACGATCCCGTATTCGACATCGAAAAATGCGTAATTTCGAGGGCGGTGCTGTCTACATTATCCGAGCGGAGCATCGCAACAAACGTTGCAATTAGATCGGAGCGATACAATTTTCGTTGAATAAGCGCGCAACTTTCACTTTTTATTCTGTTTCTACACTGACGGCTGATGCATTTTTGTGCTCGAGTACACTGGAAAACTTATAAATAAAATGTCACGACAGGTTAAGTGGGAGGGGGCACATTACAATGTATACAATGAGTGCGCAACGGTAGCATGGGAACCGCCGTCGAAGATGTCGACGACGACGGTTTATTACCCACAGTAAATTAAACGGCAACTCATTTGCTCGACGGAGGGGGGCAGCTGCAGGCAGGTACAGGATGGGGCGATACCCAGAAAGTGTTTATTATTCCATTACGACGAACAAAAGTCGAGTTGCGCCTTGTGCGACGCACAACAACGGGAGGAAGTCTCTTGTGCGCTGTTGAAGTTTTCTGAAAGCCTTTTCGCAGCGAAATAGATGCCGCACGAGTTTTCGTTTCGTTTTCGTATGTTCATGTTAGTCGACTCGGTAGTTCCTAGCTGCCTGGCATTTTTGATGTTGCATATGACAGGTGCTGTCAGTGTGTGCTGCAGCCAGATGGTGGCCGAACGACGAAGGCGCAGCGGCGTGATTAGTTTTCGAAATAATTCTGCAGAATTAATCACGCTCCATCGAACTGACGAACAGGTTCACTCAAAAGTGATTAAAGGTTGGTGTTAGTCAGCAGAGTCTGGAATTTTGTTTTACAAATTATGTGAAGGCAACAATGAAGTATTTGCTTATTATAGTAAATGCCATCATTTCTGTTTCTGATTTCGATTATACACCGTAAAAGTGTAATTGTTTGAAATGAATATATTAGTTGGTGGTGTTCGGTAGGTTGGTACAGCTGAAATGATTTGATTAATGCAAATCAGGAACTCATGGGGTTCGTGTGATTCACGTATTCCGCATAAGATCAGTCGTCGATAGTTCGTTAAGTAGAGAGTGTTCATCGGCAACTTCATCAGCGAGCGTTTGACATAAGTATACTTTGAAAAGATATTCACACTTGCGTGCGTCTGAAATATGTGAGTAAATATTTGTTTTTGAGTGTGGTTTAGGAGTCATTTGAATCAACTCGTTACTTATTCACAAAGAAATACTAAGTCGTAGCTCTGCAGACCTGGCGGACTTCTTTTTCATTATTTTCCGGTTATCTGTATCTGAGTGATCGTAGCATACCCACAAGTTGATAGTGTAGCAAAGAAGTAATTTTAGTCAATTCGTTACGTATCAGTATCAAAATCGAAAAAGTTACATCTTCGCAGACCTTCCATCTCGAGCTTCTCTTTGGGCAAGATAATGGGGGCTCATACTTATACACCTACGGGCAGACGGGCAGTTGTGCAGTAAAGAAGCCATTCCAATCAACTCGTTACTTTTTTACAATCGCAATAGTTCTATTTCCACAGATCTTAAAACCTTCTTGAACCAAAACACACCTACACCAGTCCGTAGTGTAGTTTTGAAGTAATTCGAGACAACTCGTTATTTAATTTACAACCGCAATAGTTCTATTTTTGTAAGTTCTACTACCTTTTCTTTTATCGGGGAAACCGATCTGGATTTGAATCCACCCTTAGTGCAATTAGAAAGTTATACCAAACAACTCGTTACTTTTTACAACCGAAATAGTTTAGTTCCCCTTTGCGACCTACTAGTTGTTTTTATTTTCACCTATACAGATCGTCCCTAGTGTAGTTAGGAACCCATTCGAATCAACTCGTTACTTTGCCGCCTAGTAAACTGAGTCTTTTTCACTGAATTTTTCTTTGCAATGGGTTCTTATTCCTAAAGTCTTCTCTGGATCTTCCAAGTTCTTACTCATTTCAGCTTTTGCGTTACTTCTGCTTTCATCGTGCGAAGCTTTTCATGTCCGCATGTATGAGGCTAATTGCTGCATATGGCTCCACTTGTGATCTGCAGACAAAATACAGCGCATTCCAATACCAGTATTCCCAACCTAGACCACTGAAAACTCCGATATATCAGCAGCTTATGAACGATAGAAAACTGATATCTTTTCCGAATTTACTGCGCAGTCATTAATTTTCGCATACACCGAAAATGGGCCTTTTTAAGCATACAGTGCTCACAAATTAAAGTGCAATCTAATCACCCACTGAATCGCATTGAAATGGTGTGATAAAAGAAAATAAATTCGCTATCGAAGACCCATTAATATAAAATACTAAATGCTGTCAATATAGTAAGTAAATAGAGGTTTGGTCCGCATTCCAATAGTATGTTATCACACGTATTTCAAATGGAGTATTACCCAAACCTATTAACGTGTTCGATCATTATCAGACAGAGTTGTTAAGACTAAGCTCTGTATATGGGTAAAAAAAGAATGCCCTAAGGCTAGGCGTATTGTTTTTCTCGTTAAAGCAAACAAAACGGGACAGTCAAAGTTGATATTTTTAAGTGCTCTGCCTGCACATATTATGTGATAAATGCATTTCTCAAGTACTACCAGCAAATATTTAGAATTGTATTGCCATTGATTGCTCCATTTGTCAATATTTGTCTCATGTCACAAAGTGAGCTCTACAAGGACAAACAAGAGGCAAATGGTTTTCGCCTTTCGAAGATTTGGAATAAGTAAGAAGGTGTAGCCGTCTTTGGATTAGCAAAACAGAGAGTCCTACCTTGATGTGGGTTGATAAATCGATTTGCTATGCTTTTAAAGAAATGAACGAATGCTGTAAATTGTCGGTTAAAGTTTCTTTTCGGTTCTAATAACTTTAAAAAGCATCAATAAAAAAATTTCAAATGTAGAGCACATCACTAAAATTGTGCCCATAACAAGATTCTAGTACAATTGCAATGTTTTCCTTAATCATTTAAGCTTAGTACGCTGCTCGAGCTAAATTTTCGCTCCCATACAAAATTCTCTCCAAAATTTAGCTGAGCTAAATCTAAGCGAACCCATTTAGCTGAGTGGTACGCAGCTCGAGCTAAATAATCAAACTTTTGTTTCAGAATGTACTTCATGTGTCTGTCAAAATTTGGCGTGCCCATTTAATGGGTCGGCACATTTTCTCGAGCTAAATTGTGACAGATCGTTGTGTATCTATTTGTTGTTCAGGTGCGGAAAAGTATGCAAGGATGACCTTTTTTAATTATTACATGGACGAGAAGTACCTAGAATCGGAAATAGTTAAAATAAGAGAGAAATACATTTTTGAAGGAATTTTTTTTCAAAGAACAGCTGTTTTCTCTGGCACTTATCCACTGCGTATTCTCTGTCAAAATTTAGCTAGGACTTTAGCTGAGGTTTGGAGAGAAAAGTTGGAGATCAGATAAAATTTAGTTTAGCTCGAGCAGCAAACTAACTAAACTTAAATTTGTTGTAGGTTCTTCAAATATTTATAAGCTTTAATCTTCCGTGACTTATGTAAAAATAGTCGAAGAACTCTAAAGCCAAAACGCGTGGAAACGGACTGTGATTAAATTGTTCTTCTGCTGAATGACATAGCAACTCTGAAAACATGAACTCTTGAATTTTTTAAAGTTGCCCAGAGAATCCGTGATGAAAGAAACAAGATAACTACTTCACGTTCCAAAAATGTTTTTCATAAATTGAGAAGGTTATATATGCCACAAGTTCTTTTACAATTTCAGTGATCTATTACAATTGTAGAAAATAATAGGCTTTGTTGGCTTTTAAAATATTATAAAGACTGGTCTTCGGTCTGACACTTGGTATTGAATATTAGTTAAGTAGTTTAATTTATAATCTCTTAAATGTTTAATGAGGAAGCATCCGATCGTCCGAAAACGCAGAATCACAGACATTCGATGAGCTTTCCCGTTGTGTTTTCTGGGGAAAAATGTTCGCGGAAAAATCAAAAAATAATGCAGCAGAAGATCAGATTCAACTATACCAACTCATTTATCGCTCGGGCGTCAATTATTCTACACCATTTTTGCAGTAGTTAATGAACTCGTCATTATTATCGAAAACAAAAACACAGTTTATTGGAAATATCAAAACCGCAAAAGCGTAGGTCGGAGTGGCTCAGTGGTAATTGCGTTGGGTAAACCTACTGCGAAAGAGTTTTCAAATTCGATTCCCGAAAACAACAAAAATTACACCTTCAGATTTCAGGTAAACTTCAAATTCTTATTAATAAACGTGTGTTTGGTTTCACTGACATGTATAGTAACGAGCGGATAACTTAACTCACAGAAATAGAGCGGGTAACTCTTTAACACAGGTACTTGGTTGTCAAAATTGACACCTGGGCTTTTAACGTCAAAAAAATTAAATATCTCTGTCGATTATAAAATTGTGCAAAAAATACTAATTTCAATATTGATATTCAGAAATGAACTCCATATTCACAGATTTCTTAAATCGGGTAGATAGGCTAGATGAAATCGGCAGACGAAAAAAATATATAAGGAACGTATCAACCCCATGCAAGAGTCCAATTTACCGTCGGTTTTTTCTTTCGTTCTGGCATTTCCATTTTCAGGCAAAAGTAAATAAAATTTCACGACAGCCAGTGTCGCGGTCAGCTGATAGAATATGACAGATTGTACAGATATGTACTAGATTGTTAGTACAATTCAGTGCAGTGCTGTCGTGCATTAGGTGATGCAGAGCGAATAGCTAACATGGAGATGGAATATGAATACGGATAATCCGGATATCCGTCTGTCAGCTAAAACACGAGTTGGAGAGCGGATATCGTTTTTTTTATTAATACGGGGGTTAGAGTATTAGTGTCCTGAGGAACCTTCTTAACTCTGCCGTCCGACTTCCCAAAAAGTTGAAGGTACCCCTTCATTCATCGCCAAATAAATACTCAAATAAAAACTCACAAAAACGAAGGATTGTCCTATAGGGGTCTTTGAGGAGATACTGCGGAAACTATTGGCTATATTAAAATTATTGCAAAGCAAAGAAACTCGTAAAATAAAGCAGAAAATACAGTTCACACATCATGCCGAGCAAACTAATCTACACGTCTCTTACGAGTATTCCCTTCTGATGCATCCTTACTTGGCCCCAGTTAATATGACAGTTTAAATTAACATTTTTCACAGTAAAGCAATGGGGGCGTTCAAGTATCTAGTGTAGTAAGTCTGACAGCTCTCTGACTAGATGTATCTCGGTTTTGATTGGGGGAAATCGGTCAAATAAGCAGCTGTTTCAGTTGACGTTTATGGAGGGTTAGCCGCCGAATCTAGCCAAGAAATTCGTGACTGAGTACTAAGTTGACAGTTCTCATATGTGGCGGACGCAGAAAAAGTAACGTTCCCGACTAGTTTTTACGTTCAGACCAATCTAGTCGACTTAAGATACCTACGAGTATATTCTTGAATGCGGCCAATGTAAAGTCCATTCTTTACCTCAATTACATTCTACTTGACACTTTCCATTTCCAGTGTATTTATCCAAAGTGAGCACTCAAGGAAAAATAAAGTTCAGACAAAAGACACCTTGACACCTTTCTGGTAGGTTGTGTTCATGATACTTCCTGCAGCGCCATTTATTTACTTTGAGAGACCGAGTATTAGCAGCAGAATCAAATCATAAGTCAAGACATACACCTTATCAAAAATGTTTGCATACATTCGGGCTGATTCTGAGCAAATCACTCTGAATTGTTTGATTCCACATTTTGTTTACTTGACTTTGTTTTAACTAGGTACTCGAAAGCCTCTTTAGCCCTTGCCAAAACTGCAATATTATCGACCACAGATCACGTTTTTCTTACCAGAACTTGAAATAAACATTCAAACTTGCAACTTTCGAAAACGTTGATGACAACTCTGCCACTTAAAAGAAGCACATTTCGTGTTGACTGCACATTAGTTCCCCTCTTTTAAGATTGAAAATATAATAATCATTAAGCCGAAAACAGTTTTCCTGTTCAGATTGTTTTATGTTACTCGTATCTTTTGAAATAGCTGTGTCTTAATGCAGGGCGATTTGGTGACATCATCATGAACGACTGGCTACCCGATTCAAGATGAAACCACACAAATTGTCTTTCAATATCAAACTTTACTTTATTTTAACTAGTTTGGACCAAATCGAATATGTATAACCGATAATGTAGCACCTTGGCCCACATCCCGTAAGACAGTTTGCACCGAAATAATGCGTTTCTGTCATAAACAGCGCCCTCATGTCGATAATGATAATGATCCTCGGTTGCATCATCAATCTGATCGATTACCCAAATATGTAAAGTTAACGCGAAAGCCAATAAAATTAATTTAAATATCTCACAACCAAAAGTGGGTGTATAGTGAGATTCCTTCAAAAAGAAGCAACAAAAACCCAGACCGACGAAAAAAATCCCTGACCTACTGACAGGTGGAATAAAACCACCAAAAAACGACAACACGATGGCTCGTTTTGTTCGTCGTTTTGATACCGAGAATCTCCAGTAATTGGAAATATTTACACTACGTCAATAATTACTCGACAATTCCCGACAAGTTGAACAGACTCTCGTAAGAACGAAGCCTGTCTATGTCCTACAATTATCGTAACATTGTGTCACAACACCTCCATTGATAAGATGTCATGGAAACCACGAGAAACAGCGGCGAGAGGAAGTTGGCTGACAAACACTTGTATTGACACACTAATAGCAGTTGGAGGGAATCCATTATCAAGAAGTCAAACAAATGATTACCATAGTGGTGCGAAAGGAATGCTTATCATGAAGCTATTGAAATGGTGGCATTCTTCCAGCATTTAAACCCGTTACAAAATACGAACATGAACGACATAAGTCATGGGAAATCAGAAAAGAAGTTTGCTGGGTTTATTATGTAACCTTAACCTATGTGTGTGGTCGAAGTGCGATTTGCAGTTGACATGGCGTTTGCTTACAGATTTATGTTTGAGTCAAAAAAAATATTATTGCATTTGCCGCTTAAATTGTTTTATTACCAGGGCCCAAAGCACGTAATTTTTTATCGTGGAAACGATAAACCTCAAAGACTGGCAACTAAGTGCTAAAGTTGGGCTAAGCTGGAAAGCGGAATACACTTAAGTCTGCACAAATGTAATAGATCGGCAGATAATCTAAAAAAAACTGGCTTATGGCAGTTAAAATTTGGAAAACGATATCGTCCAGATGGTAATCATATTACGTGATCTTCTGCCAAAAGCGACAGCACACTTCTCATAAAAAATTAAATTTCGTGACAAGTCTAACAATGTTCATTGTGGCTTGCATTTAACTCAAATAAATTTTACTCATTATGTGTGCAGAGTTCCATGTATGTGAGCAGCAATCGAGCCTTGATCAAGCTTTAAACTTATCTTTTCGTTATTTTGTGCTCATCTCAACATTGAATCTGTTCGAGAAGGAGGACTGCTGTCACTAGCAAAGTTGTAAATAATATTGACCGTTGAGAAAAGTGTAGATCCTGGGGACGCCTTTAAATCAAAGGAATCTGCTACTAAATCACTTAATAAAGGGTTTTTCAATAAGAGCGCTACAAAAGTTTTTTTTAAATAAAACAAAAAAATTCTTTATTCCTGTGCAAGTACGTTCGATTATGTATGTATGGAACTCGATTTGATTGGCCACCACGGGCACGCTTGCAGAAGTCCAGACGCTGAACCCTATTTTCGACGGTTTTCAAGCATAAATCGGCCGATACTGCTACAATTTCACGTTCGATATTCGTACGAAGTCCATCAATCATCGCTGGCTTGTTGGCATAGACCATAGACTTAACGTAGCCCCACAGGAAATAGTCTAACGGCGTCAAATCGCACGACCGAGGCGGCCAAGCGACTGGACCATTTCGTGATATAACACGTTCTCCAAACTTGGTTTCCAATAAATTGATTGTGACATTCGCTGTGTGGCTTGTGGCGCCGTCCTGTTGGGACCACATGTCCTCCAAGTCCATATCATCCAATTGGGGCCAAAAATATTCGGTTATCGTTGAACGGTAGCGATTCCCATTCACAGTAACGTGACGGTCTTGATCATCACGGAAGAAGTACTCAGCCCAATTCACGAACATACCGACGCTTCTGGTGGTCAAGCGGCTTCAGTTCTTGCGTCAATTTAATCTTGTAAGGATGTAGGCCAAGATCTTTTGGCAAAATTCGCCACAACGACGTCACAGATATGCCCAACGCTTGAGAATGACGTGTGAGGGACACATTTGTGCTTTCTTCAACTGAAGCCTCAGCGGCAGCAATATTCTCGACACGACGGGCACTTCTTTGTCTCACTGGCACGGAAACATTTTGTACTGTGCCTGTGGATTCAAATTTTTCCACTAGACACTCAATTGTTGATCTGCTAGGACGATAATGACGACCATAAATTGGACGTAGCGCTCTTAACGTTGAGGCCACTGACTCCGAATTTCGGTAGTAAATTTTAACAATTTCGACTCGTTGTTGGCTCGTATATCTTTCCATTATGAAATGGCAAACCTTACTGAAGAGAAATGTCAAAAGAGCGGCAAGAAATTCGGCGTCATCTGCTGTCCCTGTCGCTCTACTTTTGTAGGGTCCCTGTTGAAAAACCCTTTACAAATAAAACCATGAGGCAAGGAGAAAGGTTTGTAGAGTTGAAGATCTCTATGCCAAAGCCGATTGCCTGAGCACATAGGTAGGTTACACAGGTCAAGAACCAGTTCCGTCTCTTAAAGCTAAGATAGAGGAGCAGTGCAGTTGTTGCTAATTGACTATGCTGTGCAGATGTCGAAACAACATCAATTGGCTCTTCAAAACCAATCGATGTGGTTTGCCTTGAAGTGGCCAAGTGTAATATTTTCGCCGCCGAAATGGGTCTACCAGCATTACGAATCTGATTCGTACCGCCCTCAATCTCTACAAGTACCTACCTTCGTTTGTTTCAGCTTTGTCGATAGGAAATCGCTGTAAATCGACCACAACCCCGGTGCATTTCGCTGTCGTCTAAAGAGCTAATTGCGTTCCTCTCAATATTTTCACTCTTAACGCTTTCCATTTTATCTTTCTCATAATATTCACGAAATGTTTCCTCTCTTTCAGAACTTGGACAATTGGAAATCTTCAAGACGAAAACGCGTCGAGCACATCATCGAACGAGTGGTTGAAGTGAAGAAGCTCGAAGAAGAGGAACATGACCGAACGAGACGAAAATCGAAAACATTTTCTGAAATGATGGAGGAACGGTAATATTCGAATAAATTTTCTTTTCCCAAACACTGCTAACAAATTCTGACTCTTTTTAGAGGTGAACGTGGCCGAACTCGCCCCAAACTGCAGTCTCTGGCATCGTACAACGAGGATGAAGCAAACGATTTGAGCGACCTAGGCATTGGCACCAGCAGTGCCAGCGGAAAGAGTAGCATCTCCGAAGATTGTGAAGTGCATAGTATTGTGGTGAGTGGATCGCGCGACACTATCTCTTATCTCGATTTACTTCGCCTAAGTTGAATTCCATGTTTACAAACATTCTTTGCTTTCATTTGTAGAGTGAACCTGCCGAGGTGGAAAACCTTTCCTCGTTCGATATTGAGAACAACTCTTGTCAGCCATGCCATGATAACGACAGTCGTGATAGAATTTCATCACCGGGCTATGAGACATCGTCCACAGCTCCAGTTGCATCGCCAGATCCCTATGAATACACCTACGAGGGTGCGATCGAGGATTACAAAAGTCGGGTGTCCAAAGCAACAGCATCGAGCATCTATCGGAAAGCGGACGAAAATTCCGTCACCAGAAATCTGGTTTTAGATCGAAAGCCAAACGACGACACTGAATCGAGTGCGGCTGCGGTGAAGATGGAGGATCTGCCTAAAATCGACATCTCTAAGAAACGCGAACTGTTTGAGAAACCGGAAGTAACGAAAAAGGTAGTGACTGCCTCTACCGCGCCGAGCCATGAACAAATCGAAAAGAAACGAATTCCCAGTGAATTTGCTAACGTCCGATCGATCAAGGATCGCCTGTGTAGCTTGGAGAAGAAACCCGAGTCCACAGACGAAGCCGCGACTGGAATTCTGACGGGGGAAACTCCACCCAGCATTAAGGAACGCCTTCAATGCCTCGAACAACAGAAGCAACAGAATTCAGTCAACCCAAAGCCAAATACAAGTAAAGTCGTTGCCGAGGTGGTAGCAGTGCCACCACTCAAGGATCGACTGTCCAGCTTGCAAAATGCTGTTACCAAAGAGGAAATTGTTAAGAAGCCTGTTGTCCTGGTCGATGAGTATCAACTGGAGATGCTGAAGAACGAGGAGTTGGCCAGAAGGCAGCTAGAATTAGACACGAGCAAGGAAGATGTCGTTGAAAAAGCCCCATCCGATGATAGTGGCATCAATACAACCGACGAGAAGATCGATCACGAGCCAACAGAAGACGAAGACGGTGACGATGAGCAGGAGGAGGAAGAAGACGACGGCAAGCAAAGCCGCGACGGACGACCTCAAATGCACGAAGAAAAGGTACCGCCATCAGCTAGTACTAATGATTTTCAAGGAGAATTTGATTCTAGTGTAAGTTTTTTGCAGTTAAAATCTCTAGACACTCCAACTGTAGTTAGTTTGGTGGATAAGCCCGTTGTTGTTGATGTTGTTGGTGGTGGCGGTGGTGATAAAAGTAAAATTGTCCGCAATGATGGGAATAATGAAGTGAATCATGCGCAGAATTTGTTGAAAATGTTTAAGATGGCCTTCGATGCAGACGATATTGTAGAAGAGAGTAAGGTCGCAGAGATTGTTGTAGGTAGGGACAAGTCAGAGGGGGTTGGACAGATCAATCAGCAAAAAATAAAGGATACAAGTGTTCCGTGGCGTAGGCCCCCCGAGGCAGTAGTTAAAGCCTCGCAGATTCCGCAAGGAAGTGCAGCTAAAGTGGAAGAAAACACGAAGAAGTCAGTTGTACAAGCCTCCAAGATACCGCAGGGCGTGTCAAAGACACAGATTTCCTCGCCGAAAATAGATCAGGTAGAAATAGAAATTCCTATCAGTTCTCAGGCCGATTTAGGGGTTGTAGAAATTGTAAAGAAATCGCTATCAGAGGCACCAGTTGTCCAACACCCGCAGGCTGTGTCAGAGAACACAAAAGAAGCCAACCCTTCACAAGAGAAAAAGTCGCGAACGTCTGTTTTGCAAAAAATCAAATCAATCGAGGGCATTTTGAAAGAAGACTCAAATACATGTAAATTATCCGAGCCAAAGCAAGTGAAGTCTCACATGACTCCTGGAAAGATTCAGCCCCAAAATGTCTCTAAGCCGACAGAGTCTATTCCAAGCTATGTAGGTAAGCCTCGAACACCAGTAGGATCTCCCTTATTTCCTAGAAAATTGGAATCCCCGATATCACCCAGAAAAGTGACAGCCGCAGTTGAAAATGTCAGCCGATACGGTGCTAAACCTCACGATCTGGTCTCGAATTTAATCCTGAACATTGACAACAATCAAAAGAAGTCAATGATTCCTGTTGCTGCCAAAAGCCAACAAAGCTCTCCCATAACCCCAGTCAACTCCAGTCCAATGTACGAAAATGTTCCCCTTGCAGGTCTCAAAAAGAGCTCTTCATCCGACAACAACGGC
Organism: Cheilosia impressa; assembly: GCA_948293265.1. Lineage (NCBI taxonomy): Eukaryota > Metazoa > Arthropoda > Insecta > Diptera > Syrphidae > Cheilosia > Cheilosia impressa. The sequence continues at coordinate 15,610,237 of OX411880.1, forward strand.
CGCATAGAGATATTTAACTCGAAGAGCATGGCATCCAAGCCCAAGTCACCGGAAGTCCTGCTGCGTGGAATAAAACCGTTTCCCCCTGAGGATGTCAAGTCGGAGATTCTGTCCAAAGACTTCCAGCAGACTGCGCTGAATGACTTCTTGGGCGACCTTGAGTCTTGGCAGCCAAAAATCGTCGGCGAACAGCCAAAACACAGTGCTGAAGAAGCTCCCACTGAAAGTGTCTCTACAAATTCGGTCTCACAAAGTCCCGAACAAATCGTTCAAAAGACCAACGTAGCCCCCAGTGAACCGCCCCAATCCGACGAGCCCCTTGCAAGTCTTTCAACTCCTGAAAAGACAAATGATATTTCCAAAGCTGTAGAGAAAAACCTTCAAAAGACCAACGTAGCCTTGAGTGAACCTCCTAAATCCGACGATCCCCCTGGAAATTCAGAAACTCCAGACGATGTTTCTAAAGTGGAAGAGACGAAGAAAACCGTCGAATCTGCTTCGAAACTTGCTTCTCCCGACAAAACTGTTGCACCCACAGACCCCCTTCCCTTTGAGAGCTGTGTTGATATGTTGCAATCGTTTTTGGCAGCTGAACGCTCTCACGCAGCACGCGCTACCCCGAATGAGTCCGAAGTTGTAAAGAAATCCAATCCGTCAGATGTTTTTCTCCGCCAGGAGACAGTTGTCGAAGTACCATGTTCGAAACTTGATGTCAAAGACCTCCCTGATCCGAATTTCATTCGAACACCCTGCATTGATGTCGATTGTGTTACACAATCTCCCCAAATTCAACTACGTGATAGCATCACATCGAGTGCCGGTGATAGTTCACCATCTTCTGAGATAACGGTTATCTTTAAGCCAAACGCCAATCCAACTCCGGGATCTCCCACGCCCAACAAGTCGTCGCTTATGCAAATAGCGAATCGAGTTGGCTCTCCCATAGCCGGTAGACGCAATCCTCCGCAGCCGGTTCACGAGAACCCGTGCCTCAAACTCGATGTTAAGGACTTACCCGATCCGAATTTCATTCGCACCCCGTGCATTGATGTAGACAAGAAGGTGCTGACCGAATGCAATGCCACCCCTTCGCGGCCATCATCGCCGTCCACACCCACTTCACGGCTGCACAAAGCCAACGCAGAAGTTCTCAAAAAAACCTGTGATGAAATATCGAATACTCCACCCCTTAGCCCAGTGCTGGGTCGAGCCTCGTCTCCTTCGGTTGAAAAGCCAAACTTCCTCATCGCCCGCGTGGAAGTGGTTGAAACTAAAATCAAAGTGACCACTTCTAACGACGCCGAAGCACCACCAGCTGTGCCCGAGTCCCAACCGCCCCCAATGGTGGTCGAATCACCGAAACTTAGTCGGAAATCCGCTGCGAATTCGAAACCGAAAAATATATTCGAATTCCTCAAAAAGAACTTTCAATCGAAGCCCGACGCAGCAGCTGAACCCGCCGAGTTCGAACCGATTTCTGTAGATAATTCCAAGTTTTATGTGCCTTCAGATGCGATCGCTAGCAGCACCAGTAAGGCTAGTCCCCCCTCGGATCCCCAAACAAATAACGGTGTAAATATTGAAATAATCAAGACCATCACAACAGATTCGATTGTCGAACAAACCGATTCGGAATTGAACTTAACCGACGAGATCAATGAGATACTCGACGAGGAAATATCAAAGCTAGTTGTAGAAGATGCTAATCTATAGGTGTTTGTATATAGGAATATCAATCTCTCACACAAATCTACTCTCGAATGATATATACATATCGAATTTGCAAATATACATATTTATTGCTATTTATTTTCATTTTCTTTTGTATTTCACAATCAGCTGTAAGCGGTAAAATTGAAGTGCTCTTGTAAAACAAAATGTTCTTTATGTAACCTTGTTTTTTTTTTTTTTATTCTTATTTACCAGTGAAATAGTATGTGTTAAATTTATATATTTTTATGTATACAAATATTTATTATTTATAGTACTTGTTATGTGTTTTCATTTTTGTTTTGTTCGACAAATATTTTTTTTTATTTTCTTTTTTTAAACTTCTTAAATAAAATGAAAAGAAATGCAATTTTTGAAAAAAAAAAGTTGTCTAGTTACAGTTATTTATCATTATCATTATCATTATATCCATCATTCATTTATGTGAGAGTTAAAAGAAAATAGTTAGTTCAAGCCTTGTAGGTTAGGTACTTGAGAATGACTTTCATAGGAGCATTTGTTAACCAACCACTGATGCCAACCCTACACAATTTTCTGTATATCTACAGAATTTTCACCTTGCCTACAGAAATACAGAATTCAGATTCAAATATACAGAATTTTCAGATTCCATTGAAAACTAAAAATACTTACCAAAATAATGCGTTTCCACCTTAACAAATCTATTATGTTCGCTCTAGTGATGATGTTACGTGCAAACTCCCCAGTTGTAGGTTTTTTCTCATTCTTTCTTTCTACATTTGGTCTAAATTGTGCGAGCAGCAATTAAATACCTACATTCCTTCAGCCGTCTTTGTCGTTCTACTGTGATTTTATAAGAATGACATATTGATAATTGATTGAACCGTTTAACCGTTATTTTTATGGCTGATGATGATACTATCCCTTCGTTGTAATTGACTTTGTGTATAATAATTTCAACGAAGAGTAAACTAAGAAACAAGCTTAATACAAAAAACTTAACAGGCAGAATTCCATCATCAATCATAAATACAGAATGTTACAAAATTTTTATCTTTAATCTACAGAATTTTTAAAATTTGGGTTGGCATCACGCCAACAGACTAGGGACTCTCTTTATGGATCTGTGTGAATATTTGGCGTGCATTATGAACCAATGAACTTTATTTAAACCAGAAGCAAGTGCTTTGAGTGAAGAATAAAATTAGAGGTTGCAGAGGATTCCCTAATGGACAATTTTATTGTAGGAGCTAAATTAGGAGTTTTTCTAGGCTCGAGCATTATGAGCGCACTATGAACCGAGCGTGCTCAGGTCGATGTATTTATGAACCACACTTGAGCACATAGCTGTCATTTGTAATAAAATATATTTTTTATAAATTTAATATTTATTAAATTGGGTTAACCAATAACTGGTTTAGTACCAGAACAACAAGGTTCGTCCGCCATTTTAACTATTTTTTGACTGTAAATGTGTAATCAGCTTTTCACTCAGCCTGCTCAGTCAATTTATTCTGAGCTTATAGAGCGCGCTCAAATTATGGTCTGAAAGAAAAAAGAAACACAAATTTTGAGCTCTGAATTGTCTGAGCTAAAAAAGAAAAACGAACTTTTTGTATAACAGTTCAGGTTCTGCTCTGACCTAAAAAAGAAAAACGCCTTTGGGTCGCCTTAGAGTTCACTAATTTTATTTCACATTTGTTGAGCGCTTTTTTTGATATGGAAAGGTCTTTCGGCCTTAATAATAACCAAACACTAACTTCACCGATTTGCTGGTTGCCAGCTTTAGTAACAAATGTACAGCATTAGTGAAACGGTACCAATAAACAATTAGACCATCACATTTGCGAGTGCGACAACTTTATGTCGATTTCCATTGGTTTCACTCGGGGATTCACTCATTCTGTATTCCAATGGATCAAGAAAACCTGCTTATGATGGAATTCACAAAAGTATTGTTGAAATGCCAAAAATACAATTATCTACGGCTGCTGTCAGCTGACTTGTATAAAACACATATTTTACACTTGTGTAAGTGCTTCTAGAGTGGATTCTGACTTCAAATCGAGAAGCGAAATTCTCTTCTCTGAATCAACAGAAGAATTTTTTTGGTGCTAATAGAACGATTCAGAAGTGATTTTTTTCGATTCCGAACCCTCCCGGACGCTTCTTTTTGCCCAATAGAAAACGACATTAGAATCTATTACATTTTTTGTCATCGCAGAATTAAAATTTCATAATTTGTTTTCGTGAGAACAAGCTCAATAGTTTATTGCACAACGAGGATTTAATTGTAATAAAAGAAATATATAAATTGAAGCGCAAATTAATTTGCCCCCAACAAATATATTTTAAAATAGGAAATGCACAAAATATCCGCTGAGGCGCTGATCTGTCAAATATCATATGCACATCAGTAATGCCCTATTGGACACAATTTTCGCTACTTTTTATAGCACGCTTTTTACGCTTTTCTAATAATTCACGATTAATTTCTGAGCGAATTTATGTCGTAATAAGATCTCTTTCAAATTATTCAATAAACGGAAAACAGTTTAGAATGCTTTGATTTATTCGTAGGCTGATGATGCAAATCAAAGCTTAGCTTGTTAATTCATTTTCGTTTGAATTATAGTTTTGCCAAGCAACGAAACAGTTATTGCAAAAGTAGATGGAAGTGTGAAAATAAATATACAGTCGACTCTCGTTAATTCGAAACTCGAGGGACTCTTATGTGGTATTCAGATTTGCTCTCAGATTTCAGATTTCGTGTGGCTAATCGAATACAAAAACGTCACTTGCTCTTATTTTTGTTGATATTTGTGCGACTACAATATGTGTAGCCTTCGACACTTTTCCAAGCGTTTTCTATTCACTGGTTAAATTTTATATGAAAACATTCAAAATGATCGCCCGGATTGATTTCTAAACATTTGTACATTAACAATTAACAAAAATAGATCCACCCGATGCAATGCATTTCTTTGCAGTTGAAAAATTTCACTAAAATGTAAACAAACTCCACTAGTTGTCAAACTCAAACGCACGTGTATTGGTAAATCTGAAGCAAATCTGAGGCTCTGAAATCTGAAAAAGATTGCTTTTTTTGTACCAAACGAACATGAAAATTGCTCTGAGAGCAAAAAAAGTGTTTTGAGAGCGCCCAATCGAACACGACATTAAAATATTACGAATTATCGAGTGTTTGAAATATCAAACTAATCATAACAAAAACAAAGGCTCGTGTACGATAATACAAGTTTGAACTTGTCTCAAAATGTACTTACAATCTTTCCGTCTCTTTCTCTCTGGAACTTTGAAATGTCGAGTATTTGACGCCGATGAGTTCGAATTAACGCGTCGTTTTGTTACTGAGCAATGATTTTTTACATTCAAATTACTGAGTGCATAAAAAAGTATTGATTTCATTCGAAATATAGAGATTTTGTAGGGAACTCGTGAGAACTTTGAATTATAAAGAGGTTCTCAAATTATCGCAGGGTTGAATTAACGAGAGTCGACTGTAATTTGATCTTTTAAAAATTTAAAGCCGTGGACATTCTTCTACACAAAAGCTGTCATGAGTGTTCTCCTCCATGAATTTAGATGAAATAAAACAGAATTCTGTATACCTGTATACTTCCTCCAGAAGTTTCTAATTATTTCGGGTGGATTTTGCTGAATTATTGTATCTATACTTTTAGCAAAGTCAACCTTTTCGCACCAAACATTGATTCAAAAGAGATTCTCATTCTCGGGGAACGCGTTTCTTTTTCAAAGATGGTTTGGTTGCAGTCGAATATCTACCTGAGCCGCTTAAGGTACTGAGAATTGTACAAAAAAGTAGGTATTCAGGTATGAGCAGTCCAATCTCAAGTGAACAGATATTTTATTCACTTTGCGACGACTCCTAAGAAAGCATTGGAAAGATCCCAAACTTATATGAAACTTTTACTACGCATTCGTTACTTGCAAACAATCAAAAAGCAAGCATAAGTTCGACACCGGCTAGGTTCAGAGAAGCTTTACGTCCTCGAGCACTGTTCAGTGCTCTGATTTGAACCGGAAGAGAAAAACTTCTAATTATCGTCGCGCGCTATCGTCTCTTCTATCTTAAATGCACTTCTTCATGTTTGGCTTGGACACACTGGACATGAACAGTGCCGACTTTAGAATAGGTGAACGTAAGAATTTCATCCGAGTAAAGGTTTTTTTTTGACTGAGAAAAACTTAGAACGAGAAATTAAGGGCTCTGAATAAATTCTGGCTCGTGATTTCTCGTTTATTCTCTGCATCGGTATCATTTTCGGAAAAGTTGTATAGAGGCAGGTAGAACATTTTGTTAACTCCTTCGAAGTTGCCTTCGTTTATTACGAGATTTTGGCCAAGTCACTGATGCTGAGAGTTCTTTCTTTATTACAGCATATAGGACGTTTTGTTTTTATAATCAGGCAGTGATAACCATCACCGATGACCTATGCAGAGAATGCGGTGACGGGGAGGTGCATGAGGACACCCCACACTCTTTCCGCCATTGCCCAGTACTCTGCCACATCAGGAACAAAACGCTTGGAAAATGCTTTTTCGGGGACTTAGCAAGAGGTCTATAAATGGCCTGCTTAAATTTTGTAAATGCCTAGGAATGGTGTTTTATAACTGCGCATAGTGTGGGGGTCATAAACCCTATAAAGTTTGTTTGACGTGGCCCTAGTGCGAACTGGGTTAACCCTAATGCGTTCGATATAGCACTGAACTCGTCCTGGTACTGAAAACCTGTGTTTCACATGACATCTAGGGCACCCTAGCTGTGCCTTTAACCGACCTTAGTCAAATTCTCGGGGGGCAAGAATTCAGTGCTGAGTTTTGCTGTCTCTTCGCTTGCTGTCATTCATTTTCAAACTCGTCATCTACATTGCGAACACTTTTATCAACTATTTTCATTATGGCTAACCCAAATTCAGAATTTAGTTCACTCATTTTTAACAATAAACGGGAAAAGTGCTACCAAACTATAAATATTTGTCAATAACAACAACTGACAGACGTCAGGGCAACATTTTGCGTTCGATATAGAAGCCGAATTTTCAGGGTTGTGCAGGGTTTTTGACAGGCGTGAAAATTAGCTGACACTTTTCGGTGCGCACTAGTGCTAGCCACGTCAAACAAACCTATTGATCTTATTATGGCGTGTGCAGGTTTATTCTGTCTTGCCAATCCACTTACCTAGCCTAATCAGGCAGTCCCTTCTGCGCCTCCATCGTTTCAAAACGTTCTCTCCTTGGACATCTACGCTGATTTGTCAAGTGTAGTTGATAATTGTGGATATAAATCAAAGCGATTAAGAAAGACTCGTTAAAGTCTTAAAACAAAAGCTTTTGTGGAATAACATGCTTCTACATTAAATGTCCCACTCAAATGCAATCCAGTTTGTATCGGATTTTTGTATGGCACCAACCTAGCTGCACTGTACTATAAACCTCTATTTGTTTTGTCTGTGACTGTACCTACAATTAGTTGCTACAATGTTCACACAATTGTATCGTTTATAGGTTTTTCGAAAGCCTCTAAGTAGACTTGCTTTTCATGCGGAACATTAATTTCGTGCAACATCTTCTAAATCATAAAAGTAACCATAAATCTTCCAATACATTTTAAGTCTGAAAGTATCAATCCACCCACATGCGAATTTGGTTTTGGTGATGCAGGCTGCAACGCATAAGGCTTTATGAATAAAGATTTTTGAGGTGGTACCTACTGGAATAAAAGTGAAATTTAGTGAACGAGTTTAGTCACTCCTAACTTAATGTAATAAATACGACTGCCAATGCATGACAACTAACGGCAACAAAATGCACTTTTAATGATACTTATTTTCTTTGAAAATGTGTGCGATAGCGTGCGGCGACATAAGTTAGTTAAAATCATTTTCCAAGTCTATTACCTGTTCACACGATAGATTAAACTTTTTAACAGAAAAATGTTCTCTCAAGTATGACTTCATTCACGAATAACAAAACAGTTGCAATAGCAGTCAATGTTTCTGTCATTTCACTGCCATTCGCCATATTTGTCAATTGGTCTGTTCCTTTACTTTTAAATTTTACTAACTCTTACAAACTTTTACTCAATGCTCATCTCAAAGGATTCTTTTTACGATGAAAGTGATTCGGGATCAATCGAACTTCTTTTTGATGAATCCGAGTATGTGAAAGAGTTTGTACTGATTGACCTACAAGCATTCGATGAGAGGAAAAAGCGACACTGCATTAAAAATTGCGAGCAGAAGATTGTCCCTTCTTAAAGCGACAAAGAATTTCGTCGCCACCTTCGAAAAGAATCTTGAGAAAATCATTCAGTTTTATTTTGTCATTTTATAAAAACATATGCGCCAGCACCCGTATGCCAAATAGGACAACAAATTTCGAATCATCTGTCAATAGTCAGGTGATTGACAGCTTTTCCAATTCTTAAGCCAAGAAATTTGTTGAATAAAATCTCGTAAGATTCGCAGTGGAGGGGTAATATCTTGCTCTCTCGATGACTCTCTCTTTTACGAATTTTTCCAGTTCAGGCGTTGAATGAAAATTCGTAAGAGTTAGTTAAAGTAAACGAACATACCTATTGACAAATATGGCGAATGGCAGTGAAATGACAGAAACATTGACTGCTATTGCAACTGTTTTGTTATCCGTGAATAAAGTCATACTTGAGAGAACATTTTTCTGTACCACTTTTTGAACTATGCATCAGCCAGTTTTCATTGATTACTATAAAAGCGCGCGTTCTATATCTATTTCGTAATGTCGTTTTCCATTGGGCAAAAAGAAGCGCCCGGGAGAGTCCGGAATCTAAAACCGTTCCATCGGCACAGAAAGTACTCTTCTGGTGATTCTGAAAAGCGAATTTCGCTTCTCGATTTGAAGTCAGAATCCACTCAAGAAGCACTCACATAAGTGTAATTTATGTGTTTTATAGAAGTCAGCTGACAGCAGCCGTAGATTTTTTTGTTGGCATTTCACCAATACTTTTGTGGATTCTTTCAGAAGCTGTTTTGTTGTTCCATTGGATTTCAGAATAAGTGGATCCCCGAGTGAAACCAATGGAAAATGACATAAGTGTCTCACCTCTGACATTTTGACAGTATTTTCCATTCTTACTACAAAAGTAAAGGAACAAACCGAGTTTCGAGTTATTCATACCAAGGCCCCCGCTCTATCATGAGCTTTGTTTATGAAACCTTTCCAGAGAAACAGAATTTTTTTCCGTGAACTGTTGTAGATGAATTTATTTTGATTGTAGAAATTCACTGGAACATCTGAAATTTTCCAGCAAATTTTCTGAATGTTCTGAGGAACGTATTTCTGTTCTTCGGCTTCAGTGACTGAACCTCACTTGCTGACATTTATTTAAAGCAAGTACTGCAATGTCCTCATTGGTAAATAAGCAGCAAAAAGATCCTTCTATTATTTTAAACACTTGTCTCAAGGGGAGCGAACCTATATAAAAGTGATGCCAGATGCCTGCAAAAAGTTCATTAGTTCTTGCAACTCTGCCACCTACAACTGATGGTCACACTCAAGTACCTTTAGGGCTTAGCAAATTTGTTTCGTTACGCATTCATAAAAACCTAACTCATTTTTCATCAAATCAAAATTAACAATTTTTCTACTTTTTTTCGAATTTTTTTCCCCTCACGCAGCAACAAATAATGTAGTCATCTCAACGCAAAATCAAACGAATATTTAAAAACGAAAAAAAAAACCAAAACTTAAATAGAAAAACAAATAATTTCCACAAAGGATATCGCTTTGTTCATATTTCAATTATGATCTGGATGTACTCTATCTCGTATATGTGTGTTCTAGCTGTTCTTTGGTGTGTTCACAGTCTATTTTCATTCTGAGATAAAAAAAAAAACAAAAAAGATATCAAACAAATATTTACAAAGTTACAAACAAAAATATGCGATTTTACGAATTTATGGGTGTTTTTAGTGCACTTAAATTTATTTACAAAGAAATTACACAAAACAAGAAAATTAAAAGGAACCGCTTTACATTACAATACGCCTTTGGAAAGTGGCAATAACTGTTGATATTTACTCTATAAGCTGATTTAAATCTACTGTCGAATATTTATGATATCTATACGCACTAAATTGAATCACAATAATTTATGAAACAAAAGGTAAGGATCTGGATTTTGTTGGTGTGTAAGATTCCTGTTTTATTTTCAATAGATAATGCATTTTGTTCTCAAGTTAATTGTATTATATATTTATTTCGCATATAGCATGATGTTAGTTGTGTTTTAAAAAAAAAATTAAACCTAAAAAAATCTATTTTTTTTTAAATAAAAGTTTTTAACTAACGACGTTGTATTGTCAATTGCGAATTGCAAAATGAAGTCTCTTACCAATAAAGAGATTTTAGTTTTGACTCTAAATTTAAGGAGTTCACAATGGCTACATTTATTTTCAATCCAAGTTTTGCAATTGTGAGCTTCCGTAAATTTGATGTCGAGAATATAATTATTTATTGTACTGATAGCTTTTTCTATAAAATATGTTATTATAGTCTTTTTATAGCAATTCTGTATATAGGCCTCTAGAAGGGCGAATTGCGTAGCCTGTTTTTGTTGATGGTATTTTGTTTAAAAATAATGTTAGGTCAATTTGATTTTTCGTCAAAAGTCGGTAGAGTATTCTAGATTTGATGTTTTTCCCTCATAAAAAATTTAATTTAGAGCCTTTTGCTCATACGACTCTTAACGATTTAAGTTCTACTTAAATACTTATGGGCTACTTTGTTTAGGGCATAAACTGTCACATTAGAGTTTATATGGAACCTAATTCGCTATCAGCAAACGGCCCTTAGTGAATTTTCTTTGTTTTATTCCTCTGTCACTGTCAATAATTTTAACACATTTCCTGTCTGATTTATGTTTAGTTTTTCTTGTTATGTCGTAAACTATAAACGAGATAATTATGGGTCATATGGCATTGCAGTAATATTATTATTGGCGTTAGATTTTTGATTCTAGCTGAAGCCAACGTAATCATGTTGTGGTCGACATTTTAGTATGTCCGCTGTCAAAACACATAAAAAATCGAATTTATCTGATAATTATATAAATATGGTGGCAAAATGTCAAAAATGACAAATATGGTTAAAAGCAGCAACACATTCTTTGGCAAGCTTTACTAATTTGCCCAGTATTGATTTTCATTTAAGAAATGTTAATGCATCCCAAAAGACTGACAGAATTTTCGCAAGCTGCATTTTCCGATGTCTTGTAATTAGTCCTACCACAGCAAAAGCTGTCGCTGCAAAACAGTGTCAGCTCTGCCAAAAAGCCATAGTCTAAAAAAACTTTTTTTTTTTGACCAGCAACGTTGACTACCAATTTCAGTATATTAAGAGGTTCTGCTGAAGAGGACTAGAGCTCTACAAAGCAAAAGAAATAACTTGGGAGTTCCATAATGTGGTGGGAGCAACCATAACTGATAGTACTGCTTTTAGTTACTGTTTACAAACTTCAAATGTATGAAAACGTCCATAAAAAGTACACAATCCGATTCCAAAGGAAGTTTCAAAAGTGTCTTATGACTTTGGTGAAGCTTTCCAATTCGTGGTAGGTAAGGAAAACTGATCACATTCATAAAAAGAATGACTGTTCCATTTCAAAAGAACAATCAATCTGAAGGACAAGCCAAAACTGAAAAGAAATGTAAGAACTCCAAGCTACTTTAACAAAAGATGTGTCTTTATATGTTTTTACATCACGCAGATATTATTTTACGCTTTAGCCTCCTGGCACTTAACAATAGAAGTCAATTTGTATTTGTAAGAAATGTGCTGCCAAAGTCTTCAATGAACAGACCTGCTGCATTTGATTGTTTTTTTTGTTGTTTTTTATTCGTATTTAGTAAAAACGTTAATCAATCAAAAATCTGTCAAAATATGTCAAGTGTTTCAACTATGACCATATCTTTAAGTTTCCGCTGTTAAAGTGATGACATTCGGCCTAACTAAACTTTGGTCTGGTTATTAACATTTAAATTTTACAAATTTTTTCTAACGAATTTTTATCTAATGTTGTTGCTCAACAAGGAAAATTTCGTAAAAGTGTAGTCATCGAGAGGGCAAGATATAACCCCTCCACTGCGAATATTACGAGTTTTGACTCAACAAATTTGTTGGTATAAGAATTGGAAAAGCTGTCAGTCACCTGACTGTTGACAGATGATTGAAAGTTTGTTGGCCTAGTTGGCGTACGCTTGCATATATTTTCATTTCCTGCCTTTAAAATGGTTTCAACAGGCGGCAAAATAAAATTGAACGTAACATTTTTCCTCGCTGTAAAGAATGGACAATCTCCTGCACGTACATTTTAATGCAGTGTCGCTTTTTCTTCTTCTCGAATGCTTGCAATTCAATCGGATTCAACAAAAATTAGTTCGATTAATTCCGAATTACTTTCATCGATAGATGAAATTCATTTTAATGTTTAACCAACACTTTTCTGTAGCCGTACAAAATCTGCTTTCTGTCTTCCTTCAAGTTTTTTAGCTGTCAAAGTTAATTTTATTCTGACAGCTGCCAGTTCTTATTGGTCTCGATGGGATAGAATGTCCTACATGAACCTGTCGATTAAATTTGATTTAAGGCTACACGGATGCGTAACAGACTGAGTACTCAGTTGATATTTCAATTTGAATGTATGTGAAGTATTAAGACTGAAGTTAGTTACTTAAGACGACGAGACTTTTACGAAAAGTTACGTTTTTTGTAAGTTGCAGTAGAATTAACTTGGACAATTAGGAAATATACCTACTTATTGGCCGCATTCAAAAATCTAGTTATCTTAAGTCGACTAGATTGGTCTGTATAAGATGTAACCTGAACGCAAAGACTAGATTGGTCGGAAACGTCACTCTTTCTGCGTCAGCTACATATGAGAGCTGTCAACTTAGTAGTCGGTCACGAATTTCTTGACTAGATTCGCCGGCTACCCCTCCATAAACGTCAACTGAGACAGCTGCTCATTTGACCGATTTCCCCCAAAACAAAACCGAGATACACTTAGTAAGAGAGCTGTCAGACTTACTAAGCTAGATACTTGAACGTCCCCACTTACTTAATCCAAGCCTCTCCAGTTAGCCCGGTCCTTAGCTAACTGCCTCCAGTTGCGCACTCCAAGTCGACTGAGGAGCGCCACCTAAAGCGAGGTCTTCCTCTACTGCGTTGACCCTCCGGGTTTGACTCGAAGACTCTACGGGCCGGAGCATTTGTGTCCATCTGCTGTACATGTCCGAAGGTCACTGTCCTTATTTCGTTTCGCAGGGTTGTCAACAGTAAATCCGTAATTTTCCGAGGCTTTTAGTTCCTTCACAGGAAATATACCTCCACAAGGTAATTTTGACAGAATGCTAAGTATGAGACTTATCAAATGATTCACAGTACCTACATCCAGTGCAGCATTCTCGGACTGCATTGTTAGTTGGTAGTAGAAACGCCTTTCTCTACTATCAGTACTTTTGGCTTTCAGTTCAGTTCTACTATGTCACAGAGTCTATCTCAGGTTTCGGATTCTTCAGTTACTATCCATTTTAATATAGTAGTTCTTGGAAAGAATTCTCCCGAAACACTTAAAAAGTGTCCGCCGTATAAATTCAGACTTTTTCTTTGCTGCTGTTGCCTCGATGCCTCAACAGATGGAGACACAGCGATGCATATCGTTACATTTAGAACCACATCTCCATCCCTTACCCAAACGAATTAGATTCGGTTAAAAAACAACCCATCGAAAGTAGACAGCTTATTGCAATCACCTTCAATCGAAACCATTTAATAGAAGCTCACGTATAATATCTATCGCATTTAGCTTAATTAATTAACGCACCTTACTCACTAGGTTTATGTGTAAAAAGTATGAACAAAAAGAAGAAATAATCGCAGATCTATAAACGATAAGTCAATGTTTGCAACAGTACGCTCCATTCCGTAATCTAGACGACTACCTTCCGCGCGAACTACAGAACAGAAGGGATTACTGGTCGAATGTGTGGAGAAATGAGTTCCACCTTTGCCGGCTAGAAAGTGGTGGCCATTTCGCGTTCAGTTGATATTCTGCACTCGTTAGGTGCACTGTGTGTCCGGTGTTTTGCGCTGCTCAATTGAATGTTATCCTAAGAAGAGTTGCGTTTACTTATTTTGTTTTCCCTTGTTTTACGTGTGATTTGCTGCCTTTTATGTGCGTTTTGTTTATCTCTGTTTGCTTTGTTGTGCAATGAGTTCTTGTTCTAAATTGCATGTGCATTCCTAGCGCACTCTATAGCGTTCTGCATTCCAATTCACAAAAGATGCTAATCGATTTTTCGCACTTTTTGTTCCAGATAAACGAAGCACTTGAGTTGGCCCTGCTGGCGATCGATCAAGAAGCAGACATTATTACCGACATGGAGGAGAACACCATCAAGTCCAGTCCAAAACATTCAGATGCACAAAGTGATGTAGACAAGTCCAATTCTCATAGTGTGGGGTCATTTGAACCGATCTACGAGAATATATCCACGGCGACGAGAGACGACAGCGATGATGAGACATTTCCTTTGCCGCCACCTCCTCCGGTACCTTTGCCGCCGGATGTGCCTTACCACGATGATGCAATTATCGTGGAGACTATTCAGAAGGTCTCCAACCTCACCATCATCGAACGCGACATCTTCAATAGCAACAGCTCTCCGCCAAAGATCGTCGAAGAAGAACCCTACTATCAGGTGCCAAAGTCCTGTGAGCCTCTCTATCAAGTTCCAAAGCTACAGAAGCCAATCCCATTGTATGAGAATATAGAAATGTTCTGCACAGCCCGTGGGGAAGAGTACTCCAACGCAAGCATTCCATCGCACCTGCAGCCGCCCAAGGAGAAACCACCACCGCCACCGATTATGGAGACTGTGGATAGTGAAGACGCGGACGATGACGATGCAGAAACAGGAAGTGCCGGCGGAAGTAGCACGAACACTTATGAGACTATACCACGTAGCGGGGTAGGCAATGGTGGCGCCCTAGAGCCACCAATAATGCGAATGAATTCCACGAAACGCATCAAGAAGGAGCTGCGCAACAAACGGTCCAGCTTCCTGGGGATCGAAGGATCTGATGATAGTTTCTTGGAGCTTACCGTTGTTCCGCCACCCGATATGGTGCAACTGCTGCAGGAGGAGAGGCGGTTGGATAAGCAATTGTACATAAAAGCTGGTCTCTATGACAATTCCGATGCTGGTAAGTTGAACTAGATCACTGTGCGACTGGGTGGGTATGGGCTGGTGACAAATGGAATGTCAACTAATCCATTTAGGGTTGCAAAAGACCTTTAGCTTTTGTTTTAGCATTTTTTTTCGTTTTTATCAGACACGAAGGGAAATCAATAATGTACAGAATGGTAAAAGTAAATCTAATCGAAGGCAACTGCCACTTTGCGGAGGCGTGAGTGGGTAGAGCACTGATTTGACTGTGACTCAAATCAGAGGTGATTCAGAGAAACCATACGACTTCGCGCAAAACGTTATTGGGAAAACAAAAGTCCGGGGTGAGATGTATTAGTTTTGTTATCGTTGACGTGGGTTTTTAGATGTTTCCTTGTCTGCGAATGTGCTCCCAAATGACGTTTGCAACTGGCTTCATAGACTATTTGGTTAGAGGTCTCTTTTTGAAAGGATGCAACCAAATTGCACGTAAACAGATGAAACAGCAAAAGTAAAATAACACATCTTGGATGGACGACATTTGCAACCGACGTTTGTCAATCGGCTGACTCCCTCATGGAAGTATCAGTTTCTCCTTAAATTGCATCCTTTTCATTATTCTTCTAACTAAAGTTCAGTTTCAGAATTAGGGTCCCCGACAGTCTACATTATATCGTTGCTGACTCAAATTCGCTAATCGATTTCTTACTTCATATTCTAGGTGAAAGCCGTGACTCGGGAGTCTCGGAGAATCACTCGCGACAGAGCAGTGAACCATTTACCAACTCCTCGGACGAGCCCGATCATCATGAGGAGCTTTTAGCCATTCATGCTCGAATGAATCACAATGCTGAGCAGCAAAGATTACTGATGCCACAAAATCAGATCAACCTGATACCGGGTATCGAGGAAGCTAATGCCAAAATGCAATGCATTGAGGATCAAATTCGTGAACAGGAGGAAGTATTGCGTGTCGAAAGGGAACTTCTCCAACTCGAGCAAGAGGAACTGAAGCGACAGCGTGACAACTTGATGCTCCGCGAGAATATAGCTCGTCGTGAGCTGCAGCATGGCGCTAAGATGTTAATGTCTGCGAATCGCAGATCCTTGCAAGATCTGAATGCGACCATCAATAATAATAACCACAACAATAATAACAACAACAGCAACAACATCTACGCAAACATACAGAATCAACAAGTCTATCAAATCGAAACAGACTATTGCAGGTCAATGTCTGACTTGCCTGACTTTCGTGGCTCCAAGTTAAGTCAGATGCCCCCAATGAAACCGACACGTTCGCAAATAATGCCCGAGGAGCACGTTCAACTGAGAATGTCACAACCGAATGTGCATTTGCCAACATCGCACGGTAACATGACAAGGAATGCTTTGCACGCTCTGAGTGCAACACCAAAACCAAAATACAATGACGCCTGGGTGCATACGAAGAAGGAGTTCGGCGACACCAATGTTGACAACGGGTGGTTGTCGTATCAGCAGAAGAGAAAATCCGTGCCCGATACGTTTAACTACAATAATCATTGGCTGGTTCAGGAAGCCGAACAGAGACGAGTCGAACAACAGCGTGGATTGAGGAACACCACCAACGGCTGGATAAGGGGTGTGAACAGTACTAATGTAAGCGTGCCACCAAATACGAAGAACAGCGGCGCCAATGATAACAAACCTTTGCCGGATGCTGTCATTCAGACACTCACACAACGAGTACAGAGCAAGGGAATCGGGGAGCGAAAGAGGTGGGTACTTTAGGATTTGAGATAATTGTGCGACGGCGATCAACTTGCGTTTATTTCCAGATTCGAGGACTCACCAGCGATTGTGCCAAATCATCAAATTGGGTCACAAAGTATTTTGCACAACTCATCACCAACGCGCCTATTGGAGAAGAGTATGCACCAATACCAACAGCAGCAGCAACAGGACAAGATACTTAGTGTGAGCGGCAAAAAGAAGTGCTCGCACTGTGGCGATGAGCTAGGTAAGCAGAATTTATTATTTTATTTTTTTTCCTTCTAGAGAACAAGTTTGGTTTACACATGGAAATTGATAGATGAAGCTTAGGTATGGTGGCAATTGAAATTAATTTGTATTGCGTTCCATTGCTCAATTTGATATTACACCACGTCGGTGAGGCTTGGTTAAGGGAGACGCGACCGACAAGTTCTGTCGGTCTCTTGCGACAGTAGCCTTGTGACGTCAATCAATGACCACATCGCTAGTTGATGTGGCATTTGTTTGTTTGAAAGCATATATCTAGCCTTGTCCTTCAGGATCGGTCAATTGCGCTTGTTCTTCAATCGCCTTGAATGCCTCATTAACCTTTTCTGCTGTCAAAAACGCAGGCTATCAAGTTTTAAAGAATTTTAACGAATTATTTCGATACAAATTCAGTGCTGCGTCCGGTTTGTCTGTAATTTGCGACAGCCTGCTAATTACAATCTAAGGAGATCTTTGTCTCCTGCGTCTGAACTGCAGAATCTCGATTATAAGACCTTATCTTGTGATTGTCCCATACTCGACACAAGTGTTAACCGACCGCGTTACTGTCCATCTGGTCAATGAGGTGACTCTATACGCACGTAAGCGTATAAACTAAAGAAAAATTCAGTAAAGAGCATGAAGAAACAGGCTACTCCTTCATTTGTTATTCCATGAAGTGTGTTCCGGTTTTATGAAGTCAATCAATACTAGTGCTAGAATAAAGTTTTCCACAGATTTCATGAGGCAAATGCGTTCATTGTTTCGCAACATAAAGGGTGTCCTATCATTCACGCAAAATGTTTGATAGAAAATGCAGATTCTTAGTTAGAAAGCTTACATTATTTATTGGTTCATAGAGTATGCAGATTGAGGTTATGTCTGGAATAGCACATCGGACAAATAGCCGTCACTGCTTTGCTGGCAAGTGTGTACTCTTTTATGGATATTTTCTATGACCGCTTCGCATAAATGTGGCTGAATTTCAATAATACACCTCCCAACTTCCTCTTTCAAGGCTTTGGTGGTTGTGGGCTTGTTTACATAGACCTTTGACTTGAAAAAACCCCAGGAAAAAAAGGCCAATGGCGTTAAATCGGAAGATATGGATGGCCAATTTAGATCGCAAAAACGACCGATTACACGATCAAAAACGAACTCTCCGCCGCATGGTCAGTAGTCTTCAGTTCTTGAGTCAATTGAACTTTGTAAGCATAATGTTTCAAGTCTTTCGTGAGAATTCGATGTAGAAAGCTTTTCGAAATGCCCAATTCTTGACTACTTTGTCGAATTCACTATCATGGACTGTCCGCAATACTCTCGCGAACTGCTCCGATGTTTTCTGTTGAACGTGACTGGAAACCCAGAGTGTTTAAGATCACTAATTGCTCCAGTCTCCCTGAATTTTTCAATTATTCTCCTCACAGTTGATTATTTTAAATCACTATGACGGCCATATTTTGTACGAAAATTGCGGACTGTAGCTGAAAAAGCTTCATTATTTTTAAAATATTGCCTAACAATGAAAATGCCATGTTCTTTCGTATAGCGCTCCGTTTTTACTAACCCCGAATGTCAGATGTCACATAGTTATCTTTTTATCATTGGCATCACTGTAGTATTAAATGGCGCAAAACTCAAATTCAAAATGGGACACCCTTTATAACCACCATGTGTATACCAATACTTTCTCTAACCGTTTAAATAAAATATCAATCAAGTCTTTGTATCTACGCATGCTGCACAGAAAGTGATGATGCTTCTTGTAAGAAGAGCCACAGCACGATCAAATACATTGTTTGGGTTTAAATGTAATTTTCCATCTAACAAGGAAATCCTCCTACTTAAGCTTTTACTAATCAAGCACTTATCTCTTCCCAATTTTGTAGGACGTGGAGCGGCCATGATTATCGAATCTCTGGGACTCTTCTACCACATTAATTGTTTCAAATGTTGCGTGTGTCATCTACAACTGAGCGATGGACGAAATGGTACCGATGTTCGTGTTCGAAATCACAAGCTCCATTGCCAAAACTGCTACTCCAGCGATGATGGAATCAAATTCAGTTGTGTATAGCTCTCACTCTCTCTCTCTGTTTAATTTTTTTATTAGTATTTTGCGTGTGTTAGTCTATTTATGTAACTGCAGCATTGCTGTGGATTTTAAATGAATATAGTTAAAACGAAAAGCAAAATTGTAAATTCAAAAAAAGATTATAAATAAACTTGAATTGACGAAACCGGTTGCAGGATTTCAAACACGAGGCAAAGGCATGCCGTCTCCCCCATTTGCTGTGGCAGCTGTAAATTGTGTCCGAATTCTCTTAAAACACGGTTTGGAATTGTATCTTTCTTCCATTTAAATAATTGTTATTATAGTTTTAGCTGTTATTTATATTATAAAATTATATTATACATATGAATATAAAGAAAAAAAAAAGCAAACAAACATATTTTTGAATTGATTTAATATAAAACAAAACAAATAAATTATTCAGTTATTTTAAATTTTATTCATACACAATCACATTCACATTATATCCACATCTTATTTACATAACAAGGTTTCTTTTGTTTTTGTTTTTAATTTTTCCTTTTTTTTAAATTAACAAATAAAACTGTTATTGAATTGATAACTGGGCTTTTTCAGCAGTACTTTTTTCAGTAAATTTGCTGTTAGAATAACATTGAACTGTCGTTGACAAGTTCCATTGCAACTGCTGTGTCCCACTCGCGGGCAAATGGATAGTAGTAGACGTTTTCCCATCGATTTCGGCTGGGGTAGTAGTGTGTTATCTCTTCACTGGAAATGCTGTACAAATCGTTACCGATGGAAAACAGTTCGAAGAATTCTCTAAAACAGAAAGGAAGGCGTGCAACTGTGAAAATAAATATATAATTGGTGCAGCAGGTCCTTTAGGATCTTCTTCTTAAAGCTATTGGCATTTGTGAGTTTTATTTTTTTGAGGGCGCATACACGAAACCATCAACTAAGTATGGGTGGAAGAAATAATGCTCGAAGACTGGACTATCAGCTCCATATGACCCATCTACGAAAAAGGCGATTCTTTATATCTTCCAAGAACTATCGAGGCATGTCGATTCTAAATGTCGCATTTATGCGAATCTATCCAACGTACTGCGTGAACACCTCAAACCGTTTTGCGTGTGGCTTCCGGCCCGGCAAATAGACTACTGACCAACCTCCATATTAATAAACGCTGCGTCAAATTTATCAACTCGTTGTTCAGCAGTTACGTCAAATTTGTGTGTGCTATCTGATGTCTACTAGCTAACTTACTTGTGCACATTTGTTTATTAATACGGGGGCAAATGTTTACGCTGAGGCAGAACCTGGAAAAGACCTATAATTTCAAGTTGAGACTCACCACCTTTTCATCGACTTCAAAGCCTCGTATGATAGCATTCATCGTCAGCCCTATATGGCGATGGCTTTATTCGGGCAGTACTGATAAAGCTGAGTCGCGTGACACTCGAAAGCGCGCGCTGCCACGTGCAGTTTAGGAGTATAGCAAACTTTTTCCCAATGCGTCGGATTCGACAAGAAGTTGTGCTATCATATGACTACTTCAATCTCGTGCTGAAGCAGAAAGTGCGCACGTCAGGTGTCATCACGGAAGGCACTATCTTCAACAGGTCCGTTCAACTACTCCAGACGATATTGACATCATCGGTCG
This sequence comes from Cheilosia impressa, assembly GCA_948293265.1. Classification (NCBI taxonomy): domain Eukaryota; kingdom Metazoa; phylum Arthropoda; class Insecta; order Diptera; family Syrphidae; genus Cheilosia; species Cheilosia impressa. The sequence goes on from OX411880.1 coordinate 15,630,877, forward strand.
CTCCCAGCGTGCCGTGATAGAGGCTTTTACGGCGATTGAAGAACAGTCGAAATTCGTTGGTCTGGTAGTAAATGAGGACAAGACTAAGTACATGCTATCAACAAACACACAAGCATCTGTCCACCGCCTAGGACAGAACGTCACTATTGATAGCAACAATTTCGAGGTAGTTAAGGAGTTCATCTATCTCGGAGTAAACATGAACTCCATCCATGTGGAGATGCGTCGAAGAATAACCCTTACCGTTGCTACTTCCGTATGCCAAACAATCGGGCTCAAAACTTTGAACTTGAAGGACGAAATGTATGCTTTACCAAACCCTCATCCTGCCAGATCTGTTATATGGCATCGAGTACGCAGGAAGGGAAAGAAAATACTGGCTCGTTTTAAAAACATCATTTTTTGGACTGGTATTTGGTCCTGTGTGCGAGGAGGGTGAATGGAGGAAAAGCTACAACTGCGAACTCTATGAGCTGTACCAAAATGTGGATGTAGTCCAAAAAAACAAAATATGTCGGCTACTTTGGCTCGGCCACATCGCGCAAATGGACAATAATGCCCCAGTTAAGAGGATCTTTGAATCCCATAGCTCCCTGCTTCGACACGACAAGGAAGACCGAACCTCCGTTTCAAAGGATGCCAGATCCCTTTTTCTGTATAACTCTGTGTAACTGGAAGCAGCGTGCCCGGAACCGCAGGGGATGGAAGCCAGCAGTGTTTTAGGCAGAGACTTCTCACAGGTTGGGAGCCCGTCAACTAAATAAGTAGCTATTTTTGGTAGGACTGGAAGGGACTCAGGACAGTTATAGCTTCAGGTGTTCACGAGAGGTGGCGCAGTTAAAAATACCTTAAATTTCTTAGGATCCATACTCATTGCAATCGGGGAGAAATTTTAAGAAACAATATTTAGTTTCGTGTGCAGCCACTTCATAAAATATAAGAAATACCTGATGAGCCCTTTTCGTAGGTACTCTGCTATATGAAGTTGGAAACAATGAGCAAATTACTGTAATGAATCATAATGCAACTGAAGGAGGCAAATGATGCAGCCGCAGGACTATTCAACCAACAGCTAAGCTTTTATAAAACAAGGTGACTACAAACGTGCAGTTGCAACGTCGTCTCAAAATTTAAGGTCAAGAACGCGTTAAACTTGGCAACTGAAAACTATAATAGTTAACTCTTAGAGTAATAATGGTTCTTAATTTAAGTAGTCCTATGCTGCAGATACCGATTATGAAGTTCTACAACAGTCGTTGTGTAAATTCAGAAACGTCAAACATTTGCGCAGTGATGCGGCATCACTGCTTTTTTGCGATGCTGATGCGATGCACAGTTTATGCTGATGCTTTGCTGATTGAATATGACTTTTGGGTTTTAGAACGCATTGTTTACATCAAACATTTTAATGTCAAGATGGAAGTCGATAACTATGATCTTAAGACGATAAATTTATTTTCATTTATTAGTCTTGTCGTTATTAAAAAGCTTTACCTCCGCAGCGCTGAAATACTCAATGTAAAAAAATAAATGTTTGTGAGAAAAATTAAAATAAAGAATTCAACAAAAATTTATAAACTTTTCTGTCAAAAACATATCTACCTATTGATAAAAATGTTTATTTACTTTCTTTTCTTTCGCTTCCGACAATTTTCTCACTTTTCTGCCGGCGAATCAACAACGCATCAGGTATTTCTGTGATGCTTTTTTTCGATATGTTTGCGCATCAGTTTGATCATATTTGCAATAATGAACACTTGACGTTGAAAGTGATACCAATAGTTGCATTAATGAACATTTTGCAAAGCATCATGAGCATCATGATGCCAGTGATGCGTTACTGAATTTACACGTTATTAGCAACTATCCTATAAAACTGTTTGAATAGTCTTTGCCGCCATTTTGTTGTGGCGACAAAACGCGCAGAGAGAAGATTGGAAGGCAATGTATCCAAAATTGAGGAGATATAATGACATCAGATGGTCTAGAGCTAACAAAACATAAAAAAAGAAGTGATAATGTGAGTGCAGCCTTACCCAGAATAATGACTTACGTTAGAGGAACCATTCAGCAAATGAAACTAGTTTTGTCACAGTGTTCCTCGTAATCACCAAAACGAAAGTAAGTTCAGAACTCGGATTGGGTTCGAAGAAAGTATCCATTTCGGAACAAAATAAATAAAGCATAATAGACACGATCATTATCAAAATATTTCGCAGCAATTAGTTGTCAGAGAGCTTCGGAAAAAATGTGCCTTTTAGCTGTCAGGTTTTGGTCATCCAAAGTATACATATCAACAAGATCATCAAATTTCTCAACTCCACAGGCTGGTTTTGAGCTCTCTTAACGTCCTTCTCCCCCTTTATCTTCAGGTTCCGTTTCTTGTGGTCTCAAAACGGCGCTAAATGCATTATTTGTGTTTTTTACCCTTGCCAGGAAACAGGAAATACAGCCACTTAAACCAACCAGCTGTCAGTGACAGTGACGGTACAACGCGCTGCATATCATTAGAGAATCTTTCGGAACAGATACCTCGAATGGAATTACTCCACTTTCGTACAAAAATATAGGGGTGAATATTGTACAGCTCAAATTAGGAACGAATAAGTAACGAAGAAGTCTTCTTATTATTATAGTATTAACTCCGTTCATCTACTATGTGCACATAGAGTGTGCTCCGCACTTGGACGTTGTCAGATCAAGTTGTATGTTCTCTTGTCTCTTTGTTTGTCGACACATTAAAAAAGAAAAACTTGGGAACGGACAGGCTACCAATATACACCATTTGAAAGATTTGTTTCATTTGTCACAAAATCTGCCGTATCTTACCTGTCAGCTTGAAACTCAATCATCTCCCACTTGCTCGATCGCAACTCGAATCTTTCCATGGAACTGCCCAGCCCCTCACAGCAATATATGTAGTTGTCAGTGACGGCACTCGTACAGTAACTATTAACGACATTCAGTTTTGGCATGCTCTGCCAGACTCCGATTCGCGGATCGAAGCGTTCCATCGAACTTAAGCTTTTGTGATCAGTTTCGCCACCCATTACATACAGACATTGCTCTGGAATAAAATTATCAATTAAACACAGCTGTATACAGTAAGATAACAAACAGTCTCTTACCACAAACAACAGCCCCCATAGAACTCCTCTGTGACAGCATCGGTTCAATAGGCATTGTCGTGCCTGTCTCCAAGTCCATGCACTCTACAGTTCGCAGTGAACCCTTCGAACCATTGCCACCAATCGCGTATAAATAATTATCCAAAATCAGCGACCGATGATGCGAACGTTGCTCGCGCATTGGGGCCATACTCAGCCACTTGTTCCTGTAGACGTTGTAGTAGTAGCAAGTGCGCCTACTACGCCCAACACAGCCACCTTGAACGTACAAAAAATGCTTCTGAGCGGATAAACTTAAAGCGAAGGCCTCCTCGGGCAGGGGACTTAGTGAAATCATGTCGCCCGTTTCCAGATCGTACTTGCTAAAGTCCGGCTTGCGACCCATTTTATCGAGCACAAAAATGTTCGACTGCCATTTGCCAACACATTGATAGACGCTGTCCACCCAGCCACGGCATGCTTTGTCATCGCGAAGCATACGAATAGATCGAACAGTTTTTTTGCTCACACAAGCCGGATGGAGTTGGCCAACCAACTGACTGAGATGTGCACCGCGATCAGTTATATCGTGCTCGACCCATTTGACAATGCTGCGAAGCAGTGCTTCTTCGTCGTAGATGTAGAGTTCTGCGTTTTCCAGGATTTTCCGAAACTGAAAGATGGTTGTTTCTTCGAGAGAAGTTAATGGCGTATATGATGTCGGTTACACCTACCTCGTCGAAGGGGAGGAAAAGAAACTCTTCACCCTTGGAGACGTCTTGGAAATGCTTAAATAAGTAGTCGCTAGCGACTCCAACTAGTCGCGGAAATGAGTGGTTCTCTGAAAAGATTTTTAATACACATTAAACATTCGAAACCAATCATCAAGTGGAAGGCTTTCTGAAAGTTTTCCGGCAGCCATTAGAATGCCGCAGAAATTCTAGAACGTAGGTGGTGCGAATATGGACTGTGAAGCTGGTGCAGGCATCTGTAATACCTGGCACCATTGGTGAGGTGTAGAGCGGAGACCAATTTGTTGGGTGAATGAGGGAGGAGAATGTTTATGTAATAATAAAGTGTGAAATAATTTCAAAGAAGATGGACGTCTTTTAACTACCAGGAATTTTAGATAAACAATTGAGATATCAAAGAACAAACAACCTCAAGCCTTGAGCATGAGATCCAATCCAAAGGTCATTGAACAGACTCAGCGCTTGGCATGCCTGTCCATCACGAGCGTGCCGAGGACATCTCCAGCCGCCGCTCTACAAACAAAGCCTAACCTTCTTCCTCTAGGCAACGTCAGTAAGGAGTACGCCACAAATGTGGCAATCAGGGAAGGGAATAAGGAAAGTGAAGCACTGGAGGGGACATTCAACTGGACAGGCAAGCACACATGACAATGGGATTTTCGAAATGCATGATGGATCACTGCCAATATTCAGGGATGGTTCCAAAGCAGAGGAGGAAGTTAGAGCCGAGGTCTTTTCGGAAGAATTAAATCTGGGGCTCTCATTCTCTCTACCGACAATTGCAGTGTCTTTCAAGCCATCAAGGCTCAGCTTGGCTGTCGATTTAGGCGGTATCACAAAGGGATATCGTCATATACATCGACAGCCAGGCTGCCATCATATCCCAAGCATCCAGCGAAATAAGATCTAAAGCGGTGGCGTATCTCTCAACGAGAATGATGGATAGTACAACCTCATACCCGTTGCTGGGTTTGGGGCCCTCTGCCCTATCAAGTTTAAGAAACGCTTACTTAGGAAACCGCTTTTTTAATGATCTCATTGATCTATGCGATACCAGCGTCGCAAACATTCTTTGTTTCATTAGCGAAAATAAATAGTTTGCATGAGTACCTAGTCAGGAAAGGAACCATTTCTCCAAAAACGAGTGGTACGCACAATGGTCCCAGGTGTTTCTCCCACCGAGAGCTAATTCAACATAACATAAATTAAAAAGACCAGTCGCCTCATCTATTTACCTTTTGTACTATAATTTTGACATTTTCGTGCCGAAAGGTTACGTATTCGCCACCGAAACTTTCCAAGATTGAAGTCTATTATTCATTCGTGTAAAACGTACTTGCGGTTATGAACTCCATTCTTAGTTTATTAAAGTCACCAGACAAGGACTATCTGCACTGTTCGTAAGTAATTTAAGGCAGTGGCGGTAATATAACCCTCTTTGAACTTTAGTGGCTATAACCTCACTTTTCACGCAAAATAAATTTAAGTTGTACCGGCCAACTTATCGATTGCTTAAGCTCTATATGCAGTCAACACGTAGATTAGCCCGGCTGTTGAGCATTCAAACTAAAATCTATCCACTTACCACCGAATTTTTTCACTCCAAGGCAATTGTTAGAGTCTATCGAATTCACTATAAAGTCACAGCATCTCTCCTCAACCCAGTCGATTTGGAGGAATGACGATGTCGCCAAAAGTGATTGTACATTCGTGTGATTTACAGCCAGTTGCGCTGTATAAATATAGTCGAGGATTATTTTCAAACAATCCGGATCTACGTCATTCAGAACAATCTCCTTCTTGTCAATTTCGGGAAAATGCCCTTCAACAGAAGAAAAATACCGTATTACAATTGGTTTGTTTTGTTTGTCTTCACATACCGCTGAACATAGCCAGGAAATAAAAGCTGGCAGCTGAGAGGACATTTTTGTGAGCATTGAATTTGCACTCCCCCGCAATGAGAACAACATCACAGAGCTAAAAATAGATTAAGGGAATCATGTGATTTATTTGCGAATTTTCGATATTATTTGACACTTCTACCTGAATGTCCTTTCGCAGTTCGTTGAGTCGCAACAAAACGCCATCACTGTGTTGACAATTTTTGAAACTTATATCTGTTTTTTCCGGTTTATTTTCATTTTCCATCGTGCAAATTGGCAACAGGAGCTTATCACAGTGCGAAACTTACGATTAGGACTGATGCACTTGGCACAATCAAAATCGATTTAAATTGAAAAGTTGTTGGTGCGCAGAAGTGGTCTGAAAGGTTCGATTGTATTTACTTTTGACATTTATTCTCTTTCTGATGAGGTGTGCAGTGTAACGAACACGGCGGAAGCACTAAATTCAATCAGAAACTAGATAATTTTGACTTAATTGGAACTTAGCCTAGTTTGGGGAATTTACTTTTTCCTATACTTTAAAATCCTACTGTGTCATGGCGTTAAAGCGTTGCTTATTTCATTTTAGTCAGAGAATTACCTCAAATAAAGTATTTTTTATCATTGTTATTAAATGAAGTTGCGATTTATTGTTAAACAAAGAGAGACATTAGTTCTCTGTCATTACTTAACGGTATGTAACTTTGTTAAGTCTAGAGCCCTGTTCAGTTTTAATTGTGTGAGCGTAGCGACAAATACTAATGAACGGCGTTAAACGTCACTAATATCCAGCAATTACCTCAGCGATTCGTATTTCGTTCGCTTCGAGTTACCCGGAAGAAGATGTCTTTCGCCTGTAATATCTTACGGTACACCAAAACCTTCGTGGAGAGAAATAATATGAGAACATTTGTGTAATATATGCAAAGAGCGCTACATATTCATTCCCTTAACCAAAAGTTGACAATTTGCGAAATGTTTATGTAGGTATTTCCGTTTCAACGCACACAATGTACCTTGTACCTGTTAGAACAATGAACAGAATAGTTTGGGGTTCCTAATTTTGATTGCAATATCTCCAATTTGAGAGCAAATCTACAAATCCCAATCAAACTCCTATCCCATTTAAGAATGGGAACGTTCAAATATCTAGTCCTGTAGGTCTGACAGCTGTAACGTCGCAGTTTTTTTTACATAATTTATTACAACTACAATAATCACTTGTCCTAAATCGGTGAAAAGATTTTTTTCCTTGACATTTTTAAAGACGGGCAGCTGACGAATCTAGTCAAGAATCTCGTGACTGACTACTCTTCTAAATTGACAGTTCTAACATATGGCTGACGTAGGAAAAGTGGCGTTACCGACAAATCTAGTTCTTACGTTGAGTTACATCTAGTCCAGACGAATATAACGCCAGTTTTTTTTTAAGCTTTAATCTCAGCAAAGCAAAGTAAACTATGATTTCCACAGTAATTGTTGTAATTGCGTGCTGGAAATCCAGCTTTACTTTGATTTGCTAAGATCGAAGCTCAAAAAAACAGGCCTGTAGTCGACTTTACATAAAGTTCGTTCGCGTGCGAGGTTAGAATCGAACGCACGACACGTACTCATCAAAAATGACAGAAGAAGAGAAAATTAGCAAATAACGAGTAACGAGTAGCTCCTCTCTTGGCGCGAAACAGCTCAGAGAATTTCAACCGGCAAGTGCTGATAAATATGTCAAATGCACAAAGTTACCAAGAAACAAGTTCAAAATCCGTCTTAAAAATCAATTGCACAGAATAATAAAATCTGTAAGAATAAAAAAATGTCGGTGGTGGTCGAATGTTCTCCTAAATCGTTTCATATGTTGCAAAAAGGTAAGTTATAAAGGTGTTTTTTTTAGAGGTATAGAACTTCGAATTGAAATAAAACACAAGAAAATCGTTTTAATGTCCATCAATTTGGCTTTATTGGAAGGAAAATTTTATGCCATGTGGCCGCCGCGGCTGGTTCTAATAAAGCCAAGTCTAGAGGTCCAACTTTCAACCACTTTTTCGAACGTTTGGGGCTGTATGTCGGCAATAACGCCACGAATGTTGGCTTCCAAGTCCTCTAACGTTTCTGTTTTGTTGGCGTAGGCGAGCGACTTCACATATCCCCAAAGAAAATAATCCAATGGTGTCATATCACACGATCTTGGTGACCAATTGACAGGTCCATTCCGCGAAATTATGCGCTCATCGAATGTTTCCTTCAATAAATCGATTGTGACGTGCGCTGTGTGGCATGTAGCGCCGTCTTGTTGGAACCACATCTCATCCACATTCATGCCATCCAATTCGGGAACAAAAAAAACAGTTATCATGGCTCTATTCGGGTCCTCTTCAACACTTTGCTCTACAGCGGCAATTGCTTCTTCGGTGCGCACTGTTCGACGTCTCTGCGGATGCGTTTTATCACATAGAGTAAACGTAGGGCGAAAACGATCAAAATGAACAACGCTTCCATGGTTACCCGAATTAATTACTCTGATGGACGATTATGTCGACCATAAAATGAACGGAGCTTGCGGTAAACTTCGCGAACTGAACCATTATTTTCGAAATAAATTTGCACGATTTGCAAGCGTTGTTCATTTGTCAACCTGTTCATGATGAAATAGCAAACCAAACTGAACATAAATGACATTAGAGTTGCCAGATTTGACCACAAAATGTCAGTTTTATCTCTATTCGAAAAACCAACCTCGAAGAAAAAACACCCTTTATATATTTATTTCTGATATGGATTAGATGTCAAGTCAAAGATGAAAGTGGCTAAAAGTAGCTCGAAGCCTATCCACGTACTTTTGAGTATATTTTTAGCTGTCTGACAGAATTCTAGTGTTTGGTTCGGGAAAGTACGCGAATAGACATAGGTATAACTAGGTTTTCGAATGAACGCAATTCTTTAATTTAATTTCGGTTGCGAGCACCACAGGTTGCTGGGCCCTGTATATGTAAATGCCGCTCTGAACGAAAAACTCCTCCACTGAACATACCCATAACTTGACATTGTGCTTTAGAAAGCTTCGCATCGCTTTTTTGCGGCGTACTTTACCTTATACGATACCTACTCGGTTCGGTACTCGCACTTGCTAAGCTCATCGGCGATTGTGTTTGTGTATAAACATAATTTTCCCATATGGTGTAAATTTTTGTCTACCAATTTTTGATTAATAATCGACTGCTTGCATGGGTAATTGCAATAATTAATCAAAGTTTGTTAGATCTGCAATAATCAGTCAGCAGAATCAAGTTGTTTAGTGGCAGCTTTTTGTGTTTGTTTTTGTTATACCACATGACAGTTCACTGAAGTGAAGAAAAAATAACAAAAAGACGATTATTCACTATCACTGTACTCGGATTCGGAATCGGAATCGGAACTACCCCGAACAAATTTCGATTTACTGTGAAATGGTAGCCGCATTTTAATCTATCGACGGTGTGTGTATAAATATAAACAATTTGCAAAATGTATAGCTTGTTCGCCCGTCGCAAGACCCGAAATAACAATTCAATCTTTCAAAACAATAACAAGGTGAGTAAATATTTTACAGCCACCAAAGGGTTGAGGGATGTTACTTATCTATTTTCTGTATCTCTTGCACATTAGAATGATATTGCTGTAGACTTGCTGGACGGATTAAACCGACTGCGCGATAAAGGAACGGTATGCTATCTATTTCTAGTTCTAATTAAACTGAAATCACAAATCGAAATATATGTGCTATACAATTTTTCATTTGTAGTTCTGTGATATAAAGTTGAAAGTCGGCGATACCCTGATATTGGCCCACAAAAATGTACTCTGCGCATGTAGTCCCTACTTCAGCGCCATGTTCTCAGGTTCGATTGCAATCAGTGTACATTTATTTTCTATTCATAAATGTTCTTTTCATAGGGCCTTTCCTTGAATCGGATCAAGATGAAATCGTCATTAAAGACGTAGATGCTGCGTGCTTGAAAATACTCGTTGATTATCTATACACAGGGATTTTGAAGTTCGATGCAAGTAATGTTGAGAGGGTTCTATTGACTGCGTCATTCCTGCAGATCACCAGTGCGGAGGAGGTATGCTGCTCCTATCTCATCAATAATTTGGCTTTGGAGAACTGCATCGACTACATAATATTTGCGGGTATGATAATGTTCGGAACCGAATTTGCATGGAATGTTCGTTTAATGTGTTTCCGCTTTTACAGGCAAACATTCCATAAAGAAGTTGGTTCAGAAGGCACTGCAAATGGCCGTTATCAATTTTCATCATATATTGACTAAAAATGATTATCTGGCAATTGACTTTGATGAGGTATGCATTTTGAATGGTAGTGCATGATGTTGTCTTTTGTGTTTGACGCCATTTTATCAATTGCACTTGGGCAATGTGTCGGGGTAGTGTTTTTATCGTCGCTCCTATGCACCCATGACTTAGTTAAATATTCTTCTTGAGTTAGTTTACCTGTAAATAAATATAAGCGTAAGATAGTTTAAGTATGCAGACTTGGCTAAATGCAACCAAGTTTAACCGAATAACCCAGTCACTTTTAGATTTGTTTTTATGATGTTAAGTCCAGTCTATCAGTGAGACGGAACACCCAAGCGAATGACAACGAATTCCGATGCTCTGAAAGGAAAATAAATAGATAAAGATAAAGATGCCGATGCCGATGCCTGATTTGGACCTACTCTTGAGGCTAGCCACTCTTTCTTAGCAGCAGGCACTTAGTGATCAGTATGAAGAGAGATTAATATACCCAGAAGAGTGACCAACAAGAAAACTACTTAACACTAGCCACGATACTAAAAATCACAATGGCGAAGTTTTCCATACAAAACTGCATATTGTGACTTACAAAATATTTAGTGTGGAGGTTTGAAAATGATTATTAGATGGCCCTAGGACTTGAACTGTATAAAACGTGCGTGATATCAGAACTGTCAATACAGACAAGGCGCTTAAAGAGCCCTTCCAAACAACGTACAGATGGATCTAAGATGGACTGTGGAACAGGTGCTGAAATTTTCTCTGAAGAATTGAATATACATCACTCGATCAGATTACCTGACCATAGTAGTGTCTTTCAGGCGGAGGTTCTGGCTATCGGCGAACCTGCCCATATTGACAGCCAGGCGGCTATAAAAGCAGGGTCTGCTATTGAAATAAAATCGCTGCTAGTTCGCCGCTGCCGCGAAGAGCTTAAGGTTCTCTGCTCGCAGCACACCACGCGCTTATGCTGGGTTCCTGGACACAGGGACAAAACCGCTAATGAGAGGGCTGACGAACTGGGAAGAAATGGATCCGCTATGGGCAAGATCGTGCGATCATATTCATCAAGCCACCACTCTGTAATCTCAGAGAGAGAGAGAGAGAGAGTGGAAAACAAGATCCGCACGAAAGCCAACAACAGGTGGAAAGAATTAACTACCTGCGAAGCATCACGGAAGCTATGACCGGAATACAATCCAAGTCCGACTAGCAAGCTTATGCGGTTTGACAGAACGTTGATGTATAAACTGGTAGCGGCCCCAACAGGTCACAACTTCCTAAGAAACCACACAATGAAACTGAAACTCAAGAACGGCGACATTTGTAGGGGTTGCGGAGACGAGGAGGTACACGAGGATACACCTCACTTCCTCTGGCAATGCCCAAGTCTTTGTCACTTGAGAAATAGAACACTTGGTGGATACTACTTCCATGGCATACATGAACTTTCGGATGTCTCTTTATCTGATCTTTGCAGGTTCGTAAACATATCAGGATGGCTGGACAAGGTCAAGTAAATGTGATGGAGTGAACAACAACAACATCGGCTAACTCTCAACAAGAGCATCACAATGGGTCCACATGGACCTAAGTGCTGCAGGGCTCGCTCTGCCGCATCCACCCATAAACCTAACCTAACCTAACCTAACTGTCAATCTAAAATGAATATTTAACTTATGCTTCTATTGCTCTGTTCACTAATTTTTTGGGTTGTTTTCTGATCCCCTGCCCATTTTCTCTTTATGTACCTATATCTGAGTTCTAAAAACTTGAACCAAAAGTACCCACATGCTCTTAATTTGCTCTTCTAGTTTAAACTGCTCACCCAAACGCTGAACGCAAATGGATACATCGAGGACGCCATCTACTCATGCACTATGCGCTGGATCTATCATTCCTATGAGAATCGAGTTCACTATCTGCAGGATCTGCTAGAATTCCTAGAGCCTGCTCTGATATCGCCGGACCTATTGATTTCCTCAAGAGTCGCTGCTCGACCGAACCACTACTTGGATCATTGGGCTTCGCCGGCCACTTCGGTTATTTCGAATGAAACGCACGTGCAGATATTAATTTCGAAAAGAATTGGCGACTTTCATCCCCGGGCGGTCAAGATATTCACTCAGTCTGAACAGCGTCAGATTGAGATGTTGCCGGAGAAAATTTTCGAGGGCAGTTACGTCTGCAACGGATACTACGTCTATCACCAAGGTGGATGGAAGAACAAAAAGCAAGTTACATCCGACTCGTTTGCCTATAATCAGAGAAACAATATTTGGGTGCCGTATGTTCCGCTGCAGCAGGCTAGAGCCTATCACCGAAGTTGTGTGTTGCATGGCACCATTTACACGCTCGGCGGCTCGGATGGCCTTAAAGCGTTGCCGTCTGTTGAGTTTGTGGACCTGCACAGTGGTCGTACCGGGTGGTGCGAACCATTACTTCGTGCTAAAGAACAGATGGGAGTTGCAATATACGGTAAGGTCTATAAAATTCGCGTGAGTTTGAAATTTAATGTGCTCCTTGGGGTTTTCTTTTTTGTTTTTTTTTTTTTTTTGTAGAAAATTCACTTTACACAGTTGGTGGCAGAGATCGGGCTCGCAGCTTGAAATGCGTTCATCGCATGGACCCCAGAATGGGCAAGTGGGAGGAGATAGTAACAAATCCCTACAGATCAGGCGCGTCGTCTTGTGCGGTGGTATATGATGATATCTATACAACCCACTATGATGGGTTGCAAAGGTATGATGTGCGGGCGAATCGTTGGACACTGATTCATACTCAGTACAAGAGGTATTGAATTTGACGTACACCATTGACTTTTACGAATAATCACGCCTGCTTACAGATATCCCGAGGAAGTATTCGCACTTAACCATAAACTGTATGGTTTGTTTAAGGATCATATCGCAAGGTATATACCGGACGAAGGCAAGTGGGAAATGCAGAGGGCATTGAAGTACCGACATGACTATCTGCGGGTGTCGACGAATCTCCGATTGCCACACATAGTAAACCAAGAGTTCAACATCATTATGGATGACATGGACGAGAACATTGACAATGATATGTTTGAGGTCTAAACCGCATGATTATTATTATTGGAGAATGTTGTTTTATCTGTGTATATTTATTCTGCTAGGGTTTGTTTAACAATTTAAAATAAATGTAGTGTTGATCGCACAATGGCCTGGTGTTGTTATTTCACTATTTAAAATCGAGATGGCGTTGGTTCATAATGAGTAATGACACTGATCTTCAAAAAAGCTTACGTGAGGTTGTCTGCCATCCTGGATAATACCACTAACACAATCTATTCTGCACAACTGTTATTATACTTCAGCCTTTACGAAACACGTCTCTAGAACTTAACTAGTCACCCGATGTTCTTTCGCTGTAATTTTTGTGTTTATGAATGAAAAACGTTGGTTCTGCTTTTGGATTATGTTTTTTTGATGTCTTCAGTTTTTTTTCCATTAACTCCACAAAGTTATTATAGGTATCGGCTAGGTGACTGCCGCCGCCAGAATTAATGACCACTCGGACCGATTTATGGCATTTGCCATCACTCTTGCTAGAACTTCCGACGATTGGTCCTCGCGTTGTCAACGTATATTGAGAGCTTCAAGAGTCACAGAAAAACCCCACAAAAAGTAGTCTGAAAAGGTTTTATCAGGCCAGTTAAATTGCCAAAACAAAAGATTAGCTTTGGTTAGGTTGAGCATGGTTGTAAACAATTAGGCGACCTGGAAATGGCACCCTAAGAATTTCGGTTGTGGTTGTCGTGCAGTATGCGTCGTTGGTCCATCCTGCTAGAACCACATGTTCTCCAGTCCTTATGCATCAATATAGGAGCGAGAAGGAGAATATCGTTGAGCATGGCTCTGTACTGTTCGCCGTCCGATGACATCTCCACCGTAAACAGCGCATCATGCAGTAACTTTGAGTTGGTGTAGTGGCTCTTCGTGGATTATACGCGGATTTTCGGTGCCCCAGAAGCGATATAAGGTTTTTTCCACTGCGCCACCTCTCGCGAACATCTGACAAACATCCGTATAACTGTCATGAAAGAGCTTCTCAATTGCATAAAATTGTAGATCCCTTCCATTCGTCCCAAAAATGAAAAGCTCGCACAAGACGAATGGTTGTGAGAAGCTAGGCCTAAGGTCCCTTTGAACTTAGTGAATGAACATCTTCAAGTCTTTCAGCAAAATTTTCTCTAAAGATCGGCGATTGGCAGCCACTGTCCTATATTCTCAGTGAAACGGCTACCTAGACTAGGACCAGATCTGGCGGCATCTCGTGTTATCATATTGTAAGTGAGCGGCTAATTGGGCGACTAATTGTGTTGGTGTCGGATAGCCGGGAAATCTGCATCGAAATCAGGCTACACCAACCATAGCCGAATAATTCAGAACTAGTATCGCTTGTGGTCGAAAATCGACCATACCTTTTATAAGAACGTAATACTAAAAAACGTACCACAATTATTTTCGTTATTATTGCATGTTTTTTTTTTTACAAACCGAAAGAGCGACATCTAGATATCGTAAAAATACGTAAATGAGCTGCTCCATCGGAAACAGGTTCTAATCTAAGGCGGTTTATCTTTGAATACGTTGCTATGGTAATATGGCGGCGAAAAATTGATTGTCACAAAAATCCTTTCAATTACTTGTTTTATATGGGGAATTCATAACTTAATTTTATCATCCTTAATGGCGGCAAATACCCACGATTTTTTGTTTGTGCACATCTATGGCACAGTACCTTTCAAATAACATAAGTTTCATTCTCCTCATTTCATAATTAATACTTAAAAAGTGTACCGAAACTTTTGTGTTCACGTATTAATATAATGATATTTAATTATTCTGCGTTCCTTAGAATGTAGCGACTCATGTTTTGTTGAAGTGTATCTGTTACCACACAAATGTCAAAGTACCTATAATTGAAGTTAAATGGTATTTGAAAAAAATTAAAGCATCTTCCGATCTTTTGCGCCACCTAGTACTTGTTGTATTGTTATTTTCATCGTGTTAAACATCAGGTCAGATTCTGTAAGGCGAAAATGTTGAAACGTAAGTTCGTGTGCACAAACGATTTGCGCGTAGTTGCAGAAGTAAATCGTTCGTGCACACGAAAACGTTTGAACGTTTTGTCTTGCAGGTATTCTTCAGGGTCCTGCATTTACATTTAGCAAGAGACGGGACGACAAAGACAAACTAAAGAATTCCATGGTATATATACATAATAAGTTCACTTTATTATTTAATAGTTAATTGTTAAGGACTTCATAAACAGATATATGTTCGTTAAATAATTTAATAAATATTTATAACCGGAATACGAATTGACGCGAACACACATAAGAAAAAAAGCACACAACTGGAAAACTGGAATGCGAAGGCCAAATTGCAGAACTTTTATAAGTAACTTTAAATTTCTGCATCCAATCATAGAATCCCTTTGCCTTTTCTTTTTGTCATTTCCCCACAAATACTCTTGTCAAATACGTGAAATCGGGACACTGGACATTTCGTCTCCCCTGTTGGCGTTCTTCTGCGATGCAAACGGATTCTATGGAGGGAACCTTAATGTTGTCTTAAAAATGTTAGTTAAACTTTGGAAGAATTAATCCCTTAAGCATATCAAAGCTGTTGCCATCCGGTTGAACCGATTCGACGTGTCCCTTTCGTGTTTTAATTTTCAAGAAACCAAAGTCGTCAATACCGATAACTGTCGCCTTTTCTTTTCGACCTTTTGTATCTTGGATTTCCACTTCCTGTTGACTGTGAAACAAAGAGGAGAATAAAATGCTAGACTTTTGACGTAATGTGCGGTACTTACTCGTGGAGCCAATATTTGTAGTACAACTCGTAGACCTGATCCATACGGCCGTTTTGTACCAGATCTAGGAGCCTCTCGATTTCATTGAAAACCAGTGCCATCAACCGTTCATAGCCCAAGGGGGGAATAGTCTGATGCGTGCTACGATTGTGCTCTTGAATTAGGTCGTTCAGGCAGACAGTCGGAGTTTTGTTATCTAAATTGAAACCAAGGCCGATATTGATCCTGGCTGTGTTATCTATGCATTTGCTGGTAACTAATAGACCACCAACTTTGGTCAGTCCGTTAACGTAGATGTCATTTGGCCATTTTACACCGAGATCTAGAAACTGTGGATTGGAAACATAGCAATAGGCAAAGAAATGAATTATTTAGACTTATTAAGGAGAAGAGAAGCAGGTGTGCATTTTATACAGGAATTTTAAGCCGCAGGCAATGCATAATGTAGTCAAAGACGAATATAAAAAAGTCATAGAAGACAAATCGCGTATTAGAGTCGCGGGTGGCAACACTGTGTCACTTTGTTTTGCATTTAAGAACAACTTTCTTTTGTCCGTCGTGGATGTATGGATATGTGGTGGAACATAGATAAAGTCACATCCCCTAACAACACAATCCGTTTAATGTCACACTAATGCGAAGCCAGTTGTTGTCATTATTGTCAAAACCAATTTAAAGTCTCATTTGATGTGACATTCTTCGGGTTCGACTGTATTACCTTTTAAAAATTGCAATCAGAACGAATTTTCCCAGCTTCTACTGTATCTATCAGCTGACTTATCTCATGCGAATATCTAATTAGACAAGAGACAACCCCTGCAAAGGGCTGTCGAGAGAAGAAAAACAACCAAAATTTCTCATGACATTCATTTCATAATTTCCCAATATAGTTCCACTTTTACTTCCATTCGAATTTCCCATCAACCATGTTTGTTTATGTCAAATACAACAAACAAAGAGAGAAAACATCTCTCTTAAAACGAGTACATTTGACCACGGTTGCCGTTTTAGTGACTTTGTCGCTATATCTAGTGGAATTTTCAAAAGTTTAGTGACAAAAATTTATTTTTTGTCACTAAAAAATTCTAGTTACTTTTCTAGTGACTTTTTGCAAAAACATGTTTTTCTAAATTATTACGCCCCTGGTGATGTTACATCCCTGGTATTCGAGTTTGACACTTGCAAATTGCAATATTCAATTTAATTTTTTGCGTGTTGTTGTTGATTGTTTTGTTTCGGCTGGGCTGGAGATTTTGGCTTTGCGAAGAAATAAACTTTTGCTTAACTTGGTAAGTTTGCGTTTTTAATTCGTTTTCTTTTCCTTGAAATGTGAATTTTATATTGAAGATTTATTTCTGATTTGCAGTGATTTAAAAAACTGTTTTGTTTTTTATTGTAACATTGAGACTGAATTTGTTTTTTTTTTATAAGTTATTTATTGATCAAAATAAAAATGTTGTTAAAATTGAATATTTATTTTTTTTTTATTGGTAGGTTGTGAAAATTTTTTTCTAGTGACTTTTTTTTTAAATATTAGCATATCTAGTGGATTTTTAGGTTCGAGTTAGTGACTTTTTTTTTAAGTTAACGGCAACCCTGCATTTGACATTTCAAAAACTCAATGCGATAAAAATATCGCGCGCAACAAGCACAGCACTACCTAAAAATCCACCTGTCCTGTCCGCCAGCACCATAAGTACGAGCGAGAAAACTATCGGCCACCGAAAATCATGGAAGCGCGCACTGGAATACCAAAGAAAAAATAGGAAAAACTTACAGCGATAGCCCAGCGCAGCCACTGTCTTTATTTTCCCATGAAACTTTGGGAGTTGTTATTTTCGGCAAAGGAAAATTGATTTCCTTCGTCGTGGTCTTTTTTTTTTTGTTATTTTCCACACTGCTGCAGTCTGTGTATGCGGATCGGATAGAAAATTTCCCAAAATCAATACCGGAGATTTTACAATTTTCAATTTTCCGCCGCGGAGTGCAAACGATAAAGACCCGAACAGCAAGAATGTAGTCCGTGTGTTGCTCCCGAGTGAAGTTCCAAAGAATACAATTTATTTTTCTGTTTCAAGTTTTTTGTTTGTTGAAAAGAATTTCCGCATTCGCGTTACGTAAAGAACAACAAATAAAACAGACATCATCCCTGTCCGCATTTAAAGGAATAATATTTTTCAGTTCCGGAAAATATACATATTTTTCTTTTTCATTTTTGTCGGCTAGTTGCGGCGGCGGTGGCGGTGGTCCCCCTTTTCCAGGTGGAAAATCGATTTGGTTAAGATTTTTTTTTTTGTTCATTTACGCGTGCTGAGTGTGTCTCGGTCGGGTTTTTATTTTCCGTAATTGAATTTCTGTTTTCCTTTTCCTTGCCTTGTATATATATTTTTTTCACATTCGAGATAAAAATGAAGACAAAGCCGACGATTTCTTAAGGGTAGTGTGACATTTTGGGAAACCGAAAAGAGATTTTTTCCGAAGAGGTTAGTTGGTCTGTTTTTTTTTTTCTTTGCCATCTTTTGTTTATTGCACTTGTCGTCGGGGTGTGAATGAGATGAAAAAATATTAAAGTAAAAAATAAAGGAATTGTCTGCAAATTGCATAGGCAAAGTTGCTGATTCATGTGAATTTATTTTTTTCCGTCATTTCACGACACCATTTTTGGTGGATTGTCTCTGGGACTTTGCACACAGATTACGGGTACCTACACCCAGTACCAGTAGTGCTGCCGTATACTTTTGTCATGCGACAAGAGGAAAAAAAGCGAAAACTTGTTGGAGAGGACTCTCAAACTCTAGGTATAGCTAAAACAGATCGTTTGTAGGCATGTCCAGCAAAAATATATGCTTGCCGTCTGTCGTAATCTACTTTACGCGTGAGTAAATCATAAGTCCATGAGGTAGTGAAGAAAAAAACAGATGAGTAAGCATGCAGAGTAGTGCAGACTTATACTTATGGGGTGGGTTAGTCGCAATAGTAAAATCCTGACGACCACACCGGTTGGAAAAGACTGCTACCGTTCGGAAAGAAATGCAATAATGGATATACGTTTATTCGATGCAAATCGCGCGAACGATCTTTTTGTGAACCATCACACTATAGCTATTTAGTTTTAAACTAAAGCGAAAATCGCTTCAGGGCCTCACAAGAAATGGTACACCCGCGTTGTAACAATTATTAGAAAAAAATATTAAAAAAAGCATCCATTTCAAAAATACTCTATTGCTGCAACTCTGCAACACTACAGGACCTTTCCAGAGTCAAAAGTTTTCCCTGTTGCCTTGTGCAATATATTTCTCCAATCATAACACGTTTAAAAAAAAATAAAGACCTCCTCGCCCTCCAATGCTAATGTCACTTGTCATCTCTCTTGCAGTGAATCTACTGGCTCCCAAAACTATGGACACTAATGCAGCGGCTGGCAACGGCTTGGATGTCATCCAAGGCATGATAGACATATCGGCAGATCGACTTGAAGGCCTTCGTACACAATGCGCCACAAGCGCAACGCTGACACAGCAGGAAATTCGCAGTCTAGAAACCAAACTCGTGCGAATGTTCTCCGAGCTGCTGATAACAAAGTCGCGCCTACCCGAAAGAATACCAGCCAGCGGTCTAGCTGCTTCTGGATCAGAACTGAAGCAATGGCTGCGAGTAGTTGGCCTCAGTTTGGAATCGCTAAATGTATGCCTGCAGAGAATCAACACTTTGGAGGATCTGCTGCAGCGAACGGAAGAGGAGCTGCGGGAGATTCTCGTCTACAATCCGAACTTTCGCGAAGAGGAAGTGCGTCGACTGATCAACGCAATGGAATGTCTGCGACGATGTCGTTCAGCCTTAGGTGACAACTTGAAGGAGCCGGAAAATCTGTTTTGGGACTCATGGGACCGGCACCACCATCATCATCACCACCACCATCACTATCATCGTGGAAGTACGGGAAATATTGGTGTAACCGCCTCGCCGAGAACATATCGCACAATGAACAAGCAAAAGGCGGTGCAGTCGCCGGTGAATAACAACTACGACGCTCAGTCGCCACCTTCGACGGGTAAGACGCCCGATGAGTCGTCCAGTACACATGGATCGATTCTGACCCTGACCCCCTCACCATCGCCGCCGAATTCGCCGAGCCTAACAACTAGTGCCGGCAGTGCTGGTGGCGGAGGGAATGGCACACCCGGCCGCAGTGGACACAGAAAGTCAACGCCACCGCCGAAGAAGAAACACCAAACGTTGCTGACCTACCATCACCCATCGACCCCGTCACACAACGGAATGGCCACGAATTCTATGACAGCGTCAACTAGTTCGTCGTCTAGTCAGGACCCGTTGGCCATACCTATAGCCAAGTCGAAATCACATGAATCACAGTTTCAGGAAGGAGCCGCTGGCGGGGGAGTAGCACCCGGCACCAATGGCAGCAGCGGCAACACCTCAAACTCGACTAATTCGTCGTCGATGCCTCAGACCATTCCCAGGACAAGATTACACACTGACCCCAGCCCCGAGAGTCATTCGTCCTCGATGGGTTCGGACATCTTCATGGAGAACACCAACAATCTGACTGTGCCTCGTTCGCCGTGCACCCCCATAGTTTCGCTCGGAATGGGCCACATGATTGCACATCGCTTTACGAAGGTTTTCAAAATGATGTCCACGTGTGATCTCTGCCAGAAGCAGATGTTTTTCGGTCTCAAGTGCAAGGAATGCAAGTACCGTTGCCACAAGGACTGCGAACCGAATGTACCGCCATCGTGCGGCTTGCCGAGGGAATTTGTCGATGAATTCAAGAAAACCCTGAAATCCAATGAAGGATTCCTGCCGCCTTCGAACATATCGCCCAATCTGAGCATAATAGGCCGAAGCGGCAACAATGTGGGCGGCTATTTGCCAGGCCGAAGGCAAAAGGTCTCAATAAGTGCCACTGGCCACCATCATCCGGACAGCAGTTCGCCTGGATCAAGCTGCAACAGCTCCTCACCATCGTCACCGGCGTTGTTTAGCCTGCAGCAGCAGCAGTTGCACATTAGCGGCACCAACAGCGGCGGGGGAAGCTCAACTGCTAGCGCAAGCACCAGTACTGGGCCGAATCCCATCTCGACGCCGTCGTCTTTGCACAAAAACGTCAGTCAGTTTAACTTTCCCGATGTTACCATTACCACGTCGTCCAAATACAATCAACAGACAACGCAGACGTTGTATTTGTCATCAACTGGGTCGGCTGGGTCAGGTGCAACCTTGAACAACAATACCGAGCAAATGGATAATCAATCGTCGCATCATCATTCGCAGTCGAGCATCGCGAACAGCAACAACGCCAGTTCGATGAGTTCCAGTGTAATAACAAGCGGACACTTCTCTGAGAGCCGAATACACAGTGAGACTCTGAGTGGGCGCATCGGCTCCGGAACTGGCTCTGTACTCAGCCAAATGAATCCGCCACTCTCGGAGCTGGCCGACACCCACAAGAGTAACGACAGCGACAAAACCGTTTCCCTATCGGGCAGCACAAGCGCCAGCACTGACTCGGATCGAACCCCAGTGCGTCTGGACTCTACCGAGGAAGGAGACTCGGGCAATTGGCCACGTCAAAATTCACTCTCGCTCAAAGAGTGGGACATTCCGTACGACGATCTACGCCTGTTGGAGAAAATCGGCACCGGTCGCTTTGGTACAGTACACCGTGCCCTCTGGCATGGCGATGTCGCTGTAAAACTGCTTAAGGAGGACTACCTTAAAGACGAACGTATGCTTGAGGCATTCAAGCTGGAGGTGGCCAACTTCAAGAAGACTCGTCACGAGAATCTAGTTCTATTCATGGGTGCCTGCATGAATCCGCCATACCTCGCTATAGTGACCTCACTCTGCAAGGGCAACACCCTCTACACATACATCCATCTGCGTCGCGATAAATTCACCATCAACCGCACCACCCTAGTCGCCCAGCAAATCTCGCAAGGAATGGGCTACCTGCACGCCCGCGGCATCTTCCACAAGGACCTGCGGACAAAGAATATATTCCTGGAGAACGGAAAAGTCATCATCACCGACTTTGGCCTGTTCAGTTCGACGAAGCTTGACTACTGTGATATTGGACTGGGTGTACCCGGTGGCTGGTTGTGCTATCTTGCTCCAGAACTGATGCGTACACTAACACCCTACAAGCCGACCGACGAGATCCTGCCCTTCTCCAGGGCGTCGGACATCTACTCATTCGGCACCGTCTGGTATGAGCTGCTTTGCGGTGAGTTCCCCTTCAAAATGCAACCACCCGAGTCCATCATATGGCAGGTGGGCCGAGGAATGAAGCAGACCCTAGCCAATTTGCAAACATCACGCGACGTCAAAGACATCCTAATGCTGTGCTGGTCCTTTCAAGCTGACGACAGACCAGACTTCCCCAAACTACTAACCCTTCTCGAGAGACTGCCGAAGAAGCGCCTGGCTCGCAGCCCCTCGCACCCGGTCCAACTCTCCAGGTCAGCCGAATCAGTGTTCTAAGGACAGTATTCAACTACACTACTACTTCGAAAGGAAAAATCAAACAAGTACCGTAGTTTATTTTCGTTTTTTTACTTGTCTCTCGAAAACTTATTCAATTGGTCGTATGTATTATATTCTTCTATAACAAAATGTAAAAAGCAATGTCTATGTTCTAAAATAATTTTAATAATGTAATTCATCGTTGAGCGGTTGGGAGCGGACACATTTAAATAAAACACAACACACACACACACAAAGGAACACTGTAAAACTTATATATAACCGAATAAGGACGAACTGCAAGAGCCTTTGGGATAAATATTTACTTTTATCTTTAGCGGAGCACACATTGATCTTGTGTTATTTTTAAAATTACAATTGACTCCTCGTAAGTTTTATTAAAAAAAAAACAAACAAAACATAACTAATGGCTTTTACATTAAAATTATAAAACAACAAACAAAAATTATCAAGTATGTTATAAAAGTATTGTATAGAGTGTGTAGGTAACACTATTACTATTACTACAACTACTACTACGACTACCCCATAATTGTGGGTATATTAAATTATATTACATAAATAAATTCAACAACAAAAAAAAAATTACACTACTCGGGCTGTTGTTATTTATATTGGTTTTGGTTTTTTTCGAGATGAGACACAGGGGACAGGAGTGGTAGAGCGAAGTTGGATGTAACAAGCCGACGACGGGCGGCAGCGCAGATTAACTGCAACAACTTCTGATGAAACAGTCCGAAGGAGTTTGTGACACAAGAGATTGCAAACTGGATTAATGAAATGCCCAGCCGCAGAGTAACCGCTGTGTGGATTGGTTAGAGTGTGGCATACAGAGACAAATCATACTGAGACGGAGACGGAGACCCCCAACTCGCAATCCTCTTGCCGCTGACCACCTCAGGTTTTTTTTTTAAATTCGCCATTAATGTGGTATTCGATTGGGCTTCTTCAGATTTGCTCTCAGATTTCAGATTTCGTGTGGCTAATCGAACACAAAAACGTCACCTGCTCTTTTTTTTGTTGATATTTGTGCGACTGCAATATGTGTAGCCGTCGACACTTTTCTAAGCGTTTTCTATTCACTGGCTAAATTTTATATGAAAACATTCAAAATGATAGCCCAAATTGATTTCTAAACATTTGTACATTAACAATTAACAAAAATAGATCCACCCGATGCAATGCATTTCTTTGCAGTTGAAAAATTTCACTAAAATGTGAACAAACTCCACTAGTTGTCAAACTCAAACGCACGTGTATTGGTAAATCTGAAGCAAATCTGAGAAAATATCCAGATTCGCAAAAGTGCTCTGAAATCTGAAAATGATTGCTTTTTTGTACCAAACGAACATGAAAATTGCTCTGAGAGCAAAAAAAGTGCTCTGAGAGCGCCCAATCGAATACCACATAAGTATTCTTATCATCAGAGTTATGTCAATTGAGTATTCGTGTGACATGGAAAAACATACAAAAAAAAACAAAAATAAAAGCTGCCAACCGTAGGGAAATGTGAAAGAGTTCGGGAATACCACATTTTTACATTACTGAATGCCATTGGTTGGTTGGTTGGTTTAAGTGGCTATATTTCCCGAACAAGGGAAAAACACAAATAACGCATTGAGCGCCGTTTTGAGACCACAACTCACGGAAACCTGAAAAATAAAAAGGGAGAAGGACGATAGGAAAACTTACAACCAGCCTGAGGAGTTAAGAAATTTGATTATCTTATTGAAATGGATACTATGGATGGCCGAAAGGTCATCATAAAAGGGATGACCTAGAGCACTGCGTCTGGTTTTGGCTAGGGCCGGACACTCTCAAAGAAGATTAAACACTGTTTCACTCTTGTTTGTGTCAGCGCAACTACGGCAGTGGGTGTGAGGGGGGGTGCCAAGCTTGGCTGCGTGAGTTCCTAGAGGCCAATGACCCGTACTAATTGCCGTTAGTCTGGCGACATCTATACGCGTTCTGGCTAAGAGGTTGTTTGTTCTGGCATCATCGTAGGTTGGCCAGATGACGCAGCTCGTCAGGTTCAACCATCTGGTCTTCGCTCTTGTGGTGCAGTATAGGAGGATTTCTCTCTTAACGTAACCCAGCGGAGGGAATACTTCCTCCGCATGAGACACGCATAGAGCAGAGCCACGTCTGGCAAGTTCATCGGCTTTTTCATTCCCGTCTATGTTCCTGTGGCCTGAAACCCAGACGAAAGTGATTTCAAAATTTCACGAAGATGTCATTTTTTTTTTCTGGGTGCAGTTATATTAAGGAGCAGCCCACACGCCACCTTGATTGCAAGTACTTCCGCTTGAAAGACTCTGGCTGCGTTGGGGAGGCGGCAAGATTTGGAGATGTCTAATTCTGTTGAGAAAATGCCCGCTCCCACTCCACAGTTCATTTTGGAACCTTCTGTATGGTATGTCGAATTCGTTTACGACCGCATTTTCCCCCCATTCTGATCTAGATTGGAATCTAACAGAGAAGTTTTTGTAGAAGTTGAGTTTGTGTACAATGTAATCCGTAGATATACGACCTATGTCGTCAGAAAGAGAAAGTAGGATGCTGGAGTGGCCGTAAGGCCGTTCGGACCTTCAATCTAACTGCACTACACTCTGTAATGTATTTTATATGCAGATCCACTGGCAGAAAATTGAGAATGACATTGAGCGCCTCGGTCGGACTTGATCGTAGGGCCCCTGTGATTCCAATTCCAGCTGTTCTTTGGACTCTACTTAATTTAGTGATGTTATAAGCTTTGCTTAAGGCGGGCCACCATATCAGTGACCCGTAAGTAAGGATGGGACGTACTACTGCTGTGTACATCCAACGAATCATCTTTGGTTGAAGACCCCACTTCTTGCCGAAAGTTTTACTACAGGTGTAGAAGGCAACCCACGTCCAGTCAATGAAGATCCAGTTCCACCGCCCAGTATAGAAGAAGTAGGCTTAGCAATAAAAAAGCTAAAGAACAACAAGGCCGCCGGCTCTGATGGTTTACCAGCGGAGCTCTTCAAATACGGTGGTGATGTTTTGGTAGGGCGCATGCACCAAATCATCAACCAAATATGGGTGGAAGAAAGTATGCCCGATGACTGGACTATCAGCTCCATATGCCCCATCTACAAAAAAGGCGATCCTATGTCTTGCAAGAACTATCGAGGCATATCCCTGCTTAATGTCGCATACAAGATCCTATCCAACGTACTGTGTGAACGTCTCAAACCGTTCTGCAACACACTAATCGGCACGTACCAGTGTGGCTTCCGGCCCGGCAGATCGACTATAGACCAAATTTTCACACTGAGGCAAATCCTGGAAAAGACCAATGAATTTCAAGTCGAGACTCACCACCTATTCATCGACTTCAAAGCCGCATATGATAGCATTCATCGTCAGGAGCTTTTTGTGGCGATGGCCGAATTCGGGATCCCGGCAAAACTGATCCAGCTATATAGCGTGACGTTGGAGAACACACGCTGCAACGTGCAATTTGGAAGTAGTTCCTCCGAGCTATTCCAAACATGCACCGGATTTCGGCAAGGAGACGCATTATCATGTGACTTCTTCAATCTCGTGCTAGAGCAGATAGTGCGCAGGGCAGGTGTCAACACGGAAGGCACTATCTTCAACAGATCCGTCCAGCTACTGGGGTATGCAGACGATATTGACATCATCGGTCGCTCCCAGCGTGCCGTGATAGAGGCTTTTACGGCGATTGAAGAACAGGCGAAATCCGTTGGTCTTGTAGTAAATGAGGACAAGACTAAGTACATGCTATCAACAAACAAACAAGCATCTGTCCACCGCCTAGGACAGAACGTCACTATTGATAGCAACAATTTCGAGGTAGTTAAGGAGTTTACCTACCTCGGAGTAAACATGAACTCCACAAATGACATCCTAGTGGAGATCCAGCGAAGAATTACCCTAGGAAACCGCTGCTCATTCGGTTTGGCAAAGCAATTGGGATCAAAACTCCTAACTCGAAGGACAAAATGTATGCTTTACAGAACCCTTATCCTGCCAGTTCTGCTTTATGGTGCCGAGTGCTGGACGATAAGCAGGAAGGGAGAGCTGATACTGGGCTCCTTCGAAAGAAAAATTCTTCGGCGGATTTTTGGTCCTGTATGCGAGGAGGGCGAATGCCAGAGCGCTTGGTCTGGACAACTGGAAGCAGCGTGCCCGGGATCGCAGAGGATGGAAGGCTGCAGTGTCTCAGGCAGAGACTCTCCACGGGTCGGGAGCCCGTTAAGTAAGTAAGTAAGTAGAAGGCAATACTAGCCTTTGATCTACATTCTTGATTTTTCGTTTCGTGAATATTTTAAACAAATGTACACTTATTCCTAAAAAAAAAATATTATTCACACGTAACGAACAATTTCAAAATTTAATGGATAAAATTCTATGAACGCTGCAAACCACTTTGCCCAAAGCGGAAGTGGCATATGCAAGGTGCGAGTGTATTTGTGACATTTGGCTATACGAATTTCCATGTAACAATGGTCGCATTCAAGAATCTAGTTATCTTAAGTCGACTAGATTGGTCTGGATAAGATTTAACTTGAACGCAAAAACTAGATTGGTGGGAAACATAGCCATTTTGTTTGTAGGAAAGCAAAATTCCGTCGGCCATCTCTATAAAAATATCCACATGCGGTATTTTCCCATACGTTAACAAAATGGCCGACCAAAATTTGCGTCACGTATATTTGCGTGTTGGGTAGTGCTGTCCTGTGCATCCCTTTAATCTTCCGCCCCAGGAATGTGTGCTATTGCAAATCCACTATAATGGTTCGCTGAGGAAGTGATTGACCAGATATGGTGTTGGGTCTTTTGTAACGATCTCACAAGTAACAACCGTACTCAACCTAACCTAAGCAAGAAGTGATTCCGAACCTGCCTTTCTGTACAAGTTTGACGGCCTCACAATTTCCTCGAATTTCCCGATGTATACAGCAGCACCATCCCCATATAAAACTACTTTGTTATACCTAAGAGAGAGATGACCATTTGGAGTCGTTTTTTTTCTGGAGGTCTTTAGAACCCTGTCAGTAAGAATAGTGATATTCTTTAAAAGATCCCTAAATTTAACCAAAGTCCTCTAATGTCACAAATTAGCGTAAAGTCCTAAGCTATACCGAAACAAAAGTTACAAAAAAGTCGAAAAAGAGGGTCGCACTCTTCCATCACGTAGTAAACTTTGCATATTTCAATTTAAAATGTCGTGCAAAGTTCGGGCAAGTTCCAGCTACCGAATAAGATCCATTGCTCACTGATAGTGGATATCCACAAGTCATGTTGTATTCGGTGGCGAATACGCAACATTTTTTTGAGAGTAAGTTGATGGTTCCAATTTTTTTTTTTGATTTAAAATCGCAATCGATTTCAGAAAGCCACCTTAAAGTTTTTTTTTCACTGCTGCACCTCTCACGAACGTCTGACA
This sequence comes from Cheilosia impressa, assembly GCA_948293265.1. Taxonomy (NCBI): domain Eukaryota; kingdom Metazoa; phylum Arthropoda; class Insecta; order Diptera; family Syrphidae; genus Cheilosia; species Cheilosia impressa. Next base: position 15,658,706 of record OX411880.1, read on the forward strand.
AACTTCCGAGAGTATAACTGTCATGAAAGAGCTTCTCAATTGGCCGTTTGAAGTCGGCATGAAATTGTAGATCCCTTCCATTCATCCCAAAAATTAAAAACTCACACAAAACGAAAGGTTGGAGACGCTGGGCCTAGGGTTTCTACGGACCTGTTGCGACAACTATTTATTTAGTTTTAATCGGAATGAACTACAATATATAGTGGGAATAAATCTGAACGGTGCAATAGAGCATATAAAGCAAGTTAACACATTGTTAGTCGCTACAGGTTTGGGTGAGCTGGTAAGTGTCAAAATCTATTAGAAAAGCCAATGGTAACAAAAGCGGAGACTTCAGAGCTGAGGCATATTTCCTCGGAACTTAGAGCACCATCAGCTCACTTTAGCAGTTGTGAGTCGAAATGAACGACAACATCTAGTAGACAAGCTAAATGACAAGCGAAGTTTCACTTCTGCCAACCGATGTTTCTTTTGGTTAAGGCATATTCTCATAGAACCAAGGAGATATTGGACAGGATACCAATCATCGCGGGTGCGATGTATTATGCAGAAGCAAGGACTTTGAGAATGAACTTCCTGTGATTTGTGAATAAAAAACTCTTTGCATACCTTACCGAGAGAAATTTACACGGTAAATTGACGGCGAGCTTCACGAACTTTACCGCAAGGTTCAGCTTATTAATGAGCTTAAAATACAGTGGCTGAGATGGCTAGTTAAGTAGAGCGTATGGGCAAGAACGCACTTACTGCAAAGGAAGACCCCATCTTAGGAGAAAGGCCTAATTGGAGATAACCTGATAACCTCAAAAGGAGCAGTTAGTTTAAAAACGAGCCACGGCAGACTGTAATCGGAGTAATGGGAACAATTTATGTAGAAGACTGAAAAGCCGTCAAATATTATACTAGATGTAAAAGGATTCTTCGGAACCATTTACTTACCTGATACTTGTCCAACTGCTTGATAGCGCTGACGACAGACAGTCCGATAATATGTTGAATCAGCGGCAACCGGGAGCCCAGTTCCGAGTTCAGTGGTATATGCAGTTGCAAGGAGAACATAGCACATCCCAATGGGCTTAACCACTAGAAAGTTCCAAACAAAATGCTTATTAGTCGAGTTGCTTGCGCGAAGAATAATTTCATTATTACTCACTTGATTATTACTGCGACCAACTCCCTCTGTTTGTTGTTTGGGCAATACGGCAATACCATGAACGAGATCTAAATCCGAAATAATATGCATAGAGCTGCTAACAATTGGCGCATAGATTACCAAACGACCAATATCTTTGGTTGAGAGATTCTGCAAATAAAGTGGGTAATAAAATTCACATTTGATGTAACAAAAGTTAAGCTAAATTCTTTGTAAGGAAATTCGAAGTGAACAGCGACAGCGAATTTTTATAGAACGTCGTTCCATTGGTCGCAACGCAACGTAAGATGTTGAGCACAAAATGTGGACATGGAGGAGTGCAAACGGAGCCCACTTCACATTTGGTTTTGTAACGTCAGGTTTCCATTTCCCTCCAGTTCCAAGAAGTAGACTACACTTTGTTTATTTAATTTTATTTGAATTGCATTGACACCTCGTTAATTTATCTTTATTCTTTCATACTAGAGGGCTCTTTCTGAGCTAGATTTCGTCATTCAATGCAGAAAGTCACTGACATTGTTGTTTATGCGTCGCGACCGCTAATTGATAACCAACTTCAAAACGCCTTCCTATTACATAAGGTGAACATTATATACTCTCGTGTTATACTTACATCAAAGTAATCAACAGTTGAAAAGTCCTCAGGACAGGAATGAATTAAAATCGGAAGAACGTTTGTATTAGCACTAGGTGGCGTTTCATTCTTACCACAGAATTTCATCGAAAGCTTTGGAGTTTCTATCATTTTGTCGGCGTTATAGACGTTTTTAAGTTTTTCCAAAACTTCGAATTTCAGCTGAAAAAGAAAGGATATTAAAATAGACTCTTACACTTTCCAACAATAATCTACACAAGTTCGCAACTTAAACCTAACCTCGAAATAAACACACCAACACGAAAATTTACTACCAACGATTTGAAGCTTTGTTATTAGGCGTGTTTTTTTTATTGTAAATATGAACCTTTCTTGAATAAATTTTAGAACGCAACAAAAGCAGCCATTTTATTTCATAAGCAAGAAGAACACAAAAGATAGCAGAGTTGCCAGTATAATTACATATTTCATTAATTTGACATATTCTTGATGTCGTTACCAGAATATATTTTTATTATCTAGAATGATCTTCAACACCCCTTCTCATTCTAAATTGGCTAAACCAAGACTAGCCCGCATGTCGACCACCTTGCTCGCTTGTAGAGGTTTAGTTAGCAAATCAGCAAGCATATCCTTAGTTGGACAATACTCGCATTTGATCATTTTCTTTTCGACGTAGTCCCTGACGAAATGATATTTGATATCTATATGTTTGGATCTATTATTGAATTTGTACCCCTCTACCATTTTAATACAGCTTTGGTTATCCTCGTAGATAAGTACAGGTTGATTAATAGGTTCATTAAAATCATGCAGCAGCTGTTTTAACCATATTGCTTCTTTTGCAGCTTCAGCTAGAGCAATAAATTCCGCCTCCGTTGATGATAAGGCAACACATGTCTGTTTTCTGCAGCTCCATGAGACAAGCCCTCCATACACCATAAATAAGTAACCGCTGTTCGACTTTCTGTTGATCCTATCTTCGCCCCAGTTAGCATCAGAATATCCAAGTAGTACAGTGTTGTTCCTTCCACCTAAATATAGCTTTAAATGTGACGTACCTTTGAGATATCTTACAACTCTCTTTAGCTCTATCCAATCCTCCTCTGTAGGCGTGCTTGTCTTTTGGCTTAGGATACAAATAGCCGCACTTATGTCTGGCCTCGTATTTAATGTTACGTACAGAAGACTACCAAGTAATTTTTGATAAGCTTTATTACTTAGTAGCCCCTTCTGCACATCTGATGACTTTCCGTAAGATGGCTCCAAAGGAATTGGTGAATTCTTCGCAAGTGTAAGACCGGTATCAGAAACAATTTTTTGTATGTAGGCTGACTGAGATATTGAAAATATTCCTTTAACATCCCGTTCAACTTTCAATCCCAAATAACTTTTGACTGCTCCTAAGTCCCGAATCTTAAAATTGACTTTCAGATTTTTCTTAACTTTACACATTTCAAGTTGACTGTTTGTAGCTATGAGGACATCGTCTACGTAAATTAGAACGTAAACCGCTGCGTCCTCGCTGAACAGTGTATACAAACAAGGATCCGATTTACTTTGTGTGAATCCTGACTTAACCAATACACTGTGAATGTTCTTGTTCCAAGAACGCGCTGACTGTTTCAGTCCATAAATTGCCTTATTCAGTAAGCAAACTTTACTTTCTTCCCCTTTCTTTTCGAAGCCAATTGGCTGTCGCATGTATATGACTTCACTTAAATCACTGTTTAGGAAAGCTGTCTTGCAATCGATATGATGAACCATTAGTTGTCGCCTTCCAGCTATTGCAAATAACGTTCTGAGCGCCGTATGGGAAACTACAGGTGCGAAGACCTCATCGTAATCCACCCCATACCGCTGTGTAAATCCTTGTGCTACCAAACGCGCTTTGTACCGAGTTCCATCGGGATCTGTTTTTCGTTTGAAAACCCACCTAGAGCCTATGGGCGTACGATCCTTCGGCATGTCCACTAAACTCCAAGTGTTGTTCTCATTTAGCGACCCCATCTCCTTCACCATAGCATTTACCCAACTATCACGATCAGTACCACACGTAGCCTCTTCTAACGTTTCGGGATCTGATTCTTCGATATGGTTTAGATATCTCGCTGGAGGTATTCCTTTAGTTGTTCGTGTCGATCTCCTCAGTTGCGTTCTGTTTGTCTCACAATCCGAATCCTCATCACTGCTTTCAAAACCATGAAATGAATCATAATATGATGAATTTGAGTCACTGTCTTCCGAAAATTGAGTGTTTTGTTTGTAAGGAAATACAACTTCATTATTCTCGAAAGAAAATCCCTCGTCGCATTCACCTCCGCTTACATCAGAATCGATATGTTCTCCACTCTTCTTTAAGAAAGTAACGTCTCTTGATACTTGGATGTTATTATTGCTGCCTAGCATTCGATACGCTTTAGAATTGGAGTCATAGCCAACCAACACCATCTTTACAGACTTGTCATCAAACTTTAGCCGCTTTTGTTTGGGCACGTGCACAAACCCTTCTGAACCAAATGGTCTGAGATGACTAAGATCTGGAACTTTGTTATGCCAGCGATCATAGGGTGTTTTACCTGTTGTCCGAGTCACCAATCTATTTTGCAAATAATTAGCCGTAGAAATAGCTTCACCCCATAACGCTTTCTGTAATTTTGCTTCACTAAGCATACATTTGGACATCTCGACTAAGGAACGATTTTTGCGCTCTGCAACGCCATTCTGTTCAGGTGAATAAGCTGCGGTGTACTGAATCTGCACTCCTTCACGTGTGAGGTAATCGACTACTTCTTTTCCTATATATTCACCACCTCTGTCGGACCGAATTACTTTTGGATTTTTGTTAAACATGTTTCTAACCATTGCGATGTACTGTTTTAATTTGTCGAATACATCAGATTTATGTTTCAGCAAATAAATGTTACAAAATCTACTGAAATCATCAATAAACGTTAATATATACCTGTTTCCGGAAGGGGTTGGCACTTCCATAGGTCCACATACGTCTGTATGAATAATATCAAGTACCGCCTTTGAACTTAAGCAACTTTTCTTTGGAAATTGTGCCCGTGTAGATTTTCCTATTGGACATATATCGCAAGCCATGTTCCTCGTGCAATTCTTTATTTCCATACCTGTTGCGAGACCTTTAGATTTCATATCTGAAATCGCAAGCGAAGAACGATGTCCCAGAGCTCTATGCCAGTAATGAATGCATTTATTGTCACATTCCTTAACAACGTTTATATTTTCATACTTGTTAAGAGAATATAAATTCGCACGCATTTGTGCTACACCAATTGATACACCATTCTTATTGATATAACAAGTGTCTCCTTCAAACATTATGTCACAGCCCTTGGATGTCAGTTTCTTCACGGATAGTAGATTTACTTTCACTGAAGGAACATACAAAACTTCCTGAAAGTGTACGACTGTTTCCTTGTTGAACCTATTCTTAAGCTTCAGTCGAATAGCCCCTTGGCCCTCCGAATCGATGTGTGCCCCATTTGCAAGTAGTACCTTTTTCTTCACTGATGAATCGAATACGAAGAACGAATCCCTGTCATTGCAAATGTGGCATGAAGCACCGGAATCTACAATCCATTTTCCGTATTTTTGATCAGTTATCGTCAAACAGAACTCTTTATCTACCTCTACTGCTGCTACGCTGACTTCCTGTTTTGAATGCTTCGCCTTCCACTCGATGTAACGTGGGCAATCCCGTTTGATGTGTCCTTTCAAGTGACAAAAATAGCATTCGACCTGCGAGATAGCCTTTTTGTTAACCCGCTTTGGTAATTTGTTCACTGTCACCAAAGCCTTGTGCGATTCCTTTTGTTCTGTCAATTGACGCCGCCTGAACTCCTCGATTAATTTAGATTCAACGTAACCAATTGTTAATTCACTTTCTGATCGCGATTCCAAAGCAGTGATAAGGGTGTCAAAACTATGAGGTAAACTGCTTAAAAGCATTGCCACGTTCCAGCTTTCGGTGAACGACTTTTCCCCGAGACTCTCCAGTTTCATGAACAAGTTCCGCATTTCACCAATATGCTTCTCGACATCACCTCCTTCTGCAAGATGTAAACTACAGATTTGCCGCATGATGCTTACCTTATTGCTTAGTGTCTGTCGCTCATGATATTTTTCTAAGACTTTCCAGACTTCTTTCGCCGTTGAACAATTCCTGATGTGGTGCAGCTGGTCATCTTCCACGGAGAGACAAATTGTAGCCCTCGCGATGTCGTCTTTAGATTTCCATTTTTCTGTCATGGGGTTGGGTGCGTCTTGGCAAATGGTGTCCCATATGCTTTCCTTAATTAGCAGCATCTGCACTTTGTACTTCCATATGAAGTAATTTCCATTATTCAGTTTTGCAACTGAAAACTTCATGTCTGCTGCCATTTCCTTAATTATTCCTTTTTTTTTTTAACACAATTATCAATTACTTTTATTCCTTAATGGGTGACTGGGCCCATAACCTATTGTAAATATGAACCTTTCTTGAATAAATTTTAGAACGCAACAAAAGCAGCCATTTTATTTCATAAGCAAGAAGAACACAAAAGATAGCAGAGTTGCCAGTATAATTACATATTTCATTAATTTGACATATTCTTGATGTCGTTACCAGAATATATTTTTATTATCTAGAATGATCTTCAACATTTTTTACCTTCGATCTCAGCAAAGCAATGTAAAGTTAGATTTTCAGCACGCGATTACAACAACTACGCTCCACTTGACACTTCGAGACTCACTCAGTAGTCGTCTGACACCCTACTTAATGGCGTTTTCCATTGGTTTCACTCGGGGATCCACTCATTCTGAAATCCAATGGAACAGCGAAACTGCTTCTGACAGAATCCACCAAAGTATTGGTGAAATGCCAAAAAATAATCTATGGCTGCTGTCAACTGACTTGTAATAAATACATAAAATTGCACTTGTGTGAGTGCTTCTTGAGTGGATTCTGACTTGAAATCGAGAAGCGAAATTCTCTTCTCAGAATCACCAGAAGAGTATTTTTGTGCCAACCGAACAGCATTTTTTCGATTCCGGACTCTCCCGGACGCTTCTTTTTGTCCAATGGAAAACGACATTACTTTACTTTGCTGAGATCGGACCTTAAAGAAAACAGGCCTATTGATAGGCAGACTCTACGAGCAAAATTAAAGTCGTAGTTATTGCCATCCTCCACAGTTGTGCGACTGAAGTTAGTTTTGTGTTAATGACAATTATCGCAAACATTAATTTACAAAATGCGAAGTATTCCATTAACGATCTTTAATCTGCTGATGTTAAGGAAACAAATTTGCGTGAGAGCAACAGGTAAGAGACACTAACAAATGGAAGCTTTAACCTGTACATGACAAAAGTCGGCCCAAACAACTTTAAAGGCCAACCCATATAATCCGTTGCTTCCATCGCGTCAATGGATCCGTCGGTATTGACGTATTCAACGAAACGAACAGTCCCATGATAGAATCCGTCGCATACACCACGGACCCACGGTGGAAGCCGATGACAGTTTCTCACATTCTCTCAATATTTCACCCAAAGAAAGCGCTTCTTCGCACGCGTAATTGCCAACTGTCAACGGCTGCAACGGGTCGAAAAGTAGAAAGTAGCCCATAGAATCCGTCGCATCCGTTGCGTTGACGGATCCGTCAATATTGGAGGTTTTTATTTTTCGGACATCGGAATTCCCACAGAAAGGAAGAAATCCCACCATATAAGAAAACTGGCGACAGACAATAACAGTTTCTCTCATGCCTTCAATATTTCCACCACTAAAAATGCTGCCTCTCTCGCTGTGAGAACCGTAAACGGATGCAACGGACAGAAAAGTAGAAAGTGTAGTATGACAGTTGTAAGTTATAAATCTGTATATATCAGTTCTCTTTATGTTCTTATGGCGTTTTTCATTGAAGATCCGAGAAAATTGCCCCCAATTTCAGAATTGCTCTATTCAATGAAATTCGTTGGAACACACCATATGTGTGACTAGATTTTCTTTTGTTACTTGTTTTTTGCAATTCTCTAAAAATAGGTATGTTCCTTTACTTTTGTAGTAAAATGGAAAAGACTGTCAAAATGGCAATGGTGGGGATAAATTCTCTCACGGAGAGAGACACTTACGAAAAAGTTAGGCGTTAGGGAACGCTTTTGTATAGTAAAATACGAATAAAGACAGATACATAATCAAAAAATTCAAAAAAGTGCTACGAATAGTCGTTAAAATTTCGTATAAACTCAAAGAATTTGCTAATTTTCTGACAAAATTAGTTTATTTATCTCCCTAGCGACGAAAGTGATTCGAAATTATTCGAACTTCTTCTTCGTGTACCTATCTGGAAGAGTTTGTACTGATTGAACTACAAGCATTCAAGAAGAGGAAAAAGCGACACGGCATTAAAAATTTCGTGGAGACGATTGTCCTTTCTTACTCCTTACAGCAAGTAAGAAGTAAGAAAGGACAAGGATAACAATTAATTTTATTATGCCTCCTGTTGATACCATTTTAATACGCAAGAAATCTAAACAAATGTACTCATATGTCAAATAGGACAACAAATTTCAAATCAGCTGTTCATTGAAAGGTGACTGACAGTTTTTCCAATTCTACACCAAGAAATTTGTTGAGTAAAAATTCGTAAGATTCTCAGTGGAGGGGTAATAGCTTGCTCTCTCGATGACGCTCTCTTTTGCGAATTTTTCGAGTTAAGGAACGACATTGAGTAAAATTCGTACGAATTAGTACAAATTCGTAAGATTTAAAAGTAAGGGAACAGACCTAATGTTGCGGACACTTCTGTCGTGTTAAAAATTATCCTGGTGCACTTTTTTTTTCAATGAAACATAGAATACATCGAAAAGATTTGCTCTTTTCATAGAAAGGGCAATTCTTTTCTTCAATGGAAAATGACATTAGTTTTTTTTTTTTCGAAAATCCGGCAAGTGCGCTTCTTTTATTTGCGCTGCTGTGTATTCTATCAACCTGTCAGTCAAATACGTTGCCGCAACGGACGTGACGGATTCCATGGGTTAAGCCCCTTACAGATTGAAAGAATATTGTTCCGCTTGTCGTAGAGATGCGCTAATTGAAAACAACTGAAACCGTGCAAATGCATGTCGTGTAAAAAGCCACTGTAAAGAATAGTTATCGCATGGACATGAATGTTTTATTTCCAAACCGTTTCACTTTTAATACAAAATCGCCATTCGCCGTTGTGAGAACGAAGAACGATTATTTGAATTTACGATCGACCCAAGGAATGTATTTGCTTTTGACTTCACTATAGAAATTTGTCTTGCCCTACTTATTTTGTTGATAGTAAGACGCATTGTTTTTGTGTGTAGCCAGCACGAAACTCTAGCCCATGCTCCCATCTCTCATGTAACCATTGTCTAATAATGCAAATTCAAATATCACAATACATTAAATTAAACTTACCTCATGTCGGCCCAAGAAATACGCGTTCTGGTAGGTGATCTTTGGGTGTTGTTGTGACACTGGCTCCTTCTTAATGGTCAATCCTAAATGCTTCACTAATAAGTCGGCAAAAATCTCCAAACGATTTTTCTCATTCTCCTTGAGGACACGGTATTTACTGTCATCGGCCTCATATTCACTCGGATCAGTTTCTAAATGCACCTACGAACGAGTAGACAAAAGAGTGTTAACAAGAAATATGCTATCTGGAACCCATAACACAAAAAACACGGTTCAAACAAGTGAGTTTTAATCTCTAGTTGTCAGTAGACAAATTTTTCGACAGTAGCTCTGTGTTTTTTAGCTTCGTTCTCAGCAAAGCAAAGTAAAGTAGGATTTTCAGCACGCAATTACAACAACTACGCTCTACTTGACACTTCGAGACTCGCAGTAGTTGTTGTAATCGTGTACTGAAAATCTTACTTTACTTTGCTTTGCTGAGATCTAAGCTCAAAAAAATACGCCTAGTGTTACAAAAATGCGCTACAATTAATAAATTGGGGACGTTCAAGTGTCAGTCTGGCAGCTGGCTGACTTGATGAGTGTCAATCGGCCTAAATCAGTCACATGAACAGTTTTTTTTTCAGTTGTCGTCTATGGAGGAGTAGCCCATGAATCTAGTCAAGAATCGGGACGTTTGGATATCTAGTTCATCTAAAACGCCGATTAGATTTACCTGGACTGGGTATGCGAAAGCAGGCAAAGTAGACCTGCAATTTTTTTTTGCATATTTGCAGTTTATCTTAACATTTTGACACATCAAGTCAGTCAGCTATTAGAATTGCTAAACAAGAAATCCGAACGTCCCCAATTTCGTGATTTATGCTGTTTTCCATTAGGCAAAAAGGACCGCCCGAAATCGAAAAAATCACTTCTGAAACCTTTCCACTGGCACAAAAAAAATATTCTTCTGGCGATCCTGAGACAGAATTCCACTTCTCGATTCAGAAGTGTCAGAATCCACTCAAGAATACTCCATTTATGTATTCTATACAAGTCAGCTGACAGCAGATGTAGATTATTTTTTGGCATTTCACCAATACTTTTGTGGATTCAATCAGAAGCAGTTTTCTTGTTCCATTGCATTACAGAAAGAGTGGATCCACGAGTGAAACCAATGGAAAACGACATGAGTAGAGTACTAAGTTGACAGTTCGAATATGTGGCTTAAAGTAGCGTTTCCGACCAATCTATTTTTTAAGGTACATCCAGTCCAGCATAATCTAGCCGACTTCAGCTAACTAGGTTTTTGAATGTGCCCATATTCACTTGCATTGTAACTTCCGTTGGACAGCAGGTACGTCAATGTTTGGCATGCTATCTGACGTTTGCTAGCTACCTACCCCCGTATTAATAAACAAATGTGCACAAGTTAGTTAGCTACCAGACATCAGATAGCATATACAAATTTGACGTAACTTCTGAATAACGAGTTGATAACTTTTACGCAGCGTTTATTAATAAGGGGGCTTACTCTCCAAGTTTGTTTAGTTATACCGCGACAAGTGATAACAGAGTTGCGTTTACTTATTCTAAGCGCTTCTAGAAATCCTTAGGACCATCTGTACTCCATTCCGAATCGAGCTGCTGCTTAATGACAACGTCCATCAGTTAGCAACTCAATTCGAATACGACTCTAGTTTTAATGGAATCCATTCTCTAAAAGAACATTCCTTACATGAACTTACCTGAGAGAATACAGCCCTTCCACCGCTCTTCACATTGTTAGCCAACAGCAAGCTTGGGGTGTTCCATGTCTCCTCGGTTCCCAGTACTTTCACATCCAAATTGTGCATGTCTCCTTGTAGATCTTTCAGTTCAATGGACCTTGGACACACTAGAGCTCTAAGCCGGATGTAATGTGACCACAAATACGAAGAAGTTTTCACACACGAGCAAAAATAACGACGAGATAAAGACAAAAAAAAAAACGTTTTTTCGAGCAAGCAGGCAAAATGAAGTATTTTAGTGTATTTTTGGCTTGGTTGGTCTATGGTTCCATAATTATAGCTTCAACGTTTCTACATGAGTTTAATAAGTGTAATTGGGTTTGACAATGAATTGCAGTTTCAGCATTATTGATTCCAATGTGAGCATAATGATATAGGCGATTGTATGCACAAGATACACATTACATACGTACGAGAGATTTGTGGGTTCCGAGTCCCGTGAAGGTGAATTGTTTCTATAATACTTTTCTTTTAAGAAGACAGTCAGTCGGTTTTAGTTTTCTAGTTGAAGTGATTTGTTTGTGTTAGTTATATATGTATTTATGTAGATTAGGAAAAGGAAAGCAATTATAAGAGTGAAGTGAAATGCTGCAAATCGAAAGCGTTGATGAGATGAGGATGAGGAGGAGGAATGTGATTTTGTAGTCAGCCGTTGTAGTCAATACTATCTCGACTTATTCCTGCTAACAAAGAGATCATCTTAATGTAGAAATTGGTCAACCTTAACAATAAACCTTGAAAAACAAATTTGGGATTCCCAAAATAACTGTCAGTAGTTTTAGAAGTCGTTTAACGACAGCTTCCTCTTCCTACTACTTTTTGTGGAAGGCAGAGAACCTTCGCTCAAAAGGACGCTCAAAAGGCCGACCTTATACCTGGCCTCAAAAACCTTTTATAATAAACGTACGCATTAATCTGCGACACGTCATATTGATGAAGCGATTGTTATATCCAAGTAAGGTAACAAACCAGCAGAAGTGATTGCAATGGATACTGAAAAAGATAAGCAAACTCAAACGCAAAAAAAATCAAGCCCAATCCCAACCCCGGATTTCGAAATAATCTAAGCATACAGCACGATAAGTCAAGAAGAAGAAGAAAGAATCCGCTATAGGTGCTCAGTGGCTAGTGTGCCGGACTGCTGAGTGAGATATCTCAGATTCATTACAAAGGGCTATCAGTCTCAGCTGCCTAAGGGGTTCAGGAAATTTTTTGACCTTGGAGGCCAATGCACGTCACATCTGCTAGAGATAACCGTACCCTCAAATCGTTCATGCAGAATGTCCATCTTGGCGTCTGCTGAGGAACGGAGTCTCCTCCTGTCGTCTACCTCCATATCGTTTAATTTGGGCCAAAAGAATTCGGTTGGCATCGTTCTGTAGCGCTCGCCGTTGCTGGTGACGGCCCCACCAAAGTCATTGACAAAAAAGCAACTCCGCCGGCCGTAAATCCGCACCAAACAGAAACTTTTTGTGGTACATAACCAACTGGGGTCGGCGCAGTGGCTTAGTGGTTAGTGTGTTGGACTACTAATCGAGGGGTCCCAGGTTCGAATCCCGAGAAAACCCAATTTCAAATTTAGGGTTTTTTTTAACTGCGCCAGCTCTCGCGAACGTCTGCAATGAAAGAGCTTTTCAATTAGCCGTTTGGACTCGGCATAAAACTGTAGATTCTTCCATTCGTCCCAAAAATTAAAAATTCACACAATACAAATGGTTGTGAGAAGTTAGTCCCAAGGTCCCTACGGACCTGTTACTATTGATTTATTTATTTTTAACCAACTGGGGAACCTTGTGTCTATTGGCGTCGTGCCATATGCGACAACTTTGCTTGTTAACATAGCCATTCATTAAAAAAATGCACCTCGTCGTAAAAGATGAATTTTTTGGCCCTCTTCCAAACCCTCCAAAGACCAGTCAGCGAACAAACGGCGTTGTCAATGGTCATTAACTTTGAGCCCCACGGTTGGATTTTTTTTAGGTGCTCTAATTTAACCTTCCTCCTCTTAAAGTAACCATAAGTCTCATAGACTCGAGCTTATTTCTTCTGTATTTTCAATAAAGGAACCCTACACTCCGATAGAAGCAGTTGACATTAATCTAAATACAGTGATTTTCAGTACTCAAGGATTTCTAGCTTCGATGTATTAAATGAAATTCGTTAACCAAGCAATTACCATTATAAGCAAACAAGTGAGAGATGAATTGAATAAAATTTAGTTACATAGCTGCGATAGTGTCTTTTCAAAGCCGATAAACTCATTCTCGTTGTGAAAAATTCATAAATCGTTTGATGTTAGAATAAAAATAAACAAATTTTTGCAAATTTTAAAGGTTAGAATTACACACACACACACGCACGGTAATATTTTTATAAATTACACAGAAAATAATAACACCGAAGGATATGAAACACTCAAGGCCAAAACATGCACAACTTACGGTTTCTTCGAGAGAGTAGAGTTGGATTCTTCGCTGTCGGTTGAGAAGTTCTTCTTCACCGGCGACGGATGATAGCAGAAGATGTAGTGCATCATCTTAACCTTTTGCCACTTGTCGTAGGAGAACTGAACCAGTTCATGCTCTCGCACCTAAAATATACTTGTGGGTTTTTGAAGTTCCTTTGGTCTATGTGAGTATTGTTACCTCAGCAGTGCGGTAGGTTGGAAGCACAATGTGCAGCACATCGGAGCAGAGGGATAGAAGTTTTCCGCCACGCAAAAAGTAGTCGACCAAAATCTCTCCCAGATTGGCAGAAACCGATCCGCAAATCACCAGAAGGCTTGTGTTGTCAATCCAGGACTTTTCTTGTACTTGCTGGGAGGTTAGTGGATAGACGGTGTACCTGAACGAGAAGAGAGCAACGTTTTAGTAACAGCGATGACGGTTGCACTGATTTCGCATACATGTCGCGCTCCAAAATGCTTTTAAGTGTTGCAACCACACCATCCCTGGAGGTGGCTACATCCGAATAGACAAGTATGTTTGGAGGCTTACACTCCTTCACACTGTCCTTACTTCTGCGCAGACTTGGCCGCTTAGTGTTGTTCTTCACAGCCGAAATTGGCTCCGCAGCTTTCTTTGGTAAGGTGTCAGCCTTTTTCTCTTCATTCTTCACATCCAAGGGTTGAGTTACACTAACTGGTTCTGGAATCGATCTCGGAATCGGCTCGATCTTAGCAGTTACTACTGTTTCCACTACACTTGACGGCTTCGGGTCAACTAACACTTCGGTGGGTTTAGACTTAATCTCTTCTTTCCTAATTTCGACTGGCTTCGCCGGTGATTTCGCTGGCGATTTTATTGGCGATCCATTCTTCTTAATGACTTGCTCCTCGGGGACGCGTTTCATTGGGCTGACTTTGGCTTCGATCTTTTGTTTCTCGCTTGCTATCTTGATAGGGGAAGACTTAATTGACTCGACCACCTCGTCTATGGTCTGCGATGCTAGATCAGATGGAATTTTTCCCGATGGTATCAAGTCTGGCTTGACGATACCCGTTTTGCCCTCTGTGCGATTCTTGTTGTACTCGAATTCGGTGGCCTGGTTGGCTAGCACACTCAAACTCCGCAGGCCATCTAAATGCTTTTTCCAATTCTCTTCGGAGAGTTGGGTTTCAGATCGTGAGGTAAGTTGCTTGCGAAGATGTTTCTTCATCAGCTGGTAGGGTTGTGGCTGACCTTCATAGGAAACGGCTGGTCGTGGGAATAAACGGAAGACAAAAACGTTAAACGAATTGCAGGCAATATGGCTTATTTTGATTGCGCCTTACATTCAATACGAACTAAAGGCAGCCAATCGTTTATGTATAAATTATTTTGCAGAAATGTTGCTATGAGCAGATTCGTAAAGTGATCTATGTCGGTTTCGAGTAGGACAGCGAAATGTGAATCGACTTTCCATGCAATGGGCTTACCGTATTTTTCAATCTGAAAGGAAGACAAGTTAGTTCGGTTAGTTACATGGTCATACATATTTAGTCACAAAGACAGTACATTATATTTTGACTTTTTGTTACTGTGGGTGGAACGGTGGAACTCGGCGCAATTATTAGTAAACAAAATGTGCTTAAAGTAGGAAGTAAAGGGTTTTCCAATGAGAGGTGTTATTGTGAAGGACCCGCTATTTCGGTAGCTGTCACTTTTGAAGCTTTTATTCTTTGACATTTGACAAGTAGAAACTACGCCATTACTAAAAACGGAACGATTCACGCTTCAACAACGCATTGAAATTATTAAAATTCACTACAAAAATGGTGAAAATCTTGCAGTCACAGTTCGCAAAACTAAAGCATTTTTTGGTCGTCGTGAAGCACATTGTCGGACCGTCAAGGCTACGTCAACAAGTAAAATTGTCGCATCTGGGCCTGGGGCCTCTCCATCTTCAACGTGTGACTGTTTGGTGCGGTTTATGGTCCGGCGGGGTCATTGGACCTTACTTTTTCGAAAATGAGGTTGGATCAACAGTTACGGTGAATGGATTGCGCTGTCGAGAGATGAATAATGATTTTTTATGGTCGGAGTTGGATGGTATTGATCTGGACAACGTTTACTTTCAGCAAGACGGCGCTACGTGCCACACAAGCAACGAAACCATTGATCTTTAACGGGAAGTTTCCGGACCGTGTTATCTCTCGAAGAGGTGATCACAATTGGCCACCGAGATCTTGTGATTTAACACCTTGCGACTTCTTCCTTTGGGGCCACGTGAAAGATAAAGTCCACGCCAACAGCCCAGCGTCGATTCAAGACCTCAAAGATAAAATTCGTGAGGCTGTCGTGGACTTAGGGCAGCCACCTTGCGATTTGGTTATGGAAAATTTCAAGAAAATGATATGGTCCTGTATGCGTGCTCGTGGTGGCCATTTGGCTGATGTTGTTTTTCATTATTAATGGCATACCCTCCTCTCTATTATGAAATAAACATCCGATCATTTATCTCAAAAAATAAAATTTTTCTTTGAATACCAAAATAACACCTCTTATTGGAAAACCCTTTATATAGACGGAAGCGACCGGACTGGGGCATTTGTACACCCCTTGGATTCATTATGTGAATATCTAATGGGTCAGGTTAGCTTACTGGGGTGTCAGCACGTAACTTGCTACAATCGAGTTCAATCGATAAAATCGAGCTGTGGCAGCACCTAATTTGTCTCAATCGATTATCCTCCATTGATTATCCTCGATTGAGACAAATTAGGTGCTGCCAGAGCTCGATTGTATCGATTGAACTCGATTGTATCAAGTTACGTGCTGACACCCCTGGCCCTGGGCAGGCAGGAAGGTGGAGTTAGGCGCCGGGAAAGTCAAACATGATAACCTGCTCTGCCCATCGTCTAGGAGCACATTACAAAAACGATATCCTAGTTGCATGAAACACTGAAAATTCTTTAGATATTTATTCTTTAAAACTTTCTCCTTACAGCTGAAGTCACCACAAGAGTGATGCGAATATAACCGTCAGTTGAGATAAGACATCCAAGATATTAGACACTTTCTACTTTCGATAGTTTCCCTAAATAAGTAATGTTGGCAAAAGAATGCAACTCGACTGCACTCCACTATCTTTTAGACTTTTAAATTCCTCGACAGCTTTGCAACCGTCAGATTTGTTTATCAACGGCAACCGTATACTATGTTGAGGTTGCACTTAGCAGTTCAGCGGAGAATATTTTTAGACATAGCTAGTAAAATTCTTTCTTCTCATCCTTAATGTCATTGCCCGAGCCGTTTAAGCGGTTTCAAAAATAAAGAATTTTAAGGTTATGCAAAAAGTGAGAAATTGCGTAGCACTCGCAAGCCTATTTGGAGTCTACAATTATTCAGATGACTAACATTGTACATGCAGACCATGGGTACCTATTTTAGACGAATTCTTTACACATGTATATCCAAGTGTTTCTCTCACATAAATCAATGCGCAATATGTGCCCAATTTGGTATTGAATATCCGAGATGCCATGGTTACAGATGCGATGCCCGCAAAAACATGTAGGATGTCTATGTGTGTGGGTGAAAGCCATTAAAGTTCATTCAACCCCTTTACTCCACAATGGAAACACTCATAACCCATTCAAATTTGAATCATACTCCAGGCAGCACATAAATCTCACACTACCAACAGTGATTGGACGTTTTCCTCAAGATTAGTTGCACAATTTTGCCCAAGTGCTAACTGAATACGGTGGTGTTTATCTAAGCGACAGTTGTCGTGCTTTGGTTTGACCTTAATTTCCTTTTAGGTAAACCGCGACTGTTTTTTCTCAATTTTTCGTTGCAATCATCTTAACTAGGTCATAGAGCATTAACTGTGTATGTATCGTTCATCAACGCCGAACAAAATATTTTCTAAAGAGATCCGGTAACCATTTTGGTTGTGAAAACAATAAGCCCTCCAGCATTACATACGTCGACAGACTACCTTTAAGGGCTAAGCTGCACACTGAACACATCCATACTATGCATGACCTTATTACAACATATTAATACAAAATCGATTATGAATCAAGAAGCTATATATGTAACCAATCTTACCATAACGTTTTCCGTACTCGATTCTACCGAACTAGGGAGAATATCAGTCTCCAAAAGTAAATGCACTGTTTTGTTACCATCCAAGTTGAGTTCTTCCGCCTGGGCACTGCATTCGAATGGTATTAGGGTTGGTGATTCTGGGAATGTCACCCATGGTCCGATGTGTACAGTCTGTGATGGCATCAGGCAACATCCTCTCTGGTCAGCGAACAGCCATAGGAGGTCAGAGACCCTTGCCTCAGAACGATTGGTACATAGCTCCGAAGTGAAGGGGTTCTCTTCTGAAAAACGATTGCATAAAATATCCTAATCAGTCACATTTGCGTGGCTTACCGTAGCCCTCCTTGGGAAGAACGTAGAACACTACACTTGACTTTTCCGAGAATTTTTCGGCAATCTTGGTGCAGGCTTTCTTGATGCGCCACGATTGGAGGAAGGTTGCAGTCACATAGTAGAGGGACAACATTTCAAACCACGTTCACTTTTGATTCGTTTGTCTGATAAGAACAATAACACTGCGTGCCTTCTAGCGATTGACTGAGAATCTTTCGTTTGCTAATACCGATTTTCCTGAAACCACTTTTTCTACACACTCCTTATGATGTCATGTTATTGATTTGATTTGATGGCTGGGGACAAGGATTTGGTGAAGATGTACCGGAATCTGTTTCCACGACAACGTGGAAATTAGCTTATATCTTTATTTACTAACTTCGAACTGAAGCAGACGATTTATGTTCTGTCGATGCAATCTTTGGTTCAACTTCGGGATTTTTTGCACGATTTCGTAACTGCAAGAACTTTGACAGTTTTATGCTATTTAAGAGCAAGTCTATCTAAAGAGAAACTATTGGGTGAAATACGAAAGAGAGAATGTTGATGTGTCAAATCGAAATAGTAAACAAAAATGTTGTCAAGTAAAATGATTGTGTGCATGGGGGACTTGCATGAATTATTAAAATTCTTTTTTTCTGATTATAGAATCAAATGAATTCGCTTGCGTGTAAAATGTTCGACTGTAGGTAGGTAGGTAGAAGTGGCAATTCAGCCTTAAAACCCAAGCAGCACTATGATGTGCGTTAACCCATTGTGATATCCGTCGGGGGATATAGAAAAGGACTATAATATATACATAAACGTCATAAATTGTTTTGTATTTCTGTACAAATTCTGGCCGATTTTTCTACATGAACATGCTCTGATTTGTAAAAAAAAATCGGGTTATAAATCGCAAGGTTACATACGAAAAGGACTTTGACAGTTGAGCTATGTTCTTCAATAGACCATTTTATGTAATTGAGCTAGGAGACACTTCTTTGATTCCTCAGGTTATGTGAAAATGCTTTGTTCCAAGTTGAATATAAAATTACTATCTGAAATGCTGCTTTAGGACCTAATAGGCGTATTTTTTTGAGTTTCAATCTCAGCAAAGGAAAGTAAAGTAAGATTTTCAGCACGCGACTAAAACAACTATACTGAGAGCCTCGAAGTGTCAAGTAGAGCGTATTTGTTGTAATTGCGTGCTGAAAATCCTACTTCACTTTGCTTTGCTGAGGTCGAAGCTCAAAAACACAGAGCTATTAGCCGTATTTTATTATCAGCGTGATCTGATCCGGATCAGATCACGATAATAAAACACTGCGGATCATTGAAAAGTTTAATTTCTGAATTGTGGCAACAGCTGCTTTCAAAAACAAAGGAGATAATAGAGGGGTATTACAAACTTCATATTGCTACCAGCCATATTGCAAATATTTTGCTCAATGTGACGTCACACAAGGCACATACATTTCACTTGAAATATCGGGGGTGTTACCATATTAATTCAAATTTGCATAATTTATCTTTTCCATATTTTTTTTAAAAACAAATTTATTTCATATACACTTATGCAACACATGAACAATATTTTTCAGCTAGCACTTGAGTTTATCTTGGCATATTAAGGTGTGTCTAGACCAGCCAAACGTTTCAAAAATGTTTATGAAGCAAATCGGACACATTTCATAAACATTTGTAAAAGATTTCTGAAATTTATTTATTAAATGTTTATGAAATATTTCAATTTCATCCTTTTTTGGATAAGAAGAAAAATATGTGGTAGGATTATAATTAGCAGCGAGTAAAGTTTTTATTACTGTAATTTTGGTCTCGGGAATCACGCGACATGCGATTTAATTCAAATAACTAATTCATTCATCACTTCCTCATTAGGTATCCCAAGCTTTTCTTGACATTTGTATTTTATTTACAAAAAAAAAATAATCGAAAAACAGCTCTCATTTTCTGCTGGGAAACTTGCAAAACAAAAATGATTTCCCATCACGATTGGGAAACTGTGAAACATTTCATATGTAAATGTTTTTTTGGTGTCCACATTCAAACCAGCAACACATTTCATTAAAATTGTTTTGTTTAATAAATGTTTAAGAAATATTTATGAAATATGTAGGTATTTAATTGTTTATCAAGTGTTTGGCTGGTCTGCATATACCTTTAAAGAACGAAAAAAAATAACTCGGAACTCGAATGCGAAAAAATCAATTGATTTTTTTTTTGTTCCACTTTTTAGTCTGGCAACGTGATTGTGAGGCTATCGTTTGCAGGCACACCAACAATTAAAAATGAAACAAGCCATCTAGTGGGAAATAGTGGAAATAATTTTCAGATCATGTTTCATGATCTCGATGAGAAGCAGGATCATGTGCTGTTGTTGTAATTGCATGTAAATCGATGATCTATATGGATCATAGCTGATAATAAAAAACAGCTGTTGTAATTGCATGTAAATCGATGATCTATATGGATCATGGCTGATAATAAAAAACAGCTAATAAAAAACAGCTATTGTCCTTATTATGAAATACATTTGAGCACTAGCTGCTGTCATGTGACTGTAAAATATAAAATTTGAGCAATATTTGTTTAATTTTTTAGCCTTTTTGTCGATGATATACTTTTTAAGGACCCTTCTTTTATTTCACCAGTATTCGCATTCCTGAATCCAAATTAGCAATCATATAGTAAGCTGTCAAAATATATATGCTCAGACTTTTACTCGGACTGATAATTCGATTTATTTTGAGCTCACAGCGGACACCAGAGTTATCAATGGCCAAAACAATAAAGTCGCATAAAAAAAATGGCCTAGAATCTAAAAAGGAGCATAATAAAAATATGCAAAAAGAACCAAGCAAAACAGAGATGAAATAGAGTGACTTCACGAGATATTTCATCTCATGATAAGCATTATGAGTACGGTGACCATACGTCCTTTATTTCCCGGGACAGTCCCGACCAGAGACAATACTGAGACCACCAACTTCGGCCGATTTCCCGTTACTTAGCCTACAAGATATATTTTTCGGAGTGGTCACGATTTACTGCGCTAGTATTGATACATAGAAATTCGTATTGACAAATGTCACGTAACTTCAAAAGTTCTGAGTCACCAATACACTCCCAAAAAATATGAGCCACTTCCGCTTTGGGCAAAGTGGCTTGCAGCGTTCATAGAATTTTATCAGTTAAATTTGAAATTGTTCGTTACGTGTGAATAATATTTTTGTTTTGGGAAAAAGTGTACATTTGCTTAAAATATTTACGAAAAATTAAGAATGTATGTTGGTTGAGGGAAAATAAAAACATTTTGACCAAATTTTCTTTATTATTTAAGAAAAAATTACACACGAAACCGAAGTTAATTTTATCCAAAAGCGGGAAATACACAACCATATTTGTCCCAATATATTTCTAGTATATAAAACATCTCCTTTAGATAGTTTTATTAACCACACAAATCAAATTATTTACATTCAAAAAATTTATAATTACTAACCAATGGCATTCAGTTATGGTAAAATGTGGTATTCCCGAACTCTTTCACATTTTCCCACGGCTGCCGAGGTTGGCAGCATTTATTTTTGTATTTTTTGTATGTTTTTGCATGTCATTCGGATTCATTCGGATTCCGAATTGATATAACACCGATAGGAATACAAAATGGCGAATTTGAAAAAAAACTGAGGGGGCCAGCGGCAAGAGGATTGTGAGTTGGGGGTCTCAGTATGGTTTGTCTATGGTCCCGACATTCCAATACGAGTTTTTGGCTAAGTATTTGTTTGTTGATATACATTTTCACTTATTTGTCCCGGGTTTTGCTCTTAAAAATTTGGTCACCGTAATTATGAGAGAAATTATCCCCTGTGGTGTCGGGGTGTTATGGTATGGACACAGCGAATATTTTTTTAAATGTGTTCCCTTTGTACAAGGTGGGCCAAAAGAATTCATCCGATGTTGTTTGGCTCTCATTCTTTTTCTAAATGAAAAACTTCCATTCTGTTTTTTGATTATGTTTATTTGAACCTTTAGAGAGGTCAACTCGAGAAGACGATATCGGCCAAATGGGCGCCGTCACCATTGATTGGCATACGAGCTCGTTTTACGGCATTCGGCGAGAACTTCGGGCGACAGATTCTCGCACTCGTGTCGAATGTTGTCCTTGAGGGCTTCTAGGGTCTCGGGCTTGTTCATGTAAACACGGGACTTCAAAAAAGTCGAGAAGATGATACCGGCCAAATAGGCAATAGGGGCTATTTGACAGTTTTGAGTACTTTTTATAGAAATAGTAGCCCGGAAGTCGCCAATAGGCCTGTTTTTTTTAGCTTCGATCTCAGCAAAGCAAAGTAAATTAAGATTTTTAGCACGCGATTACAACAACTACTGCGATTCGCGAAGTGTCAAGTAGAGCGTACTTGTTGTAACTGCGTGCTAAAAATCTACTTTGCTTTGCTGAGATCGAAGCTCAAAAAAACAGGCCTATTGTGTGCTGAAATTTTACTTTACTTCTAATGTTGTAAAAAGACTCGAAAATAGACAATTTTTAAGAAGCCGTCGCCGGGGGTCTGATATGAAGAAAGTGGCCAAATGGCGGCTAAAGTCGCCCATAGGTGACGCTGGCAGGCACTCTGAGTATGCTCTGTATGGAAAAAGAAACGGAAATTAAGAACTTTAAGGTGTCTGAGCTAATTAAGAAACACAAAAATACTCCCACGGTAAAATCAAGCGAAAGGTCCACAAATCAAAAATGAAATATGTGAATCGGATCAGTAAATCGCAAGTTAAGATCGGTCTTAAAACAGGTTGTTTAGGTTGAATCTTAAATTGTCTTAAGATATAAATATTAAATACGGATGTACCGAAATGAGCACAGGACAGGGATGTTATTGTATATGGACGAACTCAATATTAAAATATTAAAATTCCTCATCCATAGCAATTCGCACCAGAAAATTTGTGAACATTTAACAATAATTTAACACATTCCTACTTTTTTAAATATTTATTTATATTTAAATATCCACGTTTTGTACAATTCTGCTTTCACCTATATATGAGTTACAATAATTAAACACATATTATGTCCAATTTCACTGAACAACAGACAATTGGAATAATTTTAAATAACATTACTGCTAGTTATATCAATTGAGTACATTGTTCTTTATTTAAGTTACATTTAGTTAGGTAATTTGTTTTTAAATTCATTTATTTTATTCAAATTTGTTTTAAATAAATTTTGTTTAATTCTTAATAAGACATTACATTATAGTAACAAATAACAACTGCGGATTTTAACAAATTTTTTCTTATTTGGTTGGAGTCAGTTTTAGTCACTGGGTTATGCAACGGGGCACACACATTACAGTTCGTTTACACGGATAGGTAACACATTTAGCTTCACTTCAATCTCAATCTTGGCCAGTAATGCTGACTTCCCTTTCTTTGACTTCTAGAATCAGAGACAGAACCCCTGACACAATATACTTTCATAATAACCCACTCTTATGGAATATTTCTATCTATGGAATTTGGAAGATTTTAGAAAGATTGACTAATCTAGGTTTACGTTTTCGTTGATCTGAACTTTTAGTTTAGTTTCTAATGTAATGAATACGAAATACCAAGAAGGTGTATATGTAAGTAGTTACTTTTTGCAGCTGGTCGCAGAAAGTCAGGTGTGTGTGAGAACCACTTTGTTAAATGTCGGGCCTAACCCTTCATACCGTACACGAAACTTTCTTCGAATTACGAATCTCAAAATATACCATTAGCGTGTTTTATTGAACACCTAAACGGTTCCAGTCACATTTGTAAAATGTTTTGCTGTGGGTCTTGATTTCTTCTTTGATTTAACGTTCAAAGTAGTAGTAACGCTGAAAGTAGTTTATTGGCAATTTCATGAGCACAACACCAGAGAGACTTTCTGCAACATGAACAGCTGCTATCAAGCCCCTTTTACTTGAGATAAATACCAACACACGTATTAATAAGCACTGCGTAAAAGTTATCAACCTCGTCCAAATTTGTGTGTACAAACTGACGGCTAACTTACTTGTGCACATTTCTTTATTAATATGTCAAGTGTCAAATAGAGTGTACTTTTCTGAGATTGATAACTAAACGCTTCTGATGTTGGTCACGTTCAATGGATCGCTAGGTGGCTGCCAGCATGGCATTTTAACGAAACTGACATCAATAGCTAGATCTCAGTGATATTTAAATAGAGCCTGACTTTAAGCATTTAGCGATCAATTCAACGTGGGATGTTATACAACTATGTATACACTTTCCTGGGATTTTGTATAAGTTTATATTTGTTTTGGAGTTGGTTTAATTGTTTATCTGCTGTTTTTTAATCATGCTTTTAACTTTTTAGCTTAACGTTTTTTTTTGTATATTACAATGTTAACATTCGTGTCATTTCCCTAAACAAAAGTTTAAAAAAGAGTAATTATTTGACTTTAAGTCTTTTTTTTACTACAACAAATAATTGTATAAAATACTGCTAAACTCTTACTAAATGGGAACGATTTTAAAACGTGTATAGAACATGAATATTAATTGAGGTTTACATGGGCATTCAGCAGAACAAAGTACGATATAATAAAAACGCTTGCCTTCATTGAAGAAATTCAAAACTTGTTTCTGTTCCTTGCTACATTTTTTTTGTAAAAAAAAAGAAACACACACACAAGAAATGAAATAAAGTAAATACCCAGCTGCAAACTGGAATGAGAATGATTTGACAACCATTTTGCTTTCAAAAAAATTTCGAATGTGTGTGCATTCGCATGCATTATCGCTAGAGAACGGGCCTTGGGAAAGTGTTTTTCTCTCTTTTTGTGGCTCTTTTCTGTCTGAGTACCAACGGTTAACTGTGATCTGTGAGTTTGACCATATTCAGCCAAATTTGACTTAAATGTCAACTGCGCATCTTAATTGTATGTCGGCATAACAAATCTTTTAAAATGTGTATTATGGTACATTTACACGCATCTAACACGGAAGTTTAAAGGGCTACCCAATAATAAATAGTCATATGACTGATAGGAACTGCACTACCTAACACGCAAATATACGTGACACATATTTTGGTCGGCCATCTTGTTCACGTGGCAGGAATTAAGGGTAAGCTTCTCATCATAGACAAACCATACTGAGACCCCCAACTCACAATCCTCTTGCCGCTGGCCCCCTCAGTTTTTTTTTCAAATTCGCCATTTTGTATTCCTATCGGTGTTATGTCAATTCGGAATCCGAATGAATCCGAATGACATGCAAAAACATACAAAAAATACAAAAATAAATGCTGCCAACCTCGGCAGCCGTGGGGAAATGTGAAAGAGTTCGGGAATACCACATTTTACCATAACTGAATGCCATTGGTTAGTAATTATAAATTTTTTGAAGGTAAATAATTCGATTTGTGTGGTTAATAAAACTATCTAAAGGAGATGTTTTATATACTAGAAATATATTGGGACAAATATGGTTGTGTATTTCCCGCTTTTGGATAAAATTAACTTCGGTTTCGTGTGTAATTTTTTCCTAAATAATAAAGAGAATTTGCTCAAAATGTTTTTATTTTCCCTCAACCAACATACATTCTTAATTTTTCGTAAATATTTTAAGCAAATGTACACTTTTTCCTAAAAAAAATTATTATTCACACGTAACGAATAATTTTAAATTTAACTGATAAAATTCTATGAACGCGCAAGCCACTTTGCCCAAAGCGGAAGTGGCTCATATTTTTTGGGAGTGCATTGGTGACTCAGAATTTTTGAAGTTACGTGACATTTGTCAATACGAATTTCTATGTAACAATACTAGCGCAGTAAATCGTGACCACTCCGAAAAAATATAGCTTGTAGGCTAAGTAACGGGAAATCGCCGAAGTTGGTGGTCTCAGTATTGTCTCTGCTTCTCATTCTCATGGTGATATTTTTATGGCTTTCCTATGAAACAAAATGGCTTCAGCAAGTGGTGAACGGACAATTACTTTTTTAATTTTGTATAACTGATTAATGCTAATTCCCACTCTCATTTGACATTTTTTAAATCGAAAATGGAAACACTATCAAGTGATTGCAGGAAGTTGATTTTATTCGCGTTTTACAAATCTATCAGCCTTATTCTGAGTTTCGCTCGAACAATATTCCACCCGAAAAAAATGACATTTCAGAACAGAAATCTGTTTTTTTCGGGTGGAATATTGTTCGGGCGAAACTCACAACAATTCTGTATAATAATTATAGCTAGATCATATATGACCTTTTCGGCGTCTGATTTGTTATCTAATTCTCATGTCTTTATTAGGTTTGTTTGACGTGGGCCCTAGTCCGCACTAGTGTGCGGGCAAGAATTCAGTGCTGAGTTTTGCTGTCATTTCGCTTGCTGTAATTCATTTTCAAACTCATCACATATGTTGCGAACACTTTTATCAACTATTTATTTGCGTTATGGCAAACTCAAGTTCAGAATTGAGTTCACTCATTTTTAACAATAAACGGGAAAAGTGCTACCAAACTATAAATATTTGTCAATAACAACAACTGACAGACTTCAGGGCAACATTTTGCGTTCGAAATAGAAGCCGAATTTTCAGGGTTGTGCAGGGTTTTTGACAGGCGTGAGACTTAGCTGACACTTCTCAGTGTGCACTTGTGGGCACTAGTGCTAGCCATATCAAACAAACCTATTACCATTGACTGCGGACAAAAATGGCTTTCTCTGTACCATGTGCGATAAATCGCGTGCTTGGTGTCGTTAATGCACCCTTCTTATCGCGCCTTTTGTTTACTCCGCTTTTATGGTTACTAAAAAGTGAATAAAAAAGATGCATGCTACCACATATTTTTACTTGTGTAGTGCTTAATAGATGAGACTGACCATATCACATCTCAATTTGACCGGAATCGATTCAATTTTAAACTAATTTGTACGCATACAGACAGACAAACTGAAGCTTTAAAGTCGATACCTAAAATTATTACTTTTTGCATAATGTGTAAAATAAAAAAATCGCTCCCCAACTATTGTATAATAAATAAACCATAAACAGTTTAAACAACTAAATGAGACACATTAGTTGTGTACGCTGGCGAATATCTCGGCGGTGGTAGCAGATTCGACAGCGACTGCTTCTTTCCAAAGGCAGTCTTACCCGAATCCTCGTATAACCGCCGATTGCGAACGAGTTCTGAATCACCCGGCCATGCCCGCTCGGGACCCCTGGGTCCCAGACGGGGATACCTATTTTTGTCTACGGCCAAACTAATTGTACCCGGATTGGCGTTGAGTCCGACATTGTATTGACGTTGCATAGCCAACGAAGCACGAAGAGTTTTGCGTTTCTGTAAGAGAGAAATTTATATTAATCGCACTTACTTTAAATAAAGTGTATACCTCTATAGTTCCCCTCCATTTGTCGGCAGCATGGCGGGCTATTTCCATTCGCTTTTGTTTCTTAATCTGGTGCTTTTTGTAGACAACTTCTATGATAATCAGCCCTATGCCGCCAACAATGCCAGCCGCAACCAATATAAACACACCCGCCATGTTCTTAAGGCCCAGAGTGTTTGGAGTTTTCTCAAATTGCTCGCATTGCTGAACATTGCCATGGAATATCCAGTCCTTATCAAGGGACTCCATGAAGCCGCCTGTAGTAAAAACAAAAAGATGGAAGGTGTATATTTATCTATTTGAATTTAAACCTGCGAATGAATGTCATAAAAATAAAAATGACCCCCATTCCTATACCATTTAGCATTCATCTTCCAATCCGAATTTCACTTACTTTCATGAAACTCAAGAATAGCCAGGGTCACTGCATCCGTCCAGGGTGATCCCTTCTGTAAGCCAATTCCGTAGCCACTACGACCGAACAATTCTCCAGCGGTAACGAGTTCGCAGTCTTTGGCAGCCTCGTACTCCAACCGTGAAGAGTCCCATATGAATGCCATTAGCTTCCTAAACAAAACAAAAAACAAGTTTGTATCGCAAGTTTGTCAATCACACTTAATCCCTACCCCTTTTTGACATCCTGAATGGCGTGCTCAGCAGTTGCATAGTTATTCGCTTCCATTGTGCGATACATATTCGACAGCTCGACTTGCCGTCTGAAATACATATCCACAGCTGAGCCTTTCACCGTCGCACACGTAAGATTCTCCATCGTGTTCCTCAGACGAGCATCGTTTATGCCACTCAACTTGGTCTTTGGTCGTTCCAAGACGAGGAAAGCAGCCAAATTGGCAGTGTACGATGCAACAATTATCATAGCGAAACCGGCCCATACCATTCCCAGCACACGGGCGGAGAAGCTGCGGGGTGTACCCTCTCCAATGCCGCTGTTTAGAAGAACTCCCCAAGCGAACCAAATCGCCGAGCTCAAGTTTAGCGCGTCCTCTTCGGTGTTGTCGTTGCTGGTGAGCTTGAAGCGGCCAAATGGTGAGAATCTGGAAACAAAAACCAATTTTCAACGAGTTCGCAAGAAGAATTTCTTCACGACTCACCTATCAAGTAGATACAGCACCAACGCTACAACATGCACCGACACCATGACCAGGATCCATAGGGTGTTGCTGAACGGCTGCAAGAACGACACCAAAGTACTAGATCGCGATGGTTTCTTCTCTAGGATTGTTATGCCCTGATATTTGAACGGCTTAGAGAACTCGATGAACTCTGCTCGTTCGGGATTAATGGTCAGCGGAGCCACAATCATGTCCGCTCGTTCGTTCACCACCTCGCCTATGAGGCCGGTCCATTCCTTTTTAACGGCCATATTGCCAGTGGTTTGATTCTTAAGAACATAATGCCCAAACTGTCCGTCGGGCGACAGGGCAAGGTCGTAGGTGAAATTTATTCGGCTCGACAGTGCGATAAGAAGGTCTATGCAGTAGCCACGGCAGCAGTAGTCGTCCTCTGTAAGGATAGTGAGATAATTTATGGATAGCAGTTATTTATTCGGCATGAATTATTCGGAACATTGACTACTCAAATCATGCTGTCGTGTACAAAGGTGCAGAGCTTTTGCGACCCCATATCAACTCCAGTGGAATGATGTTAGTCATCGTCTCAACGTTCCCATAGTTTGGCGCAAGATAATCACACAAGTCAACTGAATTATTCATCTCACCTCACACATTTCGCATGTCCGCACGTTTAAGGATTATTCCCTTTCAATGTGCACTACACGAATAGAGTTTCTAAAAGCGTACCGCCTTAGAAGGAAGATAGTGCACACATTGCCTGGGGGATTAACGCATTAGAATAGTTTCCAACCGATTAACTATGAAATAGCAACGCATTGAGAAAGTGGGGTTAGTTTTCTATTGATTTCTGACGTTCTACGTTGCTTTAAGGGATACATGTAAAGTGGTAATGATGGAACGATGTCAGATGTCACACATGAATGGGAATATGAAGTAACGGAAAAATACATTATATCACTCTCCACTACCGAGGTTTCCGTTCTCTGCATCCGTTTTGGAACAAAATAAATGAATAAAAAGCATAAAAACGCGTTAATTTTACTTTGATCTCGATTTCTTAGCGGGACTTTCGCCTATACTTTTACTCACACCAAAACATTTGACGTTCGTCAAACTTTGAAGTGTGTTATTATTTATGTTTTTAGATCACGATTCTTTAAAACATAGAAACTAAATTATATTTGACAGGTGGAAAGGATAACAACACAAATGAATGGATTTATAAATATAAACATAAATTACAATTTCAGAACAGCCGACCTTTAAATCACGCACCAATGCAATTGCAAAAAAAAAGGGAATCTCATTTCATGTTCCATTGGGCAGGAAAAATCTGAAAATCCCAATACAAAACGACATAAGTAATTCCTTAGTAGTTAGCTGTAAAAAGTAAGTGACATAACGCGGCAGAACGCAATGCGGCAAGTTGACCTATAATGTCATTAGAGAATTTTGTCCGAAAGTAGTATCGGAAGGGATATATCGCATGGATTTTTTTCTATTTCGTACAAATCGGAGAAAATTCCGCTGAGAGCGGGGTGATTAACATCAAACACATATTTTTTATTTTTAGGAATCAAGTTTTTTTTGACGTTTTAGAAACAATAAAACTTGATCCGGACCAGCTGAAGCTGAGAAGGGACTTGATAGTTTTATCGTAGTCATCTACTTGAATCTTTACCCCCGTATTAATAAACAAATGTGCACAAGTTAGTTAGCTAGTAGACATCAGATAGCATACAAAAATTTGACGTAACTTCTGAATAACGAGTTGATAACTTTTACGCAGCGTTTATTAATAAGGGGGTTAGTGTTTAAAATATTTGCGGGAATAAAAACTGTCAGCTGAGTAACGTCTTAAAAACCCCTAAACTAAAATCTTTACCACAAAGTTTTAAAGAACAAGTCTATATAAGAGTGTGCAAAAGTCGATAATCTGGGTCACTTGGTGGATGTCACGACCACAATAGTGAGGAACAAGAAGCACAAGCGAAAGCTGGGGTCGAATTACCGCATCCGTTAGCGAGCAATACGTCACTGAAAAATGTTGATTTGGTATGATCGCATACGAGATCGAGTATCGAGTATCGAATTTTGGCATTCTGTCATCAGTTATCGAGTATATTTTCATACGGTAGGGTTTGTGGCAGAGACAATACTGGGACCCCCAACTTCGCCGATTTCCCGTTACTTAGCCTACAAGCTATATTTTTTCGGAGTGGTCACGATTTACTGCGCTAGTATTGATACATAGAAATTCGTATTGCAAATGTCACGTAACTTAAAAAGTTCTGAGTCACCAATACACTCCCAAAAAATATGAGCCACTTCCGCTTTGGGCAAAGTGGCTTGCGCGTTCATAGAATTTTATCAGTTAAATTTAAAATTATTCGTTACGTGTGAATAATAATTTTTTTTAGGAAAAAGTGTACATTTGCTTAAAATATTTACGAAAAATTAAGAATGTATGTTGGTTGAGGGAAAATAAAAACATTTTGACCAAATTTTCTTTATTATTTAAGAAAAAATTACACACGAAACCGAAGTTAATTTTATCCAAAAGCGGGAAATACACAACCATATTTGTCCCAATATATTTCTAGTATATAAAACATCTCCTTTAGATAGTTTTATTAACCACACAAATCGAATTATTTACCTTCAAAAAATTTATAATTACTAACCAATGGCATTCAGTTATGGTAAAAGGTGGTATTCCCGAACTCTTTCACATTTCCCCACGGCTGCCGAGGTTGGCAGCATTTATTTTTGTATTTTTTGTATGTTTTTGCATGTCATTCGGATTCATTCGGATTCCGAATTGACATAACACCGATAGGAATACAAAATGGCGAATTTGAAAAAAAAACTGAGGGGGCCAGCGGCAAGAGGATTGTGAGTTGGGGGTCTCAGTATGGTTTGTCTATGGTTTGTGGTGTCGAATGGATGCTTTTTATTAGAGAAAATGTAAGATGTTTTTATTTGGATAATTTTACATTATTTTTGAATAAAATGTTAGTGCACAAGTTAAACTATACCAATAGAATGTTGATATCCTCCACTTCCTAGTACGGACAAAGTTGCAGCTAATTGCAGTGGAGCTGGAACGGCGCGCGGTTTTGGTACTTCCTCTAAAACGTATTTTATCCATAATAAAAACGAATGCACAAATGGTCCAAGAAAAATATAATTTCATTGATTATACGTACGCAGAGTTTAGTGAAAATAAACGGTTGCATTTATCTCTTGAACGCTTTCGTTCAATGGACTCGCCATGTCCATCTTTAGACTCAGAAGATGATAAGTACAGCAAATACTCCCTTTAAAACTTTATAATTTATAAAGAAACACCAATTTAATTTCAAAACATTCACAGAAAAACAAAACATTTGACATTTGTTCGCCGTCAAATATGAATGTAGCAGAATTGTGCTAGTACAATTGGTACAATTTTAAATGTGCCTTCGATACGTGACCATTCGTATGTGATCATCCCAATGTAGTTACTCGATCACTCGATAACGTATGCACTTCATTCACTCGATAACTGATGTGGTAATTCGACCCCTGATTGGGTAGACCATCTAAATGCGAGTTTGAGTAAGCGATATACGTTTAATTACTTTCAGAGCAGAACTAGTACTTTTACGGTGTTACTCATGAAACCAATAAACGCGTCCTTACATTTTATTTGAAAAAAAGGATAGAGGCGATGAGTGATATTTTTATATTTTTTTCTTGGACTCCTGCCATTTTCCTTTCGAAAGAAGTCCGATGTCAACAAGAAATAATAAATTAATCAACATTTAGAGCAGGATGACAGCTGGCTGACTTATGTGTCTCAATTTTGATTAACCTAGATCGATCGGACAGTTTTTTTGAGTTATTGGCCGCATTCAAGAATCTAGTCATCTTTAGTCGACTAGATTGGTCTGGATGAGATGCAACCTGAACGCAAAAACTAGAATGGTCGGGAACGTCACGTTTTCTACGTCAGCCACATATGAGAACTGTCAACTTAGTACTCAGTCATGAATTTATTGACTACCTAGTCCTGCCATAAGTTCTGTTACAAATACAAAGCGCTGTAAAAAAAAAACGAGTTAACATATCGTATTGAAAATAGTTTTGTTTATTAGCTTACATTATTGGCAATAGAATAAAAATAATTTCACTCAAAATGGACGCCTTTGGCTTTCACACAAGCTCTTAAACGTAGTGGCCATTGGGCTATAGCGTCACGTACGGTTTCAATTTCGATCGTGGCCGCTGCTCTGGTCAATGCTGCTCTAAGACTTTCCAAATTTCTGTGGGGAGTCTTACAGGCCATGTTTTCAAGTTCTAACCACAAACCATAATCCAGTGGATTCATATCTGGACTCCCCGAGGGCCAATCTTCTGCTGCTATAAAGCCAGGAATATTGAGCCTGAGCCACTCCTGTGTGGTTTTGGCCTTATGCGCTGGAGCAGAGTCTTGTTGGAAGATCCACCTGTTTCCGCCAAAAAGAGAATTGGTCAAACCTTTCACAACGCCCTCTAGCACGTCTTTTTGGTAAACCTTTGCCCAGTTTTTACGTCTTTTTCGCAGAAATGGAGGGATGTGACACCTTGATGGGATACCCCCACCAAACCATTACGGAAGCTGTATGATGGCCTCGTTGAATTCTAGGAACGATTTTTTTCGCTTCCTTAGATATCGTGGCATAGACCTTGTCATTTTTTCATCCGTAAACAGAATGTTTTCATGCCCATTGGCCGCGTGCCACTGCAGAAGTCGTTTGCATCTTTCCAGCCAAATTTTTTTCAATTGAGGAGTTAGGAGATGTCCCGTGGACCGACGATAGGCTTTCATGTGAAGATCATCCCGAATCAACCTTGACATGGATCTGGTTGATATATCCAATTCCTTGGACATGATCTTTTGTTTCCTAAGTGGATTTCTCCGAATTTGTTCACGCACTGCCTTTACTACCGCACTTGTACGAACGACGCGAGGGCGACCACTTCTTGACCTGTCCTCCACTCCAGAGAATTCGCAGAAACGACCAATAGCCCGATAAACAAAAATTCTCGATATGCCGAGTGGTTTTAGCAATTTAAAAATTTGACCAGCATTCTTCCCGCACTTATGCAACGCAATTACCGCAACTCGATTTTCTTTAACGCCCCACTCCATGTTAATAGATCGCAAGCTGAGACCAAACTGGCAAGTTTTCTTTACTAATCAATGCATGTGTTCCGAAAAAAAAGTTAACGGTGCAATTCCCACAAGAAGTTTTTAACGATAAGCGCTGGAAAATGTGTAACAGAACTTATGGCAGGAGCAGGACTAGGTCAATTGAAAGAGCTGCTCTCACGACTGATTTCGACCAATCAACACCGAGATTCACTTAGTGAGAGAGCTGTCAGACTTACTAATCTAGATACTTGAACGTCCCCATTGTCTTCGGAATCTAGTCAAGAATTTTGTGGGCAAGTATATAAAGCTGACGTTAGTATAGGTGGTTGACGTAGGAAAAGTAGCGTTACCGACCAATCTAGTTTTTTTTGCGTTCGAGGTACCTACATCTAAAGGGTTTTCCAATAAGAGGTGTTATTTTGGTATTCAAAGAAAAATGCCATTTTTTTAGATAATTGATCGGATGTTTATTTAATAATAAAGAGGAAGGTATTCCGTTAATAATGAAACACAACATCAGCCAAATGGCCACCACGAGCACGCATATAGGACCATATCCTTTTCATGAAATTTTCCGTAACCAAATCGCAAAGTGGCTGCCCTATGTCCTCGTTAGCCTCACGAATTTTATCTTTGAGGTCTTGAATCGACGCTGGGCTGTTGGCGTAGACCTTATCTTTCACGGGGCCCCAAAGGAAGAAGTCGCAAGGTGTTAAATCACAAGATCTCGGTGGCCAATTGTGATCACCTCTTCGAGAGGTAACACGGTCCGGAAACTTTTCCCGTAAAGCCACACAGCGAATGTCACAATCAATTTATTGGAAACCAAGTTTGGAGAACGTGTTATCTCACGATACGGTCCAGTCGCTTGGCCACCTCGGTCGTGCGATTTGACGCCGTTAGACTATTTCCTATGGGGCTACGTCAAGTCTATGGTCTATGCCAACAAACCAGCGACGATTGATGAACTTCGTACGAATATCGAACGTGAAATTGCAGCAGTATCGGCCGATTTATGCTTGAAAACCGTCGAAAATTGGGTTCAGTGTATGGACTTCTGCAAGCGTGCCCGTGGTGGCCATGCAAAAGAAATCGAGTTCCATACATAATGGCATCGAACGTACTTTCACAGGAATAAAGAATTTCATTGATATCCAAAACCGTTTTTGTTTTATTTAAAAAAATTTTTGTAGCGCTCTTATTGAAAAACCCTTTATATGTTGGTGGATTCAGGGCAATTCTTTAAAAAATATCCCGGAATCTTCTGTTGTGTTAAGAATTGCCCTGGAAGAGCACTTTACTTTAAAATGAAACATGGAAAAAGCACTTCTATTAGCGTCTAATAATCTCTTGGGTTATATCGAATATTGTTCCGTAAACTCTGAAAATAATACCACAATCAAAGTCAAGTGGTTGTGGGGCTCACAGTTGGAAAATGATATTGAGACCTTAACTAACTAGGTGTGTGTAACTCCAAGTAAGCGCTGACTTAAAAGAAGCCACCATAACGATAATTGAAGAGCAACGATTATTCAAACAAATAATAACCACAAGATGGAGTTTCTTGCCGGTTGTCAAATATCATATGACATATTCAGTGACAAACAAAAGTGAAGTGTGGTTTCGTTGACATCTTCAACAAAGCAGCCAAGGCTTCCCCGATTTTCAGACGTTGTTTGTTCTCATCGAAATTCCAGAATGTTTTGTTGATGCTACATATCTTTTCTACCTATTCTTCAGTCATCTCATTTCCCAGCACACGTTCGTATTATGTTGTATGCGAATAATCATGAGCTCTTCGCTATAGCGGCAAAACTAGCTTGGATTAAAGTTCAGTAAGAGAAACTGTCAAACTGTCAAAAGAAATATGGAGATATCCTTGGCTGGTATTGCCATTATCAACTGATATTCGTGACACGCGTTCCAAATTGTTTATTGTAAAATAAATTAAATCCTAACATTTAGTTAATAACGGGGAACTCGTCCGATCGTAAATGTCACTTTAACCACTTCAGCCAAACGAACGAAATATCACTTAAGTATTACGGGGAACAATGTTTGACAAGATTTCCTAGCTGCCCCTCCCTAAACGTCACTTGAAAAAAACTGTTCACGTGATCAATCAAGACCACCCAAAACTCAAACATATCACGTCAGCCAGCTGTCAGACTTATTAGAGCGATCACATTAAAAATATATATGGAGGGGAAACCGGAGAGTTTACTCAAGAGTTTCGTGACTGGCAGTTCGTATATGTCAACGACGTAGGAAAAAGTGTGTTACCGACCAATCTTATAGTTTTTGCGTTACATCTAGTCCATACCAATCTAGTCGACTTAAGATAACTAGCCTGTCCACTGGTGATAACTCTAACACTAGGACATCACAATAGGCCCGTGTGAGGAACCACGTCCCACCTTAAAGCCGAACCGAATCTACCTCTTAGAATATAAGAAAACTTTCATCCCATAATACTGCAATCATGTTCCTTTCATCCTGTCAGTTGCCACGAATAAGCCGTGATGAACCGGACACAGGAAACCTCAAATGTCATCTATCCTGCCAAAGCGAATTGGCAGCAGCATTTTAGAACCAACCCCCCACCAGCCGGCACGTGGGCCCAAAGGAAAAGCACCACGAAGGCATCGCTTCCGACTTACGTCCCACAGATTAACCCAAACAATTAGCCACGAATAATATTTATAAAAGTTAAAAAGTCCCTCGCGAAGGCGATATATTTAAAAAATAAAACAATCACACATCAGCACGTCCTCGACTGAAGCCAACTTCCCCCATAAACCGAAGAAATCCCATATGCAACCAGCCACGCTCAAGAACAAATTTGCTTGCCCTACCCCAGGACAGTATCCCTCCGAAACGAATTCAACCTACATAATTTATCACAGTTAAGTGTCACCTCCATTATATCGTACTCACCGGTACCATCGGTAGTGTTGTAGTACGGACACGGAATCTCGTCGTCGTCACACAGCACCTCCTCGTCGTTCAGCCGTCTTACGTACACAAATGGCTTCTCCTCTATCGTCAGGACTTTCAAGTGAGTTGGTATTATAATCCCTTCCGGCTTTTTCCTCTGCTTTCCCGGCCACAGGATCTGGCTGTCGTTGATTTTTAAACGCATCTTCGCCTTATCCTGTGAAAGATGTTTGTTCATAAGCAATACCTGAACCCATTTAGAATATTGCAGCCCATACGGAATCATAGTAAAACGAGCCCAACACATTCTTCTCTTGCCGCTCGCCGATGTTTATCACGTCGTACGCCGCATAGATTCTATCGCCGTTGTCATCGAAAGCCACTTGTCCTGTGTCGCCCGTAATGTTTCGTGTTTTCAAATACTGAAACAAGCGTTTTCCTAAAACAAAAACAACAAAAAAAAAGGAAACCTCCTCTCGTTTGAAATGAATTGCGATACGAGGACAATGTCGGCGCTTACCCGATTCCCAGTTCACTCCCGAGTCACCGCAGTCCTTGGGTGCCTCGGTTATAGTTTCATTAGCCATCATCTCCTTTATCGCCGACGCCAGCACGTAGACACTATCCTAAGGGTTAAGGGAAAACACCAGAATAGAGATCTAAATATTTTGTTTTGTTCCGTTTACGAGGGTTGCCGGCAATGAGCTTCTAAATTATTCATGCCAGTGCAAAACACCTTCGAACATCGGAATACACATATTGAGAGGACCTTAGAGAGAAGGGAAATGGGCCAACGTAACCACATGCGCTCATACCCTTATGTGTTGTTTTTCGCTATTGGAGTGCTCCAATTGCAGTCCTAAGACCCCGTCGGGCGTGTTGTCTGCCTTAAGTGCTTGCTCGGTAACAATCCAAACGTGACCGGCCTCGGTCATATTGAAGAGGGCGGCATCCCGGAAAATAACATGCGCATCTTCGGTGCTGGAAATGCATAATTAATTAAGTGACAAGGGATTTGATTTGGTGTGGAATATTTAAAGCATTCCCGCTGATAGGTTGCTCTTGGGAAAGGGCGACACGGTTTTGTTTGTTCTTCGACTCACCTGGCGTACATGAGGTAGACCCGAGATTGTGCCGACTTCATATCGATTAGGTGTTCGGTGAACGTTTCAAGTTTCGGTTCAAATTCAACAATTAGTTCAACTGTTGCGCGCACGTCAATGTCATCGTAATTGGTTTGCGATGAGGTCTGGAAGCGCCCGAGCACAGCCCGACCGTCCGTGTCGGAACTGTGAATAATTATCACCTAAAAAGGAATCGTTATCGAATGGTTTATATAACATTTTGATTTTTTAAAGGATATCGTGGACAATAACCCAAAGATGACAATCGATGTCTCATTGTAAGTTAAAAGTGTGTTTGGTGACTTTAACCCATCATTGGGTTAGCACATTCCCCAGGATATTGCGTGGAAACCAACTTATAGCGTCTAAAACAAAAAATCGTTAATACTTCTGTCTGGCCGAAAGTGTACCTTGCATAGAAAGTATGATACTGCACATAATAGTTTCATTCTGGTAGGACATAACCTCATATTTCCAAAATTAAATGAAACACCCCACACGCGCCCCCAAACCAACGACTTAAACAATTGTTTTAACTGTGATGATGATGAGTCTTTGTTTTTGTTTAAAATTCAGAAGAATTTATTAACAACCGTGTTTAAAAGTCCCAAAGCTATTTATTGACTGAAGCTATTCAAGCTTTTGTGTAGTGCTAACAGAATTGATATGAAATTTCCCACTTTAAGAGATAAAATTTCCCAGGCACTATTGCAGAAACTACAACTACAATTGAGGACCTTGCATCAAAAGGGGGGCAGTCCATATTTTCAGCCTAACGGCTTTTTTCACTGATAGTTTAATTAAAAAAAACGATCTTTTGGTCTATAACCGAGGCAGTTGCGACTAAAATAAGGGCGTTATAGCCGAATATGTATCCGCCACTCTAGTGCGTTTGGTGCAAAAAGGCGAGAGGTCAAAAGAGTATTTTTCCCACAAAAAGTTGAATTTGGACTTGCCCCCTTTGATGCAAGTTACTCGATTTCATAACCATAAATTGACATTCTGAATAATTTTAAACACAGCAGTGTCCATGTTGCAGACACAGTATCACTTGGATCAGTCTGAATAATGGCGTAAGAATTGTTGTTCCTGACCTGTCATAAACTAGATTATTAGAATCTTATCAGATGTCAGTACCTTGAGCTTAAGCTTGAATCTGACCCCTGGTTTTCGACAAAGATGTCGCTTTTCTTTTCAAAAGCTGATCCTATCCGCATTCGTTCTACGGCCCCAAGTCAAAACTTCGGACTGGAAGAATAAGTACTTGTAAAAGAGGGCAAAACTGGCGAGGCATCTGTTTTGATTGCAATCTTACTTGTCATTGCCATGGATTTCTTTTCGGCATAATTTTTAAGATCATGCAGTCAATGGTTGCTTGTTGCTGCTGTGGAGCAGTCTCCATAGTGCAATTGAAATATTTTCCCTCAAAATTGACAAACTCTCGAAATGCCATCTGCATCGCAGCTCAGGGAAAGAAATACAAACCATCACACGCTGATTTAAAAATATAAACCGCCAGAACAAATAATAAAACAACGCAATTATAGTGGAGCAATGTTATTAAAAAAACACTTTTATTTATTGACCTGCTCCTTCTCAACCAACCTGCTGAAAAACTGACTTTCGTCATACAATACTCAGAACCAGGGTTACCAGAAGTTTGGTGGCTTTAGCCGCCCAAACCTTGAAAAAATGTAGCCCAATATCGTCGCCCTGAAAGTAGCCCAAATATCGTTGAAAATAAAAGTCGATTCTTGTATTTTATTTTTTTGGTACTTTTCCCACTTTCCCATTTTATGCGCCGCGACCATTAACAAACTATGTATATTATTTATCTTTTGCTTGTTTGTGTGAAATCCAAATGTCATGCAAAAGAAATTGGTGTACGTGCAAGATGACGGCTATACGATGTCACATGAAGGCAAAAGTGCTGCTGAAAATTCAACGATATGTAGCCCAAAATTGCGTTGGGGCTCATGGAAGAAATTTGTATCGTTTTCTAAGAAAAAAGATAGCCCAAAATACGATAAAGTTTATATATGTACTTGCTCATAACATCGACAGCAGAGTTGCAATACTCTTGCAGTTCGATACACCATCTTCAAGTTTTTCAGTAGGTATTCAAAATCTTTACAGAAGTTTTTAATAAAAGTCCCTTTAAACAAACACAGCTTGTGATCACTGCCATACGATTGGTATCAAACACAGCCGCCATTTCTACTGTCGCTTTCAGATAATTAGGTTTCAAATTTGGAAATTCCTGTTATGCATAAAATACTTGGCAAAAGGTTTTGCAAAAGTCTGTAGGTGTTTCTTCTGAATAATTTATTTTGATATTTTTAAAGACATTCACATTAGCTGTCAAAGGTGACGTAAAATAAGCCAACATTAGTTTTTTGTGGCATTATTTTTGTTTTACATAACGTAATAAATCCAAATTGGGCTTATTTCACTAGTGGAGGCCAAATTTAAAATTTGGCATTATTTCGTTTGATTTAAATCAACGTTACCGCTGTCAGACATTTGCGCGAACGTTCTTGTAATGCGTTCCGGAAGAGAGGGGTTCCAAGAACTTTCACATTGTAAGAGTAGGTATTGGATATAAATATATTTTTGCATCCGAGCTGGGATTCGAAAAGATAAAACATTATTCTGTTGAACTTTTCTTAAAAAAATTACACTTTTACGAAATATTCTAACAATTCTCTTAGAAAAAAAATTTTCTAAAAACAATACTTATCCGATTTAAACCAATCACTTAATTCACTGCATACTTTACACTTCTTTATCTTCACAACCGATTACTGTTTCGAACTTTATCAATCACTGTTTAAAAGTCAACTGTTCTCCCTGTTCTCAAATCTGCCTTTTCATAGCCGCTTCGCCATCTATCGGGAAGTTTCTATATTATTCCGGTTCGTCCCGAACAAACTCGGTGCTTCTAGAACGAGCTCATTTAACTCTCTATTTATGTGACAGATTCGAGTCTCCAATTGGAAGTGGAACTTGTTTGGTGACAAATGGGTTGTTTAAACTTCACCACTTTAAGTTCCACGGTACAATATTAAGAC
Source organism: Cheilosia impressa (assembly GCA_948293265.1). NCBI lineage: Eukaryota > Metazoa > Arthropoda > Insecta > Diptera > Syrphidae > Cheilosia > Cheilosia impressa. The sequence goes on from OX411880.1 coordinate 15,699,373, forward strand.
AGTTGTTATGTGAAGGAAGCAACCTAATCACGAAAAATTTAGGAAAATTTAAACTAACCTATTTGCACAAGTTCTGTTTGTTTGTAATAATTTCTTGTTGAATTTTTTTGTGTTCTAACCAATAAATATTAACAATTTGATTACAAAAAGAAACGCCTTTTTTATAAATAAACGCTTTTTCACAACAAGTTCCACATCTAATTGAAATGTCAAGCGAAAATAAGGCGTATTCTTTTTTTTTTAGCTCTCAGCAAAGCAAAGTAAAGTAGGATTTTCAGCACACATTTTAAATACAACAACTGCTAGTCTCGAAGTGTCAAGTAGAACGTAGTTGTTGTAATTGCGTGCTGAAAATCCTACTTTTACGCATGCAATGAGAAAAATATTGTTTATCGGTTTAAATGATGAATTTGCTTTCATTAAAATATACGAACGAGTTTGTTTTGACAGCTTCATAGGAATTGTTTCCTTCGACAAGAATCAGTCGCGAAATTTATTTACGATTTACATTGAAGCGTTAATAAATGTGAGCAATAAATAGAAAATACAATAGAGCAACACATTTTTGTGTATTTATTGCTGCAATTTGTGTTTCCAGTGCAAAACCAAGCACCAAACAATATGAGGACGTCAAGTCAATGCGTCATCGCACTTCAATTATATTTTTTCCGAAAATGAACACCTCAAATGTAATTTGAGGCTGCGATAGAGTAGACTCCGAGGAGAATTTTCCGTTCCGACGGATACAGGACCGACAAATTTTCAGCACGGAATTACAACAATCACCTGTCTTATAGATTCACACTATAGCCAGCATATTAATAAAAATATGTGTGCAAGTAAGTTAGCTAGTAGACGTCAGACAGCATATAAAAATATGGCGGAACTGCTGGGTAACAAGTTGATAACTTTTACGCAGTGTTTATTAATACGGGGGTAGGTATTTATCACAATTAGAAGTAGTGACTCCCAAACAGCAGTTCATGTGAACACCTTCCTGGTGATGGGTTCGTAGCATTGCTAGTAAACTGCTTTCAGAAACATTTATTTTCAGCGGGATAAAGTTGAATAAAAAGACGAACCACTAATGAAAATTACGGATTTTTCCACTTTATTAGAAATATTACTCTGAACTGCTGTACTGAATATTTGTGTACTTTCCTAGAAATAGGTGTTCAACGAAACAGGTCTTGCCATAAATCACAACAGTCTGCTTTCCATTGATAAGCAAGTAACAGCTGCTGTCACCTGTCAAACATACATCTTGAACAATGCAAGTGAATAGATTTAGTTTTACAAACCAAGAACATTAATCATCGATTTTTTCATTGCCAATTGCCATATTCAAAAATGTAAAAAAAATATAATGTCCCACATCCAATATGGAAACATGTCCTTGTCCATTGCTTACGTAATGTCAAACAGTTGATTGTTATTTTATGTGAGCGGAAATAATCCCATCATCCCGCACACAAAACCACCCATAAATCTTTCCTACTCCCGCGCCCACAGCGGAAATCGGAAATCGATTTCATATTATTAGTTTCCATTTCCATAAACAATTTTTTTTAAAGAAGAAAAAAAAAAAACACAAACAGATCAATATATGTACTCGCATGTAGCAATAAATAACATTACCTTGGTGTATCCAAAATGGCTCAACATCTCCAGCCACACATCCGCCTGGTGATAATACGGCGGCACCGTCCTTAGGAACGAAACGTGAATATTTTTATCGGAAAATGCAGCATCTCTCGAGGATATTCCAATTACGGGAATCTGATAAAATCCGCTCGTGTAGCTGACAGCTGCCGGTGATAGATCACCCGACGTTTGTTCATGAGACACCACCACCGCATAAACCTACAGAGAAGATGGCAAAAATCCCCTAATGTAGTCAACAGATTATAGTTATCCGCGTCGAAGGAAAAAAGGACACATCTTTGAGCAGATAAAGGATGAATTTGTAAATTGATTTCCTAAACGAGTTAAGCGTGTATCATATCGTTCGTGTCTCCTTCTGCCCGAACAGATGGGCGAACTACGCCCACTCAAAAGTGGAGAATGTAAAGAAACTCACCCTCTGACCGATAAGTTTATCGCACACATTGAAGACCGTTTTGATGGGATTCTTGTCCATTCGTATCGTCTTGGGATAGTACGTCACCTTCGTGTAATGATAATGCACGTCGAAATTCAAATGCTATCGTAAAGGATAAATAAATAAATGAAAACATCGCCGCCGCCGGCCGCCAGATAAAGAGAAACTTACCTCTATTGTTGTATTGAAATGAAACTCACTCTCGATGTCACTCAATACGCCACCAATGTTGTACTCGGATGGATTATCCGAATTCGAATTTTGCTTCAGCATTGTAGCGATGTTAAATCGGCTCAGCATGGTGAGTGCTATTAGAATGCATTGTGCTGGTCTGTTATTGTTGGAGGCTGCCATCTTTTGTTCGGCTTAAATGGGTTGTGACTTGTGATAGTCAACGATGTGCGCGGTGACGTTGGTTATACCATTTTGGAATAGAATTGGAAGCTTGTTCGTCTGTTTATTTTCGCGAGTTTATTTTTTAAATTATATGTTTTGATCATCAAAATTACTGGTATACAAATCTAAAATATCTACTTCGGCATAAGGTTTTCAATGTTAACTATTTGTCGTGTTATGTTAAGTTGTCGGAGATTACATGTTTTGTGGATTACTTATGTGTTGGTTATGTTGATCCTTCGGAGGTGTGCTCTGCAATGTAAACAAAATGTTGGTCTTCATTCGGTTTTTAAGGAAATAAAGCTAATGGGGGACTTTGGTGGGATAATTAGTGAAGGGGTATTTAACGCCGCGTCTTACATCGGACAAATCCAGCAACTGTCAAAGTACATACAGGTTGTCAGGAATGGTACAAAACAGAAAACTGACATTTTAGGATTTATAAAAAAGCCAATGAAAACCACTAGATATGTTTTGCATCGTATCCTAGAAGGAGAAACGCTCACTGAAACTCTCGCACCTCTCGCACTAACAATTAAACTTTCTTATATTTCCTTTCACTCCAAAATAAACGGAACGAAGCCAGGGAGCAGGGACATCGGTACTTCGATCTTTTTCACCAATAATAACCAAAAGTTCCCTGGCGGGATGGCTTATTAGATAGTACAAGGTGGGCCAAAAGAGATCACCCTATTGGAAGATGCTCTTATTTTTGCAAATGGCCGCCAATGTGAAATCTGTTTTGACATTTGTAGACTAGACAGGTGTAGAATACAAGTGAATAAGCCATGGAGCGATACACTCCCCAAGAACGCGGAATAATCGTGTCAATTTTTGTGCGTAACAATTCGTCTGTAGTGTGGCGAATTCCGTCGCCGATTCCACGGCCGTCCGACACCGACTGCGCAAACACTGCGAATATCGCCGCTGTTGACGAGGATGTCGAGCTGTTGCCGGAAACATCGACCAGATGCCGTGCCTCGCAATTAGCCATCAGCCGGTTGTCCCTAAGGCGAATTTTGGTCAAAGACTTGCGCATGTTCCCGTATAAAGTCCAGTCCGTGCATCAGCTGCAGCCTGTCGACCGCCATACTCGTGTAACCTACGCCCAAGCCATCCTCAATCTCGAGGACGAAGTAGACGATTTTTCGACCAAAATCATAATGAGCGATGAGGCTCATTTCCACCTCAGCGGGTACGTGAACAAACAAAACTATCGCTTCTGGGGCACCGAATAATGCACGAGGAGCCATTACACCCGCTCAAAGTTACTGCATGGTGCGCTGTTCACGCTGGAGGAGTCATCGGGCAATTTTTTTTCGGTGCGCGCTATAGGGCCATGTTAACCGAGTATTTTCTGCCACAATTGGACCAATGAGGACTGTAGGACATGTGTTTCCAACAGGATGGAGCAACGCACACACTGCGCGAGCAACAACCGATATTCTGAATGCGGCATTCCCGGGCCGCCTCATTTCTCGTTTTGGCGATTTGCACTGGCCCGCAAGCCCGATTTAACCGTTCCACACTTTTTTTTGTGGGGTTTTTAAAGTCCCGTGTTTACGTGAACAAGCCCGAGACCCTAGAAGCCCTCAAGGACAACATTCGGTGCGAGTGTGAGAATCAGTCGCCCGAAGTTGCTATGTTTTACCATAGATTACTTCACTTGAATCCAGTCAATGAAGTGAAGTATAGAGCGGACTAGATTTCAATATTATAATTTGATTAGTATAAGAAAGAAAGTATTTAATTATTTTAAATAAATAATACACTGCGCGAACTCGCTAAGCGCCCTTCCAGTTCAGATACGGAAAACGAACTTAGGACCATACGTCTGACTCACTTGACGAGCTGCATTGTGCAGCCCAACCTAAACTATTACACCTTTGAGCAAGAGGGGTCTTCCCTGCTCAATATGTCCTACTAATGGTGGAGCTACAATTGGGTTAACAGTTTCCATCCGACCCAGTGAAAATGTCAGACTTTTTCGACCTCTACATAACGAAGGAAATCAATAGGAAAGAACTAAAAGCGGAAAGCAGTGATGATTTGTGGTAACGTTCCATTCCAACATGTTCTTATAGCGAATACCATCTACCGTAACGTGACAGCCATTTTCATCGAAGAAAAATAACGGCCCTGCATGAAAACGCACCAAACAGTAACTTTTTGCGAATGAAGTGCTGTTTCATGAAGCACGTGAGGGTTCTCACCTGTCTAGTAACGCATATTTTGCTTATTGACGAATCCGTTTAACCAAATAAATTTTGATTTTAGTGAATATTTTGACATTGACAGTTCGGTAATCGGTTTAAGGGTGCGTTCGAACTGAGAGTTCGAGGTTGTCAAGTCGCTAATGAAAGAACTTTAATTTGATTGTTCGACCCGATGTTGGATTAAACTTTATGAGTCAAAGTCAAGTCCACCCATATCAATTTAACAAATAAAACAATTACGAATGTTCCTGTGACAAGAAGTTCCTTATTCTAATACAGCTAAGTATCTGGGTTTTGACTGTAAATCTAGATGCTAAACGCAAATGAAAGGAACATGTGAAAAAGACAGTAGAAGAGCCTAATATAAGACACAGAAAGCTTTATTGGTTGTTTGGACATAATTCGTAAATGTCCACTGGGAATAGAATTTTATTACATGTACAATCAAATACTAACACCTGTTTGGACATATGGTATCCAATTATGAGGTTTCACAAAGAAAACAAATGTTCGAATAATACAAACATTCCAAAATAAAGTCCTTCGGGGAGTAAATGCCTCATGACATACTTATTAGAAATACCAAGAGTTCGCCCAGTGGTACAAGTTCTACCATTAAAGTAAACTGGCTTATACGCTTATTTATATATTGAAAAGCAAATTACACACTGCATTGCATCTCTGCACAGTTTTCCCAACTACAAAAAAAAATTAAGCGCAGGTTAATCGATATAAATCGATCGCAATCGCACAAAGTCCATAAACGTACTCATCAAAAATGACAGAAGAAGAGAAAATAAGCAAATAACGAGTAACGAGTAGCTCCTCTCTTGGCGCGAAACAGCTCAGAGAATTTCAACCGGCAAGTGCTGATAAATATGTCAAATGCACAAAGTTACCAAGAAACAAGTTCAAAATCCGTCTTAAAAATCAATTCCACAGAATAATAAAATCTGTAAAAATAAACAAATTTCGGTGGTGGTCGAATGTTCTCCTAGATCGTTTCATATGTTGCAAAAAGGTAAGATATATATTTATTTCTGATATGGATTACATGTCAAAGATGAAAGTGGCTCAAAGTAGCTCGAAGTCTATCCCCGTACTTTTGCGTATATTTTCAGCTCTCTGAGAGAGTTTTGCTAAATTTTTTGAGTTTGACAGATTTGTAGTGTTTGGCTCGGGAAAGTACGCGAATAGACCTGTTTTGTTTAAGGTAGTAAAAGTGGTTCTTAACTATTTGCCCTCGCCTATTTATACATAAGATGACTTGGATCGTGATTTGCAGATTTATTTTGTTACGAAAGTCAGTAAAAAGTACCCGATTCGTCACAATGAGCGTCTGCAGACGTATGTTAATCCTGAGATAGAAGACGTTTTAAATGTACGATATAATAGAATAGTCTAAAAAGAATATGAGAACCCGTACCCATTTAAACTCCAATATCTCTCAAGTGCAATTGAACGTTGAAACTAAAATCATTTGTCGATCTTTCTTTGATTGGCCATCATTAGGGAGGTGTTTTTAGTGTTGTCCCTCACTATTCTGGGTTGCTAACCGCATCGTGTCTTTCAGGAATTTCATCTTCAGTAACAAAAAACAGCCCTTCTCCAAAAACAAGTCAGCATGATTGTCTTGTTTGGCAGCCTGTCGTGCCCATATTGGTTTGGTGGCGCCTGTCGTATTATTCAGTCAGTGATGCCAAATCACCATGACAAGTAACACGATTGAGCAGCACATCCAAACGACGCAAAAGTTGCGCGCATTTCATAACAGACGAGGTGGACCTTCAAAGTCTATTCCCCAATGTTTTATGGCCAAATTTGAGAGAACCGGTTCGGTAAACAATCAGCCAACACTCGTACCTCAAAGAACTCCAAATCGGACGAAAACATTGCGGCGGTCGGTGAAAGTGTACAGGAGAAACCGAGGCAGTCAATTCAACGCCGTCTACAAGAGACGGACTTTTCCACACCTTAATTTGGCGAGTTTTTTTGTAGCTACCTGAACCTACGCCCGTGCAAGATCCAATTGATCTTGGAGCTCAAAGTTAATGACCATCGACAACGCCGTTTGTTCGCTGACTGGGCTTCTGAGAGATTGGAAGAGGGCAACATTTTGGCCGAAAATCATCTTTAACGACGAGGCGCGTCTTTGGATGAATGGCTACGTTAAGAAGCAAAATTGGTGTAGTAGAAAGAAGTTCGGAGATTGGGTTTTAGTTTTTGTGAGGGAGCCGGACCAGCACAGGGAAAGTGAAAAACATTCTCCTCGTCCAAACAGCTTCTGCAAAAATCATTTGGGAACACACCCAGCCATTTTGCATGACTGCCTATAAGAAAGTGTCCTGTGATGGCACCTATTTCAGCTCTGAATGCTCTCTCGGGGGTGATCAAATATTTTGGCATTTCTGATCCAGCTTTGGCCAAATCTGTTTTGTCGTGCCGATTGTCCACCTAATATTTGTTCTATCATTTGCTAAGGAGGGGCGAATTTTGCGCGGCAGCTTTCCCCAAATGCGAAGTATTACATTGAATTAAGAGCTGGCGCAGACAGTTGTAAAGAATGAGAGGCGGTTGTTTTCAACAGCAGTCAAGTAAGGGCTCAGTTTTGCATTTGTTGTTATAAAAGGAACTGCTCAAGAAGCCATCAGATAGAAGACGAAGCCCAGTAAGTTTGAATAGGTTTTGGTGACCTATATTTCCGAAATTCTGTTTATACGAAGAAGCTAAACTTTTAAATTAAAGCCGCCAAATAATAAAGTGAAAGAGTAGACCACGATCACACATCTGAACTTAAATAAGAGCCAAAACACTAGGCACTCAACCGTCAATAAAGAAGTCAAATTTAAAGATACCATTTTGTTCCGATGAAAAGGACATCTTACGGCAGTGGTGCGTTTATTTCTCTGAAGTGCTCAATTCTAAAGAGGGCGCTGCGAATGAGATTGGGAACAAATTTGAAAGAAGTTTCTTAGTTGTGGAAGTCACTTTGGCCTTCAAATCCACCAAATCTGCGGGTTAAACAAAAGTTTCTCAAATTTTCAAGACTGCAATGGTTCTTCCATGTCATTTGACAATTACAACGGGAAGAGAAGCACCCGTCTTCAGCTATAAAGTCTTTTTCTTAAGTTATGTCCTTTTGACAACAGATTTACCAAGCTATCGAGCAGTTAAAGGAAAACTCAGCATTCCGCGTGAATACGACTCCGAAGGGCCTAATTGTTCCACTTGTTGCAATTGGACTCTAAATTGTCCTGTATTTGTTGTTATTTAAGATCAAATTTATTGGGATAACATTAAACATTTACTGTTCGTATATTTAAATGAAAATTTAGCAAAAGAATCTCTAAAACCACTTCATATATAAATATCACTTATAATAACGCCCCAACGAACTTAACTCTCGTATCAGTTAACAAAAGGATATCGTAATCAGTCAAACGCCCCTGAGGTTAGCATTGTTGACAAATTTATTTAATATTACATACGTCACATACGTAGAAAAATAGTCTTAATACAATTATTGATGGTATTCCCAGCTGCTTGTTTTTTTTATCTATTTCCTATGAGGCTACCTTTCTTATTTTTTATCTAATCAAGCACGTGCCAAATCACCTTTGAATTCTGTCAGCTCTGCCGGCTTGCAAATTAAATGGATACTGAAAGGGGTTTAAAAAATTAAGGCCTAGATAAACGATCGACGGCGACTCGATGAGATAGACAAAGATATGGCAAAATGCGCGCATTGAACTTTATTTTCATGTTTTTAAACCATTTTGTTCGTCACTGCAATATGTTGGTGGGTTATGCTTTAGAAGAAATCGTGCAGTCACATAATTCGTGTTTGATTTGAACAATGCTGTCAATTGCGCTGATTTTTCAACTATATAATAAAATATAACAGCTTGCTGAAAAATGTTTAACTGGATGATATAAATCATATCTCGAAGAGAATAGGCGTGTTTTTTTGAGCTTCGATCTCAGCAAAGCAAAGTAAAGTAGGATTTTCATAACACATATTACAAAAACTACTGCGAGTCTCGAGGTATCAAGTAGAGCGTAGAAAATCCTACTTTACTTTGCTTTGCTGAGATCGGAGCTCAAAAAACAGTCCGAATGTCAGTCCGCCTCTGTTTGCCTCACAAGTGGCAGCTCTTTTAATAGGATTAGTCATCATATGTTCACACATTTGAACCGGGATTTAACAAGTTTTGTTGAAAACATTTTGCTTCAGTTGCTAAAGTGTTTCTAGTTTGTTGGCAAAACCCCTTCTCTGTGGACATCTCTGTAATTAGAAGATAACGTTCTGCCATGCGATACAACCATTTTTTGAGATAATGTGACGTACTAATAGAAAGTTTAAGTCTCGTCGCGATTTTAAATTTGCGAAAGCTCATGATTTCAAAATTCAAATGGAAATGGAAAATATAGAAATAGGGCATTTTATTATTTACCAATAAACACTTTTTGTTTTGACTTTATATTTTATTTATTATATTTTATATAATTCCCAATTGTGACTACAATTTGTTATTACTTAAATTAACAGCCCGATTCTGGCAAACCTCACTGATACCTCACAAGTCACAAAACAATCACAACGTGAGGTGAAATAGATTTTGTGCGATTTTTGTATTCTGGTAGCACACTCACAACTTGTGAGACTCACAAAACAATCTAAATTGCGATCTCCTATGGAGCAAGTCACAAAAAAGAAAACCAGTCAAAATCGCTCACAAATGACATTGGCATTGTTTTCCTCTTTCCAATCATTTAAAGACCCAAAACCTGACCTTTTAAGCTATATTTATTAACTTTTCGGGGGAAATTGATATTTGTATAAAAAAAACTGAGGAATATGGAAATTTTGATTTGTGACAAATGTCGTTAATATTTTATTTTATTTGCTTCTAAAGCATTTCAGTGTATTTCACATATTTTCCTAATAAATATGTTTTTCTTTATTCAATTAATGGTGTAAATATAATATTTCGCCATTGTGAGGTGAATTTGTTGTGAGGTTTGTTGTGAGCATTATCGGAGAATACGAAAAATGTTATCGAACCACAACAAACCTCACAAGGAATCAACCTCACAAGCGCTTGTGACTTGTAAGGCCTCACAACGGCAGAATCGGGCTGTAAAAGTCGGTAACCAAAAGTGTTTATTTTTAAGGCCCAAATTGTTTTGGAAACAGAAATCTCCGATGTACATGGTGTTGTTTTTCATAGATTGTTCTTGAGATAAAAAAAAAACGTTGCTTTGTTTGCTATAAAATAGGCATCGTGTACAAATAGTGAGAGAACCAACGTCACTTCAATGAAGAACCACTTCTACCCTACATCAAGTAGGAATTTGACTAAGCTAAGCTACGAGGGGAATAAGGTTTTGGTAGCATAATGCTCAATTTATCAACTTAGGCCTGTGTAGAGTAGTACAGTCGAACCTACATTTCTGTCTCACTTATTCGAGTATAGCATATATTTTTTTCGTTTCAGGACGCCTTCAAATTTATTGAAATACAAAATGCATATATTTGTAGTAAAGTTTCGATTTTTGTGGCAAGTCTGTCTCACAGAGGTTAAAATAAATAAATTTGCAAGTCTGTTCCAATAATAGAGGTTAATTTATAAAATATACTTTAGAGGTAAGAAAGTTTCACTTAGCTATGTTTGATTTCAAGGAAAATAAATTCGTGCCCAGAATTACGTCCATTAAAAGACGTTAACCAGGTCCCACTTATACAGGTTCGACTATACTAACTGGGCTGGGTATTTGAGTAAATCGTTCCCCGCTGCCATAACCAATTTAATATATTAGAAGGCATATGCAAATGATTTAATTGCTTGTGGTATGCACTGATTTTATTGCATGTATGTTTTTTAAGTCGTCGTCATTTAAGTGGACCTTCTATTCACTTACGTCACCCACTATTTAGTTTCTTTTGTTATTAGCCACTCAATTCCCCTAATGGTAATAATTCTTCTAAAACACTAGGTAGTCGCATTTGTATAGGTTTCGCCACTTTCCTATAATCCGTGAAGAAAAAAAATTACTCATTCGCCATCGAACAGCAATCCACAGAGCAACACTCCATTCAAATTCAACAGGCAAACCCACAAACATTTGTGGGGTTTTTATTTGCCAATTGGAACCGTTCGCCTCTACGAACGCATCCCTCCATTTCTAATCAATTTGTTGGTTTTGACAGTTCTCCATAATTAGTTGGGAAGGAATTCAATTTCACTTGTTGATCGTCTCGCGTTCGGCTGCGTTTTATTCTGGAATTTCGCATTGTTTTGAGTGTTTTATTAGTGTTTTCATTGTTTCAACTATCTCTACAGCATAATTAACAAAACAATAACTTGTTCCACGACCAATCGAGTGCGAACAGTGGCCGCGAAGCGATGAGAAAAATGTGTTAAAAGTGCTTCCGTGCACCATGTTAGCAGACCGTAAATAATAAAAAAGGTAACAGCTAATGGGCTTTCCGATGAAGTGTATTTGTTGTTCCATACTTCTGCTCGTCGTCTTGTATAATTTATTTTATTGCTTTTGATAATCACAAACGTAATTGTTAATTAATGCAGTCGTCGTGAAAGTTCTCTCTGTGTCTGTGTGTTCCGCCGCGATTTGTTTTGTTTTCAGTGGGTGGCACCAGCTCCAGCAGCAGCCAGCACCGGAGAACGATCATAGATTGCGCAAAAGCAGCAGCAGCAGCCGCCCGCTGTCAAATTGTATTGTAATTCTAGTTACTTAATTTATTTTTTCCAGTGACTGTGACATTTTCAATTTATTAAAGGCAAACATGCAAATTCGGTGCGACGACGCCACTACCACCCAGATATGATAGATTGGGCTAGATGAATTACAATCGAGTGGCCAACGATAGGCCGATAAGTCAGTCTGCTCGTGCGGTTCGATTGACGCTGTGCCTTCGCAAGTGCATGTGATTCCTAGGCGGTACCGTGGTGGTGTGTTTGCCTTCGTCGCTGTCGTCGCGTCCACAAATATCAGTACCAGTAGTTGATAGAGCGAGGTTTAGCTAAAAGCTCGCTCGACTTTGCCGTACAGTGTGCACAAAGTACAACAATACGCGCGCCCCATACCCTTCTCAATTGCCATTAGTCATTATCGCTTCCAAGATGCCGAGAATACACGTAATTCTTCATTTATTCTAGTTAATTGCTTATTTATAGCCAATAAGAAATTAAATTGTCCTCGTGTTCCTCTCTAAACGGGAGGCTATTTTTGATTTGGAGCGCGAGTGGAACTGCACAGTTTGCTGGGTGAAATAGTGGACTGTGGACAGTGTTGTCTGGAAAAAGTGTCATATAGCATTTGAGAGTGTCGTGCATTGGAGCAGCCATTTGGAAGCCTGGAACTGAGTATGTTTACATATTTTTATTGCCTTCTAGCGCGGACCACGTCCCCTTTGTCATTGCTGCTTATGTTTGCTAGCATTTTCTTCGTTTCCTAATTCGAGGGTAATTCATTTAGCTGACGAGAACAAGAAGAAGTATTTTTCGTGTCGGCTTTTCAGTAGTTTGTTGGGTCTATTAGATGTGTACGTGTACATATTCACAAATCACGAGAGCAGATTTTTGATGGGCTTCATCATTTTGATCCGATGATCGACTGATTGCTGAGATGTTTTGCATTGATCGGGCCCTCCTCAACCAATACCCGTTTATGATAAGTGTGGCCTTTTACCAATAATGGTGCCCTCCAAGATGTTCGAGGTTCTTTTCCAATTGTGCGCGTGACCAATAGGGATGTCTTACTCAAAAGCCTTGGATGGATTTGAAGACTACTTAATCCAAAGCGTAAGTGTAAATTCTCTGCACATATCCAATCCATCTTAGGCGACTAATTCGTATTTTTCTAACCAGGTTGATGTCGCTGGGGCAGTTCAGTGTTAAATGTCCTTTTGCAATCCTCAAGTCAAGCGAATTTTGAAATTTCAAGCAACAAGTCTGAAGGGTTTGTGGGGATGGAGGGATAATAATACTCAACGTGGCGTTATTATTCTTGTCCATAAATGCCAAATGAGCTCTAAGAATCGATAAACAGATGGTGGTCATCGATCTGAGTTGGTTACGCTTTTTCCAGGGTCTGTCGTGACGTTGATGTTTGGTCAGTTGTAGACTTCCCCGCAAATCAATAAGTTGACATTTTTAAAGTACTACAAACAGAATCTGCATCCATGTAAGAGCGTCTTCTGCCTCCATAGTGTGAATCAGACACACGAAGCTGAGGCTCAATTCATCAAGTATACTTTTCCCCAAACAAAACCTGCCAATCAGTTGGTGTATGCTATTCTTAATCATATCCTGCTGGGAGGACATCCCAGTTTAGATAGAACCGTTCCCACTTCAGGTGTAGTTTGCCCATATTCTTCCATTTGAAAGGCACGAAAGACACGGCTCCAAGTCGCCTGCACCCAGGTGTTAAGCATGCACTTAAATTTTTTAATCGTCTAAAAATATGTTGTTAAGAATGAAGTTTCAAAATTCGCTTTTCAAGTAGTTTAAAAAACGGTTTTAGCTGTCCTGACATGTGCTGTTTGTTGCTGAACATCTTGAATGTCACTCATGCGTCGCATTTCGAATAATTTCTTTAAATTGTTCGGATCATCTGTCATCGCTGTACCCACAGAGACTGTTGCTGTACTTCTGCAGAAGATAAGTTTAGGCTGTCATATTTGTCGCACATGTCAAGTAGATTGTGAATTTCCTATGGGATACATTTTCGAGGCCTGCTATAACCTGTGCTCTATGCAGAAGGAGAAGTTGCTTCATGCCAAAGTACATCCTTGCTCTAAAAAGGTTATCAAACAACATTGGACAAGTTGTGCTGCCATGTTGTTCCCGAATTGACTTTGACTCCAAGCAGATGCATGCACCCCTAGAGATGAATAGGTTGGGTCGCTTTTGTTACATAGTCCTCGCATTTTTCTTTAAAGACGTGATGAGCAATGGCGTTACTACCGAGCTTTCTGTCCGCCACTTTAAGGAATTCATTTAGAAAACTAATTTGCATGCATCACTGACTGTAGTTCCATTTACATTCAAGGAAGATGTAGAAGTACTGTCATCAGTAAAGCTATGAATATGATTATTCGTCGACACTGATGTCGGAGAGAAATGGAAGACCCCAGAGATGTGGCAATCGAAAAAGACTTTTAGATGTGGACTTGCCATATTTGTAACATTATTGAGTAACATGGCTCAATAGGTCTCCTGCTGAAAGACGGCTATAAAATCCATACGTCTTGTATTTTATCATTCGGTGGCCTTGATTATATTGACATTTATAACGATGGTACGTTTGTGGCAAGTATTTCGTTCCTTTTTTGGAAATCAGCTGTCGAATCGCGTCGTCCGTTAACGAGCATTTCGCGACGGAACTTGGTTTTGTTTTACATGTCAAATCAACTTAATTCCGTGAACGTATTGCTCGTGGCGATTCGACCCCATTTGATTGTCAGCTGCAGTCTTGCAGTAAATGTAAACAAAACAGTCTTCTTTGAGTGCGACATGTTGAACAGCTTACATTGGATGTGTAGTTCTGCTGCGAGGAACTATGACTGGAGTTTATCGGGACTTTTAAAAATGCTTCCAAGTCCTCGTGGTCGAAACTTTACATCTGCCATCGATTGTTTCAGCTTGGGGCCAGTGGGCGGCTACAGCTACGCACAATCTGGAGGAGAATTCTCAGAAAACATGGAAGCAAACGCATCAGCCTTTTCTTTAGGAGTCATTGCTAGAGTTACAAGACACTTTTCCTTAAATTAAGGTGAATAGGAAGAGCAACAGAAGTTGCTAACTATACCTATTGCCTCTGCCATTCAGCAATGGCCGGCGCATAGAACATTTGAGTCTGATTGCATCTACCACTCGGGTGGATGTAGGTCTTGGCGAAGTTGAATGGAATTTATGTCTCCTTCGTCGTTTGACAACCCGGAGAAGTTGTTTTTCCATGTCCTCATCACCGACTACTACAAGCTCATAACTAAATACCACTTTCAAAGTCTTGACCTTTCAACATCGTTTCTGTAGTAGCACCTATCCATTTCCTTGATAGCGCCAAAAAAAACCGATGTTTCTCTTTGTTTCTTCTGATTTTGTAGCTCCGCTTCGTTTGTGAGTTGTATGCTTCATGTTCTTGCTGGCAACCTTCTTCAAACCAACAGTTTCTTGGGAGTGGTCGGGTGAAGCTCAGCACATTAGCTGCAACATTTACAATGACTTGTGTGCATCAATAGTGTTTATGGGCCCATTTCCCTTCAAATTCAACAGATGGCGCCATGTGAAGGAAGTACCTCAGTAGTCCAGCGTCCTAAGCACTTATTCAGTACGCACAGTGGGGGCTATCTGCTGAGCTATTGAAAAGGCTCTTCCTCGTTTACCAATCGTCTGTCAAAAGACGTATACGTCGTTGCCATCCGTTTGTACCTTCGCGTGAACTGCAACTTAAAATTTGCACAACCCCGATGGGCGCCACACCCAAAATAGAAATGTCCACATTCTGATGTCAAACTCAGTGGTCCCCAACAACTGACTTAATCTACCCAAATACCTGATTAACAAACACAAAATCCAATAGGCCGGTCATCTTGGGTGTAATCGTTGCCACCCGCGAAACAGAGATTTTTGCTTTCATTTAGCGCCACAACGAATAACCACCACCACAACCGTCAGTCGCATTAAAATTAAAACCACTCTGTTTTCGTTTCGTGCTCTTATCCACTTTGTGTACACGATAAATCACAATCAAATGAAAACAAACAGAAGCCGCACATGTTGTTGGCCTCCTTAAGGATCAAAATAGCAACCGCATTCTCCACGCTCTGAGCTGCACAGCTTCGAATAGTAACACCCTCTAGCCTGCGCAAAATCGAACTCTCGCAATCTCCCCGACCGAATAGAGCGTGTGCTTTTGCTTCTACCCCCGCCTGTCAAAGTAACACTATTCACTTGCAGAGCTTTCCAATTCACTTTCTTTTCTAGTGCAAGATATTCTTGTGTAAAATAATTCTCCTACTTCGTGGGTGAAACAATGACTTCTCAAACCAGATACCGTACACAGAGAAGACAATACCGAAAAATCGACGACAAGATGACCTTATTTATAGATATAGGGGCGTGTTACAGCAGCAAATTTTCTACATGGCCTCTTCGTCCAAGCGGATGGCAAAGATTTTTCCAAAATTTTCACACAGCGATTGGGATTTCTTTTTTCAATTAGACTAAAGGTGACCACATAACGAACCTTTTTTGCACTGGGGGAGGGTGGTCTTTGGTTATATTAGCACACTGCTGACCGTTTGACAGATTAAAATTTTCTATCTTCGCTTTGATTTGTGATTTATGCCCGACGGAAAAGTATAGCAAAGGCGATTGGGAAAAGGAAAGCAGACACACCGATTAAGGGAGGAATTTGAGTTGACAATTTTTCTAGGGAAGAATATCTATTTAGAGTTTGTCTAGGAAAAAAAAAGTCTGTACTTGGACAGCCGGCGGAACCACTTATCCGCTTGAAGAAATTCGCACAACTGAGGAAGGATTCAAAGTTGTATATCCCTCTCATTGAGATTATAGAAATGTACTTCGAAAATAGGGTTTTTGTTGTTTATTTGCTCAAGACTAGGGAGCTTTTTCGCAAGTGACTACTTCTCCTCCTGCCAGACGCGAAAATGTATCCAAAGTGAGATTGAATGGAAATGTGCGTTTGCTGCGCCAATCGGAGGTGTCTTCAAATTGCATGTTTCTGAGGTCAGTTTCGGGTTTGTTTGGCAATGCGAACGATGAAAGATTCCTAGCTAAAAAATGCGAAAACAATCGCTTGGGTAGGGAGTCCACATTGCAGCTCTGTATACACTCTTTGCCAAAGTGGATCTTTGTCGTCTTCTATTCTGTAACGTGCCTGTGGAGGAAGACCGGCTGCTTTTTTTTTCCAGCAGAAGTCAGTGCCTCTGCAGGGGATATTTGCGATGTGAAGCTGCTCGGAGTTGTGTTAAAAGAACTGCTTAACGCACGCGGAGTTCAAGAAGCTATAAGAGAGAAAATTCTGTTATGGGTTGTGCCCAGTTGAAGGCATAGGCTTTTTCAGAGCGACGCACAAAGGCGCGAAAAAGTTGCAGATTGGCTGTATAATCAGCCAAAAAACAGTCTTGAAAGTAAAGGGTCTTTAGGACTTGGTTTCTTCTTTCTTAAATAAAATGCAAACTACTTGAGATATATTTAAAAAAAAATGTGTTGCCTTGAGTTACTATGAAAACATTTATGAATGGAATTCGACTTCGTTCATATGTCCACCTCTCTCAAAACTATTCTTTTTTTACATGGTCGGGAAGTTACCCCGACGGCACAACCCCCAACCTGGAGGGCCAGGCCCTTGACCCTAGGACAGCAGGCCGGTTACTCCGGTGCCAGTAACCCACTTTGGGATGTGAGCGCTGCCGTTGGCCCATTAAGGGTTCATCCGCCACCAACTCTTCTCCAACACCCTGGCTCGGTATTGGAAATCCCTATAGACCTGGTATCCGAATATGTCAGAGCAGCTCTATAGGGATTACACTACATAGTTCGGCCTGACTGGAACTGTAGACGCCACCGTTGGCTCCATCTAGGGAACTCCTCCGCTGCCGTCTGGTACCAGAGGAGGTGTCTTAGTGAGAAAACAACACTCCTCCCCCCTCTCTCGTCTGCTGCCACCAACGACCTTCCAAAGGGGTTGGTTACCCAATCTCCAGTCGAGGTACTAGGCACCCACCAGTCACCACGTGGAGGTGAGAGTAGGAGTTGATAGTGAGAGGCTAGGTGAGAACGCTTGTGTTCTCATGACATCGCATCACTACCCTTCAACACCGGCAAACGGAAGGCACTATCTTCAACAAATCCGTCCAGCTACTGGGGTATGCAGACGATATTGACATCATCGGTCGCTCCCAGCGTGCCGTGATAGAGGCTTTTACGGCGATTGAAGAACAGGCGAAATTCGTTGGTCTTGTAGTAAATGAGGACAAGACTAAGTACATGCTATCAACAAACAAACAAGCATCTGTCCACCGCCTAGGACAGAACGTCACTATTGATAGCAACAATTTCGAGGTAGTTAAGGAGTTTATCTACCTCGGAGTAAACATGAACTCCACAAATGACATCCTAGTGGAGATCCGGCGAAGAATTACCCTAGGAAACCGCTGCTACTTCGGTTTGGCAAAGCAATTGGGTTCAAAACTCCTAACTCGAAGGACAAAATGTATGCTTTACAGAACCCTTATCCTGCCAGTTCTGCTTTATGGCGCCGAGTGCTGGACGATAAGCAGGAAGGGAGAGCTGATACTGGGCTCCTTCGAAAGAAAAATTCTTCGGCGGATTTTTGGTCCTGTGTGCGAGGAGGGCGAATGGAGGAGAAGATACAACCGCGAACTCTATGAGCTGTACCAAGATGTGGATGTAGTCCAAAAGGCCACATCGAGCGAATGGACAATAATGCTCCAGCTAAGAGGATCTTCGAATCCCAGCCGCCAGGTTCGAGACGACAAGGAAGACCGAACCTCCGTTTCAAAGACCAAGCCATCGCGGATGCCAGAGCGCTTGGTCTGGATAACTGGAAGCAGCGTGCCCGGGATCGCAGAGGATGGAAGGCTGCAGTGTCTCAGGCAGAGACTCTCCACGGGTCGGGAGCCCGTTAAGTAAGTAAGTAAGTCATATGTCCACCACGGGAACGTATGCAGCGGTCGATACGTTGAACCCAATTTTCAATTTCGACAGATGCGGCCGCTATTTCTCGTTTAATATTGGCTCTGAGCTCCTCTAACGTTGCCGGCTTGTTGGCTTAGGCCAATGATTTAATGTAGTCCCATAAAAGAAGTCTTGAGGAGTTAAATCACACAATCTCGGCGGCCAAAAGACGGGGTCGTTTCTCGAGATAACACGTTCACCGAATTGAGACCTCAATAACTCGATTGTTGGACCCGCTGTGTGGTTTGTGGCACAGTCTTGTTGGAACCACATATAACTGATGTTCAGTTCATGCAATTGCTCAAAGAAATAACGTTCCAACATGTCTCTGTAGCGAATACCACGGTCATTTTCATCGACGAAAAAAAAACGGCCCAATGACGCCACCAGCATGAAAACCGCACCAAAGAGTGACTTTTTGAAGTGCTGTTTCATGAAGCACATGACTCAACTGCCCAGTAACGCATATTTTGCTTATTGACGAAGCCGTTTAACCAAAAACGTGCTTCATCGCTGAAGATGATGTTGCGATGAAATATTTCTTAAAGTTACCACCACCGACTCGGAACTTTGGTAGTAAATTTTAATTTTTTGTAACCGTAGTTCCTTCATGAAAATTTTGATTTTACTGAATATTTTGACATTGACAGTTCGGTAATCGGCTTAAGGGTGTGTTCACACTGAAAGTTTGAAGTGCTCAAGTCGCTATAAAAGAGCCTTTAGTTGTTCGATAGACCGACTGTCGAAAATGAAAAAAAAACTGTGAACTGCCCTAAAGATGAAATTCATCGTTGGCACATTGGAATGGAAATACCATGTAAACTGCTACAGACGTTGGCTACCACTAATCGGTGAATCCCAGCAAAGTAATCAAAGAAAAAGCTCGAACAAACGTAAGTCGCATGTAAGAAAAAGAGACCATGGTATGATGATGAATGTGTTTTCATGTAAAGAATGCCACAGTGCAAAACGAATGCAGCGATGGAAGAGTATCGAGCCACAAAAAGGGATACATCCTCTCAGCAAGAAGATGGCACATATTCTCGAGGCTAAAATAAAAATCAGAGTTTTCCATGAAACCAATGCAACCAACAGCTGGATAAAAGACTGGACGCGAGGAAAACCAGCCTTTGAGGCCAAATGTGTTTTAACAGCATTTCCAGCAGCAAATGAACATCACGTAGAGAGTGTGACTGGACAAGAAAAGTCCATGAAAAAACCAGCTCAACCCAAGAAAACTTGCTGATTTTCAAAGGAAATACAACCAAAAGTAGTGGACATAACGTTACAAAACTTATTCTGGTTACACACAATCTGAATTTTTCATTACATGGTTTTAAAGATTACAAGTGATGGCCTCCGTTTTCGATACACTGAGATATACCCGATTTTCGAAGCTCCTCTGAACTCTTTGAAGCATATCGATGGGTATGTTCGCTATTGCTTCACGAATGTTGTCCTTCAGATGATTTAACGTTCGAGGCCGATCGGTGTAAACGATAGATTTAAGGAAACCCTATAAAAAAAATCGCCCGTGAGCGCGCCGGCCACATGGCTCCATCTTGTTGAAACCACACATCACCAAGGTCCAGTTCATCTAGTTTTGGAATGAAATATTCTTCAATCATCTCTCTGTAGCAAGCTGCATTCACCGTAACAGTGCCGTTCGTTTTCTTCTTAAAAGTAAGGACCAATTGTCCCTACTCTCGAAACAGCACACCATACGGTGACACGTTCAGAATGCAGTATCGTCTGATGAGTTTCACGTGGATTGTGATCACTCCAACATCGCCTGCGGGATGGATGTTGAGGCGAGTACGGAAAGCACGTTGAGTGGAAATCATGGAACGATCGTTGAAAAGTAAGCCTCGCAGGCAAATGTGCGCATTGCTCTTTCGTCCAATGCATGGTGTCGACCAGATGTCGACTGACTGCGGCGTAGATGAAACTTCAGGAAGTCCCCTAAAAAATGAGACACTCTCCACCCACATCCGACCACTCCCCAATCAATTTGAATTTAATTTACTGTTTCCAAAACGTTTACAATTTAGGGATCTGACCCTACATCTATTGCCTGATACTCATAAACATCTACTAGATGGCGCATTGATTTATTTTGTTATTATAAATTTTTTCGTTCAAATTTTTTGAATACAAAATAAAAATTGTGTGTCCATTCCAAGTGCAATTTGTCGCCAGTTATCCAGTCACATACCTATTCCAATTTTCCTTCTATTTCAAGCCAACCAAACAAAAATACACTTCTACGTGGCATACGAAAAAATTATAGACCACCTGTTGGAATGGCACTAACTAAGTGGGGGCTGTTTATTTTTTTAGAACAATAAATGAAATATACATTTTAATTTGTTCCAAGTTCTTTTGATCTGAAGTTATCGACGTGGGTGTTGGCTACATAAATACATAAAACTTGGAACTGAATTTTATTCCTCTGGGCTTACCAATTGCTGGGTGACAGAAACACATTAATGTACTGTCCGAAAGTCATAAAAAATGTTTCTGTTGATTAAGAGGAACGTTTGAATTTTTTACTTAAATTTTGCCGAGAATATGCGATCTTGTAAGAGTTGAAATTAATCAGACTATAGCTATCTCTGATATATGAATAATTGACCGATCGATCAGAACTGTCAGTTGTAACAGCCAAAAGTCAAAGATGTATCAAGTTGGTGTTTGAACCAACATAATACTTGCCGAGAAGTTGTAGACATTTGTTACAAGATGTTGATCGATGTACTCTTGGACTCAAAAGGGAACACATAATATTCCTCCAACTTCAGCTAAAAAGAAATAAATAGTTGGAACAGAAATGAAAAGTATTGCTTAACGTGAACACCTGCCTTGACGGCTTAATTTCACGATGGGCACACCCACATTTGAGTCATTGAGAAAGACGTTGACAAGACGCCCCAGGGCCAATACAAGTATTGACCCTGGTACAATTACCGTGGCTGATTGGGTAAGAAAAGGCACGAACCCATTTGATTTTAGGCGAGGCCTATCAAGACACCTCTTCGTTCTGAAAGAACGCTTCTCGTCTCCGCATTCAGATTAAACCACAGCCCCCACGAATCCAACCTCAAAGTATGGGGCTGCACCAGTTTTGGCACAGAGGCTGTCCCCATCACCCGTGGTACCTTTATATAGCTAATGGTCGAGCTTTCGCAACCCGAGAGTTACTATCATTCGGACTCCTTACGCATCCGAGGCGGATAGACCTCAATGTTATCCCATATTACTAGCGAAAACAAGATAACTCAACACCTATTTTTCTAGCACTGTGAAAAATTTCGTGAAGCCACAATAAAGGCAACACTGAATTTGGGCAGTGCCCCAAATAGTTGGAACAATAGGATTTCTTATGACCGCCATTTTGTGTTAAATTATAATTTTGGGACGAATGGAGGGGAAACACAATTTTATGCCGAGTTTAAGCGCCAATTTGCGAAGCTTTTTCATGACAGTTCATGACTCTTGGATTTTTGTTACCTATAGCGCAGTGAAAAGAAAAACTTGTGATGAACTTAAAATCCAGCATTCCGTAGTGCATCACACAAACCACTGAGCCACTGTAACTCTGCCCACCTTTAACTAAACCTGCAGAACTATATTTAAGGAGGAAGCCTGTTGACGCGTATTCGTATTCCTATCGCAAGAACGTTGTACATTTTTTTAAATTTGTTTCTCTTTTCTTAAAAATGGCAATACTTGATAGTTATCTTTCTGTTCTATATTTTTTGGCAGATCATTCGACAAGCATTATTTGCGTCGTGTTTTCGATGGGAACGTTCAAGTATCTAGTTTAGTAAGTCTGACAGCTATCTGACTAGACGTATATCGGCTGAAATCGATCATATGAGCAGCTGTTTCTGTTGACGTTTATGGAGAGGTGGTCGACGAATCTTGTCAAGAAATTCGTGACTGAGTACTGAGTTGACAGTTCGCATATGTGGTTGACGTAGAAAATGTGACGTTGCCCACCAATCTTATTATTGCGTTCAGGTTACTTTCTATGCAGACCCATCTAGTCGACATAAGATTCTTGAATGTGCCCAATTATTATTGACTGAAACAATTGGAAGTAAATTCACTTTGTTGCTGTTAAATTTTGTTCAGTGCGTTCACACTCTTCCAATCGGTGGTAGTGTTAATTTGAAAATTTGTGTTGCAGTTGGAGCTAGGTCAACTCAATAGTGGTCCGTCTGCTACAGAGGCTCCTCAAAAATGCGTTTTTTGGTGCAATTTATAAGCTGGCAGCATTATCAGATCGTACGCCCGGTACAGCGCCATGATTGAGGTTTTTTTTTTTGTTTCCGAAAGCTCCTGATCATGGTCATTTGTGCATACAGATGGGGAAGATCAAAGATTTTTTTTAAGAAAGTGTTCGATGACGAATTTATTTCTAGAAATGGACTCATGCCCTGTGCTCTAAGTTCCTAGATCGTATGCTTTGACGCCACTGGACTTATTTCGGTGGCCGTTTTATAAGTCGTTGATCTATATGCAGACCAGATGGTAACGATTGAAGCTTTTAAGGCCACCATCGAGTGCACCATTCATGAAATAATTCTTCAAATGGTGGAAAATTAGAGCTCCAGGAAACAGCTCGTGAGACTGGTAAATTTTTTTATTACTCATGTGCTGAAGCTGAGGGTCAGTTTTAAATCCTATACCTATTTCAAAAGCCCCTATGTGATAAGTATGAGGGGTGGGATGCCGTATTTTTTTGAGCTTCCATCTCAGCAAAGCAAAGTAAAGTAAGATTTTCAGCACGCGATTACAACAACTACTGTGAGTCTGGAAGTGTCAAGGGGTTGTTCGTAACTGTGTGCGGAAAATCCTACTTTACTTTGTTTTGCTGAGATCGAAGCTCAAAAAACAGGCCTACTGTAGCTTTAGCACACTTTCTAACCCAACGATCTAATACTGAGCATTTTGCTGATGGAGCATAATCAGTAGTCGCCTTGTGACTTCTGACCCTCTTAAGAAACCTATCATAAATTGAAGTTACCCCTAAGCAGTTAAATCCTTACCACTAGTGGAAGTGCAATCAAGGCGTTCAATCAAAGTTGCCACCGAGCTCCAAAAAGAAAAAGAAGAATGAAGCAACGACTGCCCTTGAGAAAAAAGAAAGAGCCTACAAGCGGGCGGTTAAATCTATTAACGATACAATGTTTAAGAGTTCGACCATAGGGTAAAAAGATCTTCGATTCACCGGAGGTCCAAGGTCCAAACAGAGGGCTGTAGATGAGATGACCATGGGACAGAGTAGTTCTGAAAGACTCTCGGAAATAGCCAAAAATCGTTGTCATTCAATGTTACTCTGCTGCACTGCTGAGCTAAAGGATTTCGGGATTGATCCTCGGTAATCGCAAATGACATCTTAAGGTTTGTTTGATTCTGGAACCTCTCGCGAACGTCCGAACAACATCCGACAGTGTAGCTATCATCGAAGAGCTTCTCAATTCAGCAGTTCATTTTCGATATAAAACTGTTGACCCCTTCCATTTGTCGCAAAAATAGAAACTCACACAAAACGAATGGTTGTGAGAAGCTAGGCCTAGGGTACCGATACGAAGCTATTGCATCAAATATTGTTTATTATACCCTCCAGAGGAAGGTATATTCACTTTGCCAATACATTTGTAACGCCAAGAAGGAGTCACCGGAGACCTCATAAAGTATATATTTATATTCTGAATCAGGATCACATTCTGAATCGATTTAGCAATGTCCGTCTGTCTGTCTGTCTGTCTGTCCGTCTGTAAAGTAATTGACGTAGGTGAATGAAATTCGGTGAAAGGACTTCTTTTTATCGGCGTCAGGTTGGTATTGAAAATGGGCTATGTCGGTCAAGTAGTTCTGGTATTTTGCATGACTTGTATGCAGTGGAGGGCATCAAAGCATCGGCCAGGCCGATGATAACACTTTTACTTGTTTTGGTTCCAAAATCGTAGGAAGAAATTATACAAAGCCGTGTCAACATTCAAACCTCGTTCGGCTGTGCAGAAAGACGACAGAGAAATCGATGACTGCTCCGTCAAAGTCTCAAAGAAAACCACCAAAAGTCGAGACATTCACCAAAATGAATAGTTTTTAGTACTTTTTCACAAATGCTTGCATATCTGTAGGCTGAATCGGAGCAAGTCGCTCTGAATTGACAATGGTAGTAGTAAATTCTTTTCTTTATTTTCGTAAAAAAAAAATGTCAAGACACTAAAACTTGACAAAAAATGTCGCCTGTTTGAAAATTAAACAACGGGTGATTTTTTTAGCGTAGTTTTTTAAAAAATCGAATAAAACACTCAAATTTGCATCAAATATTTAAAATTTTTATTGTAATCGATAAATAGGCCTTTTCCATTTACGTTTCAAAGTCAACTTCATGTATATGTTGTTCGCGGCTCCGTTTCAAATGGTCCATTCGGGAGGTCCAATTTTGCGTCACTTTTTCGATCATTTCGGCCTGTATTCCACAAATTACGAGTGTTGTGTTATCCTGTAAGGCTTCAATCGTGTTCGACTTGTCCACATAGACTAACGACTTTACATAACCCCACAAGAAATAATCAAGAGGCGTTAAATCGCATGATCTTGGCGGCCAACTCACAGGGCCATTTCGAGAGATAAGCTGCTCACCAAATTCATCCTTCAACTTTTCCATTGTTTCACGAGCTGGGTGGCTAATTTGCAATCGTTGCTCGTGTGTAAGTCTTTCCATGATTAAATGGCAGAGTATACTTAAAACTTTTCACTTTGACAGATTTCGTTTGGACGCCATTACTAACCAGTGATGTCAACCTAAAAACTTAACTCTTCAAAAATCACCCTTTATAACTAGAAAATAGTTAAATTTCCGCGTTTATATATGAGTTGTGCTCATCTACCACGCTTTTTCCTTCTGTCACCTTTTAAACAGCTTCAATAAAAAAAAAGGAGAAAAACTCACCCCAAAAGCTCAAATGCTCATCAAACCAACCTGGCAACTCTCACCCAACTAAGGGGCAGCACACTCTCAAATGCTCTCTCATTTTTTCTCTCAATTTGAACTTAATTTTGGAAGTTATGTGCTTCATCGTCAAGTCGAAACGGTTCCCACCGCGGTATGGGATAGATACAATTGTATCCTTATGCCGAGTCGTTCGATAGATTCAAATATCGGTTAAAGCTCTCCGGTTGTGTGTGTTTTTGGCCCAATCGGATGGGTGGACAATATCCGGGCTAAGAAATTTATTTTTCAAACAAAAATTAAAACCTCTGCAAGATTTATTTCATCTGTCCAAATTGATTACAGTTCCGTGCAAGTGATGCGAGTGCAGTGCAGTTAAACAGAGAAAACGTTCATCTCAAGGTGTTTACATCTCGCACAGGTGGGTGGTTCCCAACAGTGTTAGGGAATTTTCCTTTTCCTTTCACGGTGAATTATTTATCACCTTTGCAGGAGCTTTCGCTTTTACTGTAGGTACTCGTTGTAAATCTCAAATCTAATTAAAAGAAAAAAAAAACAGAAATTACCACAGATCCACGACAAGGTATCAATTTATTTTTCCGTTACTCGCGTGTGTAATTTAGCTGGGCGTCGAAGATTGTTTTCTCATTGTTTACATCAAACAATTTTATTTTTACCCACGGAATCTCAGAACCATGAAAACCACTTGAGATTCGATTAGATAGAGAGTACGAAGATGGTTTTTTTTTTTTTAATTTTCCACAGTTATCTGTGTGAACCAAGTGAGCTAGTGGTGGGGGCGCGCAGTGATTGTTTGGACATTATCCACTTCGCGGGAATCCAGAAGTGTATCTGTGGTGAACAATAAAATTGTTTAATTTATTTGTGTGCCGTTTTTTTGTTTGCTCCTAACTATTATTAATTCAGCGCTCGGCCATCTCTTGACAGGAGACAGATGGTTTATTTAATCTAATAATCGCGTGCGTGCTCGTTCATATTGCAGGTTCGATTGCTTGATTAGTGCGGAATTTTCAACAAACCCAACAGTGGAAAAGGAGATCAAGGAGAGTGCGGAGCGTACAGAGCGCAAACATCAAGATGGGTGACAATATTATCGGTTCGGCGAGTTTCCTGCACTTGGGCGACGTGGTGTCGCTGTACGCCGAAGGCAATGTTGCGGGATTCCTGAGCACTCTTGGGTAAGGAATAACTATATTTGTTTACTTTGTCGTTTAACTATATTTGTTTACTTTGTCGTTCACAGATTGGTCGATGACAGAACAGTTGTGTGCCCCGAGGCTGGAGACTTGAATTGTCCACCAAAGAAATTTCGAGGTATGCTTTCGTAATAGTATGAGTTGTGTAATGCATTTCGCTTAACGGACATGTACGAGAAAATTCCTTTTCTTTACTCATACATACTTTAGTTACATTCATACTCGTTACGAATGTAACTTCTTGAGCTGCTTTATTTTTTTATTGACTTTGAGAAGCAGCCGCAGGGAAAGTTTGTTCATTTGGGTTCATCAAAGTGGTTCTACTTTTAGTACTTTACCACTGCCGTGCCATGCCATTCTGCTCATTAAGTGAAACGTGCTACATACTTGTACGTTGTACTATGGGACATCTTTCACTCTCCGAGCATCTATACAGCGACAGAGAGGGGTGGGGGAGATTCCATTATGCATCATTACCTCCGAGTTCCCAGCCATTACGAAGCTTAATAAAGTTTGCGAGTTTCATTCGAATTTTTCATGTCCCTTGAATGTACATATTTCGTTTTTTTTTTTAATTTAAAGTTGAAAAGCCCGTGCGGCACTTGTACGACCGAGCTGCAAATTTATTCAAAATGGATTAGTTCCCCTTTCTTGTTTACTCGGAAACTTTGTTATTTGTTTTACATGTATTTCCTTTGTAGCTGGCATTTATGCGTTGGGTCCTTTTTGGCAATGAATCAAAATCAGCCCTAACAGTCATAGGCAGAGAGTACCACCTTTAATCCGGTTATGCAAAATGAATTGTAGATTGTTGTAGGGTGCGGCAGGAAGTGAGAAACATTACATGCGCGGCGAGGACGAGGAAACTTCCCAATTGGATATCGGTTTCTTAATTATTCTATTGACAAATCGAATGCACAAACCGTCTCTCTCTCGAATTTGTGATGCGACAACAAATAGGAGTATGAAAAGCACATGGCAAGCGGAGAGGTCCTGTTTTGGTTTTATGTTACCTACCTACGTATATGAAACAAACCTTGTGCAGTCCTATTGCAGTGAATGCTTTTGAAGGGCGAGTGTGTAACTGGCGTTTCAAAGTTTTCCGAGTTCAACAGTTCAGAGGGAGGGGGAAATAATTAGCGATTTCTAAAGGATGTCTTTTTAGAGCTGTAGTTTTTTTTTTTAATGAAATATTTTGAACAGGAGTCTATGCGTTAGGTCTCCTTGACTGTTTTGACGAAGCGCATCTCTTGGGCATGCCTACGGATCGCTCAGAGGCCGATTACGACGTTTCTTAGTGCAGCAGTGATACCTCTTCTTAGAAGCGTTGTGGACCTTTTATTGTTTGGTTTGGGACCATATTAGCTTAGGGCGTTGCATTGATTCAGTGCAGTTCATAGCCGCAATGTTGATAACGTCTGTGAATACTGTTTATATACCGGTTGCAGTTTAAGTAGTCAGCATCATCACTGACTCTATAAAGTTTTTTTTTTGTATTCTTCGGTGCTTATGGACAGCAATCCGTTGCACACTACATTGCGTAGCGTTCACTCAGATCTGTTCGATATAACGAACTTAAAACCTATATTAAAGTAGATTTTGTTAGATAGCCGGATCTGTAAAGATGTCGTCGTTGCATCAAGAAAATGGCCAATATTTTAACGAGAGTCTCTCAGGCGTAAGGCTGAGTTGGCTTCCTGAAGTCGGCGTCGATCGCAGTAGAATGTGAAGCAAGGTTTGAAGTGCCGCTTTTGGAGAGGTTCTCAGTGCCCTCGTGATGCTGGGACATATTGGACGTTGAGGTTCTTCTATTTGTTTTTGGTTGAAATACCTTCCCGTGTTCACAAATCGACCACCATTATTGAATATAAACGGATCGGTCTTACTTTCGCTTTAGAGAGGTTACTCGGCTGCCTTAAAAATTCAAAGAAATTGCAATTGACAAGAGTAATTTTTTGCTTTACTTCTGCAAGGATTTAATTGCTGTATGGCCTAGCTATAAAATCGCTTTAACTAAAGGGTTTTCCGATGAGAGGTATTATTGTGAATGACCCGCTTTTTCGGTAGCTGTCACTTTTGAAGCTTTTATTCTTTGACATTTGACAAGTAGAAACTACGCCATTACTAAAAATGGAACGATGCACGCTTCAACAACGCACTGAAATTATTAAAATTCACTACAAAAATGGTGAAAATCTTGCAGTCACAGTTCGCAAAACTAAAGCATTTTTTGGTCGTCGTGAAGCACCTTGTCGGACCGCAATACAGAAATTGGTGGCAAAATTCGAGCTGTTGGGACAAGTTATTGATGTGAAGAAGAATAAAACCCGTGCACGTCGCTCAAAAACAACTGAGAATATGGCTGCTGTAGCCCAAAGTGTTGAAGAAAACCCAGGTTTATGGTCCGACGGGGTCATTGGACCTTACTTTTTCGAAAATGAGGTTGGATCAACAGTTACGGTGATTGGATGGTATTGATCTGGACAACGTTTACTTTCAACAAGACGGCGCTACGTGCCACACAAGCAACGAAACCATTGATCTTTTACGGGAAAAGTTTCCGGACCGTGTTATCTCTCGAAGAGGTGATCACAATTGGCCACCGAGATCTTGTGATTTAAAACCTTGCGACTTCTTCCTTTGGGGCTACGTGAAAGATAAGGTCTACGCCAACAGCCTAGCGTCGATTCAAGACCTCAAAGGTAAAATTCGTGAGGCGATCGAGGACATATGGCAGCCACTTTGCGATTTGGTTATGGAAAATTTCATGAAAAGGATATGGTCCTGTATGCGTGCTCGTGGTGGCCGTTTGGCTGATGTTGCTTTTCATTAATAACGGCATACCTTCCTCTTTATTATGAAATAAACATCCGATCATTTATCTCAAAAAATGGCATTTTTCTTTGAATGCCAAAAAACACCCCTTATTGGAAAACCCTTTACTTCAAAGTTATACATAGCTGTCATTTGTGACGTTTTCCCTGAGTCAACTTTAAATTCTGAGTGATGCCTCTTTTTGATCACAGCACATTATATATACCGCGCTTTGTTCCCCTCTTGAGAACTTGCAAAACCTGCTACTGAAAGCTCGCCGCATTCTCTAAATAATGTCGTCACACAAGTATTTGAACGGACTTTGGAAAAATGTTACCTCTGTAGATGGCTTGCTAGTTTCGAAAAATGTCCGTAAGCCTTCTTATAACTATCAACATGCTGCTAAAAAATGTCAACGATGTCAAGTCAAAATGACAAAATAGCTTGACAGCAATTGGCCCTTTTACTTAATCTTGATTTGCTTTGGTGGCACAGGAGTACTAATCGGACCCAACCCCTTAACTAGCATGACTCTCAGTCTCAATCCGAACCATTTTGTAAATAGCGTTGCCTCTCTTTGAGTATTTTCTCAAATGTCAAGGAAATTGTTCAAAATTCCTATTGCGAGTCCAACACCGAATTGAAGCTGAAGCAAAGGCCAACAGCGCAGTTTTGGATGCCAAAAGTATAAATAAATAAGAATTTTTTTATATATTTATATGTTTTTATATAAATACTAAAAAGGATGTCTACAACATTATGGCATATAATTTGCTCCTTGATGTCTGCAGGTTTCATGGTTTTCAGAAAACGGCAACAACTCTGGACACCTAGTTCATGTCAAACGTCATCTATATTTGTCTGGACTAGGTAACGCGTTCGTGTACCTAGTAGGCTAGTCAATTTCAATTGCTTTTGTAATCCCGCTGTTTATTTCGAATTTTTGACTCTTGGAAATGTCAACTGAGTATATGCAGGCTACCTATAAATGTCAACTGAAAAAAAAACTATTCACTTGACCAGTCTGGGCCAATAAAAACTGAAGTACATCAAATCAGTCAGCTGTCAGACTTACTAAACTAGAAATCCGAACGTCCCCATTATCATATAGTATAATAAATGTTATTTTAAACTGTAAAATACTATAAGCTGTCACTGGTGCATTTGCAATTATAGAAACGGAAGCGGCTAAAATGCGTTAAGTATTTAACTATAGTACAACTGGCAATCTTACCTACGAATTTTTACTCAATGCCGTTCCTTAACTCTGAAAGTTCGTAAAAGAGAGCGGCTTTAGAGAGCCTAGATATTACCCATCTATTTAATATTTCTTATTAAAATTTTGTTTGTAGTAAGAAATGGAAAGCTGTCTGACTATTGACATATGATTTTAAATTTTGTCTATTTAGCATACACGTGCATAATATGCTTTGATTTCCTGCGTATTAAAATTGTATCTCAAGATTCTCTTCGTTGGTCATTCGTAATCAGTGCCGCTTATTCCTCTTCTCGAATGCTTGTAGTTCAGGCAGTAGGTACGAACCTTTCCACATACTCGGATTCATTAAAAATAAGTTCGATTAATGCCGAATCACTTTCATCACTAGATGAATCAACTAATAGGTATTGTAAATAAATAAGCAAATTCTTCGAATCTATCAGACATTAGGTTCGTTCGTGTACTTTCAGCATAGAAAAATGAAAAACTTAAAATTTTAAAAATCGAGAGAGAAATCATTCAATTTCAAGAGAAGTACCTGATCGGTTTTCTTACAAAAAGTTTAACAAATGTCATTTTGACATTATCGTACAATGCAGCATCTACAAAATAAGTTGGAATTGCAATTTTCATAAGCTAAATACCTATTAAACTTACCAATTTGAATGCGCTGATCTAGGGGAATACTAGATTTACAACTTATTCCTCCGACATCGTTGAAGACGAAAATAAATACAGTTTTACTTGTCAAACTTTTGAGCTGTCACTTAGTTGTCAGTTTTCATTTTTCATTTTTCAGTAAGTCGAAATTCGGCGAGTAGAAAATTACGAAAAAATTAAAAGAGTGGAAATGGATTTCTCTCTCATTTTTTTTAATTTTCTCAGTACGTGGTCGCATTCGCATAGTTTCTTAGCAAATTTTTAATAATTTTACGTTTGCAAAAAAGTACCCGAACGAACCTATTTTAAAAACTTTTCGTACTACTTTTTAGAATTTTTTAATTATATATCTGTAATTTTTTCATAGATTTTCTTCCTTACAAGAAGAAGAATTTTGCCGCGACTTTTGAAAAGATTCTAAGGAGAACATTCAATTTAATTTTTCCGTCTATTGATACCATTTTAATACACAAGAAATCAAATCAAATGCACTCATTTTATGTTAAATTGGACAACAAATTTGAAATCAGCTGTTAATTGTAAGGAGACTGGCAGCTTCTTCAATTCTTACACCAAGAAATTTGTTGAGTAAAAATTTTTAAGTTTTAAAATCAGAGAAACAGACCTTACAAAAGCGTTTCCTAACTTTTTCGTAAGTCTCTCTCTCTTTGAGTGTTTCTATTCCCACCGCTGTCATTTTGACAGTCGTTTCGATTCATACTACAAAAGTAAAGGAACAAACCTCATGTCTTATATTTTTTGCGTCTAGACAGTCGTGCAATTATAACCTTACGGTTGGGGAGAAAGTACTGTCCCTGAATTTTATAATCCTCTTACCATCCCTGTTCTGCTGTGTTTGTTAGATGGTTTCACATTTTACTTGAAAGTTTATCGACCTCATGGACAAGACAAGCTCGTACCAATTACATATTTCGGTTTGCCGCGAATTTCATCAATTACCCCATACCCTGAAAAAAGTCTTGAATATGCATCGCGGCCACCGTCTTTCGAGATGCCTCTTACCATCCCTGTTCTGATATACGAAACAGAAACACGGACCCTATCAACGCTAGCGGTTGTTTCGAATATGTAGCTATCAACGGAGCTTTGACCAGGAGGATGTATGAAGTAGACTCCTCTCGAATTACAAGCGGCCATATTAAGATAAAACCTCCTTCAAGTTTTTCATTGACCGGTAGAAAGTAGGGAAAGTCCAATAGCCACCTGGGCTGCTTTTAAAATAAACCCTTTACGCTTGTGTTTAAATAATAACGACCGCTTATTTCAAAATTCAAATGATTGGGCATTTGGGATCCCTGCTTGGTTAGAGCTTACAGTTTCGCTATGAGACCAAATCTCTCCTTGTATTTCTAGATTGCCTCATTAAAATATGTCCCATGAACAGATATTCCGCTCAGAAGCAATTTTGGAAAGCAGCAAAACAAAGCGCCAGCTCGAATACAGACACGAATCTCTTAACCCGTCTTCACGTAAGTTCTCTTCAGTCATTTTTATAGCATTTGTTATTACTTGTATGTATTTGTATTCCCTAGCACGCTGCCGAAATTGAAAAGAAGCAAAATGATACCGAAAACAAAAAGCTGCTCGGCAGTTCGGTACAGTACGGAAGTGTTGTCCAACTGCTGCATCTCAAGTCAAACAAATACCTGACCGTAAACAAACGCCTTCCATCGCTGCTCGAAAAGAACGCGATGCGTGTCTATTTAGATGCGAATGGCAACGAAGGCTCTTGGTTCTACATAATGCCATTCTACAAGCTGCGATCGATTGGGGACAATGTCGTTGTGGGCGATAAAGTGATATTGAATCCGGTGAATGCCGATCAACAGAATCTACATGTGGCGGCCAACTATGAACTGCCCGACAATCTCGGATGCAAGGAAGTGAACGTACTTAACTCGTCGACATCGTGGAAAATAACTCTGTTCATGGAGCACAAGGAAAATCAGGAGCACATTCTGAAAGGTGGCGATGTTGTTCGATTGTTCCATGCGGAACAGGAGAAGTTTCTAACCATGGACGAGTACAAAAAGCAACAGCATGTTTTTCTGCGAACAACTGGCAGGACCAGTGCAACAGCTGCCACCAGCAGTAAAGCATTGTGGGAGATTGAAGTTGTCCAACATGATTCGTGTCGTGGTGGCGCCGGACATTGGAATTCTTTGTATCGCTTCAAACATCTGGCCACAGGTTATTATCTGGCAGCTGAGTTGGATGCAGATACGAGCTATGAGGATGCATCGGACAGTGGCATGAGGACTATGGGTAAATATATTGGTGGATGATCTTGCAAGATTGAGCGGAAATTTATTACTTCCTCCTTTCAGATAAGTCAAAGGCCGAACAGTTTCGTTTGATTTCGGTGCCATATTCCACGGAATTGGCATCGGTGTTTGAATTGGACCCAACCACAATGGCACGGGCAGATAGCCTAGTGCCACAGTCCAGCTATGTGCGCTTGAGGCATTTGTGTTCAAGCACTTGGGTACATGCTACTTCGATTCCTATTGATATTGACGATGACAAACCTGTCATGTCGAAGGTTAGTCCCCATCGCAACCAAAAGGCATTGAATTACACACTCCTATTCGTTCGCAGGTTTGCTGCTCAGCCATAAAAGAGGATAAGGAAGCCTTTGCACTGATTCCAGTCTCGCCCGTCGAAGTGCGTGATCTTGACTTCGCCAACGACGCCTGTAAAGTGCTGGCAAGCGTCACATCTAAACTCGAAAACGGCACCATCTCGATCAATGAAAGGCGAGCATTGGTATCGCTACTCCAAGATATTGTCTACTTCATCGCCGGCATGGAAAACGAGCAAAACAAAACCAAAGCCCTCGAGTTGACGATCAAAAACCCCATCCGTGATCGTCAGAAACTTCTCCGTGAACAATACATTCTCAAGCAATTGTTTAAGATTCTCCAGGGCCCATTTCAAGAGAAGGATGGCGAGCCACCGTTCCTTCGATTAGATGAACTCGGTGATCCCAAAAACAGTCCATACAAGAATATCTTTCGTCTGTGCTATCGTATCTTGAGACTGTCGCAACAGGACTACAGAAAGAATCAGGTAAGTCAGTCCTTTCCAAAGCGAAAATCTAACACAGTGAGCAAACCATTTCCAGGAATACATAGCCAAGCACTTTGGACTGATGCAGAAACAGATTGGCTATGACATTCTTGCGGAGGACACCATCACCGCCTTGTTGCACAACAATCGAAAGCTACTCGAAAAACACATCACAGCCTCCGAGATAGAGACGTTTGTGGGGCTGGTTCGCAAAAACATGCTATGCTGGGATTCGCGGTTCTTAGACTACCTCTCCGATTTGTGCGTCTCGAATCGCAAGGCAATCGCAGTGACTCAGGAGTTGATTTGCAAGAGCGTTTTGAGCTCGAAAAACGCCGATATTCTCATAGAAACACATATCAAACGCTCGCCGGTGAAGAAGCAGCAAAATCAGGACATCCCACTGGAGACCTTAGATGAGGACGATGATAATCTGTTGGTGGAAATCAACGGTGGCACGGAAGAGATAATTTCGTCCAGTTATGAGATACATCTGCAATGGAAGGGACAACCGGTGAGTTCTTACTACGAAAAAATATTTTGTACGCCTTTGTCTAACATTTTTGTACAGAAATCCAAATCAATGGCAGAGTTGGCCGATTCCATATGCCAAGGAAGGACTGAAGAAGGTGACATTCTAAACTACTATCGCCACCAATTGAACTTGTTCTCGAATATGTGCCTCAACAGGCAGTATCTCGCATTAAATAATCTCTCACCGCAATTGAATATCGATTTGATTTTAAGGTGCGTCCGCAAGAAGGTTCCTGATCTTTGGCTGCTTTAATATTTCTTTTTCTTGCCAGATGCATGTCAGACGAAACCATTCCCTACGAACTGAGAGCATCGTTCTGCAGACTTATGTTGCATTTGCACGTTGATCGTGATCCGCAGGAGCCAGTTACTCCTGTGAAATATGCAAGGCTGTGGAGTGAAATTCCATCCAAGATGTCCATCCACGAGTGAGTTGAGAAAAGAAAGCACTGCCGTTCCATTAAAGACCAATTTCAATTCGTTTCAGTTACGATTACAAAAAGCACCCGGACTGCAATAAGGAAGCAGTTCGTGCAAAGTTCAACACAACCATAGTCTTCGTAGAGAACTACTTGTGCAATGTTGCGGTCAAGGCGTGGCTTTTCACCGATCAGGAGCAGAATAAACTAACGTTTGAGGTGGGTATCTATAAGACCGTAGGGTGCCTGCGATTACACTTTCTTTATCTGATTGCAGGTGGTTAAACTGGCTCGGGATTTGATTTACTTTGGATTCTACAGTTTTAGTGACCTACTGCGGTTGACCAAGACCCTGTTGTGCATCCTGGATTGTGTATCGGACAACAACTCGGTGGGGGGCGTTCGCTACAGCAGTAATGACGTCGATTGTAAGTTTCTTTTTGTAACGATACGATGCACGTTTGTGAGTTTGAGGCTCTTCCATACTCCATTGGAGCACAACAGACCACAAGGTCGCAGTGCACTAGGCCCTCTCTATTGTTATTCCCTACTCCAAGGTTGAACTCGTCCAAATTCCATTTAAATCTGTACATTGAAAGATTTTATACCGAACCTCATGTAGAGAATTGATTTGTTTTGCTTCTTCGACGACCCATGAAAGTAACTACTTTTTCAATCCGTATGACCTTTTTCAGCGGAGGGAGGTGTTCTTCGATCGATTGGCGACATGAACACCGTCATGACGTCACTGGCACTCGGTCCAGTTGGTTCTGCCATGGCCACTCCAACAATTCAACAGCGCAAATCAGTAAGCCAAATGAAAGAGTACCCCCTCGTCATGGACACCAAGCTGAAGATTATCGAAATTCTACAATTCATTTTGGACGTTCGTCTCGACTACCGCATCAGCTGTCTGCTGTCGATTTTCAAGCGGGAATTCGATGAAACCGAAGTTCAACCAACAGAAACGATGATAAACGCTCGTCAAAAGAATATTGATCTGGAATCGATTGGAATTCAAGCTGAGGGGATATTCGGCAGCGAGGGAGATGCCGCCAACTTAGACTTGGATGGACAGGGTGGACGCACGTTCCTAAGGGTACTGCTGCATCTTATTATGCATGACTATCCGCCATTGGTTTCGGGAGCACTGCATCTTCTTTTCAGGCATTTCAGTCAGCGGCAAGAGGTCTTGCATGCTTTTCGTCAGGTAAGAGATGCCGTTGGCAAAAGCGCTCGTGAATACTTTACGATGGAGTTCTTCTTTTAGGTGCAACTACTTGTTTCTGACAGCGATGTGGAGTCATACAAACAAATCAAGTCCGATTTGGACATACTACGACAGAGCGTCGAGAAGTCCGAGCTGTGGGTGTACAAGTCAAAAGCAATGGAGGAGAATTCTATGGTTGTTTCGGGTAATGCTGGACTTTTTTTTTATATCTGTACAATGTACATTTGTGACTGTTATTCTATTTCGCAGCCGATCGATCGATAGACAAATCGCTGGAAGCGAACTTGAGCTCAGAGTATAGAGCATCACTGAGTTTGGACCAACTAATGGAGTATCAGAAAGTTAAGGACATCCTCATCAGAATGAACAAGTTCTGCGTGACTAGTGGTAAGTGCTTTCGAAGCCATTTAAAACAAGAGTATAGTGTCACACCTTTTGCAGGTTCAAACGTAAAGCCCCGTAAGCATGAACAGCGTCTTCTGCGGAACGTCAGCGTGCATACCGTCGTTTTGGATTTGCTGCAGAATCCCTACGATGAAAAGGATGACGTTCTCATGAAGGAACTAATGTGTCTGGCACACGAATTCTTGCAGAACTTTTGCCTGGGCAACCAGCAGAACCAGGTTTTGCTGCATAACCATTTGGACTTGTTCCTCAATCCAGGAGTGAGTAGACGACATACTTTGAACGGTTCTACATAATCCAAATATATAATTTCATACAGCATAGGTGGTGGGCGATCAATGCAATTGTATACGAGCAAATGTGAGACTTTGTGTGTGTGATGGGTTTTTGTTTTTTTTTTTGCTTTTGTTTTTGTCGGTGCCCATGAAAGTTTGTTACTAACTAAAAAATGTTTGATATGATTATTTGCACTCTAGTTTGTTATTTTTTCGATTGCTGTGTCTTAAGACTTTGGCCGGGGTCATTAGTTAAATTTTTGTTGAGTTGTATGTGACCTCATCGTGATGTGCACTTCACAAAAGCGGTTTAAGCTTGCATACTTTTAATTTGTTAACAGACTTCAGGTGACAGAATAGTCGAACGACGAGGGTGGTCTTATGAGAGAGAGAGTGGTTCTCCTAACGACAAAAGTCGTTTTGTGGGGATCTGTAAGACGGTGTGATTACTGGATCAAAGTGACGAATAGCTATTCAACGACGAACGTGGTTTCGAGAGGGCCGAACACAGTTGACTTTTGGATCAAAAACCACGAGAAGTGGTCCAACGGCCCTCGATAAAGCATGGTTTCTGGTTCCTAGGTGGAAGAATGAGCACATAAAAAGCTGGTATAAGCGATTGTGGCCTTGATTTGTATTTCTGCTCAAGAAGCTTTCTACCCGAAGACAGCTGCTCTCAAAAAAAATGTTTTTCCTTACTGATACTTTTGAAAGAGGCCACCGTTCCTTAACTTGGCTCAGCAAATTAGCTCGTTGTCTCTTTTGTCAAGTGTGCTAGCTAAAAAAATAATCAACAGACACCCAAATGCACACACAGCCCGCCCGAAGTCTTTAAATTCATACCTACACTAAAAAAAAATAAAAAAATTTCGACGAGTCCGTAATGAGTGCAATTCCAAGTTACGACGTGCAAAGTTTTCTCACGATCAAAAGTTGCGGCATAAAGTACTCCATTGTCCTAGCGGTAGTAAACAATTTTGGTCGTTCGTGAAAAACATTAGGACCTTCACCAAGTCGTCAATCCCTACACTCGTTTTCAATGACACTCCAGCTGTCAGCTCTTTAGACAAAGCAAATCTGCTGATAAAGCAAATCTGCAGATTGCTCTATGTCTCCACCTGTGCTCGAGAGCGTTGAAGACTCCATGGGACAAATACATTTTCGCACTCGCACAGTCGCAAGAGTATTAAAAGATCTTCGCATTCACAAATCCGCTCTGAAGATGTGCTCTTCTACGCTGGCAAAGCCACTGCGTAAGCTTTTTCACCTGTCTTGTTCTTCTGGACTCTTCTCGAGTAAGTGGAAAACAGCATTTGTCCTTCTTCTCCCACCAACTACCGACCCATAGCACTTACGTCCATTCTTTCCAAGGTCATGGAAACGCTGATCAACCGTCAGCTTATGAAATATCTGGAATTACGAAAACTTCTCAACGGCCGGCAATACGGTTTTCGTGGCAGCAGGTCCACTGGTTATTTGATGACTTATCTCACCGAAAAGTGGAACCAATCTCTCCACCACTCTGTTCAAACAAAAATTGTTGCGCTTGATATTTCGAAAGCATTTGACTGATTTTGGCATCAAGCTCTTTTGCCGACAATGCGTTCCTATGGGATCGACGCGTCTCTTCTTCAATGGATTAGAAACTAGCTTTTTGGGCGGTGTTTGATGGTTTCAAGTCTGCAAAAAATGCTGGTGCTCTCCAAGGCTCTGTTTTGTCTCCAACACTTCTTCTCATATTTATTAATGATCTCTTTTCTGCCACTTCTAATCCAATGCACTCATTCGCTGATGGTCGCACCCTCAGTTTTTCATTTTCGTTCCCTGGTTCACTGGAACTGGAACGGCAACACATGCTAAGCACATTAAAGTTCGATCTTGACAGCATACTTAAGTGGGGTACAACCAATAGAGTGGAATTGAATGCTTCCAAAAGACAATGCCAAGAATGTTGGCAGCGCTGATGTAGCATAGATCACTAAGATCATTGAGGAAGTACGAGTATTTTCCTAAGTGCGCCGTCCTTAGATTGGATAGGGCAGGGCAGCTGCAGATGAGGTGAGTGACGGACTCGTCCTCTTCCTCATCCCTACAGCTTCTGCAAAAGTCATTATGTGGCAGTCCAACTCTTTGCGCGTGTCTGCCCAGAACACAATGACCGGTGATGACATTAGAGACTAGTGAGATACTACGTCTGTTGAGACGCAGAAGCTCTTTGGATCTTTTAGTATCCAGTGTCGGCCAAGTAAGCCTGGCAACGTCACAATATCCTAGATGTTTCCATCTATGACTTGTTTTTCCTGTGGCGTCCGCATTGATAGTTTGTTTAGCGTGAGACAGCGGTGCCTGCACGTTGTGCAGACCATCACTATTAACGCCGGAGGAGCCTAATCTAGCAACTTCGTCAGCTGCACAGTTTCCTGGGATATCACAGTGTCCCGGAACCCAGGAAATGTTGTACTGTCCAGCTATCTCGTTAAGAGATACGCGGCAATCTTCCACGCTTTAGATTTTATTTCGCTGGATGCTGATGGCAGCCTATACTACAATATCCCTGTGTCCCTGTGTGATATTGCGTTAATCGACATCCACGCCATGGAGTATAGAGCCACTAGGGATTTTCTAGAACGTTCGGCAATGCTTTCCCCCCATAAGAGTTTGCTGTCTTATATGAGCCCCAAGTATTTGGCACTTTTGGCAAACTCGAGTGGAGTGCCGTTGAGATTAGGGAGGGGTGATAAGAGCAGTCTCGATTATTTTAGTACTAGAACTAGCTCCGTTTGTGTCGGATTGACGCTTAGACCACAGCTTTTGGTCCAGGCGGCTAGTTTACGTAAAGCGAGTTGCAGAATATCGGTAACAGTCTGTGGATACTTTCCTGAAGTGAGTAAGTCGACGTCATTCGCGTCGACCACGACTTTGCTTCCGGAAAGCTCCATCGAAATCAGAAGTTCTTTGAGAACTAGATTCCACAGTAGTGGAGATAGCACTCTCCTTAAGGGATACCTCGGTGCACAAGTTTTTCGATAGCACTGCTGCCAATCGTGGCTGTCACCCTTCTGCGGGTGAGAATATGGCCGATTGGGCAGCATATTTGTTCGCCAATATTTAGCTTCTTTAAGGCTTGAATAATCGAACGAGTGTCTATGTTATTAAAGGCCCCTCTACATCCAGGAAAATTTGGCATAGCATATTCCTTGAATGAAGGGGACCTTTCGATCGAGCCAACGATTGAATGAAGGGCGGTCTCCGTCGATTTGCCCTTTTGATAGGCATGTTGAGAGCTAAAAATTAACGCTTGGTCAACAGTACTTTTGATGTGAAGATCAATGATCCTCTCAAGTGTTTTCAATAGAAAGGATGACAGACTGATTGGTCTGAAGTCCTTTGGAAGTGTGTGTGAGGTCTTTCCTGCTTTGGGAATGAAAACAACTCTAACCAAGGTCCAGGATGAAGTAATGCTGCCCACAGTTAAGCAGCCTGCCAGAATAATGCCGAGACTGTCTTTGACAATGTCAAAGGCGTTCTGTAGTTGCGCCGGGAAGATGCCATCAGGTGCCGGAGACTTGTGCGGTTCAAAGCTGTTGACGGCCCACTTCAGATTTTCCTCGCAAATGGTGATTGCATTTGGAAAGGTACCCAAAGGGGCATACCTGCTGAGGTCAGGTTTACCAGTGACAGGCGTGCAGACGGGGAAATGGGCATCCATGAGCAGATTCAATGATTTTTCTTCGGATTCTGCCCATTGGCCTTTGGGGTCTTTTAGTACGCAGGGTACAGAGGTGGATTTAGAAAGGACTTTTCGCAATCTGGAGCACTCATTCGTGTTGTTAGTGTTCTCACAGAAATTGCGCCAAGAGCTGCGTTGTGCCTTTCGAACTTCCTAGGTTTCCTAAATCGATGCAA
Organism: Cheilosia impressa; assembly: GCA_948293265.1. Classification (NCBI taxonomy): domain Eukaryota; kingdom Metazoa; phylum Arthropoda; class Insecta; order Diptera; family Syrphidae; genus Cheilosia; species Cheilosia impressa. The sequence continues at coordinate 15,740,577 of OX411880.1, forward strand.
GAAGTACTTTACACCATCCGATTTACCTTCAATTTACAAGGCCTTTATCGGCCTAAGCTTGGGTACGACGCTCATGTTTGATCAGGTGCACAAAAAACTACGCTACACCTACTGGATAGAATCCGAAAGCGTGCGATAAAACGTATAGGCGATAGAAGTAAAGCGGAGGCAATTGTCCCGCTTGAACACCGCAGAAATGTTTCTTGCGTTTCCTTGTTTTATCGCTATTTTCACCACCAATGCTCTGATGAAACAGCCAACTGCATTCCGCCCCGCCAACAACTCTCTCGCAACACTCGTCACTCATCGAATGCGCATCAGTTCACCCTTAAGCCTACCCTCGGACGTACTCTAAAGTGTAGAGATTCTTCTAAAAGTCGAACGACACGCATGTGGAATGCATTGCCTCAAACGGTTCTCCCCTCTCACTGCGACCCTCAAATGTTTAAGACCAATGTGTACCAGTACCTCTTCTCTATCCATCCTGTTCATCCTTCCACTCGTGCTGTGCATTCGCATTATAAGAGACGAAAACCCCTTGAGCACTAGTGCATTTTAAAACCTCTAACCTCTAACCATAACAAAACCAGTTCGAACTTATGTCAACCATTTTGCCGACCCATTTGGATCCTTTTTTCTAAATTCCCATCGTAGACAAAGCTAATAAGGAGTTTTCCCTTTCTAGATCCTCGAAGCGAAGACAGTTTGTGCCATCTTCAAAGACAACCTCTCGCTGTGCAACGAAGTAACTGACAAAGTCGTCCAACACTTTGTGCATTGCATTGAAATTCATGGCCGACATGTCGTCTACTTGCAATTCCTACAGACCATCGTCAAGGCGGAGAATCAATTTATACGCAAATGCCAAGATATGGTAATGCAGGAGCTCATAAATGCAGGCGAAGACGTCCTAGTCTTCTACAGCGACAAAACCTCGTTCAATCAATTTGTCACAATGATGCGAAAGACGGACAAGGATCAACCGCTAACCGATGATAATCCGCTGAAATATCACGTGGAACTTGTGAAGCTGCTTGCCTGCTGTACGATGGGGAAGAATGTCTACACCGAGATCAAGTGCAACAACTTGTTGTCGCTCGATGACATTGTGACGATTATTTGTCACCCGGACTGCATACCCGAGGTGAAGGAATCATATGTGGACTTTTTGAACCACTGTTACATTGACACTGAGGTGGAAATGAAAGAGATCTACTCATCGGGGCACATGTGGAACTTGTTTGAGAAGTCATTCCTTGCTGACATCAACCAGTTGATTGCGATACAGTCGGTGGAGCATAACAAAACTCTGATTAACTATGTGCTGACTGGAGTTATGACCATTTTGGGTACATTCTTTAGTAGTCCTTTCTCGGATCAGAGTACGATTGTGCAGACACGACAGATGATATTTGTACAGTTGCTGCAGGCGACCTACAAGCTGTCGCAGTGTAAGTGGCTATCGCTGGCGGAGCGTTTCAATGTGGAGAACTGTATAAGGACACTTTCAGAGTCCGCCAAGACACGGAGCATCGCAATTCCATTGGATTTAGAGCAGAAGGTCGTGTCGATGTCGAGCAAGACGGCGCTGCTGACGCGACAGACCACAAAGTGGCTTCTGGCGTCGAAGCAGCCCAAGTATGACAGTGCTTACTACTCGAACTGTATGCGATTGGATCGCAGTATCATAGAAGGATTGCAGGACATTGTATCGCTGTTGGAGGACCAACTGAAGCCGCTGGTTGAGGCAGAGCTATCTCTGCTGGTCGACATTTTGTACCGTTCCGAGTTGTTGTTCCCCAAGGGCACGGAGTCGCGAAAGAAGTGCGAGAGTGGTGGATTTATTCGAAAACTCATCAAACACACGGAGAAGCTCTTGGAGGAGAAAGAGGAGAAACTGTGTGTGAAGGTTCTACGGACCCTCCGGGAAATGATGGCCTTCGACGTCAACTACGGTGAGAAAGGAGATGCTCTGCGGATCTCCCTACTCATTCGGTACTTTGGCAAGGGCTTCTCCCAAAAGGCCATCGAAGGCGGAGACAGTCGAAGGCCGCACGTCGTTACTCATGGCCCAGGCGCCAAGTACCTGATCCGTGCGGGAAAGACCCTCCATGAAGTCCAGAACCACCTAGACCGCGAGGGAGCATCCGATTTGGTTGTTGAATTGGTCATCAAATCTGTGCACTCGCCATCAATCTTTGTTGAGGCCGTGGAATTGGGAATAGCTCTTCTCGAAGGAGGAAACCCGATCATCCAGAAGGGTATGTTCAACAAGTTCCTCAGCGGAGACCTCAACCAGGCCTTCTTTAAGGTGTTCTTTGAGAAAATGAAAGACTCCCAGCAGGAGATCAAGTCCACGGTGACTGTGAACACCTCAGACATCGCGGCCAAAGCCCACGAAACCAAACCGCACGACATGAGCCTGGAGTTGGAAAAAATCTCCCGTAAACACGGCGTCAAGTCGAACGGTGTTGTCATCACCGAGGACCTAAAAAAAGAACTGCACAACGCCGGACTGGCAACTGCCAGGTCGTACAGTCATGCTCGAAACATCTCACCCGGTGATGACACTTCCGCCCTGAACATTTCCAGCCCGCTGGAGGACATCTTGGCGGAGAAATTGGAAAAACACAAGGACAAAGACGATCGCAACAAGCTGTCGAACAAAGTTCTGGTCATGCAGCCGATATTGAGATTCCTTCAGCTCCTGTGCGAGAATCACAATCCAGACTTGCAGAATCTCCTGCGCAATCAGAATCAGAAGACAAACTACAATCTCGTGTCGGAGACTTTGATGTTCTTGGACTGCATTTGTGGCTCCACAACAGGTGGACTGGGACTGCTCGGTCTGTATATCAACGAGAACAACGTGGCGCTCATCAACCAGACGCTCGAGACCCTAACCGAGTACTGTCAGGGTCCGTGCCACGAGAATCAGAATTGCATTGCAACGCATGAATCCAACGGACTGGACATCATCACAGCCTTGATCATGAACAACATCAATCCATTGGGCGAGAATCGAATGGATTTGGTTCTAGAACTGAAGAATAACGCGTCAAAGCTGCTCTTGGCCATCATGGAATCTCGCGGTGATAGCGAGAACGCCGAGAGAATATTGTACAACATGAACCCAAAGCAGCTGGTCGAGGTGGCCTGCAAGGCCTACCACCAGGAGGAAATGGTCGACGAGAGCGAGCACGATGAAGCGGATCCGGAAGATGACGACGCGACCGTATCACCGCGAGAGGTTGGCCATAATATTTACATTTTGTGCCACCAATTGGCCCAGCACAACAAGGAGTTGGCTGGACTGCTGAAAACGTCCGAGGAAACACTGAATTTCGACTCGAAGATGAGTCAGGCGTTGATGTATTACGCAACGCACACCGCTCAGATTGAGGTGAGTCACAAGTCCTTTTGATGGAATCTGTTAATAATCTGTTTGCATTCTAGATTGTTCGCAACGACAGGACATTGGAGCAGATCGTATTCCCCATTCCAGAGATTTGCGAGTACCTTACGACTGATACGAAAATTAAGATTTTGAATACAGCCGAAAGAGACGACCAGGGTTCGAAGGTGGCCGACTTTTTCGATCGTGCCGAAGAGATGTTCAACGAGATGAAGTGGCAGAAGAAGTTAAGGGGTGAGTTCAGCAAACGTTTGCTTTACCAATGGTTTACGCGAATCTTGCGAACATGTTTGAATTGTGGCTGTCCTGACAAATTCGGTTGTGTGGCTGGATGTATTCCCGAGTATTTTACAGAAAAGTGCGACCATTTTCTGTAAACAATATTTTCTTGTAAAAAAGTCGTGTTCTCTCACTCTCTCCACGGCTGTAGATGGAGGCATCGAACCACTATTGCGTGTACTTTTCTCGTCGTATTTGATCATCAGGTTTTGTAATATAAAAGTTTTTTTCGCTTTCCCTTGCAGGACAGCCAGCGCTGTTTTGGGTCAGCAGTTACATGTCATTATGGAGTAGCATACTCTTCAACTGCGTTGTTGTGATAAACATGATTGTGGCGTTCTTCTATCCATTCGATAACACTGTGCCCGGTAAGTATGTGCAAACCGTACCGATCCCCATCAACTATATATGTGTATTCAATTTCAGAACTCGTTCCACACGTTTCTTGGCTGTTTTGGGCAATAATGCTATTTTCCCTGGTGATTGTCATCATGCTGCCTCGGGAATCGGGGATAAGAACTCTAATCGGCTCGGTGATATTGCGGTTCATATTTCTCATAGGACCGGAACCAACCCTCTGGCTGTTGGGATCAGTGACGGTGAGTTTTGTTTACCATTTCAAGGAGAAATCTTCTCACGTTTGCATTCACTTGCAGGTGGCGCTAAAGGGGGTACACATAATCAGTATAATGGGCAATCAAGGAACGCTTGAGAAGAATTTCTTCAAAATAATCACAGACTTTCAGCTGCTCTATCACTTCGGATACATATGCTTTGTCTTTTGTGGCCTTCTATTTCATCCATTTTTCTATTCACTATTGGTAGGTGATGCTCACTGGTCAGGCTGCTTTGGACGGTGTTGTATATGGAAACTTTCTCTTTGCAGTTATTCGACGTAGTTTATCGCGAGGAGACTTTAGTCAATGTGATTCGATCAGTGACACGAAACGGTCGATCTATAGTTCTAACGGCTGTGCTAGCCCTTATTCTTGTATACCTCTTCTCGATTATAGGTTATATATTCTTTAAAGACGACTTCTTAGTACCTGTGGATCCGGATTTACCTATCGGTAGGATGGGACTTGTTGTTTGCCTTTTTCTGTTTAGTTTTATATAATGCTTTGCAGAAGAGAGCGAAACTCTGATGAATCACCTGACTGATCAGCCGATTGAGAGTGATCCAAGCATATGCATATCTGCTGATAAAATGGGGAAAATACGCAGCGAAGCTGGTGACGGGGAACAGAAGGAACGAGCCTGTGATTCGTTGGTCATGTGTATTGTGACCACGCTAAACCAGGGCCTGCGTAACGGTGGCGGCATTGGTGATATTCTCCGAGCTCCGTCCAGTAAGGTGAGAATTATCTCCTAGTCCTTATAGATCACGACATAAACTAACCATTGCCCCGTCTGTGACTCTACAGGAAGGACTGTTTGCAGCGCGCGTCATATATGACCTGCTCTTCTTCTTCATTGTGATTATTATTGTACTTAACTTAATCTTTGGTGTGATTATCGACACGTTTGCCGATCTCAGATCGGAGAAGCAACAGAAGGAGCTGATTTTGAAGAACACCTGTTTCATTTGTGGACTAAATCGATCGGCATTTGACAACAAAACCGTCAGCTTTGAGGAGCACATCAAGAGCGAACACAACATGTGGCACTATTTGTACTTTATTGTTTTGGTGAAGGTGAAGGATCCGACGGAATTCACCGGACCCGAGAGCTATGTCTATGCCATGGTCAAGGCTGGCATTTTGGATTGGTTTCCCCGACTGCGAGCTATGTCGCTGGCAGCGGTTGACTCGGATGGCGATCAAATTGAGCTGAGAAGTTTACAGGTGAACTTGGAGGAGACCCAGATATTGGTTACGAATTTATCACAGCAATTGCGCGAACTGAAAGATCACATGACAGAGCAGAGGAAACAGAAACAGCGATTGGGTCTGTTGAATCCGGGTGCATCAACAATTGGCGGTTATCAATTCGCCTGAGCGGGAAAGGAGTGCTTGTGCGCATGGAAAAGTGATTAGTGAATTTGATTGGTTATGCAAATGGCAGTGTGAGAATTGCATTTGTAATTTATTTTTTAGATGCAATAAATAGTTAGATGGTTGTGTTAAACTGAGGAAATGTCTTTTAATGTTGAAGCTAGAGGATTTGGCTGACGGACTCCGAGAAGTCAGAATGAGTTGGAAAGCCGGCCTTTTAGTTGTTGCAGATGCACTGGGAGCTGACTGCGGTTGCTGGCTTAGGAATGACTATAAAAGTCTACTTTGAAGGAACGGACTTTTGTGTTGGATCCCCTCTTTTATTTTCTTCACTATCACCTTAGACTACGTTTGCTCACATCTTTGCTGACAACGTTTGCCTATAAGAGTTTTAAAAATATCATCGGTATTTAATTTCTATAACAAAATTGTCTCCGGCGAAAAAGTTACGCATACGCCCCAGCATCGCCCAGAATAACATTAGACAGATAACATTTGATCAGCAAACTCCTTTGAAAACAGTGAGCAGCTACTACTTATCTACCTCGGGGGTGCATAGGTTAGGTTAGGTATGTGGGATGGCGAGACAGAAGCAACCTGTATCCTCCACGCTTAGATCAATGCCAGGTGAACCAGGTTGTGATGCCCTTGGGGTTTGTTTTATGACCCCTACACTGTAGGAACCTATGAAACCTGGTTATCGAGCCATCCCGAAGTTGTTACGAATTGATTAAAGTCTTTTTTAGATTCCTCAGAGAGATCTTATAAGTCTTTGAAAAAGTGTCTTCCAAGAATTCTTTATCTGGGGTCGAATCGCCTCGTCCGTGAACGAGCACTACGCCACGAAATTTGTTTTTGTTTCACATGTAAAATCAACTTATCTCCGTTAACGTATAGCTCGTTCACGAAAGTGCCGACTCGACCCCTGATGTGGCAGAGTGCCGGACTGTGTCAAAGAAAGTCCGCAGTGTCCTCATGCACCTATACTCTGTTCATTTAATATTTTCAGTACAGGCCTTATGGGAAGCTCTTTTTTCTACCAATGGTGCCTGTAGATACACTCACGGCACTCAATCAAGCTCACTATGGCAACCATGTGAGAGCTTTAAAATGGAGACAGCTTATTAAAATCCATAATAGTAAGTGTGAAAGGCAAATAGCCTATCTTCCCTGTACTGAAAATACAAATTTAACAGAGTATACTAATCATCGCGACCTCTGCACAAGTCATCTGTGGTCCTACTCTCTATTTCGTCGAAATAGCTTTCCCCTTCCGCTTTTAAGTAGGTACTCTGTAATAATTTCGGAATTCTAAATGCGACATAGGTTAGGTTAGATTAGGTTGAGTGGGGTTGTGAGATCGTCACACAAGGCCAGGCACCAAGACGGTCCCATCGCCATCCCCCAGGAACCATTACGGTTGAAAACCTAAACCAAATCGCCCATACAGTCAATTTCCCTACAGAATTTAATTATTGTCCCTATATTGTTTGAGGAACTAACCTCCTCCAAGTTGTTAAAGAAGTACCTGCCTAGGTGTTTCCTTCTACTCCGAGCAATTGCCTGACACTCGCATAGAAGGTGAGAGATATCTTCCGTGACTTGTAGGTTCTCACAGTACCTACATATATCCGTATTGGCTAAGCCTAGTCTCATGGCACGCTTTCTTAGAAGGCAGTGTCCAGAGAGTATTATATATAATCTTAACTTTGTTCTACTGAGATTTAGTAATCCTTCAGACTTTTTCCTATTTAAGACGGGCCACAGTGCCTTTGAGACCCTGTGCCCTTCTAGCTGTGACCATCTCGTGGCTGCTTTATTGGCGATTGGCTCGAAGACAACTCTTTTAGCAACGGCCATAGGTGGTCTAATACCCTCAATCATTGTATTAAGTGGGAGCTCCGCTCCTTCCTTAGTTAGAGCGTCGGCTTTTTCGTTACCTTCAATATCGCAATGCCCAGGTACCCAACACAATCTGACACGGTTCTGCAAACATAATGCCTTAAGCATTGTGCGGCAATTCCTGACTAGTTCAGATTTAGTATGGTGTCATGATTTGAGCGCAACCTGGCTATCAATGTAGATGGCGATGTTCTTGTTGAATATCGATCTCATCTCAAGTTCCTCCCCAGCTTTGAGTACGGCCAGAATCTCTGCCTGAAACACACTGCATGTGTCGGGAAGTCTCAGGGCCATATGTAGGTCTAGCTCACTGGAGTATATACCTGACCCCGTACCCTCACTGGTTTTGGAACCGTCAGTGTATACTGAGGTCTCATCTTCTCTCGAGACTAAGTTCCTATGCCAATCCTGTCTGTCAGGGTACGACACAACGTATGGAGTGTCAAAGTCGAGTGTACCAAGACCTTCATCCGCTTTGTCCGGTATTTCGGAGAAAGATTCCCTTAAGATAGTTAATTTTAAAAAGCCCTGTGTTAGTGAGCCATAGCGCACTATTACCTGCATTTAATCATCATCATCATCATCATCATCATCATCATCATCATCATCATCATCATCATCATCATCATCATCATCATCATCATATAAATAAAATTGGTGTAGTTCTGTTCGACTTCGATTGAATTTGACTGCATGTCTTTAAATGCAAAAAACTTAGAAACTACTGAATATATTCTGGTGCATTTTTCACAGGCCTATAGAGGATACCTAGGCCTACAATCTCCACTTTGTTTCAAATCTATATCTCTATAAATTCCGGAAAAAAATTTACAAGAGTAGTTAATTTTTTCGTTTCGCTTCGCTTTTTTCTTTGTAACGCTTTCCGTTCGAAAATACTGGGAGCATTTAAATATAGTAAACACCATCTTATAGAGGACATCTGCGGGTACAACTTAGGATATCCATTAACTCGAAAACTTAAAAGGTTCTTAAATAAAAAGGCAAAATTTAAAACATTTCCACGATTTTCACCTGCGTGAGTGGATATGCACTTCACTCTCAAATCAAACATACTAACCGCGCAGTATATTGATATCTCTTTTAACCTTATTATTACTCCTGTAAGGGAGAGGGAGACAGACAGAGGCAGTGTGCTGTTTGGTTTGTTAAGAAAAAAAAGAAACCCATAAATGAAATGTCAAATATATAGGAAAGGTTTGTTTATCTCTGTTTTGCTTACAAAGAAAAAAGTATTTTTGAAAGAAATGTCAAATATTTATAGGTATCAGTGCAGTGATACCAGATCGTGGGTAAATTAGGTACCCATTTCGCGGGAATTTTGCCTTTCAAAAAAAGCTAAAAGAGCGATTAAGATGAGGCAGTAAATTAGCCGCTCGAGTTTTTAAATAGCATTAGAGCGCATAAAATTGAATTAAAAGTTCGAGGTCCCATTATCGCAATTTGAATGCCCCCAGAGCTTTGTAATGGAATCAGATTAAGAGTGATATCGTTACAGAAAAACTTTATGGAGGCGTTCATTTTAACTGGGTGTGGTAAAGGAGAAACGGTGTTTATAACAAGAATGGCTACAAATAATTCCCAGCAGTTATTCATTTCAGTTTAAACGGATTCAATTTCCTATTAATGTTTGTCTTCCACGACAATCAATAAGGCACAGGGTCAAACTTTAAGAAAAGCGGGAGTTGATTTAATATAGAATTGCTTCACGCACGGGCAGTTATATGTAGCGTGCTCCAGGGTAATTAATGCAGGAAATATCACTATCTTAGCCGATAGAAACAAAACCGCTAACATAGTATACAAAGAATCGTCACATTAATAAAAAAAAGTTAGTTAATCAACTAAAAATTATTTTCTTTCATTTTCATTGTCCACTCAGACTCAGCCTTCGGGAGTTTTTTTTTAGATCGGGTTCAAGTCCCTCACTATTGAAGAAGGCTTCCTCACTTTATACCTTTACAATGTCCTTCGATGATTTTTTGATTTTTCCTTCCAGCGATTGTCCCCTGGAAGACAGTAAATTTCTTAAATTTTTTTTCCATCAACTATTCTGAAACCACATTTTGCACGGGCGAAGCCGGGCGGGTACAGCTAGTATTAAATAAATGCGACATAAGTACATTTCATTCCGCTTTCGAAATACAGATTAGAAAAGGTTCGTTTTCGAAAATCTTTGCTTTCGAAACTCCATACAGAGTAGAGCCACTGTATTAGTTCTTATTTTCCTGGTGTGGTATTTCAGCATGTTTTTTCCTCGTTTACTACCTACAAGAGAGAATAAAGACTGTTTGCTCATTTGTAGGATACTTTTAGTCTTTTTTTGCCATTATATTGGCCACATTTTCTTGGTTATGAGGCATGAATCGAGTTTGCTCCTCAATTGACTGTCGGAGATTCTTTTGGGGGCCTCTTCTTCGTTGCAGAAGGCTCTCGAAGAACATCGTTTTGTCTGCTGCGTCCTCGTCTTATTATTATTATTATTAAGGATTACAATGTAAGATAAATTATATTCTAATACAGATGGATAAGCGGAAGCTACCAAGACTTTCGGCTACTCTAGAAAGGTTTATGTGTTAAATAAGGTTGTCGATGTTGATAATTTTAAATATTTTAGTCAAAAGTTTACTATTGTTTTCTGTAGGGTGCTTTAGTACATCGGTGAATGATTTGTTGTTTGTAATATGTCTTATTAATGCTTTTTTTGAGTTATATGCGGAATGGTGAGGGCATCTTTATTACATATGTGACATCTTCGTGGGTCGGTTTTGGATAGTAAGTAGCTGTGTGTTATGTAGGTCTGCCCCATTTTTGTTTTTGACGAGCTGTTCTCTTATGTCTTGGATAATTGGGGTTCTATTGTCGATGTTCTTAACAGCATTGATGGTCGAGAGGCTATATGTGCATATGAGGCTTTTCTTCTTTTTATATATTTTGGTTGCTCTTAGGATGGCGAAAGCTTCAGCTGTTAGTATCGATGAAAATTGTGGGAGGATTTCTTTCTTAAGGATCTTACCCTGTTCGTTGACTACAGCGAATGTCGTACTGTAGTCATATTTAGAGCCGTCGGTGAATATTATGATTCCATTTTCTCTGCTTGTAGATGGAGCTGATTTCTGTGAACATTGCCTTGTTAGTTGTCGAATTTTTCGGTAGAGAGCAGAGATCTGTGATAAAGGCGTCGCTTGAAAGAAGCCACGGTTATTTTTATTTGTTTGTAATAGAAGGGGTACTTAACATTTTTTGCCGTACGAGAGAGCGTTGTAGAGTGTAGATGGGTACTTGGGTGCCCGCTTGCGTGATAGAATTTGCCTGGCCACTGCTGTTAGTGGTGATGATAAGAGCTTAGTTACCAGGAGGAATTTGACTATCTCACATCTGAGTTCCAACGAGGGGAGACCGGATTCGGTGATCATATTTTTGATTGGCGTTGTCCTGAAAGCGTTTAGGGCAAGTCTGATTGCTGTATGATATTGTGGCTTTATAAGTTCCATTGATGATTGTGCACATTTACATTTACGGTAGCTCATAGTCTATTTTTGATAGGATGATCGATCTAATGATATTGATGAGAGCATTTACGTGCGAAAAACTATGCTTAGAAGATAAATATTTGACTATGTTTACCCTGGTAGCAAGGCCTTTTTTTTAACTCATTGCAGTGGTTCTTAAAGCTAAATTTATTGTCAAAAGTTATACCCAAAATTTTTAGAGAATTTACATTTCAGATATTGTTGTCCCCGAATTGAATGTCCCTTTGACGGGAGTTATATCCTTCCCCATTCACTGTCTGATTGTGTGCCCTTATTTATTCTTGTTCCTTTTAATTTGTTGCTCAACTCTTTTATCCACCATGCAATAAGTTTGTTTCCTCTCCCTCCTGCTTTTAGTGGGCACGATTTCTCAAAGGATTTATTGAGAATTATAGCGAGATCCTTGTCCGTTCCAAATATCACACATGTCTGGAGTTTTTTTTTATTCTAGGTTCCACTTGCAGTTAGTTCTATCGTGGTTTTAGGTCCGTATTGGTATTGAATGATTTCATGATCAGAAAACGGTTCGTCCTACCTTCCATTGGTCTACCACTACCGTGCTTGAGTTACTTATTAGGGTGACTTTGATTACCTTTTCTCTGTTTTTAATGACAAAAGTTGCCTCCATTTGCTACTTAAGTATTGTTCCAGACGTGCGTAATTCATGAGAACCAAAACGAACCAGGTCATCGAGCACTTTTCCACTTAAAAACAACATCCTTCGACCTCAACCTGCCCCATAATTTCTTCATTTCAGCCATTCCAACTTTGAGATGACGGACGAACAGCTTGTCCCGCAATTACTTTCCAAAGTTGTTTTTATTAAATCCAATTACACCCGCAGCTTCCTTACTAAGGTCTAACTAGCGTAATTACGAACTGAACCCTTTCTCTCTGATGGAATGGATTCTCGCACGTGACTCTGCACCAATTGTGTCATCAGTGAAACTGAAAGTTTGCGTCGGGAATGCAATCAATCCGATGGCTGCATAAATACGCTGTGATTTTCCATCCAACTATCAGTGTAACCCCACACCTCCAACTACGAAGCAGCAATCCTAATAAAATGGCTTCAAACTGTTCGGTAAAATATCAGAGAAGTCGCACAATTTCACAAAATTCATATATTTACCCATTATTGCGATTAGATTCTTGTCCTGATGGTCCTTGGAGCTGTTATCGGCGTGGCCAGTGCAGAATTTCAGACTGAGAAGGTCAAGAAAAGGGAACTACCTCTCTTTGGGCATGGTTATCCATTTTTCGGTGGAGGATCTTTCGGAGGACTAAGACCCTCCGGAGGGGGATCCGCCGCAGGGCCTTGGAATTCGGGGTAAGTCAGCCATCATCCTGAAAAAATCCTGTTCACTTAATTGGTTTTTTTTTAAGTCCATCGCCCAACGATGTGGCCAACGCTATTGCTGCGGCAAAGCAAGCCTCCGCTAATGTGCTCATCGCTCAGCAGCAAATGCAGGCGGCCAAGGAGAATGTCCAGAAACAGCAACGCATGGCAATGGATCGTGAGGCTGCTGCTACAATTCTTACGCAAAAGAGTCAAGCGGCTGCAGCTATTCAAAGATCTGAAGCAGCGGCCGCCGCTCAGGGAGTTGTGTTGGCTCAGCAGCGCTTGGCTGCTTCAAAGTCAGCCGTGGCCCATCAACAGCGTATTGCTGCCGCCAAGGAAGCTGAGGCGGCGTCAGCCTTGCAACGGTCTGCTCATGCCGCTGCTGCCGAGATCCAAAAGTCGGAATACGAAGCATCGAAACTTGGACTTTTGACTCAAAATGGAGCCGCAGCAGCTGCCCATCATTTGACACTGGCCAAGGATACTGCGTATGGCCCAATCAACTCTGGCACCAATCACGTTTCGAATTTCGATTTCCTCGGACCTTGGCAGGGGGCACTGCTTGGCGGCGGCCAGGGAAGCGGAAAGGCAGCGTCCTGGTTGTAGAGTATGAGTGGAAAAGTTGTGTTTCCGTATAGTTAAGTGCTTTATGTTATCCGACGCAATAAAAACACCAAATTGTTTTAAAATCCAATTTGAACTCATTCTTGCAACAGTAGTATCTCTAACAACTGGAATATGTGACTGCTGATGGAATCTTTTAAGTTTCTAGTGACTTAAACTAATTTTTGAGCGGGGAACAATGATAACCTTGAAATTAAGTCTTTGCTTGGTTGGATTGTGTCGTTGGTTACTAATGTCGTTTTCCATTGGTTTCACTCGGGGATCCACTCATTCTGAAATCCAATGGAACAGCAAAACTGCTTCTGAAGGAATCCACAAATGTATTTGTGAAATGCCAAAAAATAGTCTACGGCTGCTGTGAGCTGTTTTAAACAACAGGATGCGACACCTTGTGGTGTAAAAATAGAAGAAGAAGATAGTTTAGCTCAAAATCAACAACTAGGCACAACTAGGGTGGCCTCAAAGCCAAAGTCAAAGTCACATTGACATTTGCCGCCATTTGCAAATATTATAGCACTTTCCGAAGTTCGACATTAATCCCAAAGACTTCCAGAGATTGGCCTAGCGATTTATTATTTGTCATGGCAAAAGCCAATCGAACGGGGAACTAACTCCGCTTGAATTGGAATGGAAGATCAGTTTTAATACAGTTACTGCTAACTGTTTGTCTATAATATTGGCAAAAGAAATGAGGTAGAATAATCAAAATAGCACCGTTATTTTTCACTGGGTCTCTTGCAAACCATTTCATACGGACAAATGCAGTTTTTGTTTGCGTCAACTGAATAGGTACAAATATTGAAATGACAAAAAAGCGGCCATTTAAATGAAACAAAACAAGTTTTTCTTATGAAAGTATTTTATTTGTTGATTCTAGTAGTGGGTACTGCCTCCTTTGTTCATAATAACTTCACAAATTCGGTCTGGCATGGAAGCATAAAGTGATTTTAACAAGTCCAGGGAAACTTCCCTCCAGGCTAATTTAATGGCGCCAATTAGAGATCCTTTGTCTTCAAATTGATGACCAGACTCGTACACTTTTCGGACTAACCATCCCCATATCTTTTCCATAAGGTTCAGGTCCGGTGAGTATGGTGGCCTTATCCAGTTTTTAACTATCCGTGGCGTGTGGATAGGTGCGTTGTCCTGCTGGACAGTCCAATTTATAGCTCCAAAAAAATTATTAAGTTTAGGAAAATTTCTTTCCAATATTCCTTTGTAAGATATAGCGGTAATTTTTTCTGTTTGGAACTCGAGTTCAACAGTTCCGTAGTCGGTAACCCTAACCGCTACCTATCCCACACCATAACACCGCCTTCTCGACTATAATGCCGGACTAAAAAACGTTGCTCTTTTCTCGTATCGTAAAAAAAGTTCAGGCCCATCAAAACTAAACTTTTTTTCATCTGAAAAAACAACGTACCTAACGCTATTCCTCTTCGTAGCCATAGCACGCCCGGTCAATACTTGGTCCTTAAGTAATTCGACCTTAGCTTTCTCAACACTGCTAAGTGATTTTGCTCTAACAATCGTTCTCCAAATTTACAAACAAATTACAATTTAATAAAAAAATTCACTCAGAAAACTTCAAAAATTATTTAAACGGGCCAATCTTCTCGGAACACACAAGAACAATGAAGATAATGACTATGTAGGTACCTATTCGTATGAAATGCGAAATGCTTTGCAAAAGAGCCAGTGAAAAAATAACAGTGCTTTTCCAATTATTCTACCTCATTTCTTTTGTCAATATCATAGACAAACAGTTAGCAGCATGAAATGATAGATTCATGTACATTATGTGGAAATAATGATCCACATAGATTTGAAAAAAACTTGTACCTATTCAGTGGGAACAGAGTGTATATATAGATTATCAAACACTTAGTCCGTTTGGCCACCACTCCGATTCCGGTCATTTAGAAAATTTATTGAACATCGTCGAAATGAATTGTCCTAGTGTCCTAATTGTAACTGACGGGATACGAAAACTCTGATGAACTTACTCGAAAAGGTTCAGAAGAAGTTTTCTCCTAAATGCAATATTTTTACTCTTCCGCCATCTTTGTAAGTTCTATTTTTTTTAAGTGTTGTCTGCTGACACAATCTTGAATCCTTAGTCTGCTGAAAAACTAAACTAGTTCGTATTTATTTCAAATTCGTTCCACTTGACATTTTACTGTCACAATGGAATGTAGCCGAATGTAAAAGATAATTGCCACCTAACTTAACCTAACCTTAATCTGACATTGTAGTACAGGGTGCGGCAAGAAAACAAAGAAAACTTGCTGATTTGTTTTTGGCGCCAAGCGGGGAAGGGGGAGTGGTCGGAAGTGGGTGGAGAGTGTCTCATTTTTTAGATGACTTCCTCGATGAACTGGACCTTGGTGATGTGTGGTTTCAACAAGATGGAGCCACTGACCAAACAGCACGAGCATCGATGGATCTTTTGAGGGAACATTGCCCCGATTGTCTAATCTCCATATGAGGGGCGACCTTACGTGGCCGGCGCGCTCACCTGATTTGGCTCCGTACGATTTTTCATGTAGTTACCTTAAATCTATCGTTTACACCGATCGGCCTCGAACGTTAAATCATCTGAAGGACAACATTCGTGAAGCAATAGCGAACATACCCATCGATATGCTTCAAATAGTTCAGAGGATATCATCTTTAAAACCATGTAATGAAAAATTCAGATCGTGTGTAACAACAATAAACAAGTTTTGTAACGGTATGTCCACTACTTTTGGTTTTATTCAAGTTTTTTCAAGTCAGCAAGTTTTCTTGCCGCACCCTGTATAAGATCTACTGTAATTGGGATTATAAAAAAACAGGAAAAAAACAACAAGGGACAATAAAAATCTCAGTAACACAACATTTAGATAACAAAATTCACAAATATTTTTATGAATGTATGCGTATAACACAGTTTATTATTTATTTACAAATACAAAATTTACAATGTTTTGTTTTCTTTTCCCTAGAAATTACACTTTTTCGAATAATACCGTTCTTACATTATAAACGCATATGTGCAAACTTGGTTTTGAATATTTTATAATACTTAAAGCGATAAATACATGATTCAACATAATACATCCACCGCAATGAAATCTACTGCGGGGGGCGTGTGAACACCTCCAATGTACACAAGGGGCAAAGCAAAAAAAAAAGAAAACTATAAAAATACATTTATATCACAATAGAGAGGAATACCATAAACAGCTGTTTTGAATAATTTTATAACCTATGCTCGTTAATCCGTGTGTGAGTAGATATAGGGCTTAAGGATAAACCACAAGATGGGGGCCAACTAATTGTCGTTGTTAATGTTTGAAATTTTCGTTGCATACATGTGGGTGACTTTGTAGATAAATTCGTATTGTTCCTTGGTTTGGACAGCGCTGGCACGACCCCTCCGCACACTGTACACAATCTGTGGGATGTCGACGCAGCGCTTTGGTTCCTCCAGGCAACGCATGGCGATGTCACATGCGAGGATTGTACCAGTTCGGCCAGTACCTGGAGAGCAGTGAATCGTTAGGGGGCTACAAAGTGAACGGATAAACAAATGGATTAATACGGCTATCGAAACAATCACAAACACAAGGTGTGGGGGAGTTTATTATTTTTTTTTCAAATTGACACCTACCCTTGATCCTTTGGAGGTTGTTTTGGTTTTTCCGACGTCACATTTCCGTTTATCTCGCTCTTGGTTTCATCAGTGATGATGATGTCGGCTTTGTTGTCACCTTGCTCGATGGTGTACGCTTTGAGGGAACTTCTTGCTTCCAAGAGCATTGCGATGACAGCTGCCTCGTCGGTGGGTACTCCTGACTCGGGCCATTGATACCAGTAGTGGGTTATCTCGCGACTCTCTTCGGTGGCGTTGTTCCTCAGCATTAGCGTGGAGATGGCGTATTTCTCCTTCACCTCGCGGTGCTTGAGGGTAACTTGGAAATCACCGAAAACGGTGTGATTGTCGAGTGTCACCGATGGTGGGAGGTATTCGGCACATTTGTCGATGCCGTTCTCGATTAGATCGGTTGCCATGATGATGACACGGGAATTCTGCTCCCATATCATTCGCCAGAAGTCGGTGACGGTGGTGTCCAGCGGTGCCTGGCAGGCGATGTAGTAGTTGGTTGTGTCCTTGGGACCCTGCAAAAAAAATAGAAATGTCATCTCGGTTCCTATTAAAAAAAAGACGTTTCATTCTAATGGTACAGATGATCGGAATACAATATTTGGCACTCCACACAGATTGACATGAATAACAAACGTCGATTTCATTTGCAAAAATAAACAAATACATTCCATCAGATATATTCAAATTCAAGTTCAAGTTCCACTTGAGTTCATTTGATCGACAAATCGAGACAATAGTTAACAAATTGGTTTCGCCAGAAGTAGATAATTGTGGCTCTTGAATTGTGTATAGGTTAGGGACGTATATTGGTTCAGTTTTGAATGAAAGTGTTTCACACCGGATATGGGCTGGGTTTTTGTGTAACAAAATAATTCAACAGAACGGAGCCAGAATAACGGTTTAATCAGGCGATCTTGCCAATGATTTTCAATGGAAAAATGCCTCCCTCGTTGTAGAGATTCAGGATGGATTAATCGTAGGTTACACTCGCTTGTCAGTCAACAGCTAACAGCTATTGCACTGTCTGCACTATCTAAGGGAACATCTTCAAGTCTTTCACCAAAATTCTCTAAAAAGACGGACTATTAATGCCCAATTGGCACAACGTCTGGTCGATATAACGGAGACCTCTATGCGACATGTTTAGCCATGCAGCTGCGAGCTGCGATGTTGGGCGACTGGAAAATCTGCGCCGAAATTCACGTTGCGCCAACACCACCGACGAATTATTCCGCAAAAAAAAATTCAAACAATTATGGCGCGTTTCTTAGGAATGCATTGTATATCGTATCTGTTTGCTTACGAATGTCAAAGTAGTTGCCGCCATTTGCAAAAATTGATTCTTTCCGAGAGGGTGACGACTTTTGCGCCACCTGTTACAATATGGTTTGGAAACTCATTTGTGCTAATTGACTTTGATGTCGTTTTCAACGCGAAATACTTGGGGTGATTTATGACAGCCTTTGGCTTCACTTGGAGGATATTTAGGAGAAAACTCTACATGCGCTCGAAGAGTTTTCGTTCCCAAACCGGAGGGAAAAGTCAGTGGAGGATGATCACATCTTAGGTAGCGATCACAAGTGTAAGGGGGACGTCAACGAGTTTGGAGCGCACAACTGGAGGCAGTTAGCCAAAGACGACGCTAAATGTGTAGGCCTGTTGGTTAATGCAAAGGTTTAACCCAGACTACAGCGCCATCTATGTTTTTTTAAGTATGAATTGAGAAAGCTTACAACTAGGGGTAATTTTTCGCTGCCATCTTTTTAGTCCCCTCTATAATCTTTAGTCAGTCATCAAATGACAACTAAGACGAGTTCTGTCTGGCTGATTGCAAAAAGTGCTGGTATTGCATCTGGAAAATAGAGTCTTTCCTGTCAAACACAGAGCCAAATATTTAGAATTGAATGATAATGTTATACCACAAGCAAAGATCCGTGATTTGCACTTCATTATACATGTGACATACCATGAAAAGGAAGGAGCCACGACTGGTAGTGACGACGCTATACCAAAAGTCGGTACATAACTAAAGAGGTGAATGTGAAGTTTTAAAGACGAGCTCAATGAAGTCTGTGAATTTAATATAAAATTTAAACGTCAAAACAGAGTTCATTCAAATTCTTGAGAGACAAAGTCTGAGAGGAACTTAGCCCTTCTTATCAACAGCATTGAAGCTATCGAGTTCTCGCCAGAAAGCTATTTGTGGAAGGTTCTATTTAAGGGAACACGGCTTACAAAAAAGCTTACATCTTTATTTTTGACTGCATAACAATGTCTTTCTTTCCCGAAACTTGTGCAGATATATGTTTCAAAAACGCGCTGCAACCACGAAACGCAAGTATATCTCCGACGCTAGTCGAACCCATCTTTCAAAATGCGTCACTAGCAACAGCAACAGCAAAATCATTTATAAATATTTTACAACGTTTTTGTGACCAAAACGCAAGCCATAATAAACTGATTCAACCCACGCTGACCATCCAATGTCAACGATTTACAGTGCACAATCTCCATTAATGCACAATAATCATAATGTCCATACTTCTAGCAAGTGCCGGCTTTGGGGCGAGGTATTTGCGTCTGTTGCCTGGGGCGCCGTATTCTGGGGGCGGCATGTTCAATGAAAAAATAACCAGCAAAGAAGTTCACAAAATTGAAGCCACTCCCGATAGCGATAATAATGGCTCGCCCTTACGATTTATAGCTGTGCTTAAGATTTATAGCTGTGCTTTTTTAATCGCAGTCACGGCTTATGGTTCTTATGGTTATAAAGAAAAGATATCCTCGTGAAGCTTTCACTACTGATGACGATGTATTTTGCTTGCTTATAGGACATAGATTACATTTTACAAAATATAGACTCTGCTAGTAGCCAAGTTAACGACAACCGGCGTGTATTTGAAACTGTACAATTGAATTATTTAGATTTGTTAATTTTAGACGTCTCCACCACAGTTTTGCATACAATTGACAGTTCGCTAGCAGTCCATATATTGTGTGTCAATGAGTTTTTTTTTCGTTTAGGCTTCCCTACAAAAACAAATGCAACAAATCAACCACAGCCAAAGAAGGAATAGGACGAGAAAAGTGCATTACACTGAAACAGTTTGATGCACTACTCAAAAAATACCCATTATTGGCCCTTCCTAGAGACGATACTATAAAAAAATTTGATTTCCTAAAGAACTTTGTTACAAAGCTCAGCAACAAGAAGAACTGGAGCAACGAATCCATAATTCACGGACTGAGCAATAACACAACAAAGTGGTACACAGATGGGTCAAGAACTGATGAGGGAACTGGAGTGGGAGTTTTTGGGCCTAGAACCAAACACTCTGAACCGATGGGCAAAAGTACCAGCATCTTTCAGGCTGAAATCTATGCCATAGATAGATGTGTCCAAATCAACCTTGACAAAAACATAACCAACTGTGAAGTAGCTATAATGTCAGACAGCCAGGCTGCAATTATGGCACTTAGTTCCTACATCATTAAATCCAAACTTGTATGGGAATGCCTACAAAAATTAAATGAACTGGGTAGGAGAAACAAAATAACCCTCTCCTGGGTGCCTGGCCACATGGGAATAGAGTGTAAGGAAATGGCCGACTCCCTAGCAAGAAAGGGAGCATCAGAAGCTTTCACAGGTCCTGAACCATTCTGCGGAATAGGGGATCACACCCTCAGAGAAGAATTTAGGAAACTAGAGAAAGAAAACAGGGCAAGAACTTGGCATAACACTCAAGGCATGAGGCAGGCTAAGAAACTTCTAAAACAATACAACCGGAAAAGATTCCAAGTCTGCATCGTATCCTAACGGGCTTCCTAGCGGGGCATTGTAGACTCAAGGAACACCTCGGGAAACTGGGTATATCGGGAGAAGGTCTCTGCAGATTCTGCGATGAGTCCAGTAAAATCCCAGAACACGTGCTGGGGTCATGTGGGGCACTGACCCACAAAAGACTGAAATACCTGGGCAAGTACCAACTATCTGATGAGGAAATACTGTCACTAGAGCCAGCTCTCATCCTAAGATTCTTAATGAAAACTGGACTAGAGAGAGTGCTATAGGACGGATATCTTCCGCCAAGGAGAAACGAGAGTACAAAAACCTCTAAAATATTTCCGAAAGGAATTACAATGTGAGGGGAACTCTTATGAGGGCAGATACCTCACTGAGGCGTTAGCAGGGGGTACAATAGAGCAAAAGGTCGCAGAACAACAACCCCTTTCACATAATAATAATAATAATAATCAACCACCACTGATTGGATTCCATCAGAAAAAAATTCCGACAGATGGAACAGTAAAGAAATGAAGTATTTTAGTGGAATGATTTGGTTTTTTTCTGTGGAATTAACTGAGAATTTTCGTACGGAAAAATGAATAAATTATTTTTCTAGAAAATTTGAAGTTAATTTGTAAATTTTTTGACAAACTAACTTTATAATTCCTAAGCAACATTTTAAGACCAAGATTGAGTTCAACCACTGGGTCTAAGTAGTCAGAAAGAAACAAAAGAATAATTTTACGGTTTCGTTTTGCGTATGACTATCACTAGAACCTAAATAAGAGTCAGCCATTTTATTGTTTTTATAAAATACGACATAACTTCGTTTTGCCCGAGACATGAGAATAAATCGATTTTCTGGTATTTTTCTACGAAAAAAATAAAAAAGAATCATGAAAATCGGCCCAGCGGTTCTTGAATTAAAACGTCATCGAGTTTCACCACGAAGGAATTATACAAGGTGGCGCAAAAGTAATCCTCCTATCAGAAAATGCTATAAATTTTGCGATTGGCCCCTAATGTCAGTTCTGTTTTGACATTTGTGTAGTAAACACATGCGAAATACACGTTAATAAACAATGTTACGCTACACTGCTCCAGAACGCGGAATATTGGTGACTATTTATTTGAGCAATAATCGGTCGGTGACTTTGACACAACGTGAATTTCGTCGCAGATTTCCTAGCCGTCCAACGCCTACTGTGAAACACTGCGACGTTTAGCCGCTCGCCTCGAAGAGACTGGCACAACACGAGATGCTGCCAGGCGTGGCAGACCCCGGAGTAGCCGTTCTGAAGAGAATATTGCTGCTGTAGCCGAAGATGTCATGGAAGCGCCGTCGCCATCGACCAGACGACGTGCCACGCAAATGGGTATCAGTCGACTGTCTTTACAGCGAATTTTGGTACAAGATTTGAAGATGTTTCCGTACAAAGTCCAGACGGTGCATCAGCTGTTAGCTGCTGACCGCCAATCGCGTCTAACATACGCTCAAGCCATCCTTAATCACCACCAAGAGGGAGATGATTTTTCATCAAAAATAATCATGAGTGATGAGGCCCATTTCCATCTTAGCGGGTACGTAAATAAGCAAAATTTACGCTCCTGGGGCACTGAAAATCCGCGTGTAACCCACGAAGAGCCATTACACCCGCTCAAAGTCACTGTATGGTGTGCTGTTTTCGCTGGAGGAGTCATCGGATCTTTTTTCTTCGAAGACGTCGCGGGCCAAACGGTTACTGTGAATGGTGAGCGCTACAGAGCAATGATCAACGAGTTCTTTTTGCCGCAACTTGATGAATTGGGATTGGAAAACATGTGGTTCCAACAGGACGGTGCAACGGCACACACTGCACGTGCCACAACCGATATGCTGAAGGATGCATTTCCCGGGCGCCTAATCTCCCGTTTTGGCGATTTGCACTGGCTAGCTCCAGACTTCTTTTTGTGGGGCTTTTTGAAGTCGCGGGTTTATGTCAACAAGCCTCAGACTCTTGCAGCTCTTAAAGACCATATCCGTCAAGAATGTGAGGACCTATCGCTGGAAGTTTTGGCCAAAGTGATGGAAAATGCCATAAAAAGGGCTCAAATGACAATCCACTGTGGCGGCGGCCATTTACATGACATCATATTCTCGACTTGATGTAAAAAAAATTAAAAGACCAAATAAAAAAAATCCACAAGAAGAATCAAAGTTTTTAATTTTTTTTCTAAATTACAGGCAAAAAACATCGGAAGGTTATTTTTGCGCCACCTTGTATTATATGGATTACCTGTTTGACATTTCTCAATGCGAATTTGTACTTGTATGGATTTGAAGAACGGACATTTTAGCTTCCGGACGAGAAATTTATTTCTCCTCGAAGTTGGGGGTCTCATTCTTTGCTTTGCATTTTTCGTAGTCCCCGAAAACTCTACAAACGTCAAGCTGCCTGTACTGCGTATATGAACATTTGAACGCCATAAGTAATGAATGGCCCCAATGAAAATCCCGCTTGGGGCGCCCGAATGTCCAGGGACAGCGCTGTACACACTGGAGGTACAAAGCTGATTACATCACTCGACGCATGCTAAAAATACACCTACCCGCACAAATAATGCCTCATAAATGATGAACTACCCCATAACCAACTTTGACAGTTTCATAGCGCCTTTTTGGGTTTATCTTGTTAACGACTCACTGTGAATCACAGTGCCACCATAAAGTGAAAACATACCCTACATTTGCTGAGTCAGACAATGAACACGATTCGCACACAGTTTTTGCTTGCGCGCCGAGGAAAAACACTCACGCACATGGGAGAATCTTATCTGAGCACCCTGCCAGATAAGTACAAACTTATCGTTTCGATTAAGGTGATTAACTTTCCCCGTGAAACAATGAACGTGTATTCACAACGCGTATATTCTCTCACTCTCATTACGAGTGTATGTGTAAGTTAAGCATTGATAATAATTAACTTCCAGTGCCGCACAAGGTTAGACAGACTCGCTGAAATGTCATAATTATGAACGAGCGAACTCCGTCATTTTCGTTCTAATGTCTCGAAGACGGCGGAACAAAAACCGTTTCATAAGTTGATTTGCAAACATTTCAGATTCGGCAGAGAGATGCGTTCAAAAGGTGGCATCAATCAAACTGAGAGATTAATAAACTCCTTACGTCATTTTGACGATATGACTCATTTGCGAACCCAAAACCCCGAAAACCATTATAAGATCTTTTCGAGCGGTTTCATTTTGTTTTCCATATAATACTTAGCCACAAATGCAAAGTCAGCCTACGCACTGTTTTGCAGCGAATCTAGTTGTGGATGGGCGCAGTGCGGGTAATGAAGACCGTAATTGCTTTCCATGGTTTATGCTTCCGTGACTTGAGCGCAGATTAGACGGAATAATTGGATCTCTTGAGGCTTCACACTTACCCTGACATAGTTTGCGTTTATGTATTCGCTCTTCTCGTCGTTGTTCTGTTGCTGGAGAATGACTCGCGTCTCAGGCAGTGGAATTACGTTGGCGTATCTGAAAAGATTGAAATTAAAATAAAAATTCGTCAAAAATTGGATGAGTGCGGTTGAAGTTGGCTGGGCGAATTACTTAAAGCGACTGGTATACATTGCGACTTACAGGAGAGGAATGCTTCGGGTAAATAAGGCTATGAGAACGGAACAGCGACTCATAAATTGGACAGAGCGTCTGACTAATTAGCAAAATATTCACAAGCGACGCACTGGCGAATATTCAACGATGTCTCTGCCCCAATTTGGCAAAGCTACTGCACTCAGAGGTGCTGTGATATGTGGAGCAATGTGGTGCCTGCTGAATGAGTTGGGTGTATACAAATTTTCTAGAAAAATGCAGGGCTACCCAAATATTTATGCGATCGTTCCGACAAAAATGCAACCGCGAATCAAGATGAGGACATAGCTAAGGTTAGGCGATCAGGAAATGTGTTAAAGGTCGACTTGTGTTAGAAATCGACTTGAGTTATAAATCGCACTGCAACGCGTGCATGAAAAACTGGAAAACCTCTGGTGTAGAATCAGCTTCTGCACTTATGTACTTTTTGCGATAATGTAATCACACACAGTCGTACGAGTAAGTACTGTAAATATTTACAAGTGAGTGGTCAGGCATCGGACGAGTGAATTCGCGAAGATTACATTTTATTGTGCTCGCATTTATAATGTTTCGTATAATTTCTCTTAAGCACGCAACCTCTGGTTGGATGGACTTGGAATAATTATATTCAATTAGGGCAGTAAGAGTCTTTTTCCTTGTGACTCAAATAATTGGCAGGTGCTTTCCCATGTGATTTGTTTTTTATCCCTTGAGAAATGCGAACCAAAGTTCAGCGCCCCCAAACGTTCGCAACAAGATCTTACTACTGCAGCTATATTGTTGTAAGTTATAGGCCTGGGGAAAGGTGCCTTTGAAAAACAAGTTCCAAAGTTGTACTTCTTGCAAGAACATACTGATCGATTTATGGTGAACTCTGTTTTTTTACCTACCTTTCGACAGAAAGTTTCTGACCGTATAAGGTATAAGCATAAACATTCTCTAAATGTTCGCATTTTGTTCTTCCGCGAAGATTTTGGTAAATCGCCGGCGATTTATCCAGAAATTCAACTATTTCACACAATTCGTATACCTAGTCCTGCCATAAGTTCTGTTACAATTTCAAAGTCCCATAGAAAAAAAACGAGTAAACATATCGAATTATTTTTTTTTTTATTTATTAGCCCACATTATTGGCTATTTGAAAAAAAATGTTTCATTCAAAATGGCCGCCGTTTGCTTTCACACAAGCCTTCAAACGTAGTGGCCATTGGGCTATCGAGACACGCACGGTATCCATGGATATCTCGGACGCTGCTTTGGTCAATGCTGTTTTCAGGCTTTCCAAATTTCTGTGAGGAGTCTTGCAGGCCATGTTTTCCAGTTCTGACCACAAACCATAACCCAGTGGATTCAGATCTGGACTCCCCGAGGGCCAATCTTCAGCTGCTGTGAAGCCAGAAATGTTGAGCCTGAGCCACTCCTGCGTGGTTTTGGCCTTATGCGCTGGAGCAGAGTCTTGCTGGAAGATCCACCTGTTTCCGTTGAAAAGGGTATTGGTCAAGCCTTTAACAAGACCCTCTAGCACGTCCTCTTGATAGACCTTTGCCCCAGTTTTCACGCCTTTTTCACGGAAATGGAGGGA
Source organism: Cheilosia impressa (assembly GCA_948293265.1). NCBI lineage: Eukaryota > Metazoa > Arthropoda > Insecta > Diptera > Syrphidae > Cheilosia > Cheilosia impressa. The sequence continues at coordinate 15,766,329 of OX411880.1, forward strand.
TGTGACACCTTGGTGGGACACCCCTCACCAAACCATCACGGACGCTGGATGATGGCCTCGTTGAACCCTAGGAACAATTTTTTTCGCTTCCTTAGATGAAGTGGCATAAATCTTATCATTTTGCTTATTGAAAACTTCTTCAACGGTAAAAATTTTTTCATCCGTAAACAAAATGTTTTCATGGCCATTGGCCGCGTGCCACTGCAGAAGTCTCTTGCATCTTTCCAGCCTAATTTTTTTCAGTTGGGGAGTTAAGAGATGACCAGTGGATCGACGATAGGCTTTCATATGGAGATCGTCCCGAATCAACCTTGACATCGATCTGGTTGATATATCCAACTCCTTGGACATTATTTTCTGTTTTCTAAGGGGATTTCTCCGAATTCGCTCACGCACTGCCTTCACTACCGCACTTGTACGGACGACGCGTGGGCGACCACTTCTTGGCCTGTCATCGACTCTGGACATTTCGGAGAAACGATCAATAGCCCGATAAACGAAATTTCTCGATATGCCGAGTGGTTTTAGCAACTCGAAAATTTGGCCAGCACTCTTCCCGCACTTATGCAACGCAATTATCGCTATTCGATTTTCTTTAACGCCCCACTCCATGTTAACAGATCGCAAGCTGAAACCAAACTGGCTAGTTTTCTTTACTACACAAGGCATGCGTTCCGAAAAAAAAGTTAACGGTTCTATTCCCGCAAGAAGTTGTTTGCAATAAGCGATGGAAATTGTGTAACAGAACTTATGGCAGGACTAGGTAGTTATTGCCTGGGATTCGTAGAAGAACTCGCCAGCAAACCAAATCTTTTTCCGGAGAACTCGAAGCGAACGAAATGCGAATCGCCTGCTTAACTCGTCGTATTTCGAGGAATATTGTTCATCTGGATATCTACCTATGAATGGTTCAGCGAAGAGACAGTAGTTCTACGATTGTAAATTGTTAATATAAGCATAGGATCTCAAGTTAGTCAAACTTCCCGTGTCTGTGAGCATACAAATCGAACGTTTTTATTCCTGTCACATTCAGAGGCTTGATTTTGGTACGTTCAAGTATCTAGTTTAGTAAGTCAGACAGCTGTCTGACAAGATGAATCTCTGTTTTGATAGGCTGAAATCGGACATATGAGCAGCTGTTTCATTGAACGTTAATGGAGGGGTAACCGACGATTCCAGGCAAGAAATTCGTGACTGAGTACTAAGTTGACAGTTCTCATTATGTAGCTGACGTAGAAAAAGTGACGTTCCCGATCAATCCAATTTTTGCGTTCAGGTTACATCTTATCCAGAGCAATCTAGTCGACTTAAGATAACTAGATTCTTGAATGTGTTCTCATATATGAATACAGTTGGCAAAATCGGTCACTTATAGTCACAAAAAGCTCGCTGGCTAATGACGTTTGGTGGCGGGCTATTTTTAAGTTGAATACAATTTTTCACATATTCTCTCTCTTAGTTCAAACAGAATAAAAACGTAAAGCGTAATCTTTTTGTAAGCAACCACGGTTGCCGTTTTAGTGACTTTGTCGCTATATCTAGTGGAATTTTCAAAAGTTTAGTGACAAAAATTTATTTTTTGTCACTAAAAAACTCTAGTTACTTAACTAGAAAATTTTTTTCTAGTGACTTTTTTTTTTAAATTTTAGCATATCTAGTGGATTTTTAGGTTCGAGTTAGTGACTTTTTTTTTAAGTTAACGGCAACCCTGTAAGCAACCCAAAATTCTATTACGGTTGTCCACCTCTATAAGTTGTGTTCAATAAATCAGTAGCTTACTACCAGGGTTGCCAGTTTGGGGGTTTTCCTAACAGATTTAAGGTTGCGCAGAACAAAGAACACTTCCATTATGTAAAATTTATAGATTTTTCGTAATAGTTCCTTAAATATTTTCCGGATTTAAGCAACAACCTGATCTGTAAATTTTTTAACTACATTTTCATCAAAGTTGCGAAAGAGCTGAGTAAATTCCTACAAGAGGGTTGTAAAAAGGAACATGCGTTGACATTTGCCGCACACTTTTGCATTCAGAACTTACATGTTCGCGTTTCAAATTCGAAATTCCTACTTTTAAGTCGTACATAAGACATTCAAATAAAGTAATGGCAAAAGTTAGGTTTTATTTGGAAAAAAAATAACCAAATCTGGAGGTTTCTCAGATTTATCTGGGGGAAATATTTGATTCGTCTGGCAACGCTGCTTATAACTCGTCGCTCAATTGACGCAATTAGTAATCGCTTCGTCAATCCCAGTGCAAGATATACTGTGTATTTATTGTCAGAACTTATTTGTCAAAAAAATAACTTGAAAAAATCTGAGCAAAAATTAGTGGCGCAGTTCGAAATACCTTCAATTCTAAAAGAAGTGTTTGGGAACAATATTGTAATTTCCCTTAAAACAATACAAAAAATGAAAACTCTACAGAATTTTACAACAGAAATAGTCAAAGCACGCTCTACCATTCTACTCCTCGCTTTCCCCAATTCAACAAAACAAATAGTTTAAAAATATTCGCACACAATAATCAAGGGGCTGCATTATTTGTCGACTGTATTGCGAGTATACATACCTTGTGAACGTGCCCTATCACAAAACAATTACAAAATTTTGCACGGACCGATAATAATCAAAAACGTCAACCGTAGATAAATGAAAAACGTATGTAGGTATGTAGATAAACGTTTACCCATAAACACAATACACGAGTATGTGAAAATATGTATTACGCCGACAAAATACAGCTACGTTCAAAATGGTGACATGTTTTGGATTGCGAAAATTTAATTTACAGCAGGTATTTGGTGGAAAATTTGTGACGTTTTGGTAGGCGATCTATTATGATAACATTATGTCAAACAAGATTGAATTCTACTGTTCCTATTGAAAGTATTTTATTAAAGCAGTATTTTTTGACATTATACTAAATAATTCATAGAACCGATTACTTCGGTTGAAAAAAACCAAACAAATGTTTAACAGATTGACAATGAGAGGAGGGTCTATAAAATGGAAACTTAATTCAAGTGCAAAGTAGACAAATTCATCGATAATCGTGAACAATTTTGGTAGATGTTCGATTTTAATCCTTTCGTGTGCATTTTCGGGAAACCCAATTGATTCTTCCAATGGCATTGACCGTGATGTCAACCATTAGATAAGATTTGCCCAAGATTCTCAGATCTCAGGGAACTTGAAGCGAATGAAATACAAATTGCTAGGTTTGCTAGGGAAATCTAAAAAACTTCTAATAGCAGTTTCTGAAATCCCTGGTAGTGAAGTGCTGCAATAATTTTATGTTAATATTGTAATTTTATTACTTATTATTAAAGTATAAAATAATAATAGTAATCAATGAAAATTATTGTATTTTAACACCTCATATTTGAAGAAGTACTCTTGCGTTAAAGTCTCAGCGGGAAAAAATGTAACAATTTCTTTATAGAGAAAGGCAAATCTCGATTTTGAGTTTGAAACCTATGACAGACGAAACGTCAAAACAACAACCAATTTGAATCTGCACAATCATTAAATAGACATTAAGCTTCATAACAGTCAAAATGAAATTTAACTGTCAAACTGAATCACTCACATACACATACCTTTTCAATGTAATAAGTTTACATCGACTTTAAATTGGTGGAAAGGCACACGTAAGTTGTAGTCGTCCATTTCGTCAAAGTACCAAACGTGAATGATTTTAAATTGAATTGCTGGACAACTATGCAATAAACTAGGGGTGTGAATTGCTCCACGTAGAATCGGGTGAGTAATGCACATGTGCAATTAAAACTCACCAGGGATAATGTCGTGACATGTTTCATTAAAAAATATCCGCAAAATGCCACAAACAACAAAAATGTCGTTGCCTGGATTGGTTGCACTTACTCATTGAAATGAACAATGTTTGCTTAGCTTTTTAATTGATGCATACGACGTTTACTTTAATAACCTGAACGAGATCACTGTTTTTTTTTTTGTCCAACTGAGATAAAAATCAAACAATACTGCAATGAATGAGTTGGCGCAGGTGATTGTGAGAAGAAAAACAAGCCAGAAATTTATAAATTCAAGAGCGTGTCGAGCGGATAGCTGGGGATGTCATTGCATGTAAAAATCGGAAAGGATCTTGGTTGTGAGTTGTTAATTTTATCCAAGGAGAAAAAAATAACAATTCAAAATCAATGAGTAGAAAACCTTGCTCACTATGACTTACTCACACGCTAATTCTAAGATTTGTTTAACATCAAACATTTTCCGAAGACTTAAGACTTAAGACTTTCACAGAAAGAATCTTTCGATTTTCTGAATTTCTGAACTTCGAGGAAGAGCGGTTTAGTTTGAAATGAATATACTCGAACCCTGGTCGAATTTCGTCACCTATGCAAATGTGTCATATATCAGTTTTAACTATTTTATTTCAATTTCTCATTTCTTCGTATAAATAATTTTGCTATGTATTTCGAATGAAATTTGACTCTTAACATGAGTCTCTATTAAAAGTGGAAACATCGGTATCGATTGCAAACAGTCCAAGTAGTGACTATTTTTATAAATAGTAAATGGAGACGTTCAAAACTCATTTTTGGTAAGTATTTCAGTGATGTCTTTCAGCTTTTATTTGCCTAGAAAAGTTTTTACGTTTATGGAGAACAGCCGTCAAATTTGATAAAGAATCTTTGAACTTTCGTGTGTGTGGCTAACGTAGTATTTATAAGCAATATTACCGACCAATTTACGTTCATGTAAAGCACAGACTATCTTATCGATGGGACTACCAGCAATGGAAATAACCATCTTTGTGGACAGTCAAGCAGCACTCAAAGCAAACTTTGTTAATGCGAAATGTGTTACCGATTGCCTCTTGGCACTTAGTGCTATACGTCATCACTCAGTTCTACTCTGCTGAGTTCCTGGACACGTTGGGGTGGAAGGGAACGAAAAAGCGGATGAATTGGCCAGATACGGCTCTGATATGAACCCTCAACTTGCGGACGGAGGGGTGCTACCGCCTTTCAACACTGCTAAGACTTTTATTGACAGCGTCACCACGCAACTGGCTAAGGAACAATGGAGCAACACCATCGGTTGCGTCATAACCCGTAGTCTGTGGCGTGTGGTTGACACCAAAAGATCAAAGCTCCTGGTCTCTTTTAATAGAAGTCAAATCCGGATGCTCGTCGGGGCTCTAACCGGACACTGCACCATAGGAAAGATGGCTATAAGGCTGTGACTTTTTGCAAAATGACTTCTGCAGAAGCTGCAGAGACGAAGAGGAAATAGAGTCCGTCGAACATCTTCTATGCCACTGCCCAGCTTTACAAGAACGCCGCTCATCCTGTATGGGAGCAAGGTTCTTCGAAAGTTTGGACGACTTGGCGGGGGTACCTCTATCAGACATAAAACTATTCCTCAACAGATCGAAGTGGTTTTGTTAGCCACATGTCCTTACATGCACAAACAGGGTACTCACAATAGGCCTTCACGGCTTCCGGGTGAAAATTTGCATCTGATGCAAAACTGCCCTCCAAAACCTAACCTTACCTAACCTACGTTCAGGTAATGCAGTTATGAAGGGTCAATATTTTATTGAGTTCTATTGCACTGTTCGAGTGAGTTAACCTTTCGAAAATCTAATAATCAGCTTATACAATTCGATAAGATTTCGCTATCCACTTGTTTTTATGATGAATGGCTTAAATCATTGCTGACATTATTTGCAAACATGCGTCGGTAGTGCGTCGGTAATGAAGTAAATCGCTTATTCAAGATGCAGCAAAAGTCATCCATTCATGAAGTCGTAAAGGCTCGTGGCTTCAAAAGAACCATGTCTTAATGACGAGTATTTTGTATCTGTTTACTTTACAAATGTCAAAGTAGAATTGATGACTTTGCGGCATCTTTCGATTGAAGACAAGTCCTTTCTATGAAAAGAGCAAATATTTCTATGTATTCTATGTTTCATTGAAAAAAAGTGCACTTCCAGGTCAATTCTTAACACGACAGAAGTGTTCGGAATATTTTTAGAGAATTGCCCTTACGTCAACAAGGCTCAGGCTCTTGAAGCCCTCAAAGACAACTATTTTCTCGTCTTATCTGTCTTACATTTTTTATTAGCAAGTGATTTTAAGGCCGCATATGACAGCATTTATAGAGACAAGCTATACAGAGCCATGTCTAGTTTTGACATCCCTGCCAAACTTGTCAGATTGCGCAGAATGACGATGGAGAACGCTCGCTGCTCCATAAAGGTCGGAAACAATCTCACCGAGACCTTTGATGTAAAAAAAGGATTAAGACAAGTTGACGCGCTGTCATGTGACTTTTTCAATATAATTCTTGAGAAGATCGTGCGAAACTCACAAGCCAACACCAAAGGCACAATTTTCCAGAAGTCTTGTGCCGACGACATCGGCATCATTGGCAGAACACAGCGAGCTGTCACTGGTGCGTTTGCAAGTATCGCAGCACAGAAGCGGCAAAAATGGGTTTAGTGGTGAATGAGGGCAAAACAAAATATATGCTGTCAACGAGAAGGGACACACAACATCGACGACAGAGACAATACTGAGACCACCAACTTCGGCCGATTTCCCGTTACTTAGCCTACAAGCTATATTTCTATGGGGTGGCAAATGCTAAGTGCGCTTGTATTGTTACATAGAAATTCGTATTGACAAATGTCACGTAACTTCAAAAACAAATACACTCGCACCTTGCATATGCCACTTCCGCTTTGGGCAAAATGGCTTGCAGCGTTCATAGAATTTTATCCGTTAAATTTGAAATTGTTCGTTACGTGCGAATTATATTTTTTTTTTAGGAAAAAGTGTACATTTGCTAAAATATTTGCGAAAAATTAAGAATGTAGGTTGGTTGAGGGAAAATAAAAACATTTTGAGCAAATTTTCTTTATTATTTAAGAAAAATTTACACACGAAATCGAAGTTAATTATATCCAAACGCGGGAAATACACAGCCATATTTGTCCTAATATATTTCTAGTATGTAAAACATTTCCTTTAGATAGCTTTATTAACCACACAAATAAAATTATTCACCTTCAAAAAATTTATAATTACTAACCAATGGCATTCAGTTATGGTAAAATGTGGTATTCCCGAACTCTTTCACATTTCCCCACGGTTGCCGAGGTTGGTAGCATTTATTTTTGTATTTTTTGTATGTTTTTGCATGTCACACGGATTCCCAATTGACAGAACACCGATAGGAATACAAAATGGCGAATTTGAAAAAAAACTGAGGGGGCCAGCGGCAAGAGGATTGTGAGTTGGGGGTCTCAGTATGGTTTGTCTATGATCGACGAATCGGACTGAAAGTCACGGTAGACAGCTTTAACTTTGAGGTAGTTCGGACTTTGTCTGCCTCGGCTGCGCTATTAACTCTGAAAATGACATCACCTCAGAAATCAAGCGAAGAATCACACTTGCCAACCGCTGTTACTTTGGTGTAAGAAGGCAATTGATTAGTAAGGCCTTGTCGAGAAATACTAAGGAGACTCTATATAAGACCCTCATCATCCCAGTCCTGTTTTATGGTGCAGAAGCATGGACCCTATCAAAGTCGGACGAAGAGCTCCTTGGTCGTTTCGAACGCAAAATTCTTCGTGTGATTTTTGGTCCCGTTTGCGTTGACGGGCTCTGGGGGAGGAGATTTAACAGCGAACTCTACGAGCTGTACAGCGACATCGACCTAGTCAGAAAAGTACGTATCAGTCGTCTAAGATGGCTGGGACATGTAGAGCGAATGGACACCAACACTCCGGTCCGAAGAGTCTTCGATTCCAACCCGGAGGGACAGCGCAGTAGGGGAAGACCTCGCCATAGGTGGCGCACGCAAGTGGAAGGGGACCTCAACCAACTTGGAGTGCGCAACTGGAGGCAGTTAGCCAAAGATCGCGCTAACTGGAGAGGTGTATTGGTTGAGGCCCAGGTCCACCCCGGACTGTAGCGCCACGTACGTAAGTAAGTAAGTAAGAATTCTTCTTTAGGGATTTATTTATAACTTTATTTTGACATTTATTGTATTTAGTTGTTTTTAGGTTATGTTTTTTTTTTGACAGCGCAAATTCTGTTTGCACGTCTTTAACAACAAAAAAAACTGCAGTCGATACGCAAGCTGCTGGGTTTGTGTATTAGATACTTATTCAGATGGCGTGATATAAGAGCTCTTCAAAAGCGAATCTACCAGCTCCACTGCATTTTTATAAAGTGCCTTTCAGATCATGATCTATGTCTAGTTCTACAGAATCTGGGATCCGCTTAAAGTCTAAAACCGACACCGGCGTATAAGTTAAAGGAAGGTCGCTCTTTTGAATTGCTTTGGGGTAAGAATGCTTCAGCAAACCAAAGCCCTGCTTCCACCTATTTTTGAGTAAGTACTTTGTACAAAAAGTGAATTATAGTTTTTAGGGCAGAGAACTCAACGAAAAACTGCAAATAGTATTCACCAGCTTTAACAAAGTCGCCTTCAATAATGCGTCAGTATAGAACAACGTGATCTTCAAGCCCGCACTTCAAGTTTACCGAAGTTCTAAGAAAACTTGTACTTTTTTGAAAGAGAAACTAGGGAAATATAACCAGGGACGAACGAAAATATGATCATCTTCATCTTTCATTTTCGATGTGCATCACAGATATGAAGTTACCGAAAAGTTTGAAGGTTAAATCTGGATCTAGTGGCACCAACGACGAAATAGTTAAACCCTGACATTCTGCGTGGACCTCTAAAAAATGTTTGAGCCATACCTATGAAATGACGTAGTTTCCATCCCACTCATTGATGAAACGAACATAAACAGCTGTTGTCGCACTCACTTTGCAGTTGTCTTGCTAAATTCTGTAAATTGCCTCTTTTTGCCATCAAATGGAGCTTTCTTTCATGTTTAGAACGTGTCACTTAAAAAGATAACTATACCCGCCACAAGCAATCAACAAATGCAACCTCATCGCATACACAAACCAACTTCTCCCTCGCCCACTGATAAAGGTAGGTACTCGCTTAAGCACTACAACTGCCACCTACCTGTTCTTATCCTCACACCCAGCTGGCACCTCATCGGCCCTCGCAATGATTTGTGGCACATCCTTATACTCCTCCCATATGCTTGACTTCTTCTCCACATACTTTGCCAGCTCATGCGTTCCCATCACATTGTGCCGCAGCGAGGGATCATCAAAGGCGACATTTCCATACGACCGCTTCGATGCTCTCAATGTAGCTCCTTTCCGGCGAACACTATTATACACAGACACATTATCCAAACTGTACGCATCCAAGCTGACCGGGCGACATCTCTGCCCGTATGACATCTGCTTCTGTCTCTTCCGCATGACGTACAAGAAAGCAACCAACAAGATGAGGGCCACTATCCCCACGGTACTCACTGAGATGGCAATTATAACATTGACATCAGTCTCCTGTCCATCTGGCGGGTCTATGGCTTCGCCAACACCACCGGTACCGGCAGCCAGCACGCTGGACACTGTTGTCTCATCCACAACCAATTTCGGAACATGGAACCCACTATCGATTGTCGGCACTATGGAGTAGACATCTTCTTTTTTGGTCGATATCGATTGCAGTGTTGTCGCTGAATCATCGTATACTGCTGTCGTCGTTGATGTGGAATCCATTTCCCCACTTCCAGTTGATTGCATTCTCATGTTCTCTTGGTTGCTTTCGGTTGTTGTTGTTGTTGTCGTCTGCGTTGTAGCTGTAGTAGTGGTTGTCGTCGTTGTTGTTGATGCCACCCCCGCGTGCAGTGGATCGATGACATTACTCTCAATTGACGTTTCGGCTGTATCCGAGATTTTTTGTATCGAATCGATATGATCCAAATCTTCGGTTGTTGACGGGCTGTTACTACTACTTTCGGTGATGTTGGGTATTGCAGTTGACGTAGCTGCAAGTGTGAATGTACTAGCAACAGTTGTTGTTGTTGTTGTTGACGGCTGTGGAGTTGCAATTTCGTACGCGTTACTGTAGTCAAAAATCGATGCGGTAGTGACGTCAAAATCTACGTCTACTCTATCGACTTCCGTTGCCGTCGTAGTTGTTTCAGCGGTACTGAGTGACCAGTTTGGCGCGACGCGTGTGGAAGCCTCGGAAGCTTCTATAGAACTGCTGTCAGCGAATTGTGTAGCCGTTTTGTTCACTACCTCGTAGTTGTTGTAATTGTTGGCGTTTTGTGTCATCGCATCGCTGCTGCTGATTATTGCTGCGGGAGTGTGTGCTTCGGTCGTTTGTGTTTCGCTTTCGGTCGTTGCGGCCATAACAGTAACAGCTGGTGTTTCGGTTGTAGTTGTTGTTGTTGTCGATGGTTCTGCTGTTGTTGCTGATTGTGCCGGTGGTGTGGGTGTGGATGCCATATTTGGAGGCTCATTTGTTCTGTCATCCATATTAAATGCAATTGATGGTGTGCTCGTCGATGTTGTTGTTGTTACTGTTGTAGATGTCAAAAATGGCATCGATGTAGTGAAATCTATCGCTGATAATGTTGATGTTGCAAACGTGCTGGTATTTTCTACCTCAGTCGTTTCACCATTGACAGGTGAATTGGTTGTTTCACTTTTCATTGTAACCACCAAATCGGGAATGGGGGTTGTAGTTGTCGTTGTAGTTGTAGTTGTTGTTGTGGTCGGTGAGGGTGATGGTTTCTCTTCCACACTGTCGGGATTTACTTGATTGTCCTGAATGTAGGCATCATCGCGACCCTTCAACAGAATGAGCGATGCTTTGGTTGTTGCAGCAATATCATCATCGGCGTGTGACGTCGTAGTGTCATCAAACCGTACGGGGGTACTTTCGTCCTCTATACTTGTTGTGGTCTCCAGCCTAAGTGAAGCCTTTGTGCCGACTTCATTTTCCCCTAGCGATGTAGTCTCTTGATTGTCAATTCTATCTGTCAAATTGACAACTTCAGTAGTGACATCTGGTAGCGGTTTTGTGGTTAAAATCTCGACTTCATTTTCGTGAATAGGTTTCACCTCTTTTGTAGTTGTTGTTGTGGGAATGTCGGTGGTAATTTTGACAGTAGTGTCGGATTCCATCCCCTCAGAATTCATAACGCGACTCCAATCGAGAAGGCTCTTCGTAACCATGGAGGTATTGACAGCTTTCTCGTCCGACGTTTCGAGGCTGTTCGGAAGCTCTGAGGACTTAATTCTTCCAGCGGATTTCAAGCCAGCCAATGCCCAAACGTCACTGGTGTTAGGTAGACGGAGTTCATTGAAAGAACTGTAGTTGTCATCGATGAATTTTCCACGCTTTTCGGCCGAAAAGGCCGTGGAGTTTTTAATTTCTTGGCTCTGTAATTGATCTTGATGTAGAGCACTCGCATGGAAGGTTGTTTGAATAGGATGTTCATCAGCAGCCTCTGTGGATGTCAAGATGAGAGTTGTTTCGTCCGATTTGACGGTTGATGTCAAGGGTGTAGTCCCGTCTGTCACATTTAGGTTTTCGATAAGCAAATCAGTTGATACTTTTATTGTAGTCTCATCTGTCACACCATGTGGACTAACAGTTTGCGTTGTTGAAAACGCATCTCCATTTGCCTCCTCTGTATGTGTTTGCATTTGTGCTGCAGATACACCTCCGCCGACATTTAATTTAAGATCTTGCGATGTTGTTCCTTCTATGGTTGTTTCTGAATCTGTTGTTGTAATTTTTGCGGTATCTGCGGGGGCAGTAGTCGAAGGAACCGTCACTTGAGATATGGACGCATCATTTGTCACTTGTTTGTGAGCAACTACTTCGTCTATTTGGCCAGATGGGTTGGCAACCGTCACTTGAGATATGGACGCATCATTAGTCACTTGCTTATGAGCAACTGCTTCCTCTTCTTCTTCTTCTATTTTAAAAGACGCGTAAGAAACAGTCTTTTGCTTTTCAGGACTTTTGACAGATGGGTTAGCAACCGTCACTGGATATACGGATTTATCATCTGTCACTAACTCCTCACCAACTGCTTCGTCGATTTTGACAGGTGGGGGGGTAAGCGTCATACGCTGCTCTGCAACTGTTTTCTCCTCGACTGTGACAGAAGGTATGGCAACCGTCACTTGCTGCTCAGTAACTGCTTCGTCGATTTTGACAGATGGATGGGTTGTTATACTTGCAGTTGTGTCTTCGTTTATGACAGTAATGAGAGTAGATGGTTTTGTGTCAGCAGCTTGAGTTGTTTCTTCTTTCAATGTCAGTCCATTTAACATAGCAGTTGGAATATTCATAGTTGACTGACTAGCGGTAGTTTCATCAGCTGCAGTCGATTCCCCATGAAAGTCGTTCTTAACACCTTCAGGTAACGACACCACTGTAGTTCTTTCATGAACACTTTTAACGTTATAAGAAGGCGATTCCAATCCATTTGAACCAAAGCCGACCGTATTCTCGTCAACAGCGAAACCTGTCAACGTTGTATCTTCCTTCTTGTCTTCACTCAGATTTGTGGTGGTGGCATCTGTCAACGGCTTTCCCGTTGTAGTACCACCCGAACCGCTGGATTGTGTTCCAAGCAACGAAGTTCCCACATCCTCTTCCGTGGTGACTGTTGCCGAATCGACTTCATTGTTTGAAGATGTTATGCCTGTCACATTGGTGGCTATTTCCCGCTTATCTCTTCTTATGACAGCGGCATTTAGTAATGTGACATTAAGCAGCAATTGTACGGCCAGGAACACATAAAGAAGGTATTTTGAAGATTGTGGCATATTTTACAAAAGTCAACCGCTTCAAATAGTAGATCGAAACGATGGTGAAAATATGGGCGGAGGAGGAGAATCCTATAAAATAAATGCACTTGACTGAGTTTATTGTCTTAGATTATACTGGAGTGAACACAAATTAGCCATTCGAAGATATAGTTAGCTTAGTTCCTTTGATTTGGTGGGTAGTGCTTTTGTTTGGTCAGTTGCGCACCATGAAGCCATTTTCTATTTGAATTTCAATGAACCTGAAATGAAACAAAGAGAAAAGTGTTACAAAATCAATAAACCTTTTGTATAAAAAAATTATTTGTCAATTTTGAATTGACATTCAATGCAGAAACATTTAAAATAAACGCATGCAAGCTGTCAAAATGTGTTTCTTGAAGGGTGTCATTATAAATCGTTTATGCATTTTAAATTATTTTTCTTGGCATCACACGCAATTACTGTCAAAGTATGTATACACGGTCTTATCAGAAATGAAAATAAATCGAGTAGCGAGTAATTCCTCGCTTGACCGTAAAGATATTTGAGATTTTTTTCCCGCATTAATAATCGCTATATCAGATCTGAGCTCATTCACTTCAAACGCAAATTCTTTTCTTTATAAGTTCAGCAGAGGAAATAGACGTCAAAATAAGGAGACAAACAAAGGACCTACCTTATCTACATAAGACAAGATTACAACACACAGAATTCTTTGTTTTTATTTTAAGGTTTGACAGCTTCTTGACCGAAATATTTAGGATTTTCTTTTTGTGACGTAAGAGAAAACTCAATACATTCGGGGCGGAATCATTAGCACCGAACAACAACATGCAGGAGGATTCTCTTTTTTACTTTGTCTCTTGGTACAAATACTTGCGAAGAAAACATGAAGATGTAACCCGAAATTTAGTAATGTCATATTTCCTCCATTTAATGGTGATAACTGATCTTATACATAGGTCCAGTTGTATTACTTTCCCTTATTTATTCTGGGATTTTGTTTGGTTTTGTACTATAATGAAGTTAAGTCACATTTGACAAGTTTGTCAGATTGTCATCATCAAAACACCAGCAAATTTGAGTCCAAGAAATTTGTTTGGGCTAGTTGAATATAACTGACAGGTCAAACACTGACATTCAAATGTTTCAAATAGCAATAAGTAAAAAAAGGTAAAACTTATTCAAAATAATCAATCATGTCTTTCAGATCTATATATATAAAAATCTATATATATAAAAATTGAGCCTAAAATTGTGTTGGTTTGTCGCCGATTCACGCCTTAACGCATTTACCGATTTTAACCAAACTTTCACACATCTCTGGTATTGGTCTATATGTATATCATTTTTGTGAAGTTTGTTGAAATATACTTGAAAAACGTATGCGTGTGTTGTGCGTGCTTGGAAAAACACATGAATTTCAGTACATTTTGGTTTTTGAGTGATTTTTTTAGTGATTTGACATCTCAAGATGTCCGAGTCCAAACGGACAATTCAGAAGCTTTTTCGTGACAGGTAAATACTCTCGGGAGCTTGTCAGACGTTTGCGAGTGATGGCGCAGTGGAAAAAAGCCTTAAGATGTAATTTGTGTTTTCCGAGGATCGATCCTGGGACTCCTCTTTTAGTAGTCCAATGCAGGTACCCCTAAGCCACTGCGGCTACACCAATCAATTATAATAAAACAAAATTTAAGGGCTAAGAAAAGTGTATATTTTGTAAATTTTTGGTTTAACGCGTACAAAATGACATTCAGCCAATATTCACCCAGGGAGTACGGGAACAAATATCGAAATGTTGAACAAATCGCACATAGTTGTGTAGTCCTTCACAGAGTAAACAAATGAGCGCAAGAAATTAATCATTTTTGACGTCATTTCAACAGCAAACAAATTAATTCGAAACACTTATGAAGTTGGCAACAGTTGAGTCTTGCAGAGGACAAAATAAAAAGACTGACATTAAGTTTCGGAAAATTTCAGAAATCAGTTACGAAATTAAATTAAACAACATTTGAACAGATTAAACCCGTACAAAATGCAGTATACAGAAAACGTCAGAACAAAATGGAATGGAAAAGTACAACTTTGAACTTCCAAATGTGTACCAATACATGTGCGTTTGAGTTTGACAACTAGTGGAGTTTGTTTACGTTTCAGTGAAATTTTTCAACTGCAAAAAACGCATTGCATCGCGTGGATCTATTTTTGTTAATAATTTATGTACAAATATTTTGAAATCAATCTTGGCGAGCATTTTGAATGTTTTCATATAAAATTTAACCAGTGAATGGAAAACGCTTAGAAAAGTGTCGAAGGCTACACATATTCCTATCGCACAAATATCAAAAAAAAAAAAAAAAACCAAGCGAAGTTTTTGTGTTCGATTAGCCACACGAAATCTGAAATCAGAGAGCAAATCTGAAGAAGCCCAATCGAATACCACATAAGAAAGAATGCCAATAGTGGCAATGAAGATTTTTATAAGGATTTCAGAATTCACTTTCCATTTAGTTCCTACTGACTTTATTTTTTTATATACCAACATTTTTACAAATTTGCAAACTGAGAAAATAAAACAGTCGACGGCTGACGTTTGACATTTCTTACGAGCCTGGTCCACCTCAGAATTAGTAGTCGGCGTCACAGCACAGTTTCATGAAACAAGAAATAAACAGTTTCCGAGAAAAGTTTCTATTTTTACTTTTTAACACATAAAATTAAGGAGCGATTACATAAAACGATTATGGGACTATTTCGGACATGTATTTAATCCTGCATTGCAATTTTACATTTCTTTAAAAATTTGTCCACAATTGTAAACTCGTGTGAAAAGTTTGTTGAAAATGGGTGCTTTCGCTATAATGGTTTGGGAATTTTATGGACAATAAGTCTCCAACGCTATTCCTACCTACAACAAGCTGCAAGGAACACACTGAACTTTTTACAGCTAGGGCATCAACTTCTCGATATCGATACTCGTTGCTTTGACAATTTTATTCCATCCGAAATTTTCGATGACAACATGTAAAATTGTGTGTGATCGCGATCGATGTCAATCGAAATGGCTGTGGAATGGAAATGGAAGAGAAAGTTTTGGTCCGATTTCAATTGCTAAAATAAAACACAAACCTTTTTCGAACATTCCTATATTTTGATAAATGTCCTACACATTCCTACATTTACTTTTCTAATACCAATAGGAAATGGATGAATAGCTACAAGTGCTGTCATCTGTAAAATTCTACACCGCCGATGGGATAGAGGGTGCTTCGCTTTAAAATATTTTGCTTCCATTCTGTTTTGTCATAGTCACCATTTTACGAACGCCACACGATTCAACAACTCGTACAAATCCTTAAAACTTATAATCAAAGTTCTGTTCGCGGAACTTTCAGAGCGTAAAGTTTGACGTAATGAACGAGCATCGTTCCAAGCTTACTATTTAGCAAATTATGATAACCAATAACAATGATTGATAACAATTGATCGTTTAGGTAGTGTCGCCATCTGGTTTCAAGAGAGAGAGAGGAAAGATGGAACGTTTAGCAAATCGAACGAAACTCTGAAAATATTGGAGGCGAAGTTTCTGGGTCGCGTAATCTCTCGAAGTGCCGACGTCAATTGGCCGCCAAAATCGTGCGATTTTATGCTCGATTAGGCGGCAGACATTTTATATCTCAGATCAAAATTTTAAAAGTCTTATCAAAGTCGATATACAATCGGCACAACACCAATTTGGCACAATTATTTTTTAAACTAAGCGGTAATTCCTGGCGAACTTTGGATATATGTAGTTACAAAAAAAATCGGTGGCCAATTTTGTGTCACACCAAGAGAACAACAAACCAAACAGTCACTACACGTTGCCTGTCGATACTATATCGACCAAAAGTTCCCTTTTCCACCACTAACAGTTGACGGGAGTCCTTTAAATAAAAAAAAAAACAAGTATTCAAATACAAAACCTTCGAGAACCCTCGTAGTTGTACTGTCAAAATGCAAATACAATTTCCAGTTGCCAGTGACACTTACATTCACACAGCCCTCGCAATTATGTACTTGCGTGACCTGAACTGCACTTTTACCCATCAGCAGTCACTACTTAAAAGCCGATGGCAATAATCACCCCCTCCGTTCCAATCCCACCCGACCAACAACAATGACAACTATAGTTACAATGCAGCAAGTTAAGTGCACATTTATGGTGGTGGTTTTCTATGGAAATCTTTTTTCATTTTCCATTTCCCATTTCCACATTGGATTCGATTCGAATCACAACAATTACTATCTAATAACCCCCGCGACCAGTCCGGCACACTAACTAAAGGTCTTACGTCAGGCTACAGGCTAATATGTCATTCAGATGGCGTAACCATGGACATCATGAGGGCGCACCATAATCGGAGAGTAATATTTAAAAAACGAAAGGGAATCGAAAGAAAGCCCAGCAATTTTGATCGCACCAAAGGTTGTCATAACATGATTTCTTCTGTTCTGCTCTGCTCTGCTCTACTCTTGTGTCTTGTTAGTTGCAAAAAAAATTGCGGTAGTAGGTAGTTGCCTGACTTTAATTTTCCGCTCGCCAGAGTAATTTTACAAAGAATGAGATAAATTACCCACAAATACGTGCTCGATGTTCGTTGCAACAGATTAGAAAGCCAGTAGTAATAAATTTTTTTTAAGATTTCGTCAACATGTTTGGCAATCTCAGTTAGAAATAAAACAAAGATTCCAATTTAGGTTCAAGAACAATATTCTGATTATATTGTTAGTCATTTATATCGCATTTGTGCTTGAATCGCGTTGATAAGATAACACGCCAGAGCACAATGTCATCGTATAGGCGACTGCTGAGGTGATAAATTTCAGTGGTTACGTTACGATTGGATCACATTTTGTTGCATACATCTGGGATAGTATAAAATGGAAGGCGACTGTCACAATGCATTGCATACTTTTGGTTTTTGTTGTTATGGTGGCTGTTACAGTTTGAAAGTAGGTACCTCGTAGAAGAAGACAGCCAACTGAATTGGACAGCCAGGGCCAACTAGCGCTTGTGCGTCATTTTCATACCGAAACTCATTTGAACTTTTGGCTATGTCGGAAAGTGATCGTGTCAGCGAAGTTGCTTAATTTGCCATCTGTAGAGGAAATGCTCTTTTGTTTCGCCACTATTTCAGTGGAAGAATACGATTTCCAGCTGGAAAGCATGCGGGTGTCAAAAAATTGTATTTATAAGGTCCGGGGATCTACAGGGTGTCCTATAATTCACTATCATTCAATTTGAATTTTGCGCCATTTAATAGTACAGTGATGCCAATGGAAAAAAAAGATAACAATATGACAGCTGACAGTTCGGGGTTAGTAAAAATTGAGAGCTATACGAAGGAAAAACGCATTTTCATAGTTGAGCAGTATTTTAAAAATAATGAAGGTTTGTCAGCTGCAGTCCGCAATTTTCGCGTATTAAATATGGCCGTCATAGTGATTAAAAACCATAAACTGTGACGAGAATAATTGAAAAATTTTAGTGAGACTGCAAAAAGTAGAATCCAGTCAACGCAAAGTGTAAAAAATAAAGCAAATAATTCATTAACTGATTCGATTTTCTTTTCAAGCAGGAGAAACAGATTGCAAAAGAATTTAAAGGAAGCCGATAGATAAATTAAGACAAATAGTACTCTTGTACTTGAGCAAAACTATTTGAATTGAATCTGATGCAATTGTATTACTGAACAGAATCGAAAAATTTGATATGCTTTCGTCGAATGGTAATGACATCTGTCCTCTTTTTGAAAACTTTAAATGCGTACAGGGTACGCCATCTTTTATGTCGGTCAGGGCCGGACCAACCATATGTGCAAGATGTGCAAATGCACAGGGCGCCAAATTCTGGGGGCGCATTGTTAGGAAAGAAAAATTAGTTTTATCTTGCTCGAACAAATACTACACCATTTGCATTTTAAACAAAAAGCTTGTTCAAATAAGCCCAAAATAACAACATCCGTCACACGTGTGCTGAATTATTTCTTGCACATTAACTCACATCCCTTACAATGCTGCAACTTCAAGGAGAATCTAACTCAAAATATAAAAAAATAAAATATTGCACTAGGCCTATGCAATTAATTTCTTACCTACCTAATCTGAAAATATTCCACCCTGTTCGTATAGGTATATTTCTTTCACATCCTCTTACATTTTGCAAAAGAGTCTAGTTCAAAAATCTCAAAACAAAAAAGTCTCACCTCGTATGTGCAGGTTTTTTACTTTGCACGTATGGGATCGATGTGGATCGGATAGGATTTCTCATCTACGAAAGAGAAATTTCTCTTACAGCTACAAAGAGAGCAAGCAGCTTTGGATTGTACATTGTATTTTATGGAAATATAGTATTCTCTTCCACTGAAAAAATTAAAGCTGCGAACTGCGAGGGATGAACGCATAGTGGAATCGTTTTTACACAGGCGATTCTGCCTTCTGCATAAGGAATTTCTTTGGCTCTGAATAATGAAATTTTTATTTTGTTTTATTTTTTTATGCTGTGTGCAAATATGAAAAAAGGGCGCTTTCTGTAAATCTTGCACAGGGCGCTAGTTTGGCTGGAGCCGGCGCTGATGTCGGTATGCAAACATTGAATGATTTTGACATTTATCAACTGATTGACTTGAGTTCACAAGTTTTTAAAACAATTTTAATCAAAAATCGCTTCACACCGAATGATCGCGCCGCCGCCGCGCCGCAATAATGACTGACTAATGAGTCGTTCAGTTGTGTTCGCTGAACGTTGAAAATATCATTTCCAACAAGCACTGTCTGACAACACTATTCGTCGGTGGATGTGAGCTCATAATGTCTGCCCACAAATGTGTGATTAAAAAGGTCTGGACGATTACTGGTTTCAAAAAGATGGTGGGGCAAGTCACAGTGTAAATCAAACAATGCAGTTTCTGCAACGAAAATTCCCTGGGCGTGTGCTGTCAAAGAATGGCAACACTGACTGGCCATCCATATCTCCAGATATGTCGTTTTCAAAAAACTAGTCCAAATATATTGTAAAGGACCAAATGAAATAAAAATATCTCATAATGTAAGTAGAAATGAGGACAAGACTAAGTACATGCTATCAACAAACAAACAAGCATCTGTCCACCGCCTAGGACAGAACGTCACTATTGACAGCAACAATTTCGAGGTAGTTAAGGAGTTTATCTACCTCGGAGTAAACATGAACTCCACAAATGACATCCTAGTGGAGATCCGGCGAAGAATTACCCTAGGAAACCGCTGCTACTTCGGTTTGGCAAAGCAATTGGGTTCAAAACTCCTAACTCGAAGGAAAAAATGTATGCTTTACAGAACCCTTATCCTGCCAGTTCTGCTTTATGCGCCGAGTGCTGGACGATAAGCAGGAAGGGAGAGCTGATACTGGGCTCCTTCGAAAGAAAAATTCTTCGGCGGATTTTTGGTCCTGTGTGCGAGGAGGGCGAATGGAGGAGAAGATACAACCGCGAACGCTATGAGCTGTACCAAGATGTGGATGTAGTCCAAAAGGCCAAAATACGTCGACTACATTGGCTCGGCCACATCGAGCGAATGGACAATAATGCTCCAGCTAAGAGGATCTTCGAATCCCAGCCGCCAGGTTCGAGACGACAAGGAAGACCGAACCTCCGTTTCAAAGACCAAGCCATCGCGGATGCCAGAGCGCTTGGTCTGGATAACTGGAAGCAGCGTGCCCGAGATCGCAGAGGATGAAAGGCTGCAGTGTCTCAGGCAGAGACTCTCCACGGGTCGGGAGCCCGTTAAGTAAGTAAGTATAATCGGCCTTACTAATAATCAAACACTAATGTCGACGATTAGCTGGTTGCCAGCTTTAGTAAAAATGTACAGCATTAGTGAAACGGTACCAATAAACAATTAGACCTCCACATTTTCTAGTGCGACAACATTCTTAGAAACTATTACATTTTTTGTCATCGCAGAATTCAAATTTCATAATTTGTTTTCGTGAAAAACAAGGTCAATGGTTTATTTCACAACGAGGATTTTATTCCAAAAAAAAGAAATATTTAAATTGCAAATTAATTTGCCCAACAGATTTCTTTTAAAGGCTTTTTGAAGCTTATTATAAGCAAAAAACCAAACGGAAAATAGGAAATGCTCAACATATCCGCTGATCTGTCAAATATCGCATGCAAATCAGTAATGCCCTATTGCTCGATCGGACACAATTTTCGGTACTTTTTATAGTACTCTTTCCTTTGTTTTCTAATACTTCACGATTGATTTATGAGTGAATTTGTGTCGTAATAAGGTCTCTTTTAAATTTTACAATAAACGGAACACAGTTTATTAGAATGCTTTGATTTATTCGTTGGCTGATAATGCAAATCAAAACTTATTGGTAGTCTAAAGATCACATTTAGATCGTAAGCAAGTGAATATTTTCGAAAGAAATACTAACTTGCCTATTCATTTCCGTTTGAAAAACAGTACTTGCAAAAGTATATGGAGGTGTGGAAATAAATACAATTTGATCTTTTAAAAATTTCACAGCTTTATTACCTAATTCGGAAAAAAAAGTATAAAGCCTTGGACATTCTTCTACATATACATAAACTGTCATGTGTTCTCCTAGATGAATTCGCACCAAGTAATACAGAACTTTGTACTACCTGATATTCCTCCAGCAGTTCCCAAATTTATTATTTCGCATGGATTTTGCTGAATGCTGACAATTCTTCTATCTATATTTTCCGCGAAATAAACCTTTTCACAACAACCATTTCCAGACCAATATTTGAAATCTTCATCCAAAATCTACCTGTCGCCTCTAAGGTACTGAGAATTGTAAAAAAAAAGGTATTCAGGTATGAGCTGTCCAATATTAAATGAACAGATATTTTATTCTCTTAGCGACTACTCGCAAGAAATTCTTGGAAAGATCCCAAACTTATATCAAATTTATTTTAAGCATGCATTCGTTACAAACTAAAATGAAAATCAATCATAAAGCAAGCACTAGCGGTTAAACAAGACAAAGCAGAGAAAAACACTGACCATTTCTTTGAATCAAAATATTTGAAGTACATATTTTAACCCAAATATTAATAAACGCTGCGTAAAAAGTTATCAACTCGTTATTCAGCAGTTATGTCATTTTTTGTATGCTATCTGATGCAAACAAAAATGCATAATTTTCAATTTTGTGCATACATTTGTACAAATTTGTGTTTGCTGGACTTAAAAACCACTTGCATTGCTGTAATTGCAACGAAGAAAATCAGAAAACATTTACATTTACTAAAATTAGTTTATAATTATAAACGGTCAGGCTGAACAACAGCGTATGTATATTTGCTCCTATTACGAAATTCCATACCATCATTTAGGATAGTTGGGCAACACTCCTCTTCAAAATGACATTTCGGGAGGATTTATTTAGCTAATGCCCGAGATAAACATGGGTTTCTGAACATTAACATTTAACCCTACAGTTAGCGATATTCTGGCAACTATATTTGTTTATTGGTAAAGGGATTTTGGAAAGTGTGGGGTCTTTGCATAAACTGCCAGACTTAAGTTGATTATTGGTAAGGCCGAATGTAAGTAGTCTTAGTTGATGTTGTATTTGGCAGCATCGATCGACTTTCTATAGTCGCCTACTAAGCTGTCATTCGGCCTTACCAATAATCAACTTTAGTCTGGAAGTTTACGCAAAGACCCCACACTTTCCAAAATCCCTTTACCAATAAACAAATATAGTTGCCAGAATATCGCTAACTGTAGGGTTAAATGTTAATGTTCAGAAACCCATGTTTATCTCGGGCATTAGCTAAATAAATCCTCCCGAAATGTCATTTTGAAGAGGAGTGTTGCCCAACTATCCTAAATGATGGTATGGAATTTCGTAATAGGAGCAAATTTACGTACGCTGTTGTTCAGCCTGACCGTTTATAATTATAAACTAATTTTAGTAAATTGTAAATGTTTTCTGATTTTATTCGTTGGAATAAAACAATGCAAGTGGTTTTTGAGTCTAGCAAACACAAATTTGTACAAATGTATGGACAAAATTGAAAAATAATGCATTTTTGTTTTATTTATAAACATTTACCCCAGTATTAATAAACAAAAATGTGCACAAGTAAGTTAGCTAGTAGGCATCAGATAGCATACAAAAATTTTACATAACTGCTGAATAACGAGTTGATAACTATTACGTAGCGTTTATTAATATTTGGGTTAAAATATGTACTTCGAATAGTTTTATTAAAAGAAATGGTTAGTGCTTTTCTCTGCTTTATCTTGTTTAACCGCTAGTGCTTGCTTTGTGATTGATTTTCATTTTAGTTTGTAACGAATGCATGCTGAGACCTGAATACCTTTTTTTTACAATTCTCAGTACCTTAGGCGGCAGGTAGTTTTTGGATGAAGATCTCAAATATTGGTGTGGAAATGGTTGTTGTGGAAAGGTTGACTTCGCGGAAAATATAGATAGAAGAATTGTCAGCATTCAGCAAAATTCATGCGAAATAATAAATTTGGGAACTGCTGGAGGAATATCAGGTAGTATGTGCGAATTTAAGATGTACAAAGTTCTGTATTACTTGGTGCGAATTCATCTAGGAGAAAACATGACAGTTTATGTATATGTATAAGAATGTCCAAGCCTTTATATTTTTTTCCCGAATTAAGTAATAAAGCTATGCAATTTTTAAAAGATCAAATTGTATTTATTTTCACACCTCCATATACTTTTGCAAGTACTGTTTTGCAAACGGAAATGAATAAGCAGGTTAATATTTCTTTCGAAAATATTCACTTGCTACCGATCTAAATGTGATCGTTAGACTACCAATAAGTTTTGATTTGCATTATCAGCCAACGAATAAATCAAAGCATTCTAATAAACTGTGTTCCGTTTATTGTATAATTTAAAAGAGACCTTATTACGACACAAATTCACTCATAAATCAATCGTGAAGTATTAGAAAACAAAGGAAAGCGTACTATAAAAAGTACCGAAAATTGTGTCCGATCGAACAATAGGGCAATACTGATTTGCATACGATATTTGACAGATCAGCGGATATTTTGTGCATTTCCTATTTTCTGTTTTGTTTTTTGCTTATAATAAGCTTCAGAAAGCCTTCAAAAGAAATCTGTTGGGCAAATTTATTTGCAATTTAAATATTCCTTTTTTTAGAATAAAATCCTCGTTGTGAAATAAACCATTGACCTTGTTTTTCACGAAAACAAATTATGAAATTTGAATTCTGCGATGACAAAAAATGTAATAGTTTCTAAGAAAGTTGTCGCACTAGCAAATGTGGAGGTCTAATTGTTTATTGGTACCGTTTCACTAATGCTGTACATTTTTACTAAATCTGGCAACCAGCTAATCGTCGACATTAGTGTTTGATTATTAGTAAGGCCGATTGTTTCGCGGCCTCGTGCGAACACTCACATAACCTCTGGATGCAGCTGAAACAGGTCGCAATTATTTAATTGGTAGTTTTAGAAATACATAATGTAAAACAGTTTAAATAAAATCAGAATGATTATTTTGAATACTGAATTCTTCAGTTGATGAAATAAAACACGAGATTTCTTCAAACGTTATAAAGATGAACTGGGGTCGAATCACGTCGTCCGTGAACGAGCATTACGTGACAGAATTTGTTTTTGTTTCACAAGTAAAATCGACTTAATTCCGTGAACATATAGCTCGTTCATGGAAGTGGCGATTCAACCACTGATTTATTTACTGGTCGAAGAATTAATGATTCTAATTGCAAAAATTCACTGATATTCTTTTCGCAGTTGACCAATTACTTGACATTTCAATTTTGACAGCTTATAATATAATTGACAAAAATTCAAGGAATAATGGGCAAGTTATATGAATATTTTTAGAGTTAACATTAACATTGGCATTAACATATTGGATTACAACATGTGCAAATCGGTTGTTACTTTTTCCCGAGTTATTCAATATTCACATACCGACATAGAATATGGCGCACCCGTTATATGTTGTGAAAGAATTTGGCTATAGCCATGCTCCAAGTTAAGTTCTACGTTTTTCTAAACATTCCACACGAATTGGGTGAGTAGTTTTAACGTGGTACGTACTCAAATCTACATACAAAAAGACAAACTGTACAATTTTATACACAGACACAGATTAGAGTACGATAAGTTTCAGCAAACCCCGCTAATTGCTTAAAATTAAGTCAAATGCGAATCTTAAAAGCGCAAATTTGACACTTTTATAATAAAAAAAGTGGAAACGAGGGACAATCTCAAAAAATGGGAAAAATCTCTGAAAAAAACTTGAAAATTCTTGTTTAAAAGTTGAGACGCATTTTCCTTACAAGCAAATTTTTCGGTTTAAGCCTAGTATGCTGTTCCAGGAAAGCTAAAATAAGCGCCTCTCCAATGTTTTTCTCCATCACTTCGCTTAGGTTAGGTTAGGTTGATGGGTGGATGCTCCAGAGTAACCCTGCAGCACCCCACTTAGGTCCTTGTGGACCCATTGTGATACCCTTGTTGAGGGGTTAGCCGATGTCGTTGGCGATGAAATTTTCCTCCCTCACATTACTCGACTTTGTCCAGCCATCCTGATAAGTTTATGAACCTGGAAAGATCAGATAGAGAGACATTCGAAAGTTCATATACGTCTTGGAAGTAGTATCTACCAAGTGTTCTATATCTCAAGTGACAAAGACTGGGGCATTGACAGAGGAAGTGAGGTGTATCCTCATGTACCTCTTCGTCTTCACACCCCCTACATATGTCGTCATTCTTGAGTTTCAGTTTCATTGTATGGTTTCTTAGGAAGTTGTGACCCGTTAGGGCCCCTACCAGTTTATACATCGACATTCTATCAAACTGCATGAGTTTGCTAGTCCGACTTGGATTGTATTCCGGCCATAGCTTCCTTGATAATTCGCAGGTAGTTAATTCTTTCCACCTGTTGTTGGCTTTCATTCGGATCTTATCTTCCACCCTCTCTCTGAGATTACAGAGTGGTGGCCTGATAAATTTGATCGCACGATCTTGATCCATAGCGGATCCATTCCTAGCCAGTTCGTCAGCTCTCTCGTTGCCGGTTTTATCCCTGTGTCCAGGAACCCAGCATAAGCGCGTGATGTGCTGCGAGCAGAGAACCTTAAGCTCTTCACGGCAGCGGCGAACTAGCTTTGATTTAATTTCAATAGCAGACACTGCTTTTATAGCCGCCTGGCTGTCAATGAATATGGTAATATCATCCCTTGGTATTTCCAACATTGACACCATGTGGGCAGCTTCGCCGATAGCCAGAACCTCCGCTTGAAACACACTACTATGGTCAGGTAATCTGATCGAGTGATGTATATTCAATTCTTCAGAGAAAATTCCAGCACCTGTTCCACAGTCCATCTTAGAACCATCTGTATAGATGGATATCGATTTCCTTTTTGTGGGTTCATCTGTGTTCCATTCTTCTCTGCTGGGAAAATAGCAAGAGAATGGTTTATCGAAGTCAAGGTAGGGAGACAAGTAGTCAGAACTGACAGCATCTCCCATATATTTGTTCAGAATCTGTGCGTGTCCCATTTTATAGGGTTTCCAGCTTTTGGATTGGCTGATCCTAAGGGCACTTTTGGCTGCAGATTCTTGCATATAAAGATCTAACGGTATCAGGTTGAGGATTGCCTCCATTCCAGCCGTAGGTGTTGTCCTTATTGCACTGGTTGTGCTAATACACGCTAGTCTTTGTATTTTGGTCATTAATTTGAGATTTGATGCTTTGTTTGTGGCTTGCCACCAAACTAAGCTTCCATACGTGAGTATTGGACGCACAATAGCCGTATACATCCACAAAATTATTTTAGGGTTTGGTACCCACCTTTTGCCGAAGATTCGATTACATGCGTAGAAAGCGTTTGCAGCTTTCTTTACTCTTTCATTGACGTTCATTTTCCAGTTAAGCTTCCTATCTAGGATTGTACCCAGATATTTAGCACTCCCGGCGACCCTGAGGGGTATGCCTTCAATATTTGGAGGATCGAAGTCCGGAATCACTCTTTTGTTACAGAACAAGACTAATTCAGTCTTCTGTGGATTGACTCCAAGACCGCATTGTTTTGCCCACATATTGAGTATCCGTAATGCGTTTTCTAGCAATTCGCTTATGGTAGGTAGGAATTTGCCTGTAGCAAGTATTACTACATCGTCCGCATAAGCGGTTACCTTGACCCCTTTATTTTCGAGTTTCACTAGTATTTCATTTATGACAAGGACCCAGAGTAAGGGGGATATGACTCCTCCTTGTGGTGTACCTCTAGAGGCTGTCACTCTAAGGTCAGTGTCACCTAGTTTTGCATTAATTTTCCTTTCATTAAGTAGGCTTTCAATCACGTTGATAAGTGGTAGGTCAACGTTGGAATTGAGTAGCGCTCTCTTTACTGCGCACGTTTTGACATTGTTAAAAGCTCCCTCAATGTCTAGGAACGCGGCTAGTGTATATTCTTTGTCCTTTAAGGACTTTTCTATGATGCCGGTGACCTCATGTAACGCGGTCTCAACTCCTTTACCTTTAATGTAAGCATGTTGTGCCGTTGATATCATATTGTCAATCCGACTGCGGATGAAAACGTTTAAAAGCTTTTCGAAGGTTTTCAGGATAAAGGATGTTAGGCTTATAGGCCTAAAGTCCTTCGCAGCCGTGTGGCTGGACTTGCCTGCCTTCGGAATAAAGACGACCCTTACTTCTCGCCATACCTTGGGAATGTGACCGCATTCCAGGCAGCGTGTGAAGAGTCTCATCAGGGCTGGTATAACTATTGACCTGGCTTTCTGGAGCATGATCGGGAAGATTCCGTCCACCCCAGGTGACTTAAATGGTGCAAACGTATCGATCGCCCATTTAATTTTTTCTTCGGTTACTATACCCCCTGGAATTGTAGCAGAGGTATTTGCTATGCTTGAAATAGACTGGACGGTTGTTGCTGGGATGCAACCCGGAAAGTGCGTCCGTAGAAGCAGACTTAGAGTCTCTTCAGAGGACTGCGTCCAGTTACCACTGTTGTCTTTTAGATATCCTGGAACCGCAGGTTCTTTGGATAGGATCTTCCGAAGTCTAGCTGATTCCCTAGTGCTTTCTATTTCATTGCAAAACTTATGCCAGGCTGTGCGTTTAGCACTTGTGACAGCACTTTTGAATTTACGTTGACCGGCTTTGTATAAATCCCAGTCTGTCTGTAAGTTAGTGCGTTTGGCCAAATTGAACAGAGATCTAACTTTCCTTCTGATTTCAAGGAGATCTTTGGACCACCACGATTGAGTGTTTCTATTCCTTATTGTCCGTAGAGGACAGGCTATATCGAATGCATTGCTTAGGATTTTATTTAAACTATCTGTGAATGCATCGATTTCGTCTGGTGATCTCATTTCTTGGTTCTTGAGATTCTGACTATTCCTCACAGCTTCTGAGACAAAAGTGTCCCAATTGGTAAGTCTTGGGTTTCTGAATTTACCTCTACCTACTAACTGTTCGTCTACTAGAAATTCTATAATTCTGTGATCTGAGAAGGATGGCTCAAGGGAGACTCTCCATTCCTTCACAGTTAGAGTTTGTGAGTTACTGTAGAGTGTTAAGTCTAACACCTCACGTCTATTCCTAGTTACGAAGGTCGGCTCATTGCCAATGTTAGCTACTAAGAGATTGTTGCTAATTATAAATTCTAAGAGGGACTCACCTCGTACATTTATGTCCGTACTTCCCCAGAGCGTATGGTGGGAGTTAGCATCACAGCCAGCAATCAGGTCCCAACCCTTAATGTTCGCTTAATTTTGACAGTGTAAGTTCCGTAAAAAAAAGATCTGTGTTGGTAAAGTTTATTGACTTGCTACTGTTAATTTGCTTTCGTTTGAAATTTATGCGAATACCGATATTTTCTCTGATCTGTCAAAATTTAGCTGTGGAAAAATGTATTTTACATTAATACGCTACTTCAATTCTGTAGAGATTTTTCGTACAGTGGCTAACAGATTTTGCTTGAACTGCGTAGGTACTGCTTGGCTTAACCGCTTTGCTTAATTTTTATCTTCGGAGACATTTTTGTATGGGGGCTTAATTAAAGCGCGAGAAGCATACTAGGCTTTACTCAGAATGAAATGTTGATCCTAAATATGAAACAAAACAGCTCATTGGACGTCGACGTAAGAGTTTTTGTGTGTCTGAATGCATTCACTCGTTTTCATATTTTCTCTATGCATTTACAACATCACGCACACTCATTCTTGCACGGGGCGGGTCATAGCTCATAGAGATCCGTCTGTCCGCAGTCAATGCCAATAAAGGCGTAAGAATGAGATCACAAATCATATGCGCAAACTGTCATGGATGTTCTGCCCATAATTATAGATACACAAAACGGAAATAAACCCAAGTTCCGACGACCAGCATGTCTGCAATTACTTGAAAATGTTTCCATTACTAATTTCAAACACAACAAACAATGAGAGTGGTAATAAGTTTCAGTAAATTTAACCAACAATTCATTAATCAGTTATATGAAATAAATAAATTATTGTTCGTTCATCACTGCGGAAGCCATTTTGATTTTAAGAAAGCCAAATTTGTATCGCTTTAAAAATATCAACATGCTGATGCTGAACTTTCCCATAATTCCTACCACGTAAACAAGATGGCCGACCAAAAGACGTGTCACGTATTTTTGCGTCTTAGGTAATACTGTCCGTTTCAGTCAGACGGCTATGTAGTGTTGGGCATCCTTTTAAAATTCCTTGCTAGGAATGTGTAATGTTGTAAATGCAGTATAATAGAAAAGGAAATCAATTCAAACTCAAACTTTTCTATGATTCAATTAACTGATCTTTGCATAATATACATGTGTGTTTTTATGTTATCTACCTATATATATAAAAGAAAGTGACGTTAGTTACTACGCTTATAACTCAAGAACGCCTGGACCGATTTCGATGATTCGCATCAATTCGGACTGGTCTCCGGCCAAACAAGAAGAATACCCAAGAAAATTCCAGAAGAATTCCCGAAACAAAAAATTATGAAGAAAATTAATTTTCCCATACATTTTGTATGGAGCGATTTTACGACGCTATTTTCATGATAGATGACGTTTATGTTTACTTTACGTTGTGACAATTTCTTTTTTTTACAATTTTTTGCGACAATTATTTTTGTACCAAATTTGTGTGACAATTGTTTTTGTACCAATTTTGTTTTGTCACACATTAAAAACGAACATGATTTCAAATGCCGGTTCCGGTATTGCCAGTATATGGCGTTTTGTGCATCAAATTTTGACAGCTGATTGAATTGCACAGTCTTTTTCTACTATTGTGTGTGCTGTGCAGACGTGCGTTGCGATTTATCAAAAAATTTTTAAGTGTTATTAAATTTTTATCAGCTTTCAATTACAATTATTCAATTTGATTTAATACATTGTTTTGAAACGATTTTTTTATGACTTTTCACGCGTGTTCACAGATAGGAAATCTAAAAGCGAATATAAATTAAATAAATGCGGCGAAATTGGGCAGGAGCGCTGGAGCTTAGTTTATGAACAACATTTGAACAAGGTGATAGGTGATAGTCATTTTTGTAATAGTCAAATACGTAAGGTGATCACAAAACAACTGAACAAATTTGGCATCACTTTGTTATTCCAAAACATAGTTTTGTTGTCAGTTGTCACTTGCACCGAAAATTAAAGGTAGTCTTGATATAATCTTAATATTATAAATGCGAAAGTCAGATTGTTTCCTTTTCACGGCCGCAAACCAATTTTTTTTTACAAATTTTGGTACCTAAAGGGATAGATGGGACCCCTGAGAATGACATAGGCTACTTTTTGTCGCGAAGACAAAACGTGAAGAGGATGAAGTTTCTCAAGTTAGGGATAATAAAATTCATCATGGGTATCTATACTTTTGGTAAGAAATAAATATATTATTGCTGCGTATTTTACCAATGAATTTAAATGTGTAGGGCTGATTGGTTGGATTGAAAGATAGGATAGTTTTGGACCCGATAAGTGGCGATGTTGTTGATATGAATATTTTAATTGAGTTACTCGAAGTACTATAATTCTACGCAGACGAAGTTGCGGGTACCAGCTAGTTTGTTAATAAAAACGACAATTTTTTTTTCCCAAAAATAAAAAAGAGTAACTCTTTTGAATTTAAAGGAAAACGAATGCCTTTGCTGATATAAAAAAGGGAAAAACAGACTTTAAAGTTGGAAACACTGCTTGCGCGGCCCCTACTCCCAAATTTAGCAATTCAATCTGGCCCAACGCACGTCGTCGCCCTCCCAATTATTCAATCGATTTCAATCTCAGAATTCTTAATTAATCAAACACGCGCCAACTGCTCCACTCAATAGCAAGTAGCTGCGCAAAATACCCGCCCATTAAAAGTCTACCAACAGAAAAAGATAAACAAAATGTTAATTATTTGAATTGACATCGATAACTGCCACCCCTGAGTCAATTATTACCAATATCCAACCCATACATCACATCAGGGAAGTAAAAGTTTCCTTGCTGCTGTCATTTATTCTGCGGAACTAATCTTGAAGTGTCCGCGCAGCAATATGAATCCATGAATGCAAAGTGAGTCTCAATGCCAAATCAGTCACCCAGTTGGCCACTTATAGACACAGACAGGTGACATGTTCCACTTTGGCGTAGCCTATTGCCTAACAAACTAGTTCCCAGCATGACAAACAGGCGACAACCTCATATGCATAAATAGCTGCGGTGAAATGCTGTACACAACGGATTCCCCAAAAGACGCTACACATCGGCTTTGGATAAAAGATGCTCGGCGCTGTCCGATTGAGCCGTAGCTGTGCATACGCTTTCTAATAAATTACAAAATCATTGATTTGTCGTTTTCCTCTTAGTCGTCGTGTGCATAAAATGGAAAACATCACACCGAGCAATGATAAATTCCAAGGGCATAGCTGATTAGCATAAGTATCGCATAGCCACACCAGCCAGCGTATTATATCACTCAGCTCGGCTAATAAAGCAGACAAACAGACCGACTCGTTTTGCATTTTGTTTGCATTTATGGGCGGCTTTTGTTTGAGTGCATCGTGAACTGGCGACTGGTGCTGATGGGCTCGTTCGTAAAAAGATAGCAACACGATTGGATGCATTTTCCCAAGTGAAACACGTTCCACATTCGGTTTTACCTTGGCGTTGGCGTATTGGATATACTGTTGCAGATGTTCTTGAAAAGCGAAACGCCACTAGAAAGGGAATTAGGCACGAAACGGCTCAACCAATGATGATAACATCGATTGGCTGTAACAGAATCGAATGTAATCGGTATTGAGGATAAGGTTCTAAGAAAAATATAACATTGAAGATCTGAAATATTGAGATGGGCATGGGAATGTTCGGAAAGTCATTGACCCACAGAGCAGAAGATCTGAAGATGTTGCATAACGAAGTGTAGTTCATATCAGAGGCGCGCCATCTGAAGTGTGGAAAATATTTTCAACTTTCTCGTATATATTAAGAGAAAGACATGTTGTAGTATTAACGTCTCTAGTGTTCCTACTTTTTCGGGGCCATTTTTTGTATGCGATTACTTTTACCAGCTTTTTTTGAGCATTTTGTATCGACAGCTATTAAAATAAAGTACACGACTGGGTCGCACGAAACGTTCTCGTTTATCGATTGGTTCAGAAGCCACCGTACATAAAATATAAAAATAGTTAGTGTTAGTTGTTGTGCCGCCGTTGTTTGGGGGAAAGAAAAAGGAGAATAAAGATCCAATGATGATTTCATTTGCT
Organism: Cheilosia impressa; assembly: GCA_948293265.1. NCBI lineage: Eukaryota > Metazoa > Arthropoda > Insecta > Diptera > Syrphidae > Cheilosia > Cheilosia impressa. The sequence goes on from OX411880.1 coordinate 15,798,888, forward strand.
GAAAAATTATTGATAATGAATAAATCTTTCTTAAACGATCCGAATGTTAACTTACAAAACCTAAGAACTTCCCTAAACTTGGCAAACCTGTGCGGCAAATAATATCTTTTGTGTTCTAATAGGAAATATTTACAATATTTTAAATTGTGATACAATAAATTAATGATAAAAACTAACCTTTTCGGTATTACTTTTATGGAATCCAAAATGACCTAACCTGGCCGGCAACGTGTTTTACATTAGCCGTATTTTATTATCAGCGTGATCTGATCCGGATCAGATCACGATAATAAAACAATACGGATCATTGAAAAGTTTAATTTCTGAATTGTGGCGACAGTTGCGTTCAAAAACAAAGCAGATAATGAGGGGTATTACAAACTTCATATTGCTGCCAGCCATATTGCAAATATTCTGCTCAACGTGACGTCACACAAGGCACTTGACATTTCACTTGAAATATCGGGGGTGTTACCATATTTAATGGAATTTGCATAATTTATCTTTTCCAAATTTTTTTTAATAACAAATTTATTTCATATATCTACAACTATGCAACACATGAACAATATTTTGCAGCTAGCACTTGAGTTTATTTTGTCAAATTAAGGTGTGTCCAGAACAGCCAAACATTTCAGAAATGTTTATGAAGCAAATCGGACACATTTCATAAACATTTGTAGAAGATTTCTGAAATTCATTTATTAAATGTTTATGAAATATTTCAATTTCATCCTTTTTTTGATAAGAAAAAAAATATGTGGTAGGATTATAATTAGATTAGGGAATCACGCGGCACGCAATTTAATTCAAATAATTGTTCATTCATCACTTTCTCATTACGTAGGTATCCCAAGCTCTTCTTGATATTTGTATTTTATTTACAAATAATCGAAAAAAACGCTCACTTTCAGGGAAACTTGTAAAACAAAAATTATTTCCCATCACGATTGGGAAACTGTGAAACATTTCATAAATGTTTTCAAACCAGCAAAGCATTTCATACAAATTGTTTTGTTTAATAAATGTTTAAGAAATATTTATGAAATATGTAGGTACATATTTAATTGTTTATCAAGTGTTTGGCTGGTCTGCATATACCTTTAAAGAACGGAAAAAAATAACTCGGAACTCGAATGCGAAAAAATCAATTGATTTTTTTTTTCCACTTTCTAGTCTGGCAACGTGATTGTGTGGCTATCGTTAGCAGGCACACCAACACTTAAAAATGAAACAAGCCATCTAGTGGGAAATAGTGGAAATAATTTTCAGATCATGTTTCATGATCTCGATGAGAAGCAGGATCATGTGCTGTTGTTGTAATTGCATGTAAATCGATGATCTATATGGATCATAGCTGATAATAAAAAACAGCTATTGAATCACACTGACATTTCCCTTCGTTAAAATAAAAGAAAGAGACAGTAGTAGCTACGTATTCAATTCAGGCAATTAGGTTGCTGCATAAATTCAGGTTATTAGATTACCGCACAAGTTTGGGCTACTAATTTACAAAAGTTATTACAGGGACTAAGAAAAAATAGGTAGTTCATCGGCTCGATGACATTAGTTTTTATAAGTTTTAGCTATCAGTAACGGGCAATTTTCACATGTTCTGGTTAGAGAGTTATTAGCTCCTACTGTACGTGTACTGTCTTATAAGCTGTTGTAACCATGGAAACTTTGTGACTATGGCAACACTTCTGATTGTCATCGACTAGAGTCGACTTATAGCTGCAATCTGTCACTATCTTGTCTGTCTCAAGTTTTCATCACGCACACGCGGTTGGCCTAACCTTCTTTGTCTTTTTTCTATTGTATATTAGTTTTATTAATCATTCTCAATTCCTGAATTAAAATTGAATTATAAACCGTTGAACATTTGAGCGTGTTTCCCTTTTGATACAAATTCAACATAAGCTGTTGCACTTTACAAGACTTTTGAGTGCAAGGACCTGCTGGTTTGAGGTGTCTATGATTGGATTTGGAAGTAGGGTTCGCGATAGACTGATATCTTCACATAGATATATTATAAAAGAGTTCAGGGAGTTGTCTTTGAATTTGCATTAGCAGTTAAAAGCCGAATATCCCGATGGACTAGTGTTGCCCCCCCAACTGGTTGAAAATGTAGCGTGGCGGAGTTAAAGTGTAGTAAAACTTAGCAAAGTAAAGTAAAGTAGAAACATCAACAATTACAATTACAACAACTTCGGAAGTGTCAAGTAGAGTGTAGACATAGGGCAGCCACTTTGCGATTTGGTTATGGAAAATTTCATGAAAAGGATAATGGTCCTGTATGCGTGCTCGTGGTGGCCATTTGGCTGATGTTGTTTTTCATTATTAACGGCATACCTTCCTCTTTATTATGAAATAAACATCCGATCATTTATCTGAAAAAATGGCATTCTTCTTTGAATACCAAAATAACACCTCTTATTGCAAGTCTCTTTATTTAAGTTTGAAAAGCATCGTTCTGCAGTTGCACTACTATGAGGCAAACTACGTAACGTTAACATGTAATTACATAAGTTTGTAAATGCTGGCTTTCCTTGGAAGTTCTTGGCGCTCTTTAAATTTACCCAAAATTGCACTATAACAACGGGGCAACGCTGCGATAGACGTGTATGGAGGTGCAAATGGAGTGGGAGTTCTCCCAAGTGGTTGGAATTATTTTAAGGTGCATATTCAATAAGGTTGCGAAAAGAAGAAGTGGGTAATATTTGCTAAAAAGAAGTTTTGCTAGCTGTTATTGCATTTCTTGTAGAAGTGGGACATTAAGATTATTACAACAATATACCGTAGATATGTGAAAATAATTCGGGATTTGTGCAGTAATTTTTAAGAAATAATTGAAAAACCGATTTATTCGAATTTTTTGAGAAAAACTAAGGATGTGGGTGGAGAGTGTCTCATTTTTTAGGGGACTTCCTACGCCGCAGTCAGTCGACATACTCGATTCAACATCCTTCCCGCAGGTCGCGTTCCTGGCTGGCAGTCGATTGTTTCGTGGGTGGCGAAGTCCCATCTAGCACACCGGAGAATCAGAACAGAGGAAAACATTGAGAGGGTGAGAGTTTCTGTCTTGCGATCTCCCCGGTGTTCTGCGGGCAAACATGCAGTTGCTTTGGGCATTTCTGATCGCCCTGTGAGACGAATTCTTCATCCCAAAACTCGACGAACTGGACGTTGGTGATGTGTGGTTTCAACAAGATGGAGCCACGGCCCACACAGCGCGAGCATCGATGGATCTTTTGAGGGAACATTTCCCCGATCGTCGAATCTCCTTGAGGGGCGACCTTACGTGGCCGGCGCGCTCACCTAATTGGGCTCCGTGCGATTTTCGATTTTCCATCATTTACACCGATCGGCCTCGAACATTAAATCATCTGAAGGACAACATTCGTGAAGCAATAGCGAACATACCCATCGATATGCTTCAAAGAGTTCAGAGGAGCTTCGAAAATCGGGTATCTCAGTGTATCGAAAACGGAGGCCATCACTTGTCCAATATCATCTTTAAAACCATGTAATGAAGAATTCAGATCTACTCTTTTTGGTTTTATTTCCTTTGAAAATCAGCAAGTTTTCTTGCCGCATCCTGTATTTAACTGAAAACTGAGTACATAAAGGATATTGTTCGAGATGTAAGCATTACTTGGTTTCAAAAGTTGTATCCAATTCAAAAATGGGGTTTTCGAGACATGATCAGTTTCTAAAATAAGCGTTTTCGGGGATTCGAATTTAAAATTAGGGACGCAATAATTTGAAAACATCAATTTTACTCTGAGTTTACATTTTGGTCAAAATGGTTGTTACCATTTTCAGGTAAACTAAAGAAAACCAATTAAAAAACATGTTTTTTCAAAAATCTGAACGATAATATGTATATAGAAAAACTGAGTTTGCTATTAAGTTAGAAAATAGATTTTTGTTGCAATTGTTTTTTTTTGATAGTATTGTATTTTTTTTTCATATGGACCGTTTTTGACATATTCGAGAAATTTCAAAAGTCACATATTTGCTTTTTTTCCTTTAAGCGAAACACTTAGTATGTGGTCATGTTAATTCTGGTTTAAATCTTTAGAGCCGTTTTCGAACAAATGAAACTGGAATGAAAAATTTATGTGGGAAGTACTATTAGTATTGAAGTTACTGTGCATAACGAAAAATGGCCCCGAACTGTTCGCTCACAAACTCTAAATCCGAAGTTTGAATTAGGGCACCCGATAAGGTTGTAGGCCTCGGGAGCATACGGACAGACAGACAGACGGAAAGAACTGCGAGACCCGCTTTTTTGAGTTCCTCTATCATCGTAATGTCAGCACAGATTTACATCTAGAGTTCGAAATTGTGTACGAATGCAATATCTTAGTACGTAATCGAGAAAGTTTAAAACAGTTTTCCTTGTTTATTGTTAAAAAATAAGGGAAATTATGTAATTTTTTACAATCTGCAAAGGGAAAAGAGGCAGCTCTCAGATGTCTGTCAACTTTTCACAGTCCGAAATATGTTATGGAATAGATTGAAATAATTATCATAACAATGGCCAAATGAACCGCCAACTAAGTCTTTTGTGGATCAACTTTAAGTTCCCAGTTTGTTAAGTTGGTAGCAATGGTTGATAAAACGCCTTCTGCAACAGATCGCCGGCATTGCATATGCTACTGCATTGATTGTAATAGGTACTAGCTCAATTTAAATCGATAAAAGAAGTGAACCTAGAAAAGGGGTGAAAAAACCACTTGGAGGGTTGCCTCTAGATGCAGATACCTTTATTTGTAAATCTCCTATCCTTACTTTGAGTAACTTAGGCAATTTTTAGAGCATGCCTATTAACCAAATGATAATAATACTAAAGCTCTGACCTGCATACGTGTGGACGTTACTGAAACCCCAATGTTAAAAAAAAGCCAGATAGAGTATTCCTTAAGAATTGAAACACCAGCAACCTGACACTTCATTGGAACACTCCAGGCATAGAAATAAGTGTTGCTAGAAAGGAGACCTTCAATCCATCACTCCTAGACTCGATACTATAATTTAAACAATTGTGACGCAACCACAAAACATATATGGGGTATGAAAACCCATTGCCACATATAACCTTTAAGCGCTTTCCAAATCGTCCATCACGACAAGAACCCTGGCGCTGGGGTTCGACCTTTGGAAAGCGCCTTCGTATAAAAGGTTCCGTCTCAAAATAGATTTCTAATCAGTTCCATCAGGAAATTTGTCAAGAAATTCGTGACGTCCATTTAGAATATTAATTCCCTCGACACCAATGTTGTGCGTGCCCTTTCCATGCTGTACAAGAGTATCGCCCGGCATCGATATCTGTATCGTGAAAGCCCCGCAATGAGTTCACTTAATTCGTTTTTAATGCACACCCATATTGCCCCGAAAACCCCCAAGTAACCATATTAATCTCGGTCGGCCATAGCCACACATCAAAATGTGAACACATTCCCATCGCATATTCGAATGTACGAGTAATTGCGTCCATTTTAGGCATTACCGCCGGCCCATTACGGACGCAAAAACATCAATCTGATATCGAAATGAATTCACAAATGGCCAGACCATTTGCCTTTCGGTTATAGGCGCAAAACCCCAAATCAAATGACCACCAGAAACCACAGCCATAGCCATAAGCACCAACAAGAGGTGACACCTCACAATGGAATTCCATTCACCATAAATCATTTAGCTGTCAATTCCAATGCAGCGAGGGCATTAGAGTGGCCAAAAACATTTGCCACACAATGAAAAGTGAGCGGCAGAGACACAGACAGTGGATAGTCCCGCGATTCTCTGAGATGGCTATGAATACATTCTGACTGTTTGCAGAGGTAGTAAGGTTCTACGACATTTGCCAAAAGACACTCGTGTACACAGCAGCGCAGTGAACGGCTAATAACGACCTAAAACATAAACGTGACCGTACTTTGCAAAACGACTGTCGTTATGCTGCGCTGCGCGGTGCTGGCGTGCATAGCAAAGTTGTTTCGCAAAAGCGGAACCGTGTCATTGTATGGCATGCAAAATGGTTGCTGCAGCAGCAGCATAAGCAAAACGCTTCACCCATCGTCGTTGTCGCCATTTGCCGTTTGTCATTACGTTATGATCACATTCGACATGCTGCGAAACAGTTGAACACACAAACTAAATGTATCGTTCGCTGTTTTAACCGTGTATTGCACGACAAAAATTAACAACGAGTGTGTGTCTGTGTATAGATGAGAGTTACATAAAAGCAACACTTTGACGGATGGTTTTGTCGCATCGCCCAATGGAGAGTACACAAAGACCGAGTAAATTACTCTGTTTAGGGGTATACTCGTACCACCTTTCCTTTAAATTGGCAATAAATCTGTGCGAGAAATTTCCCCAGAAAGTTTGGAAATTAGTTAGGTTTCCGAATGCAGACAGATAAGACCGCAGCAGAGCAGCTTTTATGGCAGTTTTAATGGCGTGCTCTTTTTAAAATTCGGTTTGTCTAGAGATACACACTAATTAACTTAAAATTTAATGGTTGTGGCGGATTTCCATGAAACAGTAGCTGACCTAGACCTGAGCGAAGCTATTATTTTGCAGCGAGTTGTTTTACTTTTTGTTGAAATAAAAAAGGTTTTAGCAACCAACCTAGTACTGGGGGACAAGCGATCTTTGCGAGAGAAAACCGTGACGGTATGTGGATGGTAGCAATTGTTGCGTTGACAGTTGAACACGCAATCTAGGTAAGAGTATGTATGTAGTGGGACTAATAATCAATAAAAACTTAAATTATAAAGACTACAATTTGTAGTTTTTGATGGACGTAACGTAACACTGCCCAAATGTACATGCAACTGTCCAGACCAACAATTCAATGACAGTCGGTTGCAACTGTCCAGTCCAACAATAGAAATGACAGTCGGGTGGCTTTACACCTCGAAAAGACAATACGTTTACCTATACCTATAATTAACCAAAGGAAAGCAAAGAAATCCTTTCATTTAAAATGAAAAGATTCCAATGGCAGACCGATAGGATTGTATTTCTCTTCCGTTCCTATCGTCACGGTGACTTCAGAAGTTGGAACCACGCAGTATATGGAACTACCGGAAATGGGAGTTTACATCGATGAACTCCGTAATCTAGTACATAAATGAAAAGTATATATTTAGTACCTTTTGGTTCAAAGAGCGGTAAGTCAACACACAGTAGGCGCTGGGCGTTGCTGGATTTCCATGCACATTGGAATGGAAGGGAACGAGACAGCGGATAACCTGCGGCATAGAATTCAACTTGCTATTAAAGCTGGCAGCGCTCTGCGCGATATACAAACTGACAAATAGGAAAGTCTAAACGTAAAATTGATTGAAATCAGGACAATATAGTCGTTCTGCCAGCTTTGATTGATACAACTTACAGAAATACAAAATAGTATTCACTTCGTAGTTCGCACCGAACGCCGTCCCTGCATGGAAGACGACAAAATTTCTTCACCAGGGATGGCCTACCTCAAAAAATAAAACTAAAAACCCAGAGAACCCACCAGAGATTCGAATATTCATAAAAAGCATTGAATCTACCCCGATTGTAATTAACTGTCAACTTGACACAAGAGATCTCTAACAAAAAAAAAAAAAAAAAATGACAGACTGGTTTAACTTTAAAGAGTTACCTAAAATTTGTGTTATTGTTTTTTGAAAGATTTCTCGGTTCGGTAAAGGTTCTTCCGATTGGTTTTGTTATTTCGCCTTTTAACTGACAAAATTTAGTACAATCTCACAAGATTCAGCTAAATTTTACATTTTAAAAAAGATTTCAGTAAATAGCCCGGTTCGTTAAAAACACTCATCTGTCATAGCGACCAGTGCACGAAATAATTTTTAACGCACTGATTATGAAATTCAGCGCTTAATTCAGCACAAGCAAACCTTACGCCAACGCTGTACATTTTTATTTTTGGTGTTGGTGTTGAAGTAAAACGTTAGTTAGATTCCACACGAGTTGTAGCGCCATCTAAGTAGCGTTTGCAAATGTCAAGGAAATACTGATTAACTTCTTGACGAAGCCAAAAAGATTTATTTCTTCACGATAAGAAAGAAAGTATTACAAGAAGTAGTACACTTAATACCAACAGCACAGTATACTTATAACAAATTTTAGACTCGACTTTGAATTTGTTGAAACATAAAATGTTTATTGGTAAGCATGGCGAAATTTTCCATAAAAAATTACCCTTGTGACCTACAAAATATTTAGCGTGACGATTAAAAATGATTATCACTAAGACCCACTGTATTTACAACAATATCCGAGATACTTATAATCATTTTTAGTGTCCAGTTCACATTTTTCGAGCTCACAGTGGCGAAATTTTCAATACAAAATTGCATATGGTGACCCACAAAATACTCAGTGTGAAGGTTAAAAATGATTATTAGTTTGAAAGAATCCAGGCCTAATTTTTCAAGCTTTCACTTCTTCTCCCATGTAAATAAATACAATAAATATTGTCAAGGTGGGGATCCTTTAAGTCTCAATGCGCAGTGCTGTCAGGATGACATTTTATCAGTCAAAGGAGCTGAATGTAGTTTTACATTGACTTTACTTTCTTTCTTTCTATGCTCAGCTATAGCTGCTAACCTCACTTTGACAAACAGAGTGAATTAATTCAATTGCTTACACATAACATCTGTCAACAAGAATGTATTCTCCGGCTTACAGAATTGAAGGAGTAATTTGTATAAATTTTGTCATGTTCATTGTAAAACAAACCCTTGGGGAATTCAGCATCAAATATTTTCCAAATCCATTTCAAAATGACTCTTGCGATACACCTCTACCGCGCTGTCATTCTGAAATAAGATTTTGGTTAAAGATTCTAGAATGACAGCACAATAGAGATATACCGCTGTAGAAGTGTAGTCCGTTCGCATTCTGAAGTCTTAACTAAAATAAAGTTTGTCAATATTTCTTTCACATTAATTTCCAAATAACTTTATCATTTACCCCCCTATTAATAAACAAATGTGCACAAGTAAGTTAGCTAGTAGACGTCAGATAGCATACAAAAATTTGACGTAACTGCTGAATAACGAGTTGATAACTTTTACGCAGTGTTTATTAATACGGGGGTTAACCTTTAATGCGTGAATCCATTTAACAACACGGTTGGGTTTGCAGGGTTCAGATTAGATTAACAAACATCATGAATTAACTGGAATCACTGAACCAGTGAACTAGACGTTCTATGCAACACAGTTGAACAAATTTCTTGCAATCAAAGCCACTGACCATTGTCTCGGCCATTGTTACCTAACAGCTAAAAATTGCAAAACTTATTTTCAAATCGTCTGCTGTTTCAAAAGAGTTTCATGCGCCAGAAGATACATGTAAATAACTTACAAATTTTCAATTTAACTCATTGTCCATCTACCGCCATTCAAATGGGTTCCCTGAAAGCAAAAAAGAAATGTGTTATAAAAAAAAAAAAAAATAGCAAAGCGTAATATAAACACACAATTATGTTACAACACAGCAACTCTAGCTCATAAGAGGCTTACAGCTAACGCACACAAAGAGAAACATATCAAAATCAATACAAAAAAAAAATAGACGGCAATTTCACTGCACACCGCAATCACACTCGCTTAGTCAATGTAATAACGGCATAATACCTACTCTTTACGGAACCGGAACCATATTGCATGCAATAGCGACGTCTTTCTTGTTTATGTTTTTATGCACATTGTGCTCGTTCATAGTACATTTCGCGCAATTAACGACACATATCCGCTAATAGCTGAAGTTTTCATTTCATTGAACTCGCCCATTTGGCAGAGTGATGCTCCGAACAGTGAAACATCATAATTAGCTTCGTTCGATAATAACACAAATGTGTTTGCGGTATAATTCGAACACAAGTGGGACAATCAAAGTGACTAATTGAATGCGGGTAGACTATAAAAAATAAGAGTAGGTGCACACAATAACTTGTGTAAAGCGATGCTGCAATTACTGTGCTCCAATTCATCGCAAAAATCCCTGACAACTGCTAGGTAATTGTGCGCGGTTCTGTTCGTTCTTTTGTATAATTTGATTCTCTATTTTGAGTTCTTGCTTCTTTATTTTGTAATTGAAATCGTTTTTCTTCAAGTCGTTTTTTGTGTGTTCGAATTGATCGAATCAACTTTGAACAGTGTGCGCGCTCGGGGTATGAACTTGAAAAAGAATTACGCTTTGTAGGGGAGACTGGGAGATAATTGCCCTTTGATTTGGATTTTTTCTTTTAAGTAAACACACTATGTAACCATAATTAGTGCGGTTTTTTTTTATTTATTGGCTTAGTGAATTAATTTGTTTGGGGTAAAGTAAACTGGAACGGAAGTGGAGTAATTGTAGGTACCAGGTTAATTAGGAGAGTGATGCACTCATTGGAACTTTATAGGGAGTTGTTAGGTGATTTTCTTTGTGGACAATTGGAACAAAAAAGGGGCGTTAATTTTTTTTTTTTTGTGAAAAGTCAATGAATGAAATTTTGTTTTATTTTCGACAGGAATTTAAACCGACCTAGGAGTAGATCGCCCGAGAGATTTACAGAACTTTGAAAGCTACAAATGACAGTACATTTCGGTTGTCACCCGAATATAGGTCAATTTACATAACCTCTGCGATAGATACAAATATTGTTCAAATCGATGATGAAAAATGTCCATCGTAAGAACGCGGATATCCTACTTACTTTTACTTACTTTACGGGCTCCCGACCCGTGAAGAGTCTCTGCCTGAGACACTGTAGCCTTCCATCCTCTGCGATCCCGGGCACGCTGCTTCCAGTTATCCAGACCAAGCGGAGGTTCGGTCTTCCTTGTCGTCTCGAACCTGGCGGCTGGGATTCGAAGATCCTCTTAGCTGGGGCATTATTGTCCATTCGCTCGATGTGGCCGAGCCAATGTAGTCGACCTATTTTGGTCTTTCGAACTACATCCACATCTTGGTACAGCTCATAGAGTTCGCGGTTGTATTTTCTCCTCCATTCGCCCTCCTCGCACACAGAACCAAAAATCCTCTGAAGAATTTTTCTTTCGAAGGAGCTCAGTACCAGCTCTCCCTTCCTGCTTATCGTCCAGCACTCGGCGCCATAAAGCAAAACTGGCAGGATAAGGGTTCTGCCCTTCGAGTTAGGAGTTTTGAGCCCAATTGCTTTGCCAAACCGAAGTAGCAGCGGTTTCCTAGGGTAATTCTTCGCCGGATCTCCACTAGGATGTCATTTGTGGAGTTCATATTTACTCCGAGGTAGATAAACTCCTTAACTTCCTCGAAATTGTTGCTATCAATAGTGACGTTCTGTCCTAGGCGGTGGACAGATGCTTGTTTGTTTGTTGATAGCATGTACTTAGTCTTGTCCTCATTTACTACAAGACCAACAAATTTCGCCTGTTCTTCAATCGCCGTAAAAGCCTCTATCACGGCACGCTGGGAGCGACCGATGATGTCAATATCGTCTGCATACCCCAGTAGCTGGACGGATCTGTTGAAGATAGTGCCTTCCGTGTTGACACCTGCCCTGCGCACTATCTGCTCTAGCACGAGATTGAAGAAGTCACATGATAATGCGTCTCCTTGCCGAAATCCGGTGCATGTTTGGAATAGCTCGGAGGAACTACTTCTAACTCTACAAGCTATGCAGCGAAATCAGCGAAGTGACAAAAAACTGGTTTATAGAAACATTTAGAGCGTGTGTTCGTTACCGGTGATCGATCAACTCAGAGCACAAGTGTAGGGGGTCCAGTAACCTAAGAACCAAGTCAACTCAAGAAGTTTATATTGTTTTTTTTTTTTTTAACCACGCTAACTCAGAAGGTTTATTGACTATAGCCGGACGGCCCACTCCTGTAAGTAACTAGCCATTTATATCTCAAAATCAAGAACAGGCCCGCCCGACTTTAACATCTTTTCATACACCTTCTTTGACTTCTCACACAGCTTTGAAACTAATAGAAGCCAAAGCCAGTCTTGTTTAACATGTTTTCGCTACCGTTTCTCCGTTTGTAGATTCTTAAAAAGTGTTCAGCTTTTAACTCAAAGAAGGAGCCGAACCAATCCTTTTCAAAGCATCGAGTAACGAGTCACACTTTTTGCATGACACTTTCACTGCACAGTTGCTGCACGACGTTCCGCAAGGAAACAACACCAAAGCTTACATCCTGCTTCAGACTTCCGGTCAATTCAAATTCACATATCTTTAAGTCTTAAACGGGGCGACGATTTCATTGCACGCCATTCACTTGCACAAAACGTATTCAAGATACATTTTCCCCTCCACTTAAACACTGCGAAAGCTGTTTTCCCTCTCGAAGCCAAACAACTGCAAAACAGATTACTTCCTGACACTGATGTCTATAGTCTGGCCTGGCTAGGTCACTTACTCCAAACACCATACCCAAGATGCTAGGTTCCCTTCATTGTTATCTACCGCGCACCATCGTCCCCGCCGCCATATGAATAAACATTCAGCTATGAATGGTATATGGTTTGCATTTATAACAATGGCGTCGCAAATAATTCGTTCATTTGCGCGGCTTTTTACGTCAACCGACTTCGTCATCGGTACATCTGTCATAACCATAAGTTGCATCGCACCAGTTTGTTGGCTTGGAAAAGTTCACATGCCTTGCACCAGCAAACAACTTAAATGTGTTTCATGTTACACACGCGGCACAAACAATGTGAGTGTATATTTTTGCGCCTTTCCTGGCGTTATATTCCAGGGGGAAAACAATGAACACATGCTGCAGGTGAATGCTCCGCCGGCATAGGTAATCCGACGATACAAACTTTTACTTTTGTTAGAGCCGACCGCAGCCGCAAGCCTATTTATTCCGTCTCGGTTGTACCTACGCATAATCGCGTTAGACATTTCGAAACACAGTTTGTTTCGAATCAATTCCAATTAGCACGACATGTGTCAATGGACTCGCAGCCATTGATACGAGTATGTATGGGAAAACCAAATTACAGCAGCTATATCTGCATACCTACTTAAGCCTTCCGCAATCGTTGTACCACGGACCATGGTAAAAGTGAAATTCAGTTGCTTGGATTATTAGGTAATCCAAGCTTCGATTTGAGCTGAGGTAGTTAACATTATCCAAGGGCAATGTCAATACTCAGAAATATGTTCGCAGTTGAACCCATAACTTGCTTTGTTTAGCGCTGCTCAAGTGTTTGAATGGGCATAGAAGTTGTAAAGTGAAGTGCGCCCACAATTTGGGGGCGGACGCAATTACCGTCTTTAGTTTGCTATTGCTTTTAACTATGCTGTCATTGTATTGTGGCGCTTTTACTTCCTACTGTCATAACCGGTTGCTGAAGGTTACCTGCAATTAGATCCTTCTTGGGGTAAACAGCTGGAAGGAATTTAGAAGCTTTGTTCTCGGCGACACGGAACTAAATGAACTTTCAATCAAACATTGAGTGCAAATTGATAAATGGTATTCAGGTTATTTCCCCGTGGAATGAAAAGAGCCGTTCCAATTTCAAAATCTGTTGAAGTGCTAGTCTGCCCTGCAGTTATAAGCCAAACAATAATAAACTATGATCTCATTGGGGAAACGCCATACAAAATATTTATAAGCACTTCACAACCGCTGTACAGTTTGATCTTAGTACTCACCAGGTCTATGAAGTTTGTAAATAACATGATTTCGCAATAGGAAGACGCACAGTTGTGGTTCTCCTCAAAGTGGAAGAGGTGTTTGACACTCTGTGCTTCAAATTTATGACATATGCCATTTACTCCCCGTTTTTTTCCCATTGATTGGGCAAAATTAGCCAGTCCATTTTATCCGGGCGAGCATGAAGAGTATTTTGTAGAAAAATGAGATTTAAAAGGTTTTCCTTTAGTACAAAAAAGACTCGGCGCTTGGACATATTCTTTTTTCTTTTCAGATATATTCTGATTTCCTCATTACAGTCTTACCAATGGCAAGTTATCTTTGCAGGTTATTTGTGATTATTTATTTATTTAACTAGGCGCTAACCTGTGCATTCTTTAGTGTCCCGTGTTCGTAAGTCATTGGTATGGTTTTCCCTTAGAGGGGTGCGAGTTAAGGACCCTTAACCATATAGTCTAAGGACCATCTATTAAGATTTATCTAAAATAAACGTTAGATAACGTGTACCTACCTAGATAAGGGTAGAAAATAATAATAATAACTATGAGATAAGAAATGAAAGGAGATTGTATTGTAACCTAAAATATGTAATAAGAACTATGAGATAAGAAAGGAAAAGAGATTGTATTCGAACACACAGTAGATAAGAAAAGATAGATTAAGAATAAAGAAAAGGTTTTATTTTGAACCAAATACATAGATTACTAAGTAGGATATAAATATAAGAAACGAACACGCAAGGGGCAGTCTAGAAATAACATCGACTTAGACCACAGTTCGGTGATAATAAACTTGAACTAGTAATTAAAATAAATATAAATAAACAGGACTATAAAATCCTAAAAAAATATAATTTGTTTTAATTACGAAATATACGCGAGTGTATTTAATTGGCGATCCTGCCAGGAGACAAATAAATTGTTTATCTTCACGGAGCGGACCAAAGGAAAATCGGGAATCAGATCCACATAGTGGCACCCATCAAACGTTCCTTCATACGAAGCAACCTGAACAAAGATACATACGTATCCAACGTAAAAGTTTTATGAATAGATTTAAGAAAAGAAAAAATTTACACGACAATCGTCGCGAGATAATAAGTGAAAGTGAAAGTGAAAGTGAAAATAAAGAAGTAGTCATCAAGATGGCAGAACCAGTTGATCTAGCAACCTTAGCAGCAAGATTCTCACAAATGGAGATGTACTGCACACAGTTAAACAATAAACTGCAAGAAGCAAATAGACAGACAGAACAATTGTCTAACATAATAAAACAACCTAAGCATAACCAACCAATTGGTACAGAAATACAAATGCCTATGGAAATAAATTCAAGACAAATAGTTCAAGCACAGAGGAAAGCAGAACATCAACCTCAGCGAAACAACTATAACCCATATAATAATAACCAGCATTGGAAGAGAGGAAGAGAGGATAGCGGGCAGTATAGGCAGCCGCAGCACTATCAGAACAACAATCAACACGTCAACAAACAACAAAGGGTGAACCAGTCATCACAACTACAAGAAGAAGACGGAGACAGCATGTATGCAGAACCGGAAGAACAAAGGGTAAATAACTTAAGATTTGACCATTTAAAACTAGTTGACGGGTTGCCTTGTTTAAAATTAACATCTAGCATTTCTAACAAAACTTATAAAATATTAATAGATACGGGAGCAACCCACAATTATATAGATAAAAAATGCAATTCAGCGGAAAGAATAAAAATTAAGGAAATCAAAATTAAAACTATAAACGGGTATTCCATAGTAAATACAAAGAAAATAATTTATTTAATGAATACTAAAATAACATTTTTCGAATTAAATAATATAGATTCATTCGATATGATATTAGGATTAGAAGGTTTAAAAGAATTAAACGCCGAAATAAACTTGAAGGATATGACCTTAATCACCATGTGCAGTGACAATCAATCCGAAAGTAAACTAAACTATATCATAGGAGAAACGTTATATAAAAAAGAAATAGATAGTTTGATGAAGGAAAATATCGGCATAGGACCACTGCCCTTTACTACTACAATAGAAGCTACAATCAGAACTATAAATAATGAACCCATATGGACCAAGCAATATCCATATCCGATAGCCGACAATGAATTTGTCAATAAAGAAATAGCTAAATTATTAAAAGAAGGTATTATTCAAAGAAGTAATAGTCCATACAATAGTCCGATTTGGACAGTACCAAAAAAGGGTCTTAGTGAAGACGGAAAACCAAAGAAAAGAATGGTAATAGATTTCCAAAAATTAAACAATAAAACAATAACTGATAGATATGTGATCCCAGATGTAAACATGACAATACAAAATCTAGGAAAAGCCAGATATTTTACAACATTAGACTTGGAATCAGGATTCCATCAAATTAAAATTAAAAAAGAAGATAGGGAAAAAACAGCATTTTGCGTAAATGGAGGTAAATATGAGTTCGTAAGAATGCCTTTTGGACTCAAAAACGCGCCCTCTATATTCCAAAGATGTGTAGACGACATATTAAGAGAATATATCGGGAAATTCGCGTATGTTTATATAGATGATGTGTTAATATATTCCTCATCAGCCGAAGAACATATGAAACACATCAATATAATTTTCAACGCTCTTAACAAAGCAACATTGAAGGTTTCGGATGATAAATCCAAATTTTTCCAATCAGAAGTCGAATACCTCGGACACATAATTAAATATAATAGGATAGGGACAAATCCGGAAAAGGTAGAAGCAATTAATAATTATGCAATTCCCCGAACGTTGAAAGATCTGAGAGGTTTTTTAGGAATGACCGGTTACTATAGGAAATTTATCAAAGGATATGCAAGCATAGCTAAGCCCCTAACGATACACCTAAGAGGAGAAAATGGTCAGGTAGGAAAAAATAAGAGTAAAAATACTTGTATAAATCTAGACGATGCAGCAATTAAAGCCATTAGTAGCTTGAAAGCACATTTGAGAGAACAAGTAGAGCTATTCCAACCAGATTATAGTAAACCCTTTGAACTAACGACAGACGCATCTAACATAGCTATTGGAGCCGTCCTTAGTCAAAACAAAAAACCTATATTCTTTTTAAGTAGAACTCTGACAAAGACAGAAGAAAGTTATGGAACGAACGAGAAGGAATTATTAGCCATCATATGGGCACTGCAGAAGCTAAGAAATTATGTATACGGAGTAGCGGATTTAACTATATACACAGACCATCAATCGTTAGTATATTCAATATCGGAAAAAAATCCGAACACTAAATTGAAGAGATGGAAAAGTATAATAGAGGATTTCGGTGCAAGGTTAGTATACAAACCGGGACACCTGAATGTAGTTGCAGACGCTCTTTCGCGGCAACAAATAAATACTTCAACAATAAGTACAGTTCACTCAGAAGAGAGCTCATCTGAAGATGTAATCAAAGTAGTAAGCCAACCATTTAACACATATAGCCTACAGGTAGAATTAATACCGAACAACGAAATAAATGAAATAAAAACACAAACCGTTTTTGAAAAAAAGATAAGGCACACTATTTATTTCACAACGGAAGATGAACTGTTAGGAAATTTGAAAAAAATTCTTCAACCTAACAAGATAATAGCAATACATGCAAAACCAGAAGACATGTATACATTCGAGAAAAAGATAAAAGAAGTCTTTATACGAAATAGGTTTATACACACACCCATAAAATTGGAAGATATTACCAACCTAGAAGAACAAATAAAGATAGTGAAAGAGACCCATGAGAGAGCTCATAGAGGATTCAAAAATAACATTCAAGAGATAAATCAAACATATTACTGGCCAAGCATGAGGAAACAGGCAAAATGTTTTAATAAAAAATGTGTAGCATGCTTATTCGGTAAATACGAGAGAAATCCAGTTAGAGAACCATTGAACGACTCAGAAATTCCAACACAAGTAGGAACACACATCCACATGGATCTATACTTCAACGACAAACATTCATTTCTAGTATCAAAAGATAAATATTCAAAGTATCTGGTCATACGAGAACTAGAAACAAAGGAGAGACTTTATGATAAAATGGAGGAAGTCTTATCAAATTATTTCCCAAATTGCGAGAGACTCATGACTGATAACGAAAGTTGTTTTAACACCCAGATGGTAAAGCAAATGTGTATAAAATATGGAATCAAGAAAGTACAGACGCCAGTCTATAGATCGACAGCAAACGGGCAAGTCGAAAGTGCACATAAAACAATATCAGAACTCTCAAGGATATTTATGGTACAAAACAATACCAATCTAATCGAAGAAGTATTTAGAACAGTGCGTGAATTAAATTACACAATTCATTCCGTCACAGGCTACAAACCTCAAGAAGTGTTTTTTAATCAAGAAAAATTCAAAGATTCAAATATACACACAAAACTTATTAAAGCATCGGAAAAAGTCCTCGAAAGACTTAATAAAGGAACAAAACATAGAACCTACCAACAAGGAGAACAAATAATGGTAAGAATTTCAGGGATTAGAAAGAAAAGTAATACTAGATATATTAAAAGAATAGTAAAGGAAGACCGTGAGGACACGATCTTAACAACGAAGGGGATAGTTGTACACAAAGACAATATTAAAAATTATTCTTTCCCTGTAGATGACGAAATTAGCATTCCTCATATTACTCGTGAATGCACTAAAGCATACTCAAGGAACAACAAAAATAGAAGACGTCACGGAAAAGAAATACATACTAACTCAAACCGATGATGTTTATATATTTAATGATCAGACACATTTATTTCATGTAACAAATCTAACAACATTACTAAATTCATTCATAGAGATAATAAGTAGCAATTACATACCTACTCAGGAAGAAGAAATTTGGATAAAAAAGGCACATAATTTAGCAAATCAAATAGAAGAACATACTAGAAGTAAGAGATCTATAAATTTCTTAGGATCTGCTATTAAATTTATATTTGGTAACCCAGATCATGATGATCTTATTGAAATACAAACCAAAATAAATAATTTAATAGAAAATAATAACAAACAGAGGAAGGTAAACTCTAGATTCGAACAAATCTTAAAGAATTTCGAGGGATACAATTTAAAAGAACATATAATCTTAGAACAGGTATATGAAGAGTTACTCTTACTAACTAGAACGATAAACGCAGCAAAGAATAATGAATATCTTTCAGAAGCATTAGATATAACGGACATAAAAGAAATAATAAAACATGAGTTAGAGGAAGTTCCAATAATAAATATTTTAGAATATGCAACCATATCAATTGCTAGAACGGAAGAACTTTTTATAATAATATATAAATACCCAATATTAAAAATACAATGTAAATGCTATAAGGTAACCCCGATAAGTTTCAAATATGGGAAAATACAAACAGACGAATTAATAGCATTTTGTGAAGATTACATTAGAATAAAAAAATGTCAAAACTATTTAGGAAAAAATATTTGCGAAGAAAATATTGAAAAAGAAGAATGTATAATTCCATTATTAAAAAATAAAAAATCTAAATGTATGTAATATTAAACAAGAATATAATTTTGATATATTAGAAATAGTACCAGGAGTAATATTAACTCATGGAAATCATAAAATAAATAACGAGACCATATACAATGTGAAATTAATCACATACGAAGATACTGTAAATATAGATGGAAAAAATTATAAAAATATGGATGGAGCCATTAAAGAAATAATAGCAAGAAAACATAATAATGATTTTTTTATAAATACTGTTATAAAAACAGAAGGGCTATATGCATTCAATAATATTGATAGCCTAAACAAAATAATGATTCCATTTGAGGAACATCCTATATTATCAATTATAAACACAATCATAATCATTGTGATAATTATTGTTATAGCTTATGTAATAACGAAAATCGTTAATTTTATAATCGAATACAGAAAACTAAAAACTGAGCAAAAATTCATTGAGTCATATGAAAAAGAAATGGCAAAAATTAAAATGAAACAATTAGAAAATCGGGACGATTTTATTAAAGAAGGGGGGGAGTTAAGGACCCTTAACCATATAGTCTAAGGACCATCTATTAAGATTTATCTAAAATAAACGTTAGATAACGTGTACCTACCTAGATAAGGGTAGAAAATAATAATAATAACTATGAGATAAGAAATGAAAGGAGATTGTATTGTAACCTAAAATATGTAATAAGAACTATGAGATAAGAAAGGAAAAGAGATTGTATTCGAACACACAGTAGATAAGAAAAGATAGATTAAGAATAAAGAAAAGGTTTTATTTTGAACCAAATACATAGATTACTAAGTAGGATATAAATATAAGAAACGAACACGCAAGGGGCAGTCTAGAAATAACATCGACTTAGACCACAGTTCGGTGATAATAAACTTGAACTAGTAATTAAAATAAATATAAATAAACAGGACTATAAAATCCTAAAAAAATATAATTTGTTTTAATTACGAAATATACGCGAGTGTATTTAATTTGCGCCATCTTTTATGTCGGTATGTAAACATTAAATGACGTTGTCATTGGCCGCATTCAAGAATCTAGTTATCTTAAGTCGACTAGATTGGTCTGGATGAGATGTAACCTGAATGCAAAAATTAAATTGGTCGAGAACTTTTTCTACGTCAGGCACATAATGAGAACTGTCAACTTAGTACTTAGTCACGAATTTCTTGACTAGATTCGTCGGCTACCCCTCCATAAACGTCAACTGAAACAGCTGCTCATTTGACCGATTTCCCCCAATCAAAACCGAGATACACTTAGTGAGAGAGGTGTCAGACTTACTAAACTAGATACTTGAACGTCCACATTTATTAACCGATTGACTTGAGTAGTCATTCAAATTAAGCACAATTTAAATCACGAACGGTTCATACCGAACGATCGCGCCGAAATAGTAAGGCTGAACATTTGGATTAGTCGTTCAGTTGTGTTAATTTAACGTGCAAGACGGTGCAGCATGCCACACTAAAAATTCCCTTGACGTGTGCTGTCAAAAAATGGCCATTGACTGTCTGCTCAGATTTCCAGATTTCACCCCTTCAAACAAATATTTCTTGGGTTATTTGAAATGCAAAGTGTACGCCAGCTAGCCTTAGACCATTGAAGAGCTCAAGGCAAACATTCGTGCCGAAAGCATCGCTAGTCCGCCGGAGATGTTCGAAAAAGTGTTCTATATAACGCAGCAAAAAGGGCACATTCTGCTTTGGTCAACAGAGGCGGCCACTTGATTAATGTTGTATTCAAAAACAAGTTCATACAAATTGTAAAAGATTGTATTAAATGAAAATACCTCATATATTTAAAAATCATTAGTTTTTTTAAGCTATTCAATATTTACAAACCGTGATTAAAGATGAAGCACAAGTTATATTTTTGATCCCTGTAATCCCTAATTATTGTTAAAGTTTCCCTAAACTCTTTACAAATAATACTTTCCTGTCATGACATTCCATTTGCCCTTCTTTTACCACCTAAGTTGCCACAAAATGTCAAATTGCCCACGACCTAGCAACACTATGATAAATTTTCTTCGTACTACACGTATATCTAATCCTATCTTGACTGAAAATAGAACGCTTCCCAAGACTGTCACTGACAAAATCTAAACGCTTTGGCATAATTTAAAGCCAATCTTTTCCAAACTTCATCAATAAGGACGTTCGGATATCTAGTTCATGTAAAACGTTAACTAGATTTGTCTGGACTAAGTATACGAACTTGAATTGTTTTTTGTTTTTGTTTTCTGCTTATTTTGAGTATGCAGGAAAGATTTTCGTGAACAGATTTGTCGACTAGGTATCCCCCCATAAAAGTCAACTGAAAAACCAATTAACGTGACCAATCTAGGCCAATAAAATCTAAAATACATCAAGTCAGTCAGCTGTCAGACTTATTCAACTAGAAATCCAAACGGCCCCAATAGTAGGTATTGCATTGACTAGATTAGGCAACGAATAGCCTCACGCCCTTGGGTGACAGATTTACGTGGTGCCACTCATTTCGTGGACACTCACCATAACCACCTACCTACAAATAATTGAAGGTGAAGATTAAAAATTATAATTGCATAGCCCACTGTAAATAAACGCAGGTACCCAATTAATGCATCCAATTAATTTACCACCATCTTGTGATCAGTTCAAGCATTCGCCCCCAAAGCAAGCGCAATTGTTTACCAATTAAACAAGAAAATCCATGAACTTTGTATACACCATGACATGAAATTTCTAAACTATGAACTCAAATCGAATGAGTTCAGAAGCAGTTCAGAAATCAATTTAGCAAAGTGCATGGGCCCTGTACTTTGTGATAGAACCTCACAAACTAGCACACTGATGGGGGTCACCTTGCATTGACACCAAATCTTATTAATAAATCGTTTAAATTGAGTGCGCACTGTTGTCTACCATAACCGCTCCCAAAGAACACAGAAAGAGAGAACAACAGAGAACCAACTAGAGTTAACCACCAGCTAAACCACTAACCTACAATCGCTGCTGCAGAAAATGCAATCGTGACACACAAAACCAGCGCGCCGGCCGCCCAGCATATTATAAACAATAACGTTCCCGTGCCCATGTAGTCTACACTCTACACATAACTGAAGAAAAATTGCACCGTCTAGTGTGTGTGTGTGTGTGTAGGTAAAATAAAAGTTCTCGAACAAAACGAATTCCTTTAAACAACAAGCCAACTGACACATCACGCGGAATGTCGAATATGCCTGACACTTAAGGAACGGAACGCTTTAAAAATCTGATTTCCCAATTTTGTTTAGAATTCGTAATTCGTTTTAGCGGTAGCTGATACAGTTGTTGTTGTTGTTGTGAGTTATTGTGTAAACAAGTTGAACGGCCCTCCGATTTGACGTTAACGTAAACACCCGCCGGTAACTATAAATAGGAATATAAACTTTTGGGGCTTAAATAGAAGAAAAACCGTCGAATCTACGTCTAGTTCCGAGATTGTACGTAGATACCTACAGCACGAACTTAAAATACCAACCAGCACCACAAACGGAGCACAATGATAATAATTCGTTGCCATTCTCCTCTGCAATGGCGGTTTTGCAGAGCGAAAACATGGAACACAAATAGTTCAATGTTCAATCGTGGAAATGCAGAGTGGATTGATTTTTCGGTTTTTCTTTTTTATTTGAAAATGGCGGAAGGTGCGGGAGTGCAGGCGGCGGTCGGTATACCTACAGCCTACACCTAGTTTTTACTTTGAAGTGAAACTTTTTGCGGATCGTGTGGTAATTCACTGAACGCGTTTAATGAACTTTGAGAATAGATTATGAAATCGTTGAGAGAAATATTTTTGCTTGTTTAATGGGATTTGCCTTTTAATTTAATCGTAAATAAAATCAGCAAAATTTAGAAAGTTGGTACCCTCATTAGTCGGACCACCATTGGTTAAAATTTACAAACAAACGAGCCTACGAATGTTAAAGCGATATACCTACAGGTACAGGCGGCAATAAATTTTCAACAAATTAATGAAATAATTATGACCATGGCTAATGATTTTGGTAAGCAAAACGTAGCTTAAACTCAGCACAGCGGGATATTGGCAAAAATCATCGGAATGCGTTGGAATTAAAACAAAAACAACATCTTGCATAGGTCTCAGTTATAGCCAGTGTTGCCTGCACACGCCAATTTGGAAACTCGAACTTTTCAATGGCTCCTTTAAACTGTCATTTGGGATTTATTTATTTTAAGCTATTCACTTTAAAGTTTAGCGATTTTTAGGAATATATGAAAAATGCATACTTCTATTGCGACCATTCCCTTTTTGCATATCTAAAACTCTTTAAGCGCTTAATTGCAAATGAGCCAACTCCATTTTCATACAGTTTTTCTGAACAGACTCTCACATATCAGCAGTAAAATAATCCCAGAACTTATGCATGAATATGGAAATACACTGTCACTGTAAAGGGTTTTTCAATAAGAGCACTACAAAAGTTTTTTTTAAATAAAACAAAAACGGTTTTGGATATCAATGAAATTCTTTATTCCTGTGAAAGTACGTTCGATTATGTATGTATGGAACTCGATTTGATTGGCCACCACGGGCACGCTTGCAGAAGTGCAGACGCTGAACCCTATTTTCGATGGTTTTCAAGCATAAATCGGCCGATACTGCTGCAATTTCACTTTCGATATTCGTACGAAGTTCATCAATCGTCGCCAGGTTGGCATAGACCATTGACTTGACGTAGCCCCACAGGAAATAGTCTAACGGCGTCAAATCGCACGACCGAGGCGGCCAAGCGACTGGACTATTTCGTGAGATAACACGTTCTCCAAACTTGGTTTCCAATAAATTGATTGTGACATTCGCTGTGTGGCTTGTGGCGCCGTCCTGTTGGAACCACATGTCCTCCAAGTCCATATCATCCAATTGGGGCCAAAAATATTCGGTTATCATTGAACGGTAGCGATTCCCATTCACAGTAACGTGCCGGTCTTGATCATCACGGAAGAAGTACGGCCCAATGACGCCGCCGGCCCATAAACCACACCAAACCGTAATTTTTTCGGGATGCAATGATGACTCATGGAGTACGTGATTGCTGCCTAACCAATACCTCATCGCTGAAGATGATTTTTCGATGAAAATCCGAATCATTTTCAAGTTGTTGCTCAGCCCAATTCACGAACATACGACGCTTCTGGTGGTCAAGCGGCTTCAGTTCTTGAGTCAATTTCATCTTGTAAGGATGTAGGCCAAGATCTTTTCGCAAAATTCGCCACAACGACGTCACAGAGATGCCCAACGCTTGAGAACGACGTGTGAGAGACACATTTGGGATTTCTTTAACTGAAGCCTCAGCGGCAGCAATATCCTCGACAGCAATATCCTCGGCACTTCGTTGTCTCCCTGGCACGGGAACATTTTGTACTGTGCCTGTGGATTCAAATTTTTCCACTAGACGCTCAATTGTTGATCTGCTAGGACGATTATGACGACCATAAATTGGACGTAGCGCTCTTAACGTTGAGGCCACTGACTCCGAATTTCGGTAGTAAATTTTAATAACTTCGACTCGTTGTTGGCTCGTATATCTTTCCATCATGAAATGGAAAACCTTACTGAAGAGAAATGTCAAAAGAGCCGCAAGAAATACGGCGTCGTTTCTGTCCCTGCCGCTCTACTTTTGTAGCGTCCCTGTTGAAAAACCCTTTATATGTTGGTATACGCCCCCAGCAAAATTGCCACAGCAAAATTTATTGTCAACATCGGAAAATGGAAACTGGAAAAGTCTCTCAGTTACAAGTTTATATTGAGTTGTTTTTTCTACAATTTAATACTAGGCGTGTTTTTTTGAGCTTCGATCTCAGCAAAGCAAAGTAAAGTAGGATTTTCAGCACACATTTTACAACAACTACTGCGAGTCTCGAAGTGTCAAGTAGAGCGTAGTTGTTGTAATTGCGTGCTGAAAATCCTACTTTACTTTGCTTTGCTGAGATCGAAGCTCAAAAAAACAGGGCTACTGTCGTCTTGAAAAACAATTTAATGAGAATAAGTATGCCAAAAGAATTAAAAAAATATGAGAATATTTTTGTTTTTCATATTAGGCTAGTTTTCAAATTTGGCTCCATACCTCTTTAAAAGCCGGCAGCACTGGTTACAGCCATAGGAAAAATGCAACTAAAAATGTTGGAACAGCATGAAAATAATTTTTTTTACTCTAGCCGGTAATAGCAAAAAATCTGTCAGACAAATTTACTGTGACAGGTGGTTCTATTGAGCATTTATCTCAATAAAACTAATACAGGGTGACTTGCTCTAAATCAGCCTGCAGAAATGCAAGGTATACAAACAGCATACTTTGGTGTATGTAACGATATTTTGTGTGATTTTTGGATCTACTAGATTGAATTTTTGTAAAAGAGAACCATTGGAAAAGTTGCCTCCTACTGACACTAGCCACCATAGCAGGTATGTCAAGATATTTCTTTCTATAGGGGAGCGTGGGGACAAAAGTAACATATCAAATATAATAACAAGTCCACTCGAAACCTTATCAAATGCGTTTAAGCATTTCCTTGTATTCAGATTCAGATATATTCAGCCTATTCACTTTCACATCCGTTGTTTTCGGTCGCTTTTGTAGTCAACAAGTGCCAAGTGAAACATAAAACAAGTAAAAGTGTTATCATCGGCCTGGCCGATGCTTCGATACCCTCCACTGCATACAAGTCATGCAAAATTGGTTTTGTGAGGGAGGTACCAGAACTACTTGACCGACATAGCCCATTTTGAATACCAACCTGACGCCGATAAAAAGAAGTCCTTTCACCAAATTTCGCTCACTTACATCAATTACTTTGGGCGCTATCGTGCTTTCAACAGACAGACAGACAGACAGACAGACGGACATGGCTAAATCGATTCAGAATGTGATCCTGATTCAGAATATATATACTTTATGAGGTCTCCGGTGACTCCTTCTTTGCGTTACAAATGTATTGGCAAAGTGAATATACCTTCCTCTGGAGGGTATAAAAATGCTGCCACTTTTGACATTTGTTTATTTTTTTTTTAAGTATAAGCAAAAAACGGTCATTTACATATGCATTTTGGAATATACGTAATGTTTTTAGCCCGGAATTTGATATAAAAAAAAGTAAAAGGATTTTACCTTTGTTGATGGGTAAACTCCTTTTCCTTTTGTCTTACTGGCATGTTACTTTAGTTCTGAAAAGGTACGACGAAAGTAGTGAAGAAACTTGAACGAATGTCAGTTGAAGTTTAGAACAACAATTTGTAGTTAAGTACTTGTTCGATGACAAATATTTGTGACAAACGAACAAATATTTGAAAAAAGAAAGACAAATTTATTGCCCATTTATACAGCAGCAACTTGATAAATTTATACAAGATCAAGTAATTTACAAAATCGCTTTTGATTAAGACGGCAAACGTCACGCTACGCGTATGCCATGCTGAATTAATGAGACAACTTACTTCCAATTCCAAGCTATGTTGCCTAAGAATTTCTCACTAAAAATAGAGCACTGATGTAAAAATTGCAGCATTCTGTGATTTCTACATACTTAAATATGTGACATTTGATTTATGCTGACAAATAGGAGGTTGTGCGCTAAAGTTACACTTTTGGCAGTTTGACAAACGGAGGTGGGCTGGCGGAAAAAGATTAATTGTGTTCTATTTTCCACCCACTGACCGAACATAAAAGCGCAGCACAAATAATGCGTAATGTCTACTACACAGCTAACTTCAATCACCCCTATCGGGAATAAAATTTCCCTGTGAATGTTTCATATTCAGCAATCTGATTTGCATTGCTGACAAGGGAAACATTTCCATCGGAATTTATTCCCGATAACCCTGAATCGCGATGTCTGTTCAATAGCCGTTACATAAGACATAAGCACAGTTAAAACTCTAGTAGATTTGCCTATTTGACAGAGTGTAAAAATTATAAATTGATCGGTAACGTCACGTTGTACTCACTCGAGAAATCCATGATTGTAAACGTCAATCGTTCACGTGATGAACCTATCTATAACAACCAACAAAAATGTCCCTCTTTTTTACAAAAGAATTCCACGGACAGCATTTATTTTAAGAACTGTCATTGGCGTTTCAAAGTTTTTTGACAGTTTCTCTTTTTTAACTGTTCATCTATAAAGTGGTTATTAGCGTGAATTTTTTCTTTCAAGTTTATTTTTACCTTTTTGATAAAATTCTGAACATTTTTCAATTTCCTCGACTTTCTCTCTCATGAAAAGTAGCTGTTTCCTCTAAGCCACTCTCATTCTAAGGTCATTGCCGGAAATTATATCTACAAATTCGTCGTCGACATCATCAATTTGCATCAAATTTTTGCTCACTCCTCGTACCTAGCCAATTGACAATGTCACCCTCACCCGTCACAAAACCTTGATCCAAACTTGTTTTAACTTCAGGCTTCACTTTTATTATATTTAGTGCTTTCGTAAAATGTCAATAACAATCGAAACCGGACATTCTAATTCTTAGGAATACCCTGCGGTTTTTTCTTAAAATAAAACATTTTTATTTGTTTCAGACCAGTTCAATGAATCAAAAAAAAAAACAATATTTCTTTGTTATTAAAATAGCGTTCAAGAACAGAAAACGTCAGTAGATAAAAACACGTTTCTATCACTCTTTTGCGTAATGTCATCGGTGGAAAATTTGCGAAATGTTAGTTCGAGTATATTGGCGAGGAAATAAATCTTAAGCGCCCGTTCCATCGCTTATAAGTCACAAAAATACGTCAGTGTTATCAAACAAATCCGCTCAAGCAAATTACCTGTCAAAAGTGTATATGGTATATTTTTTTGACGTAAATTCTTACCAACTGGTTGTTGACTTTTTCGTTCATTAATACGAAGTTAATTTCAGACTTTATTTAACCACTTAAAGGGCTCATTGCTTTTTTAGGTCCCAACCACGCTAAAGTAGCAGTCAATGGGTAAAGTTGACACTTGTAGCAGTTCCAGCCGAACCAATTTGACACAATGCTGTTTGTATAGACAGCTTTTAGTGGGATTTCCCCAAACAAAACACCATCTCTCCATCTTATCGGGTTATTCAAATAATAATTAGCATTTCCGAGCCACGTAATATAATCTTCGTTTTACATTAATTACAGTGATCATTATTGTGAAGCAGAAAAATTAACGTCGTGTCGTGTCAGAACCGTGGTGAAAATTCGCTCGTCTAATGAAGGAAATAGAAAACAAATTATGAAGTCTCATCCCATCTCGATTGTAACGAGTTGAAGGTCAACTACTTGTCCAGACACAGAACTCGCGCGCATTCATTTGCGTATTTCCGATTATATGCATCTTGAAAGCGTTGCCACACAAACGAGTGTATAGTGTATACGTTTTAGTTGACTGCGTTGAAAAAGGAAAAGTAATTCACATAAAACGTCTAGGCAGTCGATAGCGTTAATGGGATTTTAAGTGAAGAGATTAATTAAATTTTTATATGCGCACTTTGATTTGATTTTCACGGAATTAACACGTAATAAAAATAGACGTTTGTATTTGTTTGTTCATATTGAAATATTTCACTGCTGAACAAAGAATGTTTGTGCACTACATTGTATTATGTACTCTGTGTGTCATCTGTACAGAAATTCAAACAATTTCCGACCTTGAATATACATACCAAATGATTGTTTTTCGTTTGTGTGGCACAGTCATAATTTTATCGGTGTAAATGTCAATAATTCGCTACTGCTACTGACAGTGACAGCTGACATAAACTGCAGCACAAAAAGCGAGGATGAACGAAGAAGAGAATTAGCTTTAATGCCATGAATGATCCATTTGAACTCAATCGTTTTCGATACATATGAGCGCGATGAATCGTAGATTTTGGTTATAACATCAAAAAACTCGTAGATTAACAAACCAGTTTTACATAAAGGGCCAGAGAAGAGTTTCGTTTACGTACTGTTAAACAGTCCTTACTTCCCTTCACTTCGACTGGATTTCACTAATAAAAATAAATAGTTGGCGCTACAGGTCGGTAGGGACCCTGGGCCTAGCTTCTCGCAACCATTCGTTTTGTGTGAGTTTTTCATTTTTGGGACGAATGGAAGGGATCTACAATTTTATGCCGTGTCCAAACGGCTAATTGAGAAGCTTCTTCATGACAGTTATACTCTCGAATGTTTGTCAGACTTTCGCGAGAGGTGGCGCAGTGGAAAAAAACCTTAAGTTGAAATTTGGGTTTTCTCGGGATTCGAACCTGGGACCCCTTGCTTGGTAGTCCGACACACTAACTAATACGTTTGATAAATATTTAATTTCAAGCCTACGATACTTTGTTTCTGCATTTAGAGCTTTGTTACAATCTTTCCAGACATCTTTTAACAAATCTACCCATACAAAATCTGCTATGCTTTCCTAGAAGTTTTTAGCTGTCACTGCCACTCGGTTTTTTCTTTTTTCCTATTTGACACTGACATTGCCGGAAACAAATATCTTAGCTGTAAGCATTTTTATGTTGTTTTCCATTTGAAAAAAAAGCGTCCGGAAAAAAAATTTAAAAAAAATACTTCCGAAACCGTTTCATTGAAAGAAAAAATAAAATTCTCTTCTACTGATTCTGAGAAGGGATTTTCGCTTTTCGATTTGCAATCAGAATACACTCAAAAAGTACTTATTTTATATAAAGCAGACCATGTTGTGACATTTCACCAAAACATTTGTGGGTTCAACCAGAAGCAGTTTTCTTGTTCAATTGGATTTAGGAACTAATAAATCTACGAGTGAAATCAAAGGAAATTGACTTTAGTTTAGAGCGAGGCCTGATATGTCAAAAAGAGCTCAGTTCTCTGTTGATTTTGCGGGGTTATTTTTTCGCGTCAACAAGTGGTTCACGTTTTATCGGATTCTATAGATGTGTTGTAAACTGACTACTTTTATAAAAAATTCTGTTCTGATTTCGGATTGTTCGAGAAGGACCGCAGATTTTGGCAAATGACAATTTTTCGTTTAACCGGTGAGCTGGGTACTATGAAATCGTACAGGAATTAAGTTTTGGAAATGCTTATTATAAAATGAAAATATTAACCCCCGTATTGGCAAACAAATGTGCACAAGTTCGTAAGCTAGCAGATGTCAGTTAGTATATGTACAAATATTTTACGTAACTGATGTGAACCAGTTGATGACTTTAATTCAGCCTTTATTTAAAATATAACAAACATATACATAGAATCATGCCAATCGTAAATCACCGTAAATCACTGTGAAGCTCGATTGCCTTCGGAATGACAACGCCGCGAGCGCTTGCTGTTCTGTTTGATGTAAGAAAAATCACAATCAAGTGATTTTTGCAACATGCTGTCAACAAGGAGGGCCACACAACATTGGACACATTTAAAAATCTCGTCATCTTCAGTCGACTAGATTGGTCTGAACTAGATGTTACCTGAACGCAAAAACTAGATTGGTCGGATCCCTCTTCCTACGTCAGTCACATATGCGAACTGTCAACGTAGCACTCAGTCACGAATTTCTTGACTTAATTCATCGGTAAACCCCTCCATAAAAGTGAACTGAAACAGCTGTTCATATGACCGATCGACCCAATCAATAATGAGATAGATCAAGTCAGTCAGCTGTCATCAGACTGACTCAACTAGATACTTGAACATCACAATAAATTGACAGCTATAACTTTGATGCATTAAGGGACTTTGTCTATCTGGACTAGTAATATCTATTGTACCAGGAATTAAACAAAGAATAACTTGCCAATCGCTGTTTTCTCTTGCCTAAGAAGGCAATTTAGCCTTAAGAAAAGGTCCAGTCCCGTTTGCGTTGACAGGCTTTGAAAGACGAGTTTTAACGACGAACTGATGAGCTGTACAACCACATGGATTTATAGTACCAAATAATGTATTCCCCTTTATGTTTCACGTATGTATTCTCATTCCTCTTTAATCAAGCTTAGATGCAGTTGATAATTTATTCAAATACCTCCACATTCAGGTCTCCCTGTTGAAGCAGAGGGTGAGCTCCAGCGTCTATCGATTCGACCTTTTTTCCCAGTAAATGGAATTCAATTATCAATTTGCTTATAGGAAAACAAGTTTCTGTGTGCCGTTTTGACTAATCCAAGATTAGAATGATTTGTAACTCTATCTCTACCTCTACTTCTACCCTACAATCTACGTCCAAGGAGTGTGCATGTCTTTTCTCATGCCACAGAACACTCCATTACTCCAAGCGCAAACATCATGAGCAGAGCACATCACGAGTAACAAGAAAAAAAAAAGAACAACGATCTCTGAGCAACTATTATGCTACGAAAACGAATAAACACCCAAGCAAATAAAATATACATATATAAAATAGAATCTTACTGCGAGTCAGTAAGTAATTGTGTCGTGTAACTGGGACCTTAATTGAATTATCTTCAATCAGTGTAAGTTTCATTTAACTTAAATTGGGAATGGCTTACAATTTATTTATTCGTTTCTCTTTTGACAAAAAAAGAAAAGCGAAAAACGCATACGTTCTTTAAGTCGAGAAGTAGCTACTACCGGTAGTAGTAGTTGTAAAAGGCAAACTGCCGAGACACACATTACATTGAGCGCACAGACAATTTAAACAAATTAGTTAAACGTATTGCCGCAGTGCATACTCTTACAAATGGGATTAGGATTAGGATCTAGCTGTAGACGTTGCCACTTGAAGGGTGACTGCGCAGTTACGCCAAGTGAATTAGTTCAAAGAGCATAAAATGATGGAGGAGTGTGGCTGTGGGTGATATTGTAAAAATGCACATTGCAGAAGAGGTATGTGAGTCACTTGCGTTTAAATTGGATCTGTAGAGAATTCGACGTGACTTGTGGTACTTTTTGTTGCACATAAATTGTTTGCACAAAATTAAAGAGAGAGAGAGAGAGAAAGAGTTATGTTCGTTTTTCTGCAGTTACTGGGGTTTTTCTTGTTGAATTCGAAGCAGAGTCGCCTGAACTGTCAAAACTGTTGCTTTCTTTTCTCATGCCCAAAACACATGTGCAGAATTCACTGCGCAGCGAAATTAGAATACACATGTTTATATGGAAATAGACACACGTAAATTCTGGACTCGCCGCAGCACTGCAACATGTCTATTTCTAAATTTGCTGCAAGATTCAAGCGCACCACAACGCAAAAGACAATAAATTGGAATTTCAAGTATTTGGCATCATCGACTTTTGACATTTGCTGGTCGTTTTGTTTTTGCTTTAGTTGTAAACAAATCAGCTGCTAAGTCGGCGAATGACAGTAGTCATATTAGCCGATGCCAGTGCTGTTGCCAGGATTTTGTTTCCGGGGGGCTTGCTTCCAAATCTCACGAGGAATTAGACACCTTTTTGTCAAAGCAGAAGATGTCTTGATTTTTTTTTCGACATAGGATCAATCATGACAGATGCCATAGCAAGTGAGCTTAATCTTGCATTCCGGGACACTGTTTAAATCTTTTTCATAGTAGAAAAGGTTCTTTCAACACTAGCTGTGGTCACTGGAAGCGTGGCCAAAACCATAAGCAAGAAGTTTATTTCTCTAAAGTAAGTCTTGTCACATATGTATATCAAGCAATTTCAGAACTTCGGTAGAAGGATCACTCGACGATGTTTTTCTGCACCAAAGATTGTAGGTACTCAGTTTTCACAGCTGACAACGAAATTGCATTGCGTAACAAGTTAGCTTTTCTTCTGTAAGAAAACTGATAAGGACAGCTTTAAACTAAACAGTTTGTCGCGAACAATAAGGTTTGCTAGGAAATCACTTTTTTGGACCGCTGCCAAAAGCGTTTATGTGTTCGAAGACATCGCTCACGTGCTGCTCTTTATTCCTTCAAGACTTATTGAAATAATACTGTCATCATGCCTTTCAATGAATCTTGCTTCACTGAGTCGAGTTCTTCCGCTCTTCAGTGCGTTCGGGAGGGGGCTTCAGCCCCTCAAGCCCCCACTGGCTACGTGCCTGGCCGATGCAACGCATGTACATCTGTTTTACTTCCAGCACTGCATTCTGCGCTGCGTCCAGAGATTCTGCACATGTGTTTCGGGCATCAAACAGAGTTTTAGGTTTGTGCTTCTTATTTCGTTTAGATTATGGTCAGAGTGCACTTTATTATAGCTTAGAATAAATTGACTGAGAAGTCGGAGTAAAAGTCTGAGCATAGCATGTTTTGACAGTTTTTGAAATAATTAGTGATCAGTGATCATCAATAATGTTGGAAAAGTTGGTACAGAAAAAAAAGTGGATTGTGAAAAAGTGTATAGAAATACAGCCAAAACTGTTTACAGGTAATACTTTCATAGTCATGTGACAGATAGCAGTTAAATGTGTTTCATAAATATAGCAGACTAAAGAAGTACATCAAAAACTCTTAACAGGGCATATTTTTATGGTCATTTGACAGCTAGTGCTGCAATGTGTTTCATAAATATAGCAAACCAAATAAATACAATCAATACTGTTCCCAGTATTTCATTTTTATAGCCATGTGACAGATAGCGCTCATAAATCAATCAGATGGCTTACAGATCAGATCACGATCGGTTCAGTGCATGATCGACCGCTGTTCAGTGCTCCACTCTGAACGGAAAATATAAACGCCTAACGCAAAGAAAGTTATAAGAATGAGAACTGAATGGTGTCATGGACGAAGTACCCATGAATAAAGACAGATAAAAAGTGAAAGAGATGCTCCATGTATGCCCACACAAATGTTTGAGTCTTGCAACTTGGTGCTTTAAAGATAGAGTTACTGAATTGAAGGCATTACGAACTGTCATATTTGCTATAGGGTGGGCGCAAAAATGGCTACGCGCCGATGTGTGGTTCCAGTGATGATTTGACACCATTTGCAGTACGGGACCAACACCAACATCCGCCATTAAGCGGCTGATCCATAACGAAACTTACCACCTCAAAACAAAGAGATTCCATGTGTGGACTCTGCCTAATGAGAAGTTATCATCTCAAAGACACGAATTCATTATTTGTCAACGTTAATGGCGCCAACACAAATTAACGTATTAACCTTCCTTCGGACTTTGTAAGGCGCTATAACGAATAACCTATTACGGTGTCGTTGGCCTGCGGCCACATGGTAAAAGCAATACAAAAGTCACCGCTATGATGACGAATATTTAAATGACCTCTAACTCAAAATCTGATTGATGAGTATCACTTGCGCATTAATTCGAACTGTAACCATATCACCGGCGATCAATGCAGTTTTAGTTTCTTTATTGGGGCTGTCAAAATTTAAATTGAATTAGTTTAATAACTTGAAAATTATAAGCTTAATGATTCATCGAGCACCGATCGTTTACTGAACACACCCAAGTAAGGCGCGCATTTCATTAGCCTTTCCCCCTAGCCAACAACATAAACCTTTCCGTTGCAGAAATACAATAAGTGTATACGGCACACCCCCACATCATTCAAATATTGTAAGGTCAATTTGGCCCGCAGTTATTTGCTCATACATCATTTCTGTTAATTCGCAACAGTGATCGTATCGCAAATAAACTCCTGAACGGTTCAAAAACCCGATCACTGTCAAAGCTCGAAAATAAGAAAACACATTCAATGGCAGAGGTCAGCGGCAATCAGATCGGTGCGGCGCGCAATTATGATCGCATACGTAAACGTTTTGGTGAACGAAATTGATTCCTGAAGTGCGTGTCAAAAATTGTTCGTTTTGTCCTTCAATCGCATTACAAAACAAAATGAAAATAATAATCGATTCGATGAACTCCGGCCGGCGTTCATCGCACGAAAAGTAGTTCAACAAACGAACAAAAGTGTACTTCAGACGATAAAGAAACACATAATCGCTTTGATATTTGAAGTTTGGTTTGCTGACTGTCAAATGATGCAATTTCTGTCGGGATTTACCAACGAAAATTGTACTTGAACAGCGACTTTGTGTGTAAATAATGGAAATGCAGTGGATAGACGTAGTTGTGTTGTTTGGTCTGCAATAATCACAGCAATTAGCATAATGAAAAGAAGACACAGTGTGCACACTCCGGCGACGACACGGCTTGCGATTGACACAACATCCGACAAATTGTTTTGCGCATGCAAAATTGAATTTCGCCAATTAAATAATTTTCTCGAGGCCTGCTGTTGTTTGATGGTTTTAAAGTAATTGAGTTCGGACAATGGAACTACAATTCCCAAACAATGTTCATCAAATTGTAATGAAGAATGCATTGGAAAGAAATGAAAACGAAACACATTGAGAAAAGCATAATTGACGTATGCGGCACGGCAAAAGCGTGCATAGTTACGCTTACGGTCAGGTTTTTTTTTTGTCTCGATCGAAAGATAATCGAATGGAATCGAATTAAAACGACAACGCGTTTCGAGGCAAAAAATGTGAAAGTGATCACGTTCAACATAGCGCGCGCTAGACAAGTGAGGTTATTAAAAATGCTCAAATTAATGACTCACCATACACAGCATGATTATACTGCGTGTTTTAAATATGCGCGCAATTAGTTGAGTATGCCTATGATGGTAAATAGCATCAAAATAAAAGTGATTATCACTTTTGTTTGGTTCTGCGGACGGTTGTTAAATATAATTGATGACCTTTCAATTTTTCTTAGCATCATCGGACGTCATTGGCACTGTTCGGGTAGTTATATTCATGATATGATATACGCTATGCGGCATCATTAGCAGTGTAGAGCGCTGAATGACTTTATATCCGAACGAAGCGAACATCCCTGTGCTAATTGAAGACCGGGCGAATTCGGTCTCACATTGCTTCGATATTAACACTTTGACAGGCTAAATATTGACGCTTAAACGTTTGTAAGCTGCGCGAGCTTAATTTTATAACATATACAAACTTCTCTCAAAGGCGAACCTCCTATAAAATCAAATTTTTGTTTCAAAATGTTTCTTCATGTATTCGTTTAATGTTTCGGCACATTTTCTCAGCTAAATTTTGACAGATCGTTGGGTTCTGTTGTGTTGCGGAAAAGTGAGCAAGGATGAGTTTTTTTTAATGTTGGTTGAAATTGAGTTGAATAGAGTTTTTGAAGCAAGTTATTTTTAATGAACAACTGTTTTCTGTGACACTTCTCCAAAGAGCACTCTATAGGTATGTTTGACGTTGGCCGAGGGAAGTAGTGCGCACTGGGTTAACCCTATTGTGTTCGATGTAACACTGAACTCGCCCTGGAACTGCAAACCTGTGTTTGACATGATTTCTAGTGCACCCTAGTTATGCCCTGAACTGACCCCAGTTAATTTGTCGGGCAAGAATTGGCCGTATTCAAGAATCTAGTTATCTTAAGTCGACTAGATTGGTCTGGATGAGATGCAACCTAAACGCAAAAACTAGATTGGTCGGGAACGTCACGTTTTCTACGTCAGCCACATATGAGAACTGTCAACTTAGTACTCAGTTACGAATTTCTTGACTAGATTCGTCGGCTACTCCTCCATAAACGTCAACTGAAACATCTGCTCTCATGACCGATTTCGACCAATCAAAACCGAGATTCACTTAGTGAGAGAGCTGTCAGACTTACTAAACTAGATACCTGAACGTCCCCATTGACATAACACAGGAAGGAAAACAAAATGGCGAATTTGAAAAAAAAATTGAGGGGCCAGCGGCAAGAGGATTGAGAGTTGGGGTGGGGATCTCAGTATGGTTTGTCTCTGGCGGTAATATATGTAGCTCTCTCGGAAACGCATTTTATTTTACAAATTTTTCGAGTTCAGGAACGGCATCGAGTGAAAATTCGTAAATAATTGAAAATTCTTAAAATTGAAAAGTAAAGGAACGGATCAAGTAATAAATTGTAATAAAATCGAGTTGGTTTTCTCGAGTATAATGGAATAGACTAAGATCATAACGAAAAGAAAGGCAAAAGGACTCGTGGCTCCGATGACATCTTCTTTTTTTTCGAAGAGCTTGAGAATATCGCTCGATATTCGAAAAACTGAAAAACCGTTTTCGGAATTCGTTAATCTTTATCGGCTAGGGTCTTTATAAAGTAAATTTTTTGCCAGAGTTTCATCGAAACTATAGAACTCTGAAAGCAGCAACTTCTTAGCTCTCTCAAAACTCCAAAAGGGATCACTCTATTGGAAGATGCTCTTATTTTTGTAAATGGCCGCCAATGTCAAATCTGTTTTGACATTTGTGGACTAGACAGATTAGAATACAAGTGAACAAGGAGCGATACACTCCCCAAGAACTCAGAATAATAGTGTCTATTTTTTTCCATAACAATTCGTCTGTAGTGTTGGCGCTGCGCGAATTCCGTCGCCGATTCCACGGCGGTCCGACACCGACTGAGCAAACAATGCGCAGTTTGGCCACCAACCTTGAATAGTATGGGACCACACGAGACGTTGCCAAGAGTGGCCGGCCACGGAGCGCCCGTTGTGACGAGAATATCGCAGCTTTTGACGAGGATGTCGAGCTGTCGCCGGAAACATCGTCCATCGGAATTGCTGTGCCTCGCAATTAGCCATCAGCCGGTCGTCCCTAAGGCGAATTTTGGTCAAAGACTTGCGCATGTTCCCGTACAAAGTCCAGTCCGTGCATCAGCTGCTGCCTGTCGACCGCCAAACGCGTGTAACCTACGCCCAAGCCATCCTCAATCTCGAGGACGAAGTGGACGATTTTTCGACCAAAATTCTAATGAACGATGAGGCCCATTTCCACCTCATCGGGTACGTGAACAAGGAAATTTATCGCTTCCGGGGCACCAAAAATCCACGAGTAATGCGAGGAGCCATTACACCCGCTCAAAGTTACTGCATGGTGCGCTATTCACGCTGGAGGATGACTCGGGCCATTTTTTTTCGAGAACGCAGCTGGTCAAACGACAACAGTGGACGGTGCGCGCTATAGGGCCATGTTAACCGATTTTGTTTCTGCCGCAATTGGACGAATTAGAACTGGAGGACATGTGGTTCCAACAGGACGGAGCTACGGCACACACTGCAAGAGCCACAACCGATATTCTGAAGGCGGTGTTCCCGGGTCGCCTCATCTCTCGTTTTGGCGATTTGCACTGGCCCGCAAGATCGCCCGATTTAATCGTTCCAGACTTTTTTTTTAGGTTTTTTGAAGTACCGTGTTTACGTGGACAAGCCTTAGAAGCCCTCAAGGACAACATTCGACACGAGTGCGAGAATTTGTCGCCCGAAGTGATAAAAAATGTCATAAAACGAGCCGGTATGGCAATCAATTGTGACGACGCCCATTTGGCCGATATCATATTCTCGACTTGACCAATAAAATTCTAAAGGTTCAAATGATAAATTTCGAAAATTTCGAAAAAAAAAAAATGAGAGCCAAACAACATATATGTATATCTTTAGTAAATTAAATATGTGGAGACTTTACTCCTGTAGGGTGCCAAATGCCAGTGGTACTTCTTTGTCAACTGACTTGATTGTAAGCTTAAAACAATCGTGCTGAGAACGGGCTTAAACCTTAAATTATGACTGGTATGATGTCAGAATAGTTGTTAGAGGTCTTATTGATCAATCTGCAACTTTCTAAGGCACCGTCGAAACTTATTCTAATATTATCATAGCTTGCTTAAGAGGATTGCGGTGTGCTTTCGATCTTTAGAGGAAGTTGAAGTGTTTTTTTACAAGTTTTAAATCTTTGTAAAGGCTGACATTATGCCTAAAAAGGATATCTTTAAGAGATAAGAGATCTCAAGGCTACACCTTGATTAAGCCAAATTTTAATAGGCGTGGCAAAAGCAATATGGCGAGTTACTGTTCTGTGGACTATTCAATAACTGATTTGAATATGGAGTTATGACCAAAGTATTGTTATTAACGACAGTACTAAGTAGATTTAGAAAATCCTGGTTTTCGTTATAACGCAGTTGCAATCACTTCAACTTTTTATAGTAGCACTGACATCCGAGAGTATGACTGTCATGAAAGAGCTTCTCAATTGGCCGTTTGGACTCGGCATAAAATTGTAGATCCCTTCCATTCGTCCCAAAAATAAAAAACTCACACAAAACGAATGGTGGTGAGAAGCTAGGCCTAGGGACCCTACGGGCCTGTTGCGCCTGTTTCGCACAAATGGTTAGATCGCTAGCGCAACTGGGTTAGTTCGACATTAATTTGACTTCGCCCTATTCAAGGAAAGGCGGGCATTATAAGCAGGTATTCGTCTTCGAACGACTCCTAGTTGTAATCATTAAATCGTGTGTAACCTTACAGTCTTTGTAGGATAGAGTCGATTTTTAAAGCATTTCCGGACAATGCATGACCCTTTTCAGGTGCTAGATATATACCTTCGTGTGCCCTTGCATTTGGTACTTTAAAATAACCTAAGTTTTGAGGGCTAACAACACAAAGTTCACAATAAGAGTCTACGTATAGGTATTCCAACTCTGTTCGCCTCTGGTGTATAAAGACACAAAAGAGTTGAAGTGAACCTCTCATCAAAGATGCAAGAAAAACAACCAAAAAACCGCTCACCCATCAGAGCTATGGTGCTTATAAGGCGCACTACTCATCGTCATCGTACTACCAAACCTTTTCAATGGCCACAAGCCGAAAGAAAAAAAAGCCGTAAAAACAACAACAGCATCGACCACAACAAGCGAATAGCCAGCTCCACCACCGCCCCGCCGACACACTACAATGCCTGTCCGACTCCGAGTACCTGAAGATGACTCACTGAAGCAGTTTCTTTTCGTGTTGTATATTGTATTCCTCCAGACACAGAATTCCTCGATGGTTGCACGAAGAATAAGCGAAATAAACAACTAAAGCAACAAAACAACAAAAATATGCTACCAATCCACAAAACAAAAGACGGAAAACCACAACAGCGAAAAATGAGGGTTAACAAAAGGTTGCGAAATGTCGATGCGATTTTGTTGGCCAAAAGTTCATTCTGCTGGGCGCCCAGCCTCAGTGCCAAACACAACAAACCTCTGTCCAAGTCTGGCTCTGGCCAGCTATTCCAGTTTAAGTACACATATTTGGAAAAATGGAAAATGTCCAATCGGACTGATTGGTTTCTATTTACCTTATTTGAATTGATGTGGGCAATCCGGGTGAAACTAAACTTCTGTTGAACTGAAAACAGGTTCAAATGTTATCACTGGTAGGGGGAGGGTCTAGGTATGGGCTCTTCTTAGAAGATGATAATTACTAGCTTCGAGTATTTCCGTGTTATTTGGCAAGGAATGTTTTTTTTTTTCTTTCTTTTTAAGTTAACACACAAACGCGGAACAGAACTGGTTTTCTTGGTTAAATTGTTTATTCGCGCACTAGAAGACCACGACCACTCACTCACAACAACGCGACGGAAAAAGACTGAAGGCGGCGCGGCGCCCGGAAAACTATTTAAAAATTCGCTTCGAGAATACGAATTGAAATTTAATTTTTATTCTGGCACTGAGTTGAGTTGTGTGTGAACCTGTTGACACTAGAGTGAATAAAATTTACATGAATACGCAGTGCACAATTATTTCGCGGTTCGGAACAATTTACACGATTTATTCGACGAGACGACGAGCTGCGAGGAACCGTCCGCTTCACACAAGTGATCTCACTCAAATGATGGGATTGTTCGCTGCGTGGAACTCAAAACGACTCAATTGCTGTTTGTGGCTTGTCGGCACGGTTGCCGTTTTAGTGACTTTGTCGCTATATCTAGTGGAATTTTCAAAAGTTTAGTGACAAAAATTTATTTTTTGTCACTAAAAAATTCTAGTTACTTTTCTAGTGACTTTTTGCAAAAACATGTTTTTCTAAATTATTACGCCCCTGGTGATGTTACATCCCTGGTATTCGAGTTTGACACTTGCAAATTGCAATATTCAATTTGATTTTTTGCGTGTTGTTGTTGATTGTTTTGTTTCGGCTAGGGTGGAGATTTTGGCTTTGCGAAAAAATAAACTTTTGCTTAACTTGGTAAGTTTGCGTTTTTAATTCGTTTTCCTTTCTTTGAAATGTGAATCTTATATTGCAGATTTATTTCTGATTTGCAGTGATTTAAAAAACTGTTTTGTTTTTTATTGTAACATTGAGACTGAATTTATTTTTTTTTATAAGTTATTTATTGATCAAAACAAAAATGTTATTAAAATTGAATATTTATTTTTTTTTTATTGATAGTTAGTGAACATTTTTTTCTAGTGACTTTTTTTTTAATTTTAGCATATCTAGTGGATTTTTAGGTTCGAGTTAGTGACTTTTTTTTTAAGTTAACGGCAACCCTGCTTGTCGGTCGGTTGTCTCTTGTATGGAGATGGAGACGTGAGACTGGGAGTGGATTCAATTTTGAATTATAATGAAAAGCATTTGCTTTGGCAGTTGTTGATGTTGATGTTGAGACTTGGGATGGTAGGAATAGGAATGGAAATAGGGAGCAGGGGGAGTCTGGTCGGGTGTGAGAGGCGGCAGTCAAGAGGCACACCAACAGAACAACCACAACACTACAAGGCACAGCTTCTGGAGTGGAGTGTGAAAAACTGTATGGAAAACCTGTTGTCGATGAGAAAATCGGAAAATCAAAGTCGATTTAGTTTCCACAATGTATTGCTTTTGCTGTTTGGTTGTGGTGGCTTTGGTGGTGCATTGTTTGTTATGCTGCTCGGATTTATGGTTGCTACACTGGAATGGAGTAGAGAAATTAAGAGAGCCACTGGAATTGAATAGTTTAATTTTCTTGTTGACCACTTGGGATTTGGGAATCAGTGATGGGACTTCTACCACTTTTTATACTTTCGGAAATTCTACCAACCTGAACTCAAAATCTACCACCTTTTACTCATCGCTACTCGCTAATAATATTTCTTTTCCAGCTTTGGATTAAATTGAAAATTGTTCCTCAGATTTAACGCGACTCATGGAACAGGTAACGAAATTGATCTGCTTTTGTAGATGGATTATTGCGCTATTTGACAGCAATATCAGCTGATCAAATTGCATTCGTTTTTGGAAACATCAGCTATGGATATCGACTTGAAGAATGTTCCTCTGTTGTAGATACAAATGGAGTAGTTTCGGTGATTCGTAGTTTCCAGATGATGAGGAAGGCAATGAAGATAATAATTTCTCCAACATTATATTGCTTTTTATGTATTTCTTTATTTTGGTTTTCACGAAACTTTGCACATTTGTTTTGAAAGCAAACTTCTTAAAATGACGTAAAACAGCTGTGGGAATTTGTGTAAATCTGAAAAACTATCGAGATCTTCAAAAAGTGATCCGAATCGAAAAAAAGATTGATTTTTTGCCCAATGGAAAACCACATTAGTTTTACCCATACACACTCAGCTTTCAGTATTTTTTTCTTAGAATTTCATCAGCAAAAACTTACCGTCCAGTACACCATTTACTGCGCTAAAATTTCATTATTTGACTGTATTTGTGAGAGGGTGTTTTGCTATATTTTGACATTTTGTGGTTAATGATGAGTTAAATCTATGGCGTTTTTTTTGTAGTTCGTTTTTATATTGATGCGTTTACTTCAAAAACTTTTAATTTTTAAATAATATCAAGAACTATTTAAAGTGAAAATGCGTAAATTCTCGATTCCTAAAACATGTTATTGTGCTTTCTCCAATGCTTGCATTATTTTAGTGCAAGTGGACAATTTTAGTTTCTACCACTTTTCTACCACCTTTTTTTAAGGCTATCTACCACCGTTTGGCTTTTCTCAAGTCCCATCACTGTTGGGAATAGACGAAATATGGCCATGGGTCGATCAGAGGAGCGGGAGGGTGGGCGGTAGTACCTTACAGAAGAATTTTAGTTATGGTCATTGAGATGCAACTGGAATATAGTTAGAGGGTTGCCAAGTGCCACTTTTGGTTATATTGGTTATGTTTTTATGGTAATTACCGACGACTCGCATTTTGCTCATTTAAGTTCCCTG
Organism: Cheilosia impressa; assembly: GCA_948293265.1. NCBI lineage: Eukaryota > Metazoa > Arthropoda > Insecta > Diptera > Syrphidae > Cheilosia > Cheilosia impressa. Next base: position 15,842,024 of record OX411880.1, read on the forward strand.
GAAGACGATTTTCTTTCGACGGCAAATTCATTTGGGAATATCAGGCGATGATACAGCGATGCGTATCAAGTGTTCAATGTTAATTCATGTGAATGGAAGAATCGCCTGGATTCAATAGAAAAGTGAAAATGGGAATTTTCAGATAAACTGCAAGTAAAGGGTTTTCCAATAAGTAAATAAGAAAATAGCTACCGCTATTTCGGTAGCTGTCACTTTTGAAGCTTTTATTCTTTGACGTTTGACAAGTAGAAACTACGACATTACTAAAAATGGAACGATACACGCTTCAACAACGCATTGAAATTATTAAAATTCACTACAAAAATGGTGCAAAACCTCGTGTCTTTGCTGATTGGGTCCTTGAAATGCATGAAAATGATCCGGAATTCCATCGAAAAATCATCTTGAGTGATGAGACCCATTTCCACCTCGGTGGCTACGTCAACAAGCAAAACAAGAGTTATTGTTGAGAAGCCTCTCCATCCTCACCGTGAGGCTATCGAGGACATAGGGCAGCCACTTCGCGATTTGGTTATGGAAAATTTCATGAAAAGGATATGGTCCTGTATGCGTGCTCGTGGTGGCCATTTGGCTGATGTTGTTTTTCATTATTAACGGCATACCTTCCACTTTATTATGAAATAAACATCCGATCATTTATCTGAAAAAATTATATTCTTCTTTGAATACCAAAATAACACCTCTTCTTGGAAAATCTTTATATACCTATGTAGAAAAAATGCGTAGAGGATTTCTTGGGGAGGGATATGCAAGCTCCAAGAAGAAGAAAATGCGAAAAATGTTACAGGTTTATGTTTATTCCTACCTAAAGATGTTCAGTTTTGAAATGGAGTCTACATTGGATAAGAATGGGGATGTAAATGAGCAAGTAACGGTTCGTCAGAAAATGTAGGAAATACCTAATGGCACAAGCTTTGAACAAAATTCCCGATAAACTTATGCCTAAGGCTCTAGCCACGCAGTGAGCTACTAGCGGTTAAGCAGCGGCGCTCTGTCTATAGGCCTGTTTTTTTGAGCTTCGATCTTAGCAAAGCAAAGTAAAGTAGGATTTTCATCACGCAATTATAACAACTACGATCTACTTGACACAGACTCACAGTAAAGTTCTTGTTATCGCGTGCTGAAAATCCTACTTTACTTTGCTTTGCTGAGATCGAAACTTAAAAAAAAAACGCCTTATAAAAAAATCACTGTTACCGCCATACGGTTCCATGTTTTACTTTTATTTATTTCGCTCAATAGCGTAGTTGCTTAGCCCCTCTAAAAGTGCCAGAAAGACCAAAGCTCGGGTAAGTGTTTAGGGCCGACCATAATAGAATTATGTGGCCCTAAGCTAATAAATAAATAAATAGTTGGCGCAACAGGTCGGTAGGGACCCTGGGCCTAGCTCCTCGCAACCAGCGTTGCCACTTGTACTACATATGTAGTACTATGCTACATATTTGGGGGATTTTTTAACGCTGTACTACATACTACATCGTTACCCCAAAGTACTACATTTCTTAAAATCCGTCTTACCATATTACTTTACGAACAACATTTCAAATTTCCCCCATGTGCTTTTATAACTAAATAAATCGATTTAAAAACTTGGCATCACTCCAAAGTATGTGCAAATCTTCAGCTGAATGCTGTCATTTACGTAGGAATTACAGCCAATTTAAATTTGTTTGTTTATTGTGCTGCACCCACAACAACTGCAAATAACAAATATGGATCGGTTTTTAAAATTAGTTTCAGATTCGGACTGTTATTTTTTTGTGAATTCAAATTATTTTTTTGTTATGTCATTACTACTTATTTGTTTGTTACTTAATTTAAATGTCAATTCAAAAAAAAAAAATAACAGGTACAACATTTTGTTTGAAAATGCTACATTTTATTAGCTAACGTACTACATTTGCTAAAGACTTTAGTGGCAACGCTGCTCGCAACCATTCGTTTTGTGTGAGTTTTTCATTTTTGGGACGAATGGAAGGGATCTACAATTTTATGCCGAGTCCAAACGGCTTATTGAGTAGTTCTTTCATTACAGTTGTTTGTTTCGGATGTTTGTCAGACGTTCGTGAGAGGTGGCGCAGTGGAAAAAAACCTTAAGTTGGAATTTGGGTTTTCTCGGGATTCGAACCTGGGACCCCTCGCTTAGTAGTCCAACACACTAACCACTCAGCCACTGCGCCGACGTGGCCCTAAGCTACTGTCAAAAATGGGCAAAAATTTATTTAAATTCAATTAAACAAAATAGGTCTATTCGCGTACTCGGTTGAAATCGAACGCAATCGATCGCAATCGCACAAAGTCTATACACGTAGTATAGATTTATTATGGACCTTGTGCGATTGCGATCGATTTATATCGATTGCGTTCGATTTAAACCGAGTACGCGAATAGACCTAATGTAATTCAATTATGGTCGCGATATGTTAGTATTTTATATATTACCGAGCACTGGCTTAAGCTGAATTACTTCAATGAACGGCCAAAGAGCAGAGATGTTATCCAATGATCGAATGCACAAATGAGTTAGCTCAAGTTTGCGTGCTGGTGTATCAGGGAATAGACCTTTTTGCCCCATTTAGGTCTTTGTAGATCCATAGGTTTTTAATCTTTATAAACATGAAAACTAAATTATTCAGTTATAGATGTCAGGGTGTACATGTAGGAATTATCTTCCAAGTGTCTTGTTCCTCAAGTGACAGAGACTGAGGCAGAGAAAGCGAGGATTGTTCTAGTAAGAAAATTTTCTAAGAAAATCCACTGCAAGTGGAAAAAAAAGGCAAAAAGACTTTGTTGGGCTTTTATTCATGTATCACAAGTTGTTTATTACATATCTCTTCCACAATCGTTCTTTGAGACTACAGAGTATGGTCCCCTGATCGGCTAAAGACCTCGGTTATTTTATTATCTATAGCTGACCGATTTTGTACCAATTCGTCAGCCATCTCTCATTGACGTCCTAGTCAATGTTCCTAAGATCCCATCAGAGTTTTTTATTATCCTGCGTTTTACTTTTGCTATTGCCACCTTCGTCCCGTAGCTACCTTCTCTGTGACTTGCTACCAGACAGTTGCCGTACACTTTCACAGAACTTTGATAGCAGCTTCGACTTTCCACTGAGGATTTGTTGATTTCTAAGGTTTTCTATCACAGCAATATGAAATATTTGATTTGAATGACAGGTTTTGAATAAATATAAAAAGAAGTATCGATCACAAATGGGAACCTTGTGGAACGCCAGAAATTTTTTGGTAAGTTGAGGACTTAAAACTGTCCATTCCAATTTGATTTTAGCGTCCGGAATAAAAAAGAGTCAAATCGACATGCAGTTCCTGGACAAAAGCGGTTGACGTCAAACTCTGTCAAGTGCTCTTGAAATTTCATAAGCTGACGACTTATAAGTGTTAGTATAATGGGTCTGGAGTTGGTTGAAGAAGATTCGCCTTTTCTTAGGGACGTCCGCCTACCTACTCAATCTGAAGATGAGTATGGAAGAATAGGACATATTAGCTCACGCAGTGGTATTCACACACACAGCTGAAAAGCGCGTTCTCTAAATTATGTGGTCGATACTACCGGCAGAAATATAATTGTGGGTGTTGAAATATTCATCAATAAAGTCATCTTTCTTTCCATTCCTGGTGAATTCCACAGCTGGAAAATTGACTTTGTATGAGCTGCTGACAGATGGACCGCCATTGATCATTTTTACGGCAAAAAAAACTCCATACGCATCAAAAGTAGTTCACAAGAAAATATAAAACATAATAAAAATCCGCGAAAGCCCTACCGCCTACAATTTGTCCATACAATGTACCTACCATTGCCGATAAATAACACTTACTCACCCTCTACATCAATTATTTAGTACGATTTAAATCTTTTTTTCAACAACAAAAAGAGGTGTCATTACACCACTTTTAGGGGCGTAAATGCCCAGCCAACTTTATCTACGTACGATGAAAATACATGCTGAACGCCCCTTCATCCGCTGTTAATTGCCTTTTTAATCTCCGAAGAAAACGCAACTCATCACCAGCAACAGCGAGAGAATCATTTGACTAATCATACGTTTGCGCAATTAGTCGATGATTTTATTTTCATTTTTGCCAGCACAATCACTTACACTTTCTTGCATGTTTGACTGACTTAATAAGCGTGCTTGCGTGTGCGGTTTTGTTAATTTCTTCATTCCAAGTGCAATCTGCACGAATAGCATTCACTTTCCACACATCAAGCGAGTGAAATAGAAAACTGATTGCCAACATGAAACATGCAAATCTTTACTCAATCTGCTCGTTCTTGCTGGAGCATGCATCATTTTATTCAAATCAATCAAGAAATACAAAATCAGTTCGATTGAAAGCCATATGGTTTACTAGCCAGAAAATCTACGTTAGAATTTCGTGTTCCCAGTCCTGCAGGCTCAGTTGTGGTTTGAAACGCTTCAAAGGATCTGTGGAGAAAAGCGAAAGAGTTACTGGCTCAGCCATGTGGATATCATTCGCAAAAACTCACTTATCATCGCATATCGCTGTTCATTCTGCAATGCCGCATAGTCTACATTCGGGCCAGTCACATACTGTGCGGTTGTCATTATTTCTGGTATCCAGATCTCATCCAATGACTCCCGAATGAAGATGAGTAGGGCCTTGTACTGCCTCTGAATGGCTCGTGCGTGGTCGTCTTCGAATAATTCCAATAGCGCCTTGCATGTGTCACGTATGTGCATTTGTAAGCCGTAAACTTTCATTATGTGTGTATGGAGCGCATCAATCAGAGCGATGTCTTCGAATGGATTGCCCTCCTTCAAGCTGAGCAGCTTTCTTTCGTGTTTTCTGCGATTTTTACTGGATCGGAATGTTTTGCTATTTTGAAATTGAAATTGCTTTTAGGAAACGACGAAGAGAAGGTTAATAGAGTTGGGTGTAGTTTACCCTGTGCCCCGGGAACTGGACGTATATCTGGACGAATGCATGCTCGTTGTGTCGGACAGCAAATCGCTTTCATCGATTTGACCGCTGTCGTCCATGTCGTCGACTTCTTTCGATTTCTTTTCCCTGATGGCAAGCAGACGCGTCTTTTGCTTGAGGAAGTGCTCACGATCTGAGTTTAAATTCGATTCGAGCGTTTCTTTGTACGAGAGCAAGTGAGGGTGGATGAGGGTTTCTGAGAAAGGAAATGTACAAATCTTAGTGACAACTTGCTAATTTCGACAGACAAAAGTGCATAGGAGAAGATTAACCAACCAAGGAGGGAGGTGGCAATGATTTAAACAGCTCAAATGCTGAAGCTTCATCTACTCAGTTTTGTTGCGTGGTTTTGTGCGAATATCGAAGCGAGTTCTACGTTTGTAATGTTTGCCGAACAATGTCTTCCCCGCTTTAGCTGCTCCCCCACAATTTTATGTCAATTTTATGCTGAAAAGTACAATCTTACCCAACAATTCGGAGTTCTCCATTCTGACTTCGAAAACCGCCCGCAAGTATAGATTGCCCTTCAGCAGGCACGCTATTCCTTCAGTGAAACTATTGCCATACCGCTTCAGCAACTCATAGGCGTCCTCAAACCGGCCGTGTTCCATCAGCGATGGCACCAACGAACTGCAAATTCATTTGTAAACAATCTCTTCCTTCTCCTTTGCTAACCATCACTTGTATACTTACATTGCAACATCTTGCGGGTAGGCTCCCTCCTTCTTTGTCAAGGCTAGGCAACGCTGCCAGTCTAGAACGTGGCGAGCACACGCCACCGCTTGAACGCGATCGTCGGCTCGTTCATACATGATGCTCGCGTTCTCAAACTTTCCATTCTCTCGCAGATAGTCGCCGTACGCGTGTGCGATTTTCTTGTAGCAGGCGCTGTTTCCCTTATACGCAGTTAGAGCCACTTTGAACAGGTTGTGCGATTTGGCCAGATCAAGTGCTTCCTCGAAACGCTCCCCACCACAGCGAGATATATTTACAAGAGCCTTATCGAACCGCTTGAGGTGGAAGTCAATTTTGAACTTTCTATAGTTCTCCTCGAGTACTTTCAACTCGTTGAGGAACGGCAGGAACTCCCTTGGATCCTTCTGCGACTTCTTGGCAACCATTAGAACCAAACCGAAGTCATACATGCCCAGGGCAACGTCATACAGCTGATTGACGTCCACCAGGTAGAGGAGGTATTTCAAGGCGTCATCTGCCATTGATGCGCCGCCAGCGGTTGTGGCACTTTCCTTCTTCTTTTCCTGCCAAATTATATCCAATGCCTTCTCGATCTTGCCAATCTTCACATTTGCCGTTATTATGGGTAGCAAAAACTTGCTAAAGCTATCGGCTTCCATCAGTTGGCAGAGCTGCTCGCAGATATGCGCTATTTTGTTCTCAATGCGGAAGCCCTCGGGATACTTGCGCTCAGTGTCGGGGTAGTTACTCGCATACATGGTCGTTGTGAAGTCTTCGTTCAGCAGATCCGTAAGGAACAAGTTAAGCCACTGCGGCTTTGTTTGTAACAGGAATTCTTTTAAATTTCCCAGGAACTTCCCCAAATTATGATCGCAGATTATGTTCAGGTTTATCCTCTGCTTACGCAACAGATCCATTGCCAAGCGGTAGTGCGAGTTGTCCAGCAAATCGCCGACTAACTCCAGACACAGGACTCTTGGGTGGATGACTTCCAGATTTCCCCGGGGCAATTGAAGAATCGTCGTCGAGTCATGCGGAAGTATGGTCACAAGTTTCGATCCTCGTTCGATATTGCGCTCGTTAACGATTTTTCCATCGCTAAGTCGCAGGAACTTCATCACAGCCAGCTGTGTGAACACGACATAGTTGGTGGTGACGTGGAACGATGTAACGTCCGTTGAAATAATTTTCGAATTCGATCGCAGACCCTGATGATTGTCCAGGGATATCACACCACTTTGACCGTTGCGTTTGAAGTACTCAATTTGATCACAGGGCTGTCCGGGATCGCAGTAGTTCTCGTTAATGTTATCCACTTTGCCGTTGTTTAAGTAAGAGATTTCCGATATTTTCCCATTGGATTTTTGAGCGATAATGTGCAAGTGGTCCACTCCCTCGAGGCAACATATTGTTTCCGCAGTTTCCACAGTGCTCAGTGGAATTTCTTCACGCAACTGATACAACCAGAGCTTTGACTTGTGTCCGATACTTTGCACCCAATATAGTTTGGAGTCAGCTGGCCACAGGAAGTTGTTATGACTCAGCGGCACCGCTGAGGGTTCGAGCAAAATTGTACGCTCCAATGTGGACTTGTTTGTGGCGGATAGGGTGTACTGCAACAACTCATTTTTTGCGTTGCATATGACGAGCGAAATTTCCTCTTCTGCTGTTCTGCAGCTGGTAAGAAAGGCACAGCAATTTATGTAGGAATCGCACTCTAATACACAACTGCTCATCGGTGGCGGGATGATGCATTTGCGAAAGTCCGTGATTAAGAGACGTTTTCCATCGACCACTGCTACCAAAGCACTTTTGTTGACATTCGCTCGGGGCTTTTGGTTTTCCACGGAAGCCTGGTAACGATCAATTTTGTAGGTCCAGCTGGAAAGAGAAATCAAATAGGCGGTTGTCAGATTTTAGAAATTGAGAATCCGCGCAACAATAAGCAGTCGTGAGATCGTTTCCGTATCTTGTATGAGTAAGCAAGACGCCAATTTTAACAAATTGCAACATAAAATAAAGTGGCTACTGCCGCTGAAATTTGTGGCGAAAGTTCCCAACATAAATGCTGAGAAAAGCAACAAACAAACGACATGACGAAGTGTTTTAGTACATGATGCAATTGTTTAGTTCAATGATAGCATTGTAGCAAGTCTCTGTGCTCTGTAAACTCACCTGTATTTGGCCAAAGTTCCATCGGGCAACATTGCGTGCATAGTCTTCTCCTCGCCGATGCGATTGTCCCAAGCGTATGTTGCCAAAACAGTGTCGAAGCACAGTGTTTGCTTGATATACCAATGATAATTTCCAATCGTATACAAGTACAAATTCGACTTTCCCTCTACCACTGTTTCCACGGACAATATATCCGAATCAGCACTCCATTTAAGACTAACCACCGGTTCATTGTCAAAGGAAAACGGCAGCACTATCTCTCTATGCCTCAGACCATTCTTCTCGAACAGACCAATTGTGCTCTTGTTTGGAAATTTATGTGGTACAGCAATCCATGTGCCCGATGGCCGCCACGCAATTGCTGGCCACAAATCGTTCAAGTTTTTCTCAGACTTGTATTTGAAAGTGCCTTCTTTGTCGAACACGTTAAACATTCGACGGCCGCTATCAACAAATGTGACCGCGAAGAACGCTCCATCTGCTCTCCAGGAAATGTCAACTTCTTGCGGCAAATCTGTGACATTGTCGTCAGATTGAGGTGCAATTTGCTCCTTTGCTGCAGCTTTGCCTTCGGATCCATGAAATTGAGTTTCTTTCTTGCCCCATCCAACGGACACGAACTCGTTTTGGCCGGTTGTGGAATCATCAAGTGTCACCTCGGATATGGGCTCAAAGGTACAGGTCATTACGACGACATGTCGAGCCTTTGTCACGAAGGCAACGACTTCTTGATCAGGTGACCAGACCATTTTTTCAATGCCTCCATCGCAATAGGTCACTTCATTTAATTTTCTGTTCTCCGGGTTGATAAGAAGCACCTCCCCGGCCCCTGTCGCAATGCAGATTTCATTCTCAAGGGACAGGTATTCAAAGGATACCACATCGAGAACATCAGCGAGAACGGTGGCCTTTTTGTCGGCGAAATTGTACGAAAGCAACTCTTTGACGGTGCAGATGAATATTGTGTTTTTGTTCGTACCACTGGGATCCAAAGCGATGAACTTGGCATCAACTGCGGTAGTATTGTGTGTTGTAGTGTATCTTAGCTTTAGGTTTCTCATTTTGGCTATCAACTTATCCAACAAATAGCTTAACTTTTGGGAAAAATAAGAAAACAACACAAGTTCTGATGTCAAAAGTCAAAACAACGTGCTGGTCGTTGGTTGAAGAGAACTGTCAAAAATATGCATTCAATTCAGCATCGCACGAGTGCAGCATTCAATATCAACGCGCTGATAATGAGCGTGTTCAGAAGAGTTGTATGCAAGAAAGTGTGATGTTGGATTCACTACAAATGCAGTGGAACTTGCAGCAAAATTAGCTTGGCTATCAAATAATACGTTGCATTATTTAAAATGGAGTATTTCACGAACAAATGCAAAGTTCTGTTGCGTCCACTTTTTATTATTACTATTATTCAAGCTTTATTGACAGATTAATAAATTAAACTTATACCTATAAGCTACCAGGGCTTAAATATTGTTTTCCAAATGGAGGGATGACAGCAGATTGTACCTAAGTTTGGAAATAAGGGGAATCTGATCAAATATCGCGCAATAAGTATTCGTATTTACAGCTTTAACGAGATGGTACCGATGTCCTCTTTTGTCAGTTTATTTTTTCAAAGAAGGACATGGCATACTGAATTTGCCGATGCAAAATTGTAAACAATTTAAAAACGGCAAAACCAAATTCGATCTCTTTTCTCAGATCTCGATTTCTTTCCAAATTTACATATCCTCTTATTATAGTTTATGAAAATAAATGGATGATTAAACTCCAGACAACCCAGAGAAAAACGCATTAGAATGCGGGACAAAACCCCTTATTTATCAGAGTATATCCAATATTCAATCTTCCAAAGTCTTTCCAATGCGTCCCAATAAGAAAGAACTGTAAATCTTCATTAAATAAACAATTTCCACCCCAATCAGTTACCAAGTGCGACTTGCTTAGTTACATCCTTGTTATTATTGATTGAGTAACAATTCCTGCCGACAGTTACCATTTACCTAACGACTAGAACTCACTTGAGTCAGTCAGACATTATAGTTGGTACCTCAATCATGTCGAACCTATTTTATAACGAAATCTGGCATCAAACCCAGCAAGAGTTGGAGTTCCTAGCGATCACAGACTTTGATCAGCAAGCTCGAGAATCTACTACCGACAGATGCCTCCTACAAACTACAACCTATGAATTATATCTTAAGTACATTTGCATCGCGAATAGACTAGAAGATGTCTACGATAAAATGATTCACCCACAGAAGAGGATTCTAATAAGGCGTGTCCTTGACTCCTGCCTGGGTCGAGTTATCGAATTAAAACACGATCTCGTTAACATCGACATGATGGAGTTTAGTTACAACGACACAGTAATGGAAAAGCTGAGGTTAACGCCACTGGACATTGAACTCCATATACCAAGGTATTTCCATCGTGAGAGACGAAATGAAATTCAATTCCGAAAATCGGCTTTGGATGAGATACTTATCAAGTTGGGATGGATGGAGGAAAACCCGCAAGAAGAGAAGCTAACCGAAGTCGAGGCAATTCGATTGATACAAATCCACGAGCGCGCTCGACAGGGCCGCCTGAGAGCGCATTTTATGAAGGAAATTCGTCTGTTAAAAGAGAAAAGCAAATCGGACAGTATTCAGGAGAAAAATGATTCCGGCCTGTTGGCTGCTATGAGGATTCAGAAAATGTGGCGTGGTCACACGGCTCGACGGAAGACCCGCCGCAAAAAGGTCGAAGAAATGGTGTTAATTGGAATGATTCCACAACCGCAACGAAAAAAGTCCGAAGCAGTAGAGCAAATGAATCAAGTAAGAAAGACATTGACGTAAATAAAATTGTAGTACAGTTTTTACTTTAGATGTTCCTCGAGCGGTACAAGACTCAAGAGGATTTTCGCGAAAGCTACGAAAAGGCGGTACGCGATATACGAGACGAGATTAAAACCAAACAAGGTCCTGTTTTGATGGACGATATTGCAGATGAAATCAGATCATGGATCAAGGACTGTTACGATAAAACCGGAAAGCTTCCCGATTTTCCAACTGAGGAGAATGGTGGCTCATTGCATATCTTCAGTAGGGCAGGTACATAAGTAGCTGAGCAATAAGCGAGAAGAATCTCAATCCGATTCGTTTAATTTAAGGCACGGAAAGTGAAATCAGTAGGTCATCGGCGAGATCATCAAAGGAGTCTCGAAAGACGAAAGACAAATCAAAGTCTCCCGCAAGAAGTGGCGATTTGAATATTGCGGAAAACCAAGATGGAACGTATCATCCCAGCCAATCGGCGTTTTTAAGTGACTTGAAGGCCGAAATTGAGGAGTAAGTAAACGGTTTTTACTAATAAAAGTATGCACAGTGCAGCTTGGCAAAGGATTAGATAAAGTAGGTCGGGTTCGTCCCCCTTAGTCCGTACCTTTAGGGTAAAGTGCAAGAAGACAGCTGTAGGCACAATTTCGTGAGATCGCTTGCTTGTATATTCGTCCTACTTTACAGATTTTGTGAAATATGGAAGGAAACCGACGAAGTCGATAACCTCCACCAGACGCATAATGAGGAAATGATTTACGCAGAGAAGTACACCGAAATTGAAATGGAATTCCGCAAGATCGTTGATGAACTCATGAGACAGGAACTCGATCTTTTACAAGTAAGTATGGATTCTGGTATTGACAGCCAACTTAAGTGGTTCTCCTCAGACAGCTGTTGGTAAGAAGGCCAAAAAGAGCAGTAAGAAAACTCGACGTTCCGGCAAGAAGGGTAAGAAGAAAAAAGAGAAGGATCTCACACCAGATCGCACTACAGAATCGCTTTTCGAAGAACTCGTCACGAATGGTATAATTAAGAAATATCCCGACACACCGCTGAGTGCATACCTCGGTGACAAATCCTATACCGCTAGAAGCGGTATAAACCCATCTGCTGGCGATGTACGACAAGTGCTGATCGAATATTGCATTTTACCGTTAGGCTCACAGACCATTCGTATCTCGTGTCCTTGTATTCGTTCGTTACTCCTCGCCGGTCCTAGAGGTAGTGGCAAGAAGACGTTACTGCATGCCATATGCACAGAGGTTGGAGCGGTTCTGTTCGATTTAACGCCAGCAAATATTGTGGGAAAGTACCCCGGGAAATCTGGTCTCATTATGTTGATTCACTTGGTTTTAAAAGTGTCGAGACTTTTGCAACCAGCAGTCATTTACATGGGCGATGCAGAGCGACCATTCATGAAGAAGATTCCGAAAACCGACAGAAGTGACCCGAAGCGTTTGAAGAAGGATTTGCCTAAACTGATTAAGAACATAGCACCAGAGGATCGAGTTCTTTTCATTGGAACTTCAAGCCTACCCTGGGAAGCCGATCAGAAACTTCTGCAGCAGACATATAATCGATTTATCTACATTCCCAGACCCGACTATGGAGCACTGTCATTTGGATGGAAAACGCTTTTAGAGTAATGTTGCTGCCGTACTTGTGTAGGCTTTGTGATCACCAATCTTTCCATTTGCAGTGAGCACAGTGGGGGACTCTGCCAGATGGATTGCAGTGTTATGGCGAAAATATCAGACGGTTACACAATTGGATCCGTGAACGCTTGCATACAGGAGGTGTTGACCTGCAAGAGGAAGCTGCAACTACGGTCACAGCCACTAACCCATGTGGAACTTATAAACGCACTGTGGTAAATGATTTAGACGAATTGTGTCGATTGAATGTTTACCTGATAATTTCACTTACAATTTAGCACAAAGGACCCTGTTTATCGTGAGGAAGAGGAGGCCTTTGAAACGTGGTGGTCAAAGACACCACTAGGCAGACGGAGGCAACGTGCACTGGAGGAAGAAGAAGAGGCGAAACTGGAGGAACAGACTCAAGCAGCCAAGCAAAGCAATGGAAAGAAGACAACTTGACTCAGGACTGTGGTGTGTAGCATGTAGGTACGGAAACGATTGCGGTTTCAAAGGTCGAGTCCCAACAAAACTGAAAATGTTTTGTTAACTGAACAAAGCTGGCAGTGGCTTTTGTTGTGAAACTGACTTTTAACGGAGGACATAGATAGGATCATAGAGAGTATGGGGTGTTTGATATTTTCGAGTAAAGTTTTTGTTTATTTCAACACAAACGTATGGCTTTTATTTCCTGACTTACAGCAGATCTTGTCGACGGCAATTCGAAATTCATCCGGATTTGCTTTTCCCATTTCGGAAAGTATTGCATTTAGCTCAGGCAGCTTGTCTCTCAGCACTCGTTCGTAGTCTCCCGCACACCAGAGGATACTTGCATGAAACGACGGATTCTAAAAGAGATTACAATATACGTTACTAGATCTCGTACTCAAATAAAATTTAGCGTCTACCTCATAGAAAGTATCCAACCGAAAGTCGTTCATAACTGCATCCATTTTTAGCATAATCTTGTGTAATTTTTCGAAGTAAATCTCACTGGCCACTAAACCTATGAAGGTCCTAGTTTTGTCCTCGTTAGTGTACACATTAATTGATTGAAAATCTATAGGAAAACTTGATTGTTTCATATTTACAAGGTTTATCAACGAGCATTCATTTGGCTGTGATTACAGGGATTGTTTTGACGCTAACAAGTCAACACCGCCATGGCGAAATCAATCAACCTGTTATCACAGGTGTTTCTACCTACTGTTCTATGGCAACCAGAGCTTCCTGAAGTGATTGCACAAACGAGTCAATCCAATGGTGTCGCAGAACCACAGTTTTGGTAAGGCTTATGTGGGTATTATCTGAGTACTTCAAGTCGATTTGGCCTTTTAAGAAATTTTGCACCGCGGTCTGTACATCATCGATTGTACTAAGTTTAACTGCAATGGAAGAAAATATTCCGTCACGGGTGATGACAAATAGATAAATGTTCTTACCTGGTATATACACAAGAGTCGTCCAGTTCCCTCGTTCGTGTTCAAACGATCGCACGCGTCCATCATGTTTCGATGGGTCATCCACTGGTGACGGATGGATAACTTTATTCATGCAACTAATAGCAGAAGGTAAAGGTAGCCTACGAATGAACAAATATGGTATTTAAAATCAGATGCAAACTGCTACGAAAGGCCGACATTTTCTGGTGAGATCCCATTGCGAAAACGAAAACTAACCTCTTTTCTGTTGAAATCCTGAGAATCTTTGGACTTAGTGGTTCAACATCGCTTTCAGTATCAGATGATGAACTATAACTTACTAAAGCCATGTTGCTAAATATAAAAAAAAAACAATTTTTGCTAAAATTGGAAACCGCAATTTTTGTTTGTTTACAAAATAGGAATTCTGACTGAAAAGTCGTTTTGCTACCAGTGCTACCTTCGTACAAGTCTTCTTTGGTACTTTTTTTAATTACTCCGTAATAATACTCCGTTCTCATTAGACGGAAATCATTTTCGCATACGTGCTCTTATTCGCTAGATTGAAAAAAAGATACTAGATGACTGATGTATGCGCAGTAGCTCAGTAATTAATATGCTGGACAGCTGTGCGGGGGGCGGGGCCTAAGGTTTGTTACTAGAAAAAACACAAATTACAACTAAATTGTTTTCCCGTACGGACCTGATGGGACCAGATGGGCTATCTTTTTGGTTCAAACGTCAAAAAAACTTGTAGGATTTATAATAACTAGAGTAGTGTTTTGTTCGAATATAAGGCGTGTTTTTTTGAGCTTCGATCTCAGCAAAGCAAAGTAAAGTAGGATTTTCAGCACACATATTACAACAACTGCTGCGAGTCTTGAAGTGTCAAGTAGAGCGTAGTTGTTGTAATTGCGTGCTGAAAATCCTACTTTACTTTGCTTTGCTGAGATCGAAGCTCAAAAAAACAGGGCTATTGTTAAAAAGCGCAGAATTCCCATTATTTTAACTTCTCACCCCCTGATATTTGTACCAAGTGCAACAACAAGAACGATGATACAAAGTTACCCCATGAACTTGCGAACTTATTGAAAATGGCATAAAAATGAAAACAATAGGTTTTACTTATACCCCCGTATTAATATCCAAATGTCCACAAGTTAGTTAGCTAGTAGACATCAGATAGCATACAAAAATTTGACGTAACTTCTGAATAACGAGTTGATAACTTTTACGCAGCGTTTATTAATGTCGTTTTCCATAGAGTGTTTCGCGAAGCCCATCCTTTCACAGATGGGCTACCTTTTTTGCTCAAACGTCAAAAAAACTTGTAGGATAATAAAGCTGGTTTGTAATGGCCAGAGTAGTGTTTTGTTCAAATATTGTTGAAAAGCGCACAATTGCCATTACTTTAACTTCTCAGTTGTTACCAAATACGTTTGATAAACTTAATTTTTTAATTCAACAATGCTTTTATCTTGTTTTTTGCACTTTTTTATGCACTTTTCAGTAATTTTTTAGCATAATTAGACTACATCCATACAAAATCCGTTTTGTTTTCCTACAAGTTTTTTAGCTGTCACTTGGATTTTTCTTCTTCTCATTTGACACTGACGTTGTCGCAAACTACCCTATTGGACAAAAAGAAGCGTCCGGGAATCGAAAAAAATGTCGTTCCATTGGCACAAAAATACTCTTCTGAGAAGAGAATTTGGCTTCTCGATTTGAAGTCAGAATCCACTCAAGAAGCACTCACACAAGTGCAATTTTATGTATTTATTACAAGTCAGTTGACAGCAGCCATAGATTATTTTTTGGCATTTCACTAATACTTTGGTGGATTCTGTCAGAAGCAGTTTTGCTGTTCCATAAGAAGGGGGTCCGCTTTTACCAAAATCATTTTATAAACGCCATTAAGTAGTGATTTGCCATCCCTGTAAATGTCCAAATTTTGACATGTGTCATTTTTCTGTTTAGATAAATGGCTGCTTTCATCTGGTTCCCATAATAAGGTTGATAAGAAAAATTTGTCTTGGCGCTTTCTATTGTCGAAGAATACAGAAAATTAAAAATTTACCAATGAACTTATCACTGGAAATTGCTGTTTATATTGCTGTGGCTATAGCAGCCCATGTCCTTGTGTATGCCTTGGTAACCAGAAAAAAGAAAAAATCTATATTTGGTCGGCATGTAGTTGTAACAGGTGGCTCTAAAGGGATTGGTCTTTACATTGCTGTGGAATGTGCTATGAAGGGTGCTAATGTAACAGTGGTTGCAAGGGATGAGAAAATGTTGGGTGAGTAGCACTGTAAAGCCTGAAATGTTTTGTATGAATGTGTCCCTTTGTTTTTAGCTGGAGCTATTGTTGTTATGGAAGTTCTTAGACAATCGCCCGAACAAAAATTCAACTACAAGTCGTTAGACATATCGCAGAGCTATGATAAGGTCGCCGAGGGATTTGCCGAAATTGAAAAGGAATTCGGAGAGATTTATATGTTAGTCAACTGCGCTGGACTGGCTATTTGTGGTGTGTTCGAGGAAATCTCAGTAGAAGATTCAAGGAAGTTGATGGATATAAACTACTTTGGTACATACAACTGTACTCGGTATGTAATACCTAAAATGAAGGCAGCCGGAGAGGGAATTATTGTGATTACGGCTTCTCAGGCGGCTTTATTTGGAATATACGGTTATGGATCGTATGCCGCCTCCAAATTTGCACTACGTGGTATGGCCGAAACTATTGCCATGGAATCGCGTCACTTAGGAGTGACAGTAACGTTAGCTCTACCCGCTGATACAAATACCCCTGGCTTTGAGAACGAAGAAAAAACTAAACCGCAAGTAACGAAAATTATTTCCGGAAGTGGAGGACTCGCTCAGCCCGATGATGTCGCAAAGCGTATCGTTAATGATGCACTGGTAGGACAGTATAGTTGTTCATTTAAAAGTAGAGTGATAACGTTTTAATTTACAGAAAGGATCGTTCATTTCAATCATGGGCTTTGAAAGCTGGATGCTGACTGTTCTCTGTGGCGGCATGTTTCCCTGGGGAGGTGTACTGCAGAGCTTATTCCATGCAATGTTCATGGGGCCACTGCGTGTAATTGGATGCTTCCTACACTGGCATTTCGGCAGGATCATAAGAAATTGTGCCAAGGAAAAAACCGAATAGAGCTACCTTGGTTCAGCCCGCCATAGTACTGCAGCAGGACTTAATTTTATGTTTGTAGTCTTAAATTGTTTTTTGCACTTTATATGCCATTTTATTGTTTCACACTTATTTACACAAGCCATACATATTTTTATGCATTTAATGAAATAGCCGAAGTTTGTACGCTTACGATTGATCTTGTCGATTAACGATTATTGTTTTCATCGTATAATGAACAATAGACGCACAGCTAGAAGCAGAACATTTCTTAGATTTATTCACAGAGCTACTTAATAAGTAGGTAGGTGTTTTAATTTTTATATAAACCATGGTATGCCTTTTAATAAATAAAATTGTCCACGCGTTTATTAAACTCAAATGTTGACTATTATAAGTGGAGCTATTGCATTTTGTTTACGAGACATTTTTTAACAGCATCGATTCATTTTGCATCGGGGAAATCTAGTTTTATGGATTAATATACGCAAGGACAACTGCTATTTTTGTACAGCTGACGCTAAAGTTTAGTCCTATTAGATGTCTAGCGGTCAATGGAACGCAGCGATTAATTTATCGCGAAACGTTTGCGTTCCAGTAAAATGAAACTTGGTATCTTGTATTCTCGTACCATGATTTGGAATTTTAAATTGTAAAATCGCCTGCGTAAAGAACTATGAATTACTGAAAATTGTTATTTATTTTAATAATCGTTTGATTTGAATAGCTAAATTTACAATTACAGCAATTTTCCCGCGAACACTTTTTTCACGATCCACAGTAAAATAGTCGCAATCCACAAACCCACGAATGAAAAATTCCGAACTCAACCTTTTAAAATTAAACCTAATCCGTGGTATCTGCAACTAAAATAGTTTTCGTGCGAATGAAGAGTCAGAATTAACGATTATTCGCTTGTCCGTAACTATTCTCATTTGAATAGGTAGGTACCTACTTACCTAGTAGTAGTGTTCTCGCGGAGTAATCTGTTTATAGCTTTAGCATACATTCCACATTCCACACTTGCCCTTTTTTTTGTCAACTACCTACTGACGTATCTGCGAAACGTCATTCTGAAACAGATGTGCGGTGAAAAATGAAAAGATTTGTTTGCAAAAATTAATTCAATAAATACATAAAACACAGAAGTACGTACGCCTCCAAAATGAATGTAATAACGGCAGTGAAACTTTATGTGGAAAAAATGACAAACGAGTCTGGGCCCGGCATGAAGATAATCCTACTGGACAAGGAAACAGTGAGTGTACCTGTATGATTCACAAACTTATTTGTCCTCACTGACCATATTGTTTATACAGACCAGTATAATATCAATGGCATTCAGTCAGTCTGATATGCTCCAGCGAGAGGTGTACCTATTCGAACGCCTCGATTCAGGTCGGTCCAATGAACGTCTGAAGCATTTGAAATGCATCGTCTTTGTGCGTCCCACTAAACAAAACATAGCCCTACTAGCCGACGAACTACGAAACCCTAAATATGGATCTTATTTTATATGTAACAGATTTTTAACTTGAAACGTATTACAAATGTATAACAAACGATTTTCACTAGATTTTAGTAACATAATTCCAAGAACAGACATCAAAGTACTTGCTGAATGCGATGAAAGTGAATCGGTGCGTGAAGTCAAGGAAATATATGCCGATTACTTGTGCGTGAACCCAAATCTGTTCTCATTCAACATTCCAACATGCCTGAGCCGGCTCGCATGGCAACCTGAGGCGCTAAGTCGAAGTGTTCAGGGGCTCACCTCGGTGCTTCTTTCGCTGAAGATGAACCCGGTCATTCGTTATCGATCGGGTAGCGTCCCAGCGCAAACACTGGCCAAGCAGATCTACGAACAAACAACCAAAGAGTCGTCGCTTTTTGATTTTCGAACACACGAGAATGGTGCGCCACCACCATTGCTTTTAATTTTGGATCGTATGGACGATCCGGTTACACCGTTGCTGCACCAGTGGACATACCAGGCAATGGTGCATGAACTCTTAAATATTAAAAACAACCGTGTGGATTTGTCCGGCACACCGCAGATACCCAAGGATTTCAAGGAAGTGGTGTTGTCGGGCGATCAGGATGAGTTCTATGCCAAGAATATGTACGCAAATTTTGGGGAAATCGGTGCCACAATTAAAAGTCTTATGGAGGAATTCCAGAAGAAGGCGAAAGACCAGAAAAAGGTAACCCTTCAGAGGTGACATTAGAATTATTCAGTTTGTTCTCATCTGCTCCCTTTTTGGGCAATTACAACTGAAACAAATTTTGATGCAAAATCAATGACGTTTGAAATATTTTTCAAACAAGTATATAACATTCTGTTACATTCTAGGTTGAGAGTATTGCTGACATGAAAAACTTCATAGAAACATATCCACAATTCAAAAAAATGTCTGGAACAGTTACCAAACATCTGTGTGTTATGGGAGAGCTCTCCAACCTGTGTACCAAGCGAAATCTTTTCGAACTCTCCGAACTAGAACAAGAAGTCGCTTGCAAAGCCGAACATTCCGCCCAGTTGCAGAGGATCAAGAAGATTATCGCCGATGAACGTATTTCCGTTGATGATGCCCTGAAACTGGTAGCTCTATACGCCCTGCGGTATGAACGACACGCCAACTGCGACACATGCGGCCTCTTGCAGATAATAAAGAATCGGGGTGGGCGGACTTCATTGGTGCCCAGTCTGATTGAGTACGCTGGACAGCACGCTCGCCAGGGAGAACTTTTCAATTTGGTTCGGATCACCGATGCCGTCAAACTTACCCGGAACCTCATAAAAGTATGTATTAAGTTATCTCTGCCGCCTTCTTCCTTAAACTGACGACATCATTTCATTTTCTATGAACAGGGACTTAAGGGAGTCGAAAACGTCTTTACCCAACACACTTGCCTGCTGAAGGAAACACTAGAAGACTTATTCAAAGGACGTGATGTCGATCCGTTGTATCCGGCAATAAACTCCGAGCTTGTACCATTCCGACGACCGCCACAGGATGTGGTCGTATTCATTGTTGGTGGCGCTACCTACGAAGAAGCGTTGGCTGTCCATCAAATGAACAATTCCGGTTACAAGGTGATCCTGGGTGGTACTACAATCCATAATTCGGCAACGTTCATGCAGGAGGTTCTAGCGGCGACACAAGGCGTACAATTCAAGCACACCAAGTCGATGCTAAAGTTTTGTGCCACTGAAAATTTTTAAAGACTTCTTTCCCCTTAGCTTCATTGTAGGTAGAAATTTCATTACTGACTCTGCTTTTATGAATGCCTATCAAGTAACTATACTAAAATGGTATAAACGTTTGTTAGACTATATATTTATTGTATTCCTATTGTAAAAACAAAATTATTTAAGTAAAATATGCTATTCACAAAAATAAATATATTAATGCCCTCATGCATACGAGATAATATACCAAATTTGCGATTGAATTACCTAAGGCTAAGCAAGGAAGTTGAATAAGGTCGGATCAAGTATAAAGGGATCGGTCCTCTCATTTCTTTTTATCTAGTAGGTAGTTAGCAAAGACTGAGACTGAGAACAAGGGCTTGGGTCACACGTTAGGGGGTTTGTACATGCGGTAACTTCCCAGCTTCGGATAATTGTAGATGTACGGTTGACTTTGCAAAGCGGGAAAAGGGTGCTTGAAACTGCACTTGAAACGTACCCTGAACAGACTACAGTTCACTTGCAGCTCTCTATTGCCGCTGCCGTGCGTGATTGCTACAGAGAGAAGCGCCTATTTGGTGCAAAATGATATCAAACAATTTATGAGAATCCGCATCGATCCTTAATTCGCGAAAATAAACGCCTAGCTTTAGCATTTACGGAAGTGAAAGGTGACACAAAGCTGCAGACAAAGTTGGTTTATGTCCGTTGCGGACTAAAATTGATTTCAGGATGTGGAAGAGAGTGTCTCAGTTTTTAGGGGACTTCTTGAAGTTTCATCTACGCCGCAGTCAGTCGACATCATGCATTGGACGAAAGAGCAACGCGCATTTGCCTGCGAGGCTTACTTTTCCAACGGTCGTTCCATGATTTCCACACAACGTGCTTTCCGTACTCGCTTCAACAATCCATCCCGCAGGCGATATTGGAGTGGTCACAATCCACGTGAAATTCATCAGACGCCACTGCATTGTGAACGTGTCACCGTATGGTGTGCTGTTTCGAGAGTAGGGATAATTGGTCCTTACATTTTCGAAGAAAACGAACGACACTGTTACGGTGTGTTGACATCCCTGATAACGTCACGCGCCAGCAGCTGTAAGCCGGCCTGAAACGAGTAAAATAACTTCTGTCAGATGGGAGAAGACCATAACCTACAAGAGAGACCACGAGTATCAGGCTGGAATTATATTCGCAACCATTTATTAAATATAAGCAACAAACTAAAAGATAACTAAAGTAAGTTTAAAATTAATATGAATTTTGTATAATTTGAATTTGTTTCCTATTTATAGGATTTTGTAACGTAAATAAAACATGAATTGATATACCAAATTGGTACCAAACCAGACTCTGTATAATCCTTCATTCATCAGTACGTTCACAAAATTTAGTTAGTAGCGCATGTTCGCCAACATTTTACAAAATCTTTAGTTATGCAAGATGTCAAATCCAGCTGCCGCTGCCGCCACCTTATCTCCATCGGAGCTCAATAGTTGCCAATTGTGCACTGAACCCGACTCACATGATCACATGGTCCAGTGCGATAAATGTGATCTGTGGTTCCACTACCAATGTGCTCAGGTCAACAGTTCCGTCGAAAACGAAGATTGGACTTGCAATACTTGTTCTCCACAAACACCACCTCGCGCAGTAGACCAGCCGTCGAAAAGCAGATCTCCAGCATCATCGAAGCGGTCGAAATCTTCCAGAGCAGCCTCCGTCAGACGTCAGCAGCTCGAACTGCAGATGCTTGAAGAGGAACGGACTCTGCGGGAGAAACGCGATCAGGAGTACTTAAACAAGAAGCGCCAAATACTCAGCCAGACAATGGAAGAATCGTCAGACAGCGACGGCGACAATGATATCGACTCACAAACGCAAGTGAAGCAATGGCTTAAGAACGATCAATATACCAACGTAAGTACAGGTTCAAAATTACAGTTTACAGGTGTCTCCAAACCAGCAGTTACCGAGTTGTTAGCTCCCCATGTTTCCAAACGGATGGTCAATTCATCTTGGATGGGAGCTATAGTTGGTGAAAGCCAGCCCCAACAACAGCAGGAGTCAAAGTTGCTTACAGAGACGAATAAGAGCCAAGCGCCTCCAAACGTGTCATATAGCGAACCACCAAATCCTGACACCCGTGCCACCGATTTGTCACAACAACCAACGGCCACCGTATTTCAATCTGTGCCACAAGCACCTTTGTGTGAATCACAAAATACTCGTTCTCGCCAACGAATTTCTTCCGTCATAAATCCATCAAGCCAGCAACCTCGTCAGCATGCGCAAGCGTCTTTAGCGGCGTCGCATCATAGCCTTGGTCTTGGTAATGATAACGCAACTAACCATCCTCAGCTGACAAGACATAACCTAGCAGCACGGCATTCGGTATCGAGGGAATTGCCCAACTTTAGCGGAAACCCGAATGAGTGGCCACTTTTTATTTCAAACTTTACTAGGTCAACAGAGTTGTGCGGATTCACTGACGAAGAAAATCTAGTCAGACTACAGAAGGCACTAAAAGGAAATGCACTAGAAGCTGTTCGCAGTATGCTTATTCAACCAGAATGCGTCCCCAAGGTTATTTCCACTCTGAAGTTGCTCTTTGGAAGACCAGAGTTAACAGTCTACGCTCTTCTCGAGCAAATTCATTCTACTCCTCCACCCAAGACTGAAAAACTTGAGACCATAGTCGCCTTCGCCATTGCCGTACAGAATATGTGTGCTACGATTGAAGCGGCCGGATTGCTCACTCATCTGAGTAATCCAACATTAATTCAAGAGCTCGTTGAAAAACTACCGCCTTCTATTCGTTTGAATTGGGCAATCCATCGACGAACTTTGGCAGAGTGTACACTCGCCCATTTTAGCAACTGGCTTTATCAGGTAGCCGAAGCAGCAACTTGCGTAATTATTCCCAAGATTTTACCGACAGAGTTCAAGCAAAATGCCCGCGGAGCCAAAGAAAAGAGCTTCCTTAATGCTCACAGCGATAACACTGATCGATACAATAATGCGGCAAATGCACATGGGAGTGAGTGTCTAGTATGTGGAAAGGACTGTGTTTCGGTTGAGAAATGTGAACGCTTTCAGAGATTGAGTCACTCTTTAAAGTGGGAAGAGGTCAGAAAAAACAGTCTTTGCAGAAAGTGTTTAAAGAGACACTTACGCTACAAGTGTAAAACCAACATCGCATGTGGAAAAAACAACTGCGTGTTCAAACACCATAGACTTTTGCATAACGACCAAAAGGATATTGAGGAAGCTCAAAAAAAGGTAGCATCCGTTTCACTGACTGCTCCACATAGTGCTCCTACGCAAAATTCTGCATCAGCCAAGTACCGAATAGTTCCTGTTAGGCTGTACGGAAACAATGTCAGTGTGAGAACCTTTGCATTTATAGACGATGGATCATCTCTTACCTTAATTGAAGAAGACCTTGCAAATGAGCTGAATGTAGAAGGCACTCCTGAGTCAGTGGTCCTGGGATGGACAGCCGGAGTGACCAGAGATGAAGAGGAATCTAAAGTAATGAGTTTGAGAATATCGGGTACAGGCATTAATGCAAAGAAATACCAACTAACAAATGCTCACACAGTCAAGAGTCTCCAATTGCCAGTGCAATCTCTTGATGTAAAGACTTTGCAGGAAACATTTAAACACCTAAGATACTTGCCAATTGAGCCATACGCAAATGTTTCTCCCCGCTTACTTATAGGACTCAACAACTGGAAGCTTGGACTAACGCTAAAATACCGGGAAGGAAAAGCGGAAGAACCAGTGGCGAGTAAGACCCGTTTAGGATGGACGGTCTATGGCTGCTATTCCCATTCAGCATCTCAAAACACAAACATGCATGCGAACTATCACATAAGCGAACATGACTCAGATGAAGACTTGGAACTTCGGAATTTAGTTAAGCTGTTTATCTGCAATGAAAACTTTGGAGTATCAAATCCGAAAAATATTTTGCTCCCACCAGAAGAGCAGCGGTCCTTGGAATTGCTGAAAAATCTGACTCATAGAAAGGATGACCGCTTCGTAACAGGTCTGTTATGGAGATATGATAACATCCACCTTCCCGATAGTCTCCAGATGGCTAAGAGGCGTTTATATGGTTTGAAGAAACGAATGGACCGTGATCCAAAAATGGCTTAAGCACTACACCAAAAAATTGAAGAATATGTTTCCAAGGGCTATGCCGAAAAACTATCGGCCAAGGAGTTTGCGGAAAATCGGCCTGGTTGGTATCTTCCAATATTCCCTGTCCAAAATCCCAACAAACCAGGAAAAATCAGAATAGTTTGGGATGCTGCAGCAAAAGTGGGCGGAGTCTCATTAAACTCTGTGCTCCTCAAAGGTCCCGATCAACTGGTTTCGCTGACATCGGTCCTATACAAGTTCAGAGAGCGTCGTATCGCTATTTGCGCTGACATAATGGAGATGTTCCACCAAATTTTAATACGCCAAGAAGACCAGCCTTTTCAGAGATTTCTTTGGTTTGGGCGAGAACAAGAAGAAATTGATTGCTATGTTATGAAAGTCATGACATTCGGAGCTACTTGCTCCCCCTGCTGCGCACAATACGTGAAGAACTTAAATGCGCAGGAATTTGAGGATAGGTACCCCAAGGCCGTCAAAGCAATTCGTGAAAGCCATTATGTCGATGATTTAATGGAAAGCGTCGATTCCGAAGCCGAAGCAGTTGACCTAGCCAATGAGATTCGCTTTATCCACAAGCAGGGAGGATTCTACATTCGAAATTGGATGTCTAACTCACGAGAAGTTATAAATGCCTTGCAGTCCAGCCCTACTGAAGAAGTAAAATTTCAAACTAAAACGGAGCCAGAAACCGAGAAGGTATTGGGTATGTGGTGGTGCACCACCTCGGATTACTTTACGTTCAAATGGGTTTCAAATTCAAAAAATGTTGAACTTCTTTTGGGTCAACGTCGTCCAACTAAACGGGAAGTTTTGAGAATATTGATGACAATTTTTGATCCCTTAGGTCTTCTAGCGCACTTTCTCATGTATATTAAAGTCCTGCTGCAAGAAATATGGCGTACTGGTATTGCCTGGGATGAAGAGATCCAAGATGCGCAATATGCTAAGTGGCTGAACTGGGTTCGCTTCCTACCGGAAGTGAGTAAACTTCAGATTCAGAGATGTTACATTACAAACAATATGATTCGTCAACCAGTAAGGCACCTTCATGTGTTCGTAGATGCGAGCGAGAATGGGTTTGCTGCCGCTGCTTACATACGATCATCTAATGGCGAAGTTGTCGAGTGCACTTTGGTAGGAGCGAAAACTAGAGTGGCTCCTTTAAAGATCCTCTCCATCCCACGATTAGAACTACAGGCGGCCGTCTTGGGTGCACGTTTAGCTAAATCTATTGTCGAGTCTCATTCCATCAGCTTTAATAAAATGTTTTTTTGGTCAGACTCCCAAATTGTGCTCAGCTGGTTGCATTCGGATCATCGACGATATCGTCAGTACGTCGCTTTTCGAGTAGCTGAAATACTCGATCTAACGCATCTATCTGATTGGAGATGGATCCCCAGCGAGTTAAACGTAGCGGATGAAGCCACGAAATGGACGAAGAATCCCGAATTCTGCGCGAGTAGTCGTTGGATTAGAGGTCCATCATTCCTTATGTTGCCAACAGACAGTTGGCCATCGTCCAAGAGATTAAAGAGCACGACTAACGAGGAGCTTAAATCTCAGTTTTGTGGAGTTCATGGCTCACACTGGGTGCCTGTATTTTCCCCAGATCGTTTTTCGAATTGGAACCGGTTGGTGCGGTGTGTGGCGTTCGTTTTGCGGTTTATATTCAATGCACGATCAGAGCGTCAGGTGTCACGAAGGATTGGAATGTTCACCCAAGATGAACTTAAAGCAGCCGAAGGAGCCCTTTTTCGGGACGCTCAACGTACTAAATACGCAGAAGAGATTGGATCCATTTTGACAAAGGGTGCTGTCTCAAAATATAGCCCGCTGTCGTCACTGTGTCCATACATCGACGATCAAGGAGTTCTTCGATCGAGGGATAGATTAGATGAAGAAATCAACATCAGCGCAAAGCGGTTAGTACTCCTCCCAAGGGGACATCCCACTACGAATCTGTTGGTTCAAAAATTCCATCGCCAATACCACCACCAAAATCACGAGACTGTGGTCAATGAACTTCGTCAGCGATTCATAATACCAAAACTTCGAGCAGTCCTTCATGCTGTAAGAAAGTCGTGCCAGTACTGTAAGAACGCGACAGCTCGACCCAAACCACCAATTATGAGTCAGCTACCGCCAGCGAGATTAGCTGTATTCAACAGACCGTTTTCATTTGTGGGGGTGGATTATTTCGGCCCTTTGTACGTTTCTCATTTGAGACGAACAGAGAAAAGATGGGGAGTTTTACTAACCTGTCTTACTACTCGCGCGGTGCACATAGAAATAGCCTATACTATGTCCACTGACTCATGCATACTCGCTCTTCGAAACTTCATCGCCAGAAGGGGAACTCCTACTGAATTATTTAGCGACAACGGTACCAATTTTCAGGGCGCAGAGAGGGAACTCAAAGAGGCATATAAAAGCGTAGATTCGATGAAGCTTATGGAAACCTTTACCAACAACAATACCAAATGGACGTTTATTCCACCCGCTTCGCCACACATGGGTGGAAGTTGGGAAAGGCTAGTGAGGTCAGTAAAAAGTGTTCTGTACAAGATTATGCCGACTCGAAATCCGTCCGATGAACTGCTGCGAGGTATGCTGATGGAGGTCGAAAATATTGTCAATTCCCGTCCTCTGACCTATGTCCCACTTAGTAACGAAAATGATGAAGCGCTTACACCTAACCACTTCCTTTTGGGTTCGTCTAGTGGATCGAAACCGATTGCTATATTTAACAATGGCACAACCCCTTTAAGGAAAAACTGGATGACTGCCCAACTTTACGCCGATTCCTTTTGGAAAAGATGGATAAAGGAATATCTTCCCACAATTACCCGGCGTACCAAATGGTTTTCAGCGGTTAAACCAATAGAAGTGGGGGATATTGTTTATATCGTCGACTCAAACAACCCTCGAAACTGTTGGCCTAAGGGTCGAATCATAAAAACTCAACTATCCAAAGACGGTCAGGTGCGCAGTGCCTTTGTCTTGACCGCAACCGGAATTTATGAGCGTCCGGCGGTTAAGCTAGCTGTTCTGGACATCAAGGATCCTGAGAAGCTAAGTCCTGATGCGGACATACCGGGGGGGAGTGTTGACATCCCTGATAACGTCACGCGCCAGCAGCTGTAAGCCGGCCTGAAACGAGTAAAATAACTTCTGTCAGATGGGAGAAGACCATAACCTACAAGAGAGACCACGAGTATCAGGCTGGAATTATATTCGCAACCATTTATTAAATATAAGCAACAAACTAAAAGATAACTAAAGTAAGTTTAAAATTAATATGAATTTTGTATAATTTGAATTTGTTTCCTATTTATAGGATTTTGTAACGTAAATAAAACATGAATTGATATACCAAATTGGTACCAAACCAGACTCTGTATAATCCTTCATTCATCAGTACGTTCACAAAATTTAGTTAGTAGCGCATGTTCGCCAACACGGTGAATGCAGCTTGCTACAGAGAGATGATAGAAGAATTTTTCATCCCAAAACTCGATAAACTGGACCTTGGTGATGTGTGGTTTCAACAAGATGGAGCCACGGCCCACACAGCACGAACATCGATGGATCTTTTGAGGGAACATTTCCCCGATCGTCGAGTCTCCTTGAGGGGCGACCTTACGTGGCCGGCGCGCTCACCTGATTTGGCTCCGTGCGATTTTCCATTTTCTATCATTTACACCGATCGGCCTCGAACATTAAATCATCTGAAGGACAAAATTCGTGAAGCAATAGCGAACATACCCATCGATATGCTTCAAAGAGTTCAGACGAGCTTCGAAAATCGGGTATCTCAGTGTATCGAAAACGGAGGCCATCACTTGTCCGATATCATCTTTAAAACCATGTAATGAAAAATTCAGATCTACTCCTTTTGGTTTTATTTCCTTTGAAAATCAGCAAGTTTTCTTGCCGCACCCTGTACTAGGTACAAAAACAAATTCAATCAACAAACAACATCCACATTTCCCAAACGTCAAGTGAAATACAATGTACACTTGTACAGTACCCGACCTACCTACAAACGGTAGGTAGATTCTGGAAAGTGGAAGGTAATTGAAAAAACCGGCATTCCGAATATTTCCACTTTCGAATTTTTCAGTCTGTAATTTAAAGATTGTGTGGATTGAAGTGGTTTCGGTTTGAGAATTAGTTAGATGTAAATGGAAACGATGGAGGACACCGAAAAACTTATTTCAACAATTGAAAAAGAGGAAAGTGTGTGGAACATCCATTCACAAGATTTTCTACATAGAGATCTAAAGGCAAAGGCATGGAGCAGAATAGGCCAGGAATTAACACCTAAATGGAACGAACTAAGTCCGGAAGATCAGGAAAAAGCAAGTAAGTAATTAGAAGAGTAAAGGTAGTCATATTACATTTGCATTGGAGTCACAAGTCACAATTGTGATTTGGTTTTGGTTCTTGACTAGGTAAAACACGGTGATGCACTGACGATGGGTGCGACGAGGTGTCACAAATCTGTGTAGATAAGCCCTGCAATGCGATAATAATATTTGTTAATGAGTTATATTTTGTTTCCTTTAAATGATGGATGTTTCTGTTGCGTTTTAACAAGACTGCAAAGCAGGGGCGATTCCTCTCAGTTAGCTAGTTTAGCGGCGCTAAACCAAGCAAATAAATTGAAATACATATACGCAAAATACAGCAAATAACGAGGTTAAAGTAATTATGAAGATTAATAATTGCAATAATCAATGACATACTAAATAACAAAACTATCATTTACAAATAATATTTGCCTACACAAACACACAACACAATACTCCCATGCAATAAGTTTCACTTGAAATACTCTTTAGCGTTACAACTTGCGATACCGCAAATTCCCTGCCTGCACGCACACACACAATCTAAAACTCCCATAGAAAAGTCTCCTGCTTGTAGCATTTTAGCGTAAAAAAGTTGCGCTACCGAATTTCCTCCACTCTGTATAAGTGTGGAATTTGACTATACCTCTACCAGTCGTAAGCAAAGCACAGGAAAATATACGGAAGGGTAAGCGCAAAACAAATGCGATAAAACTTGAAAGTAGAGTGTAAGTGTAAGCAAGCAGGTTATCTTTTTTTGTACTTCTGTGTGTTTCTCTTTCTAGTCAAATTGCAGTAAGAATGTGTCGTTGTGTTCTTATTTGACTGAATTAATAGTCTTATTGAATTCCATACCAAAAGTAAAGAGCGATCTATAATTTTATATTTGCGTGGATTATAAATATGAGTAAATACATAATAATTATTTTTGTCGTGCTTTTGGAATATGAGAGTGCGCTTTTTTTTTTTTTTTTTTTTTGTTTGTGAGAAGTGAGCACGTAGCTAACCCAATGCTTAAGACCAGGAATCGCCACTGCTGCAAAGATGAACTTCCATATTGAAAAGAACCTTCTTTATTAAACAATAAACAAAAGATACGACAGTGTTCTCGTTGGTTTTGGTTAAAAAGCAGAAGAGTGGAAAAAGTGACAGCTGATACAGTCATGTATATAAAAGCTAGCTTACACATTTACGAACAGTGGTGCTTGGATAAAATTGACACCGTCTTAACGAAATAATTATTCGTTTCTCTACGCCTAACAAGTGTGTGCTAGAGTAAGTTAAAAACCTTCTGATTGCAGTTTGAATGAGGTTAGGTACCTCATCCTCCATCATTTTTTTAAAAGTTTACACCAGCATTGCCAAAGGGGACAAAAGGTGGCCTCGACATAAACAAAAGTTCAGCATAGACATTTATTTATAGTACAAAACTTTATTCATTACAAATAACTATAAACAATTTATACGTAAATAAACTTTCCGGTTTTAGTTGTAGGTGTCAAGAAGAGATGGTCACATATAAAGGACTACTACAAAAGAGAAAAATGCCTAAAGAATCAATATTTTTCAAAAAGGAAATCGCAAATAGTGAATAGAAGAAAGTACGTATTCAACGGCTTACTAGGCTTCCTCGATCCTACTATTAGCGTCAACAAGAGGTATGTTTTCAACTTTTGTATAAGCAAAATGTTACGCTATAAATTTCATTTTAAAAATCATTGCAGATATGTAACGGATCGTTTAGGAAGGAAAATGCAGTCCAGTAGTGTGGATAATGAATCATCGAGTAGTGCAGCTACGGAAGAAGCGATGCAAAATCTGGAAAACACTTATGATCCGGCTATTGACATGGATGTGAATACAATTGCGATCAAGAGCGAGGTATCTGAAGATGACGAAGCTTTCTTTGGACAAATTGAACAACAGACGCAGGCCATAACCGAGCAATCACTCCAGCCATCATCCCCAACACCAAACCTAAATGGATCGCAGTGCTTGAACACCATTCCCCAGTTCAATCATTTGATAGCACAAACACCTCAACCCAGGCATAATGAGTCGGAGCGCTTGATGAGCAATGTTCTGTCACAACGAGTACAAGATCACCAGACTTCGCTGAACCCCCCACAAAGACAGAACGTCTCAGATCGAGTAATCAGTTCCACTCCGCTGCTTAAAGAAAGCGTGTCTTTCAATTTCGAGCAAATCGCGCAACCAATGCAGAGCAGAACCGAACACATCGTGCATACTCCGCAGCTGACGCGTGAACGGCTTTCTGAAAACTTGAACAGACAAGACCCACCACAAATGCAGGCTGCACCTAGTTACTTAGTAGCCAATCCTAATGCGGCATTCCTGTTAAGTTGTGTCCAGGAAATGGACGAAATGAGTCCGTTCCAACGAATAGAATTTAAGTCGGGAATAATAAACTTATTGAAAACAATAAAATATCCCTCATAAGATTTACAGCAATTTATTTTATTTACCATCTGTTGTTTCTCTGCAGTTGCCGCGGAAATCGTCTACCATGGTGCCAGTTAAGAGAGCACAAGGCGATTGCTAAATACGCAATCGCTATCGACGAGATTACACTGGACAGTTCTTCTGGTTATAACAACCAACCTAGTTCAGGCGACACAGACAAAAGCTTCTTTGACGACAGTAAGTCTTCTACACCTTTACATTTCGTGTAAAGGTCCCTTTGTGTTGATTCCTAGTTCATGCGCTTTCTCGTTTGTGCTCGTTACATCTAGCTAGGTTGTTGTTAAAGGAACAGATTTATGAATGACATGCCCTTTTGGACTAGAGCCGGATAAGTTCGACTCTCTGGATGAACTAACGCACTGCAGCTCATCAAAAGCAAATTTTTGGTTTACATGTTCCCCCTTCCTGTAGAGGAAAAAAAAAATACGTGCAACATAGAAATAAACAAAAGAAATCCGAATCTTTGGGTGTATTTAACAAACAAGGTTTTTATTAAAAGACGCCACGAGTTTACAAAATATTTCATCAGCTCTTAGCCGGAAACACAAAAATAAATAGAAACACAAACTTATGTCTTATGGAGGCGACGCATTGCTTTCCTGATTGGTCGATCCGATGTGCCCAACATGGTCGATGGCGGCGCTACCCCTGTAGGCTGCTGCTGGTGTGGGAATGAATTTCCATTCTGCGCTGGAGCTGTGGAAGCAGACGCTGCTGCTCCAAAATTGAAAACAGGTGACTGATTGACTGCTTGACGACTGCCACCAAATGTGTTGTTGTTCCCAGCACTAGGTGCACTGGCTGCGCCAAACGAGAACATCTTATTGTCAGTGGTCCCAGAATTGCCACTACTGGCGGCGTTGGATCCGCCAAACAGACTTGTGGTTCCCGCTGGTGCGGGTGTAATTGTTGTGTTGCCATCTCCGAAAACAAAGGTCTTGTTCATGTCTGTTGCTGGTTTTGAGGCGTTACTGCCAATCGATGAGCTACTTCCGAAAACAAAGCCTCCGGCGGGTTTGTTCGAGTCCGCTGCAGTGCTGCTTGAGCTGGCGCCAAAGTTGAATGTGGATGATTGTTGCTGTGGCGCTACAGCTGCTGATGGTGCTCCGAATATTGAACCCGTGGAAGTGGAAGAGGCTCCCAGATTGTTTGAAGCTGTTGCCCCGCCAAAAAGATTCGTGGTTGGAGCGCTTGTTGTAGCTCCTTGATTAGTTAATGCACTAGATGACGATCCAAAGGCAAAGGGAGAACTCTGCGCAGACGTGGTGACGGGAGCCCCAAACAGATTTGTCGAATTGGCAGTAGAAGCTCCAAACATTGGGGGTTTGTTGGCCGATTGAATGCTGTTGCTGGAAGCCGAGCCAAAACTGAAGACTGACTTTGCTGGTGCATCGCCAGGCGCAGGGGCTGCGAAAATATTTTTGTTGGGTTCCGCAGTGGAGAGGGCGTTGCTAGAAGCTGAAGCACCGAATGAGAAACCACCGATGGAGGGCAGTGGTTGGTTTGGAGCAACTGGTTTATCCGACGTCGACGGAAACGAAAATGAGTTCTTTGTAGGGGCTGCGGGAGCTGATGCAGCAAACGCGAACGAGTTGGAAGGTTTAATGGGAGTTGTGCTTCCAAACATCGACGGTTGAGCTGTTGTGGTAGTAGGTGCTGCTGGCGAACCGAAAGCAAATGCACTCGTTGGATTTGGTTGTGTAGCCGATGCTGGCTTGTTGGCAGAGAAGGAGAATGTCGCGTTTGCATTTGCTGGCGCTGTCGGGTTTGGAATTATGCTGCCAAAACCGGTCTTTGGGCCTTCACTCAGCGAAGAGGGACCAGGGAATGAGAAACCTCCTGCCGGTGACGATGACGCTTTTTCTGTTGCTGTTGTTGGCTGGGAAATAGAACTTGCTGCAGAAGCGAATGCACCCATGCTGAGAATGGGATTCGCTGGAGGTTGATTGACTGCTGGACCGAAGGAGCTGTTAGTTCCGCCAAAGTTGAACGCCGGTGCGCTGGTTGTCATTACCGCAGGAGCGGCGGTTGTGGTTGAGGTAGAATTTAACGCCGCTAAAGATCCAAATGAAAATGCCGGCTGAGCTGCCGCGGCGGATTGTCCGAAGACAGGAGGTGGAGCAGCATTCGAATTTGTAGTACTGACTATTGGCGCAATTGCAAACGATGGTGCTTGGGTGGCCGGCACGGACAATGCTCCAAACGTTAAACTGGGCGTAGTGGACGATGCCTCCGTTGTGGTCGTACCGAAGCCGAGCTGCTTGATCCCGACTATTTTACCCAAACCTGCTGCTGGTAGAGTTGCTGCTGATGAAGATGCTACTGTTGTTGTTGTTTGGGGCAACGTGAGCAACGGCGTTGCAGCTGTGGTTGCTGCCGCGGCTGAGGGCGTGGTAAGTGGCTTATTGAGGCCAAAGCTAAATCCGCCAAGAGATGGTATTGATGTTGCAGCTGAAGTGACTACGGATGGTATGGGAGTCGCTGTCGTGGACACTACCGCCGGGGCAGATAAAGTACTTGTCACAACAGGGGTCGGCATGATTTGGAATCCATTTGACGCACTGGAATTGACTGAAGCGGTACTTGCAGATGGATTGAATTGTATTGCGGACTTAACCACAGATGGTGTTGTTATCGGCGCTCCGACTACAGATTTACTTAGCGCATCTGGTGTTGGTGTAGCTCCAGTTGTCACAGCGGCAATTGCTCCAAATGATATTGCAGCTGCGGTCGCTGTAGCACTTGGAATAGTTGTAGCGGACACAATCGCCTTAACTTCGACTTGTTTCTGCGCTGGCAATGCATCCACTTCGTCCTCCTCATCCAGCTCGCCCTTCAGTCCTTTTAGCATCAAGGCCAGTTTTGATTGTTTTGTCTTTTCGAGCAGAAGCGTTCCATCTGCGGACAGCGAACTGCTCTTCTTCGGTTTGACGAACTGAATTCCACGCAAGTCGCCATCTTCTCGGGACTCGGCGATGTCACTGTGCACCTTTGTGGGCTCTTCGTCGTAGTCCTTATTGAATAGAGTCAATTTCGGTTTTGTTTGAACAACGGGTTCCGAAGCACTTCGTGTTACCTTGCCAATCCGATTCTTGTCCAGTTCGTCACCACTGGCAATGGTCTGTTGCGGAGTGCTTGGCAGAGGAGTAATTGGTGTGTAGGTTTTGATGGTCTGAGGTATATGTTCCAAGTCAAGGTTTCCGCCCACACGGCGTTGCTTTTCACTGCGGGAAGACGAATATTCAACCTCTGTGCTTGTGATTCTGCTGGCGAGCTCTGTGGTCCGCTTCTGAGACTGCATTTCCAGATTTTTTTTCTTATTCATACATAGGTTGCTCGAGCTGAGGGAACTCAGGATGTCGTTGTTGTAGTTGCACATACGTTTCTTCACGGCCTGCTGTTCGGGGGATATTTGTGAGTTGGTCGCCACCGAGGTAGACATTTCTCTTTGCCGTTTGCTCTGCGTCTTTTGCCCATTGTATGCAATTGTTTCCAATTCTGGCTCCTTACAGTGCTTTTTCACTAGTTCGGTTCCGTCTAGTTCCTACAAGCAAATCGAACACATTAAAAAATTAAGCTGAAATGTTGTTCTGAGACAATGACGAACAGAATGGCAAAAAACTCATCCAGAAATTGTTGTGAGTGCTTTGGGGGAATTTACTGAATTGTTTGATGTTGGGGTACAAACGCACAGCATGCACACCTAAATTAAATGGTACTTACATCGCTATTGATCCTCTTTCGAGAGATTTCCTTCAAGACTTCGAGCACACTCCTGGTGGGTGCCATTTCATTCTCTGTTGGGGGAGGGTGTAAAATCGGTCGATTTTCCCGAGATATCTCCTCATCACTCTTCTGAAGCCCAACTATCGAGCCCGATCGCAATATGCTCGAAAGTGTATTCCCATGAAAAACGGATTTCTCTGTAAGAATTTACGTCAATTACTAGTACTTGTCGTTGACAGATTTTCAGCAACTCTCACCTGGCGCAGCAATTCTAGTCATAGATAAGTTTCTACACTTCTTTGCTTTGTACTGCATTTCGTTTTTCTTCAAATGCACAACTGGGAATTGTCCGGGCTTGTTGTATAGGTTTCCCATCGAAAGACTTCTATTAAATCGAGCACTATTGTCGTGATATTTGACAATCCTTGATGCTAAGCCATTGCTATGGATATCCACATAAGTCCTATTAGAAACGAGAAAATCGGATCTAGTACCGATCACATTTCTGTAAGTACAAAAACAAACCTCGGATCAATGCGCGATATCGGTGACATCGAAACTTTAGGTGGCGTTCCATTTACGTTTTTTGATATCGAAGCATTCTTGGTGGTCGTAAGCGAATTATTACGACTTCGTGGACTAATGGTTCCCTCGCCCCAGTTGAATTTTGTTTGTGCACTGTAAAAAGAGGCAGGTGTTTTAAGGTCGTTTCTAGAAGTTTGATGGCTTTCACTTACCCTGCTCCATTTAGGCATGTAGATTCTGCTATTGGTGTAGATATGTTTGTTGAACTTAGACTAAACCGACCACGTAATGAAGAGTTGTCCATTATAGTTAAGAAACCAGGTATTGGTATGTTTTAATAATTGATTTTCACAAATCGTCGTAATCTATGTAAATGCACACGCAAACAATGCTACGGGGTCATATATTTAACACTAATTAATTAAACAAGTTTTATATGCAATTATTTGTTCGATAACGTTGGCGCGCTTTTTTGTTTAGATCTAAATTTTCTATTTATTTATTTAAAAACGTTTTATTTTAATTTTTAGATATGAAAACGACAAGCCAAAGGCCAAAGCTATATTTTTCATTCTGCCTTGAGCACATTTCACCGAACTGACACTTGCCAAATTTAAAAGTGAACGTCATCATTTCTTTGTTTTCAAATTTCATTCGTTATGGTGCTACTACATCCTAGAATTTATCATTGTATAAATTGGCCTATTATAATGCGCACCAAGATCCAACTGTTGTTGTAAACATGGAAATCAATGACTATCTCTATATATAGATTATGTGGGTAAAATAAATAAAAAAAAAACAAAAGCACGCAAAATTATCACTAAAGAAGTAGATAAAGTGAGTATGATTTCTGACTTCACTCTTCCGTCTATGAGCATAATTTTTGAAAAAATAGATAATAGAATTTTTATACATGGAACAAGCGGTTCAGAATTACAAAACAGAAGTCAGTGGTCTGTGCGCCTGTAAAGAAATATAAAGCAAAGTGAGCACATGGCGAAACTGGGGTGTCAGCACGTAACTTGATACAATCGAGTTCAGTCGATACAATCGAGCTCTGGCAGCACCTAATTTGTCTCAATCAAGGATATTCGATGGAGGATAATCGATTGAGACAAATTAGGTGCTGCCAGAGCTCGATTGTATCGACTGAACTCGATTGTATCAAGTTACGTGCTGACACCCCTGAATTCCGCACGAAATAAAATTAGATCTAAATTTAGCAGAGGAGTGAATTCTTTTGTATGAGTTTGTATTAAAGTTTAACATGCTGTTAGTACCTAGCGTTGTTGCTTTGGCAATGTGAACACATAGCTACTATGTTCCCGGTCAAACTGTTTATATTAACAACAAAAAATGTGTTTAAATACGAAATTTTGTGTAGATGCGGATTAAAGCAATGGCTATAACGTTTCTGGCAATATATTTCTCCTTGCAATGTTTTTACCAATTAGCTATTCCTTTTCACAAATAAATATTTACATTTATATCTTGTAATTTGGTTAAACTTTTGTTGTTGATATTTTCTCTCATTATGACGTCAAATTTAAAGCAATAGGCACCTCAAATAATTGGGGACGTTCAAGTATCTAGTTTAGTAAGTCTGACAGCTGCCTGACTAGATTTATTTCGGTTTTGATTGGGAGAAATCGGTCATATGAGGAGCTGTTTCAGTTGACGTTTATGGAGGGGTAGCCAACGAATCTAGTCAAGAAATTCGTGACTGAGTACTAAGTTGACAGTTCGCATATGTGGCTGAGGTAGAAAACGTGACGTTCCTGGCCAATCTAGTTTTTGCATTCAGGTTACAATCTAGTCGACTTAAGATAACTATATTCTTGAATGTGCCCATTATCACTAAAAACAATCCCCTTCGCTGAATGCGCTCACTATGGGAAATAGTCGCAAAAGGGAATTTTGCAACTGACAACCCAAAAGTTGACATAAATAATCCAGTTAAAGAAAAAAAAGTAACTAGACGCTTTTCTCCAGACAAAATAGTTTGGTTTACTTTTCCTCAGGAGCTACCTAACTTGATCTGTCTTACGCTAGCTTACCAAAATCCAGCTTCAATAAATGAATCCCAGCATATCCATCGAACGTAAGCGCGCCGATTGCAATTCTCTTCCAAAAGGATGGCAACGCGAAGAAGTCCTCCGCAAGTCTGGCCTATCTGCAGGGAAAGTTGATGTTTACTACTACAGGTACTTTGGGGAAATCCCACCCAAACTCAACCTAATTAGCTATTTATACTCTAGCATCCAATTATACCTCTAAAACACCTATATCTATAAATATAATCTAGTCCCAGTGGTAAGAAATTTGATAGTAAACCCCAACTAGCACGTCAACTAGGCGACTCTATTGATATCTCATCGTTTGACTTTCAATCGGGTAAGACCATACAAAATCTACCACCACCGTCAATCTCCTTGCATCGCTGTAGCGGTTCAGCGTTGAGTTCCCTCAAGCGAAAATACAAACCGCCAGTTACAGCAACGCCAACCGCGTCGCCGTCCACAGCGCCACCATCGTATGCCAGTGGATATGGTGGAGTACCGTCTACCTGTTCCTCCCATAGCATCTCAACATCAAGTAGTTGTGGTAGTTCCTCACTTCCATCGTCGACTCTAAGACAACATCTTGAGTTCAGGTATCTACCAGCGCATGAAGTTCATTCAGTTTTGTTATATTAATTGTTCCACGCTAACCAAAATTGACCTTTATGTTTGTTATTCCATTTGTTTATTGTGTACAAAATCTAAATTATATAAAAAAAAAAAGCACCAATTGGCAACTCAAGTAGATCGTGCTGAAACAAAATTCACCAATTGGAAATTCCTTCGATGTTTTTATTTGTCTTCTTTGCCCAGAGAGTTCTTTGGTTTGTTCTTATTTAGTTTTACCTCATTACAGCCGAGCGATCCGGACAGACGTGTCTCTGGTGCCGCCCATTAGGCAGACTGCATCCATCTTCAAACAGCCAGTGACGGTGGTGCGTAACCATGAGAACAGCAAAGTCAAGCATGACCTGAAAAACGGCAACCAGGAGAAGCCTAAGCAACTGTTCTGGGAGAAACGCTTAGAGGGTTTGCGTGCATGTAATATTACCGGCGAAGAGTTCGATAACATTGATCTGCCGCGTGGAATCAGTTCGGTTGGGCCTAATGTTGACGAACAAACGGTGCTACAGTCGGTGGCGACTGCGTTACACGTGCAGAATCAACCCGTAACCGGCCAGACCTCATCGAAAACAGAATTGACAAAAAATTCCGGAGCATTCCTGAATCCCGACCAGCCGCTGATGCAGTCAGTGGTCATATCCGAGGACGACATCCGTCGCCAGGAGGATCGCGTCAATATGGCCCGGCGAAAGCTCCAAGACGCCCTTAAGGCATAAATTCAAATTATCTCCTAATCAAGGCAGAAATCACCTGCTCGATTGATGTTTTATTGTATTTACTTAACCTAAGTTAGTATTTAGATTTAGCCACTAGAATAAACTCATTTCTATTGAATGTACTGCTGCTGATGTCGTTTCTATTCCATTTGGTTAAAAAAGATTGTTTGTGTTTGTTATAGCAGTACAGTGTCGCGAACAGTCTTCTTTCGTTCTTTTGCGTGTGACCAAGTGAGGATACTTCGTTTGCTCTGGGACTATGGCTCGTCGTGCTGTTCAGCAGCAGCAAAACTAGATTTTTTTACATAAGCCAAAGTTAGTGTGGAAAAGAAAGCTTTACTTGAATGAAACGATGCCAATTTCATGGAGTCGTGCATATAGCAATCATTGAAATACCACAAATTTCAGAAGCGAATTGAAGCAAAATCAAAAATAAAGTTAAGTATTCGATCAAAAGTCGCAACGCATTCGCAAGCCTGCGTCGGAGTCAGCGCTGAGATAAGAAACAACACACGCCCTTTAAATAAAGTTTGCGGCTGCAAATTTTGATGAAATTTGCGAGCGCTACTCTCAACACTTGTACTAGGCTATGCGCCGAGTTCTTCTCAATAAACAGTTCAGCCCTAAATTTGGTTGCTAGAGTTCTATCCACCATCAGGTGAATTTCGAAGGCATTCTTCAAAACAGCACGCGGGAACTAAAGACAGCACTTGTCACTTGGACATATAAAAAGTAAATCCACCTAACGCAGGAACACAGCCAAACACCGACAGTTTGCAATACTTTGTGGGGAAGTAATCTGACCACAAACCATTTTAGTGCGACGTCCAATTCTTTAGGTTTCAGTAGCGTGTCGTTTGGACACTGCAGACTCCTCTATGTCGTAAAAGACCAACCGCATAGTACCGGCGCAATACCAGTTCCACTCAAAAACAATTAAATCTTAAGATCCACTTAAAAAAAGCTTTGACGAGTTTTATTCTCCCTAAATCGTATAAATGTAACTTTATAACAAGTCCTTCGGGGGCGAATTTAGTTTACGCATCATCACCCTTGGTGGCCCTTGTGTAGATTACTTGCGAATGGTGCTGGACAACTTGTTTAATCAGACCTAAAACAAAGCAAAAAAGAACATCGAATTAGGTACAATCTGAAAATTGTTGCGGTAGCAATCAATATTTACCCTTATCCCTAAGTTCAACCAAAGCCCTCTTGGCCAATGAACCGCGGATCTTCAAGCGTTCAGACACAACCGATGGGGTAATCAGCTTGTACTGTGGCACTTCCTTGTACAACTTCTCATAGGTTGCCTTGTCGAACAAAATCTGGTTGTTCAACTTGTCCCTCACCTTGCCTTTGGACCACTTCTTCTTCTTGGCCTTGCCGCCGCCACCTCCTTCCTTCTTCTTTTGAGTCTTTTGCGGCTGTTTAGCCGAGGACTTTGAATCCTTCTTAGGCGGCTAAAAATTCAAACAAAAAACCACAATTACAATCATTTCATATATATTTAGTTTTTTTTTTGTGCGAAAATACATTTTCGTTTTCTCTGCGAACAAAAACACATTTGGAACGCGACAAGCCATGTGCAGCACAAGCAATTCGTATAATTTGACAAATTCACAACAAATTGATATCGACTGGAAATTATTTGAGCACTTGTATGAAGTTGCATCCATTTTAATTTTTTTTATGTACTTCGAAAGCAAATTATAATGAGAAAACGATAATATTTTCGGAAATTTTTCTTCGCACGACTTACCATCTTGAAAACTTCAATTCAAAAAGATGGAGGCCGGAAATTATCGGAACTACCAAAACTCAGGAGAAAACAATTGACAACCAAGAGGAAGTGCTTGGAATGTGTTTTCTTTTTAGGGTGGATGCACAGTTTATACTTATTTTTACCAAAAGTCAGTTGGTATAAAAACACGATGAAATTTAAACTTCAGATTCATACACATTCTGGTTTATTTGTGTTGTGAAATTAAAAAAACAGCTTATTGTAGCCTAAAAAATGATTTGGAAATCAAATGAACAGACTTATATCTTCTTTGAAACAGAAGATCAACAAAATATACTACTGCTTCGGATCTCTCTTTAATCTCCTGCATGTTTAAGCATGTAAATGTCTCATTTCCAATAATGCTGATAAATTTTGTTAATGTTGCCGAACTGACAGAACATTTCTCTCTGTCTGACAAATTTTACGAGGGAGCGCGATCAAATTTCTCAAAACTGGAAGTATATACACAAGAGTGCTAAAATCAAACACAAAGCTCTAAAAACAAGATATAAATTATGCCGGTCAACAAAAATCTATTTTCAGCTTGGCTCTTCCAAAAAAACTAAAAGCATTTCAAAATCGCTTTTAAATTCTTGCTTAATAAATGCTTTAAGTGTTTCTGTGTATATATTCTTATTTTATGAAACAGCATGCGTAAATATTTCACAGGTGAAGAAACAGTTTTTTAAAAGAAACCCATTGAAAGATATTTTAGTAGGTACCTAATTCCACAAGTTGAAATAATAAATGAAATAAAATATAAACACTATTCCCTATAAGCTTATTCCTATGAGCATTTTGTTCGTTTTCAGCACGCGATTACAACAACTACTGTGAGTCTCGAAGTGTCAAGCAGCGCGTAGTTGTAGTAATTGCTAGCTGAAAGTCCTACTTTACCTTGCTTTGCTTAGATTGAAGCTCAAAAAAATACAGATTCAAAAAAAAATTACCCATATCAAATCGAACGATGGAAATCCTACTATGTGGCTTATCTCGTACCAAGTAGGCCATACTTCTACAACACAGTCGCGAGTGCGACCATCGCAGCCGCTGAACTTGAACAACTGTCACTGCTGTTCTTTGAGTTGTGTTTGTGTGGGTTTGTGGTGTTGTCAACAATACGTCAGAACTCAGAATTAACAATAGTTTCTAGATTTCGGACAGTTTTCCTTTTTATTTTCTTATTAAAATACGAAACGATACACAATGAAATAAGTACATAGCAAATTGTAATTTTAAGAAAAAAAACTCAAGTGCTGCTGAACATCCATTTCGACTTTATCGCAGTCCAGGAAAAACAAATAATTTTAGGTTAAAATTCGCAACAAATCCAAGTGATTAAACCACGTATGCATTGCTACTTGATTATTTTCTAAAAAAAAAAAGTACATATTCTTATACAAACTCAATTTTCTGTTTTATCAGAAAACTCAGTAATAAGATGTTACCAATATCACACAAGGATGGCCGAAATCTATCCTACAGAATCAAAGAAAAGCTGAACAGTTGGAAGCGGCTTATATTTTCCGATCGAAATTCCAGAAATTTGTTTCTTTTCCTCCTGCTAAATCTGAGTTTTGCATTTATTGAATTATTCTATGGAATATTGACAAACAGTTTGGGTGAGTATACTTAAAAGAAGAATTCATGAGACAATTAAACAGTCCTGAGTGTTGACTGTTGACACACTTAACACTTATCTATAAAGTAATCATCTAGGCTGTCTATTTCAATTGATATACAACTTTTCTCTATCTCTTGTTTTATTAATTTCTTATCACTATAATGGAGGTGTTTAAAATCACGCTAAAGTTGCACGGTGTAAACACGTTTTCCGTGAACTAAAGGAGCTTATCACCTTTGAGTTTTTTTGGGTACAGTAAAAAATGTGCCAGATATGCTCGGTATTGCTTAAGAATTAAGCTACACTGGGAACTTATTACCACTTTGTAGAAAGCACTGTTGCAATTGTTTGTAGGGTAAACATTTTAGCAGATTAAAAATATTAGAACGATTGTTGAAGCAGAGGAAGCTTTTTAGCATGTCCGGCGAGTCTTGGGACTTGATCTAGCCATGTTACCCTGTGCCAACCAGGAATACGTCTACCAGATGGCACAGGTTTAATATCGCAGAAACCGAGTTTGGGACACGAATTTAGCAAATTGCAAAGCCTGAAATTGGATATTACTATACGCATTTAAGTTAGGTATATAGATTTCTTCATGGCCGATAAATATTGAGATTGTGTGATTGTACGAACCAACAGAGTTTCTAAATAAATAGATTTTGCACAATTAAAGTATCCGGTTTGGTGCACACTGCAAACTAAGTCAGTTTCCATACTCAACCCCTCGCGTCTTTGTCACACCTAAACACTAGCATTGCTTAACATTACTACAACTTCAATTTATTCTAATTGCAGGTCTCATTTCGGACTCCTTTCACATGTTCTTCGATTGTACGGGTCTATTGGCCGGTCTAGCTGCATCTGTAATAACCAAGTGGAAGGCGAACGACAAATTCTCCTACGGCTATGTGCGAGCCGAAGTCCTAGCCGGCTTTGTAAACAGTCTCTTCCTCCTGTTTATCGCTTTCTTCATCCTATCCGAGGGTGTGGAGCGTCTCATCGAACCGCCAGAGGTGAAGCACGAACGACTGTTTGTCGTCTCGGTGCTGGGCCTTCTGGTCAATCTCGTCGGTATTTACGCATTCCAGCACGGCCATGGGCATTCGCATGGCGGTGGCGGCCATGGTCACAGCCATTCGCACAACAGCCACAGCAATCATGTCGAAATGCTGAACAGCATCACAGTCGATGACCATCACAGCCACGGAGGTCACGGCGGTCACGGTCACAGTCACGATCATGACCATGGCCACAGCCACAATGGCAACAGCAGTATTGTGCCCAGCGATCTGGGCGGCAGTAACTCACAAATTATGCGCGGCGTCTTCCTTCACATATTGGCCGATACTTTAGGATCGGTTGGTGTCATCATATCAGCTGTTCTAATGCAAATGTTTGGCTGGATGATTGCCGATCCAATTTGTTCGATTTTCATCGCCCTCCTGATTGCCGCCAGTGTTCTGAGTCTCATCAAGGAATCGATATTGATCCTTATGCAGCGCCAGCCAAACGCCCTCGATCGGTCACTACCCCAGTGCTACCAGAAGGTAACCGGACTGGCTGGAGTATACGCCGTGCAAGAGCCACACTTTTGGACACTCTGCTCAGATGTGTATGTGGGAGCGATAAAACTGGAAGTTTCGAAAAACGTCGACCCAAAGTACGTGGTGACGCACACGCGAATGATATTCGAATCGGTGGGTGTGAAGCAGATTTACATTCAACTCGACTATGTGTGATGATGACAGTGCAAATGGGAGTGTATGTTTAACAACTGATTTTTTGTTTATATATCATTAAAAATACAAACAAAAATACTGAACAAATTTATGCGTTGACACATTTTGATCCTGTCTTGTGTGTGCAGCTGCAGCAGAATGTTCTCTTGAATATTTTCGATTAATTTATCATTCCAATGCAGAGAGTTGTCTTCTATGATTCAAACGGGAGTATATTTATTAAAGCTTCTTATTTTTTGTTACGAACAACATCAAAACTACGAAATCCAATGCAAAGTGTCGAGTCCGTGTCCGTTGTGAACATCTTATCTTGTTGAGAATTTTTTTTTAATTACTAAGTTTTGGTATAAGATACAGTGAACCCTTAGCCCTAAGTTAGTTTATCTTTTCAACTGTAGTTAACTTGAAGCTGTTTTTCTTGTTTTATATTTGTCAAACGATAAATAAAAGAAAATATTTATAAATTGAACGATTCAACTGATAAAATTGTAAATAAAAAAAATTCTCAAATATCACTCTTGTTGTACATATTTTCACATTTTTCACTGTTATTGGTGTTGTTGTCGTGTGTTTCGTATTCTTAATCGTAGCTAGCTTTCCAGCACTCATCATCTAAAAAGTCTTGAAACGTGTAACAAAAATGTGCGCAACAGCTTTAAAATTTTCCTGACAGTTTGCCTACCCTCGCTGACTAAAGAGCGAATTTGTATTCCTGAGCATCAGCGAAATCATTACATGGTTTTTAGCATCATCCGTGGGGTCTTCAACCAAAGATGGTTCGTTGGATGTACACAGCAGTAGTACGTCCTATCCTCACTTACGGGTCACTGGTATGGTGGCC
This sequence comes from Cheilosia impressa, assembly GCA_948293265.1. Lineage (NCBI taxonomy): Eukaryota > Metazoa > Arthropoda > Insecta > Diptera > Syrphidae > Cheilosia > Cheilosia impressa. The sequence continues at coordinate 15,886,772 of OX411880.1, forward strand.
CGCCTTAAGCAAAGCTTACAACATCACTAAATTAAGTAGAGTCCAAAGAACAGCTGGAATTGGAATCACAGGAGCCCTACGATCAAGTCCGATCGAGGCGCTCAATGTCTTTCTTAATTTTCTGCCAGTGGATCTGCACATAAAAAACATTGCAGCGTGTAGTGCAGTTAGATTGAAGGAATCTAAATGCTGGTCCGAACGGCCTTACGGCCACTCCAGCATCCTACTTTCCCTTCCTGACGGCATAGGTCGTCTATCTACGGACTACATTGTACCCAAACTCAACTTCCATAAAAACTTCTCTGTTAGATTCCCCTCTAGATCAGAATGGGAGGAAAATGCGGTCGTAAACGAATTCGACATACCTATCTTCACAGACGGTTCCACAGAAGTGGGAGCGGGCATTTTCTCAACAGAACTAGACATCTCCAAATCTTTCCGCCTCCCAAACGCAGCCAGCGTCTTTCAAGCCGAAGTACTTGCAATCAAGGAGGCGTGTAGGCTGATCCTTAATATAACTACACCCAGAAAAAAATAGGCATCTTCGTAGACAGCCCGGCCGAGATTAAGGCTGTCGGTCGGTTCTACTAAATCAACGTCAAAGCTTGTTGGGGATTGTAGGGAGATATTGACCAGGGCTTGCCATCGGTTTGAAATCACTCTCGTCTGGGTTCCCGGCCATAGGAACATAGGCCGATGAACTTGCTAGACGAGACTCTGCTCTATGCGTGTCTCATGCGGAGGAAATATTCCCTCCGCTGGGTTACGTTAAGAGAGAAATCCTCCTATACTGCACCTCAAGAGCGAAGACCAGATGGTTGAACCTGACGAGCTGTGTCATTTCGAAGAAGATCTGGCCAACCTACGATGATGCCAGAACAAACAACCTCTTAGCCAGAACGCGTATAGATGTCGCCAGACTAACGGCAATTAGTACGGGTCATTGGCCTCTAGGAACTCACGCAGCCAAGCTTGGCATCCCCCATAACACCCACTGCCGTAGTTGCGCTGACACAAACAAGAGTGAAACAGTGTTTCATCTCCTTTGTGAGTGTCCGGCCCTAGCCAAAACCAGACGCAGTGCTCAAGGTCATCCCTTTTATGATGACCTTTCGGCCATCCATAGTATCCATTTCAATAAGATAATCAAATTTCTTAACTCCTCTGGCTGGTTGTAAGTTTCCTATCGTCCGTCTCCCTGTTTATTTTTCAGGTTCAGGTTTCCGTGAGTTGTGGTCTCAAAACGGCGCTCTATGCGTTATTTGTGTTTTTCCCTCGTTCGGAAAATACAGCCACTTAAACCAACCGACCAACCATCATCTTCAACCATGAATGTCAAGCGAAAAATGTTAGGTTTGTTGCTTTTCTCAAGTTACTTCTCAAGTTGGGAGAAGTGGCGATAATTTCTCTCGCAGAATGCAGAAAAGGATGCCTTTTGTAGTTGGAAATATCGTTGACTCACAACTTGACGAATTTCTAGTGACCGGAGTGACTGTTTAAGATGGTAGAATAGAAAGCGATGTACTAAGAACTAAATTTGTATTAGTCCTCTTCGAAGCCATGTACTACTACTCTGAGTCAATAATGAGCTTGCAGGGCGAGTACTCCACATATTTCAATATGGGTTACTGCTTACTGCCCGCTAGGAAAATTATCTCCGCCCTTATAATCCCGGGATGATACATTTATCTTTATGTAGAACAAGTTGTCAGTGCGTCATACCTACTGGAAAAAAAATGAATTTTTTGCCTACAAGGTACCTATACGAGGCAAAAGAACGTTTAGTAGGGATTTAAAGCATTTTTGTGGTACAATCTACTACAGTGAGGGTCATTCTAACATTTGTGTCAGCCTTAATCGGAAAGCTAATGTCCGATTTTTACCAAATTGAAAAGGGCGGTCGATGGAACTAGACTCTTTTCCTAATCAATAGAGGTAACCCTTAAACCTTAGCTTACCCTGGACATAATGCTGTAGAAGAAGGGAGGCAAAAACAGCTAATAGCTATCTCTGCACTATGATCACCTAAGCCCCATGGGTATACCTCCATTGAACCACAAGGGTAGGTGTATCGAACGGAAGCATTGAAAATACGACGAGCATAGCATGGAAACTCTTAATACATTAGGGCGTTGGACAGATTAAATTGTTCGCACGAAGGACTTGCGCGGTATACTTAATCGAAACGGGTTCTCGCTTTTCAATGCGCATTACTAGCGAATTACAGGGTCATTGGCATAAGAATTCCGGGAACACCGATGCTAGTTTTGTAAACAGATCCAATGCTCATATTCCGCTTTTCAGTCCATTAAACAGACACCCGCTAAATATTTACAATAGTTCAAGTGTAAAGTGACGGGCCAGCATTCAAAGTGTAAGGCATCAATCTTTGATAATGAAGGTGTAGCTAAACCTTGGCACGACATTCCTAATACTATCCTTAAAGAAAAATTGTTCATGATCAATCATACTTCTAAATCAAATAGCTACTCTGAAGATTACTGATAAAATAAAAACGCATTTCAACTAGGTACTGAAAAGCGGCAGATCGCATGCGCTAACTTTCTTCATCAATGTTGCGTCAACAATTTGCATTTGCACGTCCATTAAATTCCGTGTCAATTGCAATCATAATTTCTTTTTACACAAACAAAAATCTAGAGCACTTCCCCAAAAAAAAATGCAGTCAAGCATACGCCTTATACTTATATCACCACAAAACTTGGTTCACTGCTGGACACTGCAGCGTGACGCCAAACGTCCTTTGCAGTTGCAGTGTCATCGTGATAAATGAGGTTATGTGTGGTGAGTCATGCGATTTTCTGCGCTTCTGAAATCAACAAGTCTACCGAGAAGAGCAATAACCTAGGCGAGCCAGTGAAGGACACCTCAAACCAGAGAAAAAAATAAAAAGCCAGCTTGATTCCGTCAGCATGTTAGATTTTTTTTAATAATCATTATCGATATCGATGAACAGTTACAACGAAAAGAAGAAACAGTTTTCATAAACACCGTACAATTCTTATTTTTTTTTTCTCTCATTTGTTTAAATATTTTGAGTAGCATCATCGTAAAAATAAAAAAATCAATTATAAATCATGAAATATAAAATTGAATTACTTAAAATATTATGTGGTGTGAAAAAAAGAAAAAAAAAAGTTTGTTTTACTATCTGCCATTGTTGTGCCTTATAATTTCTCCTCTTCGAGACCGTGTTTGAAGAACATAAAGACGGGTACACTCTTTCCATCGATATCGCGGTATTCACACATGGCCACCATGCCATCGCAGTCCATTGATTCGCCAGTGAAGAACTGCAAGTCCTTGAAGCGTCCCAGAATATCTTTCATTGTCTTGTTCATGTTTGTCTTGAATACCTCCACTTGATCGGGTGCATTTTCCTCCAATTTGGCGATGAGTTTCTTCATGTAATCCTTTAGGTAGAGGGTGTAGGACTTCTTGTCGCCGAAGGCGAAGCACTCTTGAAGACGGTGGTTGAGCACAATATCGACGCCAGTTTCTACGTTGATATCGGTTCCTTCATCAGCTTCTTCGGCAGATGGATTGAAGCCCTCGATTCTGATGTCGTCCTGGGAGCGACTAACCAGATTTCCGTAAACTTCGTAGATAACATTATCGATCAGCTTCATTTTGTAGGTGTCGGAGAACATCTCGTCACCAGAAATGAGATCCTTGTACAATTTCATGTTGATTTGATGATTTTTAATGTAAAAATTTACGGAAAATAAAATTAGTCACACCGACAATGGACTGACAAGATGCCACGCGCTATGCAAAAAGACGGAAAAGTGCTGCCCCAGAGGTTTGGAAATTTTTATGCCACAGTACGAAAAAAGTTCACGAACCTAGTAGATTTATAGTAATAGAATACAAGTTAAGGTGGTAATGGAGTGTGTGAGCGTTTTGGGGTTGTTGTTCTTTAATTCTTTAGGTAGGTATATGCCTTTATTAAAAATAAAGGTTATTAGAAACAGCTGAGTATAAAAAAAAACCATTTTGTTTGTATAGTTATGAACACATCACCAGAAAGGTGTTAACGAAAGTTGCTTTTGTCAAGTCACTTTTGCTGCGGATAGTAGTCTAATAAAACGCTCCACATATATTTTAGTAAGGTATACATTGCGTTTCTAGTTTCATACTGTAAAGCAATTGTTTTTAAAACTAGAGCTAGATTATAACGATTTTGTTTCGAACAATTAAATAAACATAAAACCACTGCTAAGCAAATTTTCTATTTGTTTTATAATTTTTTTATTTTGAATTTACAGCTATACGCGGAAGGATCTATATACAAAATTTTATAGGGATACACTTGTGCATCCTACCTTATGTTGGCACATTTCTCCGTTCTATTACAAACTGCAAAAATCTATTACCACCGCAAAAGTAGTGCAAAAATTGATTTCTTATTTACCTACTTGTATAAAATTAAATGGAAAAGGCAATAACGAGAGTGGTTCTATGCATGTAAATTAATCAGCAATTAAACAAACAACAATGGATTGACTTATTATGTACTGGTGTACAATGTATCTACATTAAATTTGTTTATAATATTAGCCTATATAATTTAATGACAAAAATGTCAAAATAATTATCCATTACATCTAACTTCAGAACTCACAAATCTTTAGTACTGCCAAACCATTCAAACTTATATAATAGTTGCTGTCTGTCTGACGTTTGGAGGAAACGAAAAATAAAATACAATCCTATCAAAATGTAATTTAAAAATTTTAATTCAATCTTTCAATCCTTAAAAATTTATTTCAATTTACATTATAGGTATTCATTGACCCGTGTACTGAACCAATCACATGCACTTCGCTCCGCTGGAGCTCTTAGTGCAGCCCGTAATGTAACAATGAAAATTGTTCCTCCAACAGTGGAGGCAGTGGAATCCTTCGATGAAAGGAATACTCGCCTTCAGCGTGCATTGTCTCCACATTTGACCATCTACAAGCCACAGCTGACAAGTATGCTCTCAATCTCACACAGAATGACAGGGCTTGTACTGGCTGGATATTCGACTGCACTTGGTTTGGGTGCCCTTGTCTCTCCCGTCGACTTCTCACACTACGTGACAATGATTGAGGGTCTGCAATTAAGTGCCGGAAGCCTCATTGCTTTAAAATTCATCTTAGCCTACCCACTGGGATACCATACAGCAAATGGAGTGCGCCATCTCATCTGGGATTCTGGCAAATTTCTGAAAATTGGTGAGGTCTACTCTACCGGTTATGCAATGGTTGGCACATCTTTCTTGTTGGCCGCAATCCTCGCCCTTCTCTAAACTGGTCGAATGTATTATTGTAAATATAAAGCTTTCCCGGCGCAGATCTTCGCTGGATCCAAAAAGTGAAAAAAAGAACAGTATGCCATGTTACATAACATTTTCGTTTACCACTTCATTGTCAGTAGAATAACTTGGTGTGAAGAAATTAAAAACGTATGCGGCAATAAATAAAACGAAATATATAAATATATTTCTCCGTGTTTTCATAGATAAGGTGGAATGCTAATCAGCCTTGAGCGTACTAAGCGGGTTTTCAATAAGAGTTCAGATAAATACCGAATTTTCGTGTTTTTCGTTTTTACTTTAAAGTGATAGGGCTTAACTTGAGTAGGCATCAGAAAAACGTAAGCTAATTGAATATTTCTTTGTTTCTAGGTGGATACTTATGATGATTGGAATGATGTAGAATTGCTTATTAATTTGCGGCCGTCAAATTTGTTTAAGTTCTGCTGCAGGACTTTGGTGGACTTTTTAACTCCTTAGAGATATGTATCTACAGACATAATAATTAGACATATTCATTAGAGGAAACACTGAGAACGCAGACACTTTTATGGAGCTATACGAAATCGACGCTCACTGCCATATGCAATTCACACATGAGATGTGCATATGCAATACAAAATTCACAAAGGATCCGCCTTTTGTAGACAGACTGCAGAATTTGCTGTGCTTATTTAAGGATGAGGCTAATGACACTTTTCCCTAGGAGTTTTTTTTAACTATACTTGACAGAATGCATTTCCATAGATACAACATTCGTGTAACCACGCATTGGTGCCTTGCTGTCTTTCGGCAGTCCGATTTAAGAAATGAGTTAATCAACCAACCAACAATGTGTCAACTTGCACGAGAATTAAAATAGGCATAACCTACAGGGTACCCTTCCATATTAAAACCTCTTGTTGCTCCATCAAGAGAAGTGTCTCTTACTTCACAAACAAATAAATTCCATTCAATCTTAGAAAAATGAGGAAATAAGCTATCTTTGCTACAACCAACCTAACCTAGGGCTATGAACGGCTGGCAAACAAGTTATTTAGCATTAAACTCTCAAGACAGCTATAAAATGTTATATCTAATAAAATGTTATAAACATAAAGGGGATTGACGGTCAATACTTTCCATTTTTGTGAATGGAAGGTATTTATTAGATACCGCCAAGACTGCACCATTGCACTATCGAATAATAGTTGAAAAGACTACTGTTAGACAGAGATTTGTCTTCAAGTAGCAGGTTCGTGGGGTTTCGCTTCATGAAAAATGCTGTAGGACTTCAGTATTAAATCAAAAAATTGCATTTAACCCTGAAGAGTGCTGCCTAGACTCTTCCATCTGGGCACTGATAACCGCTATGGCAGCTCCTTTGAACAAGAGTCTCGGTGTTTGTAACGCTGTCGAGCTGGGGGACTGCATACGTCTTCCTTAACTATACAGGGTTTTCTCTTTCCATTTTGTGCATTGATAGAGCAAGAGCATTGTATTGTTTTTGATGAGATGAAATTTCAGAGGTAGGTAGATATTCGGAAAACCCCTTAATTTTACAAGAGTGTATAGTTGTTTATTCTGGCGTTCTGTTTGATTTGGTGCTGTCGATGGTGATTCAGTGATTAGTGGGGACTTCTAAGCGATGGATCTCAGGTTAGTTAATAAGGATTTATTTTAGTGCGACACCTCTGGCGAGCCTCTGAGAAATATACTAGAGTATAACGATTCAAAAATAGCTTCTCATTTCAGCCATCAAATGAAGTTGGTCCTTATATCAGTACGTTACAAGAATATAAGTCAAAGATATAATTCCATATTTTATTTATTCAAATTCAATCTCAATCAAAATTTATAGTACACTTAGGATGCCCGATAAAACAAAAGCACCAGCAATAGCCGCATATCCGGTGGCGTAGACTCCTTTAATTGTCAAACATCTGCCAGTGTCCCATAGAAGATGACGAACCCCGCAGCATGCATGAAAAGCAAATGGAAAGGCCAAACCAAATTTCATTCCAAGCAATGCAGTGTCACTGAGTTCACACCCCTGTATCATGGTGACAAAAGCAGAAAATTCATGCGGCGAAAAGATGGCACCAATCCCGAAAATGGTAGAGTAGCTCACTAGAGCCAGTCCACTAAGTCTATGTGAAAGCGATAACACGGTGGTTATTTGCGGTTTATAAATGGCAAAATCAGAGATGTTGGAAGCCCTCTGCGTAGACTTTTGTCATCGATGGTCTCATATCTTCGTAAATAGGGACGTACTTTTATTTTTATGTTTCTTGAGGCACCACTTGGAAATGCATTGGCCTTGGAGAGTATTCGGGAGGATAAAAACCTAAGAGAACATAAAAGAATAAAATTAAATGAGATTCTTTGTTTTTACGGCATAGTATACATCGCGTTTTAAAAGGCCACGTGACAAACAATATAAGTCGGACTTGTCAAGGATATCTATACATTTATTTATACATTGTTCTGATGGCAAGTGGTTTTTGGTTTGTTTTAGGAGGTCTTCAATGAGGTGCACTTAGAAATAGGCTTATGGCTGTGCCACTGAGTAGGACAGATGAATACTGTCAGCTCTAAACAAAAATTTTGTTTTAAATGAAGCTGTAAAGGTTCGAACTTCATTATACTGTCATCGTTAAGATCATTGAAATTGTGATGAAGATAAAATCTTCTTACTTATGGGCTGGGCATGCATATCAATCCCACAGTGGTCTGTTATGACGGTTGTTATTGTGGAAATGTATCCTTAAAGTCCGATGGAAGTTTTATGGCTTAGCTTTGAAAAGATTAGCTTAGCGTTCTTGCATTGATCCAGGTGAATATATCTTGAATTTGCAGTCTAAGGTGTGCCGGAGGGGTTGGGTTTACCTACACGAATCAATCCCAACTTTCCTATTCGCCAACTTCCGAATTGCTGCGACGTGAAACCCAGTAATGGATGGCGATAAATTGTTTGGCAATCTCATTGTGGGAGATACATATACTGCAGTTTAAAAGTTCAAATTAGCCACATTCAAAGATCTTGTTATCCTAATGTCATTTTTCATTGGTTTCACTCGGGGATCCACTCCTTCTGAAATTCAATGGAACAAGAAAACTGCTTCTGGTTAAATCCACAAATGTATTGGTGAAATGTCACAATAACATCTTCGGCACAAATTGCACTTGTGTAGTAAGTGCTTCTTGAGTGGGTTCTGACTTTAAATCGATAGGTAAGCGAAATTCTCTAATCAGAATCACCACAGAGTATTTTTTGTGTCAATTTTTGGGATTCTACCTTTTTGCTCAATGGAAAATGTCATAAGTCGACTAGATTGGGGTGGATCCTGGACTAGATGTACCCAAAACTCAGAAACGAGATTGGTCGGTAACTTTACTTTTCCTACGTCAGCCGCATATACGAACTGTCAACGTAGTACTAGTCACGAAGTCGGATACCCCACCCAGCCCCTAGACATGAAGCTACTAAATTAGATACTTTATCCAAAACTAGCGGATATCTTTCTAAGATCCAGCTGCAGACTAATAAGTAAGGTACATGCAAGTACTGCCTATCGGTTTCCGCCACCAAAAATCATTATACAACCAGCAATTGTCATTTTGACGCCTCCAGAATGACAGACATAATTGTAGTTTGAGGCAATTCAACCCAATCTGTCATATTCCCTTTAACCACACGTTATATCAAATAAGACTCCATTCCCTTTTGTTAGGGACTTTGGCAAAAGTCTTATCTCGTAAAACCGTCACAAAAGTACCACATTTCATTTTAATAGGATTAGGCATTGACTGAGCCTGTCGTCGAGATATACCTACCCTACACCAATGGCAAAGCGGTTAAGAAATGCTGCTGTCAGCCCCAATTCAGCTTGATTCTCACACTATAACAACCACAACGCTACGGTAATTACCAGTGGCGGTTTTTAAACTCCAACCAGCTGCCAACTTATAGCGAGTAAATGACACAAGTTCGTGCTTCACAAGATACTTTATCAATCGGGCTGTCAAGTCAATGCAATTATACCTACCACCACTCCGCACTCCCGGTATAGTTTGTAGGTACATCTAGTAACATTCTGAACTAGCTATGCCTGCAAGTCTACCCTATACCCACTGAATGCATGAGTTTTTGCCACTCTTGTAGTTGTCATCGTCGTCAAAGGAAGGGTGACATGCCATGCTCTTCGGCATGAAATTTATACCCATTCCACTTGATTGCTGTGATTTGCCTCTGCCGCCACTCTCATCATTGATGGAGTCTTGCTCCAATGGCACTGGCAGGACTCGCTGACACCCAAGTATACACAACGCCAAGCATATAAAAGCAATAGCTTTTGTGTGTTTGTGGTTGATACCTTGTCAGAGGTACATTGCTGGCTATTCAACGCTTCGGGCGCATAGCAGTTGTGGCTTACAAAACGCGGTATGGCAGTGGAGGACTCGAGAAGCTACATTTTAACTGCAGACATTTTAGTGTTTACCTGTGCCAACCCGGATCCGGAATCCAATTAAAATCACTTCAGCGATTATGGCTGCCATAAAAAAATGGTTTATGTGTTCGCTTAGGTTATCCTAACCGGATGCGTATTGTTATGATGACGATGCTTCCACCGTTAGATGGAACATGGAACACTGCCAGACAGTTTTTGTTACTTTTTCACTTGTTTTATTTTGATTCCATATATGGTATGGACTGTGATTCCGGATGAATGAACCGATTGGAAGGTGTTTTCATCGTAACGAGTTAATACTACATTGTTCTATTTTGGGACGCAGTCCTTTTCCGCTAGAGACTAGCCAATCTTTACATATGCAGCCACATCGTCTTGCCAGACAGACTTGTAGAATTGTAACCAGGGGTGGAATTACCGCATTTATGATCGAGGACTGAATTTGTTATTTTTTTGCGTGGAAAATCCACAAAATTCAAGGTCGTATTACTCCCTGCCGGATGCGGGCCTTCGATCTCAGGTGTTACTCCTAGTGAGCAAATGACCCACTAATTTGGTTGAGTTTAGCTTCAGTATTCCAACATTAATAGCCGGCCATAAGGCCATTCCAAAGGGTATGTGAATATACTAATTTTTCCCGCATGACCTCCGCCGTTAAAGTGCATTTTCCAACTCTATGGCAATGAACACCATTATAGTTTTCGTCTCCTCGAAGTCGCGCTAGTGGCCACACCGCCAAAGTCCCTCCTAACACAAACACAAAGTGACGGAGTGCAAAAAGTAGTAGACAACTTGCAAAAGGGAGAGATTTTTATGAGCATTTTCTGCAGTTTTAGCGGCTTGGCCTCCAAAGAAGCTAACAGGCATGCACCCTTCATCCACCTCTGGACTTTTGCCCCAGCACATCGTTTATCAGATTATTTCTCGGCCTGTTCTTTTCGTTGTTGGTCGTCAATGCCGCAACGTTCCTTTTTCTCGGTTAAGGTGTCCTTTGGCTCATCCCTATATAGTAATACCACAGTAGGCACTTTACTGCTTTATTATAAGTAATTACCTTGACTGGCGATGTCTTCAAGTTTAATTGGGCCTTCTCCGTCTATTGTCCTTGGCCAACTGGCTATATTTGGATGAATGGGGCGAGGAGAAAAGTAAATACCACCAAAGTATGGTGGATGGGGGCTACTAAAGTGCTTAAGTTTGGCCTGTAATCACCGGCTTAACTTTATGTGACCCTTAAGTGCTTTCAAAAGTTTCCTCCGAATATGGTCAACGAGAAGGAAGGAATGCGAGGTGGAGCGTAGTCGCACTTAACTAATGGGGACTACTAAGGTGGTAAAAACAGAATTTCGAAAAACACCAATGGATGGCAATTTGTGGACAACACAAGGATGTTTGATTTTTATCACCAGTTCCAAGGAAACGAAAATAAGTTTGTGGTGCAAGCAAACGAGGAAGGGGATGCCATAAATTTTAATTATAAAAATAGCATGCGTTAACATATATATAAGCTTCGCGCCATGTCGTTTATATTCATAAACCGTTTATGGGATGAGGATGTGGATTGGATGAGAGTTGGCGTGCAATAATATGAGAGACCTCACAACTGCAATCGTACTAAGCCATTTGCAGTTCAGACCTTGTTAAGGTGGTGACAGAGAGTCGAAAAGATCTTCGAATGAGACTCTTGATAGTCATCGCTAACTGATACCATGTGAGGGAGATGACGGACTCTGTTGAGGTTATGATTGGTCAGTACCTACTCTTAAGGCAGAACTGCAAGTAACATGTTACAAATCTGATCCGAACATTTTGTCAACATTGTTAGACCTAAGAACTTAGTCTTCAGACCCAAAGAACAAGCCAGTACCTTAGAGGCTTTTAAACCACCACTTAAAATGTATAATGCACTTTTTTACACATCGAGAACTTTGGTTAATAAGCAGCTGTATGGATAAACTTTATGTATGAAAAACTAGCCACTAGTTCAGTGTTTGAGTGAAAAAAATATTCAGACATTTGAAACAGTATAACCGGAGTTCTTTATCGCCTGAGCCTGAGTCCAGTGCTTGTTCTAAGAGTCGGCAAAATTTGATGCCAAATAAGTTCTCTACAATGATCCAGAGTTGTGTGTCATGATCATGAGTTTATTCCTATAAACCGATGACCCCTAACCTAAGAATGTCCCAAAAATTCACGCAAACTGTAAATTTAATAGAAAATTCAGGTTTTAATTTAAAAGCTTACGTTTTTCATCGATTCCTACAGTATGCAGATTGGGGTTATGTATGGAATAGCACATCGAATAAATGGCCGCCACGGCTTTGCTGGCAAGTGTGTACTCTTTTATTGAAATTTTCTATGTCCGTTTCGCAAAAATGTGGCTGAATTACATTAATACACCTTCCAATTTCCTATTTCAAGGCGTTGCTGGTCGTGGGCTTGTTTGCATAGACCTTTAACTTAAAAAAAAAAAACCCAAAGAAAAAAGTCTAAGGGCGACAATTCTGACGATTAACGAAGCCATTAAGATGAAAGTGAGCTTCATCACTGAAGATTTTGTTCGAAAAATCAGCATACAAGATCCATTCAACAAACTCTCTTCACTCTTCATGGTCAGTAGTCTTCAGTTCTTGAGTCAATTGAACTTTGTATAATCATGAAGTTTCAAATCTTACGTGAGAATTCGCTGGAGCTTCTCGAAATGTCCAATTCTTGACTACAGTGTCGAATTGATGTTCCTGGACTGTTCAGCAATACTCTCGATTCTGCTTCGATGTTTTCTATTGAACGACTTGTGACAGGACACCCAAAGTTTTAAAGAACACTAATTGATCCAGTCTCCCTAAATCGTTCAATTATTCTCTTCACAGTTGATGGTTTTAATTCCCTATTGACGGCCATATTTTGTACGAAAATTGCGGACTGTAGCTGACAAACCTTCTTTATTTTTATTTTTATTATTAATAATATTTGTTAATAAGAAAATTAATGTACAATATTAACACAAATCAAACTTACATCACTAGCTATAGGGGGTTTCGTCTGGTCATTATTTTTAAAATATTGCTCAACAATGAAAATGCGTTGTTCTTTAGTATGGCGCTCCATTTTTACTAACCCCGAACTGTCAGCTGTCACATGTGTATCATTTTTCCGTAGGCATCACTGTACTTTTAAATGGCGCAAAATTCAAAATTTGCGTTAATTATGGGACACCTTTTACTAATGCGAATCTTCGGTCAAACACAAATCTTAGAGGATTTATACTTATTGATCTTAAGGAGAAGTGTGGTTATGATTTCACTCCCCACATCAACGGCGAAACGCATTTCGCAGCAAAGCACACTTAAGTTCGCAATAATTAATCAACAGATCGAATTGTGAAACATTATTCCGCATCATGCACACAAGCACTACAACTGCAACGCAACCAAACCCAACCATTTATTACACGAGTACCTACTTTATTTGCCCTCGGAACTCGCATCACCACTGGCTCGCTGCTGGTTAAGATGCCTTCCAGTTGGACGTCCACGTCCACTCCAATAAACGATAGCAGCTGCTGCTCATTTTAAGTTTGATAGGTTGATGGTTTCAGAGTAATTTCAACTGATACATTGTAAACTGAATGGGAGAAACAAAAAGTTACGTATACGCCACAGTGTCTGAGTTCAATTTTCTTTTCTTATCCTTTGGTAATTCTGTGTATTTGTTTTTTCCTTTCCATTTCCCTATCTCAATTACAACTATGTGCAGTGTGGCAACAAAAAAACACTATACCTTGCATGTCCTTCTGTTTGCTTTGTGCAAGGATGAAGAACAAACGAACGAAGAAGAAGAACACATTTTAAAGAGAACTCCATTTCCCGCAAGGATAACAAGCAATTTCGGTTACAAGAATGCACATTCTTCGTTTGTAATTACCCGCAAAATAAATTTAAAAGTGCCTCGGGCCTCATTCGCTCTTCTGGAGCAGCGCATCCCTCTTGCCATTAGCTTGGTTCGTCTTTCATGATTTATCTTCGTTTTGTATAGTGATGTTCCGGGGGTCCTTACGAGTTTTCAGCAGCGCACAGTTTTTGGAATTTTTCGCATCAAGAAATTTACTTTGGCGAAATTGGCTGACACACCAACAGCATCAGGGAGTAGCGCGCGAACGATAAGACAGCTTACTAGCTGCACGGTTTCCTTCGTTGTTTGTATGTTTTTTTGATGAGTTAGTGTATCTTTCAGCGATGCAACATTTCGCTGGATGACAGCGCCATGGTGCGCACAGTAAGATGAATGAATGTATGCGCTGTGCATGGCGGCGACGACGAAATATGTGCACCTTTAGAGTCTTGTTTGGCTGGCTGATGATGTTGCAGTGAGTTCTCGTAATTGATGTGTAAGTTGATTTCACGAAATTCATAACGAGCTGTAAAATTAGGTTTACAATTTTTTTCCTATATGAAAAACTAAATTAAACGGCAGTATTTTCGCTTTGAACAGTTTTCGTTGGCGGTTGTGAAAGTATGAAATGTTTTCTAGACATACTTTCAACAAAATGTTAGGACTGCAACACAGAGGTATATAAACTATAAACTTTGGTTAGCGGTAAATTAAAATTTTCCTGTTATACATCTGAATCTGGTGCAAGGGCCTTTATGAAGGGTTGTAGGTAAAAATCTGAGATCCGATGCTAGATAAAAGAAACGATGCATAGAATATAGGGAAAGGGATAAAATTTACTTTGGGTTATTCATCTGATAGACAGTAGGTACATGAACAGATGACGCTTCACAGTGACGATGACGTTTATTGATAATTCCAAAAACCGGAGTCGTACCGAAAGAATCCGGCCATTTCGGACTCGCTCTCGGTTTTTGGTGTTATCATTCCTTCAGCGCTAGTAAATCGATAGTTAACGTTAAAAATACGACGACTGAGTTCAAATTGAAAAGGCGACGCTTAATGCGCTAAGACTGAACTTTCGTACTTATCACTTGACCATATTTTTTCTGGCGTTCTTGAGTATAGAACCGACGGTTCCTTGTTCTGTTTCGGCCTCAAAATGTTACCCATCAGCCTTTCAAGCGCACTAAGAGTTTTTATTTTTTGCACTAGATGGCATATTAAGCTCAGACAGGGATCAATAAATCACTTCTAGGTAGTTAATAAACTGTTGAGAAACTCCTTTATGGCCTGCCACGTTAGATGTTATTATTTCCCGAACTTTTCTACTTGTAAGGGGTGCTGCCTCCGTTTAATGATCTACGAGCTGCAAAACGCCATTAGCTAGCCAGCTACCACTCGTTGAAGTGCGGTTTGACATCTTCCTTGGTTTTTGCCACAATCATCATGGCGATGTCGTCCGCTAACTCGATAATTGACGCCTCTTTTGGAATCAGCAAGCGCAGAATTTCATTACGGCTAGGGAGTTAGAACCGATCCTTGTGGAACACCGCCATGTTACTTCGTATACTCTTGTATTCCCCCATCAGAATGAATAATAGAACAGTACTCTATTTGCAAAGTAGCTCGTTACCAATTTACGGAGATATTCCAGCATTTAAATCTGGTAAAGACGGATCATATGATACTCGTATGTTCCCTATTGGTTTTTTTTTTACATCCAGAGTAGAGCAGTATTTTGTGGTCGCTTCTTTTGAACGCCTTCCCCTTTAAAGCGGCTTGAGCTGTCGTTATTACCTCATTGGTAGATTTTGATCTACGAAAACCTCCGTCTGCAGCCTATTATAAATGATTCGGTCAAGAAATTCACCAATCGCGTTTATGGGACACTATTTGTCCACTAAACACGATTGGTGACAAGAGGATGGTTCGCTTGGATTTCCCTTTTCTTTCGCCAGTTGGACAATTTCTAAGTCTCTTATTTATAGGTTATAAACAAGGTAGCAGGTTCCCAAGTCTTCAACCTATATTTTACTGCGAAGAGACTACCACATTCAGTTGTAACGAACTCCCATCAAATGAATCTAGACTGGCACAACGAATACATTAAAGTCCCGTAACCGTGTTAAAACAAATCACAACTGCAAAGCATTCATCTGCAAGATTATCTACAGCTTGATAGTATCCTCCAAGCGCACATTCCCCCCACCCCGCAAGCAGCCATCAGAATTCACCACACAAGCTCGTAAAAGTAATAAGAACACCAATGCGAATGAACCACCCTTGACTGTCACCTTTGTGCCCATCGTGTCGTCGCGCGAAATTATGGAGACGAGCAATAACAAATTCACACCAACCACCTGGAGTCATCCAAGCAGAGCCATAAAATTTTCAATTATCCAAAATGATTAACAGTTTTATTTACCGCCTCCAAATGGATTATGTTTCTTCTAAAAGCATTCGGGATACACAGATCCCTCTGTGTCCCTTCCACTGGATGGGGCGTATATCTACGATGATAATAAAACAATTTTCCCGCCACCCGCTCAGTTTCTACTTCTGTTCGTTTTGTGCACTTTTATTGGCACTCTTTGTGTAATTTCGTGAATCATAAAACAAGCAGGTGCGTCAAATTTTACAGCGGCCCCCTCGCTAGGCACGCACGTATATCTCATAATTCACCCCAACTGACAGTTCATCAGTTCCCTACAAGCCGGTCAGAGGGAAACCGTCAAAAATCAATTTTTATTCGCTTCTCTGCCAGAGGCGAAGAGACATTCTTTTATTTGCATAACTTTGGCCCTTTTCCATTTACACCCACATACACACACGCACTCACATCTGTTTCTGGAGCCACTCAAAATAGACAATACTCGAATGCGGCCCCAAATGGGTTGACTGGTGGTGACTGATGGCACAACTTGAAAAATGAATAAAATCCGGCATGTGGCGTTTAAGATGCCTACGTGATGTGAATCCCTCAGTTTGTTGAAGCAATTTAGTGGCAATGCACATATCCCTTAGCCGAAGAGGCCGCCTTCTCTCAACATAAGGCATAGACGTTAACAAATGTTCTACGAATCACATTCAAATTTAATTTCAATGTTAAACGGCTTTCGGGGGGCGCACATATACCCACACGATATGGCATACACCATCGGGATCGGGGTTGTGTTACCGAATTTTTGTTGAAAAACCTTCAACAACTATACGTTGTCCTAGCAAATGGTCCATAAAAAGAGGCGTAAATATAGGCCACACCCATTATGTTCGCCTTAAGGCGTCAAATACAGTTCATCTATTCAGCGAAGGTATTTGGGTCCTGGGAAGAAGGACCCAACTGTGCGATGTTGTGAATTTTAAATTTAACTCCTTTTGGCCGTACGTAGGGGCACCAAATACACACACACACACGATTTGTCAAGCCAACCACGCCGGATAGATGGGTGTTAGTGTTACACAAAATAGATAAAGAATTGTGTCACGATGATAGAATAACAAAAATCGCATTACAGGAGCGATTTTTCAAGGGCGTGAATGAATTTTCAATGAAAATTTGAAAATATTTCGTCCCGGAGAGGTAGTGACAACAAAATGCAGTTGACATAGCGAAGCGACTGTCAGAGTTTTGCGTGAAAGACTGATAGTTGCGAACCTTAATATAGGGTGTAGGTTGAACTATGTGCTTATTGATATCCGTTTTAGTCAACTTCCTTCCTTTTAAGTAGACAAATGGTTTTGTTCCACTAATGATTGCGACTGACAAGTAACTAATGCGAAACATACTCGTACTTTGGGTAGGATGTTGCAAAGGGCTTTGAGAATCATCTCTTTTTGATAGCCAGCATCTGACAGTTTTCAATACTGTAACGTACCAGAAAAACAAACACCTTTACTGTCTGACTAGTGAAGGTAGTCTTTTCGGACTGACTTGCCCACGACAACTATCAAAAAAACCCTTTACCCCATGTCCATGCCCTATATCCGTTCCTAAGTGGCGCCTTGTTAACCTTCAGTACCAGAACAACAAGGTTCGTTACATTTCAACTATGTATTTTGCTTATATGTTTTTTTTTTCTATCAAATATGACTGAAAGTGTGTAATCAGTCAATTCATTCTGAGCTCGTAGAGCGCACTCTGATCATGCACTGAACGTCTGAGCTAAAAAAAAACACAAACATTTTGTATAATAGTTTAGGTTCTACTCTGAACTAAAAACGAAAAACCCCTATTATAAAGGTTTTTTTTTAGAGGTATAGATCTTTAAGTTGGCAACACTTCTTTAACTGGCGGCCATTTTGTCAGCTGTCAAGTGATTTATTTTTAATTTGTTTTGGCATTTCAACATGAATAGACTGACGCCTGAACAACGCTTCAAAATTGTGCAAATTTATTTTGAAAATCATGGTTCTGTTCGAAATACGTATCGCGCACTACGTCTATTTTACGGTCAACACAATCGTCCATCAGAGCAATTAATTCGACTAACTATGGAACGTTTTCGCATCACATTTAGTCTAAATGATAATACGCATCCACAGAAACGTAGACAGAAGTAGTCATTGCTGCTACTTCTTTAAAAACGATCCTTGTCAGAACATTACAGTCAATGGTGACCGCAATGATTACTGACTTTTGATTTGATTGATTGATTGATTTTTTGAAGAACACGTTTGGTAATCGCAAAGTTTCACGTTGCGCAGCCGTGAATTGGCCTCCAAGATCGTACGATTTAATGCCGCTTGACTATTTTCTGTGGGGATATGTGAAGTCGCTAGTCTACGCCGATAAGCCCGAAACGATTGACCACTTGGAGAACAACATTCGCCGCGTTATTGCCGATATACGGCCACAAGTGTTGGAATAAAGTCATTGAAAATTGGACCTCCAGATTAGACTACGTCCGAGCCAGCCGTGGCGGTCATATGAAAGGAGGTTAAGTTTTAAAGGCCGATGTTGATTTTGAATAAAACACAAATTATTTATGAAATTATTGTCATTTCTTTTTATTATGATAATATTGGTATGGTTTAATTATGCATGGAACAAAATATCGGCCAAATGACCGCCGCGACCTCGCCGGCACACCTCAATCCGATGGTCCAAATTTTCGATGACGCTGAGGCATAATTGAGGTTCTATACCGTTAATGTGCCGAATTATGTCATCCTTTAGCTCTTGAATTGGTGCTGGCTTATCGACGTACACCTCTTCTTTCAAATAACCCCAAATAAAAAAGTCTAACGGTGTCAAATCACATGATCTGGGCGGCCAATTGACATCGCCACCACGTGATTTGAATGACCATTGTCATAATAAACCTGAATAACTTTAACGCGTTGCTCGATTGTGTATCTTTCCATGGTTCAAATTGGGTTAGTCTGAAATTGAGAAATGTCAAATAAAATGCAAAAAAAAACTTGACGTTTAGGTGTGGTTCACATTCAACATCGGCCCTTAAAATTTAACCACCCTTTACTTGCACGAAACAAGAATCAACAAGGATTCTCTGATAAACGTGATCGCGAACTCAAAATATGAACGAAATGCGAAACGCCACGTCTTTCACGCAAACGTTTCTCTGGTTTGTAATTTCAATTCAAAAAATAGCACAGAAGTTTAGTTATTTGTGGTTTAAAATGGCCGTTGCATGTGTAGTGCATTACCGATTAAATAAAGTTAGCTAACTTGTACAATTGCACATGTGATATTGAGTTTGGAGTTGTTGTTCAAAAATTAATCAAAACGCCATTTTTCATTTCCAGTTTCAATTTTCATCCCACGGTTATGCTTTTTAAAAATTCATTCTAAATGCTTGGACTACCTTGTATCTACATCAAGTGCTACAAGAATGACAGTCTCCAAGATCTAATAGACCAACAAAAGGCGATAGACCACACTCAAATGGCACTTAAACAGCCTATTATGCTACCCATTTGCAGCCGGACTAATTGATACTAACGCTTAAGTTACATCTTTTGCAATTGACTCTTTTGTTGCTCTGTAAAAGGATAAAACTTGTCAACTGATGGGCTCAAAACTACCCAACAAAATTACCACCAACAAAGAGACCTAATCTGACGAAGCAAATCAATTAAATTGGAACATATAAGCCGACTGACATCTATTGTACCTATACCTATATTCAATAAATTGAAGTTATGCTTTTTTCCTTCTCGATTATGCGAACCAACAAATTTCGATTTAACACCCACCCCGCCTGTAGGCATTTGCTTTTGTTCCAAATTTAATTGCCACAAATTCTGAAAATTCGCCAGGGCATCTGACGTCCAAATTCAATACCAATATTGTGAAACACAACATTCCATAATGTAACCAATACATGGCGAAATCCAAGCAATTAAAATTTCCGATATGATTGGACCAGGACCACCATCCCATCATGGGTGTACCGAAATTTCTTCAGAATTTCAGGAACTTACGAGTATATTATCGGACGACGAGTCCACAAAATTGAATGTCATTAGTCCCAGTCTGATGACAACAGAGTCGGTGCGAAGACGCATTGACCTAAGCGGGGGAGACGGACAACGTGGACATATTCATCTAAATTCAATATTATGTTGTCATATGAACACAACCCTCAACTTCATACCATACGCACATCAGGCCTGGGCATACAAGCTGCCACGGGAGGTGGGTGACTCTGGCTACATACGTTTCACAGTCTATGATGACATTATTTATGGCAGAGAGCTCTACGTCTACATACGTTCCCTTTGTGCACAAGGATGGTATTTGGGTTTGTCGGGTGTACCCTGTACCGCACGCATGAACAGCAAACAAATCATTTTCACAGCATGCCAACTTAATCCACATGATTTTGGGAATTTTCAATATCATTCCATAGTCGGCAGGCCTAGAGGCCCCTTTGGCGATGACAATTGGAGATGGAGTCGGATGCTATAATTGCCCAAATATAGCATCGAAGGGTAATAACGCTTATGTGGAAAATTTCAATTTTCGTATATCCTGTGCTCGATGTTTTGTCAAAGCTGTGATTGTGTCTCATGCATTTTTAGAAGGAGTCGAACAAAATTACTTCATATCGAACATCTGATGGGACAATTGAGTTTGCAATTCATTCCCTGGAAGACAATGAGAGAAATCTGAATGTTTGTACTTATGGTGTATGCATATGCAGATTGCCAAATCACTTAGAGGAAGATCTGTTTTGTGGATTGTAATAGTCTTGGCTATCCGGGCTTGACTTGATAAACTCATAGACGCGAGTGTTGAACGCTTCAGCACTAGGAGCATTGCTCTATCCCGATTTGTAGGGTATTGGAACTAAGAGGCAAAATGACAGATATGTTCTTATTTGTGATATGGTTAAGGTGTCAAAAATGCAGGTATCCCAAAGTCTATCCACTTTATACTTTGGAGTATATTTTCAGCTCTCTGAGCAAGTTTCGCACAATTTTTTGATTGCGACAGATTTTAAGTGGTTGCCTCGTGGAAGTGTATAGTTACAGCTTAAAGGCAGTGGTAGCATTGAAAAATCTAGTTACGACTAGATTGGTCTTGACACATCAAGTAGGCCAGGCTGTCAGACTTACTGAACTAGATTTGCGACCTTCTCTACCGCAGCTTTGCTTTGAACTCTGAAAGTGACACCACTTTCAAAACAAGCGATTAAATTGCGCTTGATAATCGCTTTTTCTTTGGCATATGCGATCAATTGAGTAATCAGACCTCGCCAAAAAATAGGGAGACTTTATAAAGAACTAAGTCCTTCGCAGAAGAAACGTACTCGGATAAAGACATTCTCGTTTTAAAGAAAAAATTCTTTGAGTGGTTTTTTGGCGGCTTTCGCCTTGACCGGATTTGTAAATTTCAACTTCAAACTAAACAAAACCATTTACCCTTTTTGACTCTTTCGAATATTCGCTGCGAGCATAATGCGTCTGTCCCCTCTTCGAAGAATAGTTCCATCGTTCCTGTTATGCCACCATACGAGTAGTTCACCCTCAACTCCCGGGGAAGATATATTTGGGTAAAGCTCGGAGGTAGTAAAAATGTTTGTACAGCCACACACTTGGCTCCATCTGTCAGCACACCCTTAATGCTCTTAATCGGAAGCAGTCCCTTTAGAGTAAGACTTTATAGCCACTGAATGCGCCGCACTCCTAACTGAACTATTCTTCTTTGGCTGTGTGAGTCCTGCAAGGTTTTTTTTTAGGTTATGTTAGCTTGATATCTAGGAGAGATACCAGACTTGTCTAATACGAACCGATACACTCCCGAAGGTGTCTGTAATTGTTCAAGATGAGGTTAAGTAAATCTCTAAGACTCCTTCATTCATCCCGTGTATAATTGTGCACAAAGTACACTAATATGGCGCTCAAAACTAGAGGGGATCTTTCACCGCACAACTGGGTGTGGTTGAGTCTCCGGTCCATCTGGACTGTAGCGCCACATAAGGTTAGTGAATGGCTTTGTGCGGGGAGATAGGGTCAAGCGAAATAAACCGAATTACTTTACATTTGCCTCATCATTCCAAACCACGCTTTAGAATTTAAAATAATATTACTCACCCTTCGTACCTAAAATTGTCCACAGTAAGTGGATCCTAATATTTCCCAGTAAACCAATCCACCGTCACAAAAAACATCAATCAAACCCCAGTCCAATCAACCAGAAAACTGTTCACGCAATGATCGCTAAATAAAATTTATGGGAAACACTTGTTTTTAATAATAATTTCCCATCAAAATTATGCAAAAGGAAATACAAAACACAAACCAAAGGAATTAACTAATAAAAACAACAATTAAGGCGCCTCATCGAGAAGAAAGCACCGCAGGACTCTTTTAATTTTCATTCGAATGAACTTTCGATGGTCCTCAAATAATTGCTTTGAGTTTAAGCAACAACAATACGAAGACGAAGTAATCAATTGAGAAGGTTCGGCTTAAAATTGGAAATACAAAAAGAAACCAATAATCGAAAGCATACACCCCATTCCCGCCGAAACGAATGTACGTATTCCTCGAATAAGGAGGGCAAATCTTCAATTTGTGTGCTGAAAACCCACTTGGACGTTCGGTTTCTGTGTTCTGTCCTTTGTCCCTCCAGCGCACAGACCATTCGCTACTCAGTCGGCAGCGAAAAAAGACAACTTTCTTTAAACAAAACGATTCGCAGATAGCAGATAGGGGGCAAAAAGTATTATCTGGAAATTTTCCAATTTTAATTACAAAACTTTTCATTTTCTATGGTTGCGTCGTCGTTCGTCCTTCGAAGTAACTTTTTTCCGTGTCGTTTGGCCCCCGCTTTTTCACTTGATTTTTTCTTTCCTTTTATCTTCTTATATCGACGGACGGATCTTTTCTTGCTGCTCCACCATCGTCATCCCCGCTATCAGTGCATTGTATTGAAGGAGCATCGTCTGAGACGACGCTCATCATCATTATTGTGATATCCTTAATTCAACCAATTATTATTTCCGTTTATTTCGTCCGCTGTTTTTTTATTACTTGTAAATACTTTTCCAATAATAATGGCTTTTTGTGCTCGAACGGGTCAGATAAAACGTAATTGGATTGTGGACAAACACTTGTCGGACTGCGGAGTCGCCATGAAATTTCTCCAACACACACTCTAGATGTGAAGTTTTGTCAGAGAGAAAGTTACAAACAAGTGCCTGGTTGACATTTAATCTGTGAACTATTTGTGGTGTTATATTTATGTTATACGATGCGGACATGGCATTGGATTGAATCACAAAACTGCAAATAGCCCTGCCAAAGGTTTTATCCACTTGACATGAGGTTCCAAAGTTTTTCGTTTTATCTGACCCAATTTGCGTTAGCTAGAAAAAAAATTTGAGTTACGTGTACGCAAACACGTTTTATGTTTGCTCGTCATTAGTATGGACCCTGCGGGAAAGAAACTGGCTGATAATTACCACACGCAATTATTTAAGTTATGTTTTATAGATTTAACTTTTCAAAGCATTGAAGTTGTTCACTTGTAAGACAAAGTTTTTGTGAGGTTAAATAGTTAAACAGTTCAACGATACGTGGAAAATAGTACTCAATCATACTATGCATACCTTTTAATTTTATTATTAGTATAAGTTGCGTGTGACTTTAAGTGGGCCTAATTCAAAGTTCATTAATGGTAATAAGATTAAATGTGGATTATGCTTTTCCACTTAAAAATCTATACAACGTTTTAATCATACCGCTGCAAATATACTTTCTGGAAAGAAATTGATACTTAATAAGAGTTGGTTAATTTAAAAATGAATAAGAGTCCAAAAATGACAGTCAGTTGCGTTTCTAGAAAATCTTGCTGATACAAATGCAATGCACTTAAGCCGCGTCAAACTTCGATCGTGTTGTTCGCAAGCAAACAGGAAAGGTCGTAAAACTCTCTAGGATTCAAAACAAGTAGGCAACCCTTGATAAAATTGGGATTAAATTTGTTTAATTTCATAAGCCACTCACAACACGATAACTGACATGACCTCAATAGTTTGTATTCGTTAGTTTTCTCCATCTTGTAAGGGGTGTTTTTTTTAGAGGTTGGTTTTTCGAATAGAGATAAAACTGACATTTTGTGGTCAAACCTGGCAACTCTAATGTCATTTATGTTCAGTTTGGTTTGCCATTTCATCATGAATAGGTTGACAAATAAAAAACGCTTTGAAATCGTGCAAATTTATTTCGCAAATAATGGTTCAGTTCGCAAAGTTTACTGCAAGCTCCGTTCATTTTATTGTCGACATAATCGTCCATCAGAGCAATAATTTGGTTAACCATGGATCGTGTTCGCACTACGTTTACTCTATGTGATAATACGCATCTGCAGAGACGTTGAACAGTGCGCACCGAAGAAACAATTGCCGCTGTAGAGCAAAGTGTTGAAGAGGACCCGAATGAATCGATTCGCCACTGTGCACAGCAATTGGCCATGATAACCGACTGTTTTGTTCCCGAATTCGAGGGCATGAATGTGGATGAGATGTAGTTCCAACAAGACGGCACTACATGCCACACAGCGCGCGTTACAATCGATTTATTGAAGGAAACATTCGATGAGCGAGATCGTGTGATTTGACACCATTGGCTTATTTTCTTTGGGGATATGTGAAGTCGCTCGCCTACGCCAACAAACCAGAAACGTTAGGGGGCTTGGAAGCCAACATTCGTGGCTTTATTGCCGACATACAGCCCAAATGCTCGAAAAAGTGGTTGAAAATTGGACCTCTAGACTTTTCTTTATTCGAACCAGCCGCGGCGGTCACATGGCCGTAATCATATTTTAACATTAATGGCATAAAATTATCATTCCAATAAAGCCAAATTAATGGACATTAAAACGATTTTCTCATGTTTTATTTCAATTTGAAGTTCTATAATAAAAACACCCTTTAGTATGTGGCAACAATAAAAAGAGTGTCCTGTCACAATTCGTGTAACAGAAAACATCGAAACAGTTCGTGAGAATATTGCTAACAGCCTAGGTTCAGGAACATCAATTCGGCACAGTAGTCATGAATTGGGCATTTCGAGAAGCTCTCTTCAGTAAATTCTCACGAAAGACTTGAAACTTCATGCTTACAAAGATCAATTGAGTCAAGAACTGAAGACGAAGATTGTTCGTTAAATGGATCTTGGAACAACAAGTGGATGCCGATTTATGATCGTGTAATCGGCAGTTTTTGAGATCAGAATTGGCCATACAGATCTTGCGATTTAACGCCATTGGAATTTTTTCTCTGGGGTTGTTCAAAGCCAAACGTTTTTGCAAATAAGCCCACGACCACCAACGCCTTGAAATAGGAAATTGGGAGGTGTATTAATAAAATTCAGCCATATTTATGCGAAGCGGTCATAGATTTCAATAAAAGAGTACGTACTTACCAGCAAACATAACCCAAATCTGTATACTCTATGACTATGAATCAATAAAAAAAATTAAGATTTCTTAATAAAAATCTATATTTTCTATTAAAATTACATTTTGCGTGAATTATGGGACACCCTTTAGATAATATAAATCGATGTGTAATAGTTTCAAACATAGACAATCCATACTGAGACCCCCAAGCCCCAACTCGCAATCCCCTTGCCGCTGACAACTTCAATTGTTTTTCTATCAGACTAATGTCGTTATGTCAACTAGAATTCGTATGACGTGCAAACTATACAAAAAGTAAAAAAAAATTGGTCTAGTGGGTTCGGACAGATGGGCAAAAGCGAAAATAATAAGGTTCCGTTTTTTGCCTTTGGGTACGGAACCTCAAAAACTTACAATAGCCAGAGCCTGTGGTGCGCTATTCTTTGCAGAAACTTAAAGCACAACAAGCTGGAATTTAAGGTGATAATTCATTCCCATTCTGGTCCTCTGAGTGTATAAAATATGGAATAGACTACAGAGGTCGGTTGCACAATGACAACAACCGACAAAAAATATGAATATTCGAATATTTGAAATTTCAACTGTTTTAATTGAAAAGCTACTTGCGAAACCATTTTTACAGCAAATATATAATTTATTATGTAAGGCCAACACTACATTCTCCCAATTTTATTATATCTTTTATTAGGAACTTACATGAAAAAAAAAATATAAATTCAAGCTTTGGTTGTGTTGCCGTTCTATAAGCAAAGTTTTCTGTTGGCCTTGCCTACTTTTTTTAAATTATCTGATTATTATTGAATTGCTCAAAAAAGCACATTTCCCAATAGAAACGGTAAAAAAAAAAAAAAATCTACCTATAAAACAACTTAGTAATCACGTGCTTGAACTCCATCCTACCTACAACCTCACAATTGTAAAGGCTTAGATGTCAGAAATGTTTATCACTTACAGTCGCCAACGACAGCCCATCTGACATTTCTAGTGCGTATGCGTCTGTCTCTATTCACACTTACGGATGTGTTATTTTCTCCTATAAAAAAAAAAACATTAAAATTTGCAAGTTGAATGAATTACACCGATTCAAATGAAAGTAGCTAATGGAATCACAATCACCGGCAATGGAATCAAATGTATACCCTACTGCCCATATTTTCTTCACTAAAATAGTTGTCACAACCGACACATGACAGACAATGGATGCCGTCTAATTTATTGCACAACAGATGCCATATTTGCTGGCTGTATAGGCACCCAGGTAATTAGAACTTTGGCTTGCAGTGCGAATTCATTAATTCGCGGTACTTGGCTGGGAGACGTACGAACATCATGGGGAAAAATTGTTTCGCTTCGCTGTTCGTGTTTTTCTATATTTTTCAAAGTGCCGCCAATGGTTATAGGATACTGGGTGTGTTCCCAAGCTCTTCGCGTTCGCATTATATTGTCGGTTCGGCTTTGATGCGAGGACTTGCCGATAGAGGACACGAAGTTAGTGTGATAACACCATTTGCCGGTAATGAGCGAATTGAGAATTTTGAAGAAATTCCAATACCCGAAGTCTTGGAATATTTTAAAGGTAAAGCTTGCACTCTTTATACTGTTGTTTTTTACGTTTCAAAGAAGTGAATATATTAAGTTAGTAAAACATTAAATTTTTTGTGGTGGGGATAAAGGTACCCCTGCGAGAAGTGCGTGTTTATTTTTATGCCGAAAAGTCTTTAATTTTTACAAAAAGTTCAGTGCTGCAGGACATACGTTTCCTTTTGCTAAGAGAGGTTGCAGTAGTGCGTCGACTTTGTTTTGGTTCACTCATAAATTGATTGAATTTAGTTCTTAGAAGTTCTTTTCAAAAAGTTTCAAAATTTTTAAAATTATCAGACAGTTCTTTAAGATTGTGGTTTTACTTCCATTTAAAAGCTTTAAAAATTGCAGAAGAATGAAACGTTCACAGTGCCAAAGCAAGTCTGTTGTGTTAAATTATTTCAAAAAAATAACTATAGCCAACAAAAAAATAGGTACGCGGCTAACTACACAAGATAAACGATCCTCTAATTTGGCACGAATATCGCCTAAAATCAAGGAAAATTTTGCACCAGCATCTGGTTTACCGAGCTTTATAAACATTTTCGAAGTGCTTCAAAAACTGATATAAATTAATTCTTTGAAAAAGAAAAACAAATGGAAGGCATGGACAGGCGTAGCAAAAAGCATTTTTAAGGATTGGATGTAGCCCAGTTTGAATTCATGTATTTGCGTCATGCTAATCAAAGAGGGCTCACGCATGAAAAAAAACCAGCCTACACTACCAGTTTATACCGGATGTTATATAGCCTGAGGTGGATTCTCATTTCAATATCAAATGTGGGCCTGTGTTGTAAATAATAGTTTTTCTTAGTCAATAGTTGAAATTTTTCGCTACATTTTTATATAAATAGTTGTTCGATTTCTTATTTCCTGGTATGAAATATAATGAAATATGTAGTTTGTCTAGCAATAAAAATCAGTTTTCTACACCGCAAATTCATTAATCAATAGGTACTTAAAACAAATATTCGAAATAATTGAATACGAATGAATGTTCAAAATATGTATAGGATATGAAGGAAAGGATTGATATTATTTTTATGATGTCGATATAAAAAAATTACAAAGACAAAATCAAGTTAAAAAAGGCATCAGATAAATTGTGGACAGAAACAATAATAAATGTTCGGTCATCATTTCGCAACTTTATTTTACTTTTTATATAAATAACTAGCTGGTGCCCGCGACTTCGTCTGCGTAGAATTAGTACTTCAAGTAACTCAATTAAAATATTCATATCCTATGTCATTATTCTCAGAGGTCCCGTCTATCCATAGGTACCAAAATTAATAAAAGTTTGTTTTGCGGCCGTGAAAAGGAAACAATCTGACTTTCGCATTTATAAAATTAAGATTATATCCAGACTACCTTGAATTTTCGGTGCAAGTGACAACTGACAACAAAACTATGTTTTGAAATAACAAAGTGAGGCCAAATTCGTAGAGTTATTTTGCGATCACCTAAAGTATTTGAATATTACAAAAGTATCATCTATCACCTTACCTTACCTTACCGCTCCTACCCAATTCCCCCTCAAATTTTGCTGTGAACAGCGAAATGTAAAATTGTGATTTGTGAATACGTGTGAAAAGTCATAAGAGTATCATATTTTCACTATAATACTCTTGTATCTGTAATCCATTTTGCCATCGACTCTTTTTCATTGCGTCGTTTGTACGGGCAGGATGAATGAAATAAAAGTATTACCCTGAATCATAGTTTGAAGTTTGTACACAGAGTTTGCGTAGATGAAATTTAATGTAGTAAAACTCAACTTTTTCATCATCATCATCATCATCATCATCATCATCATCATCATCATCATCATCATCATCATCATCATCATATAAATAAAATTGGTGTAGTTCTGTTCGACTAAGACTGAATTTGACTGCATGTCTTTAAATGCAAAAATCTTAGAAACTACTGAATATATTCTGGTGCATGTTTCTTAGTCCTATAGAGGATACCTAGGCCTACAATCTCCACTTTGTTTCAACTCTCTATCTCTATAAATTCCGGAAAAAATTGGACAAGAGTAATTTATTTTTTCGTTTCGTTTCGCTTTCTTCTTTGTAACGCTTTCCGTTCGAAAATACTGGGAGCATTTCAAAATAGTAAACACCAGCTTATAGAGGACATCTGCGGGTACAACATAGGATATCCATTAACTCGAAAACTAAAAGGTTTTTAAAGAAATAGGCAAAATTTTAAACATTTATACGATTTTCACCTGCGTGAGTTGATATGCACTTCACTCTCAAATCAAACATATTAACCGCGCGATTATTTACATCTCTTTTAACCTTATTTTACTCCTGTAAGGGAGAGGGAGACAGATAGAGGCAGTGTGCTGTATGCTGTTTGTTTGTTAAAAAAGGAAAAGAAAAAACATTAAAAGAAATGTCAAATAGGTATAGGTATCAGTGATACTAGATCGTGGGTAATTACCCAATTCGCGGGTATTTTGCCTTTACAAAAAAAAGCTAAAAGAGCGATCAAGGGCAGTAAATTAACCGCTCGAAATAAATTTCTTTAATTTTTTTCCATCAACTGTTCTGAAGCCACATTTTACACGGGCGAAGCCGGGCGGGTACAGCTAGTTGTTAATATTTTCAAAAAGTAAAAATAAGCCCTTAGAAATCTCTTTTTTTTTCACACGTCATTTGTTAAGATTGGTTGAGCTTGTGAACCGCAAGAGGTAAATATATTACAAAACTACAGAAATAATATAGACTGGATTTTAAAAGTAAACCACCTAAAAATTAATTGCGCATCATTGATGCACGCAACGCCATATATTGGCAATACCGGAACCAGCATTTGAAATCATGTTCGTTTTTAATGTGTGACAAAAAACATTGACACAAAAACAAAATTTGTCACACAAATTTGTTGCAAAAACAATTGTCGCAATTATGTAACGCAAACATAAACGTCATCTATCATGAAAATGGGGTCGTGAAATCGCTCAATACAAAACGTATGGGAAAATGAATTTTGTTTATAACTTTTTTTTTTGGGGGATTTCTCGGGAATTTTTTGAGTATTCTTCCTGTTTGGCCGGAGACCAGTCCGAATCATCAAAATCGGTCCAGGCGTTCCTGAGTTATAATGCGATTTCCGTATTTAATTGACTGGCGATATTCCGAGCTCTACTTGCATTACGGGTTCGATGCGAAAGGTAAGATCTTCTGGCTCGCGGCATTGTGAATACACTGAGAATTATAGGATGTTCTAACTTCACAAAATAAATATCTTCGTTGGTAACTTACCGTTTGAAAGTAGAATTCAATGAAAAAAGGATAAATCATCAATTAATTGCACAGTCCAAAATTAATGGTTTGATTGATACAAAAACAACTGTGTAACATATGTATTTTGTGAAAAAATAATTCTCGTAAAAAAATGGGGAAAAAAATTGTCAGAAAGTAAAGTAAAAATAAAAGTCATAAATATATGGGAAAATTAATTTTATTCAGAATTTTTTTTTCCGGGGATTTTTCGGGAATCTTCTTGTTTGGCCGCAAACCAGTCAGAATTAGTGCGAATCATCGAAATCCTTCCAGGCGTTCTCGAGTTGTAAGCGTAGTAACTAACATCACTTCCTTTTATATATTTAGATGACCTTCCAGTTGTTGTTTTTTTTTTGGCAGAAAAACGCTTACTAATATAAAATATCTGATTGCTATTGATGTGAATTCATATGAATTAAAAAAAACTTTAGGCGGCTAAACCTAAATGCGTGACATAGGGTACAAACCAGTAAACATGTTTATTTTTGCTATTTTGCTAATATACATAAATTTCTATTTTTCTCGTACATTTTAAAGAAAATAAATTAATTTTCGTTGATTGTATCTGTTTAGTTTGTGTATTAAAAACTAGCATTAGTCATATTCTTATAAATTGAATTTGTTTTTTTGTTGTTTTTCGTTATTAAACAAATTTAGTTCTATTTTTTTTATTTTGACGAATTATCACAAGGAAGCGAACGTGGTGTTATAGTTTGGGAAGCTGTCCTATATTTTGGCGTCATAGAAAAAACAACAACTCTGTATCAAACGGTGTTGTGAACAGAGTCTCAGCAATGCTGGGACATTTTTGAATCTCCTAAAATAAAGATACCAAGAGAAAAATGCATTAAAACTCACAACGTGGATTTGAAAACATTGCTCCCGCACGACCCAAACCTAAGCATTTGGAAAATATTGTGGAGTAGCAGTCGAGGGTAGAAATCAGCCGATTGATGTATAATTGCTTATGGAATGCTAGTAAAATAAAATGAGCCCTATTTACATATTCAATCGCAATATAGAATACAATGGATATGAATAAAAACTAGCAAAATTTTGCTTTGATAATGGTTTTAGCAAAGTAAAGCAATTGCTTTGAATCGGTTTAAATAAAAGACCTACTTTGCTAAAGTAAGTTCGGAATTTCGAACATAGCATTTACATCGCTGTGCGTGTACTTTCCTTGCAGTTCCTCTCAAACCTGAACAATAAATTTTAATTTTTCACTTTTCCTTGAGATCCTAACGACTTTTGTGTGGAATTGACCAAAAGTAATGAAATTTAAAAAAACTAAATACACAAAATTACAAGTGATATCTAACATCATTTTCGTTTGTGCGTTAAAGAAATGTCAATAAGTTAAAGAAATGTGAATTTTCGAGACGTTTTTAAAATGTAACCCAAAAGCCCAGATCTCCTATGTATAGGTATATACCTTGGAAATGATTGTGCCTCAATATTTTCGTGCAAATAAATATTCGTCAAATAGTTCACACTTCGCGTACGTATTTTGTTGACTTTTCGGTATAAACAAAATATAACTTAACTTTTTCTAAAACAAGCATCGGAAATTCACAATGCTTACATTGTTTTTACGAGAGTTTCGCCCAAGATCGAACTTGAAAGCCAGCTGGTACTCAGTTGTTAACCTCTTTGTTGTACTTAATCAAAGCAATTGTTGACCAGTAAGTTAGAGTTAGCAGTCGCTTTGAAAGGGAAAACTCTAAAATTTGTTTCTAAGAGACAGACGGAGTTTCAATATGCATTTATTTGACTTTTGACATTTGACATTGACATTGATGTGAAAAGAAAATACCTACGTCATATTTCCAGGGCGTAAACTGTTTTTTTAACTAAAGTTATTAAGTCCATTCGCGTACTTTACCGAGCGAAGCACTAAAAATCTGTCAAACTGAAAAACCTAAGCGAAAATCTCTCAGAGAGATGAAAATATACTCCAAAGTACGAGTAAAAACTTTGAAGTACAAGGTGGCGCAAAAGTAATCCTCCTATCAGAAAATGCTATAAATTTTGCGATTGGCCCCTAAGGTCAGTTCTGTTTTGACATTTGTGTAGTAAACACATGCGAAATACACGTTAATAAACAATGTTTCGCTACACTGCTCCAGAACGCGGAATATTGGTGACTATTTATTTGAGCAATAATCGGTCGGTGACTTTGGCACAACGTGAATTTCGTCGCAGATTTCCTAGCCGTCCAACGCCTACTGGTGAAACACTGCGACGTTTAGCCGCTCGTCTCGAAGAGACTGGCACAACACGAGATGCTGCCAGGCGTGGCAGACCCCGGAGTAGCCGTTCTGCAGAGACTATTGCTGCAGTAGCCGAAGATGTCATGGAAGCGCCGTCGACATCGACCAGACGACGTGCCACGCAAATGGGTATCAGTC
Source organism: Cheilosia impressa (assembly GCA_948293265.1). NCBI lineage: Eukaryota > Metazoa > Arthropoda > Insecta > Diptera > Syrphidae > Cheilosia > Cheilosia impressa. The sequence continues at coordinate 15,919,621 of OX411880.1, forward strand.
GACGGTCTTTACAGCGAATTTTCGTATAAGATTTGCATCAGCTGTTAGCTGCTGACCGCCAATCGCGTCTAACATACGCTCAAGCCATCCTTAATCACCACCAAGAGGAAGATGATTTTTCATCAAAAATAATCATGAGTGATGAGGCCCATTTCCATCTTAACGGGTACGTAAATAAGCAAAATTACCGCTTCTGGGGCACTGAAAATCCGCGTGTAACCCACGAAGAGCCATTACACTAGCTCAAAGTCACTGTATGGTGTTCTGTTTTCGCTGGAGGAGTCATCGGACCTTTTTTCTTCGAAGACGTCGCGGGCCAAACGGTTACTGTCAATGGTGAGCGCTACAGAGCAATGATCAACGAGTTTTTCTGCCGCAACTTGATGAATTGGGATTGGAAAACATGTGGTTCCAACAGGACGGTGCAACGGCACACACTGCATGTGCCACAACCGATATGCTGAAGGATGCATTTCCCGGGCGCCTAATCTCCCGTTTTGGCGATTTGCACTGGCCAGCAAGATCGCCTGATTTGACCGCTCCAGACTTCTTTTTGTGGGGCTTTTTGAAGTCGCGGGTTTATGTCAACAAGCCTCAGACTCTTGCAGCTCTTAAAGACAATATCCGTCAAGAATGTGAGGACCTATCGCCGGAAGTTTTGGCCAAAGTGATGGAAAATGCCAAAAAAAGAGCTCAAATGACAATCAACTGTGGCGGCGGCCATTTACATGACATCATATTCTCGACTTGATGTAAAAAAAATTAAAAGACCAAATAAAAATAATCCACAAGAAGAATCAAAGTTTTTCATTTTTTTTTAAATTACAGCCAAAAAACATCGGAAAGTTATTTTTGCGCCACCTTGTACTTTGAGCCAGATTTTGATTTTTTCAGACAGATTTTGAATTTGTTTCTTGTCAACTTTGTGCATTTCACAATTCACATCACTACTTGCCGGTTGAAGTTCTCTGAGCTGTTTCGAGCCAAAAGGGGAACTGCTGGTTAGTCGTTTTGTCGTGTCTTTTGGGGGGCAATATATATCCACGCAAGGAAACATGCTTTTCTTTGCTTCACTTAGATTTCTTTTTTTATTTCATACAAAATATAAATTAAACTCGGTCTTACCTACTACAATTATGTCTGGCGGAAGAAGGAAGAAGGAAGCACAAACTTGATGACAGATTAAATCGAGAGCGATCTTACCAATATTATATGGATGGTTGGATGTGTTCATTAAGTGAGTTGTTTACATCACACCGATATAGAAATTATGCAATTCCGATCGATTTATATCGATTGCGTTACATGGCTCTGTAACGCCCACCGTTGACCCAAGCGTTGTTCCCAGCCTCATTTTCGAAGAAAAATTATCCAATGATGCCACCTCTCCACAATCCGCACCAAACTGTCTCTCCCAGTGGATGCATTGGCTGCTTGAAAATAACGTGCGGGTTTGCCGAGCCATAGATGCGGCAATTTTGTTTGTTAATGTCGCCGAGATGAAAATGCGCCCCATCAGAGAAGATAATTTTTCGCCCAAAATCGTTGTCCAGTTCAAGCTACTCTAAGGCCCAAACTGCGAAGCGATAACAAAGTGGATGGTCAAGCGCCTTCAATTGCTGAGTCAATTGGACCTCAGGCTAGTGCGTGAAATGTTGAGCTGTTGAGATCGATGGCGAGTTGATGTTCGCTAACTGATACTCACACTCTCGGCTACAGCAGCCACATTCTCACCTGTGCGTACGACGACGGGGACCATGAGTGTTATCAACTAGAACACCAGTCTCACGAACTTTTTGCACAAACTAGTGTACAACAGGCGCGGTGGATGCTTCATTTCGGTCAAAACTTCTTTCAAAAAACGCACTGTTTGGGCTACATAGCACTCACTTTGGAAATAAGTTTTCAATATTTTCCAACGTTGCTCAAGCGTAAAGCGACTCATTTCGTTCTGCGGAGGAATGGTACTGACTTTCAGTCAAGATTTCATGCGGGAAACAGCTGTCAGTGTCAAAATAACCTATGATGTAAAAAGAAACCGCTAGATGGCCCACCGTTTATAAAAGAAAGGGGTATTTGTAAGGTAGGGAAACCTGGGAATATTAAGACCTATTTAAAGCGTTCACGCCTTTTAAAATACACTTCTGTATTGCGATACAATCTGTGCTCCAAAATTACTTTATTCAATATTATAAAAAGACAAAAATGTTCTAACAGACAATTCTCTCTCTTTCAGAACTCCACGACGGTCTGCAAAAAGCGGGTGAGAGAAACACATTTCAGATCTTCAAAGATTTGATTGAAAGTGGTCGCACCGCTTCGGAAAGAGTTCTCGAACAACCGATCGTACAAGAACTGCTTGCAAGTCCAAATCGAACCTTCGATTTGGTCATATGTGAGGTTTTCGTTACCGATGCACTCTTCGGATTCGCTCACCATTTCAATGCGCCCGCGATTGGCATCGCTCCGTTGGGAAACAGCCTATGTTCATCCGTTCTAACCGGATCGCCAACACCAGCGTCATTTGTGCCCAACGTCTTCCTCGGCAATACAGATCGCATGAGTTTTATAGAGAGAGCTACGAATCTAGCCGCCCTTACCATACAGTACGTGGGCTATCATCTCGTTTGGCTGCCATATCAGTCACAGGTCTATGATAGATTCTTTCCCAATGCAAGGGCAAGTCTACCGGAGGTTTTAAAAAACGTTTCACTGGTTTTGCTGAATCAGCATGTTTCGATTGGCAATCCAGAGCCGTTGCTGCACAACATGATTGAGGTTGGGGGACTTCACATCGAACGGCAGGCGAAGCCGCTTCCAAGGGAAATTAACGAGTTCCTCGACAACGCTGCTCATGGCGCCATCTACTTTGCACTGGGTACCAACTTGGAGAGCAAAAGCCTGCGCAGTGATAAGCTGGAGGCCATTCTAAGCACGTTTAGGTCGCTCAAGCAGAGGGTTGTTTGGAAGTACGAGAACGCAAGTCTGCCCGGAAAGAGTGAGAACGTTCTCATTGGGGACTGGCTTCCGCAGAACGACATTCTAGCGCATCCCAACGTAAAGCTGTTCATAACACATGGAGGACTGCTTGGAACGACCGAATCTGTGTACCATGCCAAACCAATGCTGGGAATTCCACTGCTGTTTGATCAGTTCGTAAATATGGCGAGGGCCGTCGAAGATGGCTTTGCCTTGACGGTACCCTATTCCCAACTCAACGCAGAGACACTTAAAGCGGCGATAGAACAGCTGCTTACCAATCCACAATACACTCGGAGGGCTAAGCTGGCCTCAGAGCTTTACCAGGATCAACCCATGGAGCCCTTGGCGACGGCCGTCTATTGGGTGGAGTACGTCCTGCGGCACAATGGAGCTCCGCACCTCAGATCGGTTGCGTTGGACCTAAGTTTCATTCAGTACCACAGCTTGGACACTGTGTTTGTGGTCTTCGGAGGCTTTCTCTTAATTGTCTACCTTCTGGGTAGGCTTTTGAAGAAATACGTCTCAGCCATTGTTGGCCTTAAGCAAAAGAAAGAGTGATTTCGTAGATGTAAATAAAAGGAAACTTTGTACCAATGCGCCCATTATTTTTGTATTTATCTTCGTCATGATCTGCACTATGCTGCAACCCTCCTTGCTCCAAACAGTAAACCTCTGCGCCACTGATGGTGCATTTCTGGAACTATGAATATTTAATGTTCGACACTCGTAAAAACGGAATTGCACCGTAGATAGTGGAAATAAAACAACAACCGTGTCGTCGTCGCTCCTCTTCTTCGACAAACAACAGACAAGACCCATTGACCATCACCTGCGAGCGACGAGGGGATGTGAACTCCATATACATCCGCAGGGGAGCAAGAACACCAACAGCCATCGTAGCCATCATTGCTGCTTAATCTTTACTACCGATAATGTTTATGAACCAGGTGGTGGAGTGTATAAAAAGCTCGTTTCATGTTAAATTATGCATTTCGCTGGAGCTCCCCAGTCCCGACATGCCAGGGGAGGAATGGAAATCCACTAAAAGCCATCTTAAATAATATAAAGTTCTGAGACGTCAGAGCGACATAAATTCATTGCTGTTTTGAGGCGAAACGTTATCGAACCACTAAATCAGAGAGCGAAGTTCAGTGCGCTGCGCTGTATTGGGTTAATTGGTAAAATGTCGGTCTTGTGGCCACGCAAAAGGGGATATCAAATTTATCCTTCGCATAAAAACGCGATTGCGATTGAAGGTGGAGATGGAGATGATTTTCGATTTCACATTGCAGTTTTCAAATTTCAACGAGATGAGATTGTGCAGGTGTAGCTCAAGAGCACGACTTTTGGAAATGTGTACATTTATTCATTCTTGAAAGGCAGTTGACAGAGAAGAAGAGAACATTTGAAAAGGAGTAAGGTGTTTTCACTGGTTTCTATATTTGGGGCGTTCAAAGTTCGACCTTAGTTAGTTTGATAGCTGTCTGATTTTATGTGTCTAACTTATCGGTCACATGTATAGTTTTTTTCCAGTTTATGTTTATGGAGGGGTAGAATCTTGTCAAGAATTTCGTGACTGAGTATACTAAGTTGACAGATCGCATATGTGGATGACGTGGCCAAAGTGACGTTAACGTATAACTTAGTTTGTGCGTTAAATAATAAACATCTAGTCCTGACCATTCTCGTCGATTTATGTTAGCTGGATTTTTAAATGTGCCCATTGGTTTCAAAATATCAGTAGATTCGAGAAAAGTTAGGGCAGAGACAGAAAAAGTTTGCACAGATTTCGAAGAAACTATTTTTAAAATGTTTCTCAAGACTAGAAGAGTAATATAGGCTAAGTCGTTCATTGCCCAATGTGCATTTTACTAACCTCACGTCACGGCCCTTAACTAGCCATCGCTCTAAAAATTCTTCATGGATACACAACAAAGAATAGGTATTTTAGAAGCCCACACTTCTATTTAACAGGAATCAGCTTAGTGCTATCCAAAGGCTGAATTGCAGACGGCGTTCTAATCGCCGTGTCAGAGGACGTCATAAAAATAAAGGGTTTTCCAATGAGAGGTGTTATTGTGAATGACCCGCTATTTCGGTAGCTGTCAGTTTTCATGCTTTTAATCTTTGATATTTGACAAGTAGAAACTACTCCATTACTAAAAGTGGAACGATACACGCTTCAACAACGCATTGCAATTATTAAAATTCACTACAAAAATGGTGAAAATCTTGCAATCACAGTTCTCAAAACTAAAGCATTTTTTGGTCGTCGTGAAGCACCTTGTCGGACCGCAATACAGAAATTGGTGGAAAAATTCGAGCTGTTGGAACAAGTTAGTGATGTGAAGAATAAAACCCGTGAAAGATAAGGTCTATGCCAACAGCCCAGCGTCCATTCAAGACCTCAAATATTAAATTCGTGAGGTTATCGAGGACATAGGGCAGCCACTTTGCGATTTGGTTATGGAAAATTTCATGAAAAGGATATGGTCCTGTATGCGTGCTCGTGGTGGCCATTTGGCCGATGTTGTTTTTCATTATTAACGGCATACTTTCCTCTTTATTATGAAATAAACATCCGATCATTTATCTCAAAAAATGACATTTTTATTTGAATACCAAACTAGCAAATCTTTTTGGAAAACTCTTTATTTAGCTGTAATAATTTTTCGCAAAAAGTCAAAAATCCTACTACTGCTGCATTTTTACAGCCTTATTTATAAACGGATTACAGAGAGTGTATAAAGTTATGCACTCTCTTGAATGCCTCTAAACGCAGAAACCTTATTTATAAAAATTGTTCAACGTTGTATAGATCTCTTATAAGCTAAATACGATTGGAGGTTTTTTAGTGTCTATATAGAGGTGGAATTCTTCATATTACCAAGCAAAATCTATTACATTTTATTTTTTATTTTAAATTGCCAAGATTTTACGAGTATCCTCGATAAGTTGCGAAGTATCTGCGGATATAAGAAATCTTAGATTGTATTTTAATGTACATTACATTAGAAGTCCCTATTCTTCCAACGTTTTCTTTTTCGATTTTAATTTTTGCAAACGGTAAAAAAAAAGTTTAAATTCCTTTTTAACTTTCTCCATTACTTGGTAAGAGAGAGATATTGTATTCTTACAAAATTTCGAGCTCGAGATGTTAATCAATTTTGTCATTACGATGATAGACGAACTCAAAAAAGTGGGTGGCAAAATTCTGTCCGTCTGTCTGTCTGTATGTCCCGAGGCCTAGAACCTAAACGGCTATCGCGATTTCGTTCAAACTTCGGACTTGGAGTTTAGGGGCTTACAGTCCGGGACCGTTCTTACTTCCCATATAAAATGTTCATACCAGTTTGATTTGTTCGAAAACGGCTCCAACGATTTCAACCAAATTGGATATTTAAGCTTAAGTAGGTGAGGTTAGCATAACTGCATGTTCAGCTTTCCGCTAAAAAATCGAATAACGGTACTTTTGCAATTTGGACAAACATATCTCGAAAACAGTCCATACGATTGTAACAGAAATTCATTTCTAAGGTAATGTGGTCATTTCCAACTTAATGGAAAACTCAGTTTTTGAAAAATTTAGTTTTTTTTTAGTTTACTTGAAAACAATTACAATTGCAATTGATGTTTTCAAAATTATTGCGTCCTTAATTTTCAATTCGAATCACCGATAACGATTATTTTGAAAACTGCTCATATCTCGATAACCCTATTTTTGATTTCGATAAAGCTTTCAAACCAACTAATGCTTACACTCCGAACAATAACTTGTACTCGGTTTTTAGCTAATTTGTTAAGCAATGATATTTTTCAAACTAAAAATTGCAATATTTGGTACTGTTTTGTCTGGCAAATTTTATATAAGAAATATACCACACCACCAAAAACCGCTGCAACGATTTTGACAAAAATACATATTAAAGATAAAATTGGTATTCAAAATAAGATCCCGTACTTAGTTTTTCTCAAAAAATTCGAAAAAAATCTGTTCTTTTAATCTATCTATATATATATGTTAGGAAAAAGTATTAAAGTCTGGGCTGTATGACAACAACTTCCTTTAAGGAGGCTTACGGTAAGAATGCCCCTTTCTCACCGGTCCGCCTTCCTCCAGACAAACTAACAAACTGGAATTAAAATTCAAATACTGTTTTCGAAACGTTTTCAACTTAAGGTCTGATCACACATCTGTTGCCTGATATTCATAAATATCTACTAGATGGCGCATACTCGTATTTTATTATAGAATATTATCTATCTTTATATATTATATAATTCTACTGTACGTGTGTTGTGACTGTACTCCTCCTAAACGGCTGGACCGATTTGCATAAATTTTTTTGTATGCGTTTGGGTTGCGCCCCGGGTGGTTTAGATTTACAATTCGGTCCAATTGGACAATGGGGCGTGGTACCTCCCATACAAACCACAAATTAAAAATCTATTATTTCTGCTCCTGATAACGGTACTTGCACAAAATTTGGTAAGTCGGTTTGGTGTCCATTTTTTATGTGCTGCTGCAAATATGGGCGGGATTGTACAAAGGGGAGTGGTACCTCCCATACAAATCTACTGTACGTGTCTATGTCACTGAATAAATTTTTTTTGGTCATCGAGCTTATTTGTTTGCTTTTATTTTTTGATATCTCACAAATTCGTTCTCGATCGTTCAAACAAAAGTAAATTTTAATTTACGCAAGAGTGGTTTGTTTTATTTCGAATTGCAAGACAACGAGTGTGGTGTCATTGAAAACAACACAAACTTGAATCAAGCAACAACTACGGCCACACGTAGGTATTCTAATTTAAGTGTATTGCATTAAATGCGTTTCGTTAATTTCATATTTAAATTTGTTTGTATCTTTGGATATGTTTGGTGTCGCATTTTCAGTGAATATTGAGTGTATTACATTCACATATAAGTTACGTAACTGAAACAATGCCACGTCTTCGTGGACGAGGAGGAAATATTGGTCGACGGACTATCCATTCACAATTACAGCACAACCATCGGTTAAATACATCGGTATATTTATATAAAAGAGTGCAAAAGCGTTGTGACTTTATAACTCACGAACGGTCAAATCAAATTCGATAAATTTTTTAGGGTTGGTTTGCATGGTCGTGTAGTTGGTTTATCTAAAGTTTGAACGAAATTGGTCAACGCGTTGGTGAGTTATGTCAACATCTGATTTTGTCCATATAAAACTAAAAACCTAGTTGCCTATGAGCGTGTGCTGATGTCATACACACGGTAATGACATCACGCACGATTTTTTAAACAAAACCTCTAAACGATCATGGACTTTATCGTTAAGCACAGTGTTTTTGGACAATCGCGTTTGCGGATGTACTCTGTCGAATGGCAGAAACGAGGATTGCCGATTGCCCACATTCTGCTTTTGTTGATTGAGAAAATCTGACCTAACCAACTCGATTCAATCGCGGAAAAAGATGATGATGATCAAGAAGCTGACATCTGGAAATCTATGAAGTCGTTTCTATGCTTTGAACTTAATTTAATTCCAAGGAAGTTCCAATCGTTCAATAGAGAGGTTCAACTCTCAAAGGGATTTTAATAATTTAATAAATTTTAGGCGATACGAAGTTCGCCCGGTCAGCTAGTCATATATAAAATACAATGTTTGTATGTTTGTCCTCTATAGACTCTAAAACTATCCAACCGATTTGGCCCAAACCGGTTTCATTTGAAAGGTTATAGTCCAAATTAGGTTTTCGGCTATATATATTTCAAGTGGGAATGGCTCCTCCCACATAAATTGAATAACATCATATATTGTGATAGCAAGAGTTTTGAAACATTGCAGTATCCCATATGTTACTGATTTGAATAATCAGGAAAAAAATGGGCGGGATCGGACCAGTGGGCGTGGCAGCCCCCATACAAACTGAATATTCGGCTCATATACAAAATTAATATTAAATATCTAGGGTTCTATATTAGCTATATAGCCTTCAAATTTTGTACGAGTCCATCAATTACAAATATTAGTAGTCGAACTGAAAATGGGCGGAATGGGATAAATGGGCGTGGTACCAAAAGCAAAAAATAAATTATCACATTCAAGACTTTTTGCAAGGTTATTGAATAATGTTGTTCAAAAATTGTTTTGCACTATGGCATACAAGAAACCTCTTGAAGCTCTTGACCGTTCTCTGAAAGATTTCCGACCAAATGATCGACCAATGGGTGGAGCTCTATTGCTTCTTGCTGGTGATTTTCGACAAACTTTGCCAGTGATTCCAAAATCAACACCAGCAGATGAACTAAATGCATGTTTGAAAGCGTCATATCTTTGGAGACATGTAAAAAAACCTACATTGTCGACAAATATGCGTGTGCATTTACTTCAAGATGCTGCTGCACAAATATTCGCCAAACAGCTTTTGGATATGGGCGATGGAAAACTTCCGTATGCACCGGCTACACGTGAAATATCTTTTCCGCCAAACTTTTGCCAAATGCAGTCATCAATTCAAGATGTGCAGAAAGTTTTTCCCGATATTGCAAATTATTTCAAAAACCATGATTGGCTTTGCGAACGAGCAAATGTCAGATGTCAACAAAATAAACCATCAAATTCAATTGAAGCTACCCGGTGAAGTTGTGAAGTACAAATCGATTGACACAGTTATAGATAGAGTTTCTTAACTCTCTGGAACCTTCTGGTAAGCCACCACATATCTTAACTTTAAAAGTTGGTTCACCAGTAATGCTCATTCGCAACTTAGATCCACCGAAATTGTGCAACGGAACAAGACTTCCTGTTAAAAAACTATCTCCAAATTTAATCGAAGCCACAATCATCAGCGGCAAATGTAAAGGAGAAGAAGTGCTGATACCACGAATTCCAATGATTTCAACCGATTTACCCTTCGATTTCAAGCGATTACAGTTTCCAGTGCGTCTTGTTTTCGCCATAACCATCAATAAGGCTCAAGGCCAATCGCTATGTGTTGCTGGTTTGAACTTAGAAAATTCCTGTTTTTCGCAAGGCCAATTATATGTTGCTTGCTCTAGAGTTGGAACGCCAAAAAATCTTTTTGTTTACACACCTACCGAAAAAACTCAAAATATTGTTTATCCGCTAGCATTAAGATAAAGAAGTTAATAAATAAACATAATTTTCTTTTTTTGCAAACACACTTATTTCATTTTATTAGCGTAGTAGCACACGCAGGGTATCCGCTAGTTATTTATATTTTCCGATCTATTTTCACAAATCTATCTATGCTATATTTTTGTTATAATCTCCCCACTTCCGTTATAAATGCAATACAGTTCGCAAAACTTTATATTAGCAAATACTTTCTTTTTTCAACCTTGTTGAATATGCACATTAAAATAATTGCAACCACTTCCTTGCACAACAAGAAACTCCCACTTTATTTGCACCCTCTCACACGTCCATTGGCATATTCCGTATATAACTGCTAAAGCAAACTCAAAACCCGATCTCTGAAGACTTATATATATATCAATGTAAAGAAATCGGTCTAACACGAACCATTCTTCCAATCATAGACACCTCAAACCAGCGTTACTATTATATTCCAGTCAAAAATAAAAATATGCACTAGCAGATCAGAAAACAGAAACCACCGCCACACTTTTGACCTCCTACCTACTTAATAATATAAGAAAGCAACCAAACAAGCTTTCGATGAACGAGTAAGTTTCGTTCGACCCAGTCGTGCACTTTATTTTTTATCATTTCAAAGCTTAAATGTAACAGATTTCTTCTTTTCAGTACCTTTTCTGGTGAAACAAAAAAAACGGAAAGACTTTCTTCATGACTTCTATGTTTAATGACATTTAAAATTTCGCAGATGCGGCAGGCTCGAAACTAGATCTGTTATTCGATTTTACTGTTTTATCCAGTTCCTTAAAGGATACGAAATAAACTAAATATTTTGATATCTGTTTTGATAAACGTTCGGATTTGTAGTTTAGTAGTTCTGATTCTGACCCCTGACTGACTTGATGTCTTTCAGCTTCTATTGGGCCAGATTGGATACTTGAATATTTTTTTTTTCAGCTGACGTTTTTAGAGGGGTAGCTCAGTTGACATTTCATTGTGTCAAAACAAACAAAAACAAAATATACAAACAAAATATGTATACCATTGACTTATTATTATATGGACTGCTAGTAGCCAACTTCACGCGTGTTCCAAAAATACAGAGCGCTACAGTTTTACAGCGGAAAACAAAATAAACTTGAAACGACCAAGTTTACTTTTATTACAAATTTGCGTGTAGTATGCCTATGCGTTGAGAGGGTGAGAACTAACGTAGGATTTTTGTGTTTTTTTTTCATTACCTATTTACCAATTATGTATGTTTCGATATTTTACTTGGTTGTAGCACCTACGTAGTTCCGTAATTTATATTTTAATACTGCGATCTCAATTTAATCAAACCCTTAACACAAGCCAAGCGAATTCAATACGAAACACAAAACAAGTGAACAGCTACCGATATTCTCATAAAAGCAAGAGGATTGGTGGGCGGCTATTAGCGACATGCTTATTTTGTATTTTGTTAGGCCTGGGGTACCTACATTAATCTGTTGCGCTAAATATTTATTTATTTATTTATGTACCTATAATATTTCTTTAGTTAGCTGTTCACACTTTTTTTGTTCGAATAAAAAATTGCTTGGATCATGGTCCTTAAGTGACGGCTGGATGCATTAGATTTTAAAACTACATAAAGAAATGTATACCTATCTCATGATGGATAAAATGGCTATAGGTAAGCAAATTCAGTGGGATGAATTAAAAAGGAAATACGTCGACTGACTACGGCACTAATTTCAATTTCACCGAAGATTTACCTCAAGAGATATGAATATTAAGGGATTGAACGCTACATGGAAGATATCTGTACGTTTTTTATTTTAGTTTGTGAGTCAAAAATTAAAGAAATTGTTGTTTCGTTTACAAAATTATTTTCAAATCACTCTTTGTAGCTTTGCTTCTTTTCAATAGATGACGCTCTTTTGTTTACACGTTACTATGGAAATGAATCGCTTTCGACAAGATGTCCCTCTTTTGTTTACATGTTTCTATGGAAACGAATTTTTTTTGAAAAAAAAAAACCCCTTTTTTGTTTACGTTGCTATGGCAATTTAGACTTGACGGCGGCATGTGCTTCTTTGCCAATCCGCTGTAAAACTGTGGCGCCTATGTTTTTGGAACATATTTTCTCGCAGAAGTATATGAAAATGACATTTCACCAGCAGTCCATATATAGTATGTCTATGATGTATACAGAATCAATTCAAGTTGAGTAGTCCACGCGTTCGTAAACCTTGTCGAGGCAAATCTAGTCGATGTTTAACATGAACTAGGTATCCGAATATCCCCAAATACAAATGTAGAAGAAAATTATATTTAGGTCCTTAATCAAAATTTCACATATCGAATTGAGCAGTGATTCGAAAGCTCTCCAATGGAAAATGCTATCAAACAAGAAATGCTTGCAAAATTACACCTCTCCGATACTAAATATTTAATTTGCTACATAAAAGAAGCCCTAGTTCAGTCAGTCACTGTTAAAATTTTGAACGATCCTTTCAAGTTAATATTATGCATTTGAGATATATATATATTTTTTTTTAAATTAGAAACAAACTCAATCACCCTAAATGGATTCTCTAGATGGATATTACAGAATTACATGAGCAGCGCAGTAAATATATAAATACCCAAAAGGACATTTTTATAGACCATAAAAAGATTTTTGTCCGCTGCCATCGCCGACCTCCTGCTTCATCCATTCGATTGATGTTGCTATTCCTCTGCCATTATCCTTTGACTTCTTTCTTTCTTCCACAACAAGAAAACAACGGCATAAAATATGGCATTGCAACTTTATTTTTTGCAGCGCATACCCACCCCGCACCGCAGCCTCTTGGATAATCGAAATAAATAAGATAAGGGAAAAGAGACGACGGTTTTTTTTTTTTTTTTTTTTTATGAATCACAGGGATAATAAAAAAATATATAACGAAATTATATGAAAGGGAATTCCGCATTCTATTGTGCTTCGGTGCAAAGGTGACGATGATAAAAATTAAATTTTTGTTTGCGGTAGTAAAAGAACACGCAAAGAATTAGTGCGCATTTTGGTGGCATCCTTGGAGATTTATTTAGCTAGCGCGCCCTAAGACCGGGGGAGTGAATTAAAAAAAGAAGAAAACGTAAGAGAAAACCATTGGATGAGATAGAGAACTTTTTCTGGGGTCGCCGCCATCTCCCTTTGCAGAGATGCCGTTAAGTCAGCCAGCCTTAGGCTGGCAGGACAGCTTTCTTCACATGAATTCATGGCGCCTTCACCCGGAAGGATTTTCTCTCGTGAGGATGATAAAAACAAGTAACAGAGATGGAGAAGGCCATTTGTCACAGCCGATGTGATAATTTGGTAACAGTGTTGTGGGTCGGGGTGAGGTGGTAATTTTTTTTTTTTTTTTTAATTTAGAAAAAAGTTTATAAGAATCTGTGCGCGTTTTTATGGCAATGTCGAAATGAGAAACTGGGGATTTATCTCTAGTAGCAACAGGGAGGATTACAAAGAAACGGGGGAGCGTATTTATTAGAATGCGTGAGCGCGAGAAGGCTTAGTCCGTTGGCGGGTTTGGTTTATATATCCCACGAAAGCAGTAGCATTTTTGCAATCTTCTAAGGCAGTTGGAAACGGAATGCGTGTCACTTACTAATTTAGATTGCGGATTAATTCGGCTTATTTTGTAGTCTCTTTGAAGGTTTGATTGACGTCTTTTGCCTGTGAAAACAAGGGAGGTTGGTATTTGCATTTCTGGCAAGTTGAATTCAGTTCGAAGGAAAGTTCTTTCTCTCCAACTGTCTTTCTTGTGGTGGCTTTTACACTGTTTTTTTTGGTTTGAATCTTGGTCGCTTTTTGTGCACAAGGGGTTGCTTGACATGTTTCCATAAGGCGTGGTAAGAACTTCCTTTGTGGTTTAGATAATCCCATTTCACGGAAGATCCTAAAACGCACTACAGTTCAAACCATTAGCAGACTGGTTCACTGCGTGGTTGATACCTATTAGGGGTGGTTTCTTTTAGAGATACAGAAGTAAAAAATTGAATGAAACATACACAAAACGTGGTATTGGCTATGGTATAAGCTTAATAAGGAATACAGTGCTATACCATTACTGCTGGAGAACGATTTCGGGCATATAGGCTGGGTCGAAGAAAGTGCAGTCTGGAATTCCAATTCTCGACTAATTTCTGTCGCATACCATAAGTCTTCTTATGGAAAAATGGCAAACAACAATGAGAACAGAAGCTCCAAATCCAGAGTGCAGGGCAAGCCTAGCATTGAGCTTAGGGATCAAGAAGCAAGTAATCTTGAAAGATCTTCGGCGAATGGAAAAAGTCTACTTCTACTTCTAAGTCTATTTAAGGGGCTATACCGGCCCGTGAAGAGCTTCTGCCTGAGACACTGTAAACTTCCATCTTCTGCGATTCCACGTAATCAGATCAAGCGCACTTGACTTGGTCGTTAGCACGTATGTTCGACCTCTCTTGACTTCTCGAATCAGGGGGCCGGAATTCGAAGGTCCTCCTAGCTGGGGAGCATTATTGTCTATTTGCACGATGTGGCCGAGCCAATGTAGTCGGCGTGTGGACTACATTCACGTTTTGCTACAGCTAATAGAGTAGGTACGCGGTTTCGTCTTTTCCTAAATCTTAAACTCGCCCTCCTCGCAGACAGGACCGCCGAAGAATTTTCCTTTCGATGTAGGTCATTATTAGCTCTCCTCTCCTGTCCAGCACTCCGCGCCATAAGCTTAAATAAAATAAATAGTTGGCGCTACAGGTCGAGGGACCCTGGGCCTAGCTTCTCGCAACCATTCGTTTTGTGTGAGTTTTTCATTTTTGGGACGAATGGAAGGGATCTACAATTTTATGCCGAGTCCAAACGGCTAGTTGAGAAGCTTCTTCATGACAGTTATACTCTCGGATGTTTGCCAGACGTTCGCGAGAGGTGGCGCAGTAAAAAAAAACATTGAGTTGAAATTTGGGTTTTCGCCATAAGCTAACGCGGTTTAAAAGCCTACGTCTGGACATTTGAGCAACGCGTTACGTATATACCAAGGTGCATTGACTATGTTCCTAAGTACTTTATTTTGGAAGACCTGAATGGTTTTGTAAATTTGTTTGGCATGTACAGTACATGGCCACCACTGGAGCCCATAGGTCCATACTGGTTTTAGAATTTGCTTGTGTAGCAATAACTTATTGTAGTTCGACAGGGATGGCTATCTCCATTCGGAAATACTGTTTATCGTCGTTTGAAGCTCTGCAAATGGTAGATCTCTATAGTGAATAATAGGTATAACACTGGACCTATAGCACTGCCCTGTGGTACACCAGATTTAATTTCTCATTAAGTTGAGTACTCTGCCCCTTGTTTAATTCTGAAGAACCGATCTGACATGTATGACTCCAGCATTTTCGAATAGGTACTGCTTCGGCAGTTGCTTTTTTAGTTTGTGGATCATTCCTTTATGGCAGACTTTATCGAAAGCTTGTGCTATATCAAGAAATTTTGTAGAGCACACTTTTTTCTCTTCAAATGCTTTTTCGATTTTATCTGTGCTTATTTAGCAATTTGTCATCAATTATTTTTTGCAGACGTTTTACCAGCATTTTTTCAACACCTGTGGTAGTATTGATAATGGCGATATGAGTTTACTTCGCTAGATGGTTTTCCGGGACCTTTACATGCTTTACCCATACATCAACTTAAATGCAGCATTTATAATCTGCGCTAGTTTTTTTAAAACCTTTTCGTGGGAATTGTTATTAGATTTTCCCTTTAATTAGATCAAACCCTGGGGCCGTTTTTATATTTATATTTTCTTTAATTTCTTTGGCAAGTTCTTTAGCTGCTACCGGTTGTATAGGTCGATCTTCTTCGCACCCTTCTTCACGCACGTTGCTATCCAAAGTGCCGCTTTGTCCTGGGGCGTAGAAAGTCGTTAAAAGCTTCTATTACGGGGTGCTGTGAGCCACCGATGACGTTAATATCATCCACGATCCACATATCCCAGTTGTTGAAAGGACCAGGGGCGATTCCTCTCAGTTAGCTAGTTTAGCGGCGCTAAACCAAGAAAATAAATTGAAATACATATACGCAAAATACAGCAAATAACGAGGTTAAAGTAATTATAAAGATTAATAATTGCAATAATCAATGACATACTAAATAACAAAACTATCATTTACAAATAATATTTGCCTACACAAACCAACAACACAATACTCCCATGCAATAAGTTTCACATGAAATACTCTTTAGCGTTACAACTTGCGATACCGCAAATTCCCTTCCTGCACGCACACACACAATCTTAAACTCCCATAGAAAAGTCTCCTGCTTGTAGCATTTTAGCGTAAAAAACTGCGCTACCGAATTTCCTACAATCTGTATAAGTGTGGAATTTGACTACCTCTACCAGTCGTAAGCAAAGCACAGGAAAATATACGGAAGGGTAAGCGCAAACAAATGCGATAAAACTTGAAAGTAGAGTGTAAGTGTAAGCAAGCAGGTATATTTTGCGCGTTATCTTTTTTTGTACTTCTGTGTGTTTCTATTTCTAGTCAAATTGCAGTAAGAATGTGTCGTTGTGTTCTAATTTGACTGAATTAATAGTCTTATTGAATTCCATTACAAAAGTAAAGTGCGATTTATAATTTTATATTTGCGTGGATTATAAATGTGAGTAAATACATAATAATTATTTTTGTCGTGCTTTTGGAATATGAGAGTGCGCTTTTTTTTTTTGTTTGTGAGAAGTGAGCACGTAGCTAACCCAATGCTTAAGACCAGGAATCGCCACTGGAAAGGACTTGTTGAAGGGAGAATAAAACTGAGAATTTCGGCTGGTACACCATCGCCGTCTTAGATCCGTCTGTGTACATTTCTAGCATATTTTATCAATGATAAAAGTCGCAATGCCAACTTTGCTGCCATCTTCTTACCGTATTTTTGCAATCCTTACGTATGACGTGCGATTTATTAAAACGCTGATTCTCGCTGCAAGATTTATTAAAGAAAAGATTTAATCTAAATATTCAATTCCATTTTAATAATAACCAAATAAGAAAGTGCAGCGTGCACGGATTAAGAAGAGAGTGACAGACAGATGACAGCTGAGCGATGATAGTTCAGTGGTGGTTTATAGTCGGACTTGAGAAAAAGGTGATGCCAACTCCATATTATTTCTTGCGGATGCAACACGTATTATACCTATCCAAGGGAAGAATGTGTATATAGCATGGTTTTCAGTGCTGTGGTTGGAGGGGTCCGCAAGGCACTGGTATTTGTAGAATGAGTATCTGTCAGATTAAAAAACAAAACCAAGCGCTAAACGTAGAGACAGCGGTAGTAGCATTAAAAGTGTCATTCCTAGCCCTACCACTTCCACTTGTGTTCTTAGACTGATTTTAATTTAAAAAAAAATCAGCTTTAAGGACGCATTTTCTCACTGCCAAATAATACGAAACACTTTCGTTGAGACTAAAACATTCGCCCGTTCTGAACTCCTTCATGTATCATTTCGAACCACCCTATGCATTACTCATTAACCCATCCCCTTCCGATTAACGTACAGATTAAAATCTCTCAACTTAAATAGAAGAAAACAGTAGTAGGTCCTTGCTGGTCGTTATAAAAACACTTTGTCCCTTTTGGCAAAATATTAATTGCTGCACCAAAAACAAGGTTATACTTTGATTACTCTAAAACTATACCTTCGGACGTACACGACCAAAGACCGGCCAACCCCATACACCGACCTTGATTATCTGGCAGAAGCCATCTGTAACACACCACCCATTACACACATTACACGACACTCTCGCATGCAGGACCCACACGCGCAACTTTATGTGTTCCAAGCTATGTGTGTCCTGGGACTGGGCAGCTACCAGCACCATATCCGGCAAACAAAGAAAACGACGAAAGGAAGAGTTGCCTAATTAATTAAAACCGTTCCACTTCCATTATACGACGTAGGCAATGTGATCGTTAAACAACAGAAGGACTAATTAAAAGCTTTCATGTTTCCAGTATGTAGGGAGCGCAGGCAGCAGGAGAGCAGGATAGAAAAAAAAAATTAATCACGATTCAAGAACAAAAGTCGTCAAGGAAGACCTCTACTATGGCAGCAACAACAACTATGACAGCTACCCAAACTGTGGAGCGTTTTATGTCCTATTTACCTTGTATTCATAGCGGATGCTATTGAGCCTAATAAACGTATCCTTGTAATTGGTAGACTAAAATTTTGATAGAACGGTGGTCGGCCCACACACACGCACACGCACCGTGGCAGATGTGAGATTTGACGCAATGACCCACATGAAATGCCGAGAGCTTAATGAAATCTTGGATGGTCAAATTTTATTTCGGCCCGTTTGTGTCTTTTTGGGTTTTTGGGCAGCCAAGTCATCATTCATCCATCCGTCCATCCATCGTCATCCAACAGCCAGCTATTCATTCATCCGTCCCGATCATCCTCTTCAACAGGGACTCCGAATTAAGTTGAGTAATGAATAATTTGATTTCTGGAGGATAATACTCGTGTGTAGAAGGGTGGCGCAGTGGCTGCTCGGTATCTATACACACACACACGCGCCGAAGACAAGGTCATAAATAAAGGGATGAGCGAAAAGTAATTTTGAAGAAGGCAAAATCCATTTTATCGCAAGGCACCGGACTGACATTGGTGGGAGGGCGCGGGCGTGATGCGTAGCCCGAGCGTCTGATAAAACGTGTAACCTATCCTATATCGACACTGTGCGCTCCCTTCTCACTACATCAACAGCTTTAGCACGTTGATGTTCTTAAAGTGGAATTTAATCAAAATTGATAGGAACCGACCAAATACACAGTCGGGGGGCGGTGGATAGGTCACCCCGTTCGTGTGTGGGAGGGATACTTTCAGCACATGTAACCCTTATTAGCCCGATACAACGAAACAGAAGAGCTTCGATGTGCTCAGTGAAAGGTTTCGAGTTTTATTTTCGCTTAGAGTAGGTCGTATCCACATCAATTTTCGCTAGAACGCTGCTCCAAAGGATTATCGTCAGAGGTGGTTAGTTTTGATTCGGTTTTTGCTTTTTATTTGATGCGAGACGATGTACCTTGGGTAAAGTTTTAGGTCAGCAAGTATAAGTTTGGTCTTTCTTTCGAACTTATCGAAGTATAAACTTCAATGAAACCATAAGCGGTTTCAATTTGCCCTCGGTGGGAGTGGACTGTGTAGGTATGCGGAAACTATTTAGACTTTCGGCTGCGAGGATGGGGAATATTGCATTAAAAATTTAAGCGATGAGTCAAAATGGGCCTTGACCTTGGGTGAATGGATGGGATAATGGGCGACTTTAACAAGTCTCTACAGTAAGCATTTGCAAAGGGTGTAGCCAAAGCTGGGTGCAAAATAATAGAAGAGTAATTTGGGAGTAGGAGCGCGCCTTTTGGACTTTGGGCTAAAATTCTGAAAATGGTACAAACAAAAAGTGCGGATTATTTTTTACCCAACTGGACACAGGGAGGGTTATTCAAAATAATACAAAAATTATATATATTTTTCTTTAAATTTTTAAAATTGTTTTATCAAAAATCAGAAGCTGGAGTCCTGGATAAGAGTGCGCAACCGCCTTTATGTAAAGTTTGAATAGTTTTAAGCTGTGAATTCATATCCAGGTTAAGTTTTATACTTATGCAAACTACGGAAAACATAACACAATTCAAATTATAATACTACAAACTGAAATAAAACTAATTTATTTAAGCCGGGGAAAAAAATCCAAAACAAAAGCTAAAATTGTTTTGTTTTTATTTGTTTTTACATGGTATTGACAACTAATGATCCAAGCCACTTAAAATTTTATCCTATCAAGTACAAATATACACGGTTTATTCTGTAACGAAACGTCTCCGTTCGTGACACGTTTATGGCCCCTACTGTGTTTGCTTCGTTTAGCTGCTACTGTCGCTGCAGTGCACATCCAGCCGCAGACACACTACTGCCTGCTATTGCGAAGATCTCATATCTGATAAACGAAGAATTTTGTTAATTAACTAACAAGATTAGTTGATTCATCTAGAGATGAAAGTGATCCGGAATAAATCGACCTTCTGTTTGAAGAATCCGAGTATGTATGGAAGAGTTTGACTGATTGAGCTACAAGCATTCGAGAAGAGGAAAAAGCGACAGCATTAAAAATTACGTGGAGCAGATTGTCCTTTCTTAATCCTCACAGCGAGGAAGAATTTTGTCGCCACTTTCGAAAAGAATATAAGGAGAACATTCAATTTTATTTTCCCGCCTGTTGATACCATTTTAATACATAAGAAATCAAAACAAATGCACACATATGCCAAATAGGATAACAAATTTCGAATCAGCTGTTAATTGAAAGTTGACTGACAGTTTTGTTAATTCTTACACCAAGAAATTTAATGAGTAAATATTCGTAAGATTCTTAATGGAGGAGTATTATCTTGCTCTCTCGATGACGCTCTCTTTTACGAATTTTTCAAGTTAAGGAACGGCAGTGAGTAAAAATTCGTAAGATTTAAAAGTAAAGGGACAGACCTAGTGATGTCTGACAATCAGAAGCTTTTTAATCGTAACTGTCACCGGTGCGTAGTCCGAAGTTGCTTCATCTCATTTCATTTCATTTCATTTCTTTGAAAGACTAATGACAGCTTCTCTTATTTAATTTTTTCTTTTCTTTTTTAGTTCAGAGCTAGTTCTCAGGTATTTGAAACACATACTTGAGCACATACTTACTTACTTACTTAACGGGCTCCCAACCCGTGGAAAGTCTCTGCCTGAGACACTGTAGCCTTCCATCCTCTGCGATCCCGGGCACGCTGCTTGCTTCCAGTTATCCAGACCAAGCGCTCTGGCATCCGCGATGGCTTGGTCTTCCTTGTCGTCTCAAACCTGGCGACTGGGATTCGAAGATCCTCTTAGCTGGAGCATTATTGTCCATTCGCTCGATGTGGCCGAGCCAATGTAGTCGACGTATTTTGGCCTTTTGGACTACATCCACATCTTGGTACAGCTCATAGAGTTCGCGGTTGTATCTTCTCCTCCATTCGCCCTCCTCGCACACAGGACCAAAAATCCGCCGAAGAATTTTTCTTTCGAAGGAGCCCAGTATCAGCTCTCCCTTCCTGTTTATCGTCCAGCACTCGGCGCCATAAAGCAGAACTGGCAGGATAAGGGTT
Organism: Cheilosia impressa; assembly: GCA_948293265.1. Lineage (NCBI taxonomy): Eukaryota > Metazoa > Arthropoda > Insecta > Diptera > Syrphidae > Cheilosia > Cheilosia impressa. Next base: position 15,940,912 of record OX411880.1, read on the forward strand.
CTGTAAAGCATACATTTTGTCCTTCGAGTTTTGAACCCAATTGCTTTGTCAAACCGAAGTAGCAGCGGTTTCCTAGGGTAATTCTTCGCCGGATCTCCACTTGGATGTCATTTGTGGAGTTCATGTTTACTCCGAGGTAGATAAACTCCTCAACTACCTCGAAATTGTTGCTATCAATAGTAGCAGTAGCGGTGGACAGATGCTTGTTTGTTTATTGATAGCATGTACTTAGTCTTGTTCTCATTTACTACAAGACTAACGAATTTCGCCTGTTCTTCAATCGTCGTAAAAGCCTCTATCACGGCACGCTGGGAGCGACCGATGATGTCAATATCGTCTGCATACCCCAGTAGCTGGACGGATTTGTTGAAGATAGTGCCTTCCGTGTTGACACCTGCCCTGCGCACTATCTGCTCTAGCACGAGATTGAAGAAGTCACATGATAACGCGTCTCCTTGCCGAAATCCGGTGCATGTTTGGAATAGCTCGGAGGAACTACTTCCAAATTGCACATTGCAGCGTGTGTTCTCCAGCGTCACGGTACATAGCTTGATCAGTTTTGCCGGGATCCCGAATTCGGCCATCGCCACATAAAGCTCCTGACGATGAATGCTATCATATGAGGCTTTGAAGTCGATGAATAGGTGGTGAGTCTCGACACTTGAGCACATAGGTAGTTGTCCTAAATGCATGAATTAAAATTTAATAATTGTTATTTATTAAAATGGTTAATTTTCAGTCCCAAAACAACAAGGTTCGTCCACCATTTCAACTATTTTGCTTATCCTGTGTTTTTTTTTCTGTTAAATGTGACTGGACGTGTGTAATCAGCTATTCACTCTGCCTGCCCAGTCAATTTATTCTGTGCTCATCGAGCGCGCTCTGATAGCGCTCTGAACGAAAAATGGAATACAAATTCTGAGCTCTGATATATCTGAGCTAAAAAGAAACACGAACATTTTGTATAACAGTTCAGTTGTGCTCTGAACTAAAAAAAGAAAAAGGCCTAATATTTCTATCACTGAATGTGCTTTACAAAACTGTCAACGGACATAAAAGCAGAATGTTTCCCTTCTCTGTCCTTCGCAACTGTCATAAACGTTTTGCCTATGGGTCACTTCCTTTATCCATCTGTCAGTTGAATATTAATGTATTGCGGCAGCGGACACGACGAATTCTACGACATTTCTCCTAAGGTAACCGATAACACATTTAATTGAAATTAAAATGTTTCGCTTGCACCAAAAACAAAGCCAGGCGCATTATATAAAGATCGTTGCATCTCCCCAAACCCACGTCAACAATGTTCAACAAGACAATGCCTCATGTTTATAAAACCAACTAAACACAGTCTTCTTCTTCAGTCGTGTCGGCACATTATTTGCTCTGCCAGCTAACACCAACTTATTAGTTGATTTACTTCGTTATGTTTCGTATCCCACAAGTGTACAGTGTACACATAAAAATCACCCACACATACGACTACCCACATTGCCGCTTGTTTGGGTGTCTTACACCACCCAACGAAAGTGGGAAGCTTTAACACAAAAGTTACACGAGTTCCATACGCGCTTGGACCAGGAAAAAAAAAGTGTAAAAGTGTAATAAACTGTGCGAACAAAGCGAACATTGTTGAAAACACAGTACAAAAAACAAAAAGAAAACACCTACAGGAAATGCGAGGAGAGAAAAAAAAAAAACACAGAACAGAGAGAAAAGCTTGTGGGTGAAAAAGTTAGCAAAAAGATGTTTTTGCGGCGGAAGAATTTCATCAGGAACATGCAAGCGGAACACAGTAGATCTGGGTGGATTCCCTCGGGGCCAAGGAGGGAATAAGAACAAGAAAAGGACATAAGCAAAGCTGGATGTGAAAGTTGTTTTCTCCTTTTGTCGTTTTTTAGTCGTTCCGCTACTTCTTTTTGTTGCAAACATTTTTTTAAACAACTTCAAACTCAACGACAACGAGAAGACGAACTTTTCGACGGTTACGGTACGTTGCTGCCTAACCCCTACGCTTCGTTTATCCTCTGCCCGGTGCTCCACCACCCTAAACCCAGGCTGCAGGTCCTTCCATCAGTAACTTTTCTGAAGTGTCTCAATTGCAAAAGGACTCTGTTGCAGTACTGCTGATGCTTTGCTGCTACTTCGCAGCTTTTTCTTCGTCGGTTTTTTTTGTTTCCTACCAATTATGCTGCTGTATATCTTTTCTGTCTGGTGTAGGTATATGTGTGTCGACTTTAATCCTAATGGCACGGTCATACATAATTTATTAGTTTTAACAAAAAAAAAAAGAAAAGTTAAATGTCATCAAATTGTATTATTTACAGAAGAGCAATGCGAAACTGAACAGAGAGCCGAACGAAGCATAATACCTACCTCTATACTGGCAAGACACGAGGAAGTAAATTGAAGGAAATTGAAATTATGGAGCTGTGCCAGAGGGATTCCATTCCGTTCAGTTGGAGTGCTGTAACAACTTTTTGTCGGTTTTATGGTTTTTCAATTTTCATTTACTCCAAAAGCCGCATAAAGTTAAAAATTTTGTTGATTGAATGGATTATTATTTGGGAAGAACGGAAAAAGATCCTTTTTACAAAGTTCACCGACGACGTAAAAATATTCCTCGTGAATAATAATTTAATCGGGCTTCCCTTTGCGTTTGAGGTTTTTAAAAACCGGTGAATAATTGATGGGTCTTTGGCAGGAAGTCTATGGGGGCGATGGGATATGACACCGGATGTGTTATCTATTTCAAATAAAGGTTGTACCTAATGGAGAAGCGCAAAATTCTCCGAGGATTGGCAAAAAAACAAAGCCGACTTCGACCTTTCAATAGATCCCACTCATGATTTCCAAAGAACACTTTCCGTGAGTGAAGATTATTCACGGGGACTCCTCCGCATGGCTGTCAGGCCAATTGTGAAATGTTAAAAAATGTAACAGATCTAGTACAATTTCCGTCGAATATATCACTACATCATAGCAGGGGTTTTTTCAACTTCATAGTCAGTTGTTCCCCTTTATAGTCAGGTTGTTGAATTTTGCAGCGATACGGCTCAACTGACGACAACCAGAAACAGAAGAGCTCTTTTAAAAGCTATAATCTTTTTTATAGCTTGAGCCAAGGAAAGTGTCTTTCTGTTACTTCAAATCGTTTGGCAGTCCGGACTGAGGTCTGTTGCTAGCTAACTTCAGATGGACACATCGCGTTTGTTGAATTTTGCTCTCCAATGAATACGGTTTCTTTCGGGCGGTTTCTCTGGTACTGTTTTTTGAATCTAGTGTATTTCTGAATATTCTAAGTGATGCAGCTTTGGTGCCCATCTTTGCTATAAAATAGTGAATGCAAGGAGTCCGTTTGCTTTTCTACATTTCCAGACTCTTTAACCAATCTGATGGATATCACCAGCCAATGGTCTTCTGTGCCTGTTTCTAATAGTATACGAAATGTTTCAGAATAGGGGCGTGGCACTTGCCATAAAATAAAAATCACTCAAGACGAAAAACCTTAAGAGGGTTTATATTGGCATCTGTTGTAGCTACAGTAGCAAAAAAGGATATTCTCCTTGCGAGACATGTCACAAAACATGGGCGATATTGATAAAAGAGGCGTGGCGCATTCAATGCACATAAAGAGGAAACATTTAAGAAAGTTTTCCGTCAGTGGCATCTACTTGCGTTGAGTTCGAAAAGTATGTTCTCCAGATAGCAAAGTCGACTCGTTTGGAGGTGTGGGCACTCACTGAAAGGTCTAAATCGACTTATGTCGTCTTAAAAAAAAAATTGTTCACTCCATTCGCTTATGGAATTCCTTGTCTCGGCATGTGCGGCACTATAGAGTTTCGGACTAAACTCAAGTCCTTTTCTTTGGAGTTTTCCGACTGATTTTGTTTGTATTTTTTTTTTTTTTTTATTAACTTTAATAAATTTAATGGGGCTGTCTCTATATATACAAGGTGGGCCAAATGCTCATATTTTTGCAAATAGCCGCAAATGTCAAATCTGTTTTGACATTTGTGGACTACACAGATGTAGAATACAAGTGAACAAGCCATGGAGCGATACACTCCCCAAGAACGCGGAATAATCGTGTCTATTCTTTTGCGTAACAATTCGTCTGTAGTGTTAGCGCCGCGCGAATTCCGTCGCCGATTCCACGGCCGTCCGACACCGACTGCGCAAACACTGCGCCGTTCGGCCACCAACCTTGAAGAGTATGGGACCACACGAGACGATGCCAAGAGTGGTCGGCCCCGGAGCGCCCGTTGTGCCGAGAATATCGCCGCTGTTGACGAGGATGTCGAGCTGTCGCCGGAAACATCGATCAGACGCCGTGCCCCGCAATTAGCCATCAGCCGGTCATCCCTAAGGCGAATTTTGGTCAAAGACTTGCGCATGTTCCCCTACAAAGTCCAGTCCGTGCATCAGCGGCTGCCTGTCGACCGCCAAACGCGTGTTACCTACGCCCAAGCCATCCTCAATTTCGATGACGAAGTGGACGATTTTTCGACCAAAATCATAATGAACGATGAGGCTCATTTCCACATCAGCGGGTACGTGAACAAGCAAAACTTTCGATTCTGGGGCACCGAAAATCCACGTGTAATGCACGAGGAGCTGTTCGCTGCGCTGTTCAGTCATCGGGCCATTTTTTTCGAGGCAATCAATTGTGACGGCGACAATTTGGCCGATATCATCTTCTCGACTTGACCAATAAAATTCTTAAGGTTCAAATAAACTTTGTAGGTAGTACACTTTCCTTAAGTAATGTAAAATTGTTTCTTTAATTTTAAATCTCTTTTTATGTAGTAACTTGTACCTTAATTGATTTAAAAGTTATTAAGCTTCCACTGAATTATAATATAACTTTATGTCTTTATGAAGCAAGCATTCCAGTAAAATAAATGAAATGAAATGATATGATATGAAAAAAAAAACTTTCGGTGGTCCTTCAGTCTCGTGTGGCCAACTATATACCTAGAAAGGAATTTTGAAGAAATTTCAAAGGAATTTCTAAGGATAGAAAGTGTTCACAATATCTCATGATTAGTTTATAATTTTTTTGTTCTCGTTGAATATCTATTTGTCCTAGTATCCGCGAAGCCATAGGCTCTGAAAATGTGTTTTTGAAACCAGCACAATGTGTATTTAGTCAATACCTTCCACATTCATCAGCCAGGATAAAATTCACATGGCTACTTCGCAACACAAATGTCCGACGGTCAAACATCAATATTTGATATTTAAGTTGGCCGACAAAATCCTCTACAATTCCAATCAAAAATACAAAAAAGCGCACATTTTACAACACCCAAGCCACACAGAACGAAATCGATTTGAAAAATAAATATCTACACAATTTGGTTGAGATTTTCCAAATAAATTAGAGGGTAGATATCCATCCACACTCTGCCTCTGTGCAATTCCAGAGGAAGGAATTTTTCTCATTTTCCCTACAGCAAATAAAACACTACATCCGTCAGAATTCAAAATACTCACCTATTCGCTATGCATATACCGTGAATTTACTTTCGCATGCACAATAGAAAGTAATTGTAGAAGAGGAGATTCGCTGTGCATCGATCTCTTGTCGTAGTTGTAGCTCTAGAGGACTCATCCGTGCACACATAAGGATTAAAGATACTCGTGTGTCAACCAGATTAAAAAAAAGAAAAAGATCTGAGGGTTTGTACGGTGAATATTTGAATTGCTGCATCCCGCATATGGTTCGAATGAGACCATGCGGTAAGCAAAGTATCGAATCACTTGTGGTCGGTATAAGGACATCACATAAATCTTGCTACGCTATACGTGTGCGGCAGCTAAACAATACAGACTGGAGAGACTGATATCATAACGAGGATAAATTGTATTTTCCTATAGCAGCGCTGAACATTGATGTGGAGTCTGTTCTATGGTTTGTTTAGTTCGTTTTCTCTAACGAAGTTCTATCCGATTCATTGATTGAAGAAAAAAAGAGACGGATGTTGAAAAATTTCTTTTGTATAGTGTGTCCATTTGCATTCCCAATTTGAATGGCAAAGATTGGGAATTGGGATTGACAATCAAAGCTTCAGAAATATTATTTCGAACTATGGCCAAACATAAGCAAACGCTCAAATGAACTGGCGAACGTTTTCCTTATTAATGCAAAGCTGACATCATGATTCCTGAGTATAAAAATAAGGCCTGCCACCAAATCAGCTGGGTGTAAACTGACAAAGTGACAAATGAAGAAATTTTAGCCTGATTGACCGTTCCAACCAGTTTTGCAGAGGGTTATGATGTTATATCCCAAATTGACAAAATTTAAAAAAAAAAAAAACAGGAAAATAAAAGAAGCAAAACGTCTTCTTATACGGTCTTCCATTCTTCCATTCTGCCATTCTAAATTCAAGGAATGACCTCTCAAATAAAAAAAAAAGTTATTTTCATAAAATTTACCTCTCGACAAAAGCAACAAAAATATATTTGAAAAATATGAACGACAACGAACCAGTTCCAGATGATTTTGTTTTGCCGTGAAGTGAGTACCATTTCATTTCACTAGTGTTTGAAAATCGCTATTAGGTAGGTATATGAAACTTGTAACTATGAAGGAAAATCCCTTTTATAGCTAAAATGTCCTTTTATCTCTGGATCATATTTAAACTAGTAAAAAATCCCTTAAAAAGGTATAAATCCCTCAAAATGGCATCACTGGTAATAACATTTTCCGTTTTAGGAGTAGCCTTATGGAATTTCGCAAGCACAATAAAAAAGGAAAATAAAAGATGAATTTCTAAGTCCTCCAAATAATGAAACTGGATTTTCCACTGATGAATCCGGTCTGGACGACGGTCTGGACAATCCACCAGAAGCGATCAGGGAAGCAGGCCCATTTCGAATGGTGCAGAGAGCGGTGGATGACGAAGTGGTTGCAGCGGACTATTCGATGAGTACATCAAATGAATTCAGCCGGTCGTCCGCCGACCTTCCATCAACCCCAGCGCATGCACGATCGCAGAGCGCTTCTGTGTGCCATTGAACCCCCGAGAATTGTCAGAGTCAGAGCAACCAGTCATCTTTTTCAAACACACCCGCAACCTCAACTTCGGTTGACTCTCGCAAACGTAGAAATGTTGAGCACGCATTTGACTTAGTTGTCGTTTTATTTTTTATATGCACATAGTCATTCATTTAATTCTTTTTCGTGCAGCTAAGAGCAGAATAATGAGTAGGTACTATGGGTTCTGGACGGCTATCTGACCAAGAAGAAGATGGCCAAGACCGCCTAAAGTTATTTTTTTCCAAACTGTTGTGTCAGAAATCGGGCAATTGAAAAAAATTAATAAAAGCGTATATGCAAACGGCCTTACTAATAGTCAAATACTAATGCCGATGATTGTAAAAATGTACAGCATTAGTCAAATGGTACCAATAAACAATTAGACCTCTACATTTGCTAGTGCGACAACTATCTTTTAATATATTACATTTTTTTCCTCCGCAGAATTCAAATTTCACGTGTTTGTCCAAAGACATTGTGCTTAACGATACAGTCCACGCTCGAAGTTTGCCCGCGAAGTAAGAATCACAGTTCGGATAATCTTTTTTCCACTTCACCTTGAACCCTTGAACCTTTGAACTTTCGAACCCTTGAACTTCTGAAACTTTTAACCCCTGAACCTTTGAACCTTTCAACCTGTGAACCTTTCAAAGTTTCAACCCTTCAGCCTTTGAACCGTTTAACCTTTGAACCTTTGAACCTTTGAACCTTTGAACCTTTGAACCTTTGAACCTTTGAACCCTTGAACCTTTGCACCCTTGAACCTTTGAACCTTTGAAAATTTTAACCTTTGAACCCTTGAACCTTTTATAATTTGAACCTTTGAACCTTTGAACCTTTGAACCTTTGAAAATTTGAACCTTTGATCCCTTGAACCTTTGAACGTTTGAAAATTTGAACCTTTGAACCTTTAAAAATTTGAACCTTTGAACACTTGAACCTTTGAACCTTTGAACCTTTGAACCTTTGAACCTTTGAACCTTTGAACCTTTGAACCTTTGAACCCTTGAACCTTTGAACCTTTGAACCTTTAAACCTTTGAACCTTTGAACCTTTGAACCTTTCCACCCTTGAACCTTTGAACCTCTGCACCCTTGAACCTTTGAACCTTTGAACCTTTGAACCTTTAAACCTTTGAACCTTTGAACCTTTCAACCTTTGAACCTTTGAACCTTTGAACCTTTGAACCTTTGAACCTTTGAACCTTTGAACCTTTGAAACTTTGAACCTTTGACCCTTAGAACCTTTGAACCTTTGAACCTTTGAACCTTTGAACCTTTGAACCTTTGAACCTTTGAACCTTTGAACCTTTGAACCTTTGAAAATTTGAACCTTTGAACCTTTGAACCTTTAAACCTTTGAACCTTTGAACCCTTGAACCTTTGAACCTTTGCAAATTTGAACCTTTGAACCTTTGAACCTTTGAACCTTTGAACCTTTGAACCTTTGAACCTTTGAACCTTTGAACCTTTGAACCTTTGAACCTTTGAACCTTTGAACCCTTGAACCTTTGATAATTTGATAATTTGAACCTTTGAACCTTTAAAAATTTGAACCTTTGAACCTTTGAACCCTTGAACCTTTGAACCTTTGAAAATTTCAACCTTTGAACCTTTGAACCTTTGAACCTTTGAACCTTTGAACCTTTCAACCTGTGAACCTTTCAACCTTTCAACTCTTCAACCTTTGAACCCTTGAACATTCGAACCTGTGAACCTTTGAACCTTTGAACCTTTGGAACCTTTGAACCTTTGAACCTTTGAACTTTTGAGCATTTGAGACTTTCAACCTTTGAACAATTAAACCTTTGAACCTTTGAAAAATTAAACCTTTGAACCTTTGAACTTTTGAATCTTTGAACCTTTGAACCTTTGAAAGTTTGAACCCTTGATCCTTTGAACCTTTGAAAATTTGAACCTTTGAACCTTTAAAAATTTGAACCTTTGAACCTTTGAACCCTTGAACCTTTGAACAATTAAACCTTTGAACCTTTGAAAAATTAAACCTTTGAACCTTTGAACTTTTGAACCTTTGAACCTTTGAACCTTTGAACCTTTGAACCTTTGAACCTTTGAACCTTTGAACCTTTGAACCTTTGAACCTTTGAACCTTTGAACCTTTGAACCTTTGAACCTTTGAACCTTTGAACCCTTGATCCTTTGAACCTTCGAAAATTTGAACCTTTGAACCTTTGAATCCTTGAACCTTTGAACCTTTGAAAATTTGAACCTTTGAACCTTTGAAAATTTGAACCTTTGAACCTTTGAACCTTTGAACCTTTGAACCCTTGATCCTTTGAACCTTTGAAAATTTGAACCTTTGAACCTTTGAACCTTTGAACCCTTGAACCTTTGAACCTTTGAAAATTTGAACCTTTGAACCTTTGAACCTTTGAACCCTTGAACCTTTGATAATTTGAACCTTTGAACCTTTAAAAATTTGAACCTTTGAACCTTTGCACCCTTGAACCTTTGAACAATTAAACCTTTGAACCTTTGAAAAATTAAACCTTTGAACCTTTGAACTTTTGAACCTTTGAACCTTTGAACCTTTGAACCCTTGAACCTTTGATAATTTGAACCTTTGAACCTTTAAAAATTTGAACCTTTGAACCTTTGAACCCTTGAACCTTTGAACAATTAAACCTTTGAACCTTTGAAAAATTAAACCTTTGAACCTTTGAACTTTTGAACCTTTGAAAATTTGAACCTTTGAACCTTTGAACCTTTGAACCTTTGAACCCTTGATCCTTTGAACCTTTGAAAATTTGAACCTTTGAACCTTTGAACCTTTGAACCCTTGAACCTTTGAACCTTTGAAAATTTCAACCTTTGAACCTTTGAACCCTTGAACCTTTGAACCTTTGAACCCTTGATCCTTTGAACCTTTGAAAATTTGAACCTTTGAACCTTTGAACCTTTGAACCCTTGAACCTTTGAACCTTTGAAAATTTGAACCTTTGAACCTTTGAACCCTTGAACCTTTGATAATTTGAAAATTTAAACCTTTAAAAATTTGAACCTTTGAACCTTTGAACCATTGAACCTTTGAACCGTTTTAAATTTGAATCTTTGAACCTTTGAACCTTTGAACCTTTGAACCTTTGAACCTTTGAACCTTTGAACCCTTGAACCTTTGCACCCTTGAACCTTTGAACCTTTGAAAATTTTAACCTTTGAACCTTTGAACCTTTGAACCCTTGAACCTTTTATAATTTGAACCTTTGAACCTTTGAACCTTTGAGCCTTTGAACCTTTGAACCTTTGAACCTTTGAACCTTTGAACCTTTGAACGTTTGAACCTTTGAACCCTTGAACCTTTGAACGTTTGAAAATTTTAACCTTTGAACCCCTGAACCTTTGAACCCTTGAACCTTTGAACGTTTGAAAATTTGAACCTTTGAACCTTTAAAAATTTGAACCTTTGAACCTTTGAACCCTTGAACCTTTGATCCTTTGAACCTTTGATCCTTTGAACCTTTGAGCCTTTGAACCTTTGAGCCTCTGAAAGTTCAAACCTTGAACCCTTGAACCTTCGAACCTTTGAACCTTTGAACCTATGAACCTTTGAACCTTTGAACCTTTGAACCTTTGAACCTTTGAACCCTTGAACCTTTGAACCTTTGAACCTTTGAACCTTTGAACCTTTGAACCTTTGAACCTTTAAACCTTTGAACCTTTGAACCTTTGAACCTTTGAACCTTTGAACCTTTGAACCTTTGAACCTTTGAACCTTTGAACCTTTGAACCTTTGAACCTTTGAACCTTTGAACCTTTGAACCTTTGAACCTTTGAACCTTTGAACCTTTGAACCTTTGAACCTTTGAACCTTTGAAAATTTGAACCTTTGAACCCTTAACACTTTGAACCTTTAAACCTTTGAACCTTTGAACCTTTGAACCTTTGAACCTTTGAAAATTTGAACCTTTGAACCTTTGAACCTTTGAACCTTTGAACCTTTGAACCTTTGAACCTTTGAACCTTTGAACCTTTGAACCTTTGAACCTTTGAACCTTTGAACCTTTGAACCTTTGAACCTTTGAACCTTTGAACCTTTGAACCTTTGAACCTTTGAACCTTTGAACCTTTGAACCTTTGAACCTTTGAACCCTTGAACCTTTGAACCTCTGAAAATTTGAACCTTTGAACCTTTGAACCCTTGAACCTTTGATAATTTGAACCTTTGAACCTTTGAACCTTTGAACCTTTGAACCTTTGAACCTTTGAACCCTTGAACCTTTGAACCTTTGAACCTTTGAACCTTTGAACCTTTGAACCTTTCAACCTTTCAACCTGTGAACCTTTCAACCTTTCAACCCTTCAACCTTTGAACCCTTGAACCCTCGAACCTGTGAACCTTTGAACCTTTGAACCTTTGAACCTTTGAACCTTTGGAACCTTTGAACCTTTGAAAACTTGAACCTTTGATCCTTTGAACCTTTGAACCCTTGAAAATTTGAACCTTTGAACCTTCGAACCTTTGAACCCTTGAACCTTTGAACCTTTGAAAATTTGAACCTTTGAACCTTTGAACCTTTGAACCTTTGAACCCTTGAAACTTTGAACCTTTGAAAATTTGAACCTTTGAACCTTTGAACCTTTAAACCTTTGAACCCTTGAACCTTTGATCCTTTGAAAATTTGAACCTTTGAACCTTTGAACCTTTGAACGCTTGAACCTTTGAACCTTTGAAAATTTGAACCTTTGAACCTTTGAACCTTTGAACCTTTCAACCCTTGAAATTTTGAACCTTTGAACCTTTGAAAATTTGAACCTTTGAACCTTTGAACCTTTGAACCTTTGAACCTTTGAACCTTTGAACCTTTGAACCTTTGAACCTTTGATAATTTGAGCCTTTGAACCTTTAAAAATTTGAACCTTTGAAACTTTGAACCCTTGAACCTTTGAACCTTTGAACCTTTGAAAACTTGAACCTTTGAAACCTTGAACCTTTGAACCTTTAAACCTTTGAACCTTTGAACCTTTGAATCCTTGAACCTTTGAACCTTTGAAAATTTTGAACCTTTGAACCTTTGAAAATTTGAACCTTTGAACCTTTGAACCTTTGAACCTTTGAACCTTTGAACCTTTGAACCTTTGAACCCTTGATCCTTTGAACCTTTGAAAATTTGAACCTTTGAACCTTTGAACCTTTGAACAATTGAACCTTTGAACCTTTGAAAATTTGAACCTTTGAACCTTTGAACCTTTGAACCCTTGAACCTTTGATAATTTGAACCTTTGAACCTTTAAAAATTTGAACCTTTGAACCTTTGAACCCTTGAACCCTTGAACCTTTGAACAATTAAACCTTTGAACCTTTGAAAAATTAAACCTTTGAACCTTTGAACTTTTGAAAATTTGAACCTTTGAACCTTTGAACCTTTGAACCCTTGATCCTTTGAACCTTTGAAAATTTTAACAATTAAACCTTTGAACCTTTGAAAAATTAAACCTTTGAACCTTTGAACTTTTGAACCTTTGAAAATTTGAACCTTTGAACCTTTGAATTTTTGAACCCTTGAACCTTTGAATCTTTGAAAATTTGAACCTTTGAACCTTTGAACCTTTGAACCCTTGAACCTTTGATAATTTGAACCTTTGAACCTTTAAAAATTTGAACCTTTGAACCTTTGAACCCTTGAACCCTTGAACCTTTGAACAATTAAACCTTTGAACCTTTGAAAAATTAAACCTTTGAACCTTTGAACTTTTGAACCTTTGAACCTTTGAACCTTTGAACCTTTGAACCCTTGATCCTTTGAACCTTTGAAAATTTGAACCTTTGAACCTTTGAACCTTTGAACCCTTGAACCTTTGAAAATTTCAACCTTTGAACCTTTGAACCCTTGAACCTTTGAACCTTTGAACATTTGAACCTTTGAACCCTTGATCCTTTGAACCTTTGGAACCTTTGAACCTTTGAACCCTTGAACCTTTGATCCTTTGAACCTTTGAACCCTTGAAAATTTGAACCTTTGAACCTTCGAACCTTTGAACCCTTGAACCTTTGAACCTTTGAAAATTTGAACCTTTGAACCTTTGAACCTTTGAACCTTTGAACCTTTGAACCCTTGAAACTTTGAACCTTTGAAAATTTGAACCTTTGAACCTTTGAACCTTTGAACCTTTGAACCTTTGAACCTATGAACCTTTGAACCTTTGAACCTTTGAACCTTTGAACCTTTGAACCTTTGGAACCTTTGAACCTTTGAACCCTTGAACCTTTGATCCTTTGAACCTTTGAACCCTTGAAAATTTGAACCTTTGAACCTTCGAACCTTTGAACCCTTGAACCTTTGAACCTTTGAACCTTTGAACCTTTGAACCTTTGAACCTTTGAACCTTTGGAACCTTTGAACCCTTGAACCTTTGAACCTCTGAAAATTTGAACCTTTGAACCTTTGAACCCTTGAACCTTTGAACCTTTGAACCTTTGAACCTTTGAACCTTTGAACCTTTGAACCTTTGAACCTTTGAACCTTTGAACCTTTGAACCTTTGAACCTTTGGAACCTTTGAACCCTTGAACCTTTGAACCTCTGAAAATTTGAACCTTTGAACCTTTGAACCCTTGAACCTTTGATAATTTGAACCTTTGAACCTTTGAACCTTTGAACCTTTGAACCTTTGAACCTTTGAACCCTTGCACCTTTGAACCTTTGAACCTTTGAACCTTTGAACCTTTGAACCCTTGAAACTTTGAACCTTTGAAAATTTGAACCTTTCAACCTTTCAACCCTTCAACCTTTGAACCCTTGAACCCTCGAACCTGTGAACCTTTGAACCTTTGAACCTTTGAACCTTTGAACCTTTGAACCTTTGGAACCTTTGAACCTTTGAACCCTTGAACCTTTGATCCTTTGAACCTTTGAACCCTTGAAAATTTGAACCTTTGAACCTTCGAACCTTTGAACCCTTGAACCTTTGAACCTTTGAAAATTTGAACCTTTGAACCTTTGAACCTTTGAACCTTTGAACCTTTGAACCTTTGAACCTTTGAACCTTTGAACCTTTGAACCTTTGAACCTTTGAACCTTTGAACCTTTGAACCTTTGAACCTTTGAACCTTTGAACCTTTGAACCTTTGAACCTTTGAACCTTTGAACCTTTGAACCTTTGAACCTTTGAACCTTTGAACCTTTGAAAATGTGAACCTTTGAACCCTTAACACTTTGAACCTTTGAACCTTTGAACCTTTGAACCTTTGAACCTTTGAAAATTTGAAAATTTGAACCTTTGAACCTTTAAACCTTTAAACCTTTGAACCTTTGAACCTTTGAACCTTTGAACCTTTGAAAATTTGAACCTTTGAACCTTTGAACCTTTGAACCTTTGAACCTTTGAACCTTTGAACCTTTGAACCTTTGAACCTTTGAACCTTTGAACCTTTGAACCTTTGAACCTTTGAACCTTTGAACCTTTGAACCTTTGAACCTTTGAACCTTTGAACCTTTGAACCTTTGAACCTTTGAACCTTTGAACCTTTGAACCTTTGAACCTTTGAACCTTTGAACCCTTGAACCTTTGAACCTCTGAAAATTTGAACCTTTGAACCTTTGATAATTTGAACCTTTGATAATTTGAACCTTTGAACCTTTGAACCTTTGAACCTTTGAACCTTTGAACCTTTGAACCCTTGAACCTTTGAACCTTTGAACCTTTGAACCTTTGAACCTTTGAACCTTTCAACCTTTCAACCTGTGAACCTTTCAACCTTTCAACCCTTCAACCTTTGAACCCTTGAACCCTCGAACCTGTGAACCTTTGAACCTTTGAACCTTTGAACCTTTGAACCTTTGAACCTTTGGAACCTTTGAACCTTTGAACCCTTGAACCTTTGATCCTTTGAACCTTTGAACCCTTGAAAATTTGAACCTTTGAACCTTCGAACCTTTGAACCCTTGAACCTTTGAACCTTTGAAAATTTGAACCTTTGAACCTTTGAACCTTTGAACCTTTGAACAATTGAAACTTTGAACCTTTGAAAATTTGAACCTTTGAACCTTTGAACCTTTAAACCTTTGAACCCTTGAACCTTTGATCCTTTGAAAATTTGAACCTTTGAACCTTTGAACCTTTGAACGCTTGAACCTTTGAACCTTTGAAAATTTGAACCTTTGAACCTTTGAACCTTTGAACCTTTCAACCCTTGAAATTTTGAACCTTTGAACCTTTGAAAATTTGAACCTTTGAACCTTTGAACCTTTGAACCTTTGAACCTTTGAACCTTTGAACCTTTGAACCTTTGAACCTTTGATAATTTGAGCCTTTGAACCTTTAAAAATTTGAACCTTTGAAACTTTGAACCCTTGAACCTTTGAACCTTTGAACCTTTGAAAACTTGAACCTTTGAAACCTTGAACCTTTGAACCTTTAAACCTTTGAACCTTTGAACCTTTGAATCCTTGAACCTTTGAACCTTTGAAAATTTTGAACCTTTGAACCTTTGAAAATTTGAACCTTTGAACCTTTGAACCTTTGAACCTTTGAACCTTTGAACCTTTGAACCTTTGAACCCTTGATCCTTTGAACCTTTGAAAATTTGAACCTTTGAACCTTTGAACCTTTGAACAATTGAACCTTTGAACCTTTGAAAATTTGAACCTTTGAACCTTTGAACCTTTGAACCCTTGAACCTTTGATAATTTGAACCTTTGAACCTTTAAAAATTTTAACCTTTGAACCTTTGAACCCTTGAACCCTTGAACCTTTGAACAATTAAACCTTTGAACCTTTGAAAAATTAAACCTTTGAACCTTTGAACTTTTGAAAATTTGAACCTTTGAACCTTTGAACCTTTGAACCCTTGATCCTTTGAACCTTTGAAAATTTTAACAATTAAACCTTTGAACCTTTGAAAAATTAAACCTTTGAACCTTTGAACTTTTGAACCTTTGAAAATTTGAACCTTTGAACCTTTGAATTTTTGAACCCTTGAACCTTTGAACCTTTGAAAATTTGAACCTTTGAACCTTTGAACCTTTGAACCCTTGAACCTTTGATAATTTGAACCTTTGAACCTTTAAAAATTTGAACCTTTGAACCTTTGAACCCTTGAACCCTTGAACCTTTGAACAATTAAACCTTTGAACCTTTGAAAAATTAAACCTTTGAACCTTTGAACTTTTGAACCTTTGAACCTTTGAACCTTTGAACCTTTGAACCCTTGATCCTTTGAACCTTTGAAAATTTGAACCTTTGAACCTTTGAACCCTTGAACCTTTGAAAATTTCAACCTTTGAACCTTTGAACCCTTGAACCTTTGAACCTTTGAACATTTGAACCTTTGAACCCTTGATCCTTTGAACCTTTGAAAATTTGAACCTTTGAACCTTTGAACCTTTGAACCCTTGAACCTTTGAACCTTTGAAAATTTAAACCTTTGAACCTTTGAACCCTTGAACCTTTGATATTTTGAACCTTTGAACCTTTAAAAATTTGAACCTTTGAACCTTTGAACCATTGAACCTTTGAACCGTTTTAAATTTGAACCTTTGAACCTTTGAACCCTTGAACCTTTGCACCCTTGATCGTTTGAACCTTTGAACCTTTGAACCCTTGAACCTTTTATAATTTGAACCTTTGAACCTTTGAACCTTTGAGCCTTTGAACCTTTGAACCTTTGAACCTTTGAACCTTTGAACCTTTGAACCCTTGAACCTTTGAACGTTTGAAAATTTGAACCTTTGAACCCTTGAACCTTTGAACCCTTGAACCTTTGAACGTTTGAAAATTTGAACCTTTGAACCTTTACAAATTTGAACCTTTGAACCTTTGCACCCTTGAACCTTTGAACCTTTGAGCCTTTGAACCTTTGAGCCTCTGAACGTTCAAACCTTGAACCCTTGAACCTTTGAACCTTTGAACCTTTGAACCTATGAACCTTTGAACCTTTGAACCTTTGAACCTTTGAACCTTTGAACCTTTGAACCTTTGAACCCTTGAAACTTTGAACCTTTGAACCTTTGAACCTTTGAACCTTTGAACCTTTGAACCTTTGAACCTTTGAACCTTTGAACCTTTGAACCTTTGAACCTTTGAACCTTTGAACCTTTGAACCTTAAAACCTTTGAACCTTTGAACCTTTGAACCTTTGAACCTTTGAACCTTTGAACCTTTGAACCTTTGAACCTTTGAACCTTTGAACCTTTGAACCTTTGAACCTTTGAACCTTTGAACCTTTGAACCTTTGAACCTTTGAACCTTTGAACCTTTGAACCTTTGAAAATGTGAACCTTTGAACCCTTAACACTTTGAACCTTTGAACCTTTGAACCTTTGAACCTTTGAACCTTTGAAAATTTGAAAATTTGAACCTTTGAACCTTTAAACCTTTAAACCTTTGAACCTTTGAACCTTTGAACCTTTGAACCTTTGAAAATTTGAACCTTTGAACCCTTAACACTTTGAACCTTTAAACCTTTGAACCTTTGAACCTTTGAACCTTTGAACCTTTGAACCTTTGAACCTTTGAACCTTTGAACCTTTGAACCTTTGAACCTTTGAACCTTTGAACCTTTGAACCTTTGAACCTTTGAACCTTTGAACCCTTGAACCTTTGAACCTTTGAACCTTTGAACCCTTGAACCTTTGAACCTTTGAACCTTTGAACCTTTGAACCTTTCAACCTTTCAACCCTTCAACCTTTGAACCCTTGAACCCTCGAACCTGTGAACCTTTGAACCTTTGAACCTTTGAACCTTTGAACCTTTGGAACCTTTGAACCTTTGAACCCTTGAACCTTTGATCCTTTGAACCTTTGAACCCTTGAAAATTTGAACCTTTGAACCTTCGAACCTTTGAACCCTTGAACCTTTGAACCTTTGAAAATTTGAACCTTTGAACCTTTGAACCTTTGAACCTTTGAACCTTTGAACCCTTGAAACTTTGAACCTTTGAAAATTTGAACCTTTGAACCTTTGAACCTTTAAACCTTTGAACCCTTGAACCTTTGATCCTTTGAAAATTTGAATCTTTGAACCTTTGAACCTTTGAACGCTTGAACCTTTGAACCTTTGAAAATTTGAACCTTTGAACCTTTGAACCTTTGAACCTTTCAACCCTTGAAATTTTGAACCTTTGAACCTTTGAAAATTTGAACCTTTGAACCTTTGAACCTTTGAACCTTTGAACCTTTGAACCTTTGAACCTTTGAACCTTTGAACCTTTGAACCTTTGAACCTTTGAACCTTTGAACCTTTGAACCTTTGAACCTTTGATAATTTGAGCCTTTGAACCTTTAAAAATTTGAACCTTTGAAACTTTGAACCCTTGAACCTTTGAACCTTTGAACCTTTGAAAACTTGAACCTTTGAAACCTTGAACCTTTGAACCTTTAAACCTTTGAACCTTTGAACCTTTGAATCCTTGAACCTTTGAACCTTTGAAAATTTGAACCTTTGAACCTTTGAAAATTTGAACCTTTGAACCTTTGAACCTTTGAACCTTTGAACCTTTGAACCCTTGATCCTTTGAACCTTTGAAAATTTGAACCTTTGAACCTTTGAACCTTTGAACCCTTGAACCTTTGAACCTTTGAAAATTTGAACCTTTGAACCTTCGAACCTTTGAACCCTTGAACCTTTGATAATTTGAACCTTTGAACCTTTAAAAATTTGAACCTTTGAACCTTTGAACCCTTGAACCCTTGAACCTTTGAACAATTAAACCTTTGAACCTTTGAAAAATTAAACCTTTGAACCTTTGAACTTTTGAACCTTTGAACCTTTGAACCTTTGAACCCTTGAACCTTTGAACCCTTGAACCTTTGATAATTTGAACCTTTGAACCTTTAAAAATTTGAACCTTTGAACCTTTGAACCCTTGAACCCTTGAACCTTTGAACAATTAAACCTTTGAACCTTTGAAAAATTAAACCTTTGAACCTTTGAACTTTTGAACCTTTGAACCTTTGAACCTTTGAACCTTTGAACCCTTGATCCTTTGAACCTTTGAAAATTTGAACCTTTCAACCTTTGAACCTTTGAACCCTTGAACCTTTGAACCTTTGAAAATTTCAACCTTTGAACCTTTGAACCCTTGAACCTTTGAACCTTTGAACATTTGAACCTTTGAACCCTTGATCCTTTGAACCTTTGAAAATTTGAACCTTTGAACCTTTGAACCTTTGAACCCTTGAACCTTTGAACCTTTGAAAATTTAAACCTTTGAACCTTTGAACCCTTGAACCTTTGATATTTTGAACCTTTGAACCTTTAAAAATTTGAACCTTTGAACCTTTGAACCATTGAACCTTTGAACCGTTTTAAATTTGAACCTTTGAACCTTTGAACCCTTGAACCTTTGCACCCTTGAACGTTTGAACCTTTGAACCTTTGAACCCTTGAACCTTTGAACCTTTGAACCTTTGAGCCTTTGAACCTTTGAACCTTTGAACCTTTGAACCTTTGAACCCTTGAACCTTTGAACGTTTGAAAATTTGAACCTTTGAACCCTTGAACCTTTGAACCCTTGAACCTTTGAACGTTTGAAAATTTGAACCTTTGAACCTTTACAAATTTGAACCTTTGAACCTTTGCACCCTTGAACCTTTGAACCTTTGAGCCTTTGAACCTTTGAGCCTCTGAACGTTCAAACCTTGAACCCTTGAACCTTTGAACCTTTGAACCTATGAACCTTTGAACCTTTGAACCTTTGAACCTTTGAACCTTTGAACCTTTGAACCTTTGAACCTTTGAACCCTTGAAACTTTGAACCTTTGAACCTTTGAACCTTTGAACCTTTGAACCTTTGAACCTTTGAACCTTTGAACCTTTGAACCTTTGAACCTTTGAACCTTTGAACCTTTGAACCTTTGAACCTTTGAACCTTTGAACCTTTGAACCTTTGAACCTTTGAACCTTTGAACCTTTGAACCTTTGAACCTTTGAACCTTTGAACCTTTGAACCTTTGAACCTTTGAACCTTTGAACCTTTGAAACTTTGAACCTTTGAACCTTTGAACCTTTGAACCTTTGAACCTTTGAACCTTTGAACCTTTGAACCTTTTAACCTTTGAACCTTTGAACCTTTGAACCTTTGAACCTTTGAACCTTTGAACCTTTGAACCTTTGAACCTTTGAACCTTTGAACCTTTGAAAATTTGAAAATTTGAACCTTTGAACCTTTAAACCTTTAAACCTTTGAACTTTTGAACCTTTGAACCTTTGAACCTTTGAACCTTTGAAAATTTGAACCTTTGAACCCTTAACACTTTGAACCTTTAAACCTTTGACACTTTGAACCTTTGAACCTTTGAACCTTTGAACCTTTGAACCTTTGAACCTTTGAACCTTTGAACCTTTGAACCTTTGAACCTTTGAACCTTTGAAAATTTGAAAATTTGAACCTTTGAACCTTTAAACCTTTAAACCTTTGAACTTTTGAACCTTTGAACCTTTGAACCTTTGAACCTTTGAAAATTTGAACCTTTGAACCCTTAACACTTTGAACCTTTGAACCTTTGAACCCTTGAACCTTTGAACCTTTGAACCTTTGAACCCTTGAACCTTTGAACCTTTGAACCTTTGAACCTTTGAACCTTTAAACCTTTGAACCCTTGAACATTTGATCCTTTGAAAATTTGAACCTTTGAACCTTTGATCCTTTGAACCTTTGAACCTTTGAACGCTTGAACCTTTGAACCTTTGAAAATTTTAACCTTTGAACCTTTGAACCTTTGAACCTTTCAACAATTGAAACTTTGAACCTTTGAACCTTTGAACCTTTGAAAATTTGAACCTTTGAACCTTTGAACCTTTGAACCTTTGAACCCTTGAACCTTTGATAATTTGAACCTTTGAACCTTTAAAAATTTGAACCTTTGAAACTTTGAACCCTTGAACCTTTGAACCTTTGAACCTTTGAAAACTTGAACCTTTGAAACCTTGAACCTTTGAACCTTTCAACCTTTCAACCTGTGAACCTTTTAACCTATCAACCTTTCAACCCTTCAACCTTTGAACCCTTGAAACTGTGAACCTTTGAACCTTTGAAAATTAGAACCTTTGAACCTTTGAACCTTTGAACCTTTGAACCTTTGAACCTTTGAACCTTTCAACCTTTCAACCTGTGAACCTTTTAACCTATCAACCTTTCAACCCTTCAACCTTTGAACCCTAGAAACTGTGAACCTTTGAACCTTTGAAAATTTGAACCTTTGAACCTTTGAACCTTTGAACCTTTGAACCTTTGAACCTTTGAACCTTTGAACCTTTGAACCTTTGAACCTTTGAACCTTTGAACCTTTGAAGCTTTGAACCTTTGAACCTTTGAACCTTTGAAACTTTGAACCTTTGAACCTTTGAACCTTTGAACCATTGAACCTTTGAACCGTTTTAAATTTGAACCTTTGAACCTTTGAACCTTTGAACCCTTGAACCTTTGCACCCTTGAACCTTTGAACCTTTGAAAATTTTAACCTTTGAACCTTTGAACCTTTGAACCTTTGAACCTTTGAACCTTTGAACCTTTGAACCTTTGAACCTTTGAACCTTTGAACCTTTGAACCTTTGAACCTTTGAACCTTTGAACCTTTGAACCTTTGAACCTTTGAACCTTTGAACCTTTGAACCTTTGAACCTTTGAACCTTTGAACCTTTGAACCTTTGAACCTTTGAACCTTTGGACCTTTGAACCTTTGAACCCTTGAACCTTTGATAATTTGAACCTTTGAACCTTTAAAAATTTGAACCTTTGAACCTTTGAACCATTGAACCTTTGAACTGTTTTAAATTTGAACCTTTGAACCTTTGAACCCTTGAACCTTTGCACCCTTGAACCTTTGAACCTTTGAAAATTTTAACCTTTGAACTTTTGAACCCTTGAACCTTTTATAATTTGAACCTTTGAACCTTTGAACCTTTGAGCCTTTGAGCCTTTGAACCTTTGAACCTTTGAACCTTTGAACGTTTGAACCTTTGAACCCTTGAACCTTTGAACGTTTGAAAATATGAACCTTTGAACCCTTGAACCTTTGAACCCTTGAACCTTTGAACGTTTGAAAATTTGAACCTTAGAACCTTTAAAAATTTGAACCTTTGAACATTTGCACCCTTGACCCTTTGAACCTTTGAACCTTTGAGAGTTTGAACCTTTGAGCCTCTGAACGTTCAAACCTTGAACCCTTGAACCTTTGAACCTTTGAACCTTTGAACCTTTGAACCTTTAAACCTTTGAACCTTTGAACCTTTGAACCTTTGAACCTTTGAACCTTTGAACCTTTGAACCTTTGAACCTTTGAACCTTTGAACCTTTGAACCTTTGAACCTTTGAACCTTTGAACCTTTGAACCTTTGAACCTTTGAACCTTTGAACCTTTGAACCTTTGAACCTTTGAACCTTTGAACCTTTGAACCTTTGAACCTTTGAACCTTTGAACCTTTGAACCTTTTAACCTTTGAACCTTTGAACCTTTGAACCTTTGAACCTTTGAACCTTTGAACCTTTGAACCTTTGAACCTTTGAACCTTTGAACCTTTGAACCTTTGAAAATTTGAAAATTTGAACCTTTGAACCTTTAAACCTTTAAACCTTTGAACTTTTGAACCTTTGAACCTTTGAACCTTTGAACCTTTGAAAATTTGAACCTTTGAACCCTTAACACTTTGAACCTTTAAACCTTTGAACCTTTGAACCTTTGAACCTTTGAACCTTTGAACCTTTGAACCTTTGAACCTTTGAACCTTTGAACCTTTGAACCTTTGAACCTTTGAACCCTTGAACCTTTGAACCTTTGAACCTTTGAACCCTTGAACCTTTGAACCTTTGAACCTTTGAACCTTTGAACCTTTCAACCTTTCAACCCTTCAACCTTTGAACCCTTGAACCCTCGAACCTGTGAACCTTTGAACCTTTGAACCTTTGAACCTTTGAACCTTTGGAACCTTTGAACCCTTGAACCCTTGAACCTTTGATCCTTTGAACCTTTGAACCCTTGAAAATTTGAACCTTTGAACCTTTGAACCTTTGAACCTTTGAACCCTTGAAACTTTGAACCTTTGAAAATTTGAACCTTTGAACCTTTGAACCTTTGAACCCTTGAAACTTTGAACCTTTGAAAATTTGAACCTTTGAACCTTTGAACCTTTGAACCTTTGAACCTTTGAACCTTTGAACCTCTGAACCTTTAAACCTTTGAACCCTTGAACATTTGATCCTTTGAAAATTTGAACCTTTGAACCTTTGATCCTTTGAACCTTTGAACCTTTGAACGCTTGAACCTTTGAACCTTTGAAAATTTTAACCTTTGAACCTTTGAACCTTTGAACCTTTCAACAATTGAAACTTTGAACCTTTGAACCTTTGAAAATTTGAACCTTTGAACCTTTGAACCTTTGAACCTTTGAACCCTTGAACCTTTGATAATTTGAACCTTTGAACCTTTAAAAATTTGAACCTTTGAAACTTTGAACCCTTGAACCTTTGAACCTTTGAACCTCTGAAAACTTGAACCTTTGAAACCTTGAACCTTTGAACCTTTCAACCTTTCAACCTGTGAACCTTTTAACCTATCAACCTTTCAACCCTTCAACCTTTGAACCCTTGAAACTGTGAACCTTTGAACCTTTGAAAATTTGAACCTTTGAACCTTTGAACCTTTGAACCTTTGAACCTTTGAACCTTTCAACCTTTCAACCTGTGAACCTTTTAACCTATCAACCTTTCAACCCTTCAACCTTTGAACCCTTGAAACTGTGAACCTTTGAACCTTTGAAAATTTGAACCTTTGAACCTTTGAACCTTTGAACCTTTGAACCTTTGAACCTTTGAACCTTTGAACCTTTGAACCTTTGAACCTTTGAAGCTTTGAACCTTTGAACCTTTGAACCTTTGAAACTTTGAACCTTTGAACCTTTGAACCTTTGAACCATTGAACCTTTGAACCGTTTTAAATTTGAACCTTTGAACCTTTGAACCTTTGAACCCTTGAACCTTTGCACCCTTGAACCTTTGAACCTTTGAAAATTTTAACCTTTGAACCTTTGAACCTTTGAACCTTTGAACCTTTGAACCTTTGAACCTTTGAACCTTTGAACCTTTGAACCTTTGAACCTTTGAACCTTTGAACCTTTGAACCTTTGAACCTTTGAACCTTTGAACCTTTGAACCTTTGAACCTTTGAACCTTTGAACCTTTGAACCTTTGAACCTTTGAACCTTTGAACCTTTGGACCTTTGAACCTTTGAACCCTTGAACCTTTGATAATTTGAACCTTTGAACCTTTAAAAATTTGAACCTTTGAACCTTTGAACCATTGAACCTTTGAACCGTTTTAAATTTGAACCTTTGAACCTTTGAACCCTTGAACCTTTGCACCCTTGAACCTTTGAACCTTTGAAAATTTTAACCTTTGAACTTTTGAACCCTTGAACCTTTTATAATTTGAACCTTTGAACCTTTGAACCTTTGAGCCTTTGAGCCTTTGAACCTTTGAACCTTTGAACCTTTGAACGTTTGAACCTTTGAACCCTTGAACCTTTGAACGTTTGAAAATATGAACCTTTGAACCCTTGAACCTTTGAACCCTTGAACCTTTGAACGTTTGAAAATTTGAACCTTAGAACCTTTAAAAATTTGAACCTTTGAACATTTGCACCCTTGAACCTTTGAACCTTTGAACCTTTGAGAGTTTGAACCTTTGAGCCTCTGAACGTTCAAACCTTGAACCCTTGAACCTTTGAACCTTTGAACCTTTGAACCTATGAACCTTTGAACCTTTGAACCTTTGAACCTTTGAACCTTTGAACCTTTGAATCTTTGATCCTTTGAACCTTTGAACCTTTGAACCTATGAACCTTTGAACCTTTGAACATTTGAACCTTTGAAAATTTGAACCTTTGAACCTTTGAACCTTTGAACCTTTGAACCTTTGAACCTTTGAACCTTTGAACCTTTGAACCTTTGAACCTTTGAACCTTTGAACCTTTGGACCTTTGAACCTTTGAACCTTTGAACCTTTAAACCTTTGAACCTTTGAACCTTTGAACCTTTGAACCTTTGAACCTTTGAACCTTTGAACCTTTGAACCTTTGAACCTTTGAACCTTTGAACCTTTGAACCTTTGAACCTTTGAACCTTTGAACCTTTGAACCTTTGAACCTTTGAACCTTTGAACCTTTGAACCTTTGAACCTTTGAACCTTTGAATCTTTGAACCTTTGAACCTTTGAACCTTTGAACCTATGAACCTTTGAATCTTTGAACCTTTGAACCTTTGAACCTTTGAACCTATGAACCTTTGAACCTTTGAACCTTTGAACCTTTGAACCTTTGAACCTTTGAACCTTTGAACCTTTGAACCTTTGAACCTTTGAACCTTTGAACCTTTGAACCTTTGGACCTTTGAACCTTTGAACCTTTGAACCTTTAAACCTTTGAACCTTTGAACCTTTGAACCTTTGAACCTTTGAACCTTTGAACCTTTGAACCTTTGAACCTTTGAACCTTTGAACCTTTGAACCTTTGAACCTTTGAACCTTTGAACCTTTGAACCTTTGAACCTTTGAACCTTTGAACCTTTGAACCTTTGAACCTTTGAACCTTTGAATCTTTGAACCTTTGAACCTTTGAACCTTTGAACCTATGAACCTTTGAACCTTTGAACATTTGAACCTTTGAAAATTTGAACCTTTGAACCTTTGAACCTTTGAACCTTTGAACCTTTGAACCTTTGAACCTTTGAACCTTTGAACCTTTGAACCTTTGAACCTTTGAACCTTTGGACCTTTGAACCTTTGAACCTTTGAACCTTTAAACCTTTGAACCTTTGAACCTTTGAACCTTTGAACCTTTGAACCTTTGAACCTTTGAACCTTTGAACCTTTGAACCTTTGAACCTTTGAACCTTTGAACCTTTGAACCTTTGAACCTTTGAACCTTTGAACCTTTGAACCTTTGAACCTTTGAACCTTTGAACCTTTGAACCTTTGAACCTTTGAACCTTTGAACCTTTGAACCTTTGAACCTTTGAACCTTTGAACCTTTGAATCTTTGATCCTTTGAACCTTTGAACCTTTGAACCTTTGAACCTTTGAACCTTTGAACCTTTGAACCTTTGAACCTTTGAACCTTTGAACCTTTGAACCTTTGAAAATTTAAACCTTTGAACCTTTAAACCTTTGAACCTTTGAAAATTTGAACCTTTGAACCCTTAACACTTTGAACCTTTAAACCTTTGAACCTTTGAACCTTTGAACCTTTGAACCTTTGAACCTTTGAAAATTTAAACCTTTGAACCTTTAAACCTTTGAACCTTTGAACCTTTGAAAATTTGAACCTTTGAACCCTTAACACTTTGAACCTTTAAACCTTTGAAACTTTGAACCTTTGAACCTTTGAACCTTTGAACCTTTAAACCTTTGAACCCTTGAACCCTCGAACCTGTGAACCTTTAAACCTTTGAACCTTTGAACCTTTGAACCTTTGAACCTTTGAACCCTTGAACCTTTGAACCTTTGAAAATTTTAAACTTTGAACCTTTGAACCTTTGAACCTTTGAACCCTTGAAACTTTGAACCTTTGAAAATTTGAACCTTTGAACCTTTGAACCTTTGAACCTTTGAACCTTTCAACCTTTGAGCCTTTAAACCTTTGAACCCTTGAACCTTTGATCCTTTGAAAATTTGAACCTTTGAACCTTTGAGCCTTTGAACCTTTGAGCCTCTGAACGTTCAAACCTTGAACCCTTGAACCTTTGAACCTTTGAACCTTTGAACCTATGAACCTTTGAACCTTTGAACCTTTGAACCTTTGAACCTTTGAACCCTTGAAACTTTGAACCTTTGAACCTTTGAACCTTTGAACCTTTGAACCTTTGAACCTTTGAACCTTTGAACCTTTGAACCTTTGAACCTTTGAACCTTTGAACCTTTGAACCTTTGAACCTTTGAACCTTTGAACCTTTGAACCTTTGAACCTTTGAACCTTTGAACCTTTGAACCTTTGAACCTTTGAACCTTTGAACCTTTGAACCTTTGAACCTTTGAACCTTTGAACCTTTGAAAATTTGAACCTTTGAACCTTTGAACCTTTGAACCTTTGAACCTTTGAACCTTTGAAAATTTGAACCTTTGAACCCTTAACACTTTGAACCTTTAAACCTTTGAACCTTTGAACCTTTGAACCTTTGAACCTTTGAAAATTTGAAAATTTGAACCTTTGAACCTTTAAACCTTTAAACCTTTGAACCTTTGAACCTTTGAACCTTTGAACCTTTGAAAATTTTAACCTTTGAACCCTTAACACTTTGAACCTTTAAACCTTTGAACCTTTGAACCTTTGAACCTTTGAACCTTTGAACCTTTGAACCTTTGAACCTTTGAACCTTTGAAACTTTGAACCTTTGAACCTTTGAACCTTTGAACCTTTGAACCTTTGAACCTTTGAACCTTTGAACCTTTGAACCCTTGAACCTTTGAACCTTTGAACCTTTGAACCCTTGAACCTTTGAACCTTTGAACCTTTGAACCCTTCAACCTTTGAACCCTTGAACCCTCGAACCTGTGAACCTTTGAACCTTTGAACCTTTGAACCTTTGAACCTTTGAACCTTTGGAACCTTTGAACCTTTGAACCCTTGAACCTTTGATCCTTTG
Organism: Cheilosia impressa; assembly: GCA_948293265.1. NCBI lineage: Eukaryota > Metazoa > Arthropoda > Insecta > Diptera > Syrphidae > Cheilosia > Cheilosia impressa. Next base: position 15,968,552 of record OX411880.1, read on the forward strand.
AACCTTTGAACCCTTGAAAATTTGAACCTTTGAACCTTTGAACCTTTGAACCTTTGAACCCTTGAACCTTTGAACCTTTGAAAATTTGAACCTTTGAACCTTTGAACCTTTGAACCCTTGAAACTTTGAACCTTTGAAAATTTGAACCTTTGAACCTTTGAACCTTTGAACCTTTGAACCTTTGAACCTTTGAACCTTTGAACCTTTAAACCTTTGAACCCTTGAACCTTTGATCCTTTGAAAATTTGAACCTTTGAACCTTTGATCCTTTGAACCTTTGAACCTTTAAACGCTTGAACCTTTGAACCTTTGAAAATTTGAACCTTTGAACCTTTGAACCTTTCAACCTTTCAACCCTTGGAACTTTGAACCTTTGAACCTTTGAAAATTTGAACCTTTGAACCTTTGAACCTTTGAACCTTTGAACCTTTGAACCCTTGAACCTTTGATAATTTGAACCTTTGAACCTTTAAAAATTTGAACCTTTGAAACTTTGAACCCTTGAACCTTTGAACCTTTGAACCTTTGAAAACTTGAACCATTGAAACCTTGAACCTTTGAACCTTTCAACCGTTCAACCTGTGAACCTTTTAACCTATCAACCTTTCAACCCTTCAACCTTTGAACCCTTGAAACTGTGAAACTTTGAACCTTTGAAAATTTGAACCTTTGAACCTTTGAACCTTTGAACCTTTGAACCTTTGAACCTTTCAACCTTTCAACCTGTGAACCTTTTAACCTATCAACCTTTCAACCCTTCAACCTTTGAACCCTTGAAACTGTGAACCTTTGAACCTTTGAAAATTTGAACCTTTGAACCTTTGAACCTTTGAACCTTTGAACCTTTGAACCTTTGAACCTTTGAACCTTTGAACCTTTGAAGCTTTGAACCTTTGAACCTTTGAACCTTTGAAACTTTGAACCTTTGAACCTTTGAACCTTTGAACCATTGAACCTTTGAACCGTTTTAAATTTGAACCTTTGAACCTTTGAACCTTTGAACCTTTGAACCCTTGAACCTTTGCACCCTTGAACCTTTGAACCTTTGAAAATTTTAACCTTAGAACCTTTGAACCTTTGAACCTTTGAACCTTTGAACCTTTGAACCTTTGAACCTTTGAACCTTTGAACCTTTGAACCTTTGAACCTTTGAACCTTTGAACCTTTGAACCTTTGAACCTTTGAACCTTTGAACCTTTGAACCTTTGGACCTTTGAACCTTTGAACCCTTGAACCTTTGATAATTTGAACCTTTGAACCTTTAAAAATTTGAACCTTTGAACCTTTGAACCATTGAACCTTTGAACCGTTTTAAATTTGAACCTTTGAACCTTTGAACCCTTGAACCTTTGCACCCTTGAACCTTTGAACCTTTGAAAATTTTAACCTTTGAACTTTTGAACCCTTGAACCTTTTATAATTTGAACCTTTGAACCTTTGAACCTTTGAGCCTTTGAACCTTTGAACCTTTGAACCTTTGAACCTTTGAACGTTTGAACCTTTGAACCCTTGAACCTTTGAACGTTTGAAAATATGAACCTTTGAACCCTTGAACCTTTGAACCCTTGAGCCTTTGAACGTTTGAAAATTTGAACCTTAGAACCTTTAAAAATTTGAACCTTTGAACCTTTGCACCCTTGAACCTTTGAACCTTTGAACCTTTGAGCCTTTGAACCTTTGAGATTCTGAACGTTCAAACCTTGAACCCTTGAACCCTTGAACCTTTGAAAATTTGAACCTTTAAACCTTTGAACCTTTGAACCTTTGAACCTTTGAACCTTTGAACCTTTGAACCTTTGAACCTTTGAACCTTTGAACCTTTGAACCTTTGAACCTTTGAACCTTTGAACCTTTGAACCTTTGAACCTTTGAACCTTTGAACCTTTGAACCTTTGAACCTTTGAACCTTTGAACCTTTGAACCTTTGAACCTTTGAACCTTTGAACCTTTGAACCTTTGAACCTTTGAACCTTTGAACCTTTGAACCTTTGAACCTTTGAACCTTTGAACCTTTGAACCTTTGAACCTTTGAACCTTTGAAAATTTGAACCTTTGAACCTTTGAACCTTTGAACCTTTGAACCTTTGAACCTTTGAACCTTTGAACCTTTGAACCTTTGAACCTTTGAACCTTTGAACCTTTGAAAATTTGAACCTTTGAACCCTTAATACTTTGAACCTTTAAATCTTTGAACCTTTGAACCTTTGAACCTTTGAACCTTTGAACCTTTGAACCTTTGAACCTTTGAACCTTTGAACCTTTGAAAATTTAAACCTTTGAACCTTTAAACCTTCGAACCTTTGAACCTTTGAAAATTTGAACCTTTGAACCCTTAACACTTTGAACCTTTAAACCTTTGAACCTTTGAACCTTTGAACCTTTGAACCTTTGAACCTTTGAACCTTTAAACCTTTGAACCCTTGAACCCTCGAACCTGTGAACCTTTGAACCTTTGAACCTTTGAACCTTTGAACCTTTGGAACCTTTGAACCTTTGAACCCTTGAACCTTTGATCCTTTGAACCTTTGAACCCTTGAAAATTTGAACCTTTAAACCTTTGAACCTTTGAACCCTTGAACCTTTGAACCTTTGAACCTTTGAACCCTTGAACCTTTGAACCTTTGAACCTTTGAACCCTTGAACCTTTGAACCTTTGAACCTTTGAACCCTTCAACCTTTGAACCCTTGAACCCTCGAACCTGTGAACCTTTGAACCTTTGAACCTTTGAACCTTTGAACCTTTGAACCTTTGGAACCTTTGAACCTTTGAACCTTTGAACCTTTGAACCTTTGAACCTTTGAACCTTTGAACCTTTGAACCTTTGAAAATTTGAACCTTTGAACCCTTAATACTTTGAACCTTTGAACCTTTGAACCCTTGAACCTTTGAACCTTTGAACCTTTGAACCCTTCAACCTTTGAACCCTTGAACCCTCGAACCTGTGAACCTTTGAACCTTTGAACCTTTGAACCTTTGAACCTTTGGAACCTTTGAACCTTTGAACCCTTGAACCTTTGATCCTTTGAACCTTTGAACCCTTGAAAATTTGAACCTTTAAACCTTTGAACCTTTGAACCCTTGAACCTTTGAACCTTTGAACCTTTGAACCCTTGAACCTTTGAACCTTTGAACCTTTGAACCCTTGAACCTTTGAACCTTTGAACCTTTGAACCCTTCAACCTTTGAACCCTTGAACCCTCGAACCTGTGAACCTTTGAACCTTTGAACCTTTGAACCTTTGAACCTTTGAACCTTTGGAACCTTTGAACCTTTGAACCTTTGAACCTTTGAACCTTTGAACCCTTGAACCTTTGAACCTTTGAACCCTTCAACCTTTGAACCCTTGAACCCTCGAACCTGTGAACCTTTGAACCTTTGAACCTTTGAACCTTTGAACCTTTGAACCTTTGAACCTTTGAAAATTTGAACCTTTGAACCTTTGAACCTTTGAACCTTTGAACCTTTGAACCTTTGAACCTTTGAACCTTTGAACCTTTGAACCTTTGAACCTTTGAACCTTTGAAAATTTGAACCTTTGAACCCTTAATACTTTGAACCTTTAAATCTTTGAACCTTTGAACCTTTGAACCTTTGAACCTTTGAACCTTTGAACCTTTGAACCTTTGAAAATTTAAACCTTTGAACCTTTAAACCTTCGAACCTTTGAACCTTTGAAAATTTGAACCTTTGAACCCTTAACACTTTGAACCTTTAAACCTTTGAACCTTTGAACCTTTGAACCTTTGAACCTTTGAACCTTTGAACCTTTAAACCTTTGAACCCTTGAACCCTCGAACCTGTGAACCTTTGAACCTTTGAACCTTTGAACCTTTGAACCTTTGGAACCTTTGAACCTTTGAACCCTTGAACCTTTGATCCTTTGAACCTTTGAACCCTTGAAAATTTGAACCTTTAAACCTTTGAACCTTTGAACCCTTGAACCTTTGAACCTTTGAACCTTTGAACCCTTGAACCTTTGAACCTTTGAACCTTTGAACCCTTGAACCTTTGAACCTTTGATCCTTTGAACCTTTGAACCCTTGAAAATTTGAACCTTTAAACCTTTGAACCTTTGAACCCTTGAACCTTTGAACCTTTGAACCTTTGAACCCTTGAACCTTTGAACCTTTGAACCTTTGAACCTTTGAACCTTTGAACCTTTGAACCTTTGAAACTTTGAACCTTTGAACCTTTGAACCTTTGAACCTTTGAACCTTTGAACCTTTGAACCTTTGAACCTTTGAACCCTTGAACCTTTGAACCTTTGAACCTTTGAACCCTTGAACCTTTGAACCTTTGAACCTTTGAACCCTTCAACCTTTGAACCCTTGAACCCTCGAACCTGTGAACCTTTGAACCTTTGAACCTTTGAACCTTTGAACCTTTGAACCTTTGGAACCTTTGAACCTTTGAACCCTTGAACCTTTGATCCTTTGAACCTTTGAACCCTTGAAAATTTGAACCTTTGAACCTTTGAACCTTTGAACCTTTGAACCCTTGAACCTTTGAACCTTTGAAAATTTGAACCTTTGAACCTTTGAACCTTTGAACCCTTGAAACTTTGAACCTTTGAAAATTTGAACCTTTGAACCTTTGAACCTTTGAACCTTTGAACCTTTGAACCTTTGAACCTTTGAACCTTTAAACCTTTGAACCCTTGAACCTTTGATCCTTTGAAAATTTGAACCTTTGAACCTTTGATCCTTTGAACCTTTGAACCTTTAAACGCTTGAACCTTTGAACCTTTGAAAATTTGAACCTTTGAACCTTTGAACCTTTCAACCTTTCAACCCTTGGAACTTTGAACCTTTGAACCTTTGAAAATTTGAACCTTTGAACCTTTGAACCTTTGAACCTTTGAACCTTTGAACCCTTGAACCTTTGATAATTTGAACCTTTGAACCTTTAAAAATTTGAACCTTTGAAACTTTGAACCCTTGAACCTTTGAACCTTTGAACCTTTGAAAACTTGAACCATTGAAACCTTGAACCTTTGAACCTTTCAACCGTTCAACCTGTGAACCTTTTAACCTATCAACCTTTCAACCCTTCAACCTTTGAACCCTTGAAACTGTGAAACTTTGAACCTTTGAAAATTTGAACCTTTGAACCTTTGAACCTTTGAACCTTTGAACCTTTGAACCTTTCAACCTTTCAACCTGTGAACCTTTTAACCTATCAACCTTTCAACCCTTCAACCTTTGAACCCTTGAAACTGTGAACCTTTGAACCTTTGAAAATTTGAACCTTTGAACCTTTGAACCTTTGAACCTTTGAACCTTTGAACCTTTGAACCTTTGAACCTTTGAACCTTTGAAGCTTTGAACCTTTGAACCTTTGAACCTTTGAAACTTTGAACCTTTGAACCTTTGAACCTTTGAACCATTGAACCTTTGAACCGTTTTAAATTTGAACCTTTGAACCTTTGAACCTTTGAACCTTTGAACCCTTGAACCTTTGCACCCTTGAACCTTTGAACCTTTGAAAATTTTAACCTTAGAACCTTTGAACCTTTGAACCTTTGAACCTTTGAACCTTTGAACCTTTGAACCTTTGAACCTTTGAACCTTTGAACCTTTGAACCTTTGAACCTTTGAACCTTTGAACCTTTGAACCTTTGAACCTTTGAACCTTTGAACCTTTGGACCTTTGAACCTTTGAACCCTTGAACCTTTGATAATTTGAACCTTTGAACCTTTAAAAATTTGAACCTTTGAACCTTTGAACCATTGAACCTTTGAACCGTTTTAAATTTGAACCTTTGAACCTTTGAACCCTTGAACCTTTGCACCCTTGAACCTTTGAACCTTTGAAAATTTTAACCTTTGAACTTTTGAACCCTTGAACCTTTTATAATTTGAACCTTTGAACCTTTGAACCTTTGAGCCTTTGAACCTTTGAACCTTTGAACCTTTGAACCTTTGAACGTTTGAACCTTTGAACCCTTGAACCTTTGAACGTTTGAAAATATGAACCTTTGAACCCTTGAACCTTTGAACCCTTGAGCCTTTGAACGTTTGAAAATTTGAACCTTAGAACCTTTAAAAATTTGAACCTTTGAACCTTTGCACCCTTGAACCTTTGAACCTTTGAACCTTTGAGCCTTTGAACCTTTGAGATTCTGAACGTTCAAACCTTGAACCCTTGAACCCTTGAACCTTTGAAAATTTGAACCTTTAAACCTTTGAACCTTTGAACCTTTGAACCTTTGAACCTTTGAACCTTTGAACCTTTGAACCTTTGAACCTTTGAACCTTTGAACCTTTGAACCTTTGAACCTTTGAACCTTTGAACCTTTGAACCTTTGAACCTTTGAACCTTTGAACCTTTGAACCTTTGAACCTTTGAACCTTTGAACCTTTGAACCTTTGAACCTTTGAACCTTTGAACCTTTGAACCTTTGAACCTTTGAACCTTTGAACCTTTGAACCTTTGAACCTTTGAACCTTTGAACCTTTGAACCTTTGAACCTTTGAACCTTTGAACCTTTGAACCTTTGAAAATTTGAACCTTTGAACCTTTGAACCTTTGAACCTTTGAACCTTTGAACCTTTGAACCTTTGAACCTTTGAACCTTTGAACCTTTGAACCTTTGAACCTTTGAAAATTTGAACCTTTGAACCCTTAATACTTTGAACCTTTAAATCTTTGAACCTTTGAACCTTTGAACCTTTGAACCTTTGAACCTTTGAACCTTTGAACCTTTGAAAATTTAAACCTTTGAACCTTTAAACCTTCGAACCTTTGAACCTTTGAAAATTTGAACCTTTGAACCCTTAACACTTTGAACCTTTAAACCTTTGAACCTTTGAACCTTTGAACCTTTGAACCTTTGAACCTTTGAACCTTTAAACCTTTGAACCCTTGAACCCTCGAACCTGTGAACCTTTGAACCTTTGAACCTTTGAACCTTTGAACCTTTGGAACCTTTGAACCTTTGAACCCTTGAACCTTTGATCCTTTGAACCTTTGAACCCTTGAAAATTTGAACCTTTAAACCTTTGAACCTTTGAACCCTTGAACCTTTGAACCTTTGAAAATTTGAACCTTTGAACCTTTGAACCTTTGAACCTTTGAACCCTTGAAACTTTGAACCTTTGAAAATTTGAACCTTTGAACCTTTGAACCTTTGAACCTTTGAACCTTTGAACCTTTGAACCTTTGAACCTTTGAACCTTTGAACCTTTGAACCTTTGAACCTTTGAACCTTTGAACCTTTAAACCTTTGAACCCTTGAAACTTTGATCCTTTGAAAATTTGAACCTTTGAACCTTTGAACCTTTGAACCTTTGAACCATTGAACGCTTGAACCTTTGAACCTTTGAAAATTTGAACCTTTGAACCTTTGAACCTTTGAACCTTTGAACCTTTGAACCTTTGAACCTTTGAACCTTTGAACCTTTGAACATTTCAACCCTTGAAACTTTGAACCTTTGAACCTTTGAAAATTTGAACCTTTGAACCTTTGAACCTTTGAACCCTTGAACCATTTATAATTTGAACCTTTGAACCTTTAAAAATTTGAACCTTTGAAACTTTGAACCCTTGAACCTTTGAACCTTTGAACCTTTGAAAACTTGGACCTTTGAAACCTTGAACCTTTGAACCTTTGAACCTTTAAACCTTTGAACCTTTGAACCTTTCAACCTTTCAACCTGTGAACCTTTTAACCTATCAACCTTTCAACCCTTCAACCTTTGAACCCTTTAAACTGTGAACCTTTGAACCTTTGAAAATTTGAACCTTTGAACCTTTGAAAATTTTAACCTTTGAACCTTTGAACCTTTGAACCTTTGAACCTTTGAACCTTTGAACATTTGAACCTTTGAACCTTTGAACCTTTGAACCTTTGAACCGTTTTAAATTTGAACCTTTGAACCTTTGAACCCTTGAACCTTTGAACGTTTGAAAATTTGAACCTTAGAACCTTTAAAAATTTGAACCTTTGAACCTTTGCACCCTTGAACCTTTGAACCTTTGAACCTTTGAAAATTTGAACCTTTGAACCTTTGAACCTTTGAACCTTTGAACCTTTAAAAATTTGAACCTTTGAACCTTTGAACCATTGAACCTTTGAACCGTTTTAAATTTGAAACTTTGAACCTTTGAACCCTTGAACCTTTGAACGTTTGAAAATTTGAACCTTAGAACCTTTAAAAATTTGAACCTTTGAACCTTTCCACCCTTGAACCTTTGAACCTCTGAACCCTTGAACCTTTGAACCTTTGAACCTTTGAAAATTTGAACCTTTGAACCTTTAAAAATTTGAACCTTTGAACCTTTGAACCATTGAACCTTTGAACCGTTTTAAATTTGAACCTTTGAACCTTTGAACCCTTGAACCTTTGAACGTTTGAAAATTTGAACCTTAGAACCTTTAAAAATTTGAACCTTTGAACCTTTGCACCCTTGAACCTTTGAACCTTTGAACCTTTGAAAATTTGAACCTTTGAACCTTTGAACCTTTGAACCTTTGAACCTTTGAACCTTTGAACCTTTCAACCTTTCAACCTGTGAACCTTTTAACCTATCAACCTTTCAACCCTTCAACCTTTGAACCCTTGAAACTGTGAACCTTTGAACCTTTGAAAATTTGAACCTTTGAACCTTTGAACCTTTGAACCTTTGAACCTTTGAACCTTTGAACCTTTGAACCTTTGAACCTTTGAACCTTTGAACCTTTGAACCTTTGAACCTTTGAACCTTTGAAGCTTTGAACCTTTGAACCTTTGAACCTTTGAAACTTTGAACCTTTGAACCTTTGAACCTTTGAACCTTTGAACCTTTGAACCATTGAACCTTTGAACCGTTTTAAATTTGAACCTTTGAACCTTTGAACCTTTGAACCCTTGAACCTTTGCACCCTTGAACCTTTGAACCTTTGAAAATTTTAACCTTTGAACCTTTGAACCTTTGAACCTTTGAACCTTTGAACCTTTGAACCTTTGAACCTTTGAACCTTTGAACCTTTGAACCTTTGAACCTTTGAACCTTTGAACCTTTGAACCTTTGGACCTTTGAACCTTTGAACCCTTGAACCTTTGATAATTTGAACCTTTGAACCTTTAAAAATTTGAACCTTTGAACCTTTGAACCATTGAACCTTTGAACCGTTTTAAATTTGAACCTTTGAACCCTTGAACCTTTGCACCCTTGAACCTTTGAACCTTTGAAAATTTGAACCTTTGAACATTTGCACCCTTGAACCTTTGAACCTTTGAACCTTTGAGCCTTTGAACCTTTGAGCCTCTGAACGTTCAAACCTTGAACCCTTGAACCTTTGAACCTTTGAACCTTTGAACCTATGAACCTTTGAACCTTTGAACCTTTGAACCCTTGAACCTTTGAACCTCTGAACCCTTGAACCTTTGAACCTTTGAACCTTTGAAAATTTGAACCTTTGAACCTTTAAAAATTTGAACCTTTGAACCTTTGAACCATTGAACCTTTGAACCGTTTTAAATTTGAACCTTTGAACCTTTGAACCCTTGAACCTTTGAACGTTTGAAAATTTGAACCTTAGAACCTTTAAAAATTTGAACCTTTGAACCTTTGCACCCTTGAACCTTTGAACCTTTGAACCTTTGAAAATTTGAACCTTTGAACCTTTGAACCTTTGAACCTTTGAACCTTTGAACCTTTCAACCTTTCAACCTGTGAACCTTTTAACCTTTGAAGCTTTGAACCTTTGAACCTTTGAACCTTTGAAACTTTGAACCTTTGAAAATTTGAACCTTTGAACCCTTAACACTTTGAACCTTTAAACCGTTTTAAATTTGAACCTTTGAACCTTTGAACCCTTGAACCTTTGAACGTTTGAAAATTTGAACCTTAGAACCTTTAAAAATTTGAACCTTTGAACCTTTGCACCCTTGAACCTTTGAACCTTTGAACCTTTGAAAATTTGAACCTTTGAACCTTTGAACCTTTGAACCTTTGAACCTTTGAACCTTTCAACCTTTCAACCTGCGAACCTTTTAACCTTTGAAGCTTTGAACCTTTGAACCTTTGAACCTTTGAAAATTTGAACCTTTGAACATTTGCACCCTTGAACCTTTGAACCTTTGAACCTTTGAGCCTTTGAACCTTTGAGCCTCTGAACGTTCAAACCTTGAACCCTTGAACCTTTGAACCTTTGAACCTTTGAACCTTTGAACCTTTGAACCTTTGAACCTTTGAACCTTTGAACCTTTGAACCTTTGAAGCTTTGAACCTTTGAACCTTTGAACCTTTGAAACTTTGAACCTTTGAACCTTTGAACCTTTGAACCTTTGAACCATTGAACCTTTGAACCGTTTTAAATTTGAACCTTTGAACCTTTGAACCTTTGAACCCTTGAACCTTTGCAAACTTGAACCTTTGAACCTTTGAAAATTTTAACCTTTGAACCTTTGAACCTTTGAACCTTTGAACCTTTGAACCTTTGAACCTTTGAACCTTTGAACCTTTGAACCTTTGAACCTTTGAACCTTTGAACCTTTGAACCTTTGAACCTTTGAACCTTTGGACCTTTGAACCTTTGAACCCTTGAACCTTTGATAATTTGAACCTTTGAACCTTTAAAATTTTGAACCTTTGAACCTTTGAACCATTGAACCTTTGAACCGTTTTAAATTTGAACCTTTGAACCTTTGAACCCTTGAACCTTTGCACCCTTGAACCTTTGAACCTTTGAACATTTGAACCTTTGAACCTTTGAACCTTTGAACCTTTGAACCTTTGAACCTTTGAACCTTTGAACCTTAGAACCTTTGAACCTTTGAACCTTTGAACCTTTGAACCTTTGAACCTTTGAACCTTTGAACCTTTGAAGCTTTGAACCTTTGAACCTTTGAACCTTTGAACCTTTGAACCTTTGAACCTTTGAACCTTTGAACCTTTGAACCTTTGAACCTTTGAACCTTTGAACCCTTGAACCTTTGAACCTTTCCACCCTTGAACCTTTGAACCTCTGAACCCTTGAACCTTTGAACCTTTGAACCTTTGAAAATTTGAACCTTTGAACCTTTAAAAATTTGAACCTTTGAACCTTTGAACCATTGAACCTTTGAACCGTTTTAAATTTGAACCTTTGAACCTTTGAACCCTTGAACCTTTGAACGTTTGAAAATTTGAACCTTAGAACCTTTAAAAATTTGAACCTTTGAACCTTTGCACCCTTGAACCTTTGAACCTTTGAACCTTTGAACCTTTGAACCTTTGAACCTTTGAACCTTTCAACCTTTCAACCCTTGAAACTTTGAACCTTTGAACCTTTGAAAATTTGAACCTTTGAACCTTTGAACCTTTGAACCTTTGAACCTTTGAACCCTTGAACCTTTGATAATTTGAACCTTTGAACCTTTAAAAATTTGAACCTTTGAAACTTTGAACCCTTGAACCTTTGAACCTTTGAACCTTTGAAAACTTGAACCATTGAAACCTTGAACCTTTGAACCTTTCAACCTTTCAACCTGTGAACCTTTTAACCTATCAACCTTTCAACCCTTCAACCTTTGAACCCTTGAAACTGTGAAACTTTGAACCTTTGAAAATTTGAACCTTTGAACCTTTGAACCTTTGAACCTTTGAACCTTTCAACCTTTCAACCTGTGAACCTTTTAACCTATCAACCTTTCAACCCTTCAACCTTTGAACCCTTGAAACTGTGAACCTTTGAACCTTTGAAAATTTGAACATTTGAACCTTTGAACCTTTGAACCTTTGAACCTTTGAACCTTTGAACCTTTGAACCTTTGAACCTTTGAAGCTTTGAACCTTTGAACCTTTGAACCTTTGAAACTTTGAACCTTTGAACCTTTGAACCTTTGAACCATTGAACCTTTGAACCGTTCTAAATTTGAACCTTTGAACCTTTGAACCTTTGAACCTTTGAACCTTTGAACCTTTGAACCTTTGAACCTTTGAACCTTTGAACCTTTGAACCTTTGAACCTTTGAACCTTTGAACCTTTGAACCTTTGAACCTTTGAACCTTTGAACCTTTGAACCTTTGAACCTTTGAACCTTTGAACCTTTGAACCTTTGAACCTTTGAACCTTTGAACCTTTGAACCTTTGAACCTTTGAACCTTTGAACCTTTGAACCTTTGGACCTTTGAACCTTTGAACCCTTGAACCTTTGATAATTTGAACCTTTGAACCTTTAAAAATTTGAACCTTTGAACCTTTGAACCATTGAACCTTTGAACCGTTTTAAATTTGAACCTTTGAACCTTTGAACCCTTGAACCTTTGCACCCTTGAACCTTTGAACCTTTGAAAACTTTAACCTTTGAACTTTTGAACCCTTGAACCTTTTATAATTTGAACCTTTGAACCTTTGAACCTTTGAGCCTTTGAACCTTTGAACCTTTGAACCTTTGAACCTTTGAACCTTTGAACCTTTGAACGTTTGAACCTTTGAACCCTTGAACCTTTGAACGTTTGAAAATATGAACCTTTGAACCCTTGAACCTTTGAACCCTTGAGCCTTTGAACGTTTGAAAATTTGAACCTTAGAACCTTTAAAAATTTGAACCTTTGAACCTTTGCACTCTTGAACCTTTGAACCTTTGAACCTTTGAGCCTTTGAACCTTTGAGCCTCTGAACGTTCAAACCTTGAACCCTTGAACCCTTGAACCTTTGAAAATTTGAACCTTTGAACCTTTGAACCTTTGAACCTTTGAACCTTTGAACCTTTGAACCTTTGAACCTTTGAACCTTTGAACCTTTGAACCTTTGAACCTTTGAACCTTTGAACCTTTGAACCTTTGAACCTTTGAACCTTTGAACCTTTGAACCTTTGAACCTTTGAACCTTTGAACCTTTGAACCTTTGAACCTTTGAACCTTTGAACCTTTGAACCTTTGAACCTTTGAACCTTTGAACCTTTGAACCTTTGAACCTTTGAACCTTTGAACCTTTGAACCTTTGAACCTTTGAACCTTTGAACCTTTGAACCTTTGAAAATTTGAACCTTTGAACCCTTAACACTTTGAACCTTTAAACCTTTGAACCTTTGAACCTTTGAACCTTTGAACCTTTGAACCTTTGAACCTTTGAACCTTTGAACCTTTGAACCTTTGAACCTTTGAACCTTTGAACCTTTGAACCTTTGAACCTTTGAACCTTTGAAAATTTAAACCTTTGAACCTTTAAACCTTCGAACCTTTGAACCTTTGAAAATTTGAACCTTTGAACCCTTAACACTTTGAACCTTTAAACCTTTGAACCTTTGAACCTTTGAACCTTTGAACCTTTGAACCTTTGAACCTTTGAACCTTTGAACCTTTGAACCTTTGAACCTTTGAACCTTTGAACCTTTGAACCTTTGAACCTTTGAACCTTTGAACCTTTGAACCTTTGAAAATTTAAACCTTTGAACCTTTAAACCTTCGAACCTTTGAACCTTTGAAAATTTGAACCTTTGAACCCTTAACACTTTGAACCTTTAAACCTTTGAACCTTTGAACCTTTGAACCTTTGAACCTTTGAACCTTTAAACCTTTGAACCCTTGAACCCTCGAACCTGTGAACCTTTGAACCTTTGAACCTTTGAACCTTTGAACCTTTGGAACCTTTGAACCTTTGAACCCTTGAACCTTTGATCCTTTGAACCTTTGAACCCTTGAAAATTTGAACCTTTAAACCTTTGAACCTTTGAACCCTTGAACCTTTGAACCTTTGAAAATTTGAACCTTTGAACCTTTGAACCTTTGAACCTTTGAACCCTTGAAACTTTGAACCTTTGAAAATTTGAACCTTTGAACCTTTGAGCCTTTGAACCTTTGAACCTTTGAACCTTTGAACCTTTGAACCTTTGAACCTTTGAACCTTTAAACCTTTGAACCCTTGAAACTTTGATCCTTTGAAAATTTGAACCTTTGAACCTTTGAACCTTTGAACCTTTGAACGCTTGAACCTTTGAACCTTTGAAAATTTGAACCTTTGAACCTTTGAACCTTTGAACCTTTGAACCTTTGAACCTTTGAACCTTTGAACCTTTCAACCCTTGAAACTTTGAACGTTTGAACCTTTGAAAATTTGAACCTTTGAACCTTTGAACCTTTGAACCTTTGAACCTTTGAACCCTTGAACCATTTATAATTTGAACCTTTGAACCTTTAAAAATTTGAACCTTTGAAACTTTGAACCCTTGAACCTTTGAACCTTTGAACCTTTGAAAACTTGGACCTTTGAAACCTTGAACCTTTGAACCTTTGAACCTTTAAACCTTTGAACCTTTGAACCTTTCAACCTTTCAACCTGTGAACCTTTTAACCTATCAACCTTTCAACCCTTCAACCTTTGAACCCTTGAAACTGTGAACCTTTGAACCTTTGAAAATTTGAACCTTTGAACCTTTGAACCTTTGAACCTTTGAACCTTTGAACCTTTGAACATTTGAACCTTTGAACCTTTGAACCTTTGAACCTTTGAACCTTTGAACCTTTGAACCTTTGAACCTTTGAACCTTTGAACCTTTGAACCTTTGAACCTTTGAAGCTTTGAACCTTTGAACCTTTGAACCTTTGAACCTTTGAACCTTTGAACCTTTGAACCTTTGAACCTTTGAACCTTTGAACCTTTGAACCTTTGAACCTTTGAACCTTTGAACCCTTGAACCTTTGAACCTTTCCACCCTTGAACCTTTGAACCTCTGAACCCTTGAACCTTTGAACCTTTGAACCTTTGAAAATTTGAACCTTTGAACCTTTAAAAATTTGAACCTTTGAACCTTTGAACCATTGAACCTTTGAACCGTTTTAAATTTGAACCTTTGAACCTTTGAACCCTTGAACCTTTGAACGTTTGAAAATTTGAACCTTAGAACCTTTAAAAATTTGAACCTTTGAACCTTTGCACCCTTGAACCTTTGAACCTTTGAACCTTTGAAAATTTGAACCTTTGAACCTTTGAACCTTTGAACCTTTGAACCTTTGAACCTTTCAACCTTTCAACCTGTGAACCTTTTAACCTATCAACCTTTCAACCCTTCAACCTTTGAACCCTTGAAACTGTGAACCTTTGAACCTTTGAAAATTTGAACCTTTGAACCTTTGAACCTTTGAACCTTTGAACCTTTGAACCTTTGAACCTTTGAACCTTTGAACCTTTGAACCTTTGAACCTTTGAACCTTTGAACCTTTGAACCTTTGAACCTTTGAACCTTTGAACCTTTGAAGCTTTGAACCTTTGAACCTTTGAACCTTTGAAACTTTGAACCTTTGAACCTTTGAACCTTTGAACCTTTGAACCATTGAACCTTTGAACCGTTTTAAATTTGAACCTTTGAACCTTTGAACCTTTGAACCCTTGAACCTTTGCACCCTTGAACCTTTGAACCTTTGAAAATTTTAACCTTTGAACCTTTGAACCTTTGAACCTTTGAACCTTTGAACCTTTGAACCTTTGAACCTTTGAACCTTTGAACCTTTGAACCTTTGGACCTTTGAACCTTTGAACCCTTGAACCTTTGATAATTTGAACCTTTGAACCTTTAAAAATTTGAACCTTTGAACCTTTGAACCATTGAACCTTTGAACCGTTTTAAATTTGAACCTTTGAACCTTTGAACCCTTGAACCTTTGCACCCTTGAACCTTTGAACCTTTGAAAATTTGAACCTTTGAACATTTGCACCCTTGAACCTTTGAACCTTTGAACCTTTGAGCCTTTGAACCTTTGAGCCTCTGAACGTTCGAACCTTGAACCCTTGAACCTTTGAACCCTTGAACCTTTGAAAATTTGAACCTTTGAACCTTTGAGCCTTTGAACCTTTGAACCTTTGAACCTTTGAACCTTTGAACCTTTGAACCTTTGAACCTTTGAACCTTTGAACCTTTGGACCTTTGAACCTTTGAACTTGAACCTTTGAACCTTTGAACCTTTGAACCTTTGAACCTTTGAACCTTTGAACCTTTGAACCTTTGAACCTTTGAACCTTTGAACCTTTGAAACTTTGAACCTTTGAACCTTTGAACCTTTGAACCTTTGAACCTTTGAACCTTTGAACCTTTGAACCTTTGAACCTTTGAACCTTTGAACCTTTGAACCTTTCAACCTTTGAACCTTTGAACCTTTGAACCTTTGAACCTTTGAACCTTTGAACCTTTGAACCTTTGAACCTTTGAACCTTTGAACCTTTGAACCTTTGGAACCTTTGAACCTTTGAACCCTTGAACCTTTGATCCTTTGAACCTTTGAACCCTTGAAAATTTGAACCTTTGAACCTTTGAACCTTTGAACCCTTGAACCTTTGAACCTTTGAAAGTTTTAACCTTTGAACCTTTGAACCTTTGATCCTTTGAAAATTTGAAAATTTGAACCTTTGAGCCTTTGAACCTTTGAGCCTCTGAACGTTCAAACCTTGAACCCTTGAACCTTTGAACCTTTGAAGCTTTGAACCTATGAACCTTTGAACCTTTGAACCTTTGAACCTTTGAACCTTTGAACCTTTGAACCTTTGAACCTTTGAACCTTTGAACCTTTGAACCTTTGAACCTTTGAACCTTTGAACCTTTGAACCTTTGAACCTTTGAACCTTTGAACCTTTGAACCTTTGAACCTTTGAACCTTTGAACCTTTGAACCTTTGAACCTTTGAACCTTTGAACCTTTGAACCTTTGAACCTTTGAACCTTTGAACCTTTGAACCTTTGAACCTTTGAACCTTTGAACCTTTGAAAATTTGAACCTTTGAACCCTTAACACTTTGAACCTTTAAACCTTTGAACCTTTGAACCTTTGAACCTTTGAACCTTTGAAAATTTGAAAATTTGAACCTTTGAACCTTTAAACCTTTAAACCTTTGAACCTTTGAACCTTTGAACCTTTGAACCTTTGAAAATTTGAACCTTTGAACCCTTAACACTTTGAACCTTTAAACCTTTGAACCTTTGAAAATTTGAACCTTTGAACCTTTGAACCTTTGAACCTTTGAACCTTTGAACCTTTGAACCTTTGAACCTTTGAACCTTTGAACCCTTGAACCTTTGAACCTTTGAACCTTTGAACCCTTGAACCTTTGAACCTTTGAACCTTTTAACCTTTGAACCTTTCAACCTTTCAACCCTTCAACCTTTGAACCCTTGAACCCTCGAACCTGTGAACCTTTGAACCTTTGAACCTTTGAACATTTGGAACCTTTGAACCTTTGAACCCTTGAACCTTTGATCCTTTGAACCTTTGAACCCTTGAAAATTTGAACCTTTGAACCTTTGAACCTTTGAACCTTTGAACCCTTGAACCTTTGAACCTTTGAAAATTTGAACCTTTGAACCTTTGAACCTTTGAACCTTTGAACCCTTGAAACTTTGAACCTTTGAAAATTTGAACCTTTGAACCTTTGAACCTTTGAACCTTTGAACCTTTGAACCTTTGAACCTTTGAACCTTTGAACCTTTGAACCTTTGAACCTTTGAACCTTTGAACCTTTAAACCTTTGAACCCTTGAACCTTTGATCCTTTGAAAATTTGAACCTTTGAACCTTTGATCCTTTGAACCTTTGAACCTTTGAACGCTTGAACCTTTGAACCTTTGAAAATTTGAACCTTTGAACCTTTGAACCTTTGAACCTTTCAACCTTTCAACCCTTGAAACTTTGAACCTTTGAACCTTTGAACCTTTGAAAATTTGAACCTTTGAACCTTTGAACCTTTGAACCTTTGAACCTTTGAACCCTTGAACCTTTGATAATTTGAACCTTTGAACCTTTAAAAATTTGAACCTTTGAAACTTTGAACCCTTGAACCTTTGAACCTTTGAACCTTTGAAAACTTGAACCATTGAAACCTTGAACCTTTGAACCTTTCAACCTTTCAACCTGTGAACCTTTTAACCTATCAATCTTTCAACCCTTCAACCTTTGAACCCTTGAAACTGTGAAACTTTGAACCTTTGAAAATTTGAACCTTTGAACCTTTGAACCTTTGAACCTTTGAACCTTTCAACCTTTCAACCTTTCAAACTGTGAACCTTTTAACCTATCAACCTTTCAACCCTTCAACCTTTGAACCCTTGAAACTGTGAACCTTTGAACCTTTGAAAATTTGAACCTTTGAACCTTTGAACCTTTGAACCTTTGAACCTTTTAACCTTTGAACCTTTGAACCTTTGAAGCTTTGAACCTTTGAACCTTTGAACCTTTGAAACTTTGAACCTTTGAACCTTTGAACCTTTGAACCATTGAACCTTTGAACCGTTTTAAATTTGAACCTTTGAACCTTTGAACCTTTGAACCCTTGAACCTTTGCACCCTTGAACCTTTGAACCTTTGAAAATTTTAACCTTTGAACCTTTGAACCTTTGAACCTTTGAACCTTTGAACCTTTGAACCTTTGAACCTTTGAACCTTTGAACCTTTGAACCTTTGAACCTTTGAACCTTTGAACCTTTGAACCTTTGAACCTTTGAACCTTTGAACCTTTGAACCTTTGAACCTTTGAACCTTTGAACCTTTGAACCTTTGAACCTTTGAACCTTTGAACCTTTGAACCTTTGAACCTTTGAACCTTTGAACCTTTGAACCTTTGAACCTTTGAACCTTTGAACCTTTGAACCTTTGGACCTTTGAACCTTTGAACCCTTGAACCTTTGATAATTTGAACCTTTGAACCTTTAAAAATTTGAACCTTTGAACCTTTGAACCATTGAACCTTTGAACCGTTTTAAATTTGAACCTTTGAGCCTTTGAACCCTTGAACCTTTGCACCCTTGAACCTTTGAACCTTTGAAAATTTTAACCTTTGAACTTTTGAACCCTTGAACCTATTATAATTTGAACCTTTGAACCTTTGAACCTTTGAGCCTTTGAACCTTTGAACCTTTGAACCTTTGAACGTTTGAACCTTTGAACCCTTGAACCTTTGAACCTTTGAACCTTTGAACCTTTGAACCTTTGAACCTTTGAACCTTTGAACCTTTGAACCTTTCAACCCTTCAACCTTTGAACCCTTGAACCCTCGAACCTGTGAACCTTTGAACCTTTGAACCTTTGAACCTTTGAACCTTTGGAACCTTTCAACCCTTGAAACTTTGAACCTTTGAACCTTTGAATATTTGAACCTTTGAACCTTTGAACCTTTGAACCTTTGAACCCTTGAACCTTTGATAATTTGAACCTTTGAACCTTTAAAAATTTGAACCTTTGAAACTTTGAACCCTTGAACCTTTGAACCTTTCAACCCTTCAACCTTTGAACCCTTGAACCCTCGAACCTGTGAACCTTTGAACCTTTGAACAATTAAACCTTTGAACCTTTGTACCTTTGAACCTTTGAACCTTTGAACCTTTCAACCCTTGAAACTTTGAACCTTTGAACCTTTGAATATTTGAACCTTTGAACCTTTGAACCTTTGAACCTTTGAACCCTTGAACCTTTGATAATTTGAACCTTTGAACCTTTAAAAATTTGAACCTTTGAAACTTTGAACCCTTGAACTTTTGAACCTTTGAACCTTTTAAAACTTGAACCATTGAAACCTTGAACCTTTGAACCTTTCAACCTTTCAACCTGTGAACCTTTTAACCTATCAATCTTTCAACCCTTCAACCTTTGAACCCTTGAAACTGTGAAACTTTGAACCTTTGAAAATTTGAACCTTTGAACCTTTGAACCTTTGAACCTTTGAACCTTTGAACCTTTGAACCTTTCAACCTTTCAACCTGTGAACCTTTTAACCTATCAACCTTTCAACCCTTCAACCTTTGAACCCTTGAAACTGTGAACCTTTGAACCTTTGAAAATTTGAACCTTTGAACCTTTGAACCTTTGAACCTTTGAACCTTTGAACCTTTGAACCTTTGAACCTTTGAACCTTTGAACCTTTGAACCTTTGAACCTTTGAAACTTTGAAACTTTGAACCTTTGAACCTTTGAACCTTTGAACCATTGAACCTTTGAACCGTTTTAAATTTGAACCTTTGAACCTTTGAACCTTTGAACCCTTGAACCTTTGCACCCTTGAACCTTTGAACCTTTGAAGATTTTAACCTTTGAACCTTTGAACCTTTGAACCTTTGAACCTTTGAACCTTTGAACCTTTGAACCTTTGAACCTTTGAACCTTTGAACCTTTGAACCTTTGAACCTTTGAACCTTTGAACCTTTGAACCTTTGAACCTTTGAACCTTTAAAAATTTGAACCTTTGAACCTTTGAACCATTGAACCTTTGAACCGTTTTAAATTTGAACCTTTGAACCTTTGAACCCTTGAACCTTTGCACCCTTGAACCTTTGAACCTTTGAAAATTTTAACCTTTGAACTTTTGAACCCTTGAACCTTTTATAATTTGAACCTTTGAACCTTTGAACCTTTGAGCCTTTGAACCTTTGAACCTTTGAACCTTTGAACGTTTGAACCTTTGAACCCTTGAACCTTTGAACGTTTGAAAATATGAACCTTTGAACCCTTGAACCTTTGAACCCTTGAACCTTTGAACGTTTGAAAATTTGAACCTTAGAACCTTTAAAAATTTGAACCTTTGAACCTTTGCACCCTTGAACCTTTGAACCTTTGAACCTTTGAGCCTTTGAACCTTTGAGCCTCTGAACGTTCAAACCTTGAACCCTTGAACCTTTGAACCTTTGAACCTTTGAACCTTTGAACCTTTGAACCTATGAACCTTTGAACCTTTGAACCTTTGAACCTTTGAACCTTTGAACCCTTGAACCTTTGAAAATTTGAACCTTTGAACCTTTGAACCTTTGAACCTTTGAACCTTTGAACCTTTGAACCTTTGAACCTTTGAACCTTTGAACCTTTGAACCTTTGAACCTTTGAACCTTTGAACCTTTGAACCTTTGAACCTTTGAACCTTTGAACCTTTGAACCTTTTAACCTTTGAACCTTTGAACCTTTGAACCTTTGAACCTTTGAATTTTTGAACCTTTGAACCTTTGAACCTTTGAACCTTTGAACCTTTGAACCTTTGAACCTTTGAACCTTTGAACCTTTGAACCTTTGAACCTTTGAACCTTTGAAAATTTGAACCTTTGAACCCTTAACACTTTGAACCTTTAAACCTTTGAACCTTTGAACCTTTGAACCTTTGAACCTTTGAACCTTTGAACCTTTGAACCTTTGAACCTTTGAACCTTTGAAAATTTAAACCTTTGAACCTTTAAACCTTTGAACCTTTGAACCTTTGAACCTTTGAACCCTTGAACCTTTGATCCTTTGAACCTTTGAACCCTTGAAAATTTGAACCTTTAAACCTTTGAACCTTTGAACCTTTGAACCTTTGAACCTTTGAACCTTTGAACCTTTAAACCTTTGAACCCTTGAACCCTCGAACCTGTGAACCTTTGAACCTTTGAACCTTTGATCCTTTGAACCTTTGAACCCTTGAAAATTTGAACCTTTAAACCTTTGAACCTTTGAACCTTTGAAAATTTGAACCTTTGAACCTTTGAACCTTTGAACCTTTGAACCTTTGAACCCTTGAAACTTTGAACCTTTGAAAATTTGAACCTTTGAACCTTTGAACCTTTGAACCTTTGAACCTTTGAACCTTTGAACCTTTGAACCTTTGAACCTTTGAACCTTTGAACCTTTGAACCTTTAAAACTTTGAACCCTTGAAACTTTGATCCTTTGAAAATTTGAACCTTTGAACCTTTGAACCTTTGAACCTTTGAACGCTTGAACCTTTGAACCTTTGAAAATTTGAACCTTTGAACCTTTGAACCTTTGAACCTTTGAACCTTTCAACCCTTGAAACTTTGAACCTTTGAACCTTTGAAAATTTGAACCTTTGAACCTTTGAACCTTTGAACCTTTGAACCTTTGAACCCTTGAACCATTTATAATTTGAACCTTTGAACCTTTAAAAATTTTAACCTTTGAAACTTTGAACCCTTGAACCTTTGAACCTTTGAACCTTTGAAAACTTGAACCTTTGAAACCTTGAACCTTTGAACCTTTGAACCTTTAAACCTTTGAACCTTTGAACCTTTGAACCTTTCAACCTTTCAACCTGTGAACCTTTTAACCTATCAACCTTTCAACCCTTCAACCTTTGAACCCTTGAAACTGTGAACCTTTGAACCTTTGAAAATTTGAACCTTTGAACCTTTGAAAATTTTAACCTTTGAACCTTTGAACCTTTGAACCTGTGAACCTTTGAACATTTGAACCTTTGAACCTTTGAACCTTTGAACCTTTGAACCTTTGAACCTTTGAACCTTTGAACCTTTGAACCTTTGAACCTTTGAACCTTTGAACCTTTGAACCTTTGAACCTTTGAACCTTTGAACCTTTGAACCTTTGGACCTTTGAACCTTTGAACCCTTGAACCTTTGATAATTTGAACCTTTGAACCTTTAAAAATTTGAACCTTTGAACCTTTGAACCATTGAACCTTTGAACCGTTTTAAATTTGAACCTTTGAACCTTTGAACCCTTGAACCTTTGAACGTTTGAAAATTTGAACCTTAGAACCTTTAAAAATTTGAACCTTTGCACCCTTGAACCTTTGAACCTTTGAACCTTTGAAAATTTGAACCTTTGAACCTTTGAACCTTTGAACCTTTGAACCTTTCAACCTTTCAACCTGTAAACCTTTTAACCTATCAACCTTTCAACCCTTCAACCTTTGAACCCTTGAAACTGTGAACCTTTGAACCTTTGAAAATTTGAACCTTTGAACCTTTGAACCTTTGAACCTTTGAACCTTTAAACCTTTGAACCTTTGAACCTTTGAAGCTTTGAACCTTTGAACCTTTGAACCTTTGAAACTTTGAACCTTTGAACCTTTGAACCTTTGAACCATTGAACCTTTGAACCGTTTTAAATTTGAACCTTTGAACCTTTGAACCCTTGAACCTTTGCACCCTTGAACCTTTGAACCTTTGAAAATTTTAACCTTTGAACCTTTGAACCTCTGAACCTTTGAACCTTTGAACCTTTGAACCTTTGAACCTTTGAACCTTTGAATCTTTGAACCTTTGAACCTTTGAACCTTTGAACCTTTGAACCTTTGAACCTTTGAACCTTTGGACCTTTGAACCTTTGAACCCTTGAACCTTTGATAATTTGAACCTTTGAACCTTTAAAAATTTGAACCTTTGAACCTTTGAACCATTGAACCTTTGAACCGTTTTAAATTTGAACCTTTGAACCTTTGAACCCTTGAACCTTTGCACCCTTGAACCTTTGAACCTTTGAAAATTTTAACCTTTGAACTTTTGAACCCTTGAACCTTTTATAATTTGAACCTTTGAACCTTTGAACCTTTGAGCCTTTGAACCTTTGAACCTTTGAACCTTTGAAGCTTTGAACCTTTGAACCTTTGAACCTTTGAAACTTTGAACCTTTGAACCTTTGAACCATTGAACCTTTGAACCGTTTTAAATTTGAACCTTTGAACCTTTGAACCCTTGAACCTTTGCACCCTTGAACCTTTGAACCTTTGAAAATTTTAACCTTTGAACCTTTGAACCTTTGAACCTTTGAACCTTTGAACCTTTGAACCTTTGAACCTTTGAACCTTTGAACCTTTGAACCTTTGAACCTTTGAACCTTTGAACCTTTGAACCTTTGAACCTTTGAACCTTTGGACCTTTGAACCTTTGAACCCTTGAACCTTTGAACGTTTGAAAATATGAACCTTTGAACCCTTGAACCTTTGAACCCTTGAACCTTTGAACGTTTGAAAATTTGAACCTTAGAACCTTTGAACCTTTGAACCTTTGAACCTTTGAACCTTTGAACCTTTGAACCTTTGAACCTTTGAACCTTTGAACCTTTGAACCTTTGAACCTTTGGACCTTTGAACCTTTGAACCCTTGAACCTTTGAACGTTTGAAAATATGAACCTTTGAACCCTTGAACCTTTGAACCCTTGAACCTTTGAACGTTTGAAAATTTGAACCTTAGAACCTTTGAACCTTTGAACCTTTGAACCTTTGAACCTTTGAACCTTTGAACCTTTGAACCTTTGAACCTTTGAACCTTTGAACCTTTGGACCTTTGAAGCTTTGAACCCTTGAACCTTTGAACGTTTGAAAATATGAACCTTTGAACCCTTGAACCTTTGAACCCTTGAACCTTTGAACGTTTGAAAATTTGAACCTTAGAACCTTTGAACCTTTGAACCTTTGAACCTTTGAACCTTTGAACCTTTGAACCTTTGAACCTTTGAACCTTTGAACCTTTGAACCTTTGAACCTTTGAACCTTTGAACCTTTAAAACTTTGAACCCTTGAAACTTTGATCCTTTGAAAATTTGAACCTTAGAACCTTTGAACCTTTGAACCTTTGAACCTTTGAACCTTTGAACCTTTGAACCTTTGAACCTTTGAACCTTTGAACCTTTGAACCTTTGAACCTTTGAACCCTTGAACCTTTGAACGTTTGAAAATATGAACCTTTGAACCCTTGAACCTTTGAACCCTTGAACCTTTGAACGTTTGAAAATTTGAACCTTAGAACCTTTAAAAATTTGAACCTTTGAACCTTTGCACCCTTGAACCTTTGAACCTTTGAACCTTTGAGCCTTTGAACCTTTGAGCCTCTGAACGTTCAAACCTTGAACCCTTGAACCTTTGAACCTTTGAACCTTTGAACCTATGAACCTTTGAACCTTTGAACCTTTGAACCCTTGAACCTTTGAAAATTTGAACCTTTGAACCTTTGAACCTTTGAACCTTTGAACCTTTGAACCTTTGAACGTTTGAACCTTTCAACCTTTCAACCCTTCAACCTTTGAACCCTTGAACCCTCGAACCTGTGAACCTTTGAGCCTTTGAACCTTTGAACCTTTGAACCTTTGAACCTTTGAGCCTTTGAACCTTTGAACCTTTGAACCTTTGAACCTTTGAAAATTTAAACCTTTGAACCTTTAAACCTTTGAACCTTTGAACCTTTGAACCTTTGAAAATTTGAACCTTTGCACCCTTGAACCTTTGAACCTTTGAACCTTTGAGCCTTTGAACCTTTGAACCTTTGAACCTTTGAACCTTTGAACCTTTGAACCTTTGAACGTTTGAACCTTTCAACCTTTCAACCCTTCAACCTTTGAACCCTTGAACCCTCGAACCTGTGAACCTTTGAGCCTTTGAACCTTTGAACCTTTGAACCTTTGAACCTTTGAACCCTTGAACCTTTGAAAATTTGAACCTTTGAACCTTTGAACCTTTGAACCTTTGAACCTTTGAACCTTTGAACCTTTGAACCTTTGAACCTTTGAACCTTTGAACCTTTGAAAATTTTAACCTTTGAACTTTTGAACCCTTGAACCTTTTATAATTTGAACCTTTGAACCTTTGAACCTTTGAACCTTTGAACCTTTGAACCTTTGAACCTTTGAACCTTTGAACCCTTGAACCTTTGAACGTTTGAAAATATGAACCTTTGAACCCTTGAACCTTTGAACCCTTGAACCTTTGAACGTTTGAAAATTTGAACCTTAGAACCTTTAAAAATTTGAACCTTTGAACCTTTGCACCCTTGAACCTTTGAACCTTTGAACCTTTGAGCCTTTGAACCTTTGAGCCTCTGAACGTTCAAACCTTGAACCCTTGAACCTTTGAACCTTTGAACCTTTGAACCTTTGAACCTTTGAACCTTTGAACCTTTGAACCTTTGAACGTTTGAACCTTTCAACCTTTCAACCCTTCAACCTTTGAACCCTTGAACCCTCGAACCTTTGAACCTTTGAAAATTTTAACCTTTGAACTTTTGAACCCTTGAACCTTTTATAATTTGAACCTTTGAACCTTTGAACCTTTGAGCCTTTGAACCTTTGAACCTTTGAACCTTTGAACGTTTGAACCTTTGAACCCTTGAACCTTTGAACCTTTGAACCTTTGAACCTTTGAACCTTTGAACCTTTGAACCTTTGAACCTTTCAACCTTTCAACCCTTCAACCTTTGAACCCTTGAACCCTCGAACCTGTGAACCTTTGAACCTTTGAACCTTTGAACCTTTGAACCTTTGAACCTTTGGAACCTTTGAACCTTTGAACCCTTGAACCTTTGATCCTTTGAACCTTTGAACCCTTGAAAATTTGAACCTTTGAACCTTTGAACCTTTGAACCTTTGAACCTTTGAACCTTTGAACCCTTGAACCTTTGAACCTTTGAAAATTTGAACCTTTGAACCTTTGAACCTTTGAACCCTTGAAACTTTGAACCTTTGAAAATTTGAACCTTTGAACCTTTGAACCTTTGAACCTTTGAACCTTTGAACCTTTAAACCTTTGAACCCTTGAACCTTTGATCCTTTGAAAATTTGAACCTTTGAACCTTTGATCCTTTGAACCTTTGAACCTTTGAACGCTTGAACCTTTGAACCTTTGAAAATTTGAACCTTTGAACCTTTGAACCTTTGAACCTTTCAACCCTTGAAACTTTGAACCTTTGAACCTTTGAACCTTTGAAAATTTGAACCTTTGAACCTTTGAACCTTTGAACCTTTGAACCCTTGAACCTTTGATAATTTGAACCTTTGAACCTTTAAAAATTTGAACCTTTGAAACTTTGAACCCTTGAACCTTTGAACCTTTGAACCTTTGAACCTTTGAAAACTTGAACCATTGAAACCTTGAACCTTTGAACCTTTCAACCTGTGAACCTTTTAACCTATCAATCTTTCAACCCTTCAACCTTTGAACCCTTGAAACTGTGAAACTTTGAACCTTTGAAAATTTGAACCTTTGAACCTTTGAACCTTTGAACCTTTGAACCTTTGAACCTTTGAACCTTTGAACCTTTCAACCTTTCAACCTGTGAACCTTTTAACCTATCAACCTTTCAACCCTTCAACCTTTGAACCCTTGAAACTGTGAACCTTTGAACCTTTGAAAATTTGAACCTTTGAACCTTTGAACCTTTGAACCTTTGAACCTTTGAACCTTTGAACCTTTGAACCTTTGAACCTTTGAACCTTTGAACCTTTGAACCTTTGAAGCTTTGAACCTTTGAACCTTTGAACCTTTGAAACTTTGAACCTTTGAACCTTTGAACCTTTGAACCATTGAACCTTTGAACCGTTTTAAATTTGAACCTTTGAACCTTTGAACCTTTGAACCCTTGAACCTTTGCACCCTTGAACCTTTGAACCTTTGAACCCTTGAACCTTTGATAATTTGAACCTTTGAACCTTTGAACCTTTGAACCTTTGAACCTTTGGACCTTTGAACCTTTGAACCCTTGAACCTTTGATAATTTGAACCTTTGAACCTTTAAAAATTTGAACCTTTGAACCTTTGAACCCTTGAACCTTTGAACCTTTGAAAATTTTAACCTTTGAACCTTTGAACCTTTGAACCTTTGAACCTTTGAACCTTTGAACCTTTGAACCTTTGAACCTTTGAACCTTTGGACCTTTGAACCTTTGAACCCTTGAACCTTTGATAATTTGAACCTTTGAACCTTTAAAAATTTGAACCTTTGAACCTTTGAACCCTTGAACCTTTGAACCTTTGAAAATTTTAACCTTTGAACCTTTGAACCTTTGAACCTTTGAACCTTTGAACCTTTGAACCTTTGAACCTTTGAACCTTTGGACCTTTGAACCTTTGAACCCTTGAACCTTTGATAATTTGAACCTTTGAACCTTTAAAAATTTGAACCTTTGAACCTTTGAACCATTGAACCTTTGAACCGTTTTAAATTTGAACCTTTGAACCTTTGAACCCTTGAAAATTTTAACCTTTGAACTTTTGAACCCTTGAACATTTTATAATTTGAACCTTTGAACCTTTGAACCTTTGAGCCTTTGAACCTTTGAACCTTTGAACCTTTGAACGTTTGAACCTTTGAAAATTTTAACCTTTGAACTTTTGAACCCTTGAACCTTTTATAATTTGAACCTTTGAACCTTTGAACCTTTGAGCCTTTGAACCTTTGAACCTTTGAACCTTTGAACGTTTGAACCTTTGAACCCTTGAACCTTTGAACGTTTGAAAATATGAACCTTTGAACCCTTGAACCTTTGAACCCTTGAACCTTTGAACGTTTGAAAATTTGAACCTTAGAACCTTTAAAAATTTGAACCTTTGAGCCTTTGCACCCTTGAACCTTTGAACCTTTGAACCTTTGAACCTTTGAGCCTTTGAACCTTTGAGCCTCTGAACGTTCAAACCTTGAACCCTTGAACCTTTGAACCTTTGAACCTTTGAACCTATGAACCTTTGAACCTTTGAACCTTTGAACCCTTGAACCTTTGAAAATTTTAACCTTTGAACCTTTGAACCTTTGAACCTTTGAACCTTTGAACCTTTGAACCTTTGAACCTTTGAACCTTTGAACCTTTGAACCTTTGAACCTTTGAACCTTTGAACCTTTGAACCTTTGAACCTTTGAACCTTTGAACCTTTGAACCTTTGAACCTTTGAACCTTTGAACCTTTGAACCTTTGAACCTTTGAACCTTTGAACCTTTGAACCTTTGAAAATTTGAACCTTTGAACCTTTGAACCTTTGAACCTTTGAACCTTTGAACCTTTGAACCTTTGAACCTTTGAACCTTTGAACCTTTGAACCTTTGAACCTTTGAACCTTTGAACCTTTGAACCTTTGAACCTTTGAACCTTTGAAAATTTGAACCTTTGAACCCTTAACACTTTGAACCTTTAAACCTTTGAACCTTTGAACCTTTGAACCTTTGAACCTTTGAACCTTTGAACCTTTGAACCTTTGAACCTTTGAAAATTTAAACCTTTGAACCTTTAAACCTTTGAACCTTTGAACCTTTGAACCTTTGAAAATTTGAACCTTTGAACCCTTAACACTTTGAACCTTTAAACCTTTGAACCTTTGAACCTTTGAACCTTTGAACCTTTGAACCTTTAAACCTTTGAACCCTTGAACCCTCGAACCTGTGAACCTTTGAACCTTTGAACCTTTGAACCTTTGAACCTTTGGAACCTTTGAACCTTTGAACCCTTGAACCTTTGATCCTTTGAACCTTTGAACCCTTGAAAATTTGAACCTTTAAACCTTTGAACCTTTGAACCTTTGAAAATTTGAGCCTTTGAGCCTTTGAACCTTTGAACCTTTGAACCTTTGAACCCTTGAAACTTTGAACCTTTGAAAATTTGAACCTTTGAACCTTTGAACCTTTGAACCTTTGAACCTTTGAATCTTTGAACCTTTGAACCTTTGAACCTTTGAACCTTTGAACCTTTGAACCTTTGAACCTTTAAACCTTTGAACCCTTGAAACTTTGATCCTTTGAAAATTTGAACCTTTGAACCTTTGAACGCTTGAACCTTTGAACCTTTGAAAATTTGAACCTTTGAACCTTTGAACCTTTGAACCTTTGAACCTTTGAACCTTTGAACCTTTGAACCTTTGAACCTTTGAACCTTTGAACCTTTGAACCTTTGAACCTTTGAACCTTTCAACCGTTGAAACTTTGAACCTTTGAACCTTTGAAAATTTGAACCTTTGAACCTTTGAACCTTTGAACCTTTGAACCCTTGAACCATTTATAATTTGAACCTTTGAACCTTTAAAAATTTGAACCTTTGAAACTTTGAACCCTTGAACCTTTGAACCTTTGAACCTTTGAAAACTTGAACCTTTGAAACCTTGAACCTTTGAACCTTTGAACCTTTAAACCTTTGAACCTTTGAACCTTTCAACCTTTCAACCTGTGAACCTTTTAACCTATCAACCTTTCAACCCTTCAACCTTTGAACCCTTGAAACTGTGAACCTTTGAACCTTTGAAAATTTGAACCTTTGAACCTTTGAAAATTTTAACCTTTGAACCTTTTAACCTTTGAACCTTTGAACCTTTGAACCTTTGAACCTTTGAACCTTTGAACATTTGAACCTTTGAACCTTTGAACCTTTGAACCTTTGAACCTTTGAACCTTTGAACCTTTGAACCTTTGAACCTTTGAACCTTTGAACCTTTGAACCTTTGAACCTTTGAACCTTTGAACCTTTGAACCTTTGGACCTTTGAACCTTTGAACCCTTGAACCTTTGATAATTTGAACATTTGAACCTTTAAAAATTTGAACCTTTGAACCTTTGAACCATTGAACCTTTGAACCGTTTTAAATTTGAACCTTTGAACCTTTGAACCTTTGAACCTTTGAACTTTTCAACCTTTCAACCTGTGAACCTTTTAACCTATCAACCTTTCAACCCTTCAACCTTTGAACCCTTGAAACTGTGAACCTTTGAACCTTTGAAAATTTGAACCTTTGAACCTTTGAACCTTTGAACCTTTGAACCTTTGAACCTTTGAACCTTTGAACCTTTGAACCTTTGAAACTTTGAACCTTTGAACCTTTGAACCTTTGAACCATTGAACCTTTGAACCGTTTTAAATTTGAACCTTTGAACCTTTGAACCTTTGAACCCTTGAACCTTTGCACCCTTGAACCTTTGAACCTTTGAAAATTTTAACCTTTGAACCTTTGAACCTTTGAACCTTTGAACCTTTGAACCTTTGAACCTTTGAACCTTTGAACCTTTGGACCTTTGAACCTTTGAACCCTTGAACCTTTGATAATTTGAACCTTTGAACCTTTAAAAATTTGAACCTTTGAACCTTTGAACCATTGAACCTTTGAACCGTTTTAAATTTGAACCTTTGAACCTTTGAACCCTTGAACCTTTGCACCCTTGAACCTTTGAACCTTTGAAAATTTTAACCTTTGAACTTTTGAACCCTTGAACCTTTTATAATTTGAACCTTTGAACCTTTGAGCCTTTGAACCTTTGAACCTTTGAACCTTTGAACGTTTGAACCTTTGAACCCTTGAACCTTTGAACGTTTGAAAATATGAACCTTTGAACCCTTGAACCTTTGAACCCTTGAACCTTTGAACGTTTGAAAATTTGAACCTTAGAACCTTTAAAAATTTTAACCTTTGAACCTTTGCACCCTTGAACCTTTGAACCTTTGAACCTTTGAGCCTTTGAAAATTTGAGCCTCTGAACGTTCAAACCTTGAACCCTTGAACCTTTGAACCTTTGAACCTTTGAACCTATGAACCTTTGAACCTTTGAACCTTTGAACCCTTGAACCTTTGAAAATTTGAACCTTTGAACCTTTGAACCTTTGAACCTTTGAACCTTTGAACCTTTGAACCTTTGAACCTTTGAACCTTTGAACCTTTGAACCTTTGAACCTTTGAACCTTTGAACCTTTGAACCTTTGAACCTTTGAACCTTTGAACCTTTGAACCTTTGAACCTTTGAACCTTTGAACCTTTGAACCTTTGAACCTTTGAAAATTTGAACCTTTGAACCTTTGAACCTTTGAACCTTTGAACCTTTGAACCTTTGAACCTTTGAACCTTTGAACCTTTGAACCTTTGAACCTTTGAACCTTTGAACCTTTGAACCTTTGAACCTTTGAACCTTTAAACCTTTGAACCTTTGAACCTTTGAACCTTTGAACCTTTGAACCTTTGAACCTTTAAACCTTTGAACCTTTGAACCTTTGAACCTTTGAACCTTTGAACCTTTGAACCTTTGAACCTTTGAAAATTTAAACCTTTGAACCTTTAAACCTTTGAACCTTTGAACCTTTGAACCTTTGAAAATTTGAACCTTTGAACCCTTAACACTTTGAACCTTTAAACCTTTGAACCTTTGAACCTTTGAACCTTTGAACCTTTGGAACCTTTGAACCTTTGAACCCTTGAACCTTTGATCCTTTGAACCTTTGAACCCTTGAAAATTTGAACCTTTGAACCTTTGAACCTTTGAACCCTTGAACCTTTGAACCTTTGAAAATTTGAACCTTTGAACCTTTGAACCTTTGAACCTTTGAACCCTTGAAACTTTGAACCTTTGAAAATTTGAACCTTTGAACCTTTGAACCTTTGAACCTTTGAACCTTTGAACCTTTGAACCTTTGAACCTTTGAACCTTTAAACCTTTGAACCCTTGAAACTTTGATCCTTTGAAAATTTGAACCTTTGAACCTTTGAACCTTTGAACCTTTGAACGCTTGAACCTTTGAACCTTTGAAAATTTGAACCTTTGAACCTTTGAACCTTTGAACCTTTCAACCCTTGAAACTTTGAACCTTTGAACCTTTGAAAATTTGAACCTTTGAACCTTTGAACCTTTGAACCCTTGAACCATTTATAATTTGAACCTTTGAACCTTTAAAAATTTGAACCTTTGAAACTTTGAACCCTTGAACCT
This sequence comes from Cheilosia impressa, assembly GCA_948293265.1. Lineage (NCBI taxonomy): Eukaryota > Metazoa > Arthropoda > Insecta > Diptera > Syrphidae > Cheilosia > Cheilosia impressa. Next base: position 16,000,653 of record OX411880.1, read on the forward strand.
TTGAACCTTTGAACCTTTGAAAACTTGAACCTTTGAAACCTTGAACCTTTGAACCTTTGAACCTTTTAACCTTTGAACCTTTGAACCTTTGAACCTTTCAACCTTTCAACCTGTGAACCTTTTAACCTATCAACCTTTCAACCCTTCAACCTTTGAACCCTTGAAACTGTGAACCTTTGAACCTTTGAAAATTTGAACCTTTGAACCTTTGAACCTTTGAACCTTTGAACCTTTGAACCTTTGAACCTTTGAACCTTTGAACCTTTGAAACTTTGAACCTTTGAACCTTTGAACCTTTGAACCATTGAACCTTTGAACCGTTTTAAATTTGAACCTTTGAACCTTTGAACCTTTGAACCCTTGAACCTTTGCACCCTTGAACCTTTGAACCTTTGAAAATTTTAACCTTTGAACCTTTGAACCTTTGAACCTTTGAACCTTTGAACCTTTGAACCTTTGAACCTTTGAACCTTTGAACCTTTGGACCTTTGAACCTTTGAACCCTTGAACCTTTGATAATTTGAACCTTTGAACCTTTAAAAATTTGAACCTTTGAACCTTTGAACCATTGAACCTTTGAACCGTTTTAAATTTGAACCTTTGAACCTTTGAACCCTTGAACCTTTGCACCCTTGAACCTTTGAACCTTTGAAAATTTTAACCTTTGAACTTTTGAACCCTTGAACCTTTTATAATTTGAACCTTTGAACCTTTGAGCCTTTGAACCTTTGAACCTTTGAACCTTTGAACGTTTGAACCTTTGAACCCTTGAACCTTTGAACGTTTGAAAATATGAACCTTTGAACCCTTGAACCTTTGAACCCTTGAACCTTTGAACGTTTGAAAATTTGAACCTTAGAACCTTTAAAAATTTTAACCTTTGAACCTTTGCACCCTTGAACCTTTGAACCTTTGAGCCTTTGAAAATTTGAGCCTCTGAACGTTCAAACCTTGAACCCTTGAACCTTTGAACCTTTGAACCTTTGAACCTATGAACCTTTGAACCTTTGAACCTTTGAACCCTTGAACCTTTGAAAATTTGAACCTTTGAACCTTTGAACCTTTGAACCTTTGAACCTTTGAACCTTTGAACCTTTGAACCTTTGAACCTTTGAACCTTTGAACCTTTGAACCTTTGAACCTTTGAACCTTTGAACCTTTGAACCTTTGAACCTTTGAACCTTTGAACCTTTGAACCTTTGAACCTTTGAACCTTTGAACCTTTGAACCTTTGAACCTTTGAACCTTTGAACCTTTGAAAATTTGAACCTTTGAACCTTTGAACCTTTGAACCTTTGAACCTTTGAACCTTTGAACCTTTGAACCTTTGAACCTTTGAACCTTTGAACCTTTGAACCTTTGAACCTTTGAACCTTTGAACCTTTGAACCTTTGAACCTTTGAACCTTTGAACCTTTGAACCTTTGAACCTTTGAACCTTTAAACCTTTGAACCTTTGAACCTTTGAACCTTTGAACCTTTGAACCTTTGAACCTTTAAACCTTTGAACCTTTGAACCTTTGAACCTTTGAACCTTTGAACCTTTGAACCTTTGAACCTTTGAAAATTTAAACCTTTGAACCTTTAAACCTTTGAACCTTTGAACCTTTGAACCTTTGAAAATTTGAACCTTTGAACCCTTAACACTTTGAACCTTTAAACCTTTGAACCTTTGAACCTTTGAACCTTTGAACCTTTGGAACCTTTGAACCTTTGAACCCTTGAACCTTTGATCCTTTGAACCTTTGAACCCTTGAAAATTTGAACCTTTGAACCTTTGAACCTTTGAACCCTTGAACCTTTGAACCTTTGAAAATTTGAACCTTTGAACCTTTGAACCTTTGAACCTTTGAACCCTTGAAACTTTGAACCTTTGAAAATTTGAACCTTTGAACCTTTGAACCTTTGAACCTTTGAACCTTTGAAAATTTGAACCTTTGAACCTTTAAACCTTTGAACCCTTGAAACTTTGATCCTTTGAAAATTTGAACCTTTGAACCTTTGAACCTTTGAACCTTTGAACGCTTGAACCTTTGAACCTTTGAAAATTTGAACCTTTGAACCTTTGAACCTTTGAACCTTTCAACCCTTGAAACTTTGAACCTTTGAACCTTTGAAAATTTGAACCTTTGAACCTTTGAACCTTTGAACCTTTGAACCCTTGAACCATTTATAATTTGAACCTTTGAACCTTTAAAAATTTGAACCTTTGAAACTTTGAACCCTTGAACCTTTGAACCTTTGAACCTTTGAAAACTTGAACCTTTGAAACCTTGAACCTTTGAACCTTTGAACCTTTAAACCTTTGAACCTTTGAACCTTTGAACCTTTCAACCTTTCAACCTGTGAACCTTTTAACCTATCAACCTTTCAACCCTTCAACCTTTGAACCCTTGAAACTGTGAACCTTTGAACCTTTGAAAATTTGAACCTTTGAACCTTTGAAAATTTGAACCTTTGAACCTTTGAACCTTTGAACCTTTGAACCTTTGAAGCTTTGAACCTTTGAACCTTTGAACCTTTGAACCTTTGAACCTTTGAACCTTTGAACCTTTGAACCTTTGAACCTTTGAAGCTTTGAACCTTTGAACCTTTGAAACTTTGAAACTTTGAACCTTTGAAGCTTTGAACCTTTGAACCTTTGAACCTTTGAAACTTTGAAACTTTGAACCTTTGAACCTTTGAAAATTTTAACCTTTAAACCTTTGAACCTTTGAACCTTTGAACCTTTGAACCTTTGAACCTTTGAACCTTTGAACCTTTGAACCTTTGAATCTTTGAATCTTTGATCCTTTGAACCTTTGAACCCTTGAACCTTTGAACCTTTGAAAATTTGAACCTTTGAACCTTTGAACCTTTGAACCTTTGAACGCTTGAACCTTTGAACCTTTGAACCTTTGAACCTTTGAATCTTTGAACCTTTGAACCTTTGAAACTTTGAACCTTTGAACCTTTGAACCTTTGAACCTTTGAACCTTTGGAACCTTTGAACCTTTGAACTTTTGAACCCTTAAGACTTTGAACCTTTGAACCTTTCAACCTTTCAACCCTTGAACCTTTGAACCTCTGAACCTTTGAACCTTTGAACTTTTGAACCTTTGAACCTTTGGAACCTTTGAACCTTTGAACCTTTGAACTTTTGAACCCTTAAGACTTTGAACCTTTGAACCCTTGAACCTTTGAACCTTTGAAAATTTGAACTTTTGAACCTTGAACCTTTGAACCTTTGAACCTTTGAACCTTTCAACCTTTGGAACCTTTGAACCTTTGAACCTTTGAACTTTTGAACCCTTAAGACTTTGAACCTTTGAACCCTTGAACCTTTGAACCTTTGAAAATTTGAACCTTTGAACCTTGAACCTTTGAACATTTGAACCTTTGAACCTTTCAACCTTTCAACCTGTGAACCTTTCAACCTTTCAACCCTTCAACCTTTGAAAGCTTGAACCCTCGAACCTGTGAAGCTTTGAACCTTTGAACCTTTGGAACCTTTGAACCTTTGGAACCTTTGAACCTTTGAACCCTTGAACCTTTGAACCTTTGAAAATTTGAACCTTTGAACCTTTGAACCTTTGAACCTTTGAACCTTTGGAACCTTTGAACCTTTGGAACCTTTGAACCTTTGAACCCTTGAACCTTTGAACCTTTGAAAATTTGAACCTTTGAACCTTTGAACGTTTGAACCTTTGAACCTTTGAAAATTTGAACCTTCGAACCTTTGAACCTTTGAACCCTTGAAACTTTGAACCTTTGAAAATTTGAACCTTTGAACCTTTGAACCTTTGAACCTTTGAAACTTTGAACCTTTGAACCCTTGAACCTTTTATAATTTGAGCCTTTGAACCTTTGAAACTTTGAACCTTTGAAAATTTGAACCTTTGAACCTTTGAACCTTTGAACCTTTGAAACTTTGAACCTTTGAACCCTTGAACCTTTTATAATTTGAGCCTTTGAACCTTTGAAAATTTGAACCTTTGAACCCTTGAACCTTTGAACCTTTAAACCTTTGAACCTTTGAACCTTTGAACCTTTGAACCTTTGAACCTTTCAACCTTTGAACCTTTCAACCTTTCAACCTGTGAACCTTTCAACCTATCAACCTTTCAACCCTTCAACCTTTGAACCCTTGAACCTTTGAAAATTTGAACCTTTGAACCTTTGAACCTTTGAACCTTTGAAAATTTTAACCTTTGAACCTTTGAACCCTTGAACCTTTTATAATTTGAACCTTTGAACCTTTGAACCTTTGAACCTTTGAACCTTTAAACCTTTGAACCTTTGAATCTTTGAAACTTTAAAAATTTTAACCTTTAAACCTTTGAACCTTTGAACCTTTGAACCTTTGAACCTTTGAACCTTTGAACCTTTGAACCTTTGAACCTTTGAACCCTTGAACCTTTTATAATTTGAACCTTTGAACCTTTGAACCTTTGAACCTTTGAACCTTTGAACCTTTGAAACTTTGAACCTTTGAACCTTTGAACCTTTGAACCTTTGAACCCTTGAACCTTTGAACCTTTGAACCTTTGAACCTTTGAAAATTTTAACCTTTGAACCTTTGAACCCTTGAACCTTTTATAATTTGAACCTTTGAACCCTTGAACCTTTGAACCTTTGAAAATTTGAACTTTGAACCTTTGAACCTTTGAACCTTTGAACCTTTGAGCCTTTGAACCTTTGGAAAATTTGAACCTTTGAACTTTTGAACCCTTAAGACTTTGAACCTTTGAACCTTTCAACCTTTCAACCCTTGAACCTTTGAACCTCTGAACCTTTGAACCTTTGAACCTTTGAACCTTTGAACCTTTGAACCTTTGAACCTTTGAACCTTTGAACCTTTGAACCTTTGAGCCTTTGAACCTTTGAACCTTTGAACCTTTGAACCTTTGAACCTTTTAACCTTTGAACCTTTGAACCCTTGATCCTTTGAACCTTCGAAAATTTGAACCTTTGAACCTTTGAACCTTTGAACCCTTGAACCATTGAACCTTTCCACCCTTGAACCTTTGAACCTCTGAACCCTTGAACCTTTGAACCTTTGAACCTTTGAAAATTTGAACCTTTGAACCTTTGAACCTTTGAACCTTTGAACCTTTGAACCTTTGAACCTTTGAACCTTTGAACCTTTGAACCTTTGAACCTTTGAACCTTTGAACCTTTGAACCTTTGAACCTTTGAACCTTTGAACCTTTGAACCTTTGAACCTTTGAACCTTTGAACCTTTGAACCTTTGAACCTTTGAACCTTTGAACCTTTGAACCTTTGAACCTTGGAACCTTTGAACCTTTGAACCTTTGAACCTTTGAAACTTTGAACCTTTGAACATTTGAACCTTTTATAATTTGAACCTTTGAACCTTTGAACCTTTGAACTTTTGAACCTTCGAACCTTTGAAAATTTGAACCTTTGAACCCTTGAACCTTTGAACCCTTGAACCTTTGAACCCTTGAACCTTTGAACGTTTGAAAATTTGAACCTTTGAACCTTTAAACCTTTGAACCTTTGAACCTTTGAACCTTTGAACCCTTGAACCTTTGAACCTTTGAGCCTTTGAACCTTTGAGCCTTTGAACGTTCAAACCTTGAACCCTTGAACCTTTGAACCTTTAAACCGTTGAACATATGAACCTTTGAACGTTCAAACCTTTGAACCTTTGAACCTTTGAACCTCTGAACCCTTGAAACTTTGAACCTTTGAACCTTAGAACCTTTGAACCTTTGAACCTTTGAACCTTTGAACCTTTGAACCTTTGAACCTTTGAACCTTTGAACCTTTGAACCTTTGAACCTTTGAACCTTTGAACCTTTGAACCTTTGAACCTTTGAACCTTTGAACCTTTGAACCTTTTAACCTTTGAACCTTTGAACCTTTGAACCTTTGAACCTTTGAGCCTTTGAACCTTTGAACCTTTGAACCTTTGAACCTTTGAACCTTTGAACCTTTGAACCTTTGAACCTTTGAACCTTTGAACCTTTGAGCCTTTGAACCTTTGAACCTTTGAACCTTTGAACCTTTGAACCTTTGAACCTTTGAACCCTTGAACCTTTGAACCTTTCCACCCTTGAACCTTTGATCCTCTGAACCCTTGAACCTTTGAACCTTTGAACCTTTGAAAATTTGAACCTTTAAACCTTTGAACCTTTGAACCTTTGAACCTTTGAACCTTTGAACCTTTGAACCTTTGAACCTTTGAACCTTTGAACCTTTGAACCTTTGAACCTTTGAACCTTTGAACCTTTGAACCTTTGAACCTTTGAACCTTTGAACCTTTGAACCTTTGAACCTTTGAACCTTTGAACCTTTGAACCTTTGAACCTTTGAACCTTTGAACCTTTGAACCTTTGAACCTTTGAACCTTTGAACCTTTGAACCTTTGAACCTTTGAACCTTTGAACCTTTGAACCTTTGAACCTTTGAACCTTTGAACCTTTGAACCTTTGAACCTTTGAACCTTTGAACCTTTGAACCTTTGAACCTTTGAACCTTTGAACCTTTGAACCTTTGAACCTTTGAACCTTTGAACCTTTGAACCTTTGAACCTTTGAACCTTTGAACCCTTGATCCTTTGAACCTTCGAAAATTTGAACCTTTGAACCTTTGAACCTTTGAACCCTTGAACCTTTGAACCTTTGAAAATTTGAACCTTTGAACCTTTGAACCTTTGAAAATTTGAACCTTTGAACCTTTGAACCTTTGAACCTTTGAACCTTTGAACCTTTGAACCTTTGAACCTTTGAACCTTTGAACCTTTGAACCTTTGAACCTTTGAACCTTTGAACCTTTGAACCTTTGAACCTTTGAACCTTTGAACCTTTGAACCTTTGAACCTTTGAACCTTTGAACCTTTGAACCTTTGAACCTTTGAACCTTTGAACCTTTGAACCTTTGAACCTTTGAACCTTTGAACCCTTGATCCTTTGAACCTTCGAAAATTTGAACCTTTGAACCTTTGAACCCTTGAACCTTTGAACCTTTGAAAATTTGAACCTTTGAACCTTTGAACCCTTGAACCTTTGAACCTTTGAAAATTTGAACCTTTGAACCTTTGAACCTTTGAACCTTTGGAAATTTGAACCTTTGAACCTTTGAACCTTTGAACCTTTGAACCTTTCCACCCTTGAACCTTTGAACCTCTGAACCCTTGAACCTTTGAACCTTTGAACCTTTGAACCTTTGAAAATTTGAACCTTTGAACCTTTGAACCCTTGAACCTTTGAACCTTTGAAAATTTGAACCTTTGAACCTTTGAACCTTTGAAAATTTGAACCTTTGAACCTTTGAACCTTTGAACCTTTGAACCTTTGAACCTTTGAACCTTTGACCTTTGAACCTTTGAACAATTGATCCTTTGAACCTTTGAAAATTTGAACCTTTGAACCTTTGAACCTTTGAAAATTTGAACCTTTGAACCTTTGAACCTTTGATCCTTTGAACCTTTGAACCCTTGAACCTTTGAACAATTAAACCTTTGAACCTTTGTACCTTTGAACCTTTGAAAATTTGAACCTTTGAACCTTTGAACCTTTGAACCCTTGATCCTTTGAACCTTGGAACCTTTGAACCTTTGAACCTTTGAACCCTTGAACCTTTGAACCTTTGAAAATTTGAACCTTTGAACCTTTGAACCCTTGAACCTTTGAACCTTTGAACCTTTGAACCTTTGAACCTTTGAACCTTTGAACATTTGAACCTTTGAACCTTTGAACCTTTGAAAATTTGAACCTTTGAACCTTTGAACCTTTGAACCTTTGAACCTTTGAACCTTTGCACCCTTGAACCTTTGAACAATTAAACCTTTGAACCTTTGTACCTTTGAACCTTTGAAAATTTGAACCTTTGAACCTTTGAACCCTTGATCCTTTGAACCTTGGAACCTTTGAACCTTTGAACCTTTGAACCCTTGAACCTTTTCAAGGTTCTTCAACTTCAATGCTATAGCTTATAAGTTTATTAATTCCAGTCCGGATGGAGGGAGACGGAAAGGAGGGTATAAACTATACTGCCCTTAATATCAAATCGTCGAACTGCAAGAGCTCAACGAGGAAGGAAACTTTGGATCATAAGAGGCGATATGCGTGCTATCAAAACCTGTGCAAGGATACGGTGGTACCATAGGAAAAAAGTAAGTTTGACAATAAATTTGGTAAACATTTATTGAAATAACAAAATTGTTCTATTTATTTACAGAAGTTACTTTTGACAACTTCATCAATTACCCTTCACTTTCGTGCTTCCCTTCGAACTCGCGATAAATTTGGAAACAAGCTTGATTACCAAATAAATCAGCAGCAGGGGCACCGCCAAAAGTATACCGAACGCATCTATATTATGATATTGTATAAAGCTGAGCTCCTGGCTAGCGCAATAAAGGTGCTTTGCACCCTTGTGCCTGGCAATATACTCCACCCAATATATAGCCAACTCCAAAGGTTTGACTGGCTGATCATGGAACCGTTTCGACGTTTCCCTTATCAGCTGTGTATACTTTGGATTCGCCAACATCTCTGTGATCGCTGCCCTAAAGGTGTCCTCACTTAAAAGATTATAGTCGACTGTAAGGCCAAAGCCATTGGCTTCAGCTTGAGCCATATTTAAGAACTGATCTCCGAGAATTGGTATCCCCAGAAAGGGCTTGCCGTGATAAATCGACTCCGTTGTGCTCAGCAGTCCGCCGTGCGTAATGAACAGCTTGACATTCGGATGTGCCAGGATATCATCTTGGGGGAACCAGTCACTGACAAAAATATTGTCACTTTTTCCAGGCAGATTGACATCTTCAAATTTCCACATGACTCGTTGTTTCAGCGATTTGAATGTCCTAAGGATCGCATCACGTTTTTCGGCCGGCAAATTGCTACTCCTTATATTCGACCCTAAGGAGAAGTAAATAACGCCATCTTTTGCGTCGTCCATGAAAGTTTGCATTTCGATGGGGAGTGGTTTCCTCTTGCGGTTAATATGCAACCCGCCGACTTCGACCATGTTCGGTAGATACGGCCGCGGATAGCTCAGTGAGACATGTTGATTTAATAAGACCAGAGACGTACCCTTTCTTAGCTCTTGCAGGCTCTTTTTTGCACCGGGAAAGTGCAGCGTGAACAACTCCTCCTGTCGCGGAAGATAAAAATGGTTGAATAAAATTATGTCAAGAGAAGTGGCAACTATATTGCTTATTCTTTCGAACAGGTTCATGCGATGTGTCAGGTCGGTGAACGGATGAGGGACATATGACAGAGGCGAAGGTGTGCCGACTAGGTCTGTATTCCATGACAGAGCTCCAAACAAGCCGGTGACTATCAGAGGGGCGTCGAAAACTTCACTCAGGCCAAATAGTCCTTCACTGACAAACAAGTCCATGACAATGACATCAAACTTTTTCTTAGACGCTATTAACCTCTTGACGGCTGGCTCGCTGAGAGTGGCATTGGTCGTTACAATTCCCATGTAGAAGATTTGTAGCAACGACTCAATTATTGTTATGTCTCGCATCTTTAGAAAGTCACCAAAGACAGCTAAAAAGAAAGTGCAAGTACATGTTATCATAAGGTAAAGATAAAACATAAGGTTGGAGATCGTAGTAGGAAGCAAATGGTCCAACTATGTCAGGTAGTTAGGATTAATGAACACAACTTTTGGCTATCGAAGAGGCGAACTTTGAATAAAATGTTGTTCCAATCGACCAAGATGTTTTAAAGCTAGAGTCTAAGGTATACCTGAGATGTTCCTCTATCCTCGTATCAGCTGATCTCAAACATGCTTTCTATTGTTGGCATTTTACGTTGCAATTGTGAAAACCTATTTCAAATTAGTGCAGTAGTTTTTAAAATCTTTTCCGGTCAAACACCCTACAGCCGGAAAAAGAGTAACAGTTCTATTACAGTAAGGATTCCATAAATAATAACTTCAGATAGGCCAGCAAAATTTTACCTCATGCAAAAGTCATCACAAATTTTTCAGTGAGAACTAAAATTATCGTTTCATTACTTAGTTTTTAATTAACTTTTGAGAAACGTAATAGATTTTGTCCTATATTATTAATCGGTTTAATTTTTATTCTCGTATACATATTAGCATTTCGATTTAACATAAATGGATAATAGGCTATAGACTGTGGATAGTGCTTCGCTATTATACCTTGGAGTCTATAATTTTGGTTCAAGAAAAGTTAAGGAGGCTTTGCTTTGAGAAGTTTGAATATTGTTATCTGTGAGGCTGATTGACTAGTTTCCCGAACGCGGACAGATGAGAAGGCCTTACACAGGAAAAAGAAAAAGATATCTGCTGTCATACACAACAATCCTAGTGCCTCGACTCGGAACTTATCTTCGCAAATGCAAAAAACCGACCTAGTGCGAGTGTCACTCGGGCACCGAAGGTTCCGTATTTGAAAATTGCAAAAATTCTTTTCTTTTGTAAAAGAAGTTGGGCAGCATCGAAAGCCTTTGTGCGGGACTTTAATGCACTAAAATTACCTCTGCCTACATTCCCATTTTCCGGCGGAAAACAAAAAAGGCAGTTCATTCCTTTTTTTACCTGGAACCACATGGGATCATGATAACTAAACAAGCAAATACAAAATTTGTGGAGTTTTCATTAACAGCCAACGAATAATAAAATGAAATATATAACTCAGAAGTCAGAAGGTCAGAATCATTTCCACATTTCTCATGGCAACGTAGCTCAACTCCCAGTTAAAAACAGATCCATAGCCATACATTGCAGATGGGATAAACTCCAGACATACTACCTTAATGCAGAGTTGCCATTTTTAAATCGGCCTTCCAGTCAGATTTGACTAAAAAAAAACAGTCAAAAAACTAAAATCCAGTCAATAAAACAGTCAACGAAATGCAATCAAAAATCGAACTTTTTTTGTAACTTCAGATGATATATTAAAGTTGAAGCAGCATTTGTAAGTTAACAAAGGCAAGAAGACACTTGCATTGTATTAGTGGGATAATTTTTCCAAGCTCAGAGCAAAAAAATTAATTTAAAAACAGTCATACAAAAATCATTTCCAGTAAAAAAAAAGCCAGCTGGATTGTAAAAATCTTCCAGCTAAATGTTTATCATATGAATCCAGTTAGATCTGACTGGAAAGCAGTCAAAATGGCAACGCTGGACTCTCATGTGTGCATGAGGAAGAGTATTCATTAGAAAAGTTCCAATGGAAAACGATTAGAGAATACGATTTAATGAATGGAGAAATGGGAAATGGAGATGACCGAATGCACAGTTGTCTGTGACTGTGGTGTCGGTGTGTAAATGAGTATGAGTAGAGTTCAGTACTCATTGAAAATTCCAATTGGAATCGATTAACAGCAATAACGATTGAAAAATGGGTAAAAGGGGCGTAGTTTATATAGTGATTAACAGTTTTTTGTATATTATCTTCCAAAATATAACCTTTTCCGAAAAACAGTCTTCGGTACATATATAGTGTTATATCCATTTTTTGTAAATCAAGAAATAAACAGCTTTTTGTGCGAATGAAAATATTTTTTTCACCAAATTAATAATGACTTTGAAACCAGTATCGCTACCATTATTTGTTTTTGCTGTTTAACTAGGGGTTATACCGGGTATTGTGTGCAATTTTCAGGTGGCTTTATATCTGCGTTCAAATGTAAAAACATTTTAAGTCGCCTTTCAAAATGGAAACATCAGTTATGATTCAATGAAATGGGAACACTGAAAATCCGGAAGAAAAACACGATCAAGACCTTAATGGATTGCGATTCCCTATGTACTAATATTTACTCATAAGCAGGTAATGTGCAATAGCGGCTTAACCAGTCATCAAGTGCTTAAAAGATGCACATACGAGTATATAAACAAATGTTCACATTCGTATAATTAGCTGCAAGCATTAATTGCTCATCTTGTAACACAAATTGCTTAATATCTCAATCAAGTTCACTAGCATTTGGTCTCAAACTGATTGATGTGCACCGGGCAACACAACATGAAATGTCATAAGCATTCGAATAAAGAACCCAGGAAAATTTATACAAAACTTATGAAATCAGTTAAGGCATTGTTTACATAACGTGTGTGCAAGTTCTACAAATTTTGTTTACAAACCTCAATCACTGAAACAACACATCACCAATCAGTGCTTAGAATAGCACTTCATGATGACTAAAACTGACATTAGTATAAACTACTAATTATTTCCGGAAGGCTGTTCATTAATCAAGTTGTGCTATTTGTAATGTACCCACCGTGCACGGCTCGTTCGGCTGCTGGCACTTCAATAGCTGTGTAATTTTTATCTCTCATCGGATATGGTGAAATCACTGTGACATCGTGACCTTTCGCCGCTAGGCCGCTCATCAACGCATCACCGATAATAAAGTGCGACTTGGATACAGTTGGGAAGACGCCAAGAATTTTGTAGCCATCCGCATTGTTAGATATGGCAGCGAAGACCACCAGAAATAGGTAAATCAAGTTGACGCCACGCATTCTGAAAGATAAAGCACACTCCTTAGGAATAGACACTCTTAACTTTGACGAACTGATGGTGACCGATTCGGAATGAGAACTGAACTTCTGGGGGGTGAGCTTTTCGAACCGAACGTGTTTGCAGTTGTAGTTGTATCGACAGATTGTCGACATTATAAACTATTAACTAAGTGTAAATAAATACCCCTTCAGCTTTGGCCAAGAAAGAGTAATTGACTAGTTACAAGCCGTATTTGATTTTGAATTTATATACACATGCATATTTGAAACAAAAGAAACAGCACACACTTGACGCGCAGGGTAGTTGGGGTGGGTTTCCATAGTGTTAACGAGCGAGGTGGCTGAGTTGGGCAAAAGGAAAGTTTTCCTCAGGCCCAGGTAAACATTTTTCATAATTTTTTTTAAAGGCATAAGACCATACGAATACTTTCCGATTTTCAAGTGATGCAGCCAAACACTATGCGGAAAAATACAGTTGAAAACACCTCCAAATCAGTTATCGAAAAAGTATTTTATAGAAAATACGTAAAACAAATATACGAAATAATTGAAGGGCAATGAATGTTCGGGCGCAGTGATTTAGTTTTAGTGTGTTGGATTATTAAGCGAGGGGTCTCAGGTTCGATCCCCGGAAAAAAACTACATCTCAAGGTGTTTTTCACTGCGCTTCACCTCTCGCGAACTTATGACAAACATTTGAGAGCATAAAGCTTTGTTCACGATTTGCCAGGTCTAGAAAAGAAAAAAATTGTAACAAATGTGCCAACCGTGTGAACTCGCAATTTTGTCTACCAATATTTGCAGAAAAGCCATTGTCAGATAATTGCAAGATCGCCATCTGACAAAGAAATTGTTGGGAATTTGTCGGATGCAACGGGTCGGGTGCACCTCATCTCCAGACAACTCATCCCCAGCCAAATTTCACACCTAACGTCATCTACATCTCAACTCCACAACTAAAATTCAATAATCGCATTACTCACCTTTAGTGGATAGTGTTTACCCTCAAACAAGTATTATGTTGAGTGTAAGGTTAAAGTTTCTCTAAAGTCTAGCGGAATTCGGATATAATCTAGAAAGGAGGTGATACACTGAGGGAAAAAACACGACCCAAATTTTAGTACTTTTAAGATTAACTATAGAAAACACACATTATTAGTTAGTTCTTAAAATTTAAACTCATTTTTCTTACTTCAATCAAAAACATTTTAATTTAAAAACGTGAGAAGTTAAAGTAACGCAGCGATTCTAACTCTAATAACATATAGGTTCAGAGTAAGAAAAAAAGTGTTACAAGCATATCAACTTTTCGTCATATAGGGCATACTTGATTTAAGGGTTTTTTGAGTAAATATTTTTACTCGGTTTTGTAAGCTATTACAGTTTGTACACGCTCAATTTAAGAATGCGTGGAGTAAAAAAATCTTTTGAAGTACGTACGTATTCACATTTAGAAAACGTGGATTCATTATAAGATATTAATTTCTTGCCCCTAAATTACAGTAGTTATAGACGTTCTCTACGCATTGTCTTATGAACAGATGCAGGGTATACATGATTTTGTTTACTCGATTTCTTCTCACAATTAAAACCACGCTATTATGTTATGAATGTTAAGAGTAAAAGTAATATTTTGTACTATCAAATTTACTCTGTTTGAGTGTAAACTTACAGTGTGTTGAATTAATTCAAGTATGCAGTTTTAGCGATTAAGGATGGAACTTGTTGATAGTTAAACTGTCATTGCCTTCGATCTCTTCAGCTCATTCTGTCTTTGTTAAAAAAGTGTTTGCGTCGCGTCGTGTTCGTCCCAGTCCCAATTGATTATAATAATTTTTTTTGTGATTGGATATAAAATACCTATATGTACTTGTGGATTGTGATATAAATAAGAATGAAGAAGATAGATAATGAACTACTTTTGAATCTTGTAAAACAGTTCGATATTTTAGGTATACATATAAACATTTTTTTTTGGGTAAGTACTTTTATAATTGACCTGCAGTACTAGTTTGCAATTAACATATATTTGTTTTGACTTTAGCTGGAAATATCACACATAAAAGTCTTCCGTATCTTTCCAAAACGATCATTCTATTGGTTATTATGCATGTATGATTGTTGGCTGAATTTCGGCCAAAGTTATTTATGTGGAGAAGTGAGTAAGTACGTAATTTTCTGGAATAAACAAAATATTTTTTCATGTTGTTCCTGTTTAGCACAATAACGACGATGAAACAATTTAAGCAAGCTCAAAGAATAGATCTTGGCTTAATACGGAAACTAAAGAGAAAGGACATAGTTCAACCAGCCAATTGACACCAACCATTGCTTCTTGTTGCTTAGTAAGAGAAATCCTTTATTCAATAAAATTTTCTTTGAATATTTCGATTACTTAAAAAAAATGTTTTCCTTTCTAAGGATCTAAACAATTTATAAAAGCGTTCTTATGCGAATGTTTTATGTTTCTGTTTTTTTTTATTATTTTCTCAATGAATATTAAATGAATAAAAAATAAAATTGTTTGTGAAATACATGTCTTATTTTTTTTTTAATTTACATAGCAGGTCCATTTATGAAAGGATTAAGAACGTGCTTTTTAATAACGCTCCATAATAGCAACAAAATTGCATAGCATCGATTGTTTTTAATTAAACCAAGAAAGAGCATTCTAAAATCAATAGAAGGCGGTCAGAATAATAATTGAAATCGTTATCAAATTAAGAATGCCGAGTAAATTTAAACAAAAATGATTATACTTAAATTAAGTACGTATCGTTTTTAATTCAATAAAACTGCGCTTTAAAAATAAGAAAATTCGGTATCAATTTAAGGACGTGTAGTTGCTTGAAAAGTTCTTAAATTAAACATGCGAATTCTATAAGTAAGAATACCGTTTTACCAGTTTCAAACCGAAGTGGTTGATTTAAGCACAGATCGGATAGCGATGAATATGACTCGAAAATTGATTAATTTAAGCGTGTTTTTGCTTATTATCACTCAATTTTTCTCTCGGTGTAAATACTAAATAGCCGTGTGACTGAAAGGGACGGCATTACCGGACACGCAAAAAAACGTGACACGTTTAAGTAAAAAATTCGCGCGACCCCACTAATCTGTCAAAAACAAGAGCACAAAGTAATAGATTTCTGTGTTTTGTGTCGTAATTTATCAAAACTCGTACCTTTTTACACAAAACTCGTTAAGTAAAGTTACAGCGGAAAAATATTTATAAATAACAACTTTGGGAAAGCCATGCTTAAATTTTTACGCGATGTTTATAACTAAACAACATTGTAGAGGCTAACTTGCTGCTCAAGTCTTGCTATAAAACCAATCATTAACGTAAACTGCCCCTCAGACCACATTAGGTACATTTTGTAATAATCTAGTATGTGCTTTCGATTTTCCTGGCATTTTTGTCAACCGAAATTCAACTTTTTTTTTTTTTCACCGCCCATCATTGCAAACAGCCAGACCAAAAAAAATAAATTAATAGAGAAATATTATACAGAATATCCAATTAAGTTTTCGTTTTTATTTCGGGAAGATCCTTTGTCGCCACTCACCAAATTTTCCGTGCTCTGCAGAGATCGACAGTGCACCTCTTTTATCTATAATATAGAATGAAACGACGGACATTACAAAAAAGTCGCAATTATTTTTAGTTTTTCGGAATGTTAATGGAAAAGGTGTTGGTAAAGCGAGGTTTTATCGGTTTTTCGATGTAAGTGATGATAGAACTGCAAGTGCATTTGATAAAATGTAGGGTGAAAAACTTAAGCCTAAACAATGGTGCAGCCGTTATGTCCGGAGAGTTAAATGGAACACAAGCACGGTTAACAATTGAGTTTCCGCTCGCCATTTTCATACATTGCAGAGCACATATCTTGAACCTTGTTTTATTGCAAGCAGTAAACTTTCTGCGTGAAGTGAACATTTTTTTTAGTTTGTCCGGTTTTTCGGTTTTTTCCTCCAATATAGTAAAAGAAAATTTTGTTGGACCAAAAAGTAAAAAGAGGATTTCCCACCAACAAGATGGAATTATTATTATTCATCCAGCCTTGTGAATGTTGATAATACACATTTACCAAATTCGGATACTTGGGGCGCAGACGCAATCCAATCGAGAGGTTTTCTTCACTTTTTAACCACTTTTAATACAGTTTTTGTGCTCTAAACTTTAAATTATGTTTTTACTCGCACAGATATATTGTTTAGTATTGTGCAAAAAAAATTGTTCGACAAAAAATTCTGCTGTGAACAAATCGAACTTGTTCAGCTACGAATTACAAATTTACGAACGCAGTTTCAAACGGCCTTACTAATAATCGAACACTAATGTCGACGATTAGCTGGTTGCCAACTTTAGTAAAAATGTACAGCATTAGTGAAACGGTACCAATAAACAATTAGACCTCCACATTTGTTAGTGCGACAACTTTCTTAGAAACTATTACATTTTTTGTAATCGCAGAATTCAAATTTCATAATTTGTTTTCCTGAAAATCATGGTCAATGGTTTATTTCACAACGAGGATTTTATTCTAAAAAAAGGAATATATAAATTGGAAATTAATTTGCCCAACACATTTCTTTTAAAGGATTTTTGAAGCTTATTACAAGCAAAAAACAAAACAGAAAATAGGAAATGCACAAAATATCCGCTGATCTGTCAAATATCGTATGCAAATCAGTAATGCCCTATTGTTCGATCGGACACAATTTTCGGTACTTTTCATAGTACGCTTTCCTTTGTTTTCCAATACTTCACGATTGATTTATGAGTGAATTTGTGTCGTATATTTTGAATTATTCAATGAACGGAACAGAGTTTATTAGAATGCTTTGATTTATTCGTTGGCTGATAATGCAAATCAAAAGTTATTAGTAGTCTAAAGATCATATTTAGATCGTTAGCAAGCGAATGTTTTCGAAAGAATTATTAACCTGCTTATTCATTTCCGTTTGCAAAACAGTACTTGCAAACTTATATGGAGGTGTGAAATAAATACAATTTGATCTTTTAAAAATTGCATAGCTTTATTACTTAATTCGGAAAAAAAATTTAAACCTTTGTACATTCTTCTACATAAACTGTCATGTTTTCTCCTAGATGAATTCGCACCAAGTAATACAGAACTTTGTATATCTTAAATTCGCACATACTACCTGATATTCCTCCAGCAGTTCCCAAATTTATTATTTCGCGTGGATTTGGATGAATGCTGACAATTCTTCTATCTATATTTTCCGCGAAGTCAACCTTTTCACAACAACCATTTCCACACCAATATTTAAGATCTTCATCCAAAATCTACCTGCGCCTAAGGTACCTACTGAGAATTGTTAAAAAAAAAGTATTCAGGTATGAGCTGTCCAATATTAAATGAACAGATATTTTATTCTCTTAGCGACTACTCTCAAGAAATTCTTGGAAAGATCCCAAACTTATATCAAATTTATTTTTTACTCAGCATGCATTCGTTACAAACTAAAATGAAAATCAAACATAAAGCAAGCACTAGCGGTTAAACAAGATAAAGCAGAGAAAAGCACTAACCCTTTCTTTTAATCAAAATATTCGAAGTACATATTTTAACCCAAATATTAATAAACGCTGCGTAAAAGTTATCAACTCGTTATTCAGCAGTTATGTTAAAAAATCTGTATGCTAAATATTGTAATACGGGGGGTAAGTGTTTAGAAATAAAACAAAAATGCATTATTTTTCAATTTTGTCCATTCATTTGTACAAATTTGTGTTTGCTAGACTTAAAAACCACTCCATTCCAACGAATAAAATCAGAAAACATTTACATTTACTAAAATTAGTTTATAATTATAAACGTTCAGGCTGAACAACAGCGTATGTAAATTTGCTCCTATTACGAAATTCCATACGATCATTTAGGATAGTTGGGCAACACTCCTCTTCAAAATGACATTTCGGGAGGATTTATTTAGCTAATGCCCGAGATAAACATGTGTTTCTGAACATTAACATTTAACCCTACAGTTAGCGATATTCTGGCAACTATTTTTGTTTATTGGTAAAGGGATTTTGGAAAGTGTGGGGTCTTTGCATAAACTGCCAGACTAAAGTTGATTATTGGTAAGGCCGAAAGTCTTTTTAAAGCTGCCAAAGTTGTATCAAGTCCAAAACGAGGCGAAAGTTTTGAGTATTTTAACGGGAGATAGGCTTATTTTTAAACTATCAACAATTTATCCTAACAAATGGATACAAGGTTCAATTCTTTGTAACAATTAAAATTTTTGGCCTTGCTTTCAATCAAAACAAATTTCCGAGTACGAAAAACAATTTCCAACAGAAGCATTTGAATGTCTAAAATCTTCATGTCACATTTTTTGATTTTATAAAGCTAAGAAATGAGCTTAATATATTTTTTAAGTTTTCAATGTTCGGAAATGTTTCCATTAAGGGTATACCGAATATACTGGATAGTTTAGAATTGAAAGACACTTTTTCGGACATTGTTCAATTAAGCTCGCTCCCAATAACGAGTTGCTCTGTCGAACGTTCGTTTTCTGCTCTCAAGTGTATAATCTTATCTTAGATCGCAATAAAAACTAAAAATGTGTTCTGCGATGAGGTGTTGCAAGTTTTTAAATCTCGTCATCAAATCTCGTCGAAATGATTTCTTGTACAAATAAATTTCAGTGTAAACGCACCCTTAAACCGATCTGTCAATGTCAAAATATTCAGTAAAATCAACATTTTCATAATGGTGAAATAGACAAATAATTGAAATTTACTACCTACCAATTTTCAGAGTCGGTGGTCGCAACTTTGAGAGTGTTAACGCCGATTTTCGGGCGTAATTCTCGTCCCAGTAGAAAAGCAATTCGTAGTGTAGCGAACAAATTTAAAGTGTGGAGAATATTGATGCCGTAGAGGAGTCCGTCGCAAATGAGCCAAATCAGTCAATTTTACCGCGTTCTCAAGAATTGGAACTCTCCCAGACCGCATAATAGCGAATTTTTCATAACCTTGCAACATCAAACTGACACAAGAACTAAAGCCACTCGATCATATTGTTACATCCGAGCTGGGATTCGAAAAATTAAAACACTATTCCGTTGAACTTTTCTAATAAAAATACTTTTGTTACACTTTTGCGGATTATTCTAATTATTCACTTCAAAACAATATTTCTTCAAACAATTCCGCAAATCACTTAATTCGCTGTATTACTTTACACTTTATCTTCACAACTGATTACTATTTCCAACTTTCCCAATGACTGGTTAAAAACCAAATGGTCTTTCTTGTTCTTAAGGCCCCAGTTATAGCTATCATTGAAATGCATCATTGAAAATTTTGATTTACGATTTTAAGACCATTTATCAAACAATATTGGCTTTAGTTGGTATCAAAATAATGCTAATCAATTGTGGAATTTTTTTACGAAAAAAAAAGCTTAATTCTGATTAAAACTTTTCTTTAAATCCACTTTTATTATTTCACTGATTGAAATCGATTTCAATGAACAGCTGATTTTCGTTTCTCTTATTTGGAACCCATTCGTTTCACTGATGTGTTCGATTCTCTTTCTGTTCTCAGCTGTCAGTTTTGCTTTCAATGATCAACTCCAACCTCGAAACCGAATTGTTTATTGCTAATTGTTCTTTGGTTGTGCTTGTTTTGGTTATCTTTAAAATTTAATAAACATGCCATAATTCCGATTATTAAACACTTTTACCTGCTTTCCGATTTTTCGAGTTTTCTCTGTTTAATTTAACTGACACGTACTTCCACTGACAGCAACTTTTCAATGATTGCTATAACTGACTTGTCAAAAAAATTAAAGCATTATTCCACTGATTTGTTCCAATGACGCATTTCAATGATAGCTATAACTGGGGCCTAAGTCTGCCTTTTATATCCGCTCCGCCATCTATCGGGAAATTTCTAGTGAATTCCGGTTCATTCCGAGCAAACTCGATGGTTTCAGAATTACCTAAGTCAACTCTTAACTTTTTTGCCAGATTCGAGTCTAAAATTCAGCACTTCAGCATTTAAGGTGCCACACTACAATATGAAGTGACATACTTTCTTAAATTGAGGTGAGAACCCTCATGTGCTTCATAAAACAGCACTTCATCCGCAAAAAGTCACTGTTTGGTGCGGTTTTTGCCGGTGGCGTCATTGGGCCGTTTTTTTTTGTCGTTGAAAATGATCTTCACGCTACAGAGACATGTAACTGCATGAATTGGACATCAGTGATATGTGGTTCCAAGAAGACGCTGCCACAAGCCACACAGCGGGTGCAAAAATAGAGTTATTGAAGTCTCAGCTCTCAGTACGGTGAAAGTGTTACCTCGAAAAACGGATCGGTCTATTGGCCGCCGAGGTCGTGTGTTTTACCGCCTCTAGACTTTTTTTATGGGGCTACATTAAATCATTGGTCTATGCTACCAGGCCGGAGACGTAAGAGGAGCTCAGAGCCAGTATTAAGAGAAATAGCAGCCGTATCGGTCGAAATGTGCGGCCGAGTCATCGAAAATTGAGTTCAACGTCTCGACAAAAATAGACTATCTTACTAGATACTGTAGAAAATATACTAAACACCCTAGTGAAAGCACCACGGCACGTCACTGAACGAGTTGCTACACAAAAATGAATAACTTTCATAAACAACACTCGCTCTTCACTCCAGAGTGAAAGTTCCAATACAAGCTAACAAAATAGAACCAAAGATTTACTAAAAAATCTCAACCAAGTTGAATACTAAAAAAGTCTTCAGTTTCGTCGCCATATTTGAAAACTAAAACGAACCGATCTTCGATTTAGTTGATCTGTAAAATTGCTACTGAGTGGAAGTGTTTGAGTAGACTTTCGAATAACTATGACTGATAAGAAGTTACTCTATACAGTTGTTTTAGTGTTTGTCACCGCCGCTTTAGTAAACTATGCAAACGCGTATAGAATCTTAGGAGTGTTTCCAACATCTGGCAGATCGCATTTCTTTGTCGGTCACGCGTTAATGAAAGGACTGGCGGACAAGGGACATGATGTGACAGTGATTTCACCATTTCTCAGCAATAACATCAAAAACTATAGAGATGTGCACACGCCAAGTGTTAAGCTAAAAATTAATGGTAACTTGTAAAATATTAAATCTGTCTCTTTTTTTTGTTATTAGATGGATAGTGATTTTGTTGCAAAAAGAGTTTCCTTCCCCTTTTGAACCAAGGCGTGTATAAGCAGACTCTGTTATCAAAGTGTCTATTTTTAGATGGAGTTTCGTTCTCGTCATTCGTCAGTGACCTAAAAGATTTATTTGGGACCATCCCTGTACTGATAGTCAGTCACCTACGACTGAGCGCTATTTCGTTATCAGCATCTACTTGATGGTTGGGTATCACAAATGAGGTGAGCCCCGCCCTTTAATGTTTAGAAGTTGGTACACAGATCAGAATTGTTATCGATGCAAGAGCAAGAGACGGGTATTGGTATCGCAGCGTAAGTTGAGGAAAGCGGCCGGCGTCAAGTCAACTTCTGATGAGGAAAAATTGTAGTGTCAGTGTCATACGTGGTCTACTGAATAGGAATTGGCTCCAATAGCGAAACTACAATTCGGTTTCTACTATTCTTTCAGCGATCACCTCGCGCCGCAATTAAGCTAATAAACTTCTTCCTTAGTTATATTTAAACGTATCCAAAGTACATTTTAAGAGAATAACTTAGTTTAGTTAACAATTTGAAAAGGCTTGCCCAAAAAGTTCGGTTGAAACGTCAATATCTTTAAAACCTCTCACGTATTAAATTTCACACAAAACCACTTTTGATAGTTGACGCAGCAGGTATATAGGAACCTTTGGACTAGCTTCTCACCGCCATTCGTGTTGTGTGAGTTTTTAATTTTTGGGATTAATGGAAGGCATCTATAATTTTAAGCCGAGTCCAAACGGCTCATTCTTCTAATCTTAAAATCTAGCAGCACTAGCTCCAAGGCTTACGGCTGGAGTAAACTCAGATTTTTGTCTCATAACGTATATAGTGAAATAACTGTCATCTGTTTCTTTTTCGCTCGCAGAAGTCTTAAACCACGTCTTTAGTCTACGGGACCAAAACGTGTACAGGGAACTCCTGCATATATACAAGATGGGAATAACGATTACCAACAGCACCCTGCACGAGCCGTCCGTACAAAAACTAATGGCATCTGGGGAGCAGTTCGACGTGGTCATCTGCGAGGTATTCGTAACTGAAGCCCTGTTTGGACTGGCTGAATACTTTAACGCACCTCTCATCACATTGAGCTCATTCGGGGCAGCACAATGGAATACCGACTTGGTGGGCACTCCGTCACCGCCGTCGTACGTGCCGAACCCATTCCAGTCGTTTACCGATCGCATGAGCCTCCCCGAACGGATTTCGAATTTAGCTGCGGCGACTTTCGAGCAAATTTATTTCAATTATATATATCTGCCCAAGCAAAATAAAATGTTTAAGCAATTCTTTCCAAAGTCCGAGCTCGGCCTGGAACACATACGCAAGAACACCGCACTGGTTTTGCTAAACACCCACGTTTCCCTGGGCTTTCCCCGACCTTACATGCCGAATATGATCGAAGTTGGAGGACTGCACATCAATCGTAAACGTCGGCCACTACCTGCGGATATACAAAAGTTTTTGGACGAAGCAAAGGATGGTGCGATTTACTTCTCAATGGGATCGAACCTAAAGAACAGTGACCTTCCGCTAGAGAAACGAAACACCATTCTAGAGACGTTCAAGGCGGTAAAACACCGAGTCCTGTGGAAGTTCGAAGAAAGCAATCTGCCCGGTAAGAGCGAGAATGTCTTCATCAGCGATTGGTTCCCCCAAGATGATATACTGGCACATCCGAATGTCAAACTTTTCATCACGCACGGAGGACTGCTAAGCACCACGGAATCCATCTACCACGGGAAGCCGATAGTTGGAATTCCAATGTTTGGCGATCAGTTCTACAATGTGGCGCGTGCTGAAGCTGGCAAACATGGGATCAAAATTGACTATAAGACGCTAAGTACGGAGACCTTTTTGGCTGCAATTAACAAGGTTTTGAAGGAGCCTCAGTTTACGAAAACCGCTAAAGCTATGTCAGAAAGGTATCGCGACCAACCAGTGCCGCCATTGGAATTGGCCACTTATTGGGTGGAATATGTTGTCAGGCATAAGGGGGCGCCGCATCTGCATTCCGCTGGTCAGGAGCTCAGCTTTATTCAGTATCACAATTTGGATGCAATTGCCATTTTGTACGGTGGGACATTATTGGTCCTGCTACTTGCGCTGAAGTTAGTGTTTTACTTAGTCTTGCGGTTTCTAGGACTTCCTAAGAAATCTAAGAAGACAAAGGTGAATTAGAAGTGGATGTGTTAGGGTCAGGATTGTTATTATTTAAATAAAGATGGCATTTTTGCGAATAAAAATAAAGATCTACAAAAGTTTCGTAGTTTTTATTGGCATGAGATGCTTGTTTGGTCATACCTACCCATTGGTGCATTTGAAGATGTAAGTCAAATTGTGAAGTAAGTATAAAAGCAGTTTCTATTATTTGGTTTTTGGCTTTCTAAAATCTAAAGCAAGGGTCGGACAAACTTCCGAAAGTTGCACTATCGTAAAAACCTTCAAAATTCAGCCGTAGAACTGAGCTCAATATTATTAGCTCTTGTTTTTTGTGGCGAAAATGACAGTCATACACTTGAGAATTTAATTTTTACGAAAACCGTAAGTAGGTTACAATTTTATTTAAAATCCGAACAAAGGTAGCAGACTTAAAAAAAAAAAAATAAATATTTGGCGCTACAGGTCGGTAGGTACCCTGGGCCTAGCTTCTCGCATCCATTCGTTTTGTGTGTGTTTTTCATTTTTGGGACGAATGAAAAGGGATCTACAGTTTTATGCCGAGTCCAAACGGATAATTGAGAAGCTTCTTCATGGCAGTTATTCTCTCGGATGTTTGTCAGACGTTCGCGAGAGGTGGCGCAGTGGAAAAAACCCTGAGTTGAAATTTGGGTTTTCTCGGGATTCGAACCTGGGACCCCTCGCTTAGTAGTCCAACACACTAACCACTAAGCCACTGCGCCGACTTTATGGTAGCAGACTTAGTTTATCGTATTTTTAGTTCTACAGGCATTTTTCGAAAACTGTAAATGAAAACGTGCCCTAAAATGTTGACCAAAATGTATGCCTGTTCATATTTCATACTGCGTGTAAGGGTACTGTATATTCGAATTAAATTATAAATTAAGTTCGCAGCTAGTTTTCCTCAAAATAAATAAAAAAAATGCAAATCACTCTTCCACTGCTATTATTTCGAGTTACCAGATTGAACGAGAAAAGTGGGACTTTATACATTTTCAGAGGGGACAATTTAAAAAAAAATTTAAGGACAACAATTTCAATGAGCTTTTTATTTTGATTTAAACAATAAAAATTATGAAATAAAAATTGATTGTGGTTTGTAAGGATGCTTAAAACCTGAACTCGACTCCACCAAATTGGATACTTCCTTCTGCGGGTTTGTTCGGAATTGCTACGCCAAGGTTTAGGAAAAAAGAAGAGTCGGAAAAATCTCAACAGTTGCCGCTGTAGGTGCACATTCAATTTTTCAGTTCAATTCATCTATATCTATTTTTTTTTAAAGGGTGTCCCATAATTCATAATTCTGGCTGTATGGCATGTGGAATGTGGCACCGTCTTGTTGAAAACACATGTTGGTCACATCCATACATATCTTGTAATTAAGGCACTAAAAACTGGGTGCGTCTCGCAAACTGCTTGGATGTTTTCTGTTGTGACAGGACACCCAGAGTGTATAAGATCACTAATTGATCCAGTCTCCCTGAATATTTTAGTTATTCTCTTCAGAGCGGATTGTTTTAAATCACTATCGCGCATATATTTTGTACGAAAATTGCGAACAAACAAATCTTCATTATTTTTAAAATATTCAACAATGAAAATGTGTTATTCTTTTGTATAGAGCTCCATTTTAAGTAACCCCGAACTGTCAGCTGTCACATTGTTATCTTTTTATCCGTTGGCATCACCATACTGTTAAATGGCGCAAAATTAAAACTTTGCATATTCCAATCGCACAAATATGTACGTAGCACAAACATATATAGAGAAAAAAAAGAGCAAGTGACGTTGGATCTAAGGAAGCCCAATCGAATACCACATAATAATCATATTTAGTGTCGAGGCTAGAATTTACGACCTCACATTGTGAACTGCAAAATATTTAGTGTAAAGGTTAAAATGATAAATAAGGTTCACATTTACGATCGCTGGCAGCACTGACAACATCCAGTTGCCCATTAGTAAATATTTGTCTAAAACAAAATGTTGTCAAAAATTAAATTAATCAGTTCATTCTATTAAGCGAGGAAAACAAAAAATACATCAACATTGACAGGCAATCCTCTGAGTTGTATTATCCATAGGCAAACCATACTGGGACTCGTAATTCTCTTCCCACTGGACCCCCACAATGTTTTTCCCGTTCAGCCATTTTGCTTTCCTATTGGTGGAATGTCAATTAGAGTCCGTGTGACATGCAAAAACTTAAAAAAAAAAAATGCTGCCAACCGTAAAGGAACGTATGTATTACTGAGTGCTTTTGTTTAGTTATTATTATTAGGCATATATTGTTAAAAGGCGAATAATTTGATTTGTTTGTTTAATAAAACTGTCTACAGGAGAAGTTTTATATAAAATATGAAACATATTAGGGTTAAAATGGTTCTGTATTTACCCCGTTTCGATATCATTAACATCGATTTCATGTGTACATTTTTCTTAAATAACAAACGAAAGTTTGCTCAAAGCTTTTTTTTCATACAACCACTTTGCATTGGTCGTTTTTCAAAAATATTAAATGCAAATTTACACTGATTCCTAAGAAAAAATCACTACCCATTCGTGACGAATAATTTTAAATTCAAAAATCTATGAACGCTGCCGCAACTTTGACCAATGTAGAAGTGGCACATATTAGGTGCGAGTAGCTTGGTAACCCGGAATTTTTTAAGTTACCTGCGTAATATTTGTCAAAACGAATTTCTATGTAACAAAAACAGCGCACCAAATGTGTGTCACTCTGTAAAAATACAGCTTGTATTTGTTAACGCCGAAGCACAATAATTTAAGTTACAGGCAGCGCAGAAGCGGAGCTTCAATTAAATTCACTGTCCTTAATTCAACTTTGTTATTTAGTTTTTATTTTTAAGCTTTCGTTGTTTTTTCTCGTTATACTTTTTTGGTTTATTTTTATTATTATTAAAAAAAACTTAGCTTGGAGACGTTTCATTTGTTCTTCAAAAAAAAGGAATTTTCACAGGATTACATAATAATAAAAGCAGGTAAAATACAGTCCACAAGGCAAATCTGACTATTGAACATGGTCCATCGAGCCTTTTCTATTATCAGCCAGGATTTTGTATCTTAAAAATCTTTAGCTTAAGAAAGTGATAAGTTCTTTTCTTTTTACTAAGCTAGCAAAATGAATAAAGCAGAAGAGCTTTTTGCCGACGAAGTCTGGTCGAGCGAGAGCGGAAACGAAGCGTGTAGCCAAAGCGGTCCAGGTAAGAAAAAATAGGAAAAGAAATTAGCATTTTAACGAAAAACGTGTTGGTGCAGCAATTTTGAGTGCTGATATTTCAATAAATTCTTAAATTTGGAGCGAAAATGCATTCGCGAACGAATTTGGATTTTATTCGTGCCTTTTTTCAATATTCGTTTTGTTGTTGTGCTGACGACATTCGAATTCAGTGCTAATATTTCAGTAACTTCCAAAACTTGGAGCGAAAATGCGTTCGCGAAGGGATTTGGATTTTATTTGTGCCTCTTTTCAATATTCGTTTTGTTGTTGTGCTGACGACATTCGAATTCAGTGCTAATATTTCAGTAACTTCCAAAACTTGGAGCGAAAATGCGTTGGCGAATTGATATGGATTTTATTCTAGGCTTTTTATATTCGTTTTGTTGTTCTGTTTACAATACTCGAATTCAGTGCTAATATTTCAATAAATTCTAAGATTTGGAGCGAAAATGCATTCGCAAACAAATCTGGATTTTATTTGTAACTTCTTCTGTTAAAATCAGAGAGCGAATCCACTAACTGCAAGTGCAATTTCTTTTATTCCTGAAGGAGTGCCAGGAGCGTTTGTAAAAATTTCACGGAAACAGCAAGCGGAAATTGATGCTGCGTATGCAATGGAAGAAGAGGAAGTTGAGCACCGACCAGTCGTAAACTCACAACCAAGCATGAATCGAGCTATGCAACCACGACCGATGATGAGCTCTGTGCCACAGTCGATGCGGCTATATCGTGCAACGCTGAGGCGCGCTGTAACTTGCCATAGTGATGAAGAAATAGCAATGTGGTCGGTTGATGAGGTTATGACTCGTCTCAGTCGAATCGATGAGGTTTGGGCAAGGTTTGAAGCAGACTTGCCATTACTGGGCCAACAACAGCTTTCAGAAGAGCAGTTAATCGAGTGCAGCACTTTTCTGACCGAAGCTGAAGAGGAATATTTATCCTTCAAATTTAAACTTCGACGACAGCTGCCTACAGCCGATTTAGACTTGCAAGGAGAAACCACATTTGCCGCACCATACAGTGGTCCACCAATCCAGATTCAACTGTCAGAACCGCCCCGTATAACAAAATTCTCCGGTCTGGAGACTGACTGGGCCAATTTCCGCGCAATATTCGAGGCCGATGTGCACAATCAGAAAAGGTTCTCGAATGCGCAAAAAATGCGCTATCTTTTGGGTGCTTTACAAGGCAGGGCCGAACAAATCTACAAGAATTGGCCAATTGGTGATGGGAACACTTACAATCAGCTATGGGAAGAAATGTGCAAGCAATACGGTAACGAATACATCACTATTCGTGCTCATTTGCAAACGTTGTCAGCGTTAAAACCACTGCAACATCCGTCGTGTGATGCCATAAGAAAGATGCTTGATGCGGCTAGAAACGCGTTTCGTCAGTTGCAGTTATTGTTGAATCCTGAGGCTGTATCAGAACACATGCTGCTTTATCAACTCGAACAGATGCTTGATACTGATAGTCGTGTGCAATGGTCGGAGCGTCGATCAGTTGACGATTTGCCAACGCTCGATGGAATGTTTCGTTTCTTAGAGTTGCGAGCTAGTTTGTTGTCTCAAACTCCGGCAGCAGTTCCGAACAGCAGCACTCATTGGGCCACATACTCAAAAGGCAACGGAGCTCCGAACATGTCAAACGACCGTTTTCGAAGCACTGGCCGAGGTGACGAACCACTGCCGGAATGCAACTTGTGCTCTGGGCAGCGACATTGGCCATTCCATTGTGCCAAGTTTAAAGTCTTGCCTATGGCTGATCGCTTTTCATATGTTGCCAAACAACGGCGGTGCATAAATTGCTTCAGCTCGCGCCATCAATCTACAAAGTGTCCGGAAAAGCCATGTCCACGTTGTAAAGTCAAGCACAACAGTGTGCTTTGCCCAACAAACTATAACTTTGGTGGCCCCTTGGAGTCGCTCCATCGGTTGCAACGACATGTTGATATGCAGCATGGCGCTGATGACAAAAAAAAGATAGGAGAAGATTCGCAATAGCAATTGATGGCGGATGAAGGGCGTAGTGACCTCGGTGCACCCATTAAAGTACAAGCTAATACTAGCGAAGAGGAAGGAGTTTGTGTTGCATTGCTGGCCACTGCCATCGTACGCATCCAGTTAAATGACCGCTTGTCATCACCTTTGCGGGCATTATGCGACACTGGAGCACAAACCAACTTTATCAGCGACAGAGCTATTCGCGCACTCAAGTGGCCCACACAGCAGTGCAGGATTCAAGTTCATGGAGTCAACGGTGCATCAAAGAAGCCACACACGCGTAGATTGACATGCTGTTTGCTGGCAAGAACGGGCAACACTCCATTGGCCACTGTTAGTCTGGTAATCGGGACAGACTTGTCAGAACTGTGGCTGCCAAATAAAGATATTCCGAAATCCATAATACCACCAGAAGTAGCTTTAGATTTAGCAGATCCTGAGGCATGCACATCTGCGCCAATTGATATTTTGCTCGGTGCGGGAGTATGGGCTGTCGTGATCCGCGATGGCAGTATCTTAGGTTCGTCAGGAATTGTATTTCAGCCTTCAAGCTTGGGGTGGTTGATGTTCGGCGGAGGAATAAGCACACATTGTGCTTTAATGGCAACAACAACGGCGATAGAGTCGACAGAGCCGCATCTTGATCAACTGTTACAACGATTCTGGGAAATTGAAGAAATTGCAGTAACACGCATGCGAACAGCACAACAGGAGCGCTGCGAAGATATCTTTATTCGGACTCATCGTCGATTGCCAGATGGACGGTTCCAGGTGGATATTCCGCTGTGCGACGACATAAAAAACCTCGGATCGTCTAGAGCCATGGCGTTACACAGATTTCGGCAGCTGGAACGTCGCTTCGAGCGAGACCCGATATTAAAAGTAAAATACTTTACAGCCATTGGTGAGTTGTTGCTTACGGGTCAAATGCAGTTGGTCGACCGGACGCCAGATAAATGGTGCTATCACATTCCACATCATCCTGTGCTTAAAAAGTTTCGGATTGTGAACGATGCCTCGTGTAAAACGGATCAAGGACTTTCGCTTAATGAGGTGCAGTTGGTAGGCGAAAAACTTCAGGATGACTTGGCTGACTTGATTATGCGTTTCCGTTGCCGACCAGTCGCAGTGTCGGCTGACATTAAAAAGATGTATTTGCAGGTGCGCATTAACCCAGCGCAGTGGGACCTGCAACGCATTTTTTGGCGCCCTGATATTAACGGCCCAGTTAAAGAATACTGGCTGACGGTGGTCACTTTTGGAATGGCCTCGGCACCACATTGTGCTATTCGGGCGATGATTCAGGGTGCTCGAGAGGCGAGGATACAGTATCCAACGGGTGCGTATGCTGTTGAGCATGATTTTTATATGGACGATTGCTTATCAGGTTCTGAAACAGATGCGGAAGCACGTCAGCTTTGTCAAGAGATCGATGCAGTATTACGTTCGCGTGGTTTTTTGCTGGACAAATGGCGATCGAATAGGCCTAATGTTGTGCCAGATAGTGCTTACTCAGAAGAAACGTTAAATTTTGGAGAATTCGAAGATACGACAATATTAGGGTTGCGCTGGCTACCAGCAGCTGACGAGCTTATGTTTAAATTCCATCCGCTGCCGGCCCTAGAAGCTAAAAAGGCAACTAAGAGAAGAGTACTAAGTCGGATCGCAAAGTTATTCGATCCAAACGGCTTCCTGGGTCCGGTTGTGGTAGCAGCAAAGATACTGATGCAAAAGATTTGGAGCGCAAAAATGGAATGGGACTCATTAGTGCCCGATAGCATATATCGAGAATGGCGGCACTTCGAGGAGCAGTTGCCACTGCTCACAGAAATTCGGTTGCCACGATGGCTGGGTATTCGTCGCAAGCGAAATATTTCGCTGCACGGATTTGCTGACGCTTCAACTCTGGCATACGGCGCTGCACTCTACGTCAGGGTAGAAACAGCTGATTTGATCAAATGCACACTTATTGCAGCAAAATCGCGTGTCGCACCACTAAAAATGGTTACCATTCCCCGGTTGGAACTATGCGCAGCGGTATTGCTCAGTAAGCTGCTTCACAATTTCAAGGTTGCTGCTAAACTGCAACATGTGAAGGCCATATTATGGTCTGATTCTCAAATTGTGCTGGCGTGGCTGCGGAAGGATGCAGCATTATTAAAAGTGTATGTAAATAACCGAGTACAAAAGATTCATCAACTAACAGCTGATGCGGACTGGCGCTATATTCCATCGGCTGACAATCCAGCTGATCAGCTGAGCCGCGGCACATCTGCAGTTGAACTACGAGACTCAAAGCTTTGGTGGCATGGTCCACCATGGCTAGTGCAAACAAACATCCACTGGCCGCTCCATGAACGGAAGATGACAGCTGATACTGATCAAGCTATATTAAAGGAGCTTTTATCGGTGGGTGATGGTACAAAACCCAGACAACGTCACAAAGAGCTAGCGGTGATGAGTGCCATGCTACGCGGGGTGGATCTACTAGAACGCGCGTCCAAAATGTTTGAGCTCTGCCGACTTACTGCATGGCTATTCCGTTTCGCCTACAATGCACGACAACGACTGGGATATCGCCGGAACGGCCCGCTGTGCAACATGGAAATTGAAGCGGCTCAAGAATACTGGGTGCGAGAGCAGCAGCGTATTTACTACGCCAAAGAGATCAAGACATTGCAGAGTGCTCATAGCGAAGGTGTTGATCCATCCAGTTCGATAGCTAATTGCACGCCGTGGCTCGACGAAAAGGAGTTGCTACGCTTAGGTGGCCGCTTAGGCCGCGCCCCAATTGGGTTCCAACAAAAGCATCCATTACTTCTGCCCGATGTCAGTCCATTGGCTACTTTGGTAATCAGAGAAGCACATGAAGTAACGCTTCATGGTGGTCCTAACGAAACTATGGCGCTGGTGCGGCGCAAATTCTGGATAACTAATCTTCGCCGTACAGTGCGAAAAATTAACTGGCAGTGTGTCACGTGCACGCGGCACCGGCATCAAGCGGCAACGCAAATGATGAGTGAACTACCTGTTGATCGAGTAACACCTTGTCGAGCCTTCAGTCACTCAGGTGTCGACTACGCTGGGCCATATTTGTTGAAAGCGCGTGGAGGACGATGTAATATCATCGAAAAGAAGTATGTAGCCGTATTTGTGTGTATGGTTACGAAGGCGGTGCATTTGGAGCTGGTTGAGAGTCTTTCAACAACCGACTTCATACAAGCCTTTCTTAGATTCACCAGCATTCGTGGAGCTTGCGTGCGGCTTTGGAGCGACAATGGCAAGAATTTTGAAGGTGCTGCTGTTGAACTTAAAAAAATGCTACGCGGCTGGAATGAAATGGACATGTCAAAAGCACTACAGCGTTATGGTACCAATTGGCGTTTTATCACTCCCGCAGCACCGCACCAAGGAGGGCTCTGGGAAGCGGCTGTTAAATCAATGAAGCATCACCTGCGTCGAGTAATTGGACCACACAAACTTAAAAGTAGTGATTTTCAAACTATCTTAGCGCAGACAAGTGCCGTAATGAACTCCCGGCCACTTTCAGCGCTGTCTGATGATCCAGAAGATTTGTGTTACCTTACTCCAGCGCACTTTCTCATCGGCGAACCAATTACACAGCTTTTCGGAGCAAATGTTGCGCATATACCAGATAATCGTTTAAAACTAGCGCAGCAAATTCAGAAAATGAGTCAGGTTTTTTGGAAGTCTTGGCGTCAAGACTACCTGCACCAACTACAGCAGAGAACGAAGTGGCGACAAGCGCAACCAAATTTAAGAGTGGGTGATTTGGTGATTATCCGGGAGGAAAACATACCGCCGACACTCTGGAACACGGCACGGGTAATTCAGACTTTCGCTGGAGCTGATGGCCTGGTACGCAATGCCCGTCTTCGAGTAGCCACTTCCGACTGGAATTTAAAACCCTCCGAAAAAAAGGTGCCGTTCGTTATTTTGGAGCGCCCGGTACAAAAACTGTGCCGGTTACCAGTAGAAAGTGAAGCAGAGCATTCACGGGGGGAATGTGTTAACGCCGAAGCACAATAATTTAAGTTACAGGCAGCGCAGAAGCGGAGCTTCAATTAAATTCACTGTCCTTAATTCAACTTTGTTATTTAGTTTTTATTTTTAAGCTTTCGTTGTTTTTTCTCGTTATACTTTTTTGGTTTATTTTTATTATTATTAAAAAAAACTTAGCTTGGAGACGTTTCATTTGTTCTTCAAAAAAAAGGAATTTTCACAGGATTACATAATAATAAAAGCAGGTAAAATACAGTCCACAAGGCAAATCTGACTATTGAACAGTATTTATGTAACGGAAAATCGGCCGAAGTTGGTGGCCTAAGTATTGTTTGTCTATGGCAGTGATTCCCAATCTTTTTCAGCCCCCGGCCCCGGAGCACCTACAAGTTTATTTTCTTTTTAATACAGTTTTGAAATAATACAGTTCTTTGAAATCTTTGTATATTTTCGTGATCACGGTTTGGCGCCCCTAATTACTTTCTGCGGCACACACTTTGGGAACCCCTAGTCTACGGTATTGTGATAAGTTTCATCAACAAAAACAAACCACACACAAACATATAAATCCGATGATAATGAATTTATAAATAAAGCTTTGACTATCTCTGTATGGCACAAAAGATCTTTTTAGGTCGGCGTGCCTCTTTATCGCCTTGGCTAGTCAGAAGTTAAAAAAAAAATAAAAATTTTGTGCTTGGTAGCTTCAGCCCAATTTAAAATAAAACCCAAGAGCTGCCGCAACATCTGTTCATCGGGTGAAATTATGTATACGTTGGGCGTTATCAGCGAAATGCTGCTTGAAATGAACTTGACTGAACGTTACGTTACTCCACAAAAATGATGAGATAATTTAATCAAGTCTAATGATAATGACATTAAGGAGGAAATAATATTATGTCTGGTTGAAATTTTGCAAACTCATCCATCAATAAAACCTTCGCGAGCAAGTCGGACGGACTTGAAAGTATATACTCGATAAGAATTTAGAGGTATACCGTATACTTATCGCACTTGCCAGCTGTTGGCTTGGTAGGTGTTTGAAAAATTAAGTGGCTTCTATGTACGGTTGCGCCCCGATGTGATGGCTAATGGGTGGACCAAAAATACTCATCTTTTTAATGTTGGTTGGTAAGGTATACAAAACGCGGACTAGTGGCTTTGGTTTCAGGTGATAGGTTACTTAAAGCCGGTCAGAGGTTTGGTTGGTTGTTAATTCTTTAAGAAGCTACGAGTATAACAAAAGCACTCGTATTTTGTGAGGAAGGTTCTCGAGATTCAGACAGGGTTACCATATTTATAAAAACAAAAAATGAGGGACTTATACATTTTTAAATTGGTGGACAAAAACTTTAACGAATATCAAAATGTTCTTAGATTTCAGGTTCGGATTAAGAACAAAATGCTTTTTAATATTTTTCTTAATAAATTCGTTAAATGGTTGCATTTAGTTGTGAAAATGTGTGTAACTCTTCGTGTCAGGTACCTATATGCGCGTGTTTACTATGGCTTCGCAAAATCCAAACATAGAAAGAAAGATTAGGCAAATCGGGGACTTTTTTTCTTTTTTGTTTAGTGAAAAGATGTTTGAAAAAGAGGGACTTTTCTGTTCCCCTTTTGTATTTTAAATATTTGGCGGACTAAGTAGTTTTTAAAAAGAAAAACGGGTACTGTCCCCCCTACCGGGACTTACCAAATCCTCAAGAATTTGAGTTTACATGAAACAAATATTCAGCCTTATTGTGAGTTTCGCCCGAACAATATTCCACCCGAAAAAAACAGATTTCTGTTCTGAAATGTAATTTTTTTCGGGTGGAATATTGTTCGGGCGAAACTCACAATAAGGCTGATTATATTTCCTTCGTAGAACTTCACTCAGGACTGATGTGGATCAGTTTAAGCTGTAGAAGGTTTGTGCCCTGAAAGGTTTTTAGGGCAGGAGGGTTGAGCTAAAAAGAAGTCTTTAAAGATTAGCGAGTGACATGGGTTGTTTGACAACAAAGGCAGCTATTAAAAGGTCGGGTGGTGTTTTATTGTCTTCAAATATAGCGATTGCATGGAGACTTCTTTTAGCCAATTTGAAAGAAAATAACTGGCACTGAACTAAGTGGTTTATCAAAAGCGACGAGTCGATGTCGGAAAAGAATAATACAAGCTGTGGAGAGGTATTCACGAATTTTTTTTTTTTTGTTTAAAAAAGCTGCCTTTATGAATTGTAAGGAATAAGGAACGGCTATCCGCCGCCGCTTTGCACGACACCATTAGATCTGCGTGGTCAAATTTTGAATGACTCTGCCCATAGATCCTGCTTCCGGCACAATTTGAGTGTTCACATTGGATATGATAGCTTTAATGCCATCAGTCGATTAGGACTTAATGGCATTGACCTGCCCACGATCTTGTCCATCAATTCACTTCACCCTTGCGAGAGTTAACCACACCCGCAAATCGTTCATGCAGAATATCAATTGTGACGTCTGCTGTGTGGCATGTAGCTCCGTCCTGCTGGAACTACATGTCGTCTACCTCCATGTTGTTTAATTTGGGTTAAAAGAAATTTGTTTTATCGTTCTGTAGCACGCGCCTAAGCAAAACCATTTCCTTATTCTTTTTTTATCTTTCCATGCCCAGTTAGCTGATACTGCGACCTGAAAGATCTATTGTATCGATGGGGAAAGTTAATCTAAGAGACATGCGACCTCCCTAACGAAGGTCAATAAGTCCTTAGCAGCAGAATGCGCTATATCTGCTTGCGTACGAGTCTCTCTATTAAAGATACGTTTTATTAACCAATGAAGAGCCTGGCAGTCACAGAAAATGTGTTCAGAGGATTTGACATCCTCCAGACAGAGTCTACATTCTGTTTCCGGACAGAGGTTGATTTAGTTGAGACACAATGACCTGTGAGGAAGCCCACTACCTTACTTACATTATCCTAACTGAGCTTTAGGATTTCCTTGTAGGAGTAAGGATTAGTTAATCGTTTGAAATGAAATTTTCCAAGTGTTTAAGACAAAGTTGTTGTTCCCATTCATTAATTATCCTTTGCGCATTTCCATAAAAAAAAGGTCCAATGATGCCACCGACTTATAATCCGTACAAAAGAGTTTATTTTTGTGTTTGGTTTGGCGTCGTGCCACCTCATCGATAGAAATTATTTTTCGCCTAAAATTGGGTCATTAACTTTGAGGTCCTGGGTCTGTTGGATCCTGTATAGTTGTAGGCCCAAGCACCTTGCTGTATTTGTTCTGCATTTCTTTTGGCTCTTGCATTCTGCATTGCTGTAGCGTTACGTATTTTATGTCCCAAATAAGTCCCTTTACGTCGTGATGGCATTGTTAGCTGTTAAAAAAAATTAAATTACTTCTTCTATCGCATTCACATAAGCACACACACATTTTTATTTAACATACCTTTTACGATATTTTTCTTTTGGTATAACAAATCAATAATTGTATTAATTATTATTATAGCAATGAAAAATGAGTGACAGACCTTTTAAACCCCCTTTCAAAATATTTTTCCGTATTAATAATACAGTAAAAATACTCTAATACAGTAGAAAAAACATAATTACATCACTGGAAAAAGCCACCTTTGACACTTTGGGGTATAGAAATTTGTTATAAACCTATTCTCATACCTACTGAATATACATATAAAATTTCATAAAAATCGGTCAAGTCGTTTCGGAGGATTTGCTATTTATCAGAGCTTATACCCTCAAAAGTTCCCGAGATTTGGGACAGCGAAACATCCATAGTCATAATGAAAATGTTGACATCGCCAAAGTCATTCAAATTTTTTTTTTAAATAATAATGGCTGATGAGAAACTAAAGAACACAATTGTTTTATTGTTTGTCGTCGTCGCGGCAATTAATTGGGATCGATCGTACAGAATCTTGGGAGTGTTGCCAACGTCAGCGAAATCTCACTTTTATTGGCCGAGAGGGGCCATAAAGTGACAGTGATTTACCCATTTCCCAAGGGCTATGCCATCGAAAACTATCGAGACGTGAATACACCTAGTATTACGGCGAAAATAAAACTGTTCAAATATTTTTTTTTGTATTGCAGTGTGGGCGGGTTCGCTGTTTTTTGTTAATCAGATATCAAATTGGCGTTGGGGTGCATGCAGTCATTAATTATTATTCAATTGCTGTTTGCTTGCTATGACTACGAATAAAATGTGTATGCTTCGAATTAATGAGTGTGGTTACAAAATGTGTAGAGTGAAGTATGCACTTTAGAAACCATGCACTTGAATGCGTTATTTGCGTTTGTTTAAATCGCAGTTGAAGCTTGTGCTTATTATCTTATGTTTTAAAGCACGCGGTGGTTACTTAGTTATAGATAAAAAAAAAATCCGAAATAGTTTGCTATATAGTTTTAAAATTTGAACAAGCTTTAAATGATTTTGACTGGTACACATATCGGAAAAAAATTGTATTTCTTTTATTTCTCCTTGAAGTTGGTACCAATGATTGCTCGAACATGTTCCAATTTCAATACTTTCTCTTGTGCCATATATTTCTATCCAAAAATAGCAGAATGAAATAGTTAAATAATATGAAAGTAATTCATAAACGTACGTTGGGGTCTTACCACGTTCTTGAGTCTACAAAACAGATTGCAAGTCGAAAGTGCATGACGTGAAGCATACTCCTCGGAAGCCCTGTCCTTGTCGATCAGCTTATAAAATCTTGCTTTTCCTTTTCACAAACTTATGACAGAAAGAAAAACTGCAACACTCGGCGAAAGTTACTTTTATGTTTTCCTGTTTAATTTTTCTAAAAATATACCACAGGCAGTGTTGCCAGATTTTTAAAAATAGCAGAAAAAAAAATGCTAGAATGTAGGAAGCCAAACAATAAATGCTATTCAAGACAAAATCTGTAGTCATCCGCTTTTCTAAAAAATACAATTTTGTCCAACACTACTGTAGCGTATAATAAGAAAACAATAAAGCTTTCTCTTTAGTAAGGAATTCCGTGCCCAAAAATAACTCAGAAAATGGTAAGAAATTTAAAAACCTGTTTTTGAAACAACAAAAATAAAAGAAAAATATTACCCGATTTTCAAAAGATTTGCGATAACTAAACACAAAAATAAAAATTACGCTTTCAGTTCGAGAAATCTAATGTCGTTTTCCATTGGTTTCATTCGGGGATCCACTCATTCCGAAATCCAATGGAACAGCAAAACTGCTTCTGACAGAATCCACCAAAGTATTGGTGAAATGCCAAAAAATAATCTACGGCTGCTGTCAGCTGACTTGCAATAAATACATAAATTGCACTTGTATGAGTGCTTCTTGAGTGGATTCTGACTTGAAATCGAGAAGCGAAATTCTCTCTCAGAATCACCAGAAGAGTATTTTTGTGCCAATGGAACGGCATTTTTTCGATTCCGGACTCTCCCGGACGCTTCTTTTTGTCCAATAGAAAACGACATAACTACAGTGGCTGTATTTTTTGACGAATGAGGTCGATCATGAGTCCCTCGCACTCACACTTTACCTGCTCACATTTCACATGCGTGGAAAACATCATAATCTTCGATACACTGTATATCAGCTTAATATACACGAATGACCAAAATTTCGGTACAAAAATCAAAATATACAAAAAAAATTCCAGAAAACGTTTAACAAGCATTTGGCGCTTTTCATTTTTTAAAAAAATGCTTTCAAGTCTTCGAAAATTCTAGATCACACGTGGCATCACTGACACGATTATAGGCAAGGTTTTGGAAATGTATACTAAGATTTTTTTTTCGAAATACATCGTTTATGAGGATGTTATCGGCATTAGTGAGACTCACAGTTTGATTTATCCCGCTCGTTTTTTTTTTTGCAAAAAATAAAAATCCATTCGGTCCTTTACTTAAAAGCTGTTTTGACAGTTTAATACTAAGTCCCTCAGATGCTTTTTGCAAAAAAGGCATAGAGCCAGATGGAATTTAAAAGAATGTGCACTTGCATTACCTTTATGCGTTATTTTTACGACATCAATTAAGATAGGAAATTTTTATTAAGTGTCTTACAGATCATTCTCATCCCAGCTTTGTTCAGGGCAGATCCATAGCCACAAGCTTAGCAATTTTATGTCAACAGTTGTAGCATATTCACAACTTGGTTTTCATACTGGCACTGATATTCCATCATATATTCAAATTTCCAGTCTTTCTGTATTCGCCGATGGGTTAAAACCAGCGCTGCCACTTTGCTACGATCGTAGCAAAACTGCTACGCAATTGCCCGTTTGCTACGCTGCTACGCACTCTCCCTAAAAACGCCTATTTTGCTACTTTTTTTTTTAAGCACGAAATGAGAACAAAAATCTTGTAATTTTTCTGGAAAAAACAAACGCAAATAACTCAAACTTTACTCGCTTCCCCACACCAACTTATATTCTTGTTCTACCATACCCAACAAGTACCCATTTCTTTGGATGTATTAGTGTTTGAATTTGACTGGAATCTGGAATCGGTGTGGAATTACATTGCAAAATTGTAATGGAAAATTAGTGAGTGTTGCAAATCTACATGCACGCACATCTCTGTCCATGTTCTTGATGTCAGAGTTTGTTATTGTTTAAATTTATATTTTGGACTTTTGAGTTTTGCTACACAAATTAAGTTTTGCTACGCAAATTTGCTACGCAAATTTTTTCCCTTGTGGCAGCACTAGTTAAAACATTTCGCATTCTATTCTACTAAGCAACACATTTCAATCTGCACGATTACTTAAAACATTTCCTTGTATCGATCTTATCGAAGTTGGCGGGATGCACATCAATCGTAGAAAAGGGAAGCCACTGCCCGCCGATATGCAAAACTTAGAGGAAGCAAAGGCGGTTACAGTATGCTTCTTAATGGGATCGTATCTGAACAGCAGCGTGTTTCCACTAAAAAACGAAATGCCATCCTATAGACGTTCAAACAGCGAGTCTTGTGGAAGTTCGAAGAAACCTAGCTACCCGGTAAGAGCGCGAATATCTTCATCAGCGATTAGTTCCCTCAGGATGATATCCGGACACATCAGTATGTCAAACTTTTCCGACTGCGGACTACCGAACACGGTAGCGATATACCATTGGAAGCCGATAGTTGGGATTCCAATGTTTGGGGATCAGCTCTCGAATACGTCGCGTGCTGAAGCTGTCAACCACGGCATCAAAGTCGACTGCAATGATCTCACAAAAGAGACCGTCTTGGCGGTAGTCAATAGGGTGCCAAGGGAGCCTCGCTGTTTACAAAAAAACGCAAAAATTATGTCAGCAAGGTACCGAAAACATTGGAAAATTGGCTATTTATAGGGTGGAGTAAGTTGTCAGGCATAAGGGAGCTCCTCATCTGCATTCCGCAGGTCAGGAGCTCAGCTTAATGTAGTATCACAATTTGGATGAAGCTAAGTTTTGCAGAAGTAATGAGTTTTTTTTGTGGCGTATTTGACATAACAATGGGTGAGGGACTGGTTCACATTTGCTTCTTCCTAAGTGGACTTAAGGAAAAAAATCACTTAACATATGAAGCAAGTATTGTACAGGCAGCCATATTATGATGTGCACTAATTAAGCCATCCTGCCGACTTAACTTAGGTATAAGAACGGTATAGATAAAGATAAAGATAGAGATGGAGATAGTGGTAGAAGGAGATGAATATGGAGATAGAGATAGAGATAGAGATAGAGATAGAGATGGAGATGGAGATGGAGATGGAGATGGAGATGGAGATGGAGATGGAGATGGAGATGGAGATGGAGATGGAGATGGAGATGGAGATGGAGATGGAGATGGAGATGGAGATGGAGATGGAGATGGAGATGGAGATGGAGATGGAGATGGAGATGGAGATGGAGATGGAGATGGAGATGGAGATGGAGATGGAGATGGAGATGGAGATGGAGATGGAGATGGAGATGGAGATGGAGATGGAGATGGAGATGGAGATGGAGATGGAGATGGAGATGGAGATGGAGATGGAGATGGAGATGGAGATGGAGATGGAGATGGAGATGGAGATGGAGATGGAGATGGAGATGGAGATGGAGATGGAGACAGGGAAAATATATTCGATAGGATAGGGATAGCGATAGAGATATAGATGGAGATAAAAGTAGGGTTAAAAATAGTATTAGAGATAGAGATATGCATAGGGATAGAGATATTGATAGAGATAAGATAGCGATAGAGAGAAGATAGAGACAGGGAAAATATATTTTACAAAATTTCAAGACTTTTCTTTCCTTCGACAGCATTTCTTAAATACGCAACAAAATTACGTTAATAGCTATCGAAGTTGTGTCTTAATTCTGTACAGTCGATAAGCATATAGTAACCATTTGCTCTTGCTAATCTTATCAAAACCTATTCACAATTCGCACAGTCACTGCAATTCAAACATGACGCAATATCTAAAAGCTGGGCAGCTTAGAAAAACAAATAAATAATCTATCTATTAACAATTTATTACTTGCATTTTCGAGCAAATTGTACTGCATATCAAAACTATTTCAAACAAAGTGGTAGATACGGAAAAGCTACAATCTAATAATTATAATCAATCATAAACTGGGTATATTCACGTCACTCTTGTCCATTGAGTGCATTTTACCAAGCTCATTGAAATGCTTTCCCATTTAGCCAGCAGTTGCAATTTAAAGTCTTTTCGAACTAGAAGCATTGACTCGAATCCCATCTAACCACGATGGCTAATAAGACATTTCTCTACGCATTTGCTGTGATGGGTGCAGTCGTCGCTTCCACGATTAATTGCACAAATTCGTATAAAATCCTTGGAGTACTTCCAACATCGGCAAAGTCTCACTTCTTCGTTGGTCACGCATTAATGAAAGGATTAGCTGAAAAGGGACACAGTGTGACAGTGATTTCACCATTCCCGATGGGCAACACCATAAAAAACTATCGAGATGTGGACACGCCAAGTATTACAGCGAAAATGAACGGTAGGCAAATTACTTGTACAATATTCGAATCGGTATTCATAATCACGCAACCATAGAGATCAAAATGATTAATATTTTCATTCATGAGCTCATTACTGATTCATTTGGTGTTTGTCTGTTTGAGTGACTTATACTGGTGCTGTAAATGTTGTCTATCTCATCGATTTTGCTAATAATTAGAGTCTCAGTTGTTGAGTTAGGTAGATATGTTAATTACACTCTACACACGTAGATTTTCGTTTTATTTGTTAAAATTTTTTTTAAGTCAATGTTGCCATTGAGAGTAGACCAGCGGTACATTTAGCAAGTTTACGGATTACTTAGCATTTTCCGATCTAGTACTAAAAGTATCAATCTACTACCTTATTGGCTTCCAAGTTAATACCTGTATTTAATTTTTTTAATGTAGTTTTAATCTGGTCGTTCTTCTGCAATTAGAATCGAGTTTGATTTCCACTGGGGTGTTACTGTCAAATGCAATTAGTTTTGTCAGTTTCAGCCTACACCTACAAAATAAGTAACTAAAGGGTGATTTTTTAGCTGGTTTGGTTTTGGCAACACTGGTTTTGACAGCTGACGTGTGTTTAGTACCTTGTGTCACTGTCAAACAGCTTCAGTTTGGTTTGCAATTTAACCATGGATCTTCTTACAAATGAACAACGCTTGAAAATTATTGAATTTTACTATCAAAATTCGTGCTTGGTTCGAAATGTTCATCGCGCGCTTTTTTATCGAAAAATTGTGTTCAGCGATGAGGCTCATTTTGGGTTGAATGGGTACGTAAATAAGCAAAATTGCCGCATTTGGGGTGAAGATCAGCCAGAAGCATTGCAACAGCTACCAATGCATCCCGAAAAAGCCACTGTTTGGTGCGGTTTATGGGCCGGCGGCATTATTGGGCCATATTTCTTCAAAGATGATGCGAATCGCAGCGTTACTGTCAATGGTGAACGCTACTGAGCGATGATAACAAACTTTTTTTTGCCCGAAATGGAAGTTCTTGACTTGCATGATATGTGGTTTCAACAAGACGGTGCCACATGCCACACAGCACGCGAAACAATGGCGCAATTGCGAGGCGAGTTTGGTGAACAATTAATTTCACGTTTCGGGCCGGTCAATTGGCCGCCTAGATCGTGCGATTTGACACCATTAGATTATTTTTTGTGGGGGTATGCCAAGGCTAATATGTATAGGGACAAGCCCGCTTCGATTGACGCACTGGAAGCCAACATCCATGCATTCATTCGTGAGATACCGGCCGATATGTGTGAAAGAGTATGCCAAAATTGGACTCAGCGGATGGGCTACCTGAGACGCAGCCGCGGTCAACATTTGCATGAAATTATCTTTAAACATTAAATAATTGCAAGGTTCAAACTATCGATTCAAATAAATATTTCATTAATTTTTTCGAATTTTTTGTGTTTTTTTTTAAAAAAAAGTTCTAAACCTCTTAAAAAATCACCCTTTACTAATAAAACGAGTTATAAGACCCACAACCGTAGACAGTGCATAGGGTATTAAATAAAAATTTATTTTTTCAGATAGGTACCTACTGTAGAATGGTTGGAAGGTCATCTCATCTTTTATGGGCAATTGTTTTCGATTCCTTTATACGTTTTGTAAAACAAACGCTTGTGGTTTCTCTAGTGATATTCATTTAGCTTTGCCCAACTAATGTCTAGGAGATCGTGATACCCCGTGTTACCCCGAAATTCATCTTCACTGCTACCTTCACACAAGCTTACAATACCAACATCCTTTTTTCGATTTGATACTTGTTAAAAATTCTTAATGAAAGTTTAAAATGCTTTAATTTTTTATTCTTCTACTATGCATACTGTCTAAAATATTTTGGAAAAAAATTAAAACTA
Source organism: Cheilosia impressa (assembly GCA_948293265.1). Classification (NCBI taxonomy): domain Eukaryota; kingdom Metazoa; phylum Arthropoda; class Insecta; order Diptera; family Syrphidae; genus Cheilosia; species Cheilosia impressa. Next base: position 16,044,614 of record OX411880.1, read on the forward strand.
TTTTAAAAATAAATAATTTTCCACACAAAATTTAAAAGTAACGAATAGCCTCAAATTATACAAATACACTGTTTACAGTTGAGTCACTATGGCATTAAAATTCCAAGTTAATAGGTTCGAATGCGAGAGAACTTTTGACCTTTTATGATTTTTGCCAATACGTACTTTTATTAATACATACAAAGTCTCACAGAGCAAAAAAATATACTCAAAAGTGCATGGTTGCCTATGCTTCGAGCTACTTCCAGCTGTTTTCAAACGGACAAATTAGACACATTTATTTAGAAGTAAAGTCATGTCCCAAAAAGCAAGTAGGTATATTAGTCTTTTATTAAAAGTAGAAGAAAATGTTGACCAAATTGTATCAAAGCTATTTAAAGCCAATAGAAAAACTACTCGCCACTCGTTGTTTTGCTAATTTTAACTTATCTATGACAATTTTGATAGCAAATATATCGGTCTTTTGTTAGAAGAAAAAATTTGCAAAATTGATCACCTTTTTTTGATAAAAACTTTGTTTGACTATTGTTAAAAGTAGAAGAATAAATTGATAAAAGTGATCAGAGCTGCTTAAGCCAATATGGAAACTACTCGCCTCTCGTCATTTTTTTTTTTTTTTGTCATTTTTGATGAGAATGTGATAGACTTTGTGCGATTGCTATCCATATATATTTAATGATTGCGTTCGTTTGCAATTGTTTACACTCCCTTTGGTGAGAAAAATTTAGCTTTAATGCAAGTTACCGCTTTAAGTTAGGTCTTGGGAGTCTCGTTATAACTATGCTTATACCTATTGATTGCGGTTATCCCTCAAAAATCTATCAGTCGAGGTTTTATACTACAATAACTCACTTACCCATCATCGCTTTAGAGCGCGGCTCTACCCTTTTGAAATCTTCAGTGTCGAAGTTGAGTTAAGTTCGCCAAATGAGCGTGCCAGGTGCCGGCCCAAAGTGAAGAATAAGGGACGGGGCATTCATCAACTCTCTTCGTTACTCATTTTGACATTTATCCATAACAGATTCGCTGATTTTTCAAAGTTTCATTTACGTACTTGTTTTTAATAAATCATTTTCCCTACGTTTGCAGAAATTATAAAGAACATCCTGGTTCAGCGGGGCCAAAATATAGCTGGCGTTTTTGTAACCCTATACAGCTTGGGACTAACAGTAACCAACAGCACTCTGCATGAGCCGTCAGTCCAAAAACTAATGGCATCAGGAGAGAAATTCGATGTCGTTATTTGCGAAGCATTCGCCACCGATGCCCTGTTCGGCCTGGCTGAACATTTCGGTGCACCTCTAATTGTATACAGCACATCAGGAGCAACGCTATGGAACACGGACTTGGTGGGAGCACCTTCACCGCCCTCTTATGTGCCGAACGCATTCCTGCCATTGACCGATCGCATGAGCCTCTTCCAACGAATTTCGAATTTAGCTGTAGCAACTTTCGAGCAAGTTTACCTTAGCAACTTTTATCTTCCCAAGCAGGATGCGTTGTTTAAGCAATTCTTTCCAAAGTCCAAGCTCGGCCTGGATTACATACGCAAAAACACCTCACTGGTGTTGCTTAACTCCCACGTTTCGCTGGGCACTCCCCGGCCATACATGCCGAATATGGTCGAAGTCGGTGGCATGCACATCAATCGAAAGCGAAAGCCATTGCCCGCCGATATGAAAAAGTTCTTGGACGAGGCAAAGGATGGTGCAATCTACTTCTCAATGGGATCAAATCTTAAGAGTAGTGTTCTGCCGATAGAAAAGCGGAACGCATTCCTGCAGACGTTCCAGGCGCTGAAGCAACGAGTCTTGTGGAAGTTTGAAGAAATTGATTTGCCTGGCAAGAGTGACAACGTCTACATCAGTGACTGGTTCCCGCAAGACGATATCCTGGCACATAAGAATGTTAAGCTCTTCATAACCCACGGAGGACTGCTCAGCACCATGGAATCGATTTACCATGGCAAGCCGATACTTGGAATTCCAATGTTTGGAGATCAGTTCCTGAATATGGCACGTGTTGAGTCCGGTGGCTTTGGTGTCGTAGCTGACTATAATAAATTAAGCAAGGACACGTTCTTGGCTGCCATTAACAAAATACTTAAAGATCCGATGTATACGAAAACGACCAAATTAATGTCGGAGAGGTATCGTGATCAACCACTTGCGCCACTGGACTTGGCCACTTATTGGGTGGAATACATTGCCAGGCATAAGGGTGCTCCTCACCTGCACTCGGCTGGTCAGGAACTCAGTTTCATTCAGTACCATAATCTGGATGCAATCATCATTTTGTATGGCGGGGTATTGTTGGTCTTGCTGATTTTGCTGAAAATACTGTTTAGTCTAGTGGCCCGTTTTCTTGGACTTCGGAAGCAGCCGAAAAAGCCACAGAAAGTGAAAAGAAATTAAGTTGTGATCGATGGGGATGGCTGTGAAATTTTCATATGTGTTTTTTTTTTTAATAAAGCAACAAATATTTTTAAATCATTATGCGCTTTTTATTTCATGAGATAATGGCTGAGGCCTTAATTCACACTGAGAGCCGCCTAAGTAAGATAAAACTGCACGGCATTGCTGGGGCTTTACTTTATTAGTTTACTTTTGTTCGTTGAAAATATGTTTTAGAGGTAATTAGAAGTAGTTAGTTAGGCCCCACGCCCACTATGCACTGCACGAGTTACATGGTAACAAAAGCATATCAACATAATCATGTCGGCCAACCGGAAAACCCACGGAAAAAAGTCGGCTTTCCTTCAATATTTAGTAACAAACAACTGCTAACTGCCTATTTGGCATGCATTTCGAACTGAAATATGGTAATCTCATTTGCTAATATGTACTAATATAACAACCTCAATACTGTGTTGAAAGACATTAAAGCAGTGGTTCTTAACCCTTAGTGATAAGGCACCATTTAAAAAAAAACAGTGCATTTCGGGAGGGCCGACAGAAGTGAAAACTTGGACATGTACATGTATTTTTTGAATCGTCAGGCAATATTTTATTGTGCAGTAAATACTTTTTTCTCCCTGAATCATAGTTTGTACACTACTGCGTAGTTGAAATTTTATGTAGTAAAATTCAACTTTTTCAATTGAAAATATTTTAAAAAAACTAAGAATGCAAAACCAAGCACCTTGAAAATCTCTTATTTTTGACACTTCATTTGTTAAGATTGGTTGATTGTGTGAACAGCAAGAGGTAAATACCTATATACTACAGTGCAACTTCGACAATTCGGACACAATAATTTTGGGCACGTTCGGATTATCGAGTTGTCCGGACTATAGTAGTGAAAATTTAAAATAATCTAAGTGAATTAAATACATATATATGTACGTATGTACAATGATTTATTAAAAAACATTAAATTATTACATAAAATTATTATCAAATTATTATATACATATTATGGTTTATTAAAAAATTAAAATTAAAATTAAGTTATTTTGTGCTGACTAACTTTGTTGAGGTGAATGATTTGTGCTTTTTGCTCTATCCTCTTCAACAAAAGAATATCCTTCATATCTATATTATTCTCCTCAGCCCACTGAATACAAACTGAAAATGATTTCTTTGCATCTGCATTAGATATTTTTGGTTTAGCAGCCATTTCTACAAAGTCGTCTGCAGAGTCTGTAAGCAGCACTGGCGATTGTTTTAGTTTATCGTGTTGTATTTATTATTTCTTCATCGGAAAACTCCAATGAAAATTCATTTGCACCAGTTGCCCAATCATTGATATCTTTTTCAGTTAGGTCATTACTGAAGTTCATAGCTCCAATCATATTTTGGATGGATTTTATGCCATCAGAGATGCTATCAGACTGCAGTTCTTGACGCAGAACCTGAATATAAAAACGGGAAACCCCCGAAATTAATTTTTTCTTCCATTTCTTCCGAAATGTAGAAACGTCCGAATTATTGGAATGTCCGGACTGGCGCATGTCCGGACTGTCGAAGTTGTACTGTATACTACTACAAAAACTACAGAAATAATAATAGAGTGGATGGATGGACTATTTTACACACAAATGTTGCAATCTATTGCTTAAAACGTAAATTTACAAATGCATGAAATTAATTGGTATTCTTTAAAATCAATATCTACCAGTGAAATTTATGAAACCACAAGCTACCTCGCACACCCGATTGCCCCGCAAATTTTAGAAATAAAATTCTCTCTGAAATTACTTTAGCATGACAAAGGCAAACACACTTGACACTTCCCCACATTACCATTAAAACATCTTGTAGGCAAATTCTCTTAAGGCGCATTGGTTGGGCAAAACAATTCTCTTAAGTTGTCTGAGCTGGCGGCATCGTTGCCAACTTGAAAAAAGATGCCTTTTCCGAAAAGAATTCCTAAAATTTATTTTTGGGTATAGTGGAACAGTAAATCAAAAATTAAACAAAAATGTAGAGAAAATAAACAAAAACAATTTTTTTTATGCAACAAACAGCTTTCGAATTTGTTTTCAATTTCATTCCACTTACGTGAAGTGGAAGCTGGATTAATGAATGAAATTGGAAACAAATTTTAAAACTGTTTGTTGTTTAAATAAAAATAGTTTTTGTTTATTTGTTCTATGTGTGTGTTTAAATTTTTGATTTAGGTTCTATTTCACTTTACAGAAAAAAAAATATTTTAGGCATTCTGTTATTGAACAAGTAAAAGTGTTATCATCGGCCTGGCCGATGTTTTGATACCCTCCACTGCATACAAGTCATGCAAAATACCAGAACTACTTGACCGACATAGCCCATTTTTAATACCAACCTAACGACGATAAAAGAAGTTCTTTCACAAAACTTCATTCACCTAGGTTGATTCTTTTGGACGATATCGTGTTTTCAATGGAAAGAGGGATACATGGGTTTAATATTGGTTTTGTATGGGAGGTACCAGAACTACTTGACCGACATACCCCGTTTTCTATATCAACCTGACGCTGATAAAAATAAGTGCTCTCACCAAATTTTATTCACCTTCGTCAATTACTTTGGCCGCTATCGTGCTTTCAACAGACAGACAGACAGACAGACAGACAGACAGACAGACAGACAGACAGACAGACAGACAGACAGACAGACAGACAGACAGACAGACGGACATGGCTAAATCGATTCAGAATGTGATCCTGATTCAGAATATATATACTTTATGAGGTCTCCGGTGACTCCTTCTTGGCGTTACAAATGTATTGGCAAAGTGAATATACCTTCCTCTGGAGGGTATAAAAAGGCATCTTTTTTTCAAGTTTAGCAGTTTTTCGTTAAAAAAGGCTGGCAACGATGCCGCTGGTCTGACAACTTAAGGGAATTGCTTTGCCCAACATATGTTTATATACAATGGCCCAACGCGCCTAAAGAAGTTATCACTTCAAAAATGCTGTCTTGCCATGGACCACAAGGTGTTTAGAGGTAACATACAGTAAATGTAAAAGTAAATGAATAAGATATTGTTCTATCTATAAATAAAACATGCATACAATTGTGCAAAGCCAACAGTAGGTATTTTAGTTTTTTTGTACGACAATTTAACATAAATAAATATTATTATTTTAATGAGATTTTTGTATTTAGCTTCTTAATCTTTACTAACTTTTGGATCCTTGGTTCAGTGTTATTAAAAGTCAAACGCATGTCGGCACTGGCATCCAACCGATTACGGTGCTTGTTTTTAATTATCAGTTTCGGAATACCATTGTCCTCGCAGTCAGGAAAATAGCGAGTTAGTTAACTTTTAAAGTTTTTTAATGGAGTGGAATACTATTCTGTATTTGTCCTTTAGTCTCAGCACACTGTCCGTCAGGGCATAAAACGCAGAAAAGTTATCTCCTCCATAGCTCAAATGTATTTAGAATTTTGACTCGCAGAACTGATCCAGACAATTACTGAGCACGGGCAAAGCCAGTTTATTTAATATTTTCGGGATAGCGTGGCGGACCACTTCGGGTGCCTTCAGGGACCACCGGTTAGGAACCACTGCATTAGAGAAACACGAAAGGTAACAAGTATTAAACAATTTTTATAAAATTATTTTTCAGTAAATATGTAGAAATTGTATATTTAAAACTGAAGACTAAATTTTCACTTAAGTTATTTTAGAAATTAAATATTTCTTTATTTTTCCCCACCATCTTGTTATTAGATAGAAAACATTATAAAATTATAAAATTAGCTTAAGACAAACTTATAAGAAACTGTATCCTACTGTTTTTAGGCAGTCACAAATTAATAAAAATATTATCTTTTTTGTAATTATATGGAAAATGTTTTAAGTTAAAAAAAACTTAACCTCGACTTAACTTATTGTACCTTGTGATAACATTTATACCTATTTTGACTTTGTTGTCTATTTAGGGAGTCTATGTCTGATGTGCTTAAGATATGAAGGTCCGATACGATAATCGCTTTTGAATCTCTTCGTACTCAGAGATAAGAGACAGGTAACAACAAAACTCTCAGACTAGTAATTTCACAATACCGCAGCGAATTACCTATGTAGAAAAGAAATACGAAATCTCTCAAATATTAAGATACCTATTTTAGCTGACCAACGAAGAGCCATAGATAAGCGTTTGTAGACGGCAACTCACGCACTTTAAATTGGTTCTCGTTCCGCACAACCTCCCAAGTGCCAACTGCCAACTGCCAACTTGCGCCAAGCAACTCATTCATAGTTTCAGTTGTTCTTCTTGGTCGCTAGCGAGCAGATCGCTTAACCGGTTACATTGCTACTGGGGTTCTTAGAACTGCGTATTTAATTTCCAAAGTATTTATTTGTTCACCTCTCAACCGAGTGTACATTTATTCAGTGACAATGATTGATAAAAAGTTGTGCCTGGCAAGCGTTGTACTGTTTGTAGCCATAATTAATGGTGCTTATGCTTACAAAATTCTCGGTGTGATTCCAAGTGCAGCTAGATCGCACTTCATTGTTGGACAGGGACTGATGAAGGGACTAGCTGAGAAGGGTCATGATGTGACTGTCATATCACCGTTTCCACAGAAGAATCCCATCAAGAACTATCGTGATGTGGAAACACCAATTATAAAAGAGAGGATGAAGGGTAATTATAAAGTTTCAAGTTGTATACACGAAACGCACGTTTGACTTTCCTGGTGCTTTTGTTTATCAATTTGATTACGTCGAACTGGTTTCAGTTATGTTATTGTCAAATGCAATTACCGCGAATGAGAACTATCGTTTTAGCTATACACAATTTGAATATATTTAAATTGATTGCTATTGACGGCTGATGGTAATTAGAGTACAGGTGTCATCTGATGACCTTTAACACGACGAACTAGCTGAAAATATGAAAATACTAGCGCGTGAAACAGAAGAAAATCTCTTTCACTTCAATAAAGCGCAAGAAGGAATTTAAAGTCAGCCATCAGAAGTGGGCTCCAAAGTAGGTGTTTAAACCTGCAAACAGACTTTTTTGTTTGGGAAGAAGAGACTTGCTCTGAAAAAAAGCCATGTTTATTTTCTGGCAGACTTTCGATGACTTACTACTTTTAATAGGTATAGTCGTACGCGCAGTAGTACGACCGTACACTACAGATGCATTGGTATACAAATATATTCACTTATATATATTGAAATAAACTTGTATCGTATGCATACATACATACATAGTAGGACCGAATTATTTCTATTTTTTTTATTTTTTTCTTACGTTAATCTTTATTTAATTAAGTTGCGAATTGCTTCGCAAGGCAACTACAATCGCCTCGCTCGGGTCATCATTTTTTGTGATTGCTCTTTTATGTTGCGCGCCCGAAACTATCGAACAGTTAACTAGTCTTGTTAAATGGGCGGATTGTAGCTAATACCACTAACTTGCTACAAAACTACAAGTGAATTTAACAACTTTATAGAAATTGTGAAGTTCTGTAAAGTTGAGCAAATTTCAGAGGCAAATTAAAAATTGTAAGCTCATAAGCGGCATATACACTCGACAAAAACTCATCAAGCATGTTAGAGTGGAAATTTTGTTTGACGTTACATTATACACATATACAATTATACACCCATCAAGCATGAGTCTTCAATCATTAATTTTTATGTAAAAGGGCTTCGAACGAAACGGGTTTAAAAAAAAAAAAAGTAGTTTTCACACGACAATCGTTTGAGCTGAAAAACCGTTCCGCTGCCTGCTTGTTACAATTGCTTCATCGCTGTAAACGCGAAAATTAATATAATATATGCATGATCAAGCAACCTACCTGTTGCGCCTACTATTTATCAAGACGATTTTTTTCTACCCAAAGAAGATGTTATATGAGCCCGAGTCGAATTTTAATGAATACTCATAAATTATGACTGTGGTTCATTCTCCTATGCTCCTAGCTATGCTTTAAAATTTTCCATTCGTCACGGAAGATGGGAAAGTTTAATTTTACTACATTTTGTTTCGAATTTGTAACGGTCGGGGTAAGGATCTAGAATCGCCTATGATGGCAACGGATGACATGCTTGCGATGCTCGGATTAGCTCGCCGTATTGGGATGGGGACTTGTTACCATATTACATAAGCCCGTCAAAAACTAAAATGTCGTGCTAACCACGCATTTGACGGAAAAATCAACGAATTATTACCTTTGATTTCTTCGTTTATTTCAGGTTATACTATCGAAACTTCATTATCAAAACAAATCAAAAATGAAGCATTACTATGCAATTTCATACTCTAGTAGGAAGATATCGCTACGATAGTTTCACTTTAAGTATATATCAAAATTAAAGAATTTGGTAGAGTGAATATCAAACTACATATAATAAAAACACTAAACTCTAAAACTTAAGTGTTATCATAAACGACGTCCAGATGTTGTTTCTAATTTAAAATTTTTTTTTAAATTATTATTTTTGATGGCGCTACAGTCCGGGGTGGACCAGGGCCTTAACCAACATTCCTCTCCAGCCAGCTTGATCCCTAGCTAGCTGCCGCCAGTTTCGCACTCCAAGTTGGTTGAGGTCCCCTCCAACTGCGCACGTCACCGTAGGTATGGCCTTCCACTACCGCGTTGTCCCTCTGGTGTCGATTCGAATGTTTTCCGGGCGGAGGCGCTGGTGTCCATGCGCTCAATATGACCCAGCCATCAAAGCCGACGGATTCGCTCTTTTTTGACTAGGTCTTTATCGGTGTACACCTCGTACAGCTTTTATCGTTAAACCTTCAGCACAAACGGGACCGAAGATTACACGAAGAACCTTTCGCTCAAAGTAACCAAGAGAGTATTAGTCCACTCTGGAAGGATTCCATGCTTCTGCACCATATAGCAGGACTGGGATGATGAGGCTCTTAAATAACGTCTCATTAGTTGCTCGTGATAGGGCTTTGCTTCTCAATTGCCCCCCAAGCCCAAAGAAACAGCGATTGGCAAGGAAAATTCTTCGTTTGATCTCCGCGCTGATGTCAGCATTATTTCGTTTTGCTTTGATTGACCTATCTTTGACGGCCCGCTGGTTTCTTCCGATAATGTCAATGTCATCGGCACATGCGAGTAGTTGCACAGACTTATGAAAGATTGTACCATTCATGCTGGCTTGAGAGTTATGTACAATTCTTTCAAGTATGATGTTAAAGAAGTCACCCGATAGCGAGTCACCCTGTCTAAGACCTTTTTTGACATCAAAAGCATCGGTGATGTTATTACCGAATTTTATGGAGCGAGAGTTCTGCATACTCATCCTGCACAGCCGGACGAACTTGGTAGGGATATCAAAACTAGACATGGCTCTATATAGCTCTTCTCTATACACGCTATCGTATGCAACTTTAAAATCGTTGAACAGGTGGTGGGTATCGATTTGGAATTCCTGGGTCTTCTCCAAGATCTGCCGTAATGTGAATATTTGGTCAATGGTAGACTTTCCAGGCCTTGATGTTGTCGTGCGCATAAAAGCCCTTCGATGCTGACATCGATTAATTATAATTATAACATATTCAATTAAACATTCTCTTTATGCAATAATTTTGAAAACATAAATTTTACTCTAAGTTTGAATTTTAGTCAAAATAGTTATTGCACTTTTAAAAAAAAATGTTTTTTCGAAAATGCATTTTATGATTATACAGAGAAAAACTAAGTTTGCCGTTAAGTTAGAAATGACCATATTACCTTAGAAATGCATTTTTGTTCCTATATACATTTTCGAGATATTTCTAAATTTCAAAAGTACCGTTATTCGATTTTTCAGCGGAAAACTAAATACTCAGTCATGTTAACCCCACCTACTGAAGCTTAAAATCAATCTTGGTTCACAGCCGTTTGCTGACAAATCAAACTGGTATACAAATTTTGCATGGAATTTTTTTTATTTTTCTTGGCTTTTGAACTATTGAATTCGACTTCGTTCATATGTCCACCACGGAAACGTTAACCCAATTTTCGATGACTCGGCCGCATATTTCGACCGATGCTACCGCTATTTCTTTTTAAATCGGCCCAATGACGCCACCGGCATGAAAACCGCACCAGTGAAGCACATGAGGGTTCTCACCTGTCCAGTCACGCATATTTCGCTTATTGACAAAGCCGGATAACCAAAAATGCGATTCATCGCTGAAGATGATTGTGCGATAAAAATTGGCGTTAACGCTCCAAAAATTGCGAACACCAACTCGGAATTTCCTCTGTACCTACATTTTAATTATTTGTAAACATTGTTCCTTCGTGTACTTAAGAAAATTTTGATTTTACTGAATGTTTTGACATTGACAGTTCGGTAATCGGTTTAACGGTGCGTTCACACTGAAAGTGTTGCAGTTTAAGTTGGATTTTGGTCGCCATTCTCCGCTGTTTGCAGACTACAGAAGTCGCCTTTTTACCTTTTAAGAACCAGACTGTGAATCTTCTACAATGTTCCCTTGTTCGATTTTGAAGGATTGCATTCGTGCTTTTCCGTCAGCAGCTAATTGGTTAGTTTTTGATGGAGACCTAGCACAATGGAGGTGTAAGTTTAAATAGCTTCCCGAGTTAAGCCCTTATAAGGATTAACCTTTGCTTTGCTTTGTTTCCCTAAAGCCGCACTCTCTTCGACCCAGTAGAAGCTAATTCTGCTCGCAGTATTAATAACTGCAGTCCAGATATTGATTTCGCCTTTGGTGGCTTGTGATCTCTTTCTGTTTAAGATTATATTTTAAAGCGCTAAATCCCAATATTATCTTCTTTTTTTTTGTTTTGCTTTCAGCTATGATAGACACCATTTTAGAAATGCGAAACAAGAGCATTATGGAAATCTTCTTGCAAATATACGACATGGGAGTGATGATAACGAGCAGCGCATTATCAGAACCTTCGGTGGAAAAGCTAATGCAGTCAGGAGAGAAGTTCGACGTCGTTATTTGTGAAGTGTTTCTAACCGAGGCCCTGTACGGTCTAGCCGAACACTTCAATGCATCGCTCATTGGACTGAGCACATTTGGCGCGTCAAAATGGACTACGGATCTCGTAGGAACACCTTCACCACCGTCGTACGTGCCTAATCCTTTCCTGCCGTTGACCCACCGCATGAGTCTGTCAGATCGAATTTTCAACTTGGCCGTGTCAACTTTTGAGCAAATCTACTACAGCAATTTTTATCTGCCCATACAACAGAAATTATTCAACCAGTTTTTCCCAAATTCAAAACTGGGTTTGGAGAAAGTCATCAAGAATACCGCACTGGTTTTGCTGAACTCGCACGTTTCGTTGGGCTTCCCGCGACCATACATGCCAAACATGATCGAAGTCGGTGGCATGCACATCAATCGAAAGCGAAAGCCATTGCCCGCCGATATGAAAAAGTTCTTGGACGAGGCAAAGGATGGTGCAATCTACTTCTCAATGGGATCGAATCTTAAGAGTAGTACTCTGCCGATAGAAAAGCGAAATGCCATCCTACAGACGTTCAAGGCGCTGAAGCAACGAGTCTTGTGGAAGTTTGAAGAAACTGATTTGCCAGGCAAGAGTGACAACGTCTACATCAGTGACTGGTTCCCGCAAGACGATATCCTGGCACATCCAAATGTTAAGCTCTTCATTACCCACGGAGGACTGCTGGGCACAACCGAATCGATTTTCCATGAAAAGCCGTTCTTGGGTATTCCAATGTTTGGCGATCAGTTCTTGAATATGGCGCGTGCTCAGGCAGGTGGATACTCTCTCATGGTGGACTATAACCATCTTACCAAGGACATATTCTCAGCTGCAATCAAGGAGATGCTAAACAATCCACAGTACACAAAAAAGGCCAAAGTAATCTCACAGCGATATCGCGATCAACCATTAGAGCCACTGGAATTGGCCACTTATTGGGTGGAGTACATTGCCAGGCATAAGGGTGCTCCTCACCTGCATTCGGCTGGTCAGGAGCTCAGTTTCATTCAGTACCATAATCTGGATGCTATCCTCATTTTGTATGGCGGGGTATTGTTGGTCTTGCTGATAGTGCTGAAAATACTGTTCAATCTAGTTGCCCGTTTTCTTGGACTTCGGAAACAGCCGAAAAAGCCACAGAAAGTGAAAAGGAATTAAGTTGTGATGGATGGGGATGGCTGTGGATTTGTCATTTGTTTTTTTTTGTTTTTTAAATAAAGCTATATTTGTATAGTTGTGCTCTTTATTTCACGAAATTTACCTGTCTGTTTGAAAAATATAAACGACAACAACTAATTCCAGATGATTTTGTTTTTCTGGGAAGCGAGTACCTACCATTTCATTTCACTAGTGTCTCAAAATCGTTATATTATATAAAACTTGTAACTATTAAAGAAAATCCCCCAAATCCCAATTTCACTATCAAAATTTGCAAGGGGATCTGGGTAGCTGCGCGGGAGCTGACAGTCTATTTAATACTTAGTTTGCATTTGCTTTGAGTAGAATGATTTACAGCCCTATTATGGCTGTCAAATATCAATTATTTGATATGAATCGACAATATTTCGACCCTGTGCTTGCTTTCTATTGAAGGTTGCCTGCAGGGTCTCTATACGGTGTAATTAAGTACGGTGAAAGAGGATATCCTCCGTCACCTAGAATTCGAAAGTCGGTTCTTCCATTACGATAGTCACCTCCTAGCTTGGCTTTTAACTGTGACACATTCCAAACATTTGCATCATGCGACGCCCCTGGATGTTTTGCATTTACAAACCTGATGTTCATTAAGTGATCACAAACCTTTAAGTAAAAAATTAGTAATTGTATTTTGCATTGGGAAACAAAAAAAACTTACAAGCATGGCATTTATATTATAACTAGGTTCGCCCAGTGCTCGAAAATCGACCACACATTTTTTTTTATATCATTACTATATAGATAAAGAGTGCACAAATGGATTCACACGATTCAATTCATTAGATATAGAATGCATCAAATCACGATCACAGTCACGATTAGACTGTTTTAAGATTTAATCGGTATTGGTTGGCAGTATCAACGTCATAGAAATATAACTGTGCATAGGAAGGTTGATTACCGTACAAAGAAACAGTCAAAGTCCCCATTCTATGATAAAACGTATCATGAATTTTAAAGTGATAAACACCTTGCGTGACATTTTGTGAGACTTTTGCTTCTGAGGAAATCATTGCAAAGGCAGAATTGTAACTGCGAATATTAGCAAAATAATTATTCGCACGGTTTTTATCAGTTTGATCGAAGGTCATAATATAGCTTATTTATGAAAGCGTTCTGACTTAAAGGCGGTATGAACACTTTTCCTTTATGACAGCAAGAAGTAAAAATATTTCGATCCTTACCAGTCGTCTCTGAACTAAAATGTATCGCATTACAAAGAACACATCGTACATTCATCAAACCATTTATGCTATCAGTATTTCTCTCTGAAATTTGCATCAGCAAAAACTTCCAGTCCAGTACACCATTTACTGCGCTAAAATTTCTGTATTTGACTGTATTTGTGAGAGAGTGTTTTGCTATGTTTGGATATTTTGTGTTTAATGATGAGTTGAATCTATGACGTTTTTTTAGTAGTTTCAAAAACTTTTAATTTTCAAATAATATTTAGAACTATTGGAAGTGAAAATGCGTAAATTCTTGGTTCCTACAGCAAGTTAGTGTGCTTTCTCTAATGCTTGCATTATTTTAGTGCAAGTGGAACATTTTATTTTCTACCACTTTTCTACCACCTTTTTTTAAGGCTATCTACCACCATTTCGCTTTTCTCAAGTCCCATCACTGGACCGGAAGCCAAATCAGACTAATGCAACCACTCCTGCGCATAACTTCTCTCCCTCATTCGCTTAACACAAACGAACACGACACGCATTCATACGCCACGCCCCCACACGCCAAACACTTTCGTTTCGGTGAGGTGGCTCAGTGGCTGCTCTATGTATAGTGCTACACTATACAAATAAGGTCAATAATAATAGCATAGCAACGCATACGCATATAGAAACGTTCTCTGTGTATGATTCTCTTTTTTTAATTTCTGATTCATACAATAGAAGGAGACAGTCACAGGACTTCGACTGAGCGAAAGAAAAATGTGACTTATCCAATTACCCATACCCACCCCTGCGCATATACTTTTCTCTCTTTCTTTGCTTAACTCCCATCATTCAAACGTGACATTCGCCGCACAGATAGCGAAGCTATAAAGCTATCTTTCTTTGTATGTTTACAATGTTGTTGTTGTAACCAAGGTAATTTAAAAACATTATTTTACCTATTTTGCAATAACTTTTTTGAAATTATAATTCTTTTCGACCGATCTATGAGCTGTACGCTTCAATTTGGTAAAAAAAAAAATTCAATTTTACTTCATTAAATAGGGTAAATATGTTCTGAAAGAAATTGGGTCGGCGATTAATATAGTGGATAGCCCTTTCTATTGCAATACACATGCCGAAGGTCTTTATTCGGTCGGATTATTTTCACGTGCGTTCCATCTACAGCCCCAACAACATTTGGAATTCTACTTTTTTCGAAAAAGTATATTTTTGCCCTACGTTCTTCTTCCTGGGTGTAATTAAATAGGATCCATTTCGGACAAATGTACTTTTCCAAAACGCTAAGCAATTTACTAAGAACAACCGACACCGTTGGTTCTGCCACGCCAATACGAAAGCCATTTCCAACGCTCAGTTGGTAGCTTCCTTGAGCAACGAATTTTAAAACTGCTGCTAGTTTTAGTATATTTGGGATGACTTTCTGACTTTTTATCGGTTAAAGTTTATCCTCAATATCCGTCAACACTTCTACGAAGGCTTGTTTCGAAAGTCGGAAGTTCTGTACGAATCTGGAACCGAATCATATCAAGTAAAAAAAAATAATAATATATTAACTGCTTACATAGTTCGTCCAAATCCATTGGTTTTGAAGCATCTCGCAAAGTCCTGCGTATAATAGCTTGTTCGCTTATGCTTACTTCATCATAATCCCCTTCAAAAAAATAGCTCTACCGATGACATTTCGCTCCAATGTCTTTTTTTAACAGTAATAACAAGGAAATAAAATTTATGATTTGATAATAAAGAAATTTTAAACCGCCCGAAAATTTGACAAGTCTGTGGTCACAAGGAAAAACCGCTAAAGTCTGTTTTACTCATTTTTCAGGAGAGCAGTTTAAAGTTTTTGACAACCGCGTGAAATTACAAATGACTCTATTGGGCGATTGAAAAATCCGATCGTGTTGAAACAAATACTTAAATAAAGATAATTTTACTCTTTCTTAGCTCAAAATTATTTTTTTTTTTTAAATAACTGTAAACGATTTTATTGACAAAACTAATACTTTAGTCGTTAGGGCCTTCTAAATTTTCCACCGTAAAAAATCCTTCCTGGAGTTTAGTTGTTTTTCCATTTTAAAGAAATTTTTTGTTCTGGTCTAAAGTCTACTTTAGTTGTTTCCGTTGTCTATTGTGTTAAATTATGCAGTTCTTATGTCGACTTTAGTTCTTATTCCAAAATTAATAAAGAAAAAAAATATCGACTTTGAGTACATAATAATTATGTTAGCAGAGAAAGAGAACCAACTTTGAACCTTGAGATCGAATGAATTTTATTTGTTTAAAAACGTATACGATTCAAAATACAAAAAAAAAACAAACTTTACTTCATGCAATGTAAATTAATGAAAAAAAGAAAAAATAGACATAATTAAGTTAAAAACCAAAATTAAAAAAGTGTTTCTTCATCGTCACTTCTTAAATCTGGATGATTATTGAGTTCGGTGGAACTAGTTTTCAGGTTTTTATAAAAAAGAATGAAAATCTGGATTTATGTATTGTAATAGATCCATAAGATCTTTATTTTTATCTGATGATAAGATTGGCAAGGCATCAATATTTTTTAAATGACCCAATGTAAGTGTCGATGCTCCTCGTTTGACTATCGATAAAATGTTAAATGGTTCTTCAGGATTTAAGTTTGTTTTATACAAAATTTGTTTATTGTTGTTCGTATAGCTAATCCACCTTACTGAGTTCCATATAAATTTCTGGCCTTCTGAATTACATCGTTTCCAATTAAGATTATTTTTCGAAATCTCACTAAAGTTGAAGAAATCACTTTCTTTCATTTCAAGAACTTTAATTTTGGAATTAATACTTTCGATGAACTGATACCAGTCCCTTGGCACACTAATTTCAACATTGGATTTTTTCTTTTTTCGCTCAATTAACGCATGATCAGAAACACACTCGAGGTGGGTATGGCCAGGTTCCAAAAATGTATGATCTATGTATTCCAATGAAGGACGTTCTGTAATGAACAGAAGGAACATGGCAGAAACAAACGAATTTTTATTTTGCCCGGAACATGAGTCACTGTAGAACGTTATTTTAGTGACAGAAGAAGGCAAAGATTGTAGATGTTTGAAAACGCATGAAGCAATCTCATTTCCACCCCGACGCGCAATTCCCTCATGCCACATAAAACAACCGGAATCATTCGTTTTTAAATCATGAATCGTGAGATTGAAAGTCCAAAGCTGCCTTTTATAAAAACTGACCGAGTTTCTCAAGAATGGTGTTGGTAGGCACTGGTGCAAGTCAAACGCGAACGCTGCCATATCGTTGTTTTGTCTAGCGTTCTCCTTATCGACCCTTTTTTGTTCAAAGCCAAAGTCTCCTTTTTCCACATGAATTTGTTTCTGCTCTACCAAAACTTGTTTTTCTTTTTCATCCGTGGCTATTTTTATCTTAGATAAAAATCCATCGCAAGTTGCGCACGTGTCTAGTTTGGGAGCTTTGAATTTTAAATACAGTGTTTTAAATATTTCTGAATATTTGGTAAGGCTTACAGGATTACAAACTTCATCACTATACATCCGATGCATTATGGAAAGATTTAAACTGCCATGAATATATTTGATGGATGTGTGGCGACGGCTGTAATGGCTTTCGTACGATGGGAACTTATTTATGTGATTGCGTACTTCCTCTTCTTGATCCAATGTTAGTTTGTTCACAGGAATCCCCTTACCCCGACAATTCTTAAACGGTTCGCTTGGACTTGCAACTTTTTTGGCTATTACGTTTTTAATGAAACTTTCCGTTTCAGAAAAACATATCGTAAAATGTTTTCGGCAAACTTGTGTACGCATGCCATCATATTCCAAAAAGTACTTAACTGAGGTTTCACGGCGTCGCTTTCTTTGGATTGCGTTAGACAGAGTATTACATTTTTTATTTCCTATAGTCAGAAGATTTCCTATGTATAAAATTCTCTGGTCATAGGTTCCCAAAGCCCAATACTGGTTAAATAGTTGTTTTATCTGGTCGAATGAAATTTTGTCTTGGCAGTTGCCTCGACAGATTCCAAAGGGTTTTGGAACTCTTGCATGCTTAACTTTTCCAGAAAGGGTTTTATATGACTTCCCAGTGTTCCTTAATGTCTGACTGTCTGACGAAAGCGTTTTTTATTCGTGATTTTCGATTGTGGATTATCGTTGTTGAACGTAATATCTAAAACTTCGCTCTTTTCACTTTCTGGGTGCGAATCAGAATAAGAAACAGTATTATTAATAAAGTCAGGGTCTTTTACAGAATCATCGGAATTTTCCCATTCTGGCAAATTATCATAAGTTATATTCGCCGATGGAGATGCGTTTCTATATTCATTGTTGAACTCGTTTGTATTGCCTAAAATAATTGAAAACTGAAAATGTATCCTTAAAGAAAAAAATAGTGTTCTTACTTTTGAATACATCTAAAGGGTGATTTTTTAGCTGGTTTGGTTTTGGCAACACTGGTTTTGACAGCTGACGTGTGTTTAGTACCTTGTGTCACTGTTAAACAGCTTCAGTTTGGTTTGCAATTTAACCATGGATCGTCTTACAAATGAACAACGCTTGCAAATTATTGAATTTTACTATCAAAATTCGTGCTCGGTTCGAAATGTTCATCGCGCGCTGCTTCCATTTTATGATCGGCATTCTCGACCTTCTGAGCAGTCTATTCGGAAGATTGTGACCAAATTTCGCACCAAATTTACTTTGTTGGACATTAAACCACCAACACGTTTACGTACTGTGCGTAGTGAAGAAAATATTGCGGCCATATCAGCTAGTGTGACAGAAGACCGCGAAATGTCGATTCGGCGCCGTTCCCAGCAGTTAGGCCTTTGTTACAGCACTACGTGGAAAATTTTGCGGAAGGATTTGGGCGTAAAGAATTTTAAGATACAGCAGGTGCAAGAACTAAAGCCAGCCGACCTACCACAACGCCGAATTTTTGGTGAATGGGCTCTTGGAAAGCTGGCCGAGGATCCGTTTTTTTATCGAAAAATTGTGTTCAGCGATGAGGCTCATTTTTGGTTGAATGGGTACGTAAATAAGCAAAATTGCCGCATTTGGAGTGAAGATCAGCCAGAAGCATTGCAACAGCTACCAATGCATCCCGAAAAAACCACTGTTTGGTGCGGTTTATGGGCCGGCGGCATTATTGGGCCATATTTCTTCAAAGATGATGCGAATCGCAGCGTTACTGTCAATGGTGAACGCTACCGAGCGATGATAACAAACTTTTTTTTGCCCGAAATGGAAGTTCTTGACTTGCATGATATGTGGTTTCAACAAGACGGTGCCACATGCCACACAGCACGCGAAACAATGGCGCAATTGCGAGGCGAGTTTGGTGAACAGTTAATTTCACGTTTCGGGCCGGTCAATTGGCCGCCTAGATCGTGCGATTTGACACCATTAGATTATTTTTTGTGGGGGTATGCCAAGGCTAATGTGTATAGGGACAAGCCCGCTTCGATTGACGCACTGAAAGCCAACATCCATGCATTCATTCGTGAGATACCGGCCGACATGTGTGAAAGAGTATGCCAAAATTGGACTCAGCGGATGGGCTACCTGAGACGCAGCCGCGGTCAACATTTGCATGAAATTATCTTTAAACATTAAATTGCAAGGTTCAAACTATCGATTCAAATAAATATTTCATTAATTTTTTCGAATTTTTTGTGTTTTTTTTTTTTTTAAAGTTCTAAACCTCTTAAAAAATCACCCTTTATATCGAAGTCAAATCCGTTCATCGATGATTCAGTTTCATTAGGTATCTCAGGAAAGTTATCATTCTTTTCTGATATGATTTCGTGGGTCGAATTCGAATATTGATAAATCGAATTTTTTTGGGGCCATTGGTATATTGACTTTTTTGTAAAATTTGTTTCCGGGATTCAGGAAACGTAAACGAACTTGATTCAATGTTTTCTGTACAAATTAAAAAAAATGTTTGGCACTTCCTTAAAAAAAGTAAAATATACATCGTTTTACCCATATCTTTATTTTGTTCTGGTGTAGAAGTTCTTTGCATCACAAAAACCTTTCTTGAATTAGCCTCTTTTTCTGTAAAAACAGGTACATTCAAATACTAAACCCATTACATTTAAAAAAAGAAACAGTATCTTATCTTATAAAAACAGGCCTCTTCCAAAGGACATTCGGGCTAAGTAAAAATTAAATCATTCTTACCTTCAGCTCCTGCTTTTTCTTTAAGCATTCGCGCCAATGCCAAAAGTCTTTGCGATCGAGACATTATATTTTTCGTTTAGTTTTTTTTTCAAAATTATTTATAAAAACACAAGGAATAACAAAGTTCCTTTAAAAACACAGTAAATAAAACACTATAGTCTAGTTTAGACAACACGTATTCTTTCTTTAAATATGGAAAAAGAACTAAAGTATATTTAAGAAACACTTTTTTTTAACTTTTGTTACGGAAGAGCAACCAAACTCGAGATAAGATTTTCATGAACTGAATTACTGACGGGGAAAAAAAACTTAAATGAATTTATGTCTTTCGTGCATCACAATTTAATTTTGGAATAACCGCTAAACTGAAGTTTAGTCGTTATTCCTTTTTAAAAAAATTATCAAAACAAAAAATATTAACACGGAAAAACAGCTAAACTCAAGTTTAGCTATTTTTCCTTGACAAAAAAATGTAATAATTGTAAAAATTTAATGCGGAAAAACAACTAAAGTCAAGTTAAGTCTTTATTCCTTGTTGTAAATCTTACAAAAAAATTATCTTAAGTCAACTTTAGATAATAAATTTCGTTTTTTTTAGTTTGGTTGTTTTTCCTTAATCCCAACTAAAAAAAGTGACTTAAGCTCTTATGTTTTTTTGAAATTGTGGCCACATTTTTAAAGATAAAAAGCTGACAAAAATTTACAAAATAGATTTGAGTACGCTGAATCTAATGGCATCAAAATCTCAATTTCGTCTTAAGTCGACTTTAGCGGTTATGGTTTGTGGCCACAGAAGTATCAACAAGAAATTTCTGGTTTATAGAAAATTTTAAGAATATCAATTTTTTTGACAAAACTTGTAGGAAACCGATGTTACCTTAAAAAAAAATATTTTTGTTTCTTCGGTTCCGGTAACGACTGGTTTTGAAATCCTGAAAGAAATGGCGAACGCAATTTCCGGATAATGTCCTCACTGAGCGTAATTGGAAAGACAGGCGTGGAGAAGAGCATCCGTGACCCTGCAATCTAGGTGTCTTAGTCTTTTTATTTCGCTCAGTTTATGGCATGATTTTTAGACGCTTTTTGGTGATAAGATTTCGTTTAAATAAATATCTATTTGCATTAAAAAAGGTGCAAACAAATCAGACTAGCATTTTTAGGCGTAAATGGTATTTTTTCCAATAAAATTGAGTTTGTCAGGCGTTAGGAAAGATGCTGCCATAAGGTTCCGACATAAGAGCAAAAGAGACGGTCGGATTGGCAAAAATTATGGCAGATCGCTTAGGGAGATTTTCACACTCCAGGAAGGCAAGAAAGGAAGTTTGGAACCGGCGCACCGTCCCGAACCGCCACAGACCACCCCAACCAAGGTCTAGAACAGAAGTTTTTTCAACGCCGAATTTTGTTGGTTGTGCTTGCCAAATCAGCGAAGCTCGCAGCACGTTAGTAACGCTGCAGGGAGAATCGAAGTTTAATTTGACCACCGCCACACCCCGACGAACGTTTCCATCGAACTCCAGCCTTACCCACGCTTTCACCATTGTGCGTGTGTCCAAGGCCATCGAAATCCACGTAAGTGCTACCACTCCGACTGGTATAATCCACGTCATCAGCACTCGTCAGCAAGGGCACCCACATCTTCGCCCCCCCCAATCTCTACGAAATTGAGGAAATTAGTCTTCGTGGGAAAGCTCATAACCTGAGATCGCCATCCAGCCAAATCCACCGCCGAATTCGCCCTCCATCTACAACAGCAGCAGAGACACCATCCGGGTTTTTTTTGTTACGCTATTGCTCACTAGAGGGCTGTATTTGAGGGAATTTATGGGGTTGCTTGTTTGTTCCTTTGGAGAACCTCATAAATCTTCAATAAAACTAGTTAGTTTTATTAATACAAAATAAATATTTATTTAATCTTAAATTAAATTAAACTCTGGAAACGTTAGTACAAGAAAAGTCCATCTGTCCACTTTGCTGGGTAAAACTCAACAAAACGCAAGATGGAGGAAAAACTGAAATTGTTTTAAATTCTATTCAAAAAGAGTGAGAAATAGATAGTTGCTGTTTCGTGTTTCGGCTTTGACAGCGTTCAGGTACGCCACAATTTCAAAAGCTAAGTGTAATTGTAACACAATAATTTGTTCAGATGAATTTTTCTTCCTAATACGATATCTAGGTAAACAGTTTGTGTTCGCGAAACTATAAGCGAAGGACGGAATGCGGTGCACCTCATCTCCCCACCCTTGGGCAACGGTTTGGTAATAGTAACCCTTATATTATTGAAGGGGGTGAGTACATTTTGTGTTTTTTTCTTTCATTTGAACAACAAAACTGTGAAAGTGACCTATTGGTGTAGGAGTCAGAGTTTTTATTATTTATTTTTGAGTGAGCAATTAATAGTGCGTTGATCAAGCTTTCGTAGTCTGCGTTTTATTTTATGCAGTGAATTAAGAATACAATTATTATTAACGTAATTTTTGTTTGATAGTTTTGGATAGGGATTAAAGTAATGCAACTGTCAAAATTTGGGATATTTTCACGTAGCGCACGATAAGGCGTAAGAACCTTTTTAAGATTTTTGTTTTTAAGTTTTGCGACCGAATACGACCTACTGGGTATCGGATCATTTTGTTATTGAATTGATTTGCTACACTGCATGACAAAAAGCTCGATTATAGAGAGCGTATAAATTCAGTTTATTTTTTTTGATGTTTTAACGATTTGTTCGAAAATTTTAGAATTATTTTTATATGATTATCTATTTAGGTACATAGATTTGGAAATAAAGGATTTTGTACGAAGTTTTTAAAAAGGACTACTGAAGTTCTCTTTTGTTTATGTTCGGGAAGCATTTCGTCGTGTTCCATATGCGACTCTTGAATCTTAGTTGTTGAAGATGAAGCGGAAGATTTTATTTTTTTTAGATGATTATTTTTCAGCGATATTTGATGCAGCTTGGTAGTTTTTGTTCAGAATGTTGCTGAAGTTTTGAAGTTGTTCGAGAGGATGTGTCCGTAAAGGGGGGGTTATGTTTAGAGAGATGGGAGAAAGAAAAAATAGGGGTATTTAATCGTTCCGATTGGAAACCCCCAGTTAGTAAGGGGTCATCGTAAGTTGAGCGTCGCGATGACCAAGGTGTTGGACATTACGTTCAGCTAGGGGAGGGTCAGCTCGCGGACAGAAATTCCATCTTATCTCTTCGCCTTATCCACATCATAAGGTTTCCATGCTAACGGAAGTGTGCATTGGCTTAATTCGGGCCTCGCAGTTTATCTTTTTGTTTCTTGGTTTTGGTGTTCGGTTACAGCATGAACACAATTTAGTCAACAGGCATGTAAAAACAAGTAACCCATGTTCAGGGCTTGTGGCAAGATCCCCACCCACCGGCGAGCTAGCGCGGGAAGGCGGTCATGCCTGAGCCTCAAGTGCCTGGACACCCCTCCAGTCATGCCGCCCGGAATGCCTCAAGGGTCCTGTGACCTTGGGTCATATGGGTGGAAAGAGTTGACAGGATAGTTACACAATCGTCAGCAGAAGCGGAAGCATTTCGACCCTGATGGATTCGATTCTTACTTGCATGGGTGATAGTGCAAAAGGGGGTTGAGTTCAAACGCTTCAAACATTTATCCTTTCGGGTTCGGGTACGCTTCTGACGTGGGTGGTACGTTACAAACTATTCACAATAGAACTTAGATCTAATACAATTCACAATTCATCAAAAAAATTTGAAAGATTGGTAACCATAATACCGAATAATTCATTTTGGTGATACGTATCAATTATTATCAAATATCGTGTTGATATTTGATAGCCATAATACGGCTGTTAGCAAAGTAAAAGCCCTTAGCAAATGCTTTGAATCGGTATGAATAAAAGCCTAGTTTCCTAAAGTAAGTTCGAAAATTCCAAAAGAGCATTTACTTCGCTGTAGATGTATTTGCCTTGCAATTTCTGTCAAACTTGACAAGTGACAACTTTCAGGTGGTTTGTTTATTTCAAATTTATATTCAAATTTTTGTGCGAAAATTTTCAAAGGTGGAAAAATTCAAAGAAAAAGTGAAAATAAATAAATAAAAAAGAAAAAAATATGCTAAGCGACGAAGAGTACTACTTCGCAGAGCTTTATGGTAAGCATAAGTGCATTATATTCGATATTGAATTGACTCTTCTGAATTTTGGCAGACGATGGGGAACTTCCATCTACCTCGTCTACTCCCAAGTGTGACCAAAATGAATTGGTGTTTGTCCAGGCCATCCCAAACTCCAACCATCAAGATGTTAAAAAAAAACGCTGCGCTGAAAATGTGTGACCTAGATGTCCAATTTTGGATACGCCAGACAAAATTGTAAAGAAAGCTGCAAATTTGAAGCAAAGGGTCAAGAAGAAGTCTTACATGAAGGCAACGGGAAATATACCCATTCGTTTGAACGAATCCGAGTAACTGCTATTGAACTTACTTCAGGCCAAAAGTAATCCAAGCATTACTTGTATTGAAAGTAAGTACCTATTTCTTTTTACGTGGACAAGTCCATTTATAAATGAGCAATTTAATTTTGCTCATTATTATATTCTTTCAAAAGTACAGGTGGATTTGAGATAGGCATTCCTTCCACTTCTAAAAGAGGGTCTTTAGATATGGAGGAAGTTGTACTGTCATCCAAACCGCCGCAATCATCGGCCAAAAGACGTCGGATATCTGCAACGCGGTGGCATGCACATCAATCGAAAGCGAAAGCCATTGCCCGCCGATATGAAAAAGTTCTTGGACGAGGCAAAGGATGGTGCAATCTACTTCTCAATGGGATCGAATCTTAAGAGCAGTGTTCTGCCGATAGAAAAGCGGAACGCATTCCTTCAGACGTTCAAGGCGCTGAAGCAACGAGTCTTGTGGAAGTTTGAAGAAATTGATTTGCCTGGCAAGAGTGAAAACGTCTACATCAGTGACTGGTTCCCGCAAGACGATATCCTGGCACATCCGAATGTTAAGCTCTTCATAACCCACGGAGGACTGCTCAGTACCATGGAATCGATTTACCATGGCAAGCCGATACTTGGAATTCCAATGTTTAGAGATCAGTTCCTGAATATGGCACGTGTTGAGTCCGGTGGCTTTGGTGTCGTAGCTGACTATAACAAATTAAGCAAGGACGCGTTCTTGGCTGCCATTAACAAAATACTTAAAGATCCGATGTATACGAAAACGGCCAAATTAATGTCGGAGAGGTATCGTGATCAACCACTTGCGCCACTGGACTTGGCCACTTATTGGGTGGAGTACATTGCCAGGCATAAGGGTGCTCCTCACCTGCACTCGGCTGGTCAGGAACTCAGTTTCATTCAGTACCATAATCTGGATGCTATCCTCATTTTGTATGGCGGGGTATTGTTGGTCTTGCTGATAGTGCTGAAAATACTGTTCAATCTAGTTGCCCGTTTTCTTGGACTTCGGAAGCAACCGAAAGAGCCACAGAAAGTGAAAAGGAATTAAGTTGTGATCGATGGGGATTGCTGTGGAATTGTCATATGTGTTTTTTTTTTAATAAAGCAACAAATATTTTTATATAATTATGCTCTTTTTATTTCATGAGATAATGGCTGAGGCCTTAATTCACACTCAGAGCCGCCTAAGTAAGATAAAACTGCACGACATTGCTGGGGCTTTACTTTATTAGTTTACTTTTACGTAAGTTGTTCGTTGAAAAAATGTTTTAGAGGTAATTAGAAGTAGTTAGATAGGCCCCACGCCCACTCTCCGCTATGCACTGCACGAGTTACATAGTAACAAAACCATATCAACATCATCATGTCGGTCAACCGGAAAACCCGAGTAAAAAAGTTGGCTTTCCTTCAATATTTAGTTACAAACAACTGCTAACTGCCTGCTTGTTTAGAGGTAATATACAGTAAATGTAAAAGTCAATGAATAAGATATTGTTCTATCTATAAATAAAAAATGCATACAATTTTGCAAAGCCATCAGTAGCACGGTTGCCACTTGCAAAAAAAATTAGCTACCAAAATTGAAAAAAAAGTTACCAAACCAAGATAAAATTTACCAAAAATCTGGAGACGTTGATAAAACAAAAAAAAGGGAAAAGCATACAATATTATAGTCTTGAACCACCGTGAAAATGCCTTATCAGTATCCAAGGACTTTTCTGTGATTTACGAACATAATATAAAAAAAAATCAGCATGACATTGTAAAAACGTCCATTTGCTTAGTCTTCAGAGAAACTAAAAGAAAAGTGCAGAATTCCTAGCCCTTTATTTTTATTTATTATAACACACATTTTTAAAACATAAAAAAAAAAACTTAAGTTCTTTTAATTGGGTACGTACATTAGGTTTGTAGTAACTTAGTCGACCTTTAAGTAGTTAAACAACGTCAACAAAGTTGTGCACAAAATTACCAGCTGCTAGAATGGAATCATCTACCATTTTCGATCCTTTTTTCTTTTAAAAAACCTTTAACAAATTAGAGTTTTATGTCTGTATATAAATATTATGATTAATTAACCTGTCCATATCTCAATGTAGTTATAAACAGAAACAGAAAATATTTCGAAGTTGACAATCTGTCGAAAAAAGAAAATGAGTGCATTCAGTAATTTTTTGAACAAAATAGGTTTACAGGGTGGTGCTGGCTGCCGCATATACCTAATGCAAATGCAATGTTCACTCAGAGTAAAACAGCATTTAAATGAATTGATATCGACTTCGTATTTTCTGTGTTACTGCTGAAAAAGTTACCATAACCAGATAAAAATTACCAAATTACCAAAACTCGAAAAGTAAATAAAAAATTACCAAATTTGGTAGAAAATTACCAAAGTGGCAACCGTGATCAGTAGGTATTTTAGTTTTTTTTTACGACAATTTAACATAAATAAATATTATTATTTTAATAAGATTTTTGTAACTTCTTAATCTTTACTAACTTTTGGATCCTTGGTTCAGTGTTACTAAAAGTCAAACGCTTGTCGGCACTGGCATCCAACCGATTACGGCGTTTGTTTTTAATTATCAGAAGCGCCGAGAACCCCCACTCGCATAGATATGTCGATGAAAAAAAATGTTAGGTAACGTATAGCGATTTCTCAAATCATTGGGCAAGATACCGCCTTTTGGTTCCAAAAATCTTCAAGAATAATTCCTGTTTTGAATGTATCTTTCAAGTTAATTTCGCGCTGCATTTTAATCACTTCTTGTTGAATTTCATGAGGCACCTCAGAAACGCTTGCAATTAAAGGATCTCGGATCACTTTCGGAATACATTTGTCCTCGCAGTCAGGAAAATAGCGAGTGAGTTAACTTTTAAAGTTTTATAATGTAGTGGAATATTATTCTGTATTTGTGCTTTAGTCTCAGCACACTGTCCGTCAATAGTTTAATTCAGGGCATAGAACACAGGAAAGTTATCTCTTGGACTTTATTGTTCCATAGCTCATTTTTCGCTATAAATGCACTGCTACTTTGCATCAACTTGAAATTTCCTGACACTTGCAGTTGACGGCTCAATTTATTTAGTTGTGCGAAAAAGCGACCATATAAGTAAATTTTGACTCACAGAACTGATCCAGACAATTACTGAGCACGGGCAAAGCCAGTTTATTTAATATTTTCCGGATAGCGTGGCGGACCACTTCGGGTGCCTTCAGGGACCACCGGTTAAGAACCACTGCATTAGAGAAACACGAAAGGTAACAAGTATTAAAAAATTATTATAGGATTATTTTTCAGTAAATACGTAGAATTTGTATATTTAAAACTGAAGATTTTATTTTTAATTAAGTTATTTAAGAAATTTAATATTTGCTTTATTTTTCCCCCCAGCTTGTTATAAGATACAAAACATTATAAAATTGTAAAACTAGCTTAAGACAAACTTATAAGAAACTGTATCCTACTGTTTTTAGGCAGTCACAAAAAAATTAATATATTTTGTTTTTTGTAGGTCACTTTTGTACCTATGTGGAAAATGTTTTAAGTTAAAAAAAACTTAACCTCGACTTAACTTATTGTACCTTGTGATAACATTTATACCTATTTTGACTTTCTTGTCTATTTAGGGAGTCTATGTCTGATGTGCTTAAGATATGAAGGTCCGATACGATAATCGCTTTTGAATCTCTTCGTACTCAGAGATAAGAGACAGGTAACAACAAAACTCTCAGACTAGTAATTTCACAATACCGCAGCGAATTACCTATGTAGAAAAGAAATACGAAATCTCTCAAATATTAAGGTACCTATTTTAGCTGACCAATGAAGAGCCATAGATAAGCGTTTGTAGACGGCAACTCACGCACTTTAATTTGGTTCTCGTTCCGCACAACCTCCCAAGTCCCAAGTGCCAACTGCCAACTTGCGCCAAGCAACACATTCATAGTTTCAGTTGTTCTTCTTGGTCGCTAGCGAGCAGATCGCTTAACCGGTTACATTGCTACTGGGGTTCTTAGAACTGCGTATTTAATTTCCAAAGTATTTATTTGTTCACCTCTCAACCGAGTGTATATAATTATATCAGTGACAATGATTGATAAAAAGTTGTGCCTGGCAAGCGTTGTACTGTTTGTAGCCATAATTAATGGCGCACATGCTTACAAAATTCTCGGGGTGATTCCAAGTGCAGTTAGATCGCACTTCATTGTTGGACAGGGACTGATGAAGGGTCTAGCTGAGAAGGGTCATGATGTGACTGTCATATCACCGTTTCCACAGAAGAATCCCATCAAGAACTATCGTGATGTGGAAATACCAACCATAAAAGAGAGGATGAAGGGTAATTATAAAGTTTAAAGTTGTATACACGAAACGCACGTTTGGCTCTCCTGGTGCTTTTGTTTATCAATTTGATCAAGTCGAACTGGTTTCAGTTATGCTATTGTCAAATGCAATTACCGCGAATGAGAACTATCGTTTTAACTATACACAATTTGAATATACTTAAATTGATTGCTATTGACGGCTGATGGTAAATAGAGTACAAGTGTCATCTGATGACCTTGAACAAGACGGAACTGTAGCTATAAAAATTCTAGCGCGTGAAACAGAAGAAAATCTCTTTCACTTCAATAAAGCGCAAGAAGGAATTTAAAGTCAGCCATCAAAAGTGGGCTTCAAAGTAGGTGTTTAAACCTGTAAACAGACTTTTTTGTTTGTGAAGAAGAGACTTGCTCTGAAAAAAACCCATGTTTATTTTCTGGCAGACTTTCGATGACTAACTTCTTTTAATAGGTATAGTCGTACGCACAGTAGTACGACCGTACACTACAGATGCATTGGTATACTAATATATTCACTTATATATATATATCGAAATAAACTTGTATGTGTAGGACCGAATTATTTCTATTTTTTAATTTTTTTCTTACGTTAATCTTTATTTAATTAAGTTGCGAATTGCTTCGCAGGCCAACTACAAGTTTTCTGCTGGGCTCATCATTTTTTGTGATTGCTCTTTTATGTTGCGCGCCCGAAATTATCGAACAGTTAACTAGTCTTATTAAATGGGCGGATTGTACCTAATACCACTAACTTGCTACAAAACTACAAGTGTAACAGCCACCAAGCAACCTAAATAATTAATTTGAATTTACTTTCATAAACATACATTACAATACAATACATAATCCATTCATTTTTAAATTCAAATAATTTTGTGTTCATAAATTAACTCTGTCAATATATTTAAAAGTTAAATTGTAACGTGTAGTTCTTTTGTACGCAAAGTAGTCAAGTAACAGAAAGCACATGAAATTAACCGCTACTATTTTGGGTATAAAAGGGCGACGCGAGTTTAGTCTAGTCGCAGTCTGCTGAATAAAGTAAAGCTGAGCATACAACGAAAAGTTGGAGTCTCTTTTCTTAATTTATTAAATTGCTGCAAGAAGACAGGCTGAACAATTTCTTGGTCGCCTGGCTCTGCTCATCATCGTCGTTGTTGGAAGATCTACTCCGAATTTTTTTTTTGATAGAACAGTAGACAGGCTGAACAAATTACTGGTCGCCTGGCTCTGCTCGACTCGATCGCCGGTTACTCGCCGCTCTTCGGCTCCATTCCACTTCCACATCACCAGCTCTGCGCACCAGCGTTGCCTGACGGTTAATATATTTCCCCATAGACAAATCTGAAAAACCCCCAGATTTAGCTATTTTCAAGAAAAAAACCCCAAATTTTTTTTTTTCAAAAAATATATTTAAAAAGCAAAAAGTTAATTCAACACAAAGAACATTTTTTTTAATTTTTGTAGGTATGTATCTATGTATAGGTATTTAAAAAGAATTCAGGTTTCAAGTTAAGAATAATATAAGAAATAAGTAAAAATAATCAATTTTCAGAAGAAAAAAGTCCTAAAATAATGTTTAGTGAGAAAAAAAAAGAAATTAATTGAACGCAGTTACAAAATAAAACCCCCAGATTTCCCCCTAAACAATTTTTCCCCCCAGATTTCCCCCCGTCGGCCAAAAAAACCCCTAGATCTGGGGGGAAAACCCCCAAACTGGCAACGCTGCTGCGCACCCACACACTCCCGCAAGCACCTCCACCCGCTTCACAAGTGAATTTAACAACTTTATAGAAATTGTGAAGTTCTATAAAGTTGAACAAATTTCAGAGGCAAATTAAAAATTGTAAGCTCATAAGCGGCATATACGCTCGACAAAAACTCATCAATCATGTTCGAGTGGAAATTTTGTTTGACGTTACATATACACATATACAATTATACACCCATCAACATCAGTCTTCAATCATTAATTTTTATGTAAAAAAGGTTCGAACGAAACGGGTTTAATGAAAAAATGAAAATAGTTTTCAGTTGTTTCAGTTGTTAGAAATTTTCCGCTGCCTGCTTGTAATTGCTTCATCGCTGTAAACGCGAAAATTAATATAATATATGCATGATCAAGCAACCTACCTGTTGCGCCTACTATTTATCAAGACGATTTTTTTTCTACCCAAAGAAGATGTTATATGAGCCCGAGTCGAATTTTAATGAATACTTGTGAATTATGACTGTGGTTCATTCTTCTATGCTACTATCTATGCTTTAAAATTTTCCATCCGTCACGGAAGATGGAAAAGTTTTATTTTACTACATTTCGTTTCGAATTTGTAACGGTCGGGGTAAGGATCTAGAATCGCCTGTGATGGCAACGGATGACATGCTTGCGATGCTCGGATTAGCTCGCCGTATTGGGATGGGAACTTGTTACCATATTACATAAGCCCGTCAAATATAAAAACAAAAAAATGTCGTGCCAAAGCAAAATGTCTAACACACACACATAAGCGAACCTTATCAAACATACACCTGTCTGGTGACGCATGTTGTTTGCACATGAGATATGTAGTTGTAGGTTTGATGTTATCCTACGTAAGCATGCCAACTACCATTGAAGCTACATACGCCTGGTATGTTCCTTCATTCACCCCTTTCTTCCTAAACGCTTGTATCTACCCGCTTTACTTTAATCATTTCAGGCCCTTATCTCCTCCTCTTCCTTCATTTTCTCATAGAACTACTTAACCACGCATTTGAAGGAAAAATCAACGAATTATTATCTTTGATTTCTTCGCTTATTTCAGATTATAAATACGTACTATCGAAGCTTTATTATCGCGTAGGTATCAAAACAAATCATAGGTATCAAACCAAATTAAAAATGAAGCATTACTATGCATTTTCATACTCAATCTGGTAGGAAGATAGCGCTACGATAGTTTTACTTTAAGTATAGATCAAAATTAAGGAATTTGGTAGCCCAAGTAGAAATTTGTGACGACTATTCAAATTAAATTTAAATTATGGTCACCACACGGTAAATTAGACTCAATTTTGTGTCGATAAAAGCATTCCGATAAGATGGTAACTATTAACATTTTTGTAACCATTACACGACTAAAAGATACAAATGTCATTTCAGCTACGCAAATTGACTGCGTAAAGTTTGATTTGTGACCATTAAATGCCTCTATAGTATTTTGGCGCTTTTGCTGCAAACAATCAATCACATACTACAAACTAATGTCTCCTGTAGGTGTACACAGACGAAGTTGGTACAGCATTTATACTCACACATACACCATGCACCTTCTAATGTAGGTATGCACGGATAATTATACGACATTCTTTCTCAAGCGTGAAGTATCTACACAGGGTGGCGTAGCAAAAAAAAATCTTAAATTGTTTTATGATGAATATCTTAAAGGAGTCGATCATGTAATTTTTTGTATATTATCAGCCTTATTTATTAGAATTTGCTAAACACGCTTATACACCTGTATAGTTATGCAGTGTATAAGAATTTATACAGCCCTTATACACCCTTCCAAAAATTCTTATTTATAAAACATTTTTCCATACATACTAGTTATACAGGGCTTGTGTCAAAAAGGGTACTGAAAAAGTGAAATCCATTACATTTATCTGTCCGAAATGATAAAAAAAACTTAAGCAGCTTGTGGGAAATGCAAATTCAAATACAAATAAAAATAAAAAAAATGGAAAAGTAAAAAGAAAAAGATGGGATATTTGGGACTCCATGAGCCCGTAGTCTTATCAAATTAAAACAAATATATATAGCGACTAAAAATATCTCATGTCTGCCCATATTTCTAAGCCAACTTATCGAGGATACTTGTAGAATCTGAATTGAAAATAAAAACGTCGATACATCGAATTTATTTTTGATTTCATTTAAAAAAAAAAGTGACAAATTATTTAAGTCAAAATGACATTTCGACTATTCCACCTCTATACAAGCTCTAAATAACGTCCAAGTGCGTTTAGCTTATACAAGCTCTGTACAACGTTGAAATATTTTTATAAATAAGGTTTTTGCGTTTAGAGGCATTAGAGCGTGCATAACTTTATACACTCTCTATAATACGTTTATAAATAAGGCTGTATATGTTTATCTTTTAACTAATGTTCCCCTAAAAGTATTAATTTATATTTTAAACATTGCATTCAAAATAGCTTGCCATTTTAGTACAATATTAAATAAAAGTAAAACAAGTAAAAGTGTTATCATCGGCCTGGCCGATGCTTTGATACCCTCCACTGCATACAAGTCATGCAAAATTGGTTTTGTGAGGGAGGTACCAGAACTACTTGACCGACATAGCAGGATTTCTATACCAACCTGACGCCGATAAAAAGTAGTCCTTTCACCAAATTTCATTCACCTACGTCAATTACTTTGGGCGCTATCGTGCTTTCAACAGACAGAGAGGCATGGGTCCAATATTGGTTTTGTATGGGAGGTACCAGAACTACTTGACCGACATAGCCCATTTTCAATACCAATCTGACGCCGATAAAAAGAAGTCCTTTCACGAAATTTCATTCACCTACGTCAATTACTTTGGGCGCTATCGTGCTTTCAACAGACAGAGAGGCATGGGTCCAATATTGGTTTTGTATGGGAGGTACCAGAACTACTTGACCGACATAGCCCATTTTCAATATCAACCTAACGCCGCTAAAAAGAAGTGATTTCACCAAATTTCATTCACCTACGTCGATTACTTTGGGCGCCATCGTGCTTTCAACAGACGGAGAGACATATGGGTCCAATATTGGTTTTGTATGGGAGGTACCAGAACTACTTGACCGACATAGCCCATTTTCAATACCAACCTGACGGGTTTAATGAAAAAATGAAAATAGTTTTCAGTTGTTTCAGTTGTTAGAAATTTTCCGCTGCCTGCTTGTAATTGCTTCATCGCTGTAAACGCGAAAATTAATATAATAATAATTAATATAATGACGCCGATAAAAAGAAGTCCTTTCACGAAATTTCATTCACCTACGTCAATTACTTTGGGCGCTATCGTGCTTTCAACAGACAGAGAGGCATGGGTCCAATATTGGTTTTGTATGGGAGGTACCAGAACTACTTGACCGACATAGCCCATTTTCAATATCAACCTAACGCCGCTAAAAAGAAGTGATTTCACCAAATTTCATTCACCTACGTCGATTACTTTGGGCGCCATCGTGCTTTCAACAGACGGAGAGACATATGGGTCCAATATTGGTTTTGTATGGGAGGTACCAGAACTACTTGACCGACATAGCCCATTTTCAATACCAACCTGACGCCGATAAAAAGAAGTCCTTTCACAAAATTTCATTCACCTACGTCAATTACTTTGGGCGCTATCGTGCTTTCAACAGACAGACAGACAGACAGACAGACAGACAGACAGACAGACAGACAGACGGACATGGCTAAATCGATTCAGAATGTGATCCTGATTCATAATATATATACTTTATGAGGTCTCCGGTGACTCCTTCTTGGCGTTACAAATGTATGGGCAAAGTGAATATACCTTCCTGTGGAGGGTATAATAACTTTCCTGTTCGGTTGTCAGAAATGAACTCAACTTTATTATTTTATTAATTCTAAATCTAACTAACATTACAAAATAAACTTAACCTAGGTCAGCTTAAAAAGTGTCCATAAGTCGGAGGTGCGTGCAAACAAATGTGCTGACTGGTGTATTAGAGCTGGGGTTAATGTGAGGTGCTGGTTGTTGTAGGAAGACTGGATGTTTCATTGCATTAACTTACGTAACATTATTTGTTTACTTTTACTATTTGAGACGCACTTTCTCTAAAGATCACTGATTTCCATGTTTTACAACAATAGTACGAGATCCAACAGTTGTTTTAAAGCATGGAAATCAATGATCTGTAATTATATTATAATAAATATGTGGGCAAAATAAAATGGAAACGCTTTTAGATTATACTAAAAAACTGTAGTACAATTAATGAAGTGTGCGAAATAAAATGTTGATGTAAAAATAGGAGAAATTTAAGAAAAGATAGATTATAGCTTTTCTTAAACTTCCTCTAAAGTTTTATTACTCACGTATGATCAGCATTTTTATCCATAAATATCATAAACTAAGTATTAAATAGACCGTCAGCTCCCGCGCACCTACCCGATTCCCCCCCCCCCAAATTTTGTAAAGAAAATTCTCTCTTAAATTTCCTATATGTGAATACGTGTGAAAGAAAAAAAAGAATTTCTAATTGGCGGGAGAAGTAAAAAAAATAATGACACTCAGCAGTGTTCCTACATCGTGGTATTTCTACCTTTTTGTGGGAATTTCGAATTCCGAAAAGCTTTGTGAATATCAACAATTTGACTAGAAAACATTCAAACTGCATTTCACCATGAATATCAACGCACTAAATGTACATAAAAAGGAGATTTGCCTTTAGCAACAATTTCTAGTACCAACAAAATTCATTATAATGTTAGCAAACTGCGATTTTTATACTGAAGATTAATTTAATGTGATTTTCTTTCCGAACAATACAAATTTTACTTTTAAAGTACGGTTTGTTTCAATTAAAAAATCGAGGGAATTTGAGTTTAGTGAAAAGGGAACAATTAATACGCTTCGTGGGAAAAATAAAGAGAGAGCGCTAAGAACACTGCTGAGAGTTAGTGTATTTGGTGAGTTTCTGTCAGCTGATGGATGCGTTCTGAGAGTTTAAATTCGTTGTTTTATTTCACCACGAAAACATGTATTTTACAAAATGCGTAATAGCGAATGTAATCAATATGAATAAATAAAGGAATAAAATGTCAAAAATGCATTCGTTAAAATAAAATAGGTTATTTTTGTTCCTATAATTATTGTGTGTTTTCGTTTGCTGTTTTTGTTAAAAAATTATTTCGCCTCAAATGTCGAGAGAAAAACGCTAACCAATATAAAGATAAGAATTGATTAAGTACATTCAAATTTAAAATATGCTCTAGGGGAAAGACATAAACATTTCTGTGTGGGTATGATTTTTAAGTTATACTGCGCGTACTAATAACAAATTTAATATCGACTTCAAATTTACGGAAGCTCATATTTGCGAAATTTGTATGGAAAATATACATAACCACTGTGAACTACTCGTACTTAAATTTGGTAAGGCCCAATCTTTTCATGAAGATTCCGTTTATTAATGAAAAAAAAAAAAATAATTATGAGAAAATTTGATACAATTTATTGATATTGGTACCTTATTATTGAAATCACATTTGAAATCAATTGCGTCAGCCCAGATTATGAATAATGATCATTTATAATAAGAAGAAAAAGTCTAATGGACACAATCAACGAAAATGTATTTTCTTTAAAATATACGGGAAAGAACGAAACTCTAAATGTAGGTATATAAGCAAAATTGGATAAAAAACTTTTTTACGTTTACACCCTGATAATATGTCTCGCGCGTTTAAGTTTTGCTGCTAACACTTTTCTTTTAATTCATTCGATTCATAATCATTAGTAATCAGATTTATTTTATATTAACAAGTTTTTATTTTTGTCAATGATTCATAAGTTCATCGATTTCCATTGTTTACAACAAAAATGTAAACATCCCGTAATATATAGATTATCTAGGTAAAATGAAAGAAATGCTATAAATGTAAACCTGCCATGCGTTTTAATATAATTTGGTACTAAATTCACCACACCATACCCACCGTTTTCTTAACACGTCCCGATAACGGCCAATTTTTCGAATTATTTGAATTTTTTCCAATGTTACCACGGAATAAACTGTCAGAGGCATCTGTCAGGTTCCTATGTGCAAGTGTATGCGTGCGTCTAATTTACTTTAACATTGGCACACATACTTTGGCACATAGAAACACCGAAAACAGCTTGTAGGCAAATTCTCTTAAGTTGAAAGAGCTGACGGTCTATTTAATACTTAGTTTATGATAAATATGTTTCTGAAGTACATAATTCTAGAATTTCCACAAACATTCTATTTATTAAGTTGTACCTAAGTTTAACATGCCTACATTTAATTGTGTTCACTTTACTATGAACTAGCTGGTACCCGCGACTTCGTCTGCGTACAATTAGTACTTCGAGTAACTCAATTAAAATATTTATATCAACAACAGCGCCACTTATCGGGTTCAGAACTATCCTATCTTTTAAGCCAACCTATCAGCCCTACAGCCTACACATTTAAATTCATTGGTATTATACCAAAAGTATAGAATTTTATTATCCCTAATTTGAGAAATAATTGGTTCGTCATTTAAACTTGCATTCAATTCTTCATGCACTTCACGTTTTGTTTCCACGACAAAAGTAGCGAATGTAATGCAATTGCCTATCGCAACACTATTAGAGTGTTTGACGAACCAGTACTTTTTAAATATCGTTCACGAATTTGAAATAAGCTATTCTGCTTCAGAAATTACACTTTTTTTCTCATTGGCCCTTTTTCATACGACTTTTCAGAATGGTCACACAAAATAATTTTTTTTTTTTTTTTTTTTTTTTTTTTTTTTTTTTTTTTTTTAGTTTTCCTAAAATGTTAATACAAAATTTATAAATAAATATTTTACAATTTTAATTTAAGAAAGAAATTAAACATTTTTAGAAATAGATATCATTCTATAGCACTTGAGTGACTAGAGGCGAATGAACCATCAATTAAAATAACATTTTTGTGTTTCTTGTGGGGTAAATACAAAAGATTTACTTTATTGAAAGAAAAAAGAAAAAAATTAAAAATTGAATGTGCATATATGCAAAATAAAGCAGATTACGAAATATAAGCAAAGTTCAACAATATTTTGGCCATAGAAATATCCATACTAAAAAGCCATTTTCTAATTTTATTGAAAAATAACGCTTGGGTTGTGTTATTATTCTTATTTCATACGGTAATTTGTTAAAAAGCCTAGGCGCCGCCGCAGTATAAAATTTCCAAAAGTGCGTTTTTCTGCCTACAACTGCCATATTATTTACTCTTAACCCGTAAGCACTTGAGCTTCTGAGAGTAGCGCTATAACCGCTTTGCAAGAAAAACACTTTTAGAACTTTAAAGATATAAAGATGACTTATTGGTAAAACTCGGAGATTGTAAAATAAGGGCCAGCTATTTGTTAACATGTTCGCTCCACAAATAATTCTTATAAGGTGTTTCTGGGCAATGTTTAATACTTCAATTGTCGAATTGTATATTCCACCCCAACTTGTAATACCATATTGTAATTTCGAGTGCGCAAGTCCATAGTAAATCATTAAAAGAATTTTTTTTGAGCAATGTGGTTTCAATAGATATAATTTACGCGTAACAGATAACATATACTTTTTTAACTCCTCTACATGCGCTTTCCAGCTTAGATTCTTATCAATTAAAACCCCTAGATACTTAAAGCGTTCAACACTTTCAACTTTAAAGCAATTTGGACTACACACAGAATCTACTGAAAAATTACATTGTCCACAAGCATGAACAGCTAAGGACAATTTTGTACAAGCTGCGGAGTGGAAGATA
The DNA here is from genome assembly GCA_948293265.1 of Cheilosia impressa. Taxonomy (NCBI): domain Eukaryota; kingdom Metazoa; phylum Arthropoda; class Insecta; order Diptera; family Syrphidae; genus Cheilosia; species Cheilosia impressa. The sequence continues at coordinate 16,082,899 of OX411880.1, forward strand.
ATGTCGCAATCATTCGGACATGAACCTTTTAAGTTACAAACCATAAGTTTAGTTTTGTTGCTAATAATTAACTCATGTTTGGCGAACCATTGACGTAGTATTTGTAAGTCCATATGAAGCTTTACTACTGATTCAAATAAGTTTTTGTTAGTATACGTAAATGTGATGTCGTCAGCAAAAGCTGTTATACGACTACTAAAGTTTTGATTAAACAAAGAGTTTATATATATTAAAAATAAAATTGGCCCCAAGACTGATCCTTGGGGTACACCAATAGTAATTTTTAATGCATCGCTGTACTTTCCATCTATTTTTACTCGTTGACTTCTCCCCGACAAGTACGAAGAAAACCAGTTATACATTACTCCTCTGAACCCAGCTTTGTATAATTTGTCTAAAAGTATATTGGGGTTAACCATATCGAATGCTTTAGTCATGTCTATAAAGAGAGCTATACTTGTACTATTGTTATTAAAACCATTATTAATTTCAGTACTCAATTTAAGTATGGCATCTTCAGTGGATCTCCCCTCTCGAAAACCAAATTGATCATCACTAAAAAAGTTATTTTTATTAAGAAAAGAAATTATGCGGACTTTTACAAGCTTTTCAAATAATTTAGAAAATGTTGGAAGTATAGAGATAGGCCTGTACTGCGACATTAAATTTCTAGCACCTTTTTTAAAAAGGGGAGTAACGTCAGCCGCTTTTAGAGACGAGGGAAAGTTACCACAATTGACACTCAAATTGAATAAATGACTTAAAACATCAACAATAAACAGAGAAATACGTTTAAGAAGGCAGTTTGTGATACCGTCAGAAGTGCTGGAGTTTTTGTTATTAAGCGACATGATTTGTTTATGAATTTCAAACGGAGTAAACTGTTTAAAAACAAAACTATTGCTTTGAGATATTTCATCAACTACATCTGCATATAAATTACAACTACAATTATTTTGTGGAGGGAGTTGCTTTGATTGAGTTGCCACAGCCACAAAGAATTCATTAAAATGATTAGCAATAGAAACTGGATCAGATAATGTTGCACCTTCAACTTCAATTGTTAGAATCTTGTTTTTATCAGTTTGACTGCTAAGGATATTATTCACGACTTTCCATTCTTCTTTCACATTTCCTCTACAGTTTGAAAGTTTATCAGCATAGTATTTATCTTTACAATACTGCACCTGTTTTTTTACATCTTTATTTAACTTTAAAAAATATTTCTTTAAATTTGTATTAAGTGGATGGCGTAAACATTTTTTCCGAATCTCATTTTTTTCATTTATTTTTTTTAGTAGTTCTCTACTTATCCAAGGCCTAAGACGTTTTAAATTGCACTTCTTTGAATTCAGGATTTCAGTGCAACTTGCAATATGATTTTTTAAAATATTAAGGAAAATATCGTATGCTACCGAGGGATCATTTTCTGTATACACAGGCTCCCAAAACTCAAATATCAAACAGCCTATTAGATTATTAAAATTTACTTTCTTAGTTGCCCTAAAAGGCAAATATTTATTAAAACTATTCGATTGGAGTTTAGCTATATTTAATTTAGTCATACAGTGATCTGTAATTTTGTGATCTAGTACTTCAGCAGATAATTTAAATGAAATTTTTTTGTCTAACCTTACAAAAATATGATCTATGCATGTTTGTGATGAGTCTGTGATACGAGTCGGTTCCGTTACATAAGGTTCCAAGCCATATGATGACATTAGTATCATGTAGTTGTCAGTGTCTATGCAATTTTTTAAAATGTCTATATTAATATCTCCTACAACCAATAAGTTCTTCGTCTTTACATCCTTAAGTAAACCATTCATCTGCTCTATAAAAACATCCCTGCTTAAATTGTTTTTATGTAAGCGATAAACACAAAAAATGGTAAACTCTTCGTTACAAATATGGCAATTGATTTGTAAGATATCGGCACTACTCACACTAATTTTAACTACATCATATTTATGTTGGTACTCTGTTTTTACATATACTACGATACCACCTGAGTTGTATGAATTATTGCAATTTGGATATGGTTCATAGCCAGGAATATTATAGTTGGATATTTCATTGTCGTACAACCAAATCTCAGACAAAACAATAAAATCAGCATTAATATCACAAGCATTCAAGTGAGTTAAAAAAGAATTAAAATTTGCTCTCATACTACGTATGTTCTGATGAGTAATCAATGTAGAAATGTTGGGAATAGCATAATTTTTTTGGTAATTTGAGTTGTTTTTATTCATTATAATAAATAGATTATAGATTTACAATCTATTGAGGTCTTCAAAACACCTCACTTTAATTACATTATCTCCCTCATTTTTACGCAAAAATATTATGCTATTCCTCATCCATATATACTTAAATTTTTTTTCTGTTTTAACTTTTTTGGTGGCATTGTAGAGTGCTCGCATGTGGGACGTTAAGCTGTCGTTGATGAAAATTTGAGAGCCATCCTGATTGTCTCCCTTCTCCCAGCAGTTTAGTTGTTAGTTTTTGTCTTCTTTGTTGTTTTGTTCTCATAATGTTCTCTTTTATGATCTGACGAGTGAAATTGATAGATAATACGTTGGTAGTGGGATTGGCCAAGTTGTTTGAGTTAGAAGCAGCTCCATTTGTTTTGACTTTTTTTACGAAACAGGAGTTAATGTCACTCTCACTCAGCTCAACACCCACTCCGACGCGGAAAATTTGCAATGCGGTTTGTAATGCAGTAGAATTGTTGACATCTGGTACGTTGAAGATTTCAATTGTATTGCTTAGTTTTGACTGCTCCAAGATATTAATTCGTTCTTGCAAGATATTCACAGCCGTTTTAAGTTCAATGTTTTCATTTTGTAGCACAGTAATTTTAGACAAGCAGTCCTGGTTAATTTTTTTTAACTCACAGATTTCATTAAAAACCATTTCAATTGTTATGGTGTTATTTGATTGTTTTTCGGTTTCGATTGCATAAGCTGGTCTTTTGTGATGAGAACCGGGGAGTGGGCTCTCAGTGGAGAATGAATTTCTACGCGAAGTAGAGCACTGAGAGCACCTCCAGATATTACGATTTTTTTTCATAAATTCAATATCCACCGGTAAAACATTAACACACTTTGCATGGAAAAGCTTTTTACAGTCATTGCACTCAATTTTAGAGTCACTGCGTTCGACTTTTTTTTCACACAGGCAATTCATTTTTTTCTTTTTCTTTGTTTGTAAAAAAAAAAAAAAAAGAATTTATAAAAACAAGAATTCGAATGAAACTATTACTTTACACTTTGTTTCACTTCGTATTGTCTGATTTTTATTTTATTTACTTTAAGGCAAATAAGCTTTATTTTTGTTTAAGCTAATCTCGATACGTGTGTACCCCACAACACTCACGAGAGGTTTTAGAAGTTTTAGCTCTTGTTGGTATTTTGTTTTGTTTGCATTGGTTAAGAATTGTTTGAGTAAAAGCGATAAAAAGGCAGTAAAGTCAGAAAAAAAAGCATTTTTACCAAAAACGCTCCCAAAAAATAGGCATGGCAATGTAAGGAATAGCCTATGTTCTTCTCAGGATCTTAAGAGACATTTCAAAAAAAGTTTCATCGAAATCTGTGGAGTGGTTTTCACGCCAACCGGTAACACATGAAAACGACTACAGTTTTATTATAAAAAAATGTAGAAGATAAAAATTACGACCTAATAATAATAAACGCAACAAAAAATAAACACTTCCTTAATTTATGTACAATGAAGTACAAGTACATGCACCCTGTGCCCCTACCTAAAGAAAGGCATATGGCAGGCAAATGGCCGCTTTATAACTCAAATTGGGATCCATTATCAACAAAAAGAATTTTATTTTTTAATAATTGATATTCGAAACTTCTGTTGTTTTTTAAATACATACATATGTTAACTAGTTAAGTACAATAGATAATGCTTTTAATTTAATTTTACAGCCATTGCAATGAGTTTGAAGATCCCTGGGAAAATAAAAATAACTTGGAAATTAAACTGAATAGTATAAATACTCAATATTTCTCGAGCGCGTGAGTTTTCGCCACTCCAACTTATTGATATTTGTGGTAAAACTGATTTTCGTTTGATTATTTTGCACTCGGGTACGAACAAATGCAATTACTGAATTCACATAATATTATCTGCATTACCATTTTCCTGATATGATCTTTCTTTAGGTATTTTGGCATCCCCATTTAAGTGTACCTACATTTCTAATTGGTATAAGCATTTTGATTTCTAAACCAACTTACAAACACACGAAAACAAATTTGACAGCTGACTAAAGTTCGGTTACGTTTCGGGTACAAGTCATAACCAATTATGTGTGTTTCCCAAAATAGTAATTTAATGAGCTAAAACTAATTCCCCACTTTGATCACCGTTCCATCCTGCAATGGAAACAGTAAAAAAAAATAAATAGTTGGCGCAACGCAACAGGTCGGTAGGGACCCTGGGCCTAGCTTCTCACAACCATTCGTTTTGTGTGAGTTTTTCATTTTTGGGACGAATGGAAGGGATCTACAGTTTTATGCCGAGTCCAAACGGCTAATTGAGAAGCTCTTTCATGAGAGTTATACTCTGTGAGCAGTAGAAAAAAATGTTAATTTGGAATTTAGTTTTTTTCGAAGTTCGAACCTGGGACCCTTCGCTTAGCAGTTCAACACACTAACCACTAAGCCACTGCGCCGACATACTGCTTCATGTAATTCGGTCAATTCAATGTTTCATTTGAAATGCCTGATGCCGAAATTACCTTAAATGTCGATATAATTATCTCGTATTATATTCGTTGCTCCAAAAGATGTCATTTGGAAGTATGAATTGTACATTTGAATGTTATCCAAAAAATGTTTTGATTCTGGTGTTGTGCCAGAAAGTAATGATCGTAATGGTTCAGGTGGATATTGTAATTCTGGTAATCGAACTTTCCCAGAAGCACAACACATTCCAGAAGTTTTATTTCCAAATTTGAATGCATTACAATATGGATATAATTTGTTCATTGCGCCAATAACCACAAATTTGTGCAAACTATAATCAATGCCACTATTATATCGAAATCCAGCACCATTTAAAACATTATAACCATTGATTTGTTCAGCTCGTTGTTGTCTTTTTTGATTGATTTTGCCTTTCATTTGATCTATTTTGCGTTCTACACGACCGACTACCAATATCACTTCTTCGCTGAGGTGTCATTTTTGATACAAACTAAAAGAAAAAAATTTATTATAAGAAATCAATTTATCTTATCTTCAATCTTGAAAATAAGTTAAAGGTACCATCGTAGGAACCGCAGAACTAAACTTTTTCAAAATGTTGGGAAAACATGAAAAACCTGATTGAAAACTCGAAAAAGTATTTTGACAAAATAAAAATTGATTCCTCATAAAAACAAAAAACGTATTTTACAGTACAAACACATTGTCATAATCTTCCAATTAGTATTCTTCAGCTTCTCGAACGACATCTTGAGACGTCAAATCACAATAAAAATCATTCAAATCCGAAAAAAAAACCCAAAATGTACTGAAATTCATGTGTTTTTCCAAGCACGCACAACACTCCCATACGTTTTCCGATTTCAACCAAACTTCACAAAAATTATATATGGCGTGAATCGGAGACAAACGAATACAATTTTAAGGCTCGTTATTCGATCGAACAAAACACGAATTTGCAAAGTGCAATATGGACGCTGAAACAGCAACGAATGAAGAAACTGCGCAACTGAATTAAATGGCACAGTCAACGTGGACAGCGCCACCACACATGAAACAAAATTGGCTTCTCCATTGATCCATAATAGATGGCGTTACGTTGCGTGTCTATCTGACAGTTCAATTGTGATACGTTATGTTCGTATCGAAATCATAAACTAAGTATTAAATAGACCGTCAGCTCTTTCAACTTAAGAGAATTTGCCTACAAGCTGTTTTCGGTGTTTCTATGTGCCAAAGTATGTGTGCCAATGTTAAAGTAAATTAGACGCACGCATACACTTGCACATAGGAACCTGACAGATGCCTCTGACAGTTTATTCCGTGGTAACATTGGAAAAAATTCAAATAATTCAAAAAATTGGCCGTTATCGGGACGTGTTAAGAAAACGGTGGGTATGGTGTGGTGAATTTAGTACCAAATTATATTAAAACGCATGGCAGGTTTACATTTATAGCATTTCTTTCATTTTACCTAGATAATCTATATATTACGGGATGTTTACATTTTTGTTGTAAACAATGGAAATCGATGAACTTATGAATCATTGACAAAAATAAAAACTTGTTAATATAAAATAAATCTGATTACTAATGATTATGAATCGAATAAATTAAAAGAAAAGTGTTAGCAGCAAAACTTAAACGCGCGAGACATATTATCAGGGTGTAAACGTAAAAAAGTTTTTTATCCAATTTTGCTTATATACCTACATTTAGAGTTTCGTTCTTTCCCGTATATTTTAAAGAAAATACATTTTCGTTGATTGTGTCCATTAGACTTTTTCTTCTTATTATAAATGATCATTATTCATAATCTGGGCTGACGCAATTGATTTCAAATGTGATTTCAATAATAAGGTACCAATATCAATAAATTGTATCAAATTTTCTCATAATTATTTTTTTTTTTTTCATTAATAAACGGAATCTTCATGAAAAGATTGGGCCTTACCAAATTTAAGTACGAGTAGTTCACAGTGGTTATGTATATTTTCCATACAAATTTCGCAAATATGAGCTTCCGTAAATTTGAAGTCGATATTAAATTTGTTATTAGTACGCGCAGTATAACTTAAAAATCATACCCACACAGAAATGTTTATGTCTTTCCCCTAGAGCATATTTTAAATTTGAATGTACTTAATCAATTCTTATCTTTATATTGGTTAGCGTTTTTCTCTCGACATTTGAGGCGAAATAATTTTTTAACAAAAACAGCAAACGAAAACACACAATAATTATAGGAACAAAAATAACCTATTTTATTTTAACGAATGCATTTTTGACATTTTATTCCTTTATTTATTCATATTGATTACATTCGCTATTACGCATTTTGTAAAATACATGTTTTCGTGGTGAAATAAAACAACGAATTTAAACTCTCAGAACGCATCCATCAGCTGACAGAAACTCACCAAATACACTAACTCTCAGCAGTGTTCTTAGCGCTCTCTCTTTATTTTTCCCACGAAGCGTATTAATTGTTCCCTTTTCACTAAACTCAAATTCCCTCGATTTTTTAATTGAAACAAACCGTACTTTAAAAGTAAAATTTGTATTGTTCGGAAAGAAAATCACATTAAATTAATCTTCAGTATAAAAATCGCAGTTTGCTAACATTATAATGAATTTTGTTGGTACTAGAAATTGTTGCTAAAGGCAAATCTCCTTTTTATGTACATTTAGTGCGTTGATATTCATGGTGAAATGCAGTTTGAATGTTTTCTAGTCAAATTGTTGATATTCACAAAGCTTTTCGGAATTCGAAATTCCCACAAAAAGGTAGAAATACCACGATGTAGGAACACTGCTGAGTGTCATTATTTTTTTTACTTCTCCCGCCAATTAGAAATTCTTTTTTTTCTTTCACACGTATTCACAGATAAGAAATTTAAGAGAGAATTTTCTTTACAAAATTTGCGGGGGGGAATCGGGAAGGTGCGCGGGACCTGACGGTCTATTTAATACTTAGTTTATGATCGAAATCGAAGAAACCTGTCGCAACACGCTGGGTGGTCAAAATACGACATTTTGATTTTTTTTTAAACCCGTAGTGAGAAAATACCTTTCCGACAAAGTACAAATCATCAAAATCGGTTCGGCCAATCTCGAGTTATGGGATTACATTTACATCGCTTCGGACACTCTCTTTTATATATGTATTGTATATAAATTCAATTAAACATTCTCTTTACGCAATAATTTTGAAAACATAAATTTTACTCTAAGTTTGCATTTTGGTCAAAATCGTTTAGGAAAACTAAAGAAAACAAAATTTTAAAAAAATTTGTTTTTTACGAAAATACATTTTACGATTATACAGAGAAAAGCAGAGTTTGCCATTAAGTTAGAAATGACCATATTAACTTAGAAATTAATTTTTGTTCCTATATACATTTTCGAGATATTTCTAAATTTCAAAAGTACCGTTATTCGATTTTTCAGCGGAAAACTAAATACTCGGTCATGTTAACCCCACCTACTGAAGCTTAAATATCAATGTTGGTTGACAGCCGTTTGCTGACAAATCAAACTGGTATACAAATTTCGGATTGAATTTTTTTTATTTTTCTTGGCTTGAACTATGTAGTATCAAAACATTTATGAGTAGAATTCGACTTCGTTCATATGTCCACCACGGAAACGTATGCAGCGGTCGATACGTTGACCCAATTTTCGATGACACGGCCGCACATTTGGACCGATACGGCCGCTATTTCTATTTAAACCGGCCCAATGACGCCACCGGAATGAAAACCGCACCAGTGAAACATGAGGGTTCTCACCTGTCCAGTAACGCATATTTTGCTTATTGGCAAAGCCGTATAACAAAAAATGCGATTCATCGCTGAAGATGATTGTGCGATAAAAATTGGCGTTAACGCTCCAAAAATTGCGAACACCAACTCGGAATTTCCTCTGTACCTACATTTTAATTATTTGTAAACATTGTTCCTTCGTGTACTTAAGAAAATTTTGATTTTACTGAATGTTTTGACATTGAGAGTTCGGTAAGCGGTTTAACGGTGCGTTCACACTGAAAGTGTTGAAGTTTAAGTTGGATTTTGGTCGCCATTCTCCGCTGTTTGCAGACTACAGAAGTCGCATTTTAAGAACCAGACCGTGAATCTTCTACAATGTTCCCTTGTTCGACATTGAAGGATTGCATCCGGGCTTTTCCGTCAGCAGCTCATTGGTTAGTTTTTGATGGAGACCTAGCACAATGGAGGTGTAACTTTAAATAGCCTCCCGAGTTAAGCCCTTATAAGGATCAACCTTTTGTTTTGTTTCCCTAAAGCCATACTCTCTTCGAGCCAGTCGAAGCTAATTTTGCTCGCTGTAGTAATCCCAGATAGTGTTTTCGTCTTTGGTGGCTTGTGATCTCTTTTTGTTTAAGATTATATTTTAAAACGCTTAATACCGAGATTATTTTTTTTTTCTTTGCTTTCAGTTTTAATAGACTCCATTTTAGAAATGCGAAACAAGAGCATTATGGAAACCTTCGTGCAATTATACGACATGGGAGTGATGATGACGAGCAGCGCATTATCAGAACCTTCGGTGCAAAAGCTAATGCAGTCAGGAGAGAAGTTCGATGTCGTTATTTGTGAAGTGTTTCTTACCGATTCCCTGTACGGTCTAGCCGAACACTTCAATGCATCGCTCATTGGACTGAGCACATTTGGCGCGTCAAAATTTAGTACGGATCTCGTAGGAACACCTTCACCACCGTCGTACGTGCCTAATCCTTACCTGCCGTTGACCCACCGCATGAGTCTGTCTGAACGAATTTTCAACTTGGCCGTGTCCACTTTTGAGCAAATCTACTACAGCAATTTTTATCTGCCCAGACAACAGAAATTATTTAACCAGTACTTCCCAAATTCAAAACTGGGTTTGGAGAAAGTCATCAAGAATACCGCACTGGTTTTGCTGAACTCGCACGTTTCGTTGGGCTTCCCGCGACCATACATGCCAAACATGATCGAAGTCGGTGGCATGCACATCAATCGAAAGCGAAAGCCATTGCCCGCCGATATGAAAAAGTTCTTGGACGAGGCAAAGGATGGTGCAATCTACTTCTCAATGGGATCGAATCTTAAGAGTAGTACTCTGCCGATAGAAAAGCGAAATGCCATCCTACAGACGTTCAAGGCGCTGAAGCAACGAGTCTTGTGGAAGTTTGAAGAAACTGATTTGCCAGGCAAGAGTGACAACGTCTACATCAGTGACTGGTTCCCGCAAGACGATATCCTGGCACATCCAAATGTTAAGCTCTTCATTACCCACGGAGGACTGCTGGGCACAACCGAATCGATTTTCCATGAAAAGCCGTTCTTGGGCATTCCAATGTTTGCCGATCAGTTCTTGAATATGGCGCGTGCTGAGGCAGGTGGCTACGCCCTCACGGTGGACTATGACCAGCTAACCAAGGACACATTATCGGCTGCAATTGTGGAGATGGTAAACAATCCGCAGTACGCAAACACGGCCAAAGTAATCTCACAGCGATATCGCGATCAACCATTAGAGCCACTGGAATTGGCCACTTATTGGGTGGAGTACATTGCCAGGCATAAGGGTGCTCCTCACCTGCATTCGGCTGGTCAGGAGCTCAGTTTCATTCAGTACCATAATCTGGATGCCATCATCATTTTGTATGGCGGGCTATTGTTGGTCTTGCTGATTTTGCTGAAAATACTGTTTAGTCTAGTGGCCCGTTTTCTTGGACTTCGGAAGCAGCCGAAAAACACGCAGAAAGTGAAAAGAAATTAAGTTTTGATGGATGGTAATGGCTGTGGAATTGTCATTTTGGTTTTTTTTTTTTTTAATAAAGGAATATTTGTATAATTGTTAAAGAGCACATGAAATTTACCTGTCGAAAAAAACAGTTTGAAAAATATAAACGTTAACGAACTAATTTCATATGATTTAGTTTTTCTGGGAAGTGAGTACCTACCGTTTCATTTCACTAGTGTTTGGAACTCGTTATTATATCTGACAGCACCGGATGTCTACCAAAAATCTTCCAGGTTTTCAAAACCAATTTTAAAGAAGAAAGCAGCAACTGGGAACAACAGCAAATCAAAATGTCCATCAACTTTGGTCATTTGACGATATAATTTGTTTGACATACATAATATCAATAATTTCACACCTTCCAAGAAAGTGTTCTCGAAAAAAGAGAAACATTTTCGACAGTCAATTCATATAGTGACATTACTTTTGCCCCACCTTTTATTAGGTAACAGGGTGTAAGTATTTTTGCCGAACCGACTACAGCATAATTTCAAAACCGATTTTTATAAAACATAGATCAATGGAAACGTCGTAGAAAATTAAAAATTAACAAAACGCATAGTTCTCAATTTATGCATCTAAAGGGTGTACTATAATAAATACAAGCAAAATCTAGTTTTGATAGAAAAAACCTTCAGACTTTTAATTACATAGATAGATTGGGGTTTTGTATGGAAAGCACGTGGGATAAATAGCTGCCACGGCTTTGCCGGCAAGTACGTACTCTTTTATTGAAATTTTCTATGACCGTTTCGCGTAAATGTGGTCCACGATTACTTAAAACATTTCCTTGTGTCGATCTAAACTTACTGGATGGCAATTTCATCTTTGCGGAAGTTGTAAACCATCTTCAGCGCATTTATGGATACATACAAGACGGGAAGTATGATCACCAACAGCACGCTGCACGAGCCGTAAGTTCAAAATCTAATGACATCTGCAGAGAAGTTCGATGTGGTTATCTGCGAGGTATTCACCACCGAGGCCCTGTTTGGGCTGGCTGAATATTTTGACTCACCTCTAATCAGGGTAGGCACATTCGGAGTAACACTATGGAACGCCGACTTAGTGGGCACACCCTAGTGCCGAACCCTTTCCTGTCATCGACCGATCGCAAGAGCCTCTCTGAACGGATTTTGAATTTAGCACTCATTACATTCGACCAATTTTACTTCAGTAATTTTTACCTTGCCAAGCAGACGAGTTGTTCAAGCTGTTCTTCCCAAAGTCCAAGCTCGGACTGGAGTACATACGAAAGAACACCGCACTGGTTAGTGGTTTTGCTTAACACGCACGTTTCGGTGGACTCTCCGCGGCCGTATATACCGACTATGATCGAAGTCGGCGGGATGCACATCAATCGTAGAAAGGACGGTGCAATATACTTTTCAACTACTAGTTGATAAATTAAGAAATCAATTTCAGGTTCTGTTCTGTCTGTTCGTGTTTTTCTTTTGCTTCCTAAAATCTTGAGCTATCTGACAATCGGACGACTGCCTTTGTGGGTCTATCGGTGGCTTTGCCTATATATTGCATTTCTGTATGCAGTTTATACTTTTGAATTGCATTTCGCGTTATCGACTATCGTATTAATGCTTCGCTATTTTTTTTTTGTTTTGCATCGCATAGAGTTCTTTGCCATTAAATTCTATATTGGGATCAACTATAGTGCTGAGTGTTTCAGGGCCCGTCTCTCTCATCAGGGCCCTTTATATCTCTTTTTCATAACTCTTCTGTCAGCGTGAGTAGGTACACTAGTAGTTAGTACTATATGTTCTACCTTCTCAGTGAACTGTGACAAGAATTGTATGGTTCTCATTGCATAATACGGTACCCCTTCAATCGTCATCATCAAAAGTTTAAAAAGCCTACTTATATATTACTGAATATCGAGTAATAGCAGTTCTCTATCCATATACATCTTTGACTCAGTGGACTCAGCGTTTCGAAGTAAGTACCTACTACTTTTTTAGTACACATTCTACCTTATAAACATACTCGAGACACCATCTTATGCTTGCATGCACCGCCATTAGCAACAAACTACTCAAATTTTCCGAATACAACGACCGGAGTGCAGAACCCTACTTTGTTTTGCTTCTTACGCAACCGGAGCGAAATTGAACACCTGTGGTACTTGCTCCATCAGCGCTAATGCAGAGGAATTTGCAATAAAGTCTTACACCCTGTTTGTATTGGTCTGGGTAGGAGTGCACAAAGTTACCTGTATGAGTATTCCAACATCTTTTGTTACTTCTGCGAGGAATGCAAGTCTATCTCCCTGTCTCACATCAAGTGTAACAACGACCATCTTATCGCATTATCGGACTTGCTACGTGATCTGCAGTCCGAAAGCCGCCATAATCTCACCAAAGCCGGCGAAATTCAGTAAGTTGGAGAAACTTACCAACAGCCACAATTCTACAGTAAAGATCCCCTCCGGCCATAGTAAAAGAATAAAGGAAGGCATCTTACTGAACATTGCAAACTTTGAGAATCTGCTTTCCTCCTTTGCTTCACTCAATGCTGAACTATCGACCATTAAGCAGTCCATACTTGACCTCAATGACACGCTCCAAATCGCTCCTGCCCAGCCTTCTACCTAGGCTAATTTAATGGATATCAAAGAAAGCATCACTGGTCTTTCTACATATTTGGACTCTATTAAACAGCAGCTGTTTGAGGTCTGACCATGGTGAGTGCGCTGATGAGATATTGAGTGATATTAACTTATGCTTAGTGACGAGTCGACATCGATAAAAGATAGTTCAAATGAGGTCGTCGAAGAACTAAAGCTTGTCTCATGTAAAGTAGACACACTCCCTTTGGAAATTCATCCATCCGGCAATAAATCCTTACATGACGAACTGGTGATTTCTGGTATTGAGGTTGATATAACCACACCGCCTTTATCTGACGCGCCATCTTCTACTCGCATACAACCTTCTTCTCCTTCAATCGCATCATCTTCTACCGATATCCAAATAAGTAATCTTGATGGATTAAACAAGTATGCTAGCACGAGATACCTTTCTTCGCTTATACTTCAAAGTTCAAGTCTAGTGCGCCACCTGAAGATGTTGACGTAGAAGACCGAAATTGTGCACACTATGGCCCTTAGAAATAAAACAATTTAGAGACGACTTTTGCCAAAAATTCGACTCTAATACTAAATTACTAGAAATAAAGCATAAAATTTCACTTTAAGTTAGGAAACAGTTAGATTCGCGTCACTGCTGATTAAGTCAAATCTAAAGTGACATCCAAGATGTGTTTTTCCGAAATAAATATGTCAGACGATGAAATTTTCAGGGATATTGAAATTTTTCAAAATATAAGAAATTCGAGAAAACGTAAAACATACCGGAAAAGATTAGATCCTTTCGAATATTATACAGATTCGGAGTTAAAAAGGAACTACAGGTAATACAAAATAAATAGTAAAACACATGATAAAATAAACATGGATGTTATTCTCATTTATAACGCAGGTTTGATAAAGAGACCGTTGCATATATAACCGGCTTAATAGAAAACGACATTAAGCCTAGGAGTCAAAAAGGTTCTCCGGTTCCACCCCATGTCATGGTTCTTATAACGATACGCCACTTTGCTAAAGGTAGTTACCAACTTGACACAGGTAAGCATTTGAATTAAACTTGAATTCACTGATGAACGTTACGTTTTCTTAGCTGATATGCATGGCGTAAGTCAAAGGACAATTAGTACTGTGATCCGAAAAGTATCAGCAGCAATAGCAGCAAAACTACCCCTATTTGCGAATTTTCCAGAAAACAGGGAAGAGATAAGGGAAATTAAAAACAATTTTTTTAATAAATTTGGGTTTCCACAATGCTTAGGTGCCATTGATTGCACCTATATAAAAATAAAAAACCCTGGAGGAGAACTTGGAGCACGCTATCGGTGCCGTAAAGGCTTCTACTCAATTAATGTTCAAGTAGTAGTTGATGCCAATAGCAAAATTTTGGATATCGTTGCTCGCTGGAGAGGAAGTGCCCATGATTCGAGAATTTTTAACTCATCTGCATTAAAAATCAAACTACAACAGATGAACCGTATGGGAGGCGTAATACTTGGGGATGGTGGTTATAAGCAAACACACATCGTAATGACACCCTTCCGAATTAATTCGCAACTAAATTCGGCAGAACAAAGATACCAACATCATCACATATTAGCCAGAGGAGTAGTGGAGAGAACATTTGGTCAAATAAAAAACTGCTTTAGAAGCTGTTTCAATGGCTTTCAATGCGATTTGAAGGTAGCAGTTCTTTGGAACATTGGCAAAGAAAGGAATTGTTTTACATCGGAAGACTTATTTCTTGACAATCGTAAGCATTAACAGATGAAAATAAAACTATCACCATTCCAATTCCAATGATTACTTGTATAATTTCCAGAAACTGAAAATGTTATGAATGACCAAACCCAAGAAGAAATACAAGATGTCAATACGCGCACAGGAAGACAATTTAGAAATACATAACTTTATTTTAAAATATTTTTCAAGGTAAAAAAAGGAAACAAACAAAAATTAAATTCACTCGTCATTGCTGTTGTTTTTCTTTTTTAATTTGTATGTCGACCAGTTTCAGTTTCCTAAGCTGCACTTCTTTCTTAAGGTCAAATAATTCAGCCTGGTGAGACACTTCCAAGTCTATTTGATTGATCCTTTTTTGCAACAGTTGCTCACTGAGGCTTATTTTTTGCTTTTTTATGGAAGGAGGTCGATTTCCTTCATCCACTCCTCTGAACTTGACTTGATCCACATTTTCTCTGTTAGCATCAACAGCTATGGTCCCTAAATGTGCATCGCTGTCAAAATCGGCACTATCCTCTTCAAAATCTATTGGAGTAATCTCTTGAATAGCATAGTCCAATCCATCGGGTTCCTTAGGTTCTTTGCCGCCGCCGCATTTAATTCCCTTTTGTAAGCCGAAATATTTGAACGGGCATTCGTTTTTAACCGTCCCCATTGTGCTTTCAGCTTTGCTATGGGGAATTCCATGCCGTAAGCTTTTAAATCTTCCGAAATCTTTTTCCATGCTTCGTTCTTCTTTGCAATCATGTTCGTATTATTTATTTTGGAATCCACCACTGCTACGTACGGTGCTAATGTATCCTTTAAAATCTCCTTTTCTTCCCATGTCCAATTGCGTTCCCTTTCGCGTTTCTTGGAAAAATTGATTACGACAAAATGATTTCCTGTATTCAATCGCAATTCGACTTACCTTATCCATTATCTTTTTTGAAAACGTCTTACATCGATTTAAATAAAAAGAATTTAATAAAATGACGCATCCTTTTATCTGTCAAATTCAAATCAGTTGAAGTTCACGATGGTGAAACAACAGAATTGAGTCACAATAGCGAACAGATTTTGACTTTTGTTAAATTTGTTTCATTTCTATGAATTACTAGATGGGACTTAGAGTTGACTAGCAAAATAAGGCTTTAGAGCAGAATTTTGTTTTTTCTATTTCTAAGGGCCTATAATAAAATAAAAAAAAAAGAAGAATAGACGTTGACTTCAAGTAAAGACTATAAACGTCGTCTTGGAAACCGCATAAGTCATTCACTTTTCCAATAATTGACATTAAAATTAAACTTACATTTCAAATACATTGGCTTGATAGATTTTTATGGCTTGTTTATACGACAAAGGGGGAGCAAGGTGCATTTGCTTTGAATAAAATGATTTAGCAAATTAAAAGCCCTTAGCAAATGCTTTGAATCGGTATGAATAAAAACCTAGTTCGCTAAAGTAAGTCCGAAAATTCCAACAGAGCATTAACTTCGCTGTAGATGTACTTGCCTTGCAATTTCGGTCAAACTTGACAAGTGACAACTGTCCGGACGTTTGTTTATTTTGAATTTATATTCAAATTTTTGTGTGAAAATTTTCAAAAGTGAAAATAAATAAATAAAAAAGAAAAAAATGTGCTAAGCGACGAAGAGGACTATAATTCGATATTGAATTGACTCTTCTGAATTTTGGCAGATGATGGGGAACTTCCATCTACCTCGTCTACTCCCAAGTGTGACCAAAATGAATTGGTGTTTGTCCAGGCCATCCCAAACTCCAACCATCAAGATGTTAAAAAAAAACGCTGCGCTGAAAATGTGTGACCTAGATGTCCAATTTTGGATACGCCAGACAAAATTGTAAAGAAAGCTGCAAATTTAAAGCAAAGGGTCAAGAAGAAGTCTTACATGAAGGCAACGGGAAATATACCCATTCGTTTGAACGAATCCGAGTAACTGCTATTGAACTTACTTCAGGCCAAAAGTAATCCAAGCATTACTTGTATTGAAAGTAAGTACAGGCGGATTTGAGATTGGAATTTCTTCCACTTCTAAAATAGGGTCTTCAGATATCGAGGAAGTTGTAGTGTCATCCAAACCGCCGCAATCATCCAGACACTAAGTCGTCCGTACTTAAAACTGGCTGTTCTGGAAACTCGAAATCTGGTTCTTTTGAATATTGAAGGTATTCTTTCTGTTGACATTTATACTTTTGATTGCAAAATTGCGAATCTCTGTTTAATTTGACCGAACAAACGTTCAATAATAAATCGTTCCCTTTTATGCACTTTATTGCAATTTCTTTAAATTGGGGTGTGAGGATTTCGATATGTTGCCATATGCCATGGAGTTAGAGCTAGGATATCCTTCATCACCCAAAATAATAGCGCTAGCCAGCTATGTTTCTCTTTAATACGGTTTGAGTATTTGAATTTCTTGATATACGTGCATCATGTACAGGTCCACTCCACTTACAACTTACAAAAACCTAACAACCTAAACACATAAATTTTTCACTTGTTAAGCCATGAATTTTGAAATGTTTACCTGAAAGCCCGGATCTCCTAAATACCTTAGGAAAGATTTAATTTTCTGGATATTTGAAAGAGCACCACCACGCGTCTCAAAATTATCATTTAAAAAAGTATAAGCCAAAATATCCACATTTTCACGCGTGAAACGAAACAATTGCTTGAAGTTATTATCGTCACCAATTCTTCTTTGTTTATACTGTTTTTTATTAGCACTAACGTTAACAACAAGAGGTAAAACAGGTATGTGTTCTTTGGTTTTCCTGCACGTACAAAACTTTATTTAACTATGTATTTATAAACAAAAAAATAATACTTTGATTGTTTTATGTAAATGTGCGTACAAAATATATAGAAAAAGGTCTAAGTCGACTAAATAGCAGACTCAGAATTTGCATAGCATTTGCTTCGTCTGATAAGTTTTATTCATACCGATCTGTGTAAAAGGTCAGTCCGTCGCTTTTCGAACATGTCAAAAGTTGAAACTAACTCAAATTGGTTTTTATTCATACGAAATGTGGCAAATGCTTCGATTTTGACATTTCTCTTGAGTAAAAGCAATTGCTACGTTTTATGCATACGACCCAATACTGAGACCGCAAATTCCGGCCGATTTCCCGTTACTTAGTCTACAACCTACAAGCTATATTTTTACGGAGTGGTCATACGATTTGGTGAGCTGGTATTGTTACGTAGAAATCCGTATTGACAAATATCACGTAACTTCGGTCACCAACGCTCTCGCAAACATCTTTTGCCATATTTCGACTCTCTTGTCTATTTAGGGAGTCTATGTCCGATGTGCATAAGATATAAAGATCCCACACGATAATCGGTTTTATTTCTCTTCTTACTCAGAGATAAGGCAAACAAAATGCATACATAATTCAAACAGATAACAAGAACAACATGACTCCACCCATTTGAATTTTTGTCTGTCTATTAATTTCACAATATCGCGAATACGAAATCTCTTAAATATTTAGATACTGTAGCAGGTATATCTGACCAACGAAACGCTATAGATAAGCGTTTGTAGACGGCAACACAGTGGCGGACTAAGGGGGGGGCGGCGGGGGCGGTCCGCCCCGGGTGGCAGGCTAATAGGGGGTGCCATCAGTAACAGAAAAATAACTTTGCACACTACAAAAAATAAAAACACAAATAAAACAATAAATTTGTTTCCCAAATACCTACCTATATATATGTGCGCATGAATTTCGTTACTGGCCTATTCTCTTAATATAAGTAATATGGAAATAAAATATTTATCGCCCAAGAGCAACAACCAAGCATTTACCAAGCGTCGCAGTTCTGTGTTCAGTTCTTTTTTCTTTACTGATATGAGTATTTTTCTTCGTTTCGTTTTTAAATAACGGTACGCATTTTTTATGGCATATAACTCTATTCTTCTATGAATACTATTTGCGTCTCAGTGGCATCGTGTGAACGAAGCTTTTCCAAATTAAAATTAATAAAGACTTATCTAAGATCAACGATGAGCCAAAATAGGTTGACTAATTTGGCTATACTTTCAATCGAAACGGAGCACACAAAAAATATAGATTTTAATAATATAATCGAAACATTCAGTACAATAAAAGCTCGTAAGCACCTTTAATAAAATATTTATCGTGTTTTTTTTCTTAAATTTTTCAAGGGGTGTAAGCTTGCTTTACCGCCCCGGGTGTCACTGCCTCTTAGTCCGCCACTGCGGCAACATGCACTTTAATTGGTTTTCGTTTCGCACAATCTCCCAAGTGCCATGCCAACTGCCAACTTAAGCCAAGCAACATATTCATACTTCCAGTTATTCTTCGGGGTCACTAGTGAGCAGGAGCAGATCCCTTAACCGGCTACATTGCTGCTGGGGTGCTTAGAACTGTGTATCTTATTTCTAAAGTATTAATTTGTTCACCTCTCAACCGAGTGTACTTTTATTCAGTGACAATGATTGATAAAAAGTTGTGCCTGGCAAGCGTTGTACTATTTGTCGCCGTAATTAATGGCGCACATGCTTACAAAATTCTCGGGGTGATTCCAACTCCAGCTAGATCGCACTTCTTCGTTGTACAGGGACTGATGAAAAGTCTAGCTGAGAAGGGTCATGATGTGACGGTCATATCACCGTTTCCACAGGAGAATCCCATCAAGAACTATCGTGATGTGGAAATACCAATTATAAAAGAGAGGATAAAGGGTAATTATAAAGTTTCAAGTTTGACTTTCTAGCTGCTTTTGTTTATGAATAGCTGTTTTTTATTATAAGCTATGATCTATGATCCATATAGGTCATCGATTTACATGCACTTACAACACCAGAACGTGATCCTCCTTCTCATTGAGATCGATAATGATGATCTTCCCAATATTTGCCACTAGATGGCTTGTTTTATTTTTAAAAGCTGGTGTGACTGTAAACGATAGCCAGCTTATCACGTTGCCAGACAAAAAAATGGATCACAAGAAATCAATTGATTTTTTCGCATTCGAATAATAAATAATTTTTGCTTTACAAGTTTCCCTGCAGAAAGTAAGCGCTGTTTTTGGATTAATATTTTGTTTTAATAAAATTAAAATGTTCAGAAAAGCTTGGAATACCTATTGAGAAAAATAATACTGCATTTTTGCACGAGACGTGACAGAGAGATCCGTTTTTCCGCAGTCAATGCTAGTAAAGGAGTAAGAATGAGATCACAAATCAGACGCCTAAAGTGTCATGGATGTGCTGCCCATAATTACAGATACGTAAAACGGAAATAAACACAAGTTCCGGGGAATATAATTTCTGTAATAACTTGAAAATATTTCTATTTCTGATTTAAAACATGTGAAATGAGAGCGATTTTAAGTTTCAGTAAATTAAGCCAAAAATGCATCAATCAGTTATACGAAAATAATAAATAATTGTCGGTTCATCACTTCTGGAAGGCATTTCGTTAGCCGTCGCTATAAAAATATCAACATGCATAACTTTCCCATAATCCCTACCACGTAAACAAGATGGCCGACGGAAAAACGTGTCATGTGTGACTCTGTAAATGCGGCATAATTCATTTAATAGGATTATTTGAATTAAATCGCTTGTCGCGTGATTCCCTAGACCGAAATTACAAAAATAAGAACTGTACTCGTTGCTAATAGTCCTACCACATTATTTTCTTTTAGTCCAAAATAGGATGAAATTGAATATTTCATAAACATGATAAATAAATTTCTGAAAAGTGACGTTAGTTACTACGATAATAACTCAAGAACGCATGGACCGATTTTGATGATTCGCACCAAATCGGACTGGTCATCGGCCAAACAAGAATAATACCCCAAAAATTCCCGAAAAATCCCCAAAAAATAAAATTATGAAGAAAATTCATTTTCCCATACGATTTGTATTGAGCGATTTCACGACACCATTTTCATCATAGATGACGTTTATGTTTACGTTACATAATTTTTTTCATAATTTTTTCCGACAATTGTTTTTGCACCAAATTTGTGTGACAAATTTTGTTTTTGTAGCAATATTTTTTGTCACACATTAAAAACGAACATGATTTCAAATGCTGGTTCCGGTATTGCCAGTATAAGGCGTTGTGTGCATCAACGTTTGGCAACTGATTCATTTGCACAGTCTTTCAATTGCATACTATTGTGCTCTGCAGACGTGCGTTGCGATTTATCAGCATTTTTTTCAAGTCTTATTAACTTTTTATCAGCTTTCGACAGTTATATTGTAATTTAATTTAATTTAATATAGATATAATGTTTTGAGCCGATTTTTTGTGAAAATTACCAGCGAAAAGTGATTTCATGGAGGTTAGTTCAGTTTGATGAAGTGCACACTGCGAATGGTTATGTTCGTGCGCATCGACAATTAATCCAAACGTTAATTTCGGATTGTGCAATTAATGTTTAGGTGGTTTCTTTTTAGATCCAGTCTTATTATTTCTGTAGTTTTGTAATATATTTACCTCTTGCCTCTTGCGGTTTACAAGCTCAAACAATCTTAACAAATGACGTGTCAAAAAAAGAGATTTTCTAAGTTCTTATTTTTACTTTTTGAAAATATTAACAATTGAAAAAGTTGAATTTTACTACATTTAATTTCATCTGCGCAAACTCTGTGTACAAACTACAAACTATGATTCAGGGTAATACTTTTATTTCATTCATCCTGCCCGTACAAACGACGCAACGAAAGAGAGTCGACGGCAAAAGGGATTACAGATACAAGAGTATTATAGTAAAAACATGATACTCTTATGACTTTTCACACGTATTCACAAATCACAGTTTCACATTTCACTGTTCACAGCAAAATTAGCGGAGGAATTGGAGAGGAGCGCTGGAGCTTAGTTTATGAACAGCATTTTGTGTAAGGTAAGGTGATAGATGATGGTTTTGTAATATTCAAATACTTTCGGTGATCACAAAATAACTGTACGAATTTGGAATCACTTTGTTATTTTAAAACATAGTTTTGTTGTCAGTTGTCATTTGCACCGAAAATTCAAGGTAGTCTCGATATAATCTTAATATTATAAATGCGAAAGTCAGATTGTTTCCTTTTCACGGCCGCAAAACCAACTTTTATTAATTTTGGTACCCTATCCCTATAATAGATGGGACCTCTGAGAATAATGACATACCTAGACCACTTTTTGTCGTGAAGACAAAACGTGAAGGGGATGAAGTTTCTCAAGTTAGGGATAACAAAATTCATCATGGGTACCTATCTATGCTTACTTTTGATAACAAATAAATACATTTGCTGCGTTTTTTACCCATGAACTAATATGTGTAAGGCTGATTGGTTGGATTGAAAGATATGATAGTTTTGGGCCCGATAAGTGGCGCTGTTGTTGATATGAATATTTTAATTGAGTTACTTGAAGTACTAATTCTACGCAGACGAAGTCGCGGGTAGCAGCTAGTCTTTTATAAATGTGTATGATATGTGTCCGATTTGCTTCATAAACATTTCTGAAATGTTTCGCTGGTCTGGACACACCTTAATATGCCAAGATAAACGGAAGTGCTAGCAGCAATATATTGTTCATGAGTTGCACATTTGAACATAAAATACTAAATTTGTTTCTAAAAAATATGGAATAGAAAAATTATTCAAACTTGATTCAAATATGGTAACACCTCCGATACCCCCACAATTCAAAAATTAACCTTTTCAATGATCCGTCTCGTTTTATTTGCTTTTGAATATGTGTGGAGTACCTACTGATTTAAATTGATTGCTGTTGATGGTTTTGGTGTCTTGCTGAAGTTATACAAATAAATACAATTTTAGTTGTATATTAAATTGTAAATTTAAAGTTTGCGGCTTTTCCTAAGACTAAAATCTTTAATTAATGTACAATAATCTAACGAATGAGCTACGTCATTTTCGATTGAAAGAATAGCAACTGCTGATTAACGGACGAGGTTTGCGATAATGGGTTTGGGGCGACAAAAATTGTTTGATATCAGAAATGCAGGTGTAACACTTGTGTGCCTACGATTTCGCTTTTTTTGGATTACGAGTGGGTATGTCTTATCAATGTTTTGGGTTATTGATTTAATGCGTCTTCTTAGCACCAATAACTCCAAAAATGTAGTGGGAAAAAGATTCTTCTTCACAAATGCCTCGTTCGCAAATCAATCTGCATTGACGCGGTAATTCAAATGTATAAATAATTCTTTTGAGACACAGTCAACTTTTTAGGAAAAAACTTTTTCGCTTGTCTGAAAGGCCCAGAGTAATTGTATTGTCTACTGAGTTCATTCTTTGAATACAGAACATCTATTGCGGGTTAATTTAGTACTCATGTACTAAATAAGAAATATTATAGATGTTATAATTCGAATGTGCTCGTAAAAGGATGGGGATGCCGCTAGAAACAGACCGTGAGTCTTCTACAATGTTCCCTTGTTCGACTGTGAAGGATTGCATTCGGGCTATTCCGTCAGCGGCTCATTGGTTAATTTTTGATGGGGGTAACTGGTCAACAAAATTTTGTAACATGAAAGGTGCTTGTTAATTTTGAAATACCTACTTACCCTCATTCTATCGCCATATTTATTCTGATTCCATCAGGTCTCGTTTTCGTGTCCTTACTGGATGGGCGAGAAAATCTCGATCTATGCCTTTTGCAATCCCTATGATTTGGACGGAATCACTCATCTGATTGTTATTTTTGTCTTACTGATACAAAAGGTATTGCAATTAAGAAGTAAAATTAAGTATCCTGACCTGCCATCGGCTAAAAGACCGATAACTCATAGTGAAGAACTACCTGTACCAGAACCAGATCAAAGTTCCGATCTGGGGGGCTATTCCCAAATGCGCGGCGGATCGCTTTTGATGGCGGATTTGAATTTTTGTATGAGCGGAAGCACTTTCCAAAGTCATTTTATGATTGCATTGAAAGCGATAGGTGTTTAGGTGACGGATTGCTGGCGGATTGTTTGCGAACCAAATAAAAATGTTGTCAAATAGAAATACAAAAATTCAAATCCGCCATCAAAAGCGATCCGCCGCGCATTTGGGAATAGCCCCCCAGGCCACTACGCCAGAAACAATCGAAAACGAGACATTAGATCCCGACTTTCAAGAAGCTTCCGAATCTTATGAGCCACATCTACTATTTCAAGGAGATCTTAATGATTTGGTACGCGACTTGTATTTGTCTAAACAACAGGCAGAACTTGTGGGCTCTCGATTAAAGGTATGGAATTTATTACAACTAAAAATAAAAGTATGTTACTTTCGCAATCGAGATGAAGAGCTAAAAGGTTTCTATTCAAAAGATCATCAACTGATATTTTGTAATAATGTCTATGGCGTAATGACTGCATTAGGTATAGAATATAAAGCAAAAGAGTTGCGTTTTTTTATCGAATGTTCAAATGTAAGTTTAAAGGCTGTTCTTTTACATATCGGCAATCAACTGATATATTTAAAGAAAAGCTTAGTGATTTAAAAAAATCAGCTTGGGAATCTTTCATGAAAGTTACTTCCAATTTTCTAGGAAATCACCGATCAAGTGACTATAGAAGTATTGTCGCGGAGCTGTCTTCTTCTTCAAAAAGATTTTTTTGTTGACCAGTGGGTTCTAGGGCAATTGGATCAACCTTTGTTTTGTTGTTTTTTAAGATTGTATTCTGAAAACGCTTATTATCTTCTTTTTTTTTGCCTTCAGGTACCATGAAAATCATTTTAGAATTGAGAAACAAGAGTATGGTGAAAGTCTTCATGCAATTATACGACATCGGAATGTTAATAACGAGCAACGCATTAGCAGAACCTTCGGTGAAAAAGCTAATGCAGTCAGGAGAGAAGTTCGACATCGTTATTTGTGATGTGTTTCTAAACGAGGCCCTGTACGGTCTAGCTGAGCACTTTAATGCATCGCTTATTGTACTGAGCACATTTGGTGCGTCTAAGTGGAGTACGGATCTCGTAGGGACACCTTCACCACCGTCTTACGTGCCTAATCCTGGACTGCCGTTGACACACCGCATGAGTCTGTCTGAACGAATTTATAACTTGGCCGTGTTAACTTTCGAGCAAATCTCCTACAGCAATTTTTATCTGCCTAGACAACAGAAATTATTTAACCAGTACTTCCCAAATTCAAAACTGGGTTTGGACAAAGTCATCAAGAATACCGCACTGGTTTTGCTGAACTCGCACGTTTCGTTGGGCTTCCCGCGACCATACATGCCAAACATGATCGAAGTCGGTGGAATGCACATCAATCGTAAGCGAAAGCCTCTGCCCGCCGATATGCAAAAGTTTTTGGACGAGGCAAAAAATGGCGCAATCTACTTCTCCATGGGATCGAATCTTAACAGTAGTTTTCTGCCAATAGAAAAGCGAAATGTCATCCTACAGACGTTCAAAGCGCTGAAGCAACGAGTCTTGTGGAAGTTTGAAGAAACCGATTTGCCTGGCAAGAGTGACAACGTCTACATCAGTGACTGGTTCCCTCAAAACGATATCCTGGCACACCCGAATGTTAAGCTCTTCATTACCCACGGAGGACTGCTGGGCACAACCGAATCGATTTTCCATGAAAAGCCGTTCTTGGGCATTCCAATGTTTGCCGATCAGTTCTTGAATATGGCGCGCGAGTTAAGTATCCATAGCAAAACATATTGAGAAAAAAGATAACATTATTTGTATTCAATGATATCTTTAGTCTCTAGTACAGTCTTGCACACAACGCTACAATGATAACATATGTAAAAGAGATAATATCGTTTGTATACAATGTTGGAATATTATCTCTTCTTCATTATCAAGCAAGACGATTGTACGCTTGGGTCTCCTTGTAGATAGATAAGAAAAGTATATAAATACGACTGTATGATGAATTTATCAACAGTCTTATTGTAACTACATAGTAGCCTTAAGCTCCTTTTAGAATTAGTAAAAAGTATTTCAATAATAAAGGACATAGTTCCAAATAAATATTGTTTAATTTTAAAAGTAAGAAACAAGTGTTTTAATTGGCGATCCTGCCAGGAGGTTAAATATACTTTTTAACTTCAATCGAGCGGACCTCGGGAACAAGTAGTGAAATCTAGTATAAACAGAACACTCGCGTTACCGGTTACAAGAATTACCTAGCATAGCAGGTACAAATATAGCTTCTTCGTACGAAGCAGCAAAGCAATTCAGTGAAAGTGTATATGTGGAGAAAAAAAACACACAAATTCGACGACAACAGACACGAGTTCAAAATGGAACAACTCACAGTATTAATGGCAAGATTAGAAGCTTTAGAAACCAGGAGCAACACAGTAACACAAACCCTAGAGCACACACGCACAGAGAATGCAAGGTTAGCAGCAATAATAACTAACCAAAATCAAATAAACACTAATTTAGAAACAAAACTAAATGAAGTAAAATCTGGATTAGGCATAGTACCAAACATACCTGTGCTAGAGGAAATAAGAACCACATATACAGATGGTAGTGAAATACAGTTAGACGCATTTAAAAGCCTACCTATTTTCAACGGCGATCAATCAAATTATCGGTCGTGGCGCGAAGAAGCATCCAGATTAATGGACAGCATTAAAAACTTCAAAACACACAGTAAGTACGCAGCAGCATTGACTATAGTGAAAAGTAAAATACAGGGTGCAGCCGCGAATGTGTTAACTAATTATAACACAATTTTTAATTTTGAGGCGATACGTAACAGATTAGATTATACGTACTCTAATCAAGAACCTCTATACGTGCTACAAGACATGATGAAAGCCATCACGCAAAAAAGAAGCACACTGTCTGAATACCACGACGAGATAAATAAAAATCTCAATTTAATAATATCAAAAATCACTATGTCAGGTGATCCGCCGAATATAATCGACAGACTAATTAAAAATGCTAACGACGACGCAGTTCGTATATTCATTGATGGTATGAGTGACAACTTTACAAGAGGATCATTATATTCAGCTACAATAAATGATCTAGAACACGCATTCGCAATTGCTCGCAGAATAGAACATGATAATGTGCACAGGCATTTACATCTCACTCAGGATAAGCACCACAAAAATATGCCACATGAACGCAGAAACGAAAGAAGACCAAATTATTCGAGCCAAACAACGAATTATCAACCCCAGAAGCAATACGATAATATGCAGCAACACAATCAAGGACCACAGCCGATGGAGATAAACTCGAGACAAATTGTACATGCACAGCGACAAAATTGGAATCAATACAAACCCGATGTATATAATCCACCAGCGAAACGTGAACACAGCGGGAGTTTCAACACACACAACAGACCGCAACGATCTTATCAGCAGAACTTCAAGCAGCAGAGAGCAAATAACTCCCGACAACAACGCAGAGACGATGTCAGCAGTACATATGCAGAAGCAGATGAAACGGAATGTATGGTAAATAATAACATAAGAATAGATCATTTAAACTAGTAGACGGGTTGCCCTGCTTAAATTTAACTAGTACTATTTCTAAGAAAATTTATAAAATTCTTATTGATACTGGTGCAACCCATAATTACATTAATAGAAAATGCGATTCTAGCAAAAAAATTAAAATTAAACCTATAAAAATAAAAACAATGCATGGTTATTCTATGGTAGATACAAAGAAAGTAGTTAGGATATTAAAGAAAAATATAACATTTTTTGAATTAGAGGATATTCAGTCTTTTGATATGATATTAGGATATGAAGGACTTAAAGTTCTAAACGCGGAAATAAATTTCAGTAATATGACTCTAACTACCATAAGCAGTGTCGAATCTATTCAGAAAATTAATTACATAATTGGGGAAAATAATATTTATAAAGCAGACATAGATAGACTGATGAAGATTAATAACAGCATAGGACCGTTACCCTTTACAGATACTATAGAAGCAAGCATTAGGACGACCAATGATAATCCGGTTTATGTTAAACAATATCCATATCCCATAGCAGATAACGAATTCGTAAACAAAGAAATACAGAAACTCTTACATGACGATATAATAGAAAAAAGCCATAGTCCTTATAACAGTCCCATATGGACAGTACCTAAAAAAGGTTTGGACGAAAAAGGAAAACCAAAACGGCGCATGGTTGTTGATTTCCAAAAACTTAACGCTCACACTGTAACAGACAGATACCCCATTCCGGATGTCAACATGACAATTCAAAATTTAGGTAAAGCCAAGTACTTTACAACATTAGATTTGGAGTCAGGTTTCCACCAAATTAAAATCAAAACAGATGACAAAGAAAAAACAGCTTTTGCTATAAATGGCGCAAAATATCATTTTAAACGAATGCCTTTCGGGCTCAAAAATGCACCAAGCATATTTCAGAGATGCGTGGACGACATTTTGAGAGACTTTGTAGGTAAATTCGTACACGTTTACATTGATGACGTATTGATATATTCTTCATCTGAGGAAGAACATATACAGCACATAAGTCAAGTATTCGACGTACTCAATAAAGCCACATTAAAAATATCTGATGAGAAAAGTAAGTTTTTTCAAGAAGAAGTAGAATACTTAGGTCACATAATCAGACATGGTAGAATCACTACGAACCCTGAGAAAATAGCAGCTATAGAAAATTTTCCAGTCCCACAAACGGTAAAGGATTTGAGAGGATTTTTAGGTCTTACAGGTTACTATCGTAAGTTTATAAAAGGATACGCAAGCATAGCCAAGCCCCTGACATTATATTTACGAGGAGATAACGGTAAAGTAAACAAAAAACAAAGTAAAAATATTAAGTTAAATCTGAATGATTCAGCATTAGAAGCGATTAGAATTTTAAAAAATTATTTGAAAGAACAAGTCGAACTTTTTCAACCGGATTATAGTAAACCATTCGAGCTTACTACTGATGCATCCAACATAGCTATTGGAGCCGTACTAAGTCAGAATAAGCAACCTATACACTTCTTGTCAAGAACACTGAGTAAGACAGAAGAGAACTATAGCACAAACGAGAAAGAGCTATTAGCGATCATATGGTCCTTACAAAAACTCAGAAACTACATATATGGTATAGCAGACTTAACCATATATACCGATCACCAGAGCCTTATATATTCTGTATCAGGAAAAAATCCCAACACAAAGCTGAAACGTTGGAAGGGAATCATTGAAGACTTTGGAGCAAAATTAGTTTATAAACCAGGAAACCTAAATCTTGTAGCTGACGCATTATCACGTCAACGCATAAATACTTCTACCATAGAAACAGCACATTCAGCTGAAAGTTCTTCTAATGATATAATAAAAACTGTGAATCAGCCTTTTAATGCATACACTGCACAGTTCGAACTTATTGAAGATATAACAAATAATATCGAAACACAAATCTATTTTAGTAACAAAATAAGACTCATAATAAAGTTTAAGGACAAAGACTCTTTACTAAGGCAGATGAAAGAAGTTATACAACCCCAAAAGATTGTAGCTTTGCATACGAAATTTGAAAACATATACAAATATGGTGAAAACATAAAAAAAGAATTCCCACTAGTAAGATTTATATTTACACCAAGAAAACTTCAAGACGTGACAAATTTGGAGGAACAACTAAAACTTGTAAGGGTAACTCACGAAAGAGCACACCGAGGGTTACGTAACAATATACAAGAAATCTCAGAGAAATATTACTGGCCCGATCTAAATAAACAAGCAAAGAGTTTCAACAAAAAATGCATAGCATGTCTATTTGGAAAATATGAAAGAAAACCTATCAGAGAACCTCTGAATAATTCAGAAATACCAACACATGCGGGAACACACATTCATATGGACATATACTTCAACGACAAGTATACTTTCCTTGTAACAGTAGATAAGTATTCTAAATATACAATCCTTCGGGAAATCGAAACTCGAAACAGACTGTACGACGTTATGGAAGAGGTCTTATCTAATTATTTCCCAAAATGTGAACGACTCATGACAGATAACGAGAAGGGATTCAAAACAGAAATGGTGAACCAAATGTGTTTGAAATACAACATAACTAAAGTAGAAACTCCAGTATACAGATCGACAGCGAACGGTCAGGTAGAACGTGTAAACGGTACAATAACTGAACTGTCTAGAATATTCACAATTCAGAATAAAACAAGACTTATCGAAGAAATATTTAGAACAGTGCGTGAATTAAATAATTCTATACACTCAGTTACCGGTTTGAAACCTAGAGACATTTTCTTTAATCAAAATAAATATAGCAATAGTGAAATTATAATAAATAAACTAAACTCAGCATCCAAAAAAGTGATCGAACGTCTAAATAAAGGAACTCGACACAGAGAGTATAAAAAAGGAGATAAGATAATGGAAAAATCATTACAGATAAAACAATTGCCTTATGTAACCAAACTTATTTAAGAACAAGAAATTGTCAAAATCATCTAAGTAAAAACATTTGTGAAATTAACTTTGAAGAAGAAAATTGTCTTATTCCACTTTTAAAGAATATAACTTCAAAATGCAACATTAAACAAGAATACGATTACGACTTAGAAATTGAATCCGGTGTTATGTTATTAAGCGGTAAGCATAAGTTAAATAATCAAACAATTAATGGTATAAACTTAGTTACTTATGAAAATACTATAAATCTAGACGATAAAATATACAAAAACATGCATAAGCAAATTAAAGAAGTTATATTAAGAAATCATAATTCAGAGTCTTACATCGACCAAATAATTAAAGAAGATACAATGTACAAATTCGATAACATAGATACTTTAAAAAAACTAATTATTCCTTTTGAAGAAAAACCGATATTATCAACTATATACACAATTGTAACACTGATTGTTATTCTAGCATTTACGTACGTAATGATAAAAACTATACAATGTATAACAGATCGTCAAAAACAAAAAAAGATTGACGCATATAACAAAACTTATGAAAGAGAAATGTTAAAAATAGCGTCGAAAAATCGGGACGATTTCGTTTAACAAGGGGGGGAGTTAAGTATCCATAGCAAAACATATTGAGAAAAAAGATAACATTATTTGTATTCAATGATATCTTTAGTCTCTAGTACAGTCTTGCACACAACGCTACAATGATAACATATGTAAAAGAGATAATATCGTTTGTATACAATGTTGGAATATTATCTCTTCTTCATTATCAAGCAAGACGATTGTACGCTTGGGTCTCCTTGTAGATAGATAAGAAAAGTATATAAATACGACTGTATGATGAATTTATCAACAGTCTTATTGTAACTACATAGTAGCCTTAAGCTCCTTTTAGAATTAGTAAAAAGTATTTCAATAATAAAGGACATAGTTCCAAATAAATATTGTTTAATTTTAAAAGTAAGAAACAAGTGTTTTAATTCGCGCTGAGGCAGCCGGCTACGCCCTCATGGTGGACTATGACCAGCTAACCAAGGACACATTCTCGGCTGCAATTGTGGAGATGCTAAACAATCCGCAGTACACAAACACGGCCAAAGTAATCTCACAGCGATATCGCGATCAACCGTTGGAGCCACTGGAATTGGCCACTTATTGGGTGGAGTACATTGCCAGGCATAAGGGTGCTCCTCACCTGCATTCGGCTCGTCAGGAACTCAGTTTCATTCAGTACCACAATCTGGATGCCATTGCCATTTTGTATGGCGGAATATTATTAGTGGTGGCGGTTGTAGTGGTATTAGTGGTGCACTTGGTCTTGCGTTTCGCAGGAGGTAACAAGAAATCAAAGAAGGTCAAGAAGAACTAGGTGTGAAATAAAAGTGTACGAAAATGAATGAGATTTTTTTTCTTTTAATAAAAAATAACTGCAATAGTATGTTACCAATTTGGCAGCTATTCTTATGTCTTCACATATTCAGTCTTGAAAAAAAGCCGCCTAAGTGGATCATCACTTGTCGTTTGGATGTTTTTAGAATTGCAGAGGGGTTTCACAGGGCTCGGTTCTTGGACCTTGGAACTTTGTTTCGCTCAAAAATAAATTAATAAATAAATAACTACTTGTCGCAACAGATACGGATCCTACGCCTAGCCTCTCAGCCATTCGTTTTGTGTGAGTTTTTTGTTTTTGGGACGAAGAGAAGCGATCAACAATTTTATGCCGAGTCAAAACGGATAATTGAGAAGCTCTTTCACGACAGTTAAACTCTCGGATGTTTGTCAGACTTTCGCGACAGGTGGTGCAGTAGATAAAACCTTAAGACCTCGATCTATTACCCTCCTTTAATCATGTATTTTAAAATAAGTAAACGAAATCGCATCGTTATCTATTTCTAATCCAAAAGATAAAAGTCTGCAAGAAGATAAAAAAAAGGTCACAAAATCTCAATCTTCTTACTTCGTTTGCTAATTGAAGCCCAGATGATACTTGGCAAAAGACAGCTGTAGCAGAAAAAATATGAAAGAATATATTAATTAAACGATGTTGCTTTTTGGTGACTTGATTTGTTTTTTTTTTTTTATAACCAATCTTAATTCTTTGAGTAAAAAGTTCATTCATACAGGGTATCCCAATTTGAAATTGCTGTTTAAATATTATTTTACTTTAAAATTCTATGGGCCTTAGCAATAAACATTTTTAGTCTCGACTCTAAATTTTCGTAGTTCACTGTGGCTATATTTTTCATACAAATTTAGCAATTGTGAGCTTTCGCAAATTTAAAGTCGAGACTCAAAATGTTTATTGCCTAGGGCCCTATGTAAATAATGAAAAACATTTTGTTTTGGAACACGTAAAGCACAAATCGTGCCAAGAAAAAATAATAAAAAGAGTCTTGTGCAAATTTAGCGAATGGGTCCAAAAGCCCATCGATCGCCTTTTAAAAGTGGGTAAAAAAAACTTGGCCAAGCAATAAGAGTTTCAAAAAACTCGACCATAACCGTTCAAAAAACACCTCAAACAACAGGTCGACAAAGTGTCTAAAAATGCCCTTAAAACCTATTAAAAAGCGCGGAACATACTCAGTAAAAACTCGTCAAAAAACATCTTAGCGAAAGGTAAATCACTTGTTTAAACGTTTCGAAAAACACATCAAAAAAGTGTCCAAGGCGCGTGGTTTTTGAAGCAAAAAGTCAAAAGTGCTTAAAAGAAGGCCGTGCACAAAAATGCTCCAAAAAGTGTCAAAAACGCCTCGTTCTGGGAATTCAAAAGGAAATGATATTAAGGAGAAAAACTTGTGGGACCTCAAATTACTAATTGACTTTGAACAATGATACGGATAGTAGTGCAGAGAACCAAGTTCTTCCCAAAAAAGAGGCCAATTTTATGAAATCTGTCACATCTCCAGTCAAAATCTTTAAGAAATAAAACAGGAAGAAGTTAGGCTATTATTACTTCGAAGAAAGGTAAGTTCTTCTTTAGATTGTGTTAGATAAGAACCAATACTAGAAGAAAACACATAGCACCATACTCTATTATCTGTAAAACTGTGTTTAACATATTCATTTTGTAGATAAATTGAGCCTAAAAGTCACCCATGATAATGAACCTTAAATCTTGGTGGACTCACAGATAACGATTCCAAAAATATCTGCAAATGCTAGGTAACAGCAACACCTCTTAATTTCATTTCACAACAGTCCAACAAAATTGCTTCCTGTTTTTCGGTATCGCTAACACATAATAATCCGAATTTATCGATAACAATTCACTCTTCATAATCACGAGAAACTTTCTCGTATCACTGTGAGTTATCTTCGATTAATTGATTTGTAGTCAGCGCGTTAAAGTGATATAAGTATTCGAAAAGTAAGTAATTCCGATATTTTGAATCAAGTCCAAAATTTGGGTGGAAAATTTATTGATATAAAACAGCTCCGTAACCTCTTGCCTATCCACATACCAAACCTCTAATCACAGAGTAATGATACTATGAAGTTGTACATATTGCACTAGCTGTGTAGATGCGAAATGACCGGCCCTACCCTTTTAAGGGGGGCTTTTTCAAAACGTTCGTTTTTCGTTCGTCATGTTAACTTGAGTCTGTGCACTTTGATTTTCTATCAAATTTTAAAATGAATGTGTTGCGGCTTTTTGAAATAACCCCTCTGCTCTTTTGTAAGGGGTACAACACTAAATTGATGCACTTTTCTTATGGATTGCAATATTCTAAACCCCTATACAGAGGTGTGCGATTCTGCATTATCGTAGAATAGCAATGAATTGGACACGTATATTAAGTAGTTTAGATTTTTGTCGAATGGCCCCTTTTAGGGGGCAATCACTATGGGGCTATGAGCATATTTATGAGGACTACGATTTAGGTCCTATTAACTTGATACAGTGCTTGATAAAACTAATCATAAAACACGTAGCTTAACATTTCTTGTGGCCAAAACCCTAAAGGGTCCAATATAACCCTCCCCGTTTTAGAGGAAATTTTTTTAGTTCCGAAACTTGATTGATTTCAAATTTGGTATGCTTTGGTGCAGAGTAGTTCTCCTCGATTATACTTCTTCTGTAGCTGAAGGCATATTGTGCAAAGTATTTAAGTTTCTGTGTTTTTTGGGTTAGGTACTCACAATTATCCCCAGAAATGTGATATCAGCGGTAGGCGAGGAGTAAAGCAAAGCCACTGTGACTGATAAATTTTTAATTTCAATTTGCTAACGGCCATATTTTTAAAATGTCAAATTTAAACAATGGCCCCAATATGCGAGACCACAAGCTCCAATCTCCAAACACGAAAATTTTAAACAAATGATCCGTCTTGTTATACCCTCCAGAGGAAGGTATATTCACTTTGCCAATGATAACACTTTTACTTGTTTTATTTGCTTTTGAATATTTGTTGAGTACTTACCTGCTGATTTAAATTGATTGATGGTTAAGAGTAAATTGAGTATTGGTGTCATCATCTGATGACCTGATGAACAAGACGGTACTAGCTATAAAAACATAAAATAGAAGAAAATCAGTTTTACTTCAACTAAGCGCAAGAAGGAATCTTAAGTCAGCCATCAAAAGTGGGCTTCAAAGTCGGATTTAAATATTTCTATTTTTTGTATTTTTTCTAACGTCATCTATATTTAATTTAGGTGCAAATTGCTTCGCAAGGCAACTGAAATTTTTCTCCTCTACTCAGCAACGGCCTTCGCCTTACCCATTGCGAGGCTCCGGGCGGCAGGTCTTTGCGAGGCCCTTTGACCTTCGTGAATGGTATGCGATGCGAAAGTAGGTCTGGTTGTTTGGTATAGGTATTTGTCATGTTTGACGAGAAATGCTAAAGTTATACAAATAAATACAATTTGAGTTTTAAAATATTTTAACTTGAAAGATTTACCAAATTAACTTTAAATTAAAATTAAATTAATTATAGGGATGACAAATTTTTTAAGTTTGCGGCTTTTTCTAAGACAAAATTTTTTAATTAATGCACAATAATCTAACGAATGAGCTACGTCATTTTCGATTGAAAGAAAAGGAAGGGCTGAAAGCCGATATTGTGTCATCGAACTCCTCAAATATGTTCTTATAATTTTTAGCCTCGAAAAACTTCTTTCAGCAGATTTCGATATTGGGGTAAACTTCAGTTAATTTTTTTTCTATTATGTATTATATACATGCCGTACTATATAGATTATCTAGGTAAAATGAAAGAAATCCTTATATGCATACCTGGGTTTTAATATAACTTGGTACTAAATTCACCACATCATACCCACCGTTTTCTTAACACGTCCCGATAAAGGGCAATTGTTTGAATTTTTTCAAAAGCTACCACAGAATGAAAATGAACTGTCAGACATCTGTCAGGTTCCTATGTGCAAGTGTATGCGTGTGGCTAATTTACTTTAACATGGCACACATACTTTCCCACATAGTAGCACGGAAAACAGCTTGTAAGCAAATTCTCTTTTCTTGAGTTGTCTGAGCTGAGGGTCTATTTAGTACTTAGTTTATGGTTCCGGCTTAAGCTTGCGAGAGGAATTATCTGGCTGATTACCGAGGTTTGCGATAATGGATTTGG
The DNA here is from genome assembly GCA_948293265.1 of Cheilosia impressa. NCBI lineage: Eukaryota > Metazoa > Arthropoda > Insecta > Diptera > Syrphidae > Cheilosia > Cheilosia impressa. Next base: position 16,118,777 of record OX411880.1, read on the forward strand.
GCGACAAAAATTGTTTGATATCAGAAATGCAGGTGTAACACTTGTTTGCCTACGATTTCGCTTTTTTTGGATTACGAGTGGTTATGTCTTATCAATGTTTTGGGTTATTGATTTAATGCGTCTTCGTAGCACAAATAACTCCAAAAATGTAGTGGCAAAAAGATTCTTCTTCACAAATGCCTCGTTCGCAAATCAATCTGCATTGACAATAAAGTAATCTTTACTCTTTTCGGAGTCAAAGGGATATTTGTTCGATTTAACTGACTTGTCGTGTAGATGAATGCAACGCGGAATGTAAAGGGTGATTTTTTTGCTTGTTTTGGTTTTGGCAACACTAGTTTTGACAGCTGACGTGTGTTTAGTACCTTGTGTCACTGTCAAACAGCTTCAGTTTGGTTTGCAATTTAACCATGGATCGTCTTACAAATGAACAACGCTTGCAAATTATTGAATTTTACTATCAAAATTCGTGCTCGGTTCGAAATGTTCATCGCGCGCTGCTTCCATTTTATGATCGGCATTCTCGACCTTCTGAGCAGTCTATTCGGAAGATTGTGACCAAATTTCGCACCAAATTTACTTTGTTGGACATTAAACCACCAACTCGTTTACGTACTGTGCGTAGTGAAGAAAATATTGCGGCCGTATCAGCTAGTGTGACAGAAGACCGCGAAATGTCGATTCGGCGCCGTTCCCAGCAGTTAGGCCTTTGTTACAGCACTACGTGGAAAATTTTGCGGAAGGATTTGGGCGTAAAGCCTTTTAAGATACAGCTGGTGCAAGAACTAAAGCCAGCCGACCTACCACAACGCCGAATTTTTGGTGAATGGGCTCTTGGAAAGCTGGCCGAGGATCCGCTTTTTTATCGAAAAATTGTGTTCAGCGATGAGGCTCATTTTTGGTTGAATGGGTACGTAAATAAGCAAAATTGCCGCATTTGGAGTGAAGATCAGCCAGAAGCATTGCAACAGCTACCAATGCATCCCGAAAAAGCCACTGTTTGGTGCGGTTTATGGGCCGGCGGCATTATTGGGCCATATTTCTTCAAAGATGATGCGAATCGCAGCGTTACTGTCAATGGTGAACGCTACCGATCGATGATAACAAACTTTTTTTTTCCCCGAAATGGAAGTTCTTGACTTGCATGATATGTGGTTTCAAGACGGTGTCACATGCCACACAGCACGCGAAACAATGGCGCAATTGCGAGGCGAGTTTGGTGAACAGTTAATTTCACGTTTCGGGCCGGTCAATTGGCCGCCTAGATCGTGCGATTTGACACCATTAGATTATTTTTTGTGGGGGTATGCCAAGGCTAATGTGTATAGGGACAAGCCCGCTTCGATTGACGCACTGGAAGCCAACATCCATGCATTCATTCGTGAGATACCGGCCGATATGTGTGAAAGAGTATGCCAAAATTGGACTCAGCGGATGGGCTACCTGAGACGCAGCCGCGGTCAACATTTGCATGAAATTATCTTTAAACATTAAATTGCAAGGTTCAAACTATCGATTCAAATAAATATTTCATTCATTTTTTCGAATTTTTTGTGTTTTTTTTTTTAAAAAAGTTCTAAACCTCTTAAAAAATCACCCTTTATAAATAATTCTTTTGAGACACTCACCCCTATTGCGAGTGTCAATAATCAATTGGTGTTTGATATTTATCAACCAATTTCTTAAATCGGTATTGTGATTGTCAATTGTCAGTGAATTGTTGATCCAGTGTCAATTTCTATTAATTCTTGATTGTGAATAGAAAAATCGGTATTGCGAGTGTCAATTGTCATTGACTTATCTGTCAGTTTGCATCTGTTTCTTTCAACTGCAAATTACTAGTTGTAATGGCGCTAAGTTCTTATTTTTGCTAGAATTATGGGACACCCTTTTTCTGTACAACAAGTCCACGCACATTGTTGTCCTTTCAAATTAGGTAAAAAATAAAAAATTTCCACAAAATAAACTTTGAATGAAAAATGGTTAAATCCGCTCCGACTCAACAGAGCATCGTTTACCCAGCCATTTGGAATATTTCAAACAGCACAACATACATTGTTGAGGGCAGCTTTATCCTTTCGGTGTCTTTCACAAGTGCGTTGTACTCTCGCACAACCCTTTCCGACATGACCAGCGCAAATGTGGCAATAATGCAATTAATGTTATTATAGCTGTAATAACTCTCAAATTATTCCGTGCAATAAATTTTCCTCCTCTGGCCATTTTATCTAATAACTTCCTGCTGTGCAGAGTCCTTAAGCTCAAACCGAGCTGGCATGGTGTTCTGGTTTGCACATATGTATATGCACCTACTGGGTGGCAGTGGTAGTCCTCGCAGGACGATAATTTCCCAGGCCAAAATCGAGTTTCATAAAACTTTACAATTATTATTGCACATTTGTGTTTTAAGTTTTTCCCATTATTACTTATTTTTTAATTGCACCAGCTAGAGTTGCTGTTGCAGGCGCGGGCTTGGACTCCATCCAGCCAGAGATGGGGGTTGATGGCATACCTCTTCGCAGAGTCATAAACGCCTCGGCACACACGAGAAAAACAAACACACACACACAATGTTGAGAGGCAGTGCACAAGCACATCGGAGCCAAATCCATACAAACTTTTGCCAATTCTCATTATTTTGCGAATGCAATAAGGACATGAGAAATGCAATATTGGTCCCTAATGTCCGACTCGCATAAGGATTATCCAGAAATCGTTTTACACTCAAGTGAACTCTGGCGGTGTGTTTCTGTCCATGTACCCAGTCCATGGCTCATTATATACGAATGGATCTGCACAAAAGTGTGTCCAGTGTGCAGCGTGCATTGTGAAATGGGAAAACTATAACTACTGGGGATGTAGCTTTTCGGTTCGGCTCCTGTGCCCTCTCTGCAATTTTTCCATTTCTTTAATTTTATTTGATTTTCCCATGCACTATTGCCACATATTAGAAACATGGCGACGTACATATGAGCACTTCCAACTGTGTCTGTGATTGAGCAAATGTCCTTCATTTGTGCCAAAGGATTCTGCTGGCAAATACGGAGCCGTGAAGGACATGTGTGCTGCAAGAAATGGCATTTCCACACAGCTGTCTTTCTTCAATATTTAACTGGACATTCAAAATCCCAAGTAGTCACATACCGCAATCGGAAGCATCAAACGTCCGCACCAGTGGCTGTCCTTTAACTTATCCTTCGACTTTGCTGTATTCGAGTTTTTTTTCTTTGATAGCTGAAGATTTTGACCTGTATTAGCAGTCTGTTCGTTCGTTATGAGATAACTTCGATGGGACGCATATGTGTCGAAGTGGTTACATATGTACACACCGCGACCGCAATATCCTTTTTGACTCTCGACTATATGGCAATCTGTTTGATTTTTCCCTTCTGTTGGCAACATTAGGGACAGCTGATGCCAAACCATTTAATTGCAGTTGGAGAAGTACCTACCCCTGTGTCATACCGTTAACGAGACTCCGTCGGTCGTCTGTTTCGGTATTTTCTTTGTTCGTCCCGCTGATTTTGTTGTGTGCGGGAATATTTGCAGTCCCATTTCGGGGTAGTTTTGAAAAGGCTCTAATGCAGCGCTGAGTTTGACGGTGATTAGCTGGGGCTGTGCTACTTTTTACGAATAGTATCCATTAAATTCAGCCGGTGTAGGTGGGTTTTTTTTTTTGTTTCGTTGGCCCAGTAACAGTTCAGCTGTGGAAGTTTTCCGTGCCGCGTTTGTATTTATTGTAGTGACGACTGAGTGTGCTGAACAATATTGTGAAAAATGCAACTTTCCGAAGTGGATAATGGAGTTGGGTGGATGAGTGCGATGCTTTAATGAGGAGAAATGGTGATCATCGTGTTTGAGCTTTAAATTGAAGGGAGGAGCTGTTGCTTTTTGCTCAGCTCTATGCGGACATGGTTCCAAAAGTTTGGTTAGCCACGAGCTAATTTGAATTGGACATCTTGAGTTTAAGCACTGATAGGGGGCAACCAGTTTGTTTAAAAGTAGTTTGAGGCGTTCACCCTATATAGTTTAGTGCAGCTTAGAGGGTCCTTTCTTGTGGACCAGGCAGAGGATGTTAAGGGGACATGCAGATGATTTGATGTTATATTCTCTACCAAGTCGTCTTCCGAAGTCTTAAGTAGTTTGGCTGGCGTGCTATCTGATTCTGTGCCACTTCTCACGAACGTCTGCCAAAGATTCAAGAGTATATAGGTAATTGTCAAAAAAAGTTTCCTCAATAAGCCGTTTGGACTCGGCATTAAATTGTAGATCTCTTCCATTCGACCCAATAATTTCCTTGTTCGTCTCTGCAAGTCTCGCTTCGGGTTTTGTTGCATTCACATGCACTTTTCACCTTTTGGTAAGAGTAGTTCTTTCTCCTCCTTGGGAGCCCATATTTTTTTCTCGTCGAAGCGCCGTTTTGGATTACAGTTGTTTTGATACATATGCCTGGGATTACTCTTTTTCAAACCGAGTTTTTCCTGCAGGTGGTTGAGTAAAACCTAGTACATCAGTTGCAGCATGTCTGAAGGCTTCTGGACATCGATACCACTGGAAGTCCTTCGAAATTGTCGTCGACACTTAACAACAACAATGTGATGGTTCGAGTCTATGTTAGCATCGCGAGACGTTTCTGATATCCAACACTGGAGCAGTGACATGATCAATACGACTGCCGGATCTGGTGACAGATGTCGCCTTGTGAAAAATAAGGCGAGGAAACCGCGTGCTGGCGATGGTAACACTTTTTTCCCAATGTATTTCCATTGCATACTGCCAGAGATGTCCCGCGTAAAAATCATACCTTGGACTTTGGCAACAACATAGCCTCCACTTAGATATTAGTCGGTTGCAGGCGGCCTTGCCAGTCCATGGAAATACGGATGTCTGAGGAAAATCCATCATTATCTGAGTCTTTTTGTTGCTTCGTTGCTTAAACAAACTTTCTTTACAGTTAGTGGCAGTCTATTGCTGTGCCCACTGTTGCTCGAAAATAATGCCAGCCGTCCACTACATGCGCAACGCATCAATTTCAAATTCAACTTCGTTCAACTTTGATGTACGAGGTTTTTAAATTCTATGCAACCAATATGTTTGATCCGATTGTAGGTCGTTGCTCAGCAAGTAAAAGGGTAGTGTACTGCTTACGAGCTCGTTTTGCTCGATGAACATGGTTGTCCATCGTGTTAGTGTGCTGTTCTTTATCTGTTCAACCTTTTGCTCAAAATCTTAAATTATTTGCCGACTTAAAATTAAATAAATCGGCAGTCAACTGTTAATCCATTGTGTAACAAAAAAATATTTGGCGCAACGTGTCCGTAGGGACACAAGGCGAAGCTTCTCACAACCATCTGTTTTGTGTGAGTTTTTCATTTTTGGGACGAATGGAAGGGATCTACAATTTTATAACTTAGTTGTCCAACACAATAACTACTTAACCAATGCGCTGACATTGTGTACGGTTTTTAAATTCAGGGTGTTGAATATTTTCTAAATTTCATAAAGCTGCCATTAGTTGGTCTGCTGCCATGTGTGCTCAACGGGTTGCCCAACCAATGATGCTGGGTTAACTGTAGGAGCTATTTACGCCTCCATCAACCACAGCGAGAAAGCAGTTGACAAGCTCAGGGAACTTGCTATTTGTTAAGGATTTCAATAAGCTGTTGAACTAAAGCAGCTGATAAGCTTCTCATGTTTTAACAAAATACGGGGAAACTTGCAGCCATTTCTTTTTTTGGTATTTGGACTACTGGTCCTAATAAATTCTAGCAGCACTCGGTATTAGTTTCAAATTTGTCTGATTAGCTCAAGTAAGTTACTTGCGTCCCTGATTCACTGTAGTTAAGACTGCAGCCGTTCCGTAGGCCCCCCTTTTCAGGAGATCATTTTACGCTTCTGAGACCCATCAAGGCTCAAGCTTTTATTTGCAATATTATTGTCTTGCTAGTTTGTTTTTTGCCAATGTTGGAGAAATCCTGTTTCGGGAAGCTAGCATGGGTAGGTAAAGCAACAGGGTTAATATGTTTGAGGCAGATACGATACCGTCGTCGCCATGTTGATGGAAATCAGAGTCTTTCCAATCCATGCAACGCCCAATCCTTGTTGGAAATGTCGGCAAAAGGGAAAAAGGTTCCTTTAATTCCAAGAATAAAATGTAAATCGTAATCAAATTGTTTAAAAGGTTTTTCGCCTGCATTGCCATAAAATTATAGTTCTTCGACAACTTCCAACCCTTTGCAGATACCTACGTCTGCAGTCATACATAAAGGTACCATTCTACCCAATGGCGCTTTTACACAGTTGGTAATATTTTCTCTGAAACTCACAAAGTTTCCACCTCGTCGCGGAGATTTATTGCTTGTGTTAAATTGATTGACATTCGATAAATTTTCTTGTGTGGTCGGTGTTGAATTAAAGGACCGTTGCGCAATTCACGGCAACTAATAAATTCAAGGACTGCAATTGTTGTTTTATTTATCTTCGGCATGCCATTAATCCGGTGGACCATTTTTATGGCCCTTTTGTGGTTTTTAAATGTGGGACAATGTTTTTTTTTGTCTTTTTAAAATCCAATCCCGAAAGAGTTATTTATTTTATGCTATAGCGGGTTACTCGCTTTAAGTGCATTATTTAGGTCATTTGAATAACATTCATGAACGTTTTAAATTCAGTTCAACCACACTTTAGACTGATGTTCAAGACAAAATGGTGTATTTAAGTGTTTGTTTAAGCGAAGGGGATGCTTTAAACGGAGTTTAACTTAAGTGGCTATGGAGGCGTTTAAATGGAGCAGGGTTCAATAGAAATACTCCGTTTTAATGAAGATATTAGGTTAGTTGCGGTTGTTGAGGTTATTGCTCTTACCGGTTTACATTTGCTTTGCCAATAAAAATAAAAATATAAAAAAATAAATAAATAGGCTAGTTTTCTGCACAGATAATTACACAAATCACAAACGTTTTCACTTTTTAAAATTTCTCATTGCAAATTATAACAGTTTTTGTTCATATGGTTCACATCAATGACAACTTGACGGTTTCAGATCGTTTCAAAAATTGAGTCACAATAGCTGTCAGAAGTTGGCTTTTGTTAAATTTATTTCAATTCTACAAAATGCTTGGTTTGAAAAAGGACACTTCTCTAACTGTTAAGCTAAAAATTTAGTAAGTGCAGCGCACCTACCTATTGTTGAGCATGCAAACATTTTTATCCAAACCGAAAGTTTGGTCTTCGAGAGTTGTTTCAAGTAAATTCCTAGGTACCTATACTTATTGTTAAATTCTCGCTCAAAACGAAGGCCGAAATCATTTTAAAATTTTAAATTCCTCATGTAGGTATTTTAAATAAAATTGTTGAAGCCGTTTTTATTTAGAAAACCATATTACTTTTAAAATAAATTTTCGTTCACTAAAACTCACCAAATTTTGAAATTGCCACGCAAAATAATAAAACAAAATGGCTCCGAACTTTAAGCCTACAAACTTAAAAAGCGAAGCTTGGAACAAATCCGCCTAGGCCTCAGAAGCTGATGGACGGAATTGCGTGATATTACATATAATTAATAAACATCTCGAAATCATTCGAAATTTTATACGAAAATGATAAATCTGTCTTCTATTCGTATACGGAAGCATAAAACACTATTAAACCCCAAAAAATACAATCGGAACCACGATTTGCTTTGCAAATTCATTTTTCATCACTGCTAAAATTTGACAGATGAACGTTTTGTTGAAGTGTGAGCTTAGGAGACACTTGCCGGATTAAGCGAGCGCGGAGCCTGTTAAGAAAACCTTGGATTGCTTTAATTTGGGCAAATTTATATAAAGATTTTTCCAATAAGAGGTATTATTTTGGTATTCAAAGAAAAATTCCATTTTTTGAGATAAATAATCGGATGTTTATTTCATAATAAAGAAGAAGGAATGCCGTTAATAATGAAAAACAACATCAGCCAAATGGCCACCACGAGCCATGGCCACCATACAGGACCATATTATTTTCATGAAATTTTCCATAACCAAATCGCAAAGTGGCTGCCCTATATCCTCGATAGCCTCACGAATTTTATCTTTGAGGTCTTGAATCGACGCTGGGCTATTGGCGTAGACCTTATCTTTCACGTGGCCCCAAAGGAAGAAGTCGCAAGGTGTTAAATCACAAGATCTCGGTTGCCAATTGTGATCACCTCTTCGAGAGATAACACGGTCCGGAAACTTTTTCCGTAAAAGATCAATGGTTTCGTTGTTGATGATCGGCCGGCTTGAGTTCTTGTGTTAACTGAACTTTATAAGCCTTGTTACGGATGCAAAAAAAATATATGGAAAGTATTAATACTAAGACGATTTTAAATTTTCCGAACACCCTGTTCCATATGCTGAATTCGAAGTTCTGGTTCGGAGATGATCGGGTTATTTGACAACCGGAACCAGTATTCCCTCTAAATGTCTATGTATGAGTGGTAGGCGGCCTCCATTTCATACTCCCTGGTTTCCCTATCTGAGATCTAACTTTCTTTTCTTGGTGACCATCCGACGGGACGCATCTCGTAACATTTAGTAAGAAATTCTTTCAACGTAAGTTTAAGTGTGTGCTTAACGACTATAGTCACAATTAGCAAAGCATTTTCTTTGCAGCGTTAGGATTTAACATTCCCCAATACTATAAATCAAGAGGAAACGAGGCGAAAAATACAGCTTTGCAATTCGATTTGGTAATTTTTGCTTATGTCAAACCCAGGTGAATATTTCCTTAACTGCAGCAGCCTTCGTGTATTAATTAGAAAAAATTGTCCAGGTATATGCCAAATAAAACACAAATCCTGAGGTCACGCAGCTGGTTTTCAATTCTCCCTCCCCCCTTAAGCCCCACTGTGGAGGCAAAAAACCAGGCAAAAGGAGAGGATCGTACAAAACAACCAAAAATCACCGTTCTACGTAACAATCCATTTTGCTTTCCGTCCAACCCGCTACAATGCATCAAGCATCAGCAAATTGGCGAAGGTTATAGGGAACGCCCCCCCGACACTCTTTGGAGACTTCCCACCGCACCAATCTCACACGCCCAGACCGATTCTTATCGAACTATTTGCATAGCGCAGTCGTCCATCGATCGGAGAGCGTGACACAGGTTCCAAATTGCAATCGTCGGTCCTAGGTGGGTTGAGTGGTGCGGACAACTTCGGAGGCGGCGGCGCGGTTCGCGAAGAAGCGGTAGTTTTGTGTGGTGTCCCGCAGTGCAATCAAATGCAGTTGGTTTAGCCAAGGTCAAAGCCTAAACAAACGTTCTGCATTCCCTACGACCAAATAGGGAATGTATACTACATAGATGTGTGTATAAATTTCTAAATCAAAGTTTTTTTTAAAAAAAGTGCAAGAGCAGAAAAAAGAAAAGAAAAAAAAACGAATAGATGGATAACAAAACAAAGAGAAAGAAAACAAAAATTTTGCTATAAATATTGCTTACTTAAAACCTAATTCTAAAACCAGTTCCTAAAATTGCTAAGCTAAATTTAAATTGAAATAATTGCTATCTACTTAAAACTAAATTTTGTGCTAGTGAGTTTGGCTTATAAATAAGTATTTACCATATAAACTTAGATGAAAAGGAAACCGCGAAGAAAGTGGATATCGCAGCGTGGGAAATTGTGCACAATCTCCGTACGGATAAGGGTGAGTTTTTATTTTGCTAGTACCGGTAGTTTGATTGCCTGCCATATGACATGACTAAACGTATTTATAAGTACCAAACGATACTATTTTTTTTCTTTTATCGTGTTTGTTTTTTTTTTGTAAATTGGAATATTTTCAATAATTCTTAAAGAGTTAGATATGAATTTCCGTAAGGAGTTGAATTTACTTTAAATAAATAAGTAAGCGTACAAAATGCATTGAATTTTTGATTTCGTGGGGTAATATGTGGTGGAATTTTTTTTGGGATTTCGTTGAGAAGTGAACTTAAGTAAAGCCGGTAAATAGTTTTGAATAGGGGCAGTTGTATATGAGTACGAAGCTGTCAAGGTGCACCGTCTGTGCAAAAGGGGTGGGTCAAATGTACTCTGGCGACAAATCATCTGGTTGCCCGCGAACTATGGTGATCTGGTGTAGATGATGAAGTTTATGTCGGTCCGTATATCGTAGTAAAATCTTGGCATGAATAACAAATTTTTTTTTGTTGTGCGGGTTACTTGTGGATCAACAACCCCTCCCAGCCGACGTACCTAGCCGCGCGTAGGCAAGCATGCCAAGTTTAGATCCATACGAGTATTTTCCCGAATAGTACAGAAGTCGCAACAAAAGAAATGGCGCCCAACTTGTAGGCATTAAAGAGGTTCTATTATATCTGGAACTCTTTTATGCAGGCTATATATACCCTTTCAGTTTAGTTTGGTAGGTTTTCGGAGTAAGTCCCGGTATTTGAATGTTAACGTTTGATCCGCGTAGCGACTGTTGGAATTGCAGACAAACTGAACTGGTTTTTTTTTTTGTGTTACTCATATAGTCCTACTTGATTTTTAGGAAAAGAAAGACAGTAGTTGCATATGAGTCTTGCAGATTATTTAAACACTTTTTTTTCATAATAGTATAGTCCGGTTACTAGTGCGGAGTATTCTGGTAAACGTTGCTACTATTTACTACTTCATCATCGATTACAGTATAAATATGGTTCGTGATTTTAGTCCGTCTGTTAATGATCATTTATCAACTATTACGATTTACAATTCTTTCACAGACAATTATCCAAAGTTATTACAAACATAAAACTTAAACGAGTCCCTTAACCACCACATAAAACCCCAACTCTTATGACATTTTTGTGTTAAATTAATAGCGTAAATTTTCCATTTGAATCTGGTAAAAGTGAGGTTTAGCAAATTTGCAAACTACGAAAGTATTATAAACTGTTTTTTTTAATGAAACCTAATAAAATTAGATAAAATTAACTATGGAAGGAAATAAAAGGCCAAATACTCGGTATAGAGGTAGAGGTAATTTTTCCTCGAATTCAAATAGACACTCGGTTAGTTCGCATAATCGTACTCCTAATGCGGAGCCAGGTCAGTCAAGACCAATTGTTAGTCGTACACCGGTGATACCCGTCGTTCCCCGCAATGTTCCTGGCATCAGTAGTGAAGACTCTTTAGCGCCCGATGGCAATGATTTTAACCGTCAGCATTCTGCTAACGAAGAACAAATTGTTCAGTTAGATCCTCCTACTGTTGCTTTGCAATCAGTGGGAAATGGTGCTCCAAGTACCAGTGGCAATAACGACAATAATAACAATACTGAAGCTCTATCATCTTCTCGAGTATATAGAGGAGATATTGAATCCCTATCACTTGCCTTTCAACGCATTATTGAGGCTAACCAGCAAGTATTTTTAAATGAAATGAGAGGCATTAGAAACACATTAGTGGGAAGGCTAGATTTATTAAACGCCCATATACCAAATATTAGGGAGCAGGAGGAGCGGAATAATATTCCAGGTCCTTCGAATGCTAGAGTGGAATTCGAACATTTTCTGAACAACGCCTCTTGTTCGACACACAATCAATTTGCTCCACCCCCACAGCAACAACAACAAGAACCAATAAACAATTTTTCACAGTCCCCTAGTTCATCAACAAGTTCACTGTATAAAATAGATAAGTGGCAAATTTCTTACGATGGCTCAGATAATGTTCACGATTTCCTATTTAAGGTTAAAACCCTTAAGGAACGTGCTCAATGCAGTTGGGATCATGTATTGGCAAATTTTCATGTCCTTCTTACAGGCAAAGCTCAATCCTGGTTTTGGTTTTTCCTGAAGCAAAATCCTGGTGCATCGTATGAAAATTTGAAAAATGCCCTAATCAAAGAATTTAGCAAGATCGAAAATGATCATGAAAAAATTTTGAGAATGTTATCACGTCGTCAAAATCACAAAGAGCATTTCGACGACTATTACACAGATCTTTTACGGATGAATGCTCGCCTTAGAGAACCCTTAAGTGAAATAAAGATGATAGAATTAATTAAGAAAAATTCTAGAGAGAACTTGGGTCCCTTATTATTTCCATATCAGGTCAGTAGTTTGGATCATTTACGTGATGTTGCGAGGCAAGCAGAAATATTTCTCAATCACCAAATTTCTCAGCGATATTCGAGCTATAGGAGAGGGGTGAATGAAATAGAAGGAACAGTTGTCTATGAGGCTGAGCAATGTAATGAATGTCCAGAAGTTGCCGCTTATGCAAACAAGTTTGATCACGCAAGACATTCAGTAGATACCTCTAAGTTTGTTTGTTGGAATTGTGACCAAATTGGTCACTCATTTTATGAATGTCAAGCAGAAACAAGAAGGCTTTTCTGCTATCGGTGTGGCGAACAAAATGTGACGACACCTAAATGTCCGAAAAAGCATTCGTTAAACAGGAATGTGAGCGAGATGGCAGCCGGGGACTCTCGTTCAATAGCCCAACCCCCGAACCACTAGAAACGTTGCAAACATCTTCAGATAGTCATAGACGGTCTGAAGATACAAATGCAATTCATCCCAATTTTTCCCCCCAACATGAACTACTATCAACCAGCAAAGTAACACTAATGAAACGCTTATCTCAAACTGTAGACGTAGCCGTACAAACTGATAATCGTTTACAATTATCTTTTCACGAGAGGGTTAAACATTATCAAAATACAAGAAACCGTATTTTTGGTATCTCAAACAATGGTAACATTTCGAAACGAATATTGAACTGTAGAAGTCGATACACTAAGCGCAAGGCCCATCGAAAAGTTTTAGAGTCGGCTTTTATTAACGAATCTAGTGATATGAGACCATACCTGAATATTACCCTTGGAAACGAGAAAGTTTACGCTTTACTTGATTCAGGTGCGTCCGTTAGCGCTCTTGGAAAAGATTGCCTTGACTTCGTGAAAAGAAATTCCATTGCGATTAAGCCCCTGAAAGCAAGCATAAGTACCGCGGATGGGTCAAAACAAGCTATTCATGGGTTTTGTCAAATTCCCGTGCAGTTTAACAACTGCACGAAAACCATTGATTTTTACATAGTACCTACGCTGCAACAAAGCGTATATCTAGGTATCAATTTCTGGAACAGTTTCAATATAGTTCCAAAAATTGTACCTGAAATCTCCGCTCTGGAAGAAACTTCACTTGATGGTAATATTCATGATTTATCTCTTATTCAAAAGTACACGTTAGGGAAAACCGTTGAACTATTTCCATCGTGTTCAAAGTTAGGTCTTGGGCAAACAACTATGGAGGAACACCTCATTGACACCGGTGATGCTGTCCCAATTAAAACAAAGCACTTTCCACTTTCTCCACCTCGGCAAGCGGAAGCTTACAGTGAGCTTGATCGGATGCTTTCCCTTGGCGTAATTGTCGAGAGTAATAGCCCATGGAGCTCTCCCATTGCGCTAGTTCGAAAACCCGGGAAAGTTAGGCTATGTATAGACTTCCGCAAGGTAAATAGTGTGACGAAAAAGGATGCATATCCGTTGCCCCACATCGGTGGATTGCTAAGTAGACTCAAGGACACGCACTTCATCAGCGGAATTGACTTGAAAGATGCGTACTGGCAAATTCCGCTAGAAGTAAAGTCCAGAGAAAAGACGGCATTTGCAGTACCAGGGAGGCCACTGTATGAATTTACAGTTATGCCTTTCGGGTTATGCAACGCCCCACAAAGAATGAGCCGGCTCATGGATCGGGTCATTCCATCTCGATTTCGTGAGAACGTTTTTGTCTACTTGGATGATCTACTGGTGTGTACGGCGACGTTTGATGAGCATATGATACTATTGACCGCAATTGCGAAATGTCTACGGGAAGCCAATCTGACAATAAATGTGGAAAAAAGTAAATTTTGCCAACGCGAGATTAAATATTTGGGGTACATTGTCGGCCAAGGTTGTCTCAAAACCGATCCTGCTAAGCTGGAGGCGATAACCGAATTTCCACTTCCAAAAAGTGTTCGGCAGATTCGTAGGTTCATCGGCATGACAGGCTGGTACCGACAATTTATTCCAAATTTCGCTGATCTTGCAGCCCCTTTAACCGACTGCCTCCGAAAGTCAAAAGCTTTTAATTTAACTCCCGAAGCAACTGTTGCCTTTCAAAAATTGAAGGACGCCTTGACGACAGCACCAGTTCTGGCACAGCCGGATTTTTCAAGGCCATTTGTGGTTCAGTGTGACGCGTCGAGTTCTGGAGTGGGTGGGGTTCTATATCAGGTGGACGATAATGGGTGTGAACGTCCGATTGCATATGTCTCCCAAAAACTAAATAAGGCCCAGAAAAACTACACTGTTTCGGAACAGGAGTGTTTAGCAGCTATTGTTTCGGTGTATAAATTCAGGCCCTATATTGAGGGACTCCCATTCAAGATAGTCACCGACCACTCAAGTCTGAAGTGGCTGATGACACAAAAAGACCTAAGTGGCCGGTTAGCCAGGTGGTGCTTGAAACTCCAATCTTTCAATTTTACTGTTGAACATAGGAAAGGAAGCCTTAATACGGTACCTGATGCACTTTCAAGAGTAGACATATGTGAATTGATGTCATTAGAGAGACACACTGAGATTGACTTGAAATCTCCATACTTTTCATCTGAAGGCTATGAAAAGCTTAGACAAGAAATAGCGTCAAATCAAAGCAATCTTCCGGATATATGTATTTCAGATGGATACATTTATAAAAGGGTACATTTTAGAGCAGGATCACCAGATGAGGAAGAAAGTTTGTGGAAACTATGGTTGCCTGAGGAGTTGACTAATCAAGCCATTGCGAATGTGCACAATTCCAATAATGGTTGCCACGGTGGCGTGGGTAAAACTCTTTACCGGGTACGCCAGAAATTTTATTGGCCAGGAATGGTGAAGCAAATTAAAGTTTTCGTCAATGCGTGTGAGGTCTGTAAGGGTATAAAACCAGCAAATACTACCCTTCGACCGAAAATGGGACAGCAGATCATCTCTGACAGACCGATGCAAAGGCTTTATATTGACCTTTTAGGGCCCTATCCTCGCACTAAGCTTGGACACACAACTATTTTCATTGGGGTTGATCATTTTACAAAGTACGTGTTTCTAAAACCACTGCGAAAAGCCTGTTCAAAATCGATCTGCAAGTTCTTAGAAGAAGATGTTTTTCATCAGTTTGGAACTCCTGAATACATTCATAGTGACAATGGTAGACAATTCATTGCGGTTGAGTTCGCTAAACTGATGAAAGCATATAACATTAGACATGTTAAAACAGGTCTTTATTCACCTCAAGCAAATTGCTCGGAGCGTGTCAACAGAGAGCTCATTTCCAAAATCAGAGTGTTTGTTAAAGACAGTCAGGTAGATTGGGATAAATATGTTTCTCTAATAGGCGCAATACTACGAAGCGATTTCCATTCTGCTACGAATTGCTCGCCCTATTATGCATTGTTTGGACAACACATGATTAGGGACGGAGAAGAGTACTCGCTACTAAAAAGGCTACACTCCCTTAACGACCCCCATGTACGGACTATTCCTTCTGCTGATCGTTTGCAGATGATGCGAGATCGTATTAAGCAAAACTTGCACAGTGCTCATATAAAGGCTGAAAAAAACTATAACACGCGAGCGAAAACCGTTCATTTTGTAGTGGGGCAGGAAGTATTTCGTAGGAATTTTGAGCAAAGTTCATTCGCTCATGCAAAGACGTCGAAATTTCTACCCAAATTCATTAAATGTCGAGTTAGAAAAAGGATAGGTCAATGTCTATATGAGCTAGAAAATCTAAAAGGGAAACTAATAGGAACATACCATGCCAAGGACATTCGGCAGTAGGCTAAAAGAAAGCTTGAATAACCCAATTTAAACTTGCAGGACTCATCTCGTTTTCCTTTTCGTTTCAAGACAAAAAAAAAAAAAAAAAAAAAAACATTTTTTGTTTTGCCTTAAACAAAGAAGGTTTGTTACGGATGCAAAAAAAATATATGGAAAGTATTAATACTAAGACGATTTTAAATTTTCCGAACACCCTGTTCCATATGCTGAATTCGAAGTTCTGGTTCGGAGATGATCGGGTTATTTGACAACCGGAACCAGTATTCCCTCTAAATGTCTATGTATGAGTGGTAGGCGGCCTCCATTTCATACTCCCTGGTTTCCCTATCTGAGATCTAACTTTCTTTTCTTGGTGACCATCCGACGGGACGCATCTCGTAACATTTAGTAAGAAATTCTTTCAACGTAAGTTTAAGTGTGTGCTTAACGACTATAGTCACAATTAGCAAAGCATTTTCTTTGCAGCGTTAGGATTTAACATTCCCCAATACTATAAATCAAGAGGAAACGAGGCGAAAAATACAGCTTTGCAATTCGATTTGGTAATTTTTGCTTATGTCAAACCCAGGTGAATATTTCCTTAACTGCAGCAGCCTTCGTGTATTAATTAGAAAAAATTGTCCAGGTATATGCCAAATAAAACACAAATCCTGAGGTCACGCAGCTGGTTTTCAATTCTCCCTCCCCCCTTAAGCCCCACTGTGGAGGCAAAAAACCAGGCAAAAGGAGAGGATCGTACAAAACAACCAAAAATCACCGTTCTACGTAACAATCCATTTTGCTTTCCGTCCAACCCGCTACAATGCATCAAGCATCAGCAAATTGGCGAAGGTTATAGGGAACGCCCCCCCGACACTCTTTGGAGACTTCCCACCGCACCAATCTCACACGCCCAGACCGATTCTTATCGAACTATTTGCATAGCGCAGTCGTCCATCGATCGGAGAGCGTGACACAGGTTCCAAATTGCAATCGTCGGTCCTAGGTGGGTTGAGTGGTGCGGACAACTTCGGAG
The DNA here is from genome assembly GCA_948293265.1 of Cheilosia impressa. NCBI lineage: Eukaryota > Metazoa > Arthropoda > Insecta > Diptera > Syrphidae > Cheilosia > Cheilosia impressa. Next base: position 16,135,622 of record OX411880.1, read on the forward strand.
GCGGCGGCGCGGTTCGCGAAGAAGCGGTAGTTTTGTGTGGTGTCCCGCAGTGCAATCAAATGCAGTTGGTTTAGCCAAGGTCAAAGCCTAAACAAACGTTCTGCATTCCCTACGACCAAATAGGGAATGTATACTACATAGATGTGTGTATAAATTTCTAAATCAAAGTTTTTTTTAAAAAAAGTGCAAGAGCAGAAAAAAGAAAAGAAAAAAAAACGAATAGATGGATAACAAAACAAAGAGAAAGAAAACAAAAATTTTGCTATAAATATTGCTTACTTAAAACCTAATTCTAAAACCAGTTCCTAAAATTGCTAAGCTAAATTTAAATTGAAATAATTGCTATCTACTTAAAACTAAATTTTGTGCTAGTGAGTTTGGCTTATAAATAAGTATTTACCATATAAACTTAGATGAAAAGGAAACCGCGAAGAAAGTGGATATCGCAGCGTGGGAAATTGTGCACAATCTCCGTACGGATAAGGGTGAGTTTTTATTTTGCTAGTACCGGTAGTTTGATTGCCTGCCATATGACATGACTAAACGTATTTATAAGTACCAAACGATACTATTTTTTTTCTTTTATCGTGTTTGTTTTTTTTTTGTAAATTGGAATATTTTCAATAATTCTTAAAGAGTTAGATATGAATTTCCGTAAGGAGTTGAATTTACTTTAAATAAATAAGTAAGCGTACAAAATGCATTGAATTTTTGATTTCGTGGGGTAATATGTGGTGGAATTTTTTTTGGGATTTCGTTGAGAAGTGAACTTAAGTAAAGCCGGTAAATAGTTTTGAATAGGGGCAGTTGTATATGAGTACGAAGCTGTCAAGGTGCACCGTCTGTGCAAAAGGGGTGGGTCAAATGTACTCTGGCGACAAATCATCTGGTTGCCCGCGAACTATGGTGATCTGGTGTAGATGATGAAGTTTATGTCGGTCCGTATATCGTAGTAAAATCTTGGCATGAATAACAAATTTTTTTTTGTTGTGCGGGTTACTTGTGGATCAACAACCCCTCCCAGCCGACGTACCTAGCCGCGCGTAGGCAAGCATGCCAAGTTTAGATCCATACGAGTATTTTCCCGAATAGTACAGAAGTCGCAACAGCCTTAAGACCCAAGTCTTTATGAAAATACGGTGTAATGACGTTTGTGGAATGCCCAATTCCAAAGAACGACGAGGAATGGACAAACCTGGGTTTTCTTCAACACTATGGGCTACAGCAGCAATATTCTCAGTTGTTCTTGAGCGACGTACACGGGTTTTATTCTTCACATCGCTAACTTGTCCCAACAGCTAGAATTTTCCCACCAATATCTGTATTGCGGTCCTAGAAGGTGCTTCACGACGACCAAAAAATGCTTTAGTTTTGAGAAGTGTGATTGCAAGATTTTCACCATTTTTGTAGTGAAGTTTAATAATTTCAATGCGTTGTTGAAGTGTGTATCGTTCCAATTTTAGTAATGGCGTAGTTTCTACTTGTCAAATGTCAAAAAATAAAAGCTTCAAAAGTGACAGCTACCGAAATAGTGGGTCATTCACAATAACACCTCTCATTGAAAACCCTTTATAATACAGTTCGTATGGACTTGTATAAGGAAATGGTATTTAATGTTCATTAAAGTGAAGTGAAAGTGAAGGTGTTCTAGGTTATATACTTTTTTACGGTCAGAAAGTGTTGGAGCGCGGGGCCCTAAAATGCGCGGGGCTCCTGGCATTTGCTACTCTTGCCACGTGGGTAATCTGCCACTGCTAAGATGGATTGCATGCCATCGAATATACATCTTATCACTGAAAAAGAGTGGCAGACATGAGTTGGAATTCGCTGAGAGAACCTAATGACAGCATATTTAAACTCTGAAAAACTTGGAAGAATCAATTTCGGTACCCTCAAGCCTTAAGTGCCGCTGATAACATAAATGCAATGAAGCTTGGATGAAGCCTGGCATCTGTCACAGACCTATCTGATGAATATTGAAGGAGTATTGTCTCTATTGCTACAGGGACGGGGAACAGAAGTAGCATCTATTTAAATGCGGATTCGTTATAAGCGGCAGACTTAGAGACAATTTTTGTTGTTGTTGTTTTGTATGCGCATTTTTTGGCCCTTGTTTCTTTCCTTTTTACTTTAGTTCTTTCTATTTTACTTGCGGCTTTATTTCGGGGAGCTTTTCTTGAAGTGATGGAATTAAATTTAAGAATCCAAAGTGAATATCGGTGTAAGTTTTGTAGGTAAAATTAGTCTGATTCTTCTTTCTACCATGGTTGATGGCAAAGCCTGGAATACTTTTTCTGATGACAATCGTAAGAGAAGAACAACAGACCTACTCAGGTCACTTCCATTGAATAAGTCGTCCAAATGCAACCCACTCCTAAATAAAATGTTCACTCAATCCATACACGGATGAAAACGGGGGCTTAAGGCTTCCTCATTTATGTTGCAATTGAAACTGCACACCGGCTTCTATTAGAACAAACATAGCTCTCCACAAAGTATGCACAGCATAATTTTTCTTTCGCATTCTCTGTGCCAAAGTACACACAATATACATTGTCCGAATTAACATTTCCCCCCAATAAAATTAATATTTATGCATTCTATCACGTATTTAAATTCCATCAACCAAAATACGCTACAAATAGAGGAAGCGCACATTCACAACACACTGTCCGCTCACAAAATCAATACCGCACACCGTATACAGCTTCATTATGTAAATGGTATTCGGGGAACACAGTACACAGGAAAGCACAAAAATTATATGTATGCACTAGTGTGTTTTTGGATATATACCGGCGTTCGGCCACCGCCTTCAAAAATGACTTGCAAATGTAATTTGAAGTCAAAAACGGTTCCGCCAGACCGAAACTCTGCCAGCAGAAGCTAAATATGCAGAAATAAAGACAACACAGCGAACACGGAAAGTTGATTTTCGGGCGAAAAGATGTCGCCTTTGTCGGTGGCTTCTCTCCGGCGCGGCGGGTGCTGGTTGGTTTCACCATTTCACCGTTTCAGATACAACGGACCAACTAACTGATGCAAAGAGTAAATGAAAAACTTTTACACTTCTTGCAAATTTCATTCGCCGGAATGTATTCATAGTTTAAATTTACATACTTATCTAGCGTGCGGAGGACCAACTATCTGTGTGTATATTACCGTACCCGTACCGTGCGAGGAGACGTCATAAACACGAGAGTTGAGGGACTACTCAGAGAAGAAACAATTTCTTCTTCAAACACCCAGAGATACACGCTGTAGATACAAATCACTGTGTTGTACGATGGTTATAAATTTCGTAAAACTTTTTAGCCGACACCCACTTTCGCAGAATAACTCAGTACCACTACACAATACACATACCTAGTCGTGTGACGTGTGTGCTAGGTTAATGAGCTGCCAGGGATGGCTGAAGTTCTACACTTGCCTCGGTGATATTTCATTAAATTTTCAATTTTCCAGATTTATTGAAATTCTAAGGAGCAGTTCTGGGATTTAGTTTCGGGCGGGGAGTTTATTTAAATTTTGATTTTTCGGGCGGCGATAAAACTGTGTAAAAGTATGCACAACTTTGCAGTGAAGGGGTTTTGTAAGCTGATTGAACTGGGTAGGTACTACAACAAGGTACAGCAAATGCTACTCGATCCTACGTCATACAATATGGATTATTTTTTTATATAGGTATGATAAGGTGAAAGGACTTCCCTGCGTATAAGTAATCTTCAAACAACCACTGGCTATTAGATAAACACGCGGGGAGAGCTGGATCCGCCACATTGACTTTTGAAGGATTTTTTCGCGCATACCTATCGCCGATTTAATCGCTCTAGAGAAATGTACAAATTTCGATCGGACAAGCCCACAGTTACCATTTGTAGGTTTTCTTTTACTGCCAGTTCGCACTAAAACTCTTTCGTGTTTTTCAAAAAATAATAAGAAAAAAAATAATAATAAATTAACCCGTTCAAATTTTACTACGCCAAATGTTTTAAATTAAATCCATTAATCAAATATTTTGTTGCTCTTATCTAAATATGTCAAAAAGTGAATAGATTAACAGTTGCCAATTCGGAAATCCAGTTCGCAAGAGCTACTCTTTTATTTTCTTGCGGAAGCTTACAAAAAAAAAAAGAGTCAACCCGTATAAGTTGATCTACTTCAAAGATACAAAAGTTATCGCTCATTCTTACCTTAAGAGAAATCCGGAAAACCATTTCAACTCTTTGAGAAATCCGGGGTCGGATTATGTAAAACACGAAACGAAAACCACGTTCGCATTTAAAAAAACGAAAGAAATCTCGCCAAAGCGAAAATTTGCTTCAAGTGCATTTTCTTATTTTCTTCTTCTCGTTCGTAATTGTTTAAGAAACGGTGTGAAAAAAGTTAAAGTTTGAGAAGCTGTGTGTTGTTTTGATGGTTAACAACTGACCGCCTTCAATGTAAATATTTAGTTTGTTGATATTTTGGTCGTAACAAAAGAAGAACATTCAAATACAATTAACAATTACCGACGTACAAACTGTAATTAATTCCATTTTTATAGGACGTCAACAACAACACAAACGCAGAAAATATTATGAGTGGATGGAGTCGTAGCACTTTGTAACATTTTCTTCCAGTTCTGATGGCCATTTTATCCATTTCTGGTAGAAAACATTTTGTATTCCATTAATTGTTATCTTCAACAATGTACTCTTTGCAAGGGGAGACATAAAATCGTTCCCAACTAACCAATGGTAACCATCTCAAGCCAGTACCATAAACTAAGTATTAAATAGACCGTCAGCTCTTTCAACTTAAGAGAATTTGCCTACAAGCTGTTTTCGGTGTTACTATGTGCCAAAGTATGTGTGCCAATGTTAAAGTAAATTAGACGCACGCATACACTTGCACATACTAACCTGACAGATGCATCTGACAGTTTATTCCGTGGTAACATTGGAAAAAATTCAAATAATTCAAAAAATTGGCCGTTATCGGGACGTATTAAGAAAACGGTGGGTATGGTGTGGTGAATTTAGTACCAAATTATATTAAAACGCATGGCAGGTTTACATTTATAGCATTTCTTTCATTTTACCTAGATAATCTATATATTACGGGATGTTTACATTTTTGTTGTAAACAATGGAAATCGATGAACTTATGAATCATTGACAAAAATAAAAACTTGTTAATATAAAATAAATCTGATTACTAATGATTATGAATCGAATGAATTAAAAGAAAAGTGTTAGCAGCAAAACTTAAACGCGCGAGACATATTATCAGGGTGTAAACGTAAAAAAGTTTTTTATCCAATTTTGCTTATATACCTACATTTAGAGTTTCGTTCTTTCCCGTATATTTTAAAGAAAATACATTTTCGTTGATTGTGTCCATTAGACTTTTTCTTCTTATTATAAATGATCATTATTCATAATCTGGGCTGACGCAATTGATTTCAAATGTGATTTCAATAATAAGGTACCAATATCAATAAATTGTATCAAATTTTCTCATAATTATTTTTTTTTTTTTCATTAATAAACGGAATCTTCATGAAAAGATTGGGCCTTACCAAATTTAAGTACGAGTAGTTCACAGTGGTTATGTATATTTTCCATACAAATTTCGCAAATATGAGCTTCCGTAAATTTGAAGTCGATATTAAATTTGTTATAACAGTATAACTTAAAAATCATACCCACACAGAAATGTTTATGTCTTTCCCCTAGAGCATATTTTAAATTTGAATGTACTTAATCAATTCTTATCTTTATATTGGTTAGCGTTTTTCTCTCGACATTTGAGGCGAAATAATTTTTTAACAAAAACAGCAAACGAAAACACACAATAATTATAGGAACAAAAATAACCTACTTTATTTTAACGAATGCATTTTTGACATTTTATTCCTTTATTTATTCATATTGATTACATTCGCTATTACGCATTTTGTAAAATACATGTTTTTGTGGTGAAATAAAACAACGAATTTAAACTCTCAGAACGCATCCATCAGCTGACAGAAACTCACCAAATACACTAACTCTCAGCAGTGTTCTTAGCGCTCTCTCTTTATTTTTCCCACGAAGCGTATTAATTGTTCCCTTTTCACTAAACTCAAATTCCCTCGATTTTTTAATGAAACAAACCGTACTTTAAAAGTAAAATTTGTATTGTTCGGAAAGAAAATCACATTGAATTAATCTTCAGTATAAAAATCGCAGTTTGCTAACATTATAATGAATTTTGTTGGTACTAGAAATTGTTGCTAAAGGCAAATCTCCTTTTTATGTACATTTAGTGCGTTGATATTCATGGTGAAATGTAGTTTGAATGTTTTCTGGTCAAATTGTTGATATTCACACAATTTTGATGTTTTTTCATTTAACGCATGGAAAGCTTTTCGGAAATCGTAATTCCCACAAAAAGGTAGAAATACTACTATGTAGGAACACTGCTGAGTGTCATTATTTTTTTTACGTCTCCCGCCAATTAGAATTTCTTTTTTTGCTGCTTCACACGTATTCACAGATAGGAAATTTAAGAGAGAATTTTCTTTACAAAATTTGAGGGGGGAATCGGGTAGGTGCGCGGGAGCTGACGGTCTATTTAATACTTAGTTTATGGCCAGTACCGCCTTAAAATGGGAAGGACGTATGTGTTTCGCGTTCCTGTGCAAAGGTTAATGTTGTACAGCATATACTTAAAAGCACTTTTATTCAATCGGGCAGCGTAATACGATCCGAACAATATCGAAGATTTTTATCTGATTTTTCTTAAATTTACATAATTTTTCACATCGCTATCAATATCTCTTGCTGTGAGTTTTTAAGATGGGTTGAAGAAAATAAAATTATTCCGGACAACTAGTTTGGGTTTAGAAGGTTTAGGTCAGGACCAAAAATCGAGGTCATCAACATCAAGATGGTGTGCCGGTACCACAGCCACCGCGGCGCGAGGGATAAGCGGCTCATCCACGACGGGTACGCCGCCAATGCTCAGGAGCTCCTCCGTTTTAGCACCGCAATTGCGGATAGGGACAAAACAGATACTCTAAAGCAGTTCACCGAATTTTGGAGGCTTAAAGAAGAGGTGAGGGTGGATACGCTCTCCCGGGCCGGTGCGCTACTTACGTAGCATCCTCCTTAGTTTTAAGCTAGAAATTAAGTTTGTAGGTTTAGGCTTAGAATAGGGGGTCTTTAGGGGGGCCGGCTAGCCAACATGAAAGAGTGCGCCCGAGACTGGACCGACGCTTAAGGCCTTGCTCGAGTCTCGGCGGCGCGTATGTGCACCTTGTTGGTGGCTGTCAGGAGCCCATGGACGCAATCAGGATGGTGACCAATCGGCGAGATTGCTCACCTCCTTGATTATAGGTAAGTTAGATTAAGTAGTTTAGGTAATTTTAAGTAGTTTTAATTTAAAAAAAATATAATAAAGAATTCAAGTTTTATAAAGTTTCTTGAAAATTAAAAAACAAAACAAAATATATATATATAGATAGATTTAAGGCCGAAAGGCATTAGTTTTAAGCATATTGTTAAGTTTAGAGCGCTCACTAAGAGCCAGTAAGCTAGAATAAGATAAATGTTAGTTTTAAATTAGATTTAATCGTTTTTGTCTAGTACATAAGTTTAAATAATGAATAAATAAAAATTAATTTAAAAGTAAGATTTCACTTTAAAAATGTTTTAAAATGTTTTTTGTTTTTTCAGCTGGCTGAGTCAAACTTAAAAACCTGCAAGTTGTCATATTTCTTATCTTAATAATAGGTTACACAATTTTCATGCTGTACAAGACGAGACAGTTAATTAGCCGGTCCACATTTTAAATAGCATTACTAAATATTGCAGCCCAATTCCATTCAGCTCTAAAAATGTAGGTATATAACATATGGAGTTTCAGTTACGAGTTTATTGCTTCGCAATTGAATCCCACCGAAGCTTTTTAATGTGATCAGCGCCGGCTCCAGCCAAACTAGCGCCCTGTGCAAGATTTACAGAAAGCGCCCTTTTTTCATATTTGCACACAGCATAAAAAAAAATAAAACAAAATAAGAATTCCATTAGTCAGAGCCAAAGAAATTCCTTATGCAGAAGGCAGAATCGCCTGTGTAAAAACGACTCCACTATGCGTTCATCCCTCGCAGGTCGCAGCTTTAAATTTTTCAGTGGAAGAGAATGCTATATTTTTATAAAATACAAAGTACAATCCAAAGCTGCTTGCTCTCTTTGTAGCTGTAAGAGAAATTTCTCTTTAGTACATGAGAAATCCCACCCGATCCATATCGATCCCATACAGTTTGTTAGCACTCTCTCTTAATTTTTCAAACGAAGCGTGGTCATTTTTCCCTTTTTTCCCTTTTCACCATACTCAAATTCCCTTTTCAAAACCCACGATATTTTTTGAGTTAAAATCCAGTTTTTAAAAGCAAAATTTATATTACACGGAAAGAAAATCAAGTTAAATTAACCTTTAGAATAAAAACCACAGCTTGTAACACTGCTATGATTTTTTTTGGTACCAAAAAATTTTGATAAAAGACAATTTACATGAGCTGTTTTTTATGGACAGTTAGTGTGTTGATAATCATGGTGAAATGTAGGTGTTTTGGTAGAATCTCACCAAAAATTTATAGTTTGAATGTTATTTTGTTAGATTTCTGAAATTCCCACGATTTGGTGCATTATCCCTTGATCCCACGAAAGGCTTTTCGGACATCGAAATTCCCACAAAAAGGGATAAATCCCACGATATAACAACACTGATCCCATATGTGCAAAGTAAAAAACCTGCACGTTCAGACACATACGATTCCGTAAGAATGATTTTTTTCATATGAAAATTTTGCGAATGAATGTGCAAGAAATAAAACCTGCACATACGAGGTGAAACTTTTTTGTTTTGAGATTTTTGAACTGAACTAGAAATATACCTATACGAACAGGGTGGAATATTTTCAGATTAGGTAGGTAAGAAATTAATTGCATAGGCCTAGTGGGATATTTTATTTTGCTATATTTTGAGTTAGATTCTCCTTGAAGTTGCAGCATTGTAAGGGATGTGAGTTAATGTGCAAGAAATAATTCAGCACACGTGTGATGGATGTTGTTATTTTGGGCTTATTTGAACAAGCTTTTTGTTTAAAATGCAAATGGTGTAGTATTTGTTCGAGCAAGATAAAATTAATTTTTCTTTCCTAACAATCTTGCACATATGGTTGGTCCGGCCCTGAATGTGATGGAGAGTGAGAAAGTGTGGTAAAGGTGATACTAGCCGCCTCACTGTGGTCCAAAAGGCAAATCTCGTGGCAAAAATATACTTAATTCTATGATTTTTTTTATTGTTTTGTTTTTTTCTAATAAATATATAAACGGAGTTTCGAAAACAGAGAACAAAAGAGTTTTATGCCAACTAATTTGACTTATAGAGCTTTTCAAATTTAGTGACATAAGAATTTATGTATATTATGAAATTCATGTCCGGCTCACATTAAAGAGACAGTAGGTTTTGTCTTTTTTCAAACAGTTTTATGCATTTCATTGTGAGTTAAATTAATTTAGATAAATAATTCAATAGAATTGAGTTTTAGGGAGTGGATTTTATTCATTCTTTACAGTGAACTCTCGAAGATCATCGAATGTGTGTGTGAAGGATCTGACTGCTGATTGACATTCCGAACGCATTTGCTGTGCAGTTTTTTTTTTTCAAATATTATCGTGAGTGCAGTTAAAATCGATTTCAACAATTTTCGAATGCTGATTTTTTTCACTTAAAATTTTCCTTAGCGAATTGGTGATCACCGTCAATATTAACGTATCCATACGTTGTGTGAACAGCCGGTTCAATTGAATTGGATACATTGTGAAATTAGGATTGCTGATAGACAAACGCATTTTTCACGTCGTTCCCGTACAATTATGCCTCCAAAGCGACAAGCAATTGGCCGATCTACATCTCAGGCACGGAAGAAAAGAGCATTACGAGCCTCAGAATCAGACGAGCAACAAGCAATAAGGCTGAAAAGTCTTCGAGTATACATGTCGCTGAGACCCGTTCGTCTGAATCATCTGAACAACGAGAAGTGAGGTTAGAAACCGTGGAAACTGATCGGAAACGTACTACTCAAGCCTTTTCGTCTAGCGCTCCATCCCTCTTTCTGTCATAGATCCCATTCCCACATATCCGTTTGTTCTTCATCAAAGAATGCACCGTCAACATACTCCGGCTAGGAAAGACCATTTTCTCAGGGCGCAACGCGAAAAACCGTTACCTTCATGTGTTATGGAATATATCCTCAACGGCGAATAAGTGGTGTCCACTGTCGCCTTACTTGAAATAACCGACAGTGGACACAACTGGTGGTTGGGTATGTATGAATCGGGTAGACACTGATTGGCATCAACTTGGCGGTGCCCAGCTGTTGCAACTTTTCATGCATATCAATTGTGTTTATTTTACCTCCCAGTGGTAACCACCGGGTACTGGTCTGCCCATCCGGGCATGAAGAAAATAGCAACACTATAATGCTCTGTCGGAATGACTGCCTGATCGAGTCTCAGAGGTCTAACATGAGCCCCTCAGAAAGAGGACGTACAGCGGATGAATTCATTAGACTGAATCAACGGTGTCGTCAACAGTCGGGATGACAGCTACCTTGCTTGAGCTACTTCGACATATTTGGAGCTGAGGTCAGTGAGGATTTTTCAGGAATAGCCAGGGTCCTGAAACAGAGATGGTGGCGGATGAAACCTTTATGGGCCAATGGCAGCTCTCACATCCCCGAAGTGGGAATCCGGCCAATTTCGTCCAAGGGGTCCAACAAAGGGCCTGGCCCTCCAGGTTGGGGGTTGTCCGCCGGGGTAACTGCCCGACTGCAGGAAACCAAACCCAGTTCCGAAAGGACAACAAGCCTCGGATACGGATAAATTTACTGTTGACGAACCTAGCAAACGAATAAAGGACAACGAATTTCGGATCTGCACGTGGAATGTTAGGTCCCTTAACAGACCGCGTGTAGCCGAACAGCTAGCGGAGGTCCTGAACTGCTATAAAGCAGACCTAACCGCCATCCAAGAAGTGCGATGGGATGGACCGGGCAAGAAGAGGATGAACAACTGCGATATCTATTATGGCGACTGCTATCGGCAACAAAAACAGCGCTTATTTGGTTGTGGATTCGTCGTTGGCGGCAGTCTTAGGCAAGAAGCCTTAAGTTTCAGCTGTGTGAACGAGCGCCTTGCGACAATCCGCATCAAGGCTAAATTCGCCAACATTAGCCTAATATGCGCCCATGCCCCCACGGAGGAGAAAGACGACGACACCAAAGAGAGGTTCTACGAGCACTTAGACAAGACGTACGAGCATGGCCCTAACTATGACATTAAAATTGTCCTAGGTGATTTTAATGCAAAGATAGGAAGAGAGGCGATCTTTGGTAGTACTGTCGGAAGGTACAGCCTACCTCCGATAACGGATTTATTCTGATCGACTTCGCGGCGGGGCGAAATGTTGTCGTAGCAAGTACGCGGTTCCCGCATCTCGATATTCACAAAGGCACAACATGAAGATCTCCGGACCAATCAACCGTCAACCAGATTGACCACATTGCGATCGACGCAACGCACTCCTCCAGTATTATGGATGTCCGAACGTTCCGAGGGGCCAACATTGACTCGGAACACTACCTTGTTGTAGCCAAGGTACGACTGCGGATATCCCGAACACCGCCAAGACAAGTAAATACTATGAGGAAGTTTGACGTCGGACGGCCACAATCGCAAGAGATCTCCAGAGCCTTTTCCGATCGAGTCTCTCTCAATCTCTCAAGATGTCCTATGCAGCCAGCATCAAATATTGAAGACCAGTGTCACTATTGCCAAATAGCCATTAGAGACGCCGCAAAGGAGGACAAGAGCTGCCCGTGAGCTCTACGCGCAGAAGAGAAGAGACGAACACCGGCTTCTGAGGAAAAAAAAAGAAAGAGCGCTCGCGATCGCGGATATAGAGAGATGCTACTGCAGGAATGAGGTTCGGAAGTTTTACCAAAGGGTAAAAAGAACCTCCCAAGGCTACAGAGCCCGAATTGAAGCCTGCAAGGACGAACAAGGGAACATCGTAGTAGAATCGCAGTCGATGCTGAGGGTATGGAAGAACTACTTCTGCAGACGGTTTAACGGCGATGACGAACAAAATCCCGCTGTCAGGCAGAATGAACCATTCAACCTGGACGATGAAGACCAACAATTCCGTCCACCCGACCTGGACGAAGTGAAGATAGCCATATCTCAGCTTAAGTCCAACAAAGCCGCTGGAGCAGATGGCCTAGCTGCCGAGCTGTTCAAAGCGGCAGGCGATGACTTGGTAAGGAGCATGCACCAACTCATCTGTAAGATATGGTCGGAGGAAAGTATGCCCGATGAATGGAACCTCAGCATTGTTTGCCCGATCCTCAAGAAAGGAGACCCTCTGAACTGCGCCAACTACAGAGGTATAAGTCTTCTTAACATCGCCTACAAGATCTTATCTTCCGTGTTGTGTGAACGCCTGAAGCCTTTCGTCAACAACCTGATTGGTCCCTATCAGTGTGGTTTCAGGCCAGGAAAGTCTACCATTGACCAAATATTCATACTGCGCAGATCTTGGAGAAAACCCAGGAAGTCCAAATCGATACCCACCACCTTTTTATCGATTTTAAGGCCGCCTATGACAGCATTTATAGAGACGAGCTATACAGAGCAGTGTCTAGTTTTGGCATCCCTGCCAAACTCGTCCGTTTGTGCAGGATGACAATGGAGATTGCACGCTGCTCCATTAAGGTCGGTAAAGAACTTACCGAGACCTTTGATGTCAAATAAGGATTTAGACAAGGCGATGCGCTGTCATGTGACTTCTTTAACATCGTTCTTGAAAGAATAGTGCAAAACTCAAACGCTAACACCAGAGGCACTATCTTCTAAAAGTCCGTCCAACTACTCTCTTACGCCGACGACATCGACATAATCGGCAGAACGCAATGTGATGTCACTGGCGCGTTCGTGAGAATTGAGACGGAAGCGGCAAAGATGGGTTTGGCGGTCAATGAGGGCAACCCAAAGTATATGCTGTCATCAAGAAAGGACACCCAACACCGACGTCTTGGACAAAATGTCACCATAGACAGATATAACTTTGAGGTGGTAAAGGACTTTGTCTACCTAGGCTCCGCTATGACTTCAGACAATGGCACCAGCGCTGAGATTAAACGAAGAATAACTCTTGCCAATCGCTGTTTCTTTGGGCTAAGAAAGCAATTGAGTAGCAAAGCCCCTCTCGAACAACTAAAGTGACCCTTTATAAGAGCTTAATAATCCCAGTCCTGCTCTATGGCGCAGAGGCATGGACCCTTTCAAAAGCGGATGAGGTTACTCTTGGTTGTTTTGAGAGGAAAGTTCTTCCGGTGAATGGAGGAGAAGATACAACGACGAATTTTACGGGCTGTACAGCGACATCGACCTAGTCAGAAGAATAAAGGTACCACGACTGAGGTGGCTGGGTCATATTGAAAGAATGGGCACGAATGCTCCGGCCCGGAAGATCTTCGAAGCCACACCCGAGGGACGGCCCAGTAGAGGAAGACCGCGACTCAGGTGGCGCACGCAAGTGGAAGGGGACCTTAACCAACTAAGCGTGCGAAACTGGAGACAGCTGGCCAAAGATCGTGTTGGCTGGAGACGCTTGTTGGTTGAGGCCTAGGTCCCCCCCGGACTGTAGCGCCACCTTAAGTAAGTAAGTAAGGACACAACTTTTAATATTAAACTTCAGATTTATACACGACGAGATACGACATGAAATGCTTGATTGCAGCGATATTTCTGAAGTGCTCCGCTCCGATATAGCCATGCGACAGTTTTGTGATCAATAGAACAGCACACTTACAATACATTCACTTATTTTTTATTTAACAACCAAAATATTCACTAGAAATAGTTTATATGGCAAAGCAACGTTTGCCGGGTCAGCTAGTGATCTCATAAAACAGGTAGAAATTTTCAAAAGGCTATTCTGAGGAGCGGAGCGTGTAAGTTATAATTGTATTAAAATGATGACGACAATGGCAATGATTTTTTTTCTGAAAATAATAACAATATACTTTATTAATAAGTAATAAATTAGAATATTAATATAACAAAATATTGCCAGGTCTTTCAGCTGGTTTCTGAAAAGTTGTTGCGTTCAAAACGCGCCAACAAAATATGTGGTCGTCTCCCACCTTTCCACCATCCGACCCATTCCTTTTTTTACCTTCCCGTCCTCCCGCTATTCTCTTGAGGAAGGGGCATAGCAGATCTTGTTGGGTATACTTAATATCCAACGATCTTGCTCGCCATGACCCTCGGGAGGATAGTAAAAGCAGGTACCCCAACAGCCCAATTGGATGGGCAGGGACGGACGGTCCTAAGAGAGGAAGAGAGAGAGAGGGTTTTCTCAAAACCAACAGAAACATCCCGGGTGGACAAAACAACGAAATCGATTAGAGGATACTAAACTGGCCAACGAGAAACGCAAATACTTAAAACACACTAGTACATCTTCGTCGACGAAAACATAACATTGAAGACAAAGTCACGAGCGAATCATATACAACACAACATAGTCACCCTCAAAATACGAAATACAACAGAAAATACGAAATGTCCACCCCAACATCAACGGAAATAGTTCAGCAGTGGCTAAGGGCCCCAACATAAAAGAAGTTATGTGTAAGAAATGGCACACTATATGCTCATCCCCAACCCCAAAATCTGCGCGAAAGCCCACGTAATTAGCATAGGGAACGAAACAAAAGTACGAAATAGGTATCGATCAGCAACCTCTGTCACCAAGATTCTGCTTTCCATACATAGGAACAGGGTCTTATGATCCCCAAGCATTGTATGTTCCAATGGCTCGCCGGAGTGTTGCAGTCGCAGACAATAATATAGTCCCGTTTTGCTGAATGAAAGAATACGTATGTATGAGGTAAAATCAAAAGAGAAGTTAAGCAAGGAGTTCACTTTTTGGTTAACTACGAGATCGACAAGAGACAGCTCGACTACAAACCGTAAAGAATTCGACAAATAATTTGTGGAAAACGCTATTAGTTGAATAGCCGCATTTAATTGTTAGAAGTGCTATTAGTTGAATAGCAGAATTGAAGTGTTAGGAAGTGATAAAAACAAGTAAAAGTGTTATCATCGGCCTGGCCGATGCTTTGATACCCTCCACTGCATACAAGTCATGCAAAATTGGTTTTGTGAGGGAGGTACCAGAACTACTTGACCTACATAGCAGGTTTTCAATACCAACCTAACGACGATAAAAAGAAGTTCTCTCACCAAATTTCATTCACCTACGACAATTACTTTGGGCGCTATCGTGCTTTCAATAGACAGAGAGGCATGGGTCCAATATTGGTTTTGTATGGGAGGTACCAGAACTACTTGACCGACATAGCAGGTTTTCAATACCAACCTAACGACGATAAAAAGAAGTTCTCTCACCAAATTTCATTCACCTACGACAATTACTTTGGGCGCTATCGTGCTTTCAATAGACAGAGAGGCATGGGTCCAATATTGGTTTTGTATGGGAGGTACCAGAACTACTTGACCGACATAGCCCATTTTTAACACCAACCAGACGACGATAAAAATAAGTGCTCTCACCAAATTTCATTCACCTACGTCGATTACTTTGGGCGCCATCGTGCTTTCAACAGACAGAGAGACACATGGGTCCAATATTGGTTTTGTATGGGAGGTACCAGAACTACTTGACCGACATAGCCCATTTTCAATGCTAACCTGACGCCGATAAAAAGAAGTCCTTTCACCAAATTTCATTCACCTACGTCAATTACTTTGGGCGCTATCGTGCTTTCAACAGACAGACAGACAGACAGACAGACAGACAGGCGGACATGGCTAAATCGATTCAGAATGTGATCCTGATTCATAATATATATACTTTATGAGGTCTCCGGTGACTCCTTCTTGGCGTTACAAATGTATGGGCAAAGTGAATATACCTTCCTGTGGAGGGTATAAAAAGGTGAAAGGAAGGAGAAGAGCAGGCGAGGAAAGAGGAAAATACAAGCGGCAGGACAGACAGAAAGTTACCTACCAGGACAGGTTTTGGGGACAAAGGAAGCCAGATAAGTACAGTGTTTTTATGTGCACTTGTTAGATAATATTTTATAGCATATAGATCCGTGTTAGTTAGGAAACATAATTATTATCATATAAACATCACTACGTTGGCTCTTGTTCCGTTAAAAATCCCTGAAAAGCGGGACACGCGACCCGTTCCTACAACCGTAAGAAATTCGGGAAGTAGCGATAGTGGGCCATTTCATTTTCTCAATTCTTCAAGTTCGTTTCGCAAATCCGTCATCGGGAAGTTTTTCGGTAAGGTTTCACAATTCCTTCCAAAAAGATTGTGTGGCGCCCACTGTAATCGAATCAACGATTATTATTCATCATCTCAAAGAAAGGTTAAGTACCCATTACATTTTATTCCCCATAATTTTAATTTAGGTGTTAAAGCCCTGAACCCACCCCAGCTGAGCGACCGAGGCGGTAGCATTCAACCGGCTACCTGTTGCACTTTTCCCCGCCATATACATACCACCGGCGAATTGCATCGACGATTTGACATTTTCCTACCCATACTCATTAGCGACTTTCAACCCATCGGCGCAGCGGCGGCTGCAATTTTTCTCGTGTTTTTGTTTTCTTTTACGCAAAAGTAGAATCGTTTTTTTTCCTATACCCGGAAAAGTGTAATAAAGTAAGATTAATAGTGATTGTAGAAAAGATGTATTATGTGTTCTATTTTATTTTATAAATATAATAAAAAAGTAAACGCTCGAAAAAAATAACATAAGAGTAAATTATATTTTAGCGTTTACTTTTTGTATTTTCTTACACTTTTTCACTGATGCGCCACAAAATAAAAAAATACTGTTTGAGTCGGCGCAGTAGCTTAGCGGTTAATGTGTTGGACAACTAAGCGAGAGGTGGCGGGTTCGAGTCTTGAAAAAAAATACAAATATAAACTTAAGGTTTTTATCCACTGCGCCATCTCTCGCGAAAGCCAGACAAACATCCGAGAGTATAACTGTCATGAAAGAGCTTCCCAATTAGCCGTTCGGACTTGGCTTAACATAATTGATCCCTTCTATTCGTCCCAAAAATGAAAAACTCACAGAAAACGAATGGTTGTGAGAAGCTAGGCCTAGGGTCCCTTCGGACCTGCCAACTATTAATTTTTCTTATTTTTTTTTTAAATATCTAGTTGCTAAAAACACAAAATATTCGTTCGTTAATGTTATGCATCCACTGTTGTAAAAAAAATTGTTTGGATAACCCTGTGAACAATTAAATACCCGCAGACCTTTTTTTCACAAGATTTGTAAAATTTCACCTGTTTTTAAAGTTTTTCTTTAGTTCCTTTCCCTGTTAATTTATTTTTTAAAGAAAACCTTACTTCAGCCTATGATTTAGAAACACCCTATGAAGGAATTTTCTTAAAAATCACTATTTTTATAGGATTGGAAACTTATTCTAAGAAAAAATAGATATCTTCATGCGTTTAAAAGTCGGGCAGTGCCAGGGGAGATGCGGTATGTGTCCACGGGGATCTTTCTCCAACAACTATCGTTACGTTGTGACCGAGCTAGCAGCAGTCTATACAATATCAGAGTGCCAACCTCCAAGTGTTAGACCGCCGATTTTCAAACAAATTCATTGGAATACAAGATTCTCTTTCAATCTACATAATATGTTGGTCTATTCGATACAATTTTGTAAAGTATTTCACTCCGAGCTCCGAGGCCACACAACAACGAAATGAATCGAAACACAAAAAAAAAGTCCAACAAAATATCTTCACAGCGATTTGCCCTCAGTCAAGATAATTAAATACTGTCCACCCGACCCTACCTTTTGTCATCGCATTACTGGAAGAGCAGATAGCTAGAGGGAGGGAAAGGGGTCTGCCTGAAAGGGTCTTTTGTTTCGACAACGTTAGCTATTTAAACACTTTTAATCCTTTGTAATCCGTACACAACTCTAAGTAACTTTAATACCCACTATCAACATTAAGTTTACACCCGTAGTGACTGCGAGAGACTTCCTCGACTACTTCCGCTCGTTGGACGGGTCTTTAATTCTTTATCGGCTTCTTAGCTCTCTCAATGTCCTTCATGCCGGTTTTGACTCTGAAATCTGAATGTACTAGGTACCTACCGCCGCAAACCGAGAGAAATTTTTTTTTAATTTTTTATTTTAAAGAGCTCCCACGCCCACCTTTCTACTCTCTCTACATCCCCCTCTCTGTGGCACTCTTTATGTCAATATCCCTGCGATGGCACAATTCGGACTCGTCGCTGTCGAATCGTCCTGTTTGGCTTTGCGATAAGAAAATAAAGGAGTAACGGCTTTCGGAAATGTCCTAATTTAAATATTAATTTCGGTTACTGAGTGAATATTGAAACAAGTCATTGAGACCATCGGTGGAGGGTTGGCATTAGGTATACCCACCCACCCAGCAGTGAACAGATTTGTTTCATTCGGGGAGCGACACCGGGACGGCGACAATTGATAATTGATTCTGTTGAAATAAGCCGACAGATGAAAAATATCACCGTTAGATAAGCGAGATGACAAACAATTTCATCCTCCGATGAATAAATTCGAATTAAAGATTTATTTGGGTGGGGGTTGCGACTGTATCAACCCCGTGGATAGAAGTGGTCCATTGTTTTGTGCCAGCAAAAGGATGCCTTGGATTTAGTATTAATTAATTGGCCTTTAAGTGAATCGCTCGATAATATCTCGAGGAAATATTGCGATTAATGAATAGCTAATGAGGGATTTTGTGTTAGGTAGCGTGCTTCGTATATTCGCATTCACATTCCAATTTACAAGTCGGCGTGAATGCTATGCTTTCGGGGCAGAAATAAACTCGGGAAACTACTTAGCTTAAGTATGTGATATTAATGAGTTTTGTTGATTTGCCCTCAGGGCGCATGTATACGACAGGATGCCATCATGAATAGTCGGCTTCACATACAGTATTCACATAATCCGCATTTCGAGTGAATGCAAATTATTAAATGCAGTAGAAATTGAAACTAAGTAGTATTTATTTAAAGTGGTCCTGCCGATTCGAGAATAGAGATATCTGTCATGAGAAGCTTATGAGATGTACTAGGTTCATTGTCATTCGCATACTCGAACGCAATCGATATAAATCGATAGCAATATCACAAAGTCTTTAATATACGTTCTCATAAAAAATGAGAGAAAAAGCGAAAATTAGTAAAATTACGAGTAACGAGCAATTCCTCTCTTGGTAAGTTATAAATAGGTATAGAACTTTGAAATGGAACAAAACAAAGAGGTTTTTTTTTAAATTGACATGAAATTTACTTTATTCGAAAGATAATCATCTGGCATTACAATTTAAATATGATTTCTGGCATATGACCTCCACGGCTGGCTCGGATGTAGTCTAATCTGGAGGACCAATTTTCGATGACTTTTCAAAACATTTGTGGCTGTATATCGGCAATAACGCGGCAAATGTTGCGTCCTCCAAGTGGTCAATCGTTTCGGGCTTATCGGCGTAGACTAGCGACTTCACATAACAGACCGAAAATAGTCAAGCGGCGTTAAATCGCACGACCTTCGAGGCCAATTTACGGGTCCGCAACGTGAAACTATGCGGCTACCAAACGTTTCCTTCAATAAATCATTTGTGTCACGAGCTGTGTGATATGTTGCGCCATCTTTTTTAAACCAAGGCTCCTGCACATCATGGTTATTCAATTGATGAACGAAAAAGTCAGTAATGGGGTCACCATTGACTGTAATGTTCTGACCAGCATCGTTTTTAAAGAAGTACTGTAATCATGGACGAAAAATTCGACTTCTTTGTCTCTGTGAAACAAGATTCATTGAAAGGCATGATGACAGTATTATTTCCTTGGAGAGCTCTTCAAATGCTTCTCAATAAGTCTTGAGGAAATAACGAGCAGAATGTGGGCGATGTCTTCAAAAGCATCAACACTTTTGGCAGCGGTCCAAAAGTGATTTCCTAGTAAGCCTCATTGAACGCGAAAAACTGTTCAGTTTAATGCTGCCCTTATCAGTTTTTCTACAGAATAGATCCTAAGACTTCATTTCTGCAATCGAACGCACAAAACAAGCTCTGAATTCTCTTAAGAACATCAGAAAAAATAACGACGAGGCTTTTCAATTCGCATCCCAACTTGCCGAGGACTTTGTTCAGGTTGAATTAATAGCTCCAAGAACTTTATTGAAACAATCCAGAAACCTATTCTACTGAAGAATATTTTAGAGTGTCTATACTGATTCCTTACATAGATTCGTTAATACAAAATCTTACGGACAGATTCATGGTCAACGAAGACGTTCTACCATCGTTTCAAGATATTCTCCCTGCTAAATGGAAATGCTAACTTGTTATGCAATGCAATTTCGTTGTCAGCTGTGAAAACTGAGTAGATACCTACATTCTTTGGTGCAAAAAAAATATCGTTGAGTGATCCTTTTACCGAAGTTCTGAAATTTCTTGATATATGTGACAAGACTTACTTTAGACTTTAGAGGTATAAACTTCTTGCTTACGGTTTTGGCCACGCTTCCAGTGACCACAGCTAGTGTTGAAAGACAATTTTCTACTATGAAAAAGATTAAAACAGTGTCCCGGAATGCAAGACTAAGCTCACTGTTTATTCTAAATAATATTGATCATTCGTTAAAGTACCTACATATGATTTGGAAACTAATAAAAATCTATGAGTTGGAATATATATAGTTTTTCGTTTAAAGAATTCCTCATAAGATTTGTAATTTGGCATTCAATATGAAAGATGTATGTAAGTGGCTCACAGATCACAGTAGCCCAAAGTCCATCCACGTATTTTGGATCAGTGTTGCCACAGTGTTGACCAGAAGTCCGGTCAAAAATGCAACAAAGTAATATATTTTAACTAAAAATAGAAAAAAAAATATGTATGTATAGTTTCTTTAATTTTCTTAACTAATACTTAATTTAGTTAAAAAAAAACAAACAATTCAATTCACAGTTGGTAAGAGCATTCAATTGAGACTGGTTTCTGTATGAAATTGTGGGTGTGTTCATTAAGTATGGCCAAGAATCATTCAAATTATAGAAATCTATCCTTTATGTCTAGTCATAGAACAATAATATTTTTCAAGTCAAAAAAGGTTTTTTCGTTCCGGTTTGAAATCGGTTAGATCGGATTTCAAAATTTTCTCCGGTCAGGGTGAAGAGATTTCGGTTTATTTGGATTTTAATTTGGATTTTAATTTCATAAAATTTAAGTGCTTGGCTGGGGAAGGTACGCGAATAGACCTATCTACCTTTTAAATTTGCTTACTCCGTTAAAATCTATACCTACACGTTCTTATCGGGAATGTAAGAAAAAGAGAGACCAAGTAAAATAATGAGTAAGTATATAGCGATTAATTTTTCCGTAGCAAAGCCTTTGATTTGATAGTTGCGAAAGTCTGTGATCTGACGGGTTATAATATAAACCATCGAGACACTCATCCGAGTCCTTATATCTCAGGACAGCTACTTTTCTTTGAATAGAGGACAGCGTCAAATAAAACAACACAAATGAAGCAGTGATCACAGATTTAGGGGAAAAGCGAGAATTTTTTTAGCTTTTTGGAGTCTAAACGGGGAAAACGAGGGACAAGGTTTAAAAAAAGAAGAATAAAAAATCCCTGTAAAATTAAAACGTATTTGCATTACAAACAAATGTCAAAGTTTACATGGAATAAAATGTTCATAATTAAACATTAAAGAAAACAGCCCATCGAAAGTCTGCGTAAGAATTTTTTTGTATCCGAATGTTCCGTTCTGAGTTGAGCTGTAAATCAATAGTTGTGATTGGAATGGATGATTCTCAAGCTGGAAACAATTGAGTTAAAGAAAGCTGAATTTGAAAATTGGGAAAAAAAGGATAAAACTCGAACACTTGTTCGACTTGTTTTAAAAACATTCGACTTTATTTGATGGCAATAAGCAGAAGAGTGAGTAAGAATCTTAAATTAGCTTCTGATGGCTTCCACTGAACTGTTTTTGTAGGTCAATCATCCTGACCTATTTACTTTCGTCAGAAACAGAATGTGATATATGTCTGATGCCGTAGTGCAGTTGTTGTGTATATGGGTGTCTCTCAACAATGCCCCACATCTTCGGATAGTTTCTTAGATCGATGCTTTTTTTTGGATGGTGCTCACACCCAATTCGGAAATCATGGAATTTATGTCAAAGTTATAGCCACATCCTTTTATAGCGTTGACCCACGTTAAAGCGAGATCACCCTCTTTCTGGATCGGCATGATTATTGATGACTGACAGTTGTCGGATTCATACTTCATAGTTGCAGTGGAGTGCTTCTGGGGTGGTCTTGTGATGTTATTTTAGGATTTTTTTTATACCCTCCAGAGGAAGGTATATTCACTTTGCCAATACATTTGTAACGCCAAGAAGGAGTCACCGGAGACCTTATAAAGTATATATATTCTGAATCAGGATCACATTCTGAATCGATTTAGCCATGTTCGTCTGTCTGTCTGTCTGTCTGTCTGTCTGTCTGTCTCTCTGTTGAAAGCGCGATAGCGCTCAAAGTAATTGACGTAGGTGAATGAAATTCGGTGAAAAAACTTATTTTTATCGGCGTCAGGTTGGTATTAAAAATTTGCTATGTCGGTCAAGTAGTTCTGGTATTTTGCATGACTTGTATGCCGTGGAGGGTATCAAAGCATCGGCCAGGCCGATGATAACACTTTTACTTGTTATGTTTAATGTTGTGTGGTTTGTGTTGGTTGCATTAAAGTTTGTTTCTCAATGTTAAGCATTTATGTTGCTAAATTTGACATTTAACATTTGACAAACTAGCCCTCTGCAAACGCACATTTTGATATAACGTCTAATGATGATGAGGTCAATGAGGCGTCAATAGTGTGAAGCTAAAGTAGCACAGCTTGAGTTCTCATAATGTAGTCGCTTCAACACTTTTTGGCAATTCATTCAGACCTCAGAGGAAACGCCGGCGTTTTTATTATTTCTAATTAACTTTTACCAAACAAATGCCAACGTAGGAATAGTTTAACCCCCAAATAGGTAACGAACTGCTGGTGCTGAGTCCGGTCCATCTCCCTACACAAACGCCACAGAAATCCCGTTGTGAAAACATTTACCTATTAACGAACACAAAAATATGTTGATGCCTGTTTCAGACCACCTATTCATTGCTCGTCCGGAAATGTGTTTATTTTTAACTCTGAATCTGGATAGGTATAAACAAATAAACCCCAAAGGACAACATCAACTGGAAAACTTTGAAAACAAGTATCCCTCAGCTCGCATTCGCAAATTAAAGTTCTAATTATAGAGACTCTTTTCAACTAGCATAATGTTTTTTGCTTTTTACATTTATTAAAAATATTTGCCAAGTAAAGCCCACCCAGATATATACGCCCGAATTCCTTGCCTTGAGTGCCAACAAAATTACTTTTCTTGGCAAGTTTGCACAATTATATTTATACTTTTATCAACACCAGATATGTCAGCAAATTTCTGTAACTCAAACAAATCAAATCAAGTCAACCCTTAATTTAAATTATTACAAATAGAGCACTTATTTTTAGCCTTTTGATTTGGACTTCTTGGAAAGTTCGTGAGACGTTCTTCGTTTTTTTTTTCATCGGGTAAAAAAATAAAAAAATAGGCGAAAACATTAAAGAGAAATGTTATCCTTCATTAGGACAAAAGAACTTTCTGGGCAACGTCTGAAAGTTTTTACTCGTATAACGAACATAATTCCGTCCTTTCGCTACAGGTAGCAGGTCGTTCTTGTGCCTTGCCTTTGGCTTTGTTGTAGTTCCTTGACAGAAAAGTGAAAAAAAATAAAAATAACTTTAAATAGAGGTTTATGGTCAGCAAAAGTTTCTCGAAACTTCCCGGAAAGCCAATGACAAAGGCCAATTGGAGTGGAAAGACAAAGTGGTGGATTTGACGGAGCGAATATGGGGACAAAGTGTGAGTGTACTTGCAGCCAACACTATGCTTATGGCAAATTGTTTTTAACGTCGAATGGACAAACATTTATCCGAGTAATAGAACTACGGTAAGAAAGTTTTGCTTAAGTTCAACTTTAAGTCTTATGTTTCCTATTCTGAAAAATAGAATGTCGGGAACAAAGTATTATTTTAGCCGTTTTTGAGTTCGGACACACTTTCCTTGTCACAGACATTTGTTATGTGGCCTTTTGTAGGGAATTACTGGTAAGTTTTTGACTGCCAGATCTCGCTGTCCGTCTTCGCCAAACAGATATACCTACGCCAAAAATGAAAAATTTGTCTGTTAAATGTTAGAGACACTGAATCAAGTGATTTTAACAGTTGAAATCGTTTTTTTTTCTCCGCAGAGCCGTTCAAGACAGAGTGATCGCTTAACTAAAGGTTTCCAATAAGAGGTGTTATTTTGGCATTCAAAGCCATTTTTTGAGATCGGATCTTTATTTCATAATAAAGAGGAAAGTATGCCGTTAATAATGAAAAACAATATCAGCCAAAATGGCCACCACGAGCACGCATACAGGACCATATCTTTTTCATGAAATTTTCCATAACCAAATCGCAAAGTGGCTACCCTATATCCTCGATAGCCTCACGAATTTTATCTTTGAGGTCTTGTGATCACCTCTTTGAGAGATAACACGGTCCGGAAACTTTTTCCGTAAAAG
This sequence comes from Cheilosia impressa, assembly GCA_948293265.1. Lineage (NCBI taxonomy): Eukaryota > Metazoa > Arthropoda > Insecta > Diptera > Syrphidae > Cheilosia > Cheilosia impressa. The sequence goes on from OX411880.1 coordinate 16,160,442, forward strand.
ATCAATGGTTTCGTTGTTGATGATCGGCCGGCTTGAGTTCTTGTGTTAACTGAACTTTTTAAGCTTTAAGACCCAAGTCTTTATGCAAAATACGGTGTAATGACGTTTGTGGAATGCCCAATTCCAAAGAAAGACGAGGAATGGACAAACCTGGGTTTTCTTCAACACTTTGGGCTACAGCAGCAATATTCTCAGTTGTTCTTGAGCGACGAACACGGGTTTTATTCTTCACATCACTAGCTTGTCACAACAGCTCGAATTTTCCCACCAATATCTGTATTGCGGTCCTACAAGGTGCTTCACGACGACCAAAAAATGCTTTAGTTTTGCGAACTGTGACTGCAAGATTTTCACCATTTTTGTAGTGAATTTTAATAATTTCAATGCGTTGTTGAAGCGTGTATCGTTCCAATTTTAGTAATGGCGTAGTTTCTACTTGTCAAATGTCAAAGAATAAAAGCTTCAAAAGTGACAGCTACCGAAATAGCGGGTCATTCACAATAATACCTCTCATTGGAAAACCCTTCATTTCGGAGACCTGGAGTGTGCAAAGGTCCAGTTTCCGCCTTTTTCAATCTTGAAATTAACGACATCATCGAAAGAAAGCCACTTCCCAAATTCGTTCCATAGGGCGATTATTTCGGTTTGTATAGTTAGAACGCGTGCACACGGAATTTGTGTATGGACTCTGTTCGACTCACATTAAACATAATGGAATTAATAGAAAACGTTTTTCTCTATTAGAAAAAGTTATTTTAATTTGTAAGATTTCAAAAATGATTGCTGTCAAAAATTTGCTTGAAATTTGATGAATTGCAGGTAAAAATTCTTTTACATATTTTGGAGCTTAAATCTTGAAAAATAAAAGATTTACTTGTAATCTGGCAACATTGATACTGGGCACGCAGCTCATTGTCGCCTTGTCGGTCGCAACTACCGCTAATTGGGAGCGAACGATCGATAATGTTAATTGATTACCAGTGTTTTCAGTCGGTCGTGATGCGAGGTATTTCTGTAAAACGGTAATTGTGCTGCAAGTAATAGCTGTTTTTTAACTAACAACATGATTGTGATCTTGCTTCTTATCAAGATCAGGAATCATGATCTGAAAATTATTCCTACTATTTCCCACTGGGTGGTTTGTTTTATTTTAAGACTAGCTGTACCCTCCCGGCTTCGCCCGTGTAAAATGTGGTTTCAGAACAGTTGATGGAAAAAAAAAAATAAGGAAATTTACTGTCTTCTAGGGGACACAATTTTTTATTTCTTTTGAAAATCGCTGGAAGGAAAAATCAAAAAATACTCGAAAGACATTGTAGAGGTATAAAGTGAGGAAGACTTCTTCAATAGTGAGGGACTTGAACCCGATCTAAAAAAAAAACTTCCGAAGACTGAGTCTGAGTGGACAATGAAAATGAAAGAAAATAATTTTATAATGTTTAACTCACTTTTTTGTTATTAATGTAACACTTCTTTGTATACCACTATGTTTGGGGTATTGTTTCTATCGGCTAAGATAGTGATATTTCCTGCATTAACTACCCTGGAGCACGCTACATATAACTGCCCGTGTGTGAAGCAATTCTTTCTTAAATCAACTCCCGTTTTTCTTAAAGTTTGACCCTGTGACTTATTGATTGTCATGGCAGAACAAACATTAATAGGAAATTAAATCCGTTTAAACTGAAATGAATAACTGCTGGGAATTATTTGTAGGTATTCTTGTTATAAACACATAGCATCAATAAAGATTTCCTGTAACGATATCACTCTCAATCTGGTTCCATTACAAAGATTGGGGGGGGGGGGGTTCAAATTGCGAAGCAACATAATGGGGTCTCCAACTTTTAATTCAATTTTATGAGCAGGAAGGCCATGGGCTGTAATGCTATTTAAAAACTCGAGCGGCTAATTTACTGCCCTTGATCGCTCTTTTAGCTTTTTTTGAAAGGCAAAATACCCGCGAATTGGGTAATTACCCACGATCTAGTATCACTGATACCAGTGGCGATTCCTGGTCTTAAGCATTGGGTTAGCTACGGGCTCACTTCTCACAAAAAAAAAAAACAAAAGCGCACTCTCATATTCCAAAAGCACGACAAAAATAATTATTATGTATTTACTCACATTTATAATCCACGCAAATATAAAATTATAAATCGCACTTTACTTTTGTAATGGATTTCAATAAGACTATTAATTCAGTCAAATAAGAACACAACGACACATTCTTACTGCAATTTGACTAGAAAGAGAAACACACAGAAGTACAAAAAAAGATAACGCGCAAAATATACCTGCTTGCTTACACTTACACTCTACTTTCAAGTTTTATCGCATTTGTTTGCGCTTACCCTTCCGTATATTTTCCTGTGCTTTGCTTACGACTGGTAGAGGTAGTCAAATTCCACACTTATACAGATTGTAGGCAATTCGGTAGCGCAATTTTTTACGCTAAAATGCTACAAGCAGGAGACTTTTCTATGGGAGTTTTAGATTGTGTGTGTGCGTGCAGGCAGGGATTTTGCGGTATCGCAAGTTGTAACGATAAAGAGTATTTCAAGTGAAACTTATTGCATGGGAGTAATGTGTTGTGTGTTTGTGTAGGCAAATATTATTTGTAAATGATAGTTTTGTTATTTAGTACGTCATTGATTATTGCAATTATTAATCTTCATAATTACTTTAACCTCGTTATTTGCTGTATTTTGCGTATATGTATTTCAATTTATTTTCTTGGTTTAGCGCCGCTAAACTAGCTAACTGAGAGGAATCGCCCCTGACTGATACCTATACCTATTTGACATTTTTTGTATTGTTTCTTCTTTCCTTTTTTTAACAAACAAACAGCATACAGCACTCTGCGTCTGTCTGTCTCCCTCTCCCTAACAGGAGTAAAATAAGACTAAAAGAGATGTAAATATATCGCGCGGTTAGTATGCTTGTATATCAACTCACGCAGGTGAAAATCGTAGAAATGTTTAATATTTTTCCTATTTCTTTAAAAACCTTTTAGTTTTCGAGTTAATGGATATCCTAAGTTTTACCCGCAGATGTCCTCTATAAGATGTTGGTTACTATATTTAAATGCTCCCAGTATTTTCGAACGGAAAGCGTTACAAAGAAAAAAGCGAAACGAAACGAAAAAATAAATTACTCTTGTCCAATTTTTTCCGGAATTTATAGAGATAGAGAGTTGAAACAAAAAGGAGATTGTAGGCCTAGGTATCCTCTATAGGACTAAGATAAATGCACCAGAATATATTCAGTAGTTTCTAAGATTTTTGCATTTAAAGACATGCAGTCAAATTCAATCTTAGTCGAACAGAACTACACCAATTTTATTTATATGATGATGATATATGATGATGATGATGTTGGCGTGCATGTAAACAATAGCCACACGGTCACGTTGTCATACTGAAAAATGGAATACCAAAAATCAATTAATTTTTTCGCATTCGAATGAACTCTCCGTCCGTATTCCGAGTTTTTTTTTGTTCCATTAAGGTATGTCCACACAAACTATTACATACATACATATTTCATAAAGATTGTCAAAACATTTATTAATCAAAATAGTTTTTATGAAATATTTTGCTGGTTTGGATTTATGAAATGTTCAGCAGTTTCACGATCTTAATGGGAAATAATTTTTGTTTTACAATGCCATTAGGTATTTGAATTGAATTGCGTGTCGCGTGATTCCCGAGACCAAAATTACAAAATTAAAGACTTTACTCGCTGCTAATAATCCTAAAACATTATTTTCTTCTAGTCCAAGACATGATAAATGAAACATTTCATAAGCATTTAATTTATATTTTTTTTTTTTTATAACTTCTGTCCCGCCAAGGCGAAAAATAAGCACGTCGACCTAAGAAGGTCTGTTGCCCAAGTAGAAATTTGTGACTACTATCCAAATTAAATTTAAATTATGGTTACCAGACGGTAAATTTGACTCAATTTTGTGTCGATTAAAGCATTCCGATAAGATGGTAACTATTAACATTTTTGTAACCATTACACAACTCAAAGATACAGTCATTTCAGCTGCGCAAATTGACTGCGCACAGTCTGATTTGTGACCATTAAATGGCACTATAATATTTTGGCGCTTTTTTTTGCAAACAATCAACCACATACTACAAACTAATGTCTCCTGTAAGTGTACACAGACGAAGTTGGTACAGCATTTATACTCACACATATACCATGCACCTTTTAATGTAGGTATGCACGGATAATTATATGACATTCCTTCTCAAGCGTAAAGTATCTACACAGGGTGGCGTAGCAAAAAAAATTCTTGAATTGTGTTATGATGAATATCTTAAAGGAGTCAATATATGTAATTTTTTGTATATAATTATATGTTTTTCTTTTAACTAATGTTCCCCAAAAGTATTAGTTTACATTTTGAAAATTGTATTCAAAATAGCTTGCCATTGTAGTACAACATTAAATACATAAACTTTTTTGTTTACTTTTACTATACTTGCGACGCACTTTCTGTTTTTTGTTTGGTTGGCTTTTTTTATTTTACCCATCACTGATTTCCATGGTTTAAAACAATAGTACGAGATCCAACAGTTGTTTTAAATCATGGAAATCAATGATCTATATTTATATTATATTATGTGGGCAAAATCGGATTATACTAAATAAACTGTAGTACATTAAACGAAACAATTAATGAAGTGTGCAAAATCAAATTTTGATGTAAAAATAGGAGAAATTTAGAAAAGCTAGATTATAGATTTTCTTAAACTTCCGCTATTCTTACACTAAAATTCGATTACTAACATCACGTATGATCAGTATTTTTTTCCATAAATAAAGTAGTTCTAGAATTTCCACAAACATTATATTTATTAAGATGTACCAAAGTATAACATACCTACATTTAACTGTGTTCACTTTATTATGACGCTATTAACAAACCAGACTAGCAGTACTAAAAATAAAGGTTAAAACAGTAACCGAACTTCTGTTGAATGTTCTCATACTTTAAAAGTATAAAATCGATAGAATGAATCATTTAATAAATATTACGACCTAATAATAATAAACGCAACAAAAAATAAACATTTGCTCAATTTATATACAATGTAGTACAAGTACATGCACCCTGTGCCCCTACCTAAAGAAAGTCATATGGCAGGCAAATGGCCGCTTATAGACTCTAATTGGGATCCATTATTAACAAAAAGAATTTTATTTTTGAATAATTGATATTCGAAACTTATTTTGTTCTTTAAATACATATGTTAACTAGTTAAGTAGAAGAGATAATGCTTTTAATTTAATTTTACAGCCATTGTAATGAGTTTGAAAGTCCCCGGGGAAATATAAATAATTTGGAAATTAAACTGAATATTATAAATACTCAATATTTCTCGAGCGCGTGAGTTTTTGCCACTACAACTTGTTGATATTTGAGGTAAAACTGACTTTCGTTTTAATATTTTGCACTCGGGTACGAAGAAATGCAATTACTGAATTCACATAATATTATCTGCATTACCATTTTCCTGATATGATCTTCCTTTATTTTAGCATTCCCATTAAAGTGGAAAGTTATGTATACATTTCTAATTGGTAAAAGCATATTCATTTCCCAACCAACTTACAAACACACGAAAACAAATTTGACAGCTGACTAAAGTTCGGTTGCATTTCGGTTACAAGTCATAACCAAATATACCATTATGTGTGTGTCCCAAAATAGTAATTTTATGAGCTAAAACTCATTCCCCACATTGGTTATCGTTCCATCCTGCGATGGAAATAGTACGCACTTTTAAACTCTATACGAACATTTACTGTGTCGGTTACATATGTGAAATGTGGTAACAGCGCCTAAACTACAACCATCAATTTCTACTTGGGTGGGCCGGAAATGACAGAAAATAATATTTAGGTTAGCAGTGTCTCTACCTCTCTAATGTAGCTGGTAATGTTTTCAGCAGAGCCGGACATTCACACATGATGTACTCAGCTGTTTTGTCTTCTGCAAGACATAGCCGGCACTCCGGGGAGTCGTAAGCATTTATTTAATAAATTTCAGAAATATTTTCTTTTGTTTCCGAAACATTTCTGAAATGTTTCTAAAAAAATTTAGAAAAGAAAAAGTTTGTCAATTTGATTTAAATGGTAACACCCCCGACATTGCAAGTGAAATATCATGTGCATTGTGTGACATTGAGCAGAATATTTGCAATATGGCTGGTGGCAACATGAAATTTGTAATACTCGTACCCTCATTATCAGTTTTCAATTAAAAAATTTAACTTTTCAATGATCCGTCTTGTTTTATTTTCGTGATCTGATTCGAATCATCAATTGCCATCAAAATTTCGCAATTGTGAGCTTTCGAAAATTTACTAAAATTAGTTATTAGTTTTGCGTAGTCAGTATTTCACTGTCCCCCGCCTTGACATGAATCCACAACAGCGATACCAACTACTGCACCGAGTCCAGCGTAAAAATGAAATGAATAAATAATTGCCCAATTCCCGATAGAAAAATATGTCAACTTGATGAAAATAACCGTCCATAGTTAGTGGAGTGTCATTACTTACTGATTATTGAAGAGTATTCCGCCAGCATCCTGCACTAATATGCTAAAACATCAGCATTATTCAAGAAATCGATATAACTACCTACCTCCGATTTTGAGGACATTGACTCTGGCTTGCTATGCTGCCTCACCACTGAGCACAGGCAGTCCACAGCTCACACGAAAGCGATGGTTCTGACAGAAAAAAATAAAATAAAATAGTAGAGATGTTGTCCGTGTGTACCGCATAATTATTAAGGGAAAGGGTTTTTGCATTTGAACCTCGAACAGCAAACAAAAGCACTGAGAGAGAACCTCTACTGGATTTCCAAAGCCGTCAACACCAGCACAATGCACTCCGAGTCCGAGCAACGTTACGCTATTGGCGTGTGTGTGTCTATTCATTAGCTGTCATAAACACAAAATTGCTGCGTCAAACTAACAAAATTAATCCGAGATTTATTAGTTACATCATCATCAGAGTCATCATTGTTAACGTCATCGTCGTCGTGCTAGCTGAGGAGCTACACCTATTTCCACTGACAACCATCGATGCCGACTCAAGCAGGTAGAGGGAGAGAGAAGAGTTCACCTTTAATGCTGCTGCTGCCGCTTTGTTAATTAAAACTTCTTGGAGATCATTTGCAAGAGCTTAACAAGGATAATCCTGTTTGCATAGAGTGCATTAGATTGCCTGTACGTGCATCGTCCTCACGATGGGACGATGCTGTTGATTGCATAACTGTGTTTTGGATGTATTAGCGCTGCACAATTATTAAGTGGTTTTGGGTAGTGTTGTTTCGTGGCTGCATCGCATGTTTGATTCCTGTCACACCGCTAATCAAATATATTGCATTTTGTGTGACGGATTATTATTCTACGAAATCAGGGAGGCAGAAAAAATTTCCAATCAAATTTAAGTACACTTACTTCAGTGTTGTATCTGTACTTAATGTCTTTATAATTTTTTTAGAAAAAGTTTTTAGTTTATGTGTAATTTATAGTTTCTGTCGTCATTTGTTGTCAAGAAGACAGTTAATTGAAGGAGAGAAGCTGTCTAAGTCTCGATTTTTTTATTGAGAGAAATTTCTTTGTCTGGTATATCAACAATTTTTCTTGAGGTACGCTCTTAAGTCGTTCTCTTTTTTTTGTAAAATATCATGACTATCAGCTTGCAGTCTAAATCAAGGTCGCCTTCAATCAGGAAGGTTCTGACTTTAGCGCACATTTTGGACAGCTGAGTCAAATTGTTGCCACGAGCAAGCCACCTTTCTTCTGCCAGAATGCAGACTTTTGCGGGGGAATCGGATAGGACATAGGAGTGCTGGAGCGCTGTTATGTTATTTCAAAACATGGTTTTGTTGTCAGTTGTCATTTTTGCAATATAACCGTGATAAATAATTCTTATATTATAAATTCTAGACCCGATTGATATAAATATTTTAATGAGTTACTGGAAGTACTAATTCTACGCAGATGAAGTGGCGGGTATCGAGCATTATTTTTCATGTACAATAGCGCATTAAACGAAAATGAAAATTGTACTATAATTTTTGTAGTAATAGTTTACAATAATGAATAAGAAAACACTTCATTTAAAAAGTATTTTTTGCACAATAAAATATTGCCTTGCGATTAAAAAAATACACGCGTAATTGTTCAAGTTTTCACTTCTGTCGGCACTCCCAAGGTGCCACTTTTTTTCACGGAAAGCTTTCCGGACATCGAAAATTCCCACAAAAAAGAAAAAAATCCCACGATATAAAAAACTGGTGACAGCCAATGACAGTTCCTCTTATGCTCTCAACATTTCCACCAATAAAGTGCTTCCTCTCTCGCTGTGAGAATAGAGTGTTTCGCGAAGCCCATCCTTTACAGATGGGCTATATTTTTTATTTCAACGTCAAAAAGACTGGTACGATAACTAATCTGGTTTTTAATGGCCAGAGTAGTGCTTTGTTCAAATATTGTTGAAAAGCTCACAATTCCCATTACTTTAACTTCTCAGTTGTTACCAAATACATTTGATAAACATAATTTTTTAATTCAACAATGCTTTTATCTAGTTTTTTGCACTTTTTTATGCACTTTTCAGTAATTTTTTAACATAATTATACTACATCCATACAAAATCTGTTCTGTTTTCCAAGCTGTCACTTGGATTTTTCTTCTTCTTATTTGACAATGACGTTGCCGCGAACTACCCTATTGCCGAGTGCCAACGGAAACGGATGCAACTGACAGAAAAGTAGAAAGTAAATTTTTTTTATCCGTCGCATTCGGCACGTGTGCTGCTTATGGGTCAGCTTCCGCAATGTGCTGTATATTCTACTCGTATCAACCTGTCAGTCGAATACGTTACCGGAACAGAACACAACGATCTGTCAAAATTTGGGTTGAGAAATTATGCCGATTCATTAAATGGGCAATTAAAATTTTTACAGAAATATATTAAGTACATTCAGGAACAAAAGTTTGATTTTTTACCTGGAGCTGACATGACATAACATCAGAGGTGAATGATTAAAAGAAATTGATATCTTTCGTACCCAAAACCCTTTTGTGTACATTGTTGTTTTTGTATTTTCAACTAACTAACTAAGTGAATACATGTGTCTTAAAAAATACATGTTGCTAATGGCCGGCCATTCCTTTCGCGCTCTACTATTGCGTTCTGTTTCGAATTGAAATTGTTTTATTTTTGTTAAGGTTTCAATAAAAAAAAAAATAGTGCAATACACATTTCCTAATATCGAATTCTTACATTAAAGTCCAATTCATGAATTCACATACGAGTATTCTAGAAAAGAAGTGCGCATACATATGTGCGTGACTTCATAAATTTTTCAGGAAAACAGCTTGTAGGCAGCCGCCTTTCCCCTGGAAAGTTATATATCTATTATATTTGCATTACATTGAAATGACATTTTTGACTCGCTTAAATTTAGCTGAGATTATTATTGTGAAAAATCTTGTATGGGGGCTAAATTTAGTTCGATCAACTTACTAAGCTTAGCACGGTAAAGGGTGCTTTTGTTCAAACATTGGTTGTCAGCTGGTTCGACAGTTTGTCTAGCTCATCTTGAATTAATGACTTACCAATGATTCGGAATGTGTTCTTTATAAAGGTGCGGCGTTCAAAATATCAAAAAGCTTAATACCTTTCTTGGTGTTGGTAACGTTTCTTTATTTCTTGGCGGAGCTCGTTTCATTGTTCTCAGAAATTCTGTCAGAGACCTAAATATGTTCATTAAGGAACATCCAAAGTTTAAAAATCGTATTTTGTTGCTTCAAGCATCTGCCCACCGCCTAGGACAGAACGTCACTATTGATAGTAACAATTTCGAGGTAGTTAAGGAGTTTATCTACCTCGGAGTAAACATGAACTCCACAAATGACATCCTAGTGGAGATCCGGCGAAGAATTACCCTAGGAAACCGCTGCTACTTCGGTTTGGCAAAGCAATTGGGTTCAAAACTCCTAACTCGAAGGACAAAATGTATGCTTTATAGAACCCTTATCCTGCCAGTTCTGCTTTATGGCGCCGAGTGCTGGACGATAAGCAGGAAGGGAGAGCTGATACTGGGCTCCTTTGAAAGAAAAATTCTTTGGCGGATTTTTTGTCCTGTGTGCGAGGAGGGCGAATGGAGGAGAAGATACAACCGCGAACTCTATGAGCTGTACCAAGATGTGGATGTAGTCCAAAAGGCCAAAATACGTCGACTACATTGGCTCGGCCACATCGAGCGATGGACAATAATGCTCCAGCTAGGAGGAACTTCGAATCCCAGCCGCCAGGTTCGAGACGACAAGGAAGACCGAACCTCCGTTTCAAAGACCAAGCCATCGCGGATGCCAGAGCGCTTGGTCTGGATAACTGGAAGCAGCGTGCCCGGGATCGCAGAGGATGGAAGGCTGCAGTGTCTCAGGCAGAGACTCTCCACGGGTCGGGAGCCCGTTAAGTAAGTAAGTAAGTATTTTGTTGCATCTTTGGCTTAGCAGATTGGGTTAATTTTTCTTGCACCTCTTTAGCTACTTTTCAAAGCCGTTCATTTGCAGAATGATTACCTAGGAAGTAATGCATTTCGCGGGGCTCTTTTGAACTAGGTATGCTGCTAGGTTTCATGACTAAGTTCTTCGTCGTTCGTATACCAGGGTTGCCAAAATTAAGTTTGCTTTAAGCCCAGAAAGAAGCCCAAAAATCCATGAAAAGGTAGATAATTATTTCTGTATTTTTTGCCACTTACCCACCTCACTATCTTTTGAAGTTGGCCTTTGTGCCTTGTGTACTTGTGTTAAATCAAAAGGCTTGCAAGTTGAACAACTGTTCGATGTCACTGGACTGCAAGTATATGCTGCCAAGTTTTAAAAGTGCGGGCTTGTTCGAAAATATTTCTTTTTTGTAGTTCAGTAATGCAATACAAAGAAACAAAATTAGGTAACACAACATTTTTTAAACGATAAATAGCTCAAAATTGTGTTGGGCGCTCATTGAAGAAGTTTCTATCGTTTTTAAGAAAAAATATACAGGAATCAATAGTAACGAAATAGCTTGGACTATGGAGTTGAATTCATTTACATATGCACTTATTTTGACGAGCGCTTAGTGGTCATATTTTCAGCACTGTTTTTATTTTTTCTGCAGAGGGTTACTCTTTTTAAAAAGGGACTTAAAATTAGGTTGTGACTCAAATGGTGGTGGGCTCGTTTCTTTTAAAATTTTTAGGATGAGGGAACTACATTTTAAACACCTCTAACGCTAAGAATGCCTAACCTACCTGGGGTAAATTCTAACCCCTATCCGAAGGTAGGTTGATTTTCTTATATCAACCCAATTGGTTTCGGAGTCTTGTCCTAAAAAAAATTACACTTGAGATGACTTTTAAATTGATGTGACCCACTGTACCACCTCACATCTAGTTTCAAAGCTTAAACAATGTTCTTCGGCCCGTAGATACAAATTACATGAAACAAAACACCCGAGCATAATTCCCTTAAGTACTCGTACAGATACATAAATTAAAAATTCAGGCAATATTGATCTGCAACAAATGTCATGGACTTTGATATGATTATGTGCCAGATCCGTTACAGCATGTTTATCCTCTGTATGTTGTCCGGACAACATGCAATCTTTGGATTTCATTAATAAACCATTTGTCAGGACATAAAATATATACAGCACACTCGAGAAGCTGATGTACAGACAGCTTATAACAACAACAACAACAGCCATTAATAATGCACAGCAACCGCGCGCTAAAGTGAAATAAAACACCTTTCTTTGGCACTTGTCAAAAACTTCCTTACTAACCTTACGACCTGCAAAAAGAAAATTGTGAACAAAGTTTTAAAGTCTCCTCCCAAACACCTGCCAGATTGAGAACGCACACCCCCCACACGGGAATACCATAATTTTCACTTTCCATAATAGCCGGCGGATGCAGGACAGGACGAAAGGTTCATCGCTCACAACTTTCCAACAACAGAAACAAAAACATCGAGAACAAGGACACGACAAACAAAGAAATATTCTAATTTAGCCATCAGGAGTCAATAGGAAATTTCCTTGATAATTTATGTCACAACGGAGCCCGTGTGTGTACAGCACCTTTACACCGTAGTAGCTGTTGCCATATCGCCGCCAGTAATCCACTGCTCGCCCTCCCAGCTCCCAGCTCCCAGGCAGTATACAACTAGATGGGTAATCAAAAACTCGACGCAATTCTTCTTCCTTTTCAGAAGCGAAATTCGGTCCTTTCTGTTTCTTTTGTTGAAAATTGATTTATGGTTGCATGGGGACGAGATTTCCAATCGCACAACATTTTTACCAGACTTTTTGAAAGATTGATTCCGCCCGCCCAGCGAACTTAAAAAAAAACCGAGCAGCAAGGGGAGGCGAGTTGTGCGATTGGGGGAAACCTTTGCATGTGAACTTTGATTGCACGATTCCATGTCGTAAATTACAGGATTTTCTCACAGACGGAAAGAAAATCCTTCGGATCTACTGTATGCTGGTGTGATTGAGTTACTTGTTTTATTTTTCTTCCTCTTCGATCCCCCGATGGCTAAAATGATTGATACCTCCGTGGGCATACTCAATAAGCGAAACTGGACGCTCGATACTACGGGTGTATACACCAGGGGTCCTTGTGTGCGTTGTTGCATATATGCGAATGAGTCCATACGGGTGGAATGAGATAGGTGCCAAGTAAGACGTGTAATTTTTATTTTGGTAGCATGATATATTACCGAAAAAGTCCATAAATTTATGAGCTTCCTGGAAATTTTGATCACGATATTAGCTGCTAAGGGTTCTTTAAACGGAGGTCGCATGCTTATAGTAGTCCAATGGGGAAAAGCGGTATTTAAAGAAAAGTTTGGAACTTAAATAACCATCTGGAGATGGGTATAAGCTTCAGCTTAATCAATTGCTAATCAGCTGCCAGTAAAGGAGAGCCATCTTGCTATCTACTGAATTCAACATAGAGAAGTCCATGCAATTTAGCTAAGACAACAAAGGGGAAATAATTTTAAATAAGCAACATCAACAAACCGCCAGAATTATGACGAACACCAGCTGACATCGATACCCAGAAGCTGTCCCAAACGTTTCACCCAACAACGACCATCGCCATGAAACAAATCTGTTGAAGTAAATAAAATTGTAACAACCTCCAATCAACATCATCATCATATTCATCACCATTTCTAATATTTGTGTCTAAATCTAATTAAAGCTAATTATTTATTGTAAGCTATTGTAAACATAAATTTCAATATGGCAACACCCATAAAAAATAAAGGCTCATTCATAATGTATTATTTTTTCTTTAAACGGAATAAAGTTGATGGTTTGCCTATTCAGTCTACGAATAGTCATAGTTCCCACATGGCGATGTAGTTGACAATCGCAAAATGTCAGATTGAATAATGAATTATGTTTGTATAAAGAAATAATCAATATTTTACAATTTACCCAAAAAACGAAATTTATGTATTAAGGGTAGGTATTCTCTTAAACGAGTAAAAGCCGCATAAACTGAGTAAATTGCAGAAATTTACCACCTCGTAAATGAACTGTCAGATTTTGAATGGAAAATATTTTATGCAGACCTTAAATTTTCCGCGACGATTTAGGCTCATGAATCAACCGCGGAAAGTTGCACAAATCACAAACGTCAAACTTTGACAGAAAGTCGTCTAAGTTGTTTGTTTGTTTCCGGAGTTTTTATTTTAGGAAGATGGTAAGAATTCAAGTAAAAAAATCATTTTGAGTACTAAGAAATGAAAATGTTCATGATTTGCAGCAAAACGAAAAATTATAAATTCAAACGCACTCGTGTTTTCTTTTCGCTTACTTTTGGCATTTTGATAATTTGGAAATATTTTGAACAGCTGATTTTGACAACCGACTTGACAGTCGATTAACGCTATTTACGCAAATATATTTTTGATGGCTGTCCACTTTAAGCACCGCAGAAATTTATGAACTTTCGAGCTGGATAAAATTATGAGATTGAGTAAATACACTTATTATGATGGTTTCAGTAAAGAAAATCATCGAAACTATCAAAATCATGCACAGCAATATCATCTCACTGTATATTACGATTAAAATAAAAAAAAAAATTGTACCAGTTACATCAGTTTTTAATAATTTTCCAATTTTTCTTTAAAGTTTTCCGATTTTCTCGCCGTATGTACTCTCTTTGGGATAGCCAAAATCGGCCAATCCTTTCTCGAGTTTTGGACGGTCAAACGGATGCAACTTTAGTTTATAATGTATAAATTTGCTGGTCTAATATTGTGGCTTCTAACTATTATTAGTTTTTTGAATCATTTCCTGTGAAGAATATTCTTCCTTGTTTCTTAATTTGTAATCTTTTAAATATTTAAAATGGAGCTTTATACATAATCGGCTTTACCTAATATTCAACTTTATCTGGCAGCTTGCGTATAACACAACACTATCCAAAATCCCTTTACCAATAAACAAATAAAGTTGCCAGAATATCGCTAACTCTAGGGTCAAATGTTAATGTTCGGAAAGCCATATTTATTTTGGGCGTTACCTAAGTAAATCCTCCAAGCTTAGTATGCTGCTCAAGCTAAATTTTCAATAAAATACAAAATTCTCTCCAAAATTTAGCTGAGCTAAATTTAAGCGAACCCACTTAGCTGAGTGGTATGCAGCTCGAGCTAAATAATCAAACTTTGGTTTCGAAATGTTCATCATGTGTCTTTCAAAATTTAGCGTGCCCATTTAATGAGTCGGCACATTTTCTCAATCTAAATTGTGATAGATTGTTGAATGCAAGGATAAACTTTTTTAATTATTACATGGATGAGAACGAGAAGTACCTAGAATCAGAAATAGTTGAAATAAGAGAGAATTATATTTTTGAATTAAATTTTTCCAAAGAACAGCTATTTTCTCTGGCACCTATCCACGGCGTACTCTTTGTCAAAATACGCTTTTGTCATTTTGAGGATTAGTGTTGCCCAACCATCCAAAATGATTGTATTTAATTTCGTAGTTTCAGCGAATTTAAATACCCATTTGTTCAGTCTTCAGTCTGAGCGTTTTTAAGTATATCAAACATAAATTGGTACAAATGTATGCCAAATTGATAAATTTTGCATCTCTGTTTTATTTCTGTGCTGTTCTTTGTTTTATCTTGCTTAAATGCTAGTGCTTGCTTTCAATAGTTTGCATGGAACGAATGAATAAAATTTATATAAGTTTGGTATCTTTCCAAGACTTTCTTGAGAGTCGTCGGAAATTAAATATTTCTGTTCCACTTAAGTTTGGGCGGCTCATATCTACATACCTACTTTTCCCAACAATTCTCAGTCCCTTCGGCGACTCTGCACTCAGGTAAATCTTTGTACCTATTTATCAAACCTTTTGAAAAAGGAGTTTGTTCGCAGAGAATGAGAGTCCCTAATCAAACCAAGGGTTGGTGTGAAAAGGCTGACTTCGCGTAAATTATGGAAATACACACGAAATACCAAATTTAGAAACTTCTGGAGGAGTTACAGGTATAGTAGCTGTGTAAATTCATAGAGGAGAAACATGACAGCTTTCGTGTGCAAAAATGTGCGTCACGGCTTAATATTCTTAAATTTTGCCCGTTTCTAAGTTTCCCGTTTCATCTTATAAGCTATACAATTTTTAAAAGATCAAATTGTATTCATTTTCATAGAACTTTCAGACAACTTCTTTTTTAGAATGCAAACTACTTGAGAACAAACAAAATTTTCATTGGCTTGGATTAGGTATTATCAAAACATTTACGAATGGAATTAGACTTCGTTCATACTTCCATCACGGGAACGTCTGCAGCGTTCGATACGTTGAACCCAATTTTCGATGACTCGGGCGGACATGTCGACCGATACGGACGCTATTTCTCATTCAATGTTGACTCTGAGCCCCTCTAAAATTGCCGGCTTAGACCTCTGATTTAATGTTGCCCCATACAAAAAGTAGGGTAGACTGGGTACGGTTGAAACAATTTCGCTTATACCATCCATACCATTGCCGTTTATAAGCTAAGCGGTGATAAAATCATGTGAAGTGTAGGAGCATGCTTCTATGTATAAATGGAAAGTGTATTTTGAGTACTCAGTGTGATATTTTGGGTAGTACAACATTTAAAAAAAAAAATTGTAATTTGTTTCAACCGTCCCCATACCAGGGGCGGTTGAAACAGTTATTGGGGTCAGTTGAAACACGAACACAATCTTTCATTGTTACATAATCTAATTCATTTTTATTTTAAATAATAGTTTTGTTTGACAATATTTATCACGTCATTGTTTTAAATAGAAAAAAAAACCGTTTTTCTAATCAACAAAAAATTAACAAAAATAAATAAAAAAAATCTTACTTCATTAGATTAATTAAAAATAAATAAAAGGAACATTACTTCAATTTCGATAATTCAATCGATAAAATTCAGATGAGATTCAGATTCAGTTCCGCGCCAGATGCATCTCGCTTCCGAATGAATCTTAAAAGCGAGCAATGGTTTATTCCATGCTTCTCCGCCGCGTTGCGCAATGAATAGCCTGCCTTCACCTCGTTGCAAGCATCATTATATGTTGACAAGTCCACATTTCCTCTTAAAGTCTTCCTCACACGTTCTCAGGGCATCCATAAAACACAAAAAATAAGTAAAAACATTGTTTCAACCGTCCCCCGAAAAATTGTTTCAACCGTCCCCAGTACCCCCCTTTAAGTATAAAATCTCTCAAGTAACGAAAACGACACTGACACGTTTAAACTAGTCACCTTACTGTACTCTACACTCTTTACTGCATACAAAAAAATACACAGAACAATCTTACATGGACAGAAACCCCAGTCAAAAGAAAAATAGCCAAACAAAAATACTTACTTTTGATGGTCTAAATACAACATAAGCTCTCACTTACAATTGAACCGCCGAACGAACAACGCAGGACTGGCATTCGTATACGGACTTGTTTGTGCTTCTTTCACCCCTAATACTCATAAACGCTGCGCGTATGGCTCGCGAGATATTTGCGTTGTTTCAACCGTCCTGTGTTTCAACCGTACCCAGTCTACCCTAAATCACAAGATCTCGGCAGTGTGAGATAGACGATATTTTTCAATATATAGCTGTTGCTTTTTTGTTTACCAAAAAAAAATTAAGTATCGAAAATGGTAATACATTTTTTAGTAGATATATACTTACTTGCAAAAGGTAAGGTCGATTTCGAGACTAGTACATTATAATGTATGAAAAATAAAGCGGCTTTTCAGCTCAAACACCAACCAAAGGTATATGTATGCGGCTAGTTTCCTACACCATTCTCTGACCAGCTTTGCCACTCAATTGATTTATTATATAATAATGTTCCTGCACATACTTAGAAAGTGTTTATCTATAACTACAAGGACACCACATGAACAAATACCTCTCATACTCATCTTCCCTTCTTGATACAAATGCTATAACGTATTCACTCCCCCTATAAGTGAGTGATTCACTCAAAATCCCAACTGCCGCTTCACACCCAAAAACAAAATGAGGTAATAAATTATCGCCTAATCTCAGAACGACTATGGTGTCCAACACTTTGTCCCGGGATTTATTGTGGAATTCACATAAAAATTCAACGCCCCCACATCTGTATCCAATACATGATCCACCTGGTCAGCTATAAAATTATTAAGCCTTCATAACTCATTCAGGTCCTTCCAATATATCATCTCAAACATCCCGTTAATATAAGCGCTCACGTTCATTATGCGAGTATGCTCCAGCCACCCCATCGAACGACAAACAACAAAAACTCCTTTCTGTTTGTGTTTGCACCCCGATTATCGGCTAATCCGACCGCCGCCGCTATATGAACATCTTCATCGACATTGTCATACGCGCGTACACAGAACAGAGCAGAACACCCCCGCCCACATGTCTAATTTCGTTCTACGCATCCATTCGTCCGATGGAATAAATCAACACACAGCCATAAGACAATGCGACCCACCGGACGAAAACAACAACCAAAAAAACAGTGAAAGACGATAGAAGCATCCTCTCGGCGGCCGGCGCGTCTCCCACCAGTTTGCTGTACGCTGTATCGCAGCAGAGCCATAAGGCCCTCAGTTGAGCGCCACGGAGGCCATCCGGATTATGTGGGACATAATAAAACTATAAATTAAATTAACTCATAAAAATTCCAACTGCATAAAATAAATAAAATTCTAGTACCCGCAGGAGACTGTTCGCAGTTCTTGTTTTATTATTTTATGTCTCACAGAATGGAATGGACATTTGGGGGGGTGAGAGCTATGAGAATGCCATGGTCCGGGCAGGACGCGTTTGTTCTGCGCGGGCATATCCATGAGATGAGCTTCAGAAGCTGTTTTCTTTATTATTATTATTATTATTATCATTATTATGATTCCGTTCCGTTACCGTATACGGGTGTATCCTGAATAGGTCAGAGGCGAATCTTCAACAATGCTCACTGTGCCCATCTCCGTCGGCGGCGTCGTTGTGCAGTTTGGGTGATATGTATTCCGAATGTAGCCCAATGGCGGTGTTCTGGCTTATTTCTTCGATCTTCTTCTTTTTCTCTGCTCCCGTAAAAACCCCGATAGGATGTAGACACTACAGATAGGTGGTTGGAAAAGAAAAAATCGGCTTTTGCAGCTACAGATACATTTCTCCATTGTGCTGTTTTATAGACACCCTCCTCGCCGAGATCCATTATTTGTTTCTGCGATGACGACGACGAAGGTAGCGGACCTACATAATACAGCGCAAACGACAGCGAAGGCGATGACGATGATATTGGAGCAAGATGGTCGGGGAAGTACCCCAATTCGAAGGTGCTCGGCTGCTCGCTGAATATCTCGTTCTCTGGGTCAATAAATTGAGTGTTGGGTTTGCGTTCAGTTTGTGTTGAATTTGTCTTGTTGACTCTGTACCATAGAGCAGCCCTGCTCCTTCTCGTCCGCCACTTGTATTGCTTTGTGTGTGCTTGCGCTGCATTGTTTGCGTTGTTTATGTTGATGACATAAATAAAGGAAGACAACTTTATTGTGTGATGGTTTTTATTGTATTTATTGATATCAGATACCTACATTTAGTAAGTTCATTTAGGACAATGAAAAGATATTATCGATTTGCTGAGAGTAAATAAAGAGTGGTCTTCGCCTTTTGCCCTGCTCTTTGCTGAGGACTGTTGTTGGTTTTGCGGATTATATCGGGGTAGGCATTGTTCTCTGAGCATTTGAAATTAAACAATTTGAAATGAAGGTAAATAGATATAAATAGTTTTCCCATGTATTTGTATGTCACCGAGACCGAGACCGAAAAGGATGCTGAACCTAAGCAGCAATGACATTGCCATCGGTCCAAATCAGTAATACCCTATCCTACAATCGGGCACAATTTTCGGTAATTTTTATAGTACCTCTTCCTTTGTTTTTATAATACTTCAGGATTGATTTATGGGTAATAAGATCCCTTTCAAGTTTTTTTTTAGAATGTCTTGATTTATTCGTCTGCTGATGGTGAAAAGCAAAACTTATCGACGGTCTAAAGATCAAGATCACAGTTGAATAGTTAGCAAGTGAGTACTTTAGAAAATATAAATTAAAATCTCACGTAGGAAGCCATAAGCGTTTTAAGAACCCATCGCTCCAGTGTTTAAATTTTAATTCAAATGTTTTATCCTAACTGAAAATGGGGTTTTTGAGATATGACCTGTTTCTAAAACTAGCGTTTTCGTTTTACTCTAAGTATGCATTTTGGTCCTAAGCAATCTTACCGTTTTCAGGTCAACTACAGAGAACGAAATTTTAAAAAAATGCGTTTTTCAAAAATTCATTATTTGATAATATGGAGGAAAATTCAGTTAGCTATTAAGTTATAAATGACCATATTACCTTGGGAATACATTTTTGTTATAATCGTATCAACCGTTTTTGAGATATGTCAAATTCTCAAACCATCATTAAATGTTTTTTAGCGGAAAACTGGGTGCGCTGTCATCTTTACCTCACCTACTTAAGCTCAAATACTAATTTTGGTTAAAACCGTTGGTGCCGTTTTCGATCAAATCAAACTGGTATAAACATTTTGTATGAAAAGTACATTTAATATTAAGGGTTACCGCTCCAAATCCGAGCATCCGTTTGGGCTGAAGCCATCGGAACATTCAGACAGATAGACAGACAGACGGACAGAATGTAATTTTGATAGATTTTAGATTTTGTTCATTGATTCATAGAGTATACAGATTGGGGTTATGTATGGAACAGCACATTGGATAAATGGCCGCCACGGCTTTTACTGATATTTTCTATGACCGTTTCGCATAAATGTGGCTGAATTTCATTAATACACCTCCCAACTTTGTCTTTCAAGGCGTTGATGGTCGTGGGCTTGTTTGCGTAGATCTTTGACTTTAAAAACCACCCAAGAAAAAAGTCTAAGGGCGACAATTTCGACGATTAACGAAGCCATCAAGATAAAAAGAGCTTCATCACTGTAGATGATTTTGTTAGAAAAATCAGCATCCACTTGTTGTTGTTCCAAAATCCATTCAACGAAATCTCTTCGCGCTTCATGGTCAGTAGTCTTCAGTTCTTGATTCAATTGATAACTTTGTAAGCATGAAGTTTCAAGTCTTTCGTAAGAATTCGCTGTAGCTTCTCGAAATGAACAATTCTTGACTACGGTGCCGCATTGATGTTCCTGGACTGTTCAGAAATAATCTCGCCAACTGCTTCGATGTTTTCTGTTAAACGACTTGTGACAAGACACCCAGAGTATTTAAGATCACTAATTGATCCAGTCTCCCTAAATTTGTAAATTATTCTCTTCACAGTTGATAGTTTTAAATCACTATGACGGCCATATTTTGTACAAAAATTGCGGACTTTGGCTGGCTTAAGCTTATTGCTTAACAATTAAAATGCGATTTGTTTCGTATAGCGCTCCTTTTTTCCGTTGGCATCACTGTACTATTAAATGACGCAAAATTAAAATTTGGCGTGAATTATGGGAAGTAGGAACCTTAAATAAATATTTCGATTTTGGTCAGCCTAAAGCCATACCTTTGTTTTTCGTTTAAAATCAAAACTAGATTTAAAAGTACCTAATGTTAAAAATAATATCTACCTAGTGAACTGAAGAAAAATCTATACCTAGCTTACGTATGTAGATATCTATACTATGATCACAGAAGGAAGTCACTATTCGCGTTAAATACGATTTCTTCAAAATCTAATCTCTCCAGATCCATCAGTTGGAACGAACCTGCAACTTCTGCTTTACTTACATCACTGTAGCGTCATCAAAAGTATCACCACTGACCACCACAAGCTCTTTTTAATCAAATAAATATTCAGATGACCCCGTTACCTTTACACACATATACAACACATAGACAGGGTCCTGGCCAATACCACAACCGCAACACATTAACCAACCTGTATCCGGTACAATATACTGAATCCCTATCAAAGTCGGATACTTTCAGGACCATATAAAAAAAAAGAAGAGGAAACCTCAAAGATAATCAGAGATAATAAGCTCATAATGAAATAAGTTCATTTAGGTGCACAAAAGCCAATATTGTCCTCCTCCGAGTTCTCCAGGAGCCTGAAAGTTGCCTTTCTGTCGTCGTTGGTCTTCTTCAATGGTCCCTCGCCCGCTCTCTCTCTCTCTCTATCTATCTGGTGCGACTGACCATCCCATCAGCCCTATTACCCACCTTTGTATAGTTCTTAAATAACTAAGTGCAACACCTCCTACATGTACTGGAATGTACAACATACAGTGTCCTGCAGATATAGAAGCTACGAGCTACAAACGTCCATCGAAGGTTTCTACCTTTGGCCCGCTCTCTCGGTCGGTGTTATGTGCTGTGCATGCGAAGGATGCAGCCCGGATTTTAATGCCTTGTGGCAAATGCAATATAATCTGCGAGGGCAATGTTTAAATTATTTCGATAGTTGGCAATTTGCCCGAAAAAGGATTTTGCATAAGGCAGACAAGACAATGATGGAAATTGAAATGAAATTAAGCGTTTGCCGTTTTTATTGAATTTTTTCTTCGATGCTGACAAAGCAAAGAGGATTTCGGTCGTTTGTTGATCTTTTCCTCTGGCGTAAAAAGAGTCGTATTCTTGAGGTGGGCATTGTGTCAAGGCATTTGTCAAATTTCCATGACAATAGTTTAAAAAGATAGACGTTCTGTTTCGAATTCGCTCTTGAGATGAGTGTGTATTGTCGGGGTATTTGAAGTTCGTTCAAAGTCAAATCATGCAGTCAGGGTGGACCTGGGCTTCAAGGACTTCTCTAACTAGAGGCTGCAATTTATGTTGCTCCGTTTTAAGAAGAACTAACTCCTCCTCCTAACTCAATATGTGTTTAAAAACTTTTGACAACCCATAGAGAATGCCTATTGGCCGAAAATCAGAGCATTCTGAGGGAATTGACTGTTTTGGAATTGGTTTTATTTGAGCAAATTTCCATGTTGGGAAAACAAAATTTTATTATTAGAGAAATGCTATTAAAAATGTTGAAATTTGGTGAATTTTTTTTTGTACATATTTTGGAGCTCAAAAGTCTTCTAACGGATGATTTTTTAAGAGTTACGTCTTTCAGGTTGGCATCACTGGTTAGTAATGGCGTCCAAACGTCATCTGTCAAAGTGAAAAGTTTTCAGTACCTATACTCTGCCATTTAATCATAGAAAGACTTACAAACGAGCAACGATTGCAAATTTGCAAATTATTGAAATTTATTATAAAAAGTCGTGCTCTGTGAAATATGTGCACCCGCACCGTTTGTTACGACCATATTATGGTCGTCATAATCGAGCTGGTGAATCAACAATTCGTGCTGTTATCACCAAACTTCGCCCCAAATTTACTTTGTTTGACATTAAACATTAGCATACAAGAATTACCGATGCATCCCGAAAAAACGACAGTTTGGTATGGTTTATGGGCTGGTGGCATCATCGGTCCATTTTTCTTCAAAGACGACCGTGGAAGAAACGTTACCGTCAAAGGCGAACGACATCGAGCCATGATACGCGACTTTTTTTTGCCCCAGTTGGCTGAGTTGAACTTGGTTGAAATGTGGTTTCATCAAGACGATGCCACATGCCACACAGCTCGTGTAACAATGGAAATGTGGGTGAGCAGCTTATCTCTCGAAATGGCCCTGTGAGTTGGCCGCCAAGATCATGTGATTTAACGCCTCTTTATTATTTCTTGTGGGGTTATGTAAATTCGCATACAGAACCATATCCTTGTCATGAAATTTTCCATAACCAAATCGCAAAGTGGCTGCCCTATGTCCTCGATAGCATCACGTTGAGGATGGAGAGGCTTCTCAACAATAACTCTTGGCTTTTCCGAGCCCCAGATGCGGCAATTTTGCTTGTTGACGTAGCCACCGAGGTGGAAATGGGTCTCATCAGGCAAGACGATTTTTCGATGGAAGTCCGGATCATTTTCATGCATTTAAAGGACCCAATCAGCAAAGACACGACGTTTTTTCACCATTTTTGTAGTGAATTTTAATAATTTCAATGCTGTAAGAAGACGAGGGATTGATGAAGCGTGAGATGACATAAAGACAAAAAAAAAATAAACTGTTACCCGGGCGTATACGTAACATTCTATGAGCCCAAAAAGAAAATATAACCAGTAAAGGAAACTGAAATGACAGATAGGCCGATGCAGGCGGTTGGCACGTTATGGTATCCAGCTGCTTCAATGGGTGGGGGGTTCTTTGCCTGACCGATCCATCCTGTAAATACCCACTTTTTACAAAAAAATTATGTAACGTACGTGAGATCAAAAAGGATGCTGTTTTGGTTAAATTCTAATCCTGAGCCCTGATTTTTTTTGGCTTAGTTAGCCCTCCCTTCCAGAGTAGACCCGATGTCCCTAGGATAGTAACGTCTAACTCCCCAACAAGTTTACCCCTATTCACATCGCTGAACCGACCAAAAGCCTACGTAGACAAAGTTGAGAGGATCGAACCCGCATCAGGGTGTTCAGTAAAACCGCTTGAAATGACCCAAGTTCAACATTTTATTTAAAGAACTTAATACGAAGATACTTACCGAATATCCCTCGCCAATGAATTCCCTCATAGCTAGAACATAGTTATATACGACAGCAACAAAAATATTATATAAGAGGATTGAAAAAAAAACTTAGTTAACTTCTCCGGTTCTTAAAATGGGCATACATATATCCTAGCAACAAGCTACCACTACGTGATCCGCGTTAATATATAGGTATATGTATATATATGTACAGTATATAATAATAAACTAAATTTCCACTATAACGATAGTATGATGGGAATTCATAGAAACTACAAATTAAGCAAACAAATTTAGACAAACTTAATACTACAAGAACAATATTTAAAATAGGCACAACAAAAACAAAGAAACCGCGCAGCTATTCACTAATAGGTTTTTTTTTCTCTTCTCTCTAAGAAGCGAGAGGAAAGGAAAATTAATATTCGGATAGTGTTTGGTATTGGAGCACTGGTATCCTTTTGTCGAACGACGAAGAACTTCCCCTATCCTTTGGGTGGGTTTTGAAGACTTCAGTTCCGGAGACGCGGGAAAAATTCCGGGTACGCCAGTGGCACCCTGCTACCACGCTTCCCCGTCGTAATCCACATAGGAATTTATCCCCACATAAGTCCCCTGCGAACATAATGTTCCACTTAGCTACTGAATTGAAAAAAAACGAGAAATATCTTACCCAGGATATGGGGGACCTTTTTTTTTTTTTTTTTTTTTCTTTTTTTTTTTTTGTATAGTAGAGGGCCTGCAGGGATCCAAACACTGATCTCTGGAGGTGAAACTAGGAGGTCGTATATAACTCACTGAGTTGATCGCACTCTAAAATAATGTTCAATTGCCGCACGTTAAAATAAACAAAAATTGTACCCGAGTAATCGAATATACCGCACCTTGATTGTACTTCGAGTTTAAGTTTTAGTTACTTCGAACGCGACTCGAAAGCACGTGGAATTAAAATCCAGGCACTAACGCTTTCCGTTTATTTTTAATTAGCACTTCTCTCCGTCTTTCTATTGTCTAATGCGCGCAATTCTGAATTTGCTCATACGTCAGCTAGGTGACGTTAACGAAAATGACCAGTGCATTTATGTATTTGCAAGTGAGACCTCGGACCATCGAACCGGTACATTCAGCATCATACCATTCGAAGGGGCATCTAAGCCGTAAATAAAATAGACATAGGTACCGCTTTCGGATTGTCAGTGGCTCTTTGACGTGTTTGGCCTGCCTTATATACTCGCGGGTGTTAGACATACAGCCTCGCATGCAAGAAAATAGATAACAAATTTTTTTCTCTTTTTCCTTTTTATTTATAGGTTTTTTATTTTATTTTAGGAGTAAGTTTTTGGATTAGGGAATAACACTTAACAGTACAATGCGTTGTTGAAGCGTGTATCGTTCCAGTTTTAGTAATGGCGTAGTTTATACTTATCAAATGTCAAAGAATAAAAGCTTCAGAAGTGACAGCGGGTCATTCACAAAAACACCTCTTATTGGAAAACCATTTATCTTGTAATCTGGCTTCTGGCATCACTGTTGGTCGCTCCAAATTTCCTTGCTCGTGTGCATTACTGTGACTACATAGGCGGTCATTGCGCTACTGATTGTTTTTATTTCTTTTGAAGAAAGGTCTGTTTATGGCGCAAGGACTAACCATTACAGTCTGATGTTGATTGACGTAGGTTATTGCGGTCATAATGTGTCATATCTGGCGGACATCCAGAGGCCTACTTCTAAGACTGTTGTCAACTCGCTTACAGGTTGCTTTTCCGTAGGTTGACGGCCAGCTATTTGTTTTAGCAGCTCACTCTGAAGTTCACCTCGGGCTTAGGTGACTAAGACTGTTTCACGTAATCCTGTGCTAAATTGCAGTTAGCCTCAGCCTTTTGGCTTGCAGCACTTCTAAATGAGCTTGGCAATAAATAAAGGTTATGCCGACCACTGTTTCCAATTGAATTTTCACTGCTAAAAGAAGGGGTTAGAAGTATGAAGATAAAAATTTGTATTACAACAAATTTTATCTGTAACACTACAAGCGCCACTCTCGACTACCTAAACCAATTTTTTTCTCTTGTTGTACGAAGCAGATTCTTGCATGTCTTACAGAGTTCTAAGATGGCGGCGGGGGAGAAATATGTATAAATTGTTTGCTGGAAGGAGCAATCGTCTTGGCGCAAGGAACAAACCCACGGAAAAACAGAATGCAAATGTTCTCTGTATCCGTATCTGACCTCGTTCTGGCACAACAATGCAGCTGGCATCTCAACCGGATACGACCGAGGAGAGAGAGAGCAGTGTGCAGCAAAGCAATTGCTAGAAATTACATTTGCAAGTCGTCTTGCAGATTATCCTTAAGTAAAATTTCCCTCGAACTCATCAAAAATTCGCATCTTATCCTTTTGGTATTTTGTGCATTATAATGATGTTAAACTGCGGTGTTGATTATTCTGTTTGTCAGTTGGGGTGTCGACGTGAATGCCATTGTGTGGCATTCTTCTTCTTCCAGTGGGGCTGCTGTCCTCTAGCCCTGTCGTGTGTACAATGCGATGCTCATTGCAATTCTGTTGATGATGCCCGCGATGATGCACAAATGACTTTGCTTCTAATTTTATACAATATGTGCATAGCTGTGTGTGCTCTACTTGTGTGCAGCAAGACAATGAAGACAAAGTGAATAAGCATCTTAACCGCAGTGAGATGAATATGTACAAGGATGCAGGGAGAACGAATACGTCTTGAGAGTTGGTTCAGAGGGCGAGCGCATCCATATGAAACAGTGGTTTGCGTGCGCTCAAGGAATTTGTGCTTAATTATTCGAAGGGCATAACGTTGCTATGGTGTTGGCTCCAAAACACAATGCACTCGTACAGTGGGATATGTGGTGGCTGAGGTCAATTTGAGGGAATGCAACGTGCATACAAATATGCATCTCCATTAGGCGAAGCAATTTAAGCGCAAATAAAATGTGTATGCTATTTCAACTGCGTGTAACCGGGCAAATCGAATATTGAATTTCCAGGAGCTGAGCATAGGTTCTATTTTCCTAAGCGACTGTTATGCCGTAGCAACGCAGATATCCTCTCACTGTAAGATATTTCGCAAAAGCCTAATGGCGGTCATAGGGCGATATGCCATTGATGAGTTTGCTCACGAGAAGTCCGATTAAAAGCATTAGCCTCAGTTCAAAGAGGAGTCAAATACAACAGCACTGGCAAAGGTTTTTCTAATATGTAATACGTTGCCGGTATATCAACGAGTTTTAAGCTTCCGCACTATTTGGGAAGAAGTGGCCACTTCATTAAGATGTGTACAGGTGCAGTTGGTGAAACACATCCAGTAAGCTTTTTTTACCTCGTAGTCTAGTCAAAACTAAGACGAAGACTAAACGTCTATCGAGGCTTTAGGTCATGCATGGGCCTTTGGGCACACGGAATTTGGGACTCTCTTTTAAAAAGCCGTACCCAAAGCGAAAAAAAATGGAACCTTTCGTTTCGCTACGATGTCTGTCCGTCTGTCCGAACCCTATACCGATTTTGTTCCTAGGTCTATCTGAGAAGCTAATTGACGTTGAAGGCTGAAGTTTGCACTCGACATCCGGTATATCCTCAACCTTAGTTGGGTTTGTTGTTGTGATTGACGTCGTTTTTTCGTAAATATTTTCTCTGCATGTACTTGGGGAATCGAAATTATTTTTCTGAAAAATTAAAAGATTATTTGCTTATTTGTTTAACAACTTGCTAAGACCAAGATCGATTATAACCATTAGGTCTAAGTGGTCAAAAAAGCAAAAGAATATATTAACGGTTTCGTTTATCGTATGGATATAACAAGGGCCTTACTTACATTTAGTCTTCTATAATTTTTTAATGACAACGTGTAGAAAAATGGCGTGCTAAATTGAGTTTATTTTTAACCAAAAATTACACATACGCCATTTTTACCATGTACGACATTTTTCTTAATTTTTTTTATTTCTAGTTTTACTTTATTCTCATTCGTTAGCTAACTTAAATGATGCCAGTTTTGGCAACAACTAAGAGCTGGGATTATCCTATAGGTACTATATTCCTTTTGCAACCAAAAGACGAAAAATCTGAATTACTGATTTTTTCAACACAATACAACACAATACAAAATTTTTATTATAGTAAACTGATTGATACAATTAGGTAGAAGGTGGCCTAAAATGGCACACCCTAAGCAAATTGCTTGATATCTAGGTCTTAAAATAACATTAAATTTTGCACTCCACTACCTTTACACTACTACTGAAAGCCGGCTCGATACAAAATGATCTGTCAGCTCTCATATGATGGCTGCAGCATGTCACTATTACGTTTGCATAGCTGCCAAGTAAACTAAAGGACTGTGTTCACTAAAGCTCATAATTTGATTATTTTTTGAGTTTTCTGGTATGTAACAGTGCCATTTTACCCTAGTTTGCCATTTAAGGCGAACTTCCCCTTCCAAATTTAGTGTGAGGTAGATTATTAATTTTTCTGTACCAACAACTTTTCCCGATTAAAATCTCAGTTCATTCCACAAAAAAAAAACAAATCATTCCACTGAAATATTTAATTTCTTTTTTGCCATCTGTATAGAGTGGTGTTGATTTGTTGATTTTTATACCCTCCAGAGGAAGGTATATTCACTTTGCCAATACATTTGTAACGCCAAGAAGGAGTCACCGGAGACCTCATAAAGTATATATATTCTGAATCAGGATCACATTCTGAATCGATTTAGCCATGTCCGTCTGTCCGTCTGTCTGTCTGTCTGTCTATCTGTCTGTCTGTCTGTCTGTCTGTCTGTTGAAAGCACGATAGCGCCCGAAGTAATTGACGTAGGTGAATGAAATTTGGTGAGAGCACTTATTTTTATCAGCGTCAGGTTGATATTGAAAACGGGGTATGTCGGTCAAGTACTTCTGGTACCTCCCATACAAAACCAATATTGGACCCATGTGTCTCTCTGTCTGTTGATAGCACGATGGCGCCCAAAGTAATTGACGTAGCTGAATGAAGTTTTGTGAAAGGACTTCTTTTATCGTCGTTAGGTTGGTATTCAAAATGGGCTATGTCGGTCAAGTAGTTCTGGTATTTTGCATGACTTGTATGCCGTGGAGGGTATCAAAGCATCGGCCAGGCCGATGATAACACTTTTACTTGTTTTTAAATTGATAAGGTTCTCTTTTTCCTAAATTCATGTGTATCCACCATCCTTCGCCTTTCCAATAGTCTACTTGGTCACTTTTTTCACTTTTTTGCACGACTTCTTTGCTTGAATTATTTTATAGAGGCATTAATGCTGCATTTCTCATATCTTGATTGAAGGCAAGATACGCAAATAACGAGATCTTCACTCTGCGTCAAGCTTAAGTTATAGGTCTTAGAGGTGGTTTATTTGCAAAATCTACATCCTAGAGAACCACGAACCTACCTACAGGTAGGTGCAGCTAATTTACGAGAATAACGTTTATTATTGGGTTACAAGTTTTTTTTTTGTCAAGCTAATTCGGCATTCTTACAAAACCTTTTTGTTTTTTAATGTATAGAGCAATTAGAAGGAATTTCCGTCGGTGGCTTCTCGCATGCATTGTCTTGGTCGATTCATATTCTATTGCATTGAATTCTGCTCCGCGAGATTTTTGTGGATATAGTGGTTGGTTTATGTTGTTCATTATGTGGTGCTGAACATGTCGATTCAGCAAATCCTTAGGTACTTCACGCAACACACATGCACTTACCTAGCGTTCTTGTAAGGGCCAATAAAACTGTTGAACTTCTCCCAAGAGTTCAATGAAACTTCAGCCGCAATATAGATCTTCGAGATGACACTGGTGAAAACGACTGACGTGGAATCGAAACCGAATGATTCATGAGCATAGATTTGAACTTTCAAGTTCCACCCAACCATCAAATTTTAAAGGACCCCAAAAGCATGCCACATGAACTCCAATAGTCCTTCATATACTGCAAGAACTACTTCCTTATTTGACTGCATATGTAACACAATTTGATTGCCAATTTTCTTATCAGCAATCCTGCTCAAATTTGACAAGTTCATTTCGGTAAAAAAAACAAGGCATCTACTTGCACACATTTTATATTGCAGAAATGCAGGATGTTGTAGAAACATACCCTCAAACGAACTCTGGCACAGATCGTCTGTGTTATACGTACACATCCACTCAATCTGTACCAATCAACAATACTTGAGGACATCGAGACAAAATTTATACATTCTTTGGTATCTGCAAGCGCATATGTTTATATGAAAAGTTTTCCCTTTGTTTCCAATCCGAAGATAAATTTGCATCTACGGAATACAAAATTATTGACACAAATTCCCATCAAGACAGACGGAATGGGGCTGCATTAATTTTCTTCCTTGAGAAATTTGTTGTATTCGCAGAGCAATAAACATCGAAGCCAAGGAGGTTGCTGCTGCCGGGGTAAGAGTCACTATATGAGTACAAGACTACAAGTATACATATGTGTGCATTGTACCTTCCTCCATCCGGGCTGTGCTTGGAATATTTTTCTTTTTTGCATGAGCGACGAGTACAATGAATCAAGGACACAACATACCGATAGAGTGAATCCGCTGAGCGAGACACACACTCCTGGGTGAAGTATGCATGCGTTCACAGTGCAGAGGGGTATGTCACCAAAGGGGATGAATGAACCCGTGCACTGTACACTGGTATCTGGTACTCTGCGCACATAATCCTATTGAATAAGGAAATGCAATCGATGGTTCTGCGGAAGTGGAGTTGTGATTACGTGAAATGCACTTTGGAAACCGATTTCAATAAGAAGAAGATGATGTATTGCGGAGCGTTTTGTTTAATGCCATTCATTATACATACGGATGGATTTGGTTTGATGAGATTTTGTTTTCTTGACGAAAAGGGTTTTCTGGATCTTTTTTCAAGACGAAGGTATAGGTAGCTGTAGATTGATTTAGTTGGAGATGTCCCTAAGAAAAGTGGCGCTCACTTTGCGAGACAAATGAATATCACTCGGGCTGTTTTATTGGGCGAATTTATCTCCTTAAATTGTCGGAGCTATTCATGGACATAGTAAAGCTATTAAATATTAAAACAAAGTATTAAATATAAAATTTATTATCGTTAAAACGATCCTGCAGTTACCTTATGTCAAGGTTTTATTGGGTCAAAAGTTTCAAATATCCGTGAATCATAGAAAATTTGTAAGATAATCGTTTACGGTCACTCAAGTTTGGGAAACGACAATGTTCAGGCGGCTGCCGTCATAATTATGCTCCACTAGGGAAAACGAAAATAATGTTGAGCAGTCATTCCGTAATTTTTCAGACGATTATCGTCGGAACGATAGACCTCCAAAAGTAGCAACTAGGTGCCAAAATTACGAGTTGGAGACCTTAATCCGGTGAATTTTCGACAAATGTAATGAAAGCTGACGATAGTGAAACAAATCGGGGAAGAATTTAACTTCTTATGGTCATCAAAGTTACAAAAACGATATCGTCCCGACGATTATTGTTATACGGAATCTGCCCCCTGGACTACTAAGTCTGACGGTTGACTGAGTTTTCATCATTTTTACTGGGGGTGGGGTTTCGTGTAAGATGAAACAAATGTCATCCCGAGTTCACTGAAAACGAAAAGAATGTTTGTTCGCGCGAAGCTATTTCATTAAAGTTTTTTTTTGCTATATCTGAGGCTAGATACGAACGATTTCCATGTTAAACTAACTTAATGCTCCTCAAACTATGCAATTTAAATTACACTGGTTCTTAAACTTTCGCTAATGGCGAAGAGAAAACAAAAGAAGATTGGTTAGGTTAGATAAGAATGGCGGGGACAACGATTTCAGTCAAGCTTTGGCCAAGGCAGATCCATTGTGAATTGTGATGCTACAGGATCTATTGATTTCAATAACTTCCGGTTGAATTGACAGGAACCAAGCACAAACAATTAGAGTTAAATAAATAAAGCTCTCGTCTTGACAAGGTTTCTTTCGGTTTTCCAAATGCGATAGTGATCATAGTTTCGTTTATAACAGAATTCCGTGCAAGGTAATTTTTAAGCAACAACCCAAGTTTTGGACGATTGTCAGGCGTCAACCATAAGATGTAATTTGGATTTTTTCTGGAGATCTGCGACCCAGCAATATAACAAACAATCACTGTGCCCTCCTTAAAGCCCAGTTGGAAATTGAAGCTAGCCCAATTAAATCAAGAGACAGGTTGGAAGGCTAGGTAACACTAAACTGGAGCACTTTGACGTAACCGATGTTGATAATGCATGAAATCCAGGGTCATCCATTCGCGGGAAGACCTAACGAAGCTTGAGGACCCGCGAAAGTATTCTCTGAGTCTTGTTCAGCAATCTGATGGAAGATCTTATTTTCCGCAATCCCAAAGTGATCTGATCGGACGGAGTCCCATCCAAGAGCCAAAGATTTCAGCTTTGCAACCGAACTCACAAATATCTTTCAGTCCGGAACTATTCTGGAGCGAATTGTATCGCTTATCAAGGAATTAGGCACAGCCTGACTCTCGCTACAGACGCAGATACTCCCACCCCGCCACCTATTCCCAACACTATAGACGGCAGCCATTATGATAGGATAGCTCTCCACTTGAAAAATAGAGGCAAGATTGCCTAACGAGTAGTGCAGTATAGAGTGTTGTCTAACGAAGGCGCCAGCATCAGACCCTTGACTAGTTTTGCAGACAGTCGTAAGAATTCAACTACATCACAAAAGCTCGAACTCTGGCTGATGCCAGTCCTGAACGAAAGGAAAGGTGACATTATGCATCAGACGGCATATCCACGGAACAAGGCTCGTAGGATAAATACCGAGCCAGAACATCGGAAGTCCACTATAAGAAATACCATAAGCCAGCCCGCATTGGACGGTAGACAACTCATGACGAAGGTATCAAGGGAAGGTAGATTAAAAACAGCATCCAAGGCAGAACCAGGCGTACTCGCGAGGCAACCGAGACAGACCGAGGCCGCCTGTCACACACTTCCGCGAAGACCTCTCCATCAAACATCCGACGCGTAAGCTCTTATCAAAGCCGTACAGATATCCAAAGGACGTTATCCAGAGAAAAGCCCTATGTCTTGTCAAAAGCCTATTTATACTGCTTAGATATCTTCGGTGTAACACGCTTTGCCTTAAGTAGTTTCTTATCCAGGATCACTCCCAGGTATTTCGCTTCATCGGATACCTGGAAAAGACATATTTTACCACTGGCTGCTTATTCAGATCGGTAGCCCACGTGCAGTGAAGAGAACATCAACTTCACTTTTCAAAGGACTATCCGAAAGTCCATTCCTAATTGTAATGAATAAGAATTGACTCACATTTCCAGTTGAAAATTGTGCTCCAATGCAAAATCCTTCCCTTACTACGTGCCGGAGAAAGCTAAAAAATCTAATAGACATAATGAGATGGATCATATACCTATGTGCAATGTTTAACCCTTGGCTTAACAACTTGAAGTACAATAATCCACACCGCTTCAGCAGAGACATCGATGGTAAATTGCAATGAACTCCACATCTGGCCTCGACCTCCTGCTCGGAAGCATTTGAGTTGTGCTCGCAACCATATTGATTTACGACATCAAATAAGCCATACTTACTTGCCAATAGCACACTGAACTTACACGTGTAGTTGTCATTAATTCAATTTAATTATCCTAATTGCTGATTTCCGATGCAAATTACAAGACAATCATAATTGTTCAATCGAACCCACTTCGTAATTGAATTGACATAAAAAACAATGACACCCCATTTAACCAACTTATACACCGACACCATATCCTGGAAGACATTAGTTCAATCGAAAGTCGAACAAGAAAGTCACGAAAGGATTGTGCAAAATGGCAAAAAGTTTCCTTCTCAAAATAACAATACCCCGAACCAAACCGAACCAAACCAAACCGAACCGAATCTCATTCACTATAAAATACGCTCCTTTACTAACTCAAACTTAACTTCTGTTTACACAATCTGATGATGATAGCATTGCATTCAATTCCATCCTGCGATCACTCATTCTCATTCTGCTTCGCACACACCCACACATATATTTCCTTAAGAAATGCGAACAAAGTGGAGTCTTGTTCAACTTTCAACATTGATGATTCATCACTATAATCCATCCATCAGATGAATCAAAAATGTGCTCCTTCAAATGGAAGACGACGACTAAGAGTAGCTGCTACCAGGATAGAGGACAACGACGAAGACGAAGACGCCGCGGACCAAGTCAAAACGATGAACTATCGCATACACTCAGCCATATTGAACTATCTTAGCGTGTGCTCCTTTAAAAGGAAACGAGTTAATGGCAAACATTTACTTTCCCTCGACTTTAAAGTGCAGACATTTTCTTAAAAAAAAAAAAAACACACACACACAGTCACTCAGTGAAGCATCATCCATACTCATACGACTTACTTCGTTCATTATGCTTAGCATGTATAAATGATGAAGTTGAAACTTTCATTAGCAATTGCAAAAAGTAACTCTCCCCACAAGGACATGCAGTACAGGTGGGACGAGAAGGCAGGATTAATATTATTCGACTCTTTATTTATGCTTCTTGTATAAGATAAAATGATGAGGGGACAAAAAAAAATCCCTTCCACCTATAGCCTAGTTTGTATACAGATCGTCCTCGTGCTGCCTGCAGATAATGGATATAACAAAAACGAAGATACATCTTGCAAAAAGAAAAACGGGAACTACCGAGTCCAGCATAGTCGGGTAGTGTATGAACCGGACTGGGAAACTCTGCTGGTGCGATGTGGAACAATGCTTTTGTTAATTGGTTTCCATTGTCCTTTCGTCGATAATAGACCATGATGAAGGCATCCTTTCGTCGTTAGTTTGCTCTCGGCTACTACTGGCTGTTGTTCTTCTTCTGCTGCTAGCTTCTTCCATCTCTGACGAGCGGAAATCTATTTTATAATTTATTAGGCAAACAGTTCAAGGACTTTGTACACACAAGAAGCCGTCAGTTGTAGCTGGGAAATTAACAGAAATAGGCCGAGATGAATAGACCGAAGACGCAAACACCAATTGAGTCGTCTATTTGCATATAGCTTCATCTTTGATTTGTACATAGGAATTGGAAGGGTGTATTTTTTTTGCTGTTCTCGAGCTCATTTAAATAGGGCTGAAGAATGTTAGGATTCTCCGAAAACAATATGAGATATACCCGTTGCTGCTGTGGTAAATTGAAGCTGATAAAGCTTCAGGTGGAGGGTCAATAGGTTCACTCACTTTGGAGTATAATTTGTGCTTTTGAATGTTTATTGCCGAGCTGCAGTTGGTAACAATCGCTTCTACATTTGTTCATGTTTGATTTATAACTACATAAAGCAAGTATACTGCTTACGAAATAGAAAAAAAAATTTTGGTCCTTAGAGGAACTCAAAAAGTATGTCTTTTGGTATCTAGTCGATACTGATTACTTTAGGCTCACACGCTAAAGCAAAATGGATTTTTTTTCTTCTCCTTTCAAGACTGGAGGTTACCTTAGGCTCCACGCCCCGACTCAAACTTCTAGCTCCGAAATTACCAATCATTTTTTGCTATCTCTTCTAATATATAAAAATCTCCTCCGAAACGCTGGACCAATTTTCATCCTCTTCACGATTTTTTTTCGCGACAAAAAGTAGCATGTCATTCTCAGAGGTCCCATCTATTCCTATACCAAAATTCATACAAATTCGGCCGTTGACTCTCTTTTGTGGCGTCGTTTGGACGGGCTACGGCGCCTTCTCCAACCAAAAAAAGGGCCAAAAAAGCAAAATATTGTGGCAAGCTCTCGAAAAAAGTGCCAAATTGCAAACTTTAGTCTCACAACGGTCACGCTGCCTCCGCACATTTTGAAAATATATCTCTTAAATTTGAAACTGTAAGTTTTAGGACTGAAGTGTAACTTTGTCGTTGTGGAAATTTGTAGCACTACCTAATATTAAGTTAAATATGACCAGACCCATCGAAAAAAAGATTTAAATTGTTACATACCTAGGCTAAGTTTGGCTAACAAAAAAAATAAAACGAGATTTACAGTGCTGCATCGATAAGCATTCTCCACCCACTACCTCCATAAAGAATTTGAGAAGTTTCTTCAATCGATAAAAAGCTATTGTCAAAGTACAGTCAACGAATTTCCTAAAAAATTGGGCATAATGCAAGGAAATGAAAAACATTTTTGACTTGATCAAGGTTGCATACTGCATGCGGTCTGGAGTTCAGCTCGATCATTTCTGTACGAATCTGTAAAAAAATCAGCAACATCTTACTGTCTCTAAGCAGAAAGGATGGCAGACAACTTACTGACTGACGTTCTTACGGGACACTTTCCTATTGGCAAGGATCTCAATGTGCTGGGTTTAAGTGACACCACCATTGTCTGCGACACTTGTGCAGAGGACGTTCCTTTTTTCCTGACTTTGTTCGGATCAGGTGGCCAATCTTCGGTGCTGATGCCGTGCCGTGAGTGCTGATACTGTAAGCTTCTCATCGCTTAAGTGCATTCTAAGCTTTCATAAAAAGTCGGTGAAATTCCAGTAAAATGGGTGCTAGAGGAATTGTTTCCTGATGGTAGTAAAATGGGCCAGTTGCGTTCAGTGGAGTGTTTCCTACCCCATCGGGAAAAATAACTTAAGGGGAACCTAAGAAAGAGGGGCCTGCAGTTTTAATTAGTCAACAAAGAACACCTGGCATCCAGTAAATATCTTAAAGGTTGAAAGAAAAAGAGCAACCAAACTTTCAATGAACGCTGAAGTTTCATGCGGAGCATTAGGAGTCCCGCTCGCTACATCGCTGCACGCATGGCCAAAAGGGTATGCATCTTTACTTTTGACTTCTTCATTATGAGTAGCTTCTGAAAACGCCCACTAATTTTTGTGGAACACTTCTTTCCTAACACTGACACGGCGGACTTAAACCAATTCAAGCAACATTAAGATTCATCAAAACCACAAACAGGAATTGTAAATCCAGGATCACATCCCTCAGCCCCAAACATCCAAATCGAAACAAACGACTAAATAAATATTTACACTTGTCATAAACTTGATTATTGATTGAAATTTGTGTTGAACAAACATCCTGGCAATGACTAAAAAAAAAACCGTAATGAACCCACCATAGCACTACTGCCAAAGGACCGAGCTGCAAAGTGTGATTCCCATTTGATTTAATTTAATCGTCCCTTCGCTTTAAGGATGCCCCACGCTGCTCTGTCGGGTGAAAACAGTTAGTCCTTTTTATAAATTAACACGGTCAATTCCAAGGGTCGCATTCGGCAATCCTTTTCTTTTTCCCTTTTAGTTTTAGAATTCATTTTTCCTCTGCGCGTATATCTTTGCATAAAATGAAAGGTAAAGAAAAAGGTTACGACTTACGAACAAAAAATACCGAGAAGAAGAAGACAATCTTTTAAGAACCGCGAAAATGGTAAACGACCACGATAAAAGAACAGTTCTACCTTAGTGGCAAGTAGATTACCAAGGATAGCGTGCCGGATAACGACGAGGACGAGGAGCCGTCGCTTTGACGAAATAAAAATCTGGGTTGAGGCAAAAGGTTGCAGTAAGTAGATAATGTAAGGAATTTAGAAAATTAGAAGGTAAGCTACCTGTTTTAGCCCCCAAGAGTAATTGCATAATCTTCCTTTTGAAATTGTATTTCGCTCGTTTTTGTTCGCTTCGGTTTGTAATTAAATGTTTGGTGCGGAGGTATCTTTGGATTCCGTGTGGAGGGCATCGCCGTGCAAAAACTATTTAGCTCGAGAAATATGAAGTACGGTTATGGCTGCAGTTAGCTGGTGTGTAAGCACTTTTATAGTCCGGCTCTGGAGTAATTGTAATGCGCTTACAAGGTCGCAAAGGGATGGGATGTCGTGGGGTATTTTTTTAAGGGAATTCTTATTTAAAAAATGCGGTCTCATTCTTCTTGTTCTTGTTGAAGTAACCTAAGAACAACAGGGCCTATCAAGAGCCATTTTCAGTGTGCTTTGGACAAAGTTAAAAATCATTAACAGCCATAATGTCGAGGCGTACTTTATAACTATCCTCTTAGCATTACTTTGGCCTAACCCTAGGAAATTGGAACACCCGTGCACGACCTTGTCATCTAATTGACGTCAGTTCTTTTAGATTAATATCCCCGGTGTTTTATTCAATGAGTGTCAAGTCGCTGAGTCCTATTGAAACCACTTGTCTCAAATCCGCAAACGGTAAATCTTCAGCCAAACAAACTTGGTTCAATGTCCTGTACAACTCTTCGTGGCCATATTCTAGAGCACGACGCAAAATTAAAGCATTTAGATTCTCATAAAACCTCTGTGCAACTGCAGCAATATTGTCTTTGAACTTGTGTTTTATTGATGTACTTACTGCACGGAAAGAAAATTATTTTCTACACAAAGAAATTTCGTTTCTTGAATCGAGAAAATTTAAAAATTAACAAATTCTTCTTTGTTCGAATTTAATTTAATAGTATTTAAACACTAATTCTTGGATCTAGAAAATCATTCTTATTGGCAAAAAAATATCATTTTACCTAAACGATCAAATATTTCTTGATTTAAGAAAGGAATTTTGTATAGAAAACTAAAGAAATATATTCTGCAGTCAAGAAGTAATTATTTGATAGTAGATTTTCTAGTTACAAGAAAATAATTGCAGCAATTTAGAAGAATTATTTAAACTATTCCAGCATAATTTGGATCGAATTTATTTTATTTTATTGTTTCGATATACTGTTGCTGACGTTCAACTTACTTCTTTATCTACTGCATATAAGAAATAGATTCTTATATTAAGAAAACAAGGCTGAGTATAAGAAACATCTTTCTTCTTTTTATATAGTATATTGACCAGTTTTGTATGTGTTCGGTTGTTACCTATCAAGCAGACACCAGACACGGACACAGCCATTCGATTTCAAGGTTTACTTCATTCATATTTCTTACTTATAAGAAACAATTTCTTATATCGAGAAATACCAAAATATTTTGCAGTGAGCGTAGAGTGTGGCATATTATGTTTTCGGTTGACATTATTTCTACTCTTTTTTTCTATATGTGAGCAAAAAATGCTTACATATAGAAATTAGAGTAGGATTTAAGAAAGCAGCTTCACCCTGATCCACCACTCACGCAAGGGAACAAGATGTTTGTATTGCAAGCTAGATGCAGTCAATCATCCATTCTATTTTATTCAAGCCGGTTCAGTTCAAGTGTCTCCTAAAATGTGTTTTTAAAATAAAAGTGTTAAGTGTTAAGTGTTAAGTGTTAATCTTTCCTTTTGATAATAAAGTATTCAAAGTTTATCAAACATCAAAAATACAAGAAAAATTTAAATCTTTTGATATCAGAAGAACTATTCCGAATTTGTTACATATTTGTTCAAAAAGAAGAAATATTATTTATTTTGCTCGAAGTCATTGGCTCTCATGATTATCATTTTTGCTGTGAGATTGTTGGAGAGGAAAATAAAAATCATAAAATTTTAAAAATTGATAAAATATATACTAAACCATTTATAATAAGTGTTTTACCAGACGGAAGCAAAGTTTTTAAGAAAAGAAATATTTAATACTAACACAAAATTAAATATGTTAAAACATCCATTTGGAGAAATATTTTTCATTTCAAATGTTATGCTTAGTTAAGCAAAATTGCCTTTGAAGTTAATACATTATACCCAATAAAAAAAAGGGATAGACCCTAAATGTTTACAGAGTGTAATGCATTTGTAATGAATATGGAAATATAAGCACTTAAATTCAATAAATTAAGATTATGTAAATAAAACTTCAACCTGTTTTTCTAAATAAAAAAATAAATAAACGCTTTAAGCTCTACTTAATTTATTTACATTTCACAATTATGCAATATATGACTACTTAAATTATATTTTAATACAGGATAAATTTCTTGGTTTTAGAAGTTCTCTATTGACTGTTTTCTGATTTCAATTCAATCGATTACAGATTCCAGAAGTAAGTATCTAGTAGTTATTGATATAAAAGAAAAGTTTCAAAGCGTGCATTTTGCATTTAACGAATCGTTTCTGGGATATAAATAACACTGCAAAATTTTAGAAAAAGTTTATTTTCCTTTTTTAGAAGTTCTTAAATCAAGAATAATTTTTCAGAATTCCAGAAATAAATTCTTCATGTAAGAAAATTGTTCTTGGGGAGACAATTCGAGTTCAAATATTTGTTTCTGGGAACTATAATAATTGTTCTGGATTTTAGAAAAAAGTTGGTGGTATAAGAAAATAGTTCTTGATGTCAAGTTTCATTCTGCGCAAACCGGCTCTTGAATCAAGAAAAATTCTGCATGATCATAGACCAAAGTTCTTGATATATGAAATAATTTCTTAATGTCACTTATCTTATTAAGCGATCAGTTTCTTGGATCAAGAAAACTTTTGCACCATTTAAGAAAAAAAGATCTTATTTGAAGAAAACAATTCTTGAGAATATTAAAGAATTCGTTTCTTAATTCAAGAATAATTTTCTTAAATTTCCTTTTTTCTCTTATTCTTGATTCATTCACAGAAAATGTTAAAAACAAGAAATAAATGGCTTGGACCATAACCGTACTTTATTTTCTTGTTTTAAGAAACTTCTACTTCCAATTTAGAAGAAAAATCTTTCCGTGTGGTAAAGATCAACAGCTGAAATAGTTTTCTTGATTTTCCGCATAAGTAGACGAATAGTAGGCTCGCAAGGACGTTCATTACAACCATCGTAAAGCGCGGCACGCTTTTTCCAATTTTCTGTGGACATTTAGAATCATTCAAAAAGATATTTCAAAGAAACAACGGAAACAAGCTGAGAAAAGCGTGGTTGTCCACGCTTGTTGTCGCAAGGACAACTAGAAAAAGTTCGCGAACTGATTCCAAACAGCAAAATTAAAATTTTATCTTAAATGCCGTCGGTACAACGTGGCGAAAAGAAATCGATTGACCAAAGAACAAAAAACAACAACAGCGTGTGACAAAATTCACTTTGACTTTTTTTCATATTTTTCCAAATGAAACCTCGCATTCAACTCATCGTGATCGTTCGTTGACCTGGTGGTTGCGGATCTTCCGGAATGCTATGGGTTTCGCTGTGGGCTTCTTAAACGCGTGCTTCCTAAAAAATATCAATAACAATGTCGCTTTCATTGTTTACTTTCGTATTTCTATAATAAAAATAAAATAAAATCGTATTTTTAGAAAATAAGTCGTCTTTTATTTTCCTCCCATTAGGAAATATGAGGCAAAAAAAATAAGAAAAGGTTAAAAGATTAAAAACAAAAAACAAATTAAAAGAGTGAATGTTTTCTCCATCTCTGCTTTACATAATTCTGCAAACAATAAAACAAGGCTTGGAAAATTTTAAAAACCGCGCGCTTTTTGAAAAGCAGAATTTTGACCCAAACCCGATTAGGCTCTGGTAGAGAATTTCCTGAGTTTTTCGAGGAATGGTCTACTACTCGATTGCCTTCTGGACCTATAGAACAAGCAAATGGCGAGAGTTATTCTCCCTTTAATTTCTACCGAGATGTTGTTGTCCGAATTCATTTCAGAAGAGTCTCTGACTGCCTTAAACTTGCAGCTGTAGATAGGGACTTTCTGTCCGATTCGTCGATGTTTTAAAGCTGCTGTCGCAGTTCTTGTTCTGCATTAGAAGCGCGGCTTTTCCATTTCAGTTAAGAGGTCATAAGGTGAGTACTTCTATTCCTCGCACTTTTCCAGGTCTCTCATAAATGTAGTTCCCTTAGCCATGCTGCTGGTCTGAATCGGCGGTATTGGCTCCAAGCCAAAAAAGCACATTTGCGCTCCTATCCCAAAACTTATTCTTTATTATTCCTCTTGCCATAGGCTTCCCAGCAAATTCCTTAACAAGTAATCAAAAACAATAGACAATTTTATTCACTGAAGATGGGATATGCATACACACACACGCACACACACACACATTTTCCAAGAGTATTATATACGTTTATGTCCACACTTCCAATCTGCTCGACATGCATGCACGTCAAATGGGAATTTTTTTTACAGCCATTTACAGTTTTTGCCCATACCCCAGCCCAAAGGGGTGAACAGTGAACACAGTACCCGGCTCTCCCGTGTAGGTGCTGACTGCTAAGACCGACAGACACTTCTGCTATAAATTTCAATTTAACCCAAGACAATAAATGTCAAAATGTGTTGTATGTACATGAGACCACGTCTACGGCAGCTCTATTGCTCTATACTTCTGAAAAGTCGACATCGTCCCTTGCCAGCCGCATAGCTGATGCGACGTAGGTATGGGGGATGGCGTGTTCAGTCTATGTTAAGGGTGTTATTGTACGCAGCATAATATTCATAACACAGCATCATCATCGGTGGCGTTGTCGTCTTCTGCCGGTCCGCTTCGGACAAATGAATTTTACACACATTGTGACGTTATAATATCTAACAAGGATATCAGTGAAGTTTACAGGCACAGCTTAAGCTGATTTGTTCCCTCCGAGTAACCAGTTTGTGATGGAAGTTCCGTAGCCTAAGTAAGAAATAATATGTCTGCGTTTGACGTAGAAATTTCATTTTGAAAATGATGCATGAACGACGGACGTTCCTCCTCAGCGAGCACTCTTGTACTTCAAAGTCTCCGAGACCGAGGCAGCTGAATGTATTTACTTGATAGACTTGATGTGTGTGTATATGCTGCCTTGACCGTACATCCATGTGGCTTATGCTATGCATCACTTTGATGTGTTGTGGTCACTAGTAAATTTTTTTTCTCCTCTTTATGCAGATTGCGGAGATTTTCTGTTTCTAAGCAAAGACAGATATCTACCTACCCACAGCTTTATAGTGGTCTTCTGTAGTATAGTAAAACAAAAAGGTCCGTCAGTGAAATGAGAGTGATTCTGGTGAATAAATAACAGCCGCATTGGCTGCAATGCACTGTGGCCGAGACTGAGACGCTGCCTTTCATACAAGAGCCAAACAAGTTGGGTTTTTTTTTCGCCCACTTGTCGGCACATTCTTTGCAACATCTCTTTTTTGCTGGAAGCTAAAACTCTTGAAGTATTTACTCAGGAAGCAGAGCAGTCAAAGTAATCAACCTTCTATGCGTATACAGCTGCCTAAGCCCAACATCCGGTACCGGTGTCTATCAAAGTGAACAGCTCACTTTGAGACTCATGCTTCGTCCCACTGAACTAGTTCCCGACAGAAAATAAATTATCAATCATGTAACTGTAGCTGAATTCAACCCTCCTATGGAACCAGCACCATATGGCCACAGCTGTCATGTTGTCTGTCCAGTTTAAGCCATGCATCGTGCTCCATGTCATAATCAAACGTAAACAATATCCATGCATGTGATTTCCAGTTTCGTGACTGAATCCGAAAAATATGTAAGTAGATATGAATTTTATACTCAGACACAAACTAAACACCGCCGCCGCGAGCGCAAATTGTAAAGCTTTGACAGGCATGGCGGAATTTTTGTTGTCAGACAATTTTGAAAGGGTACGTCACACAATAAAAATCCGGGCTTGCAGGATTTAAATGATTTCCAACCTAATTGTCGGTTAGGAACGAAATTCTATTCGCCGTTATATTTTCACTCATTCAGGTGTTCACGTGATATTTTTGTGGGGTGTAGCTTGTAGGCTACTCGAAGGATTCGTGTAGGTCTAGAACATATTTGATTGTGGTTCGTCAATTTGAATTTTGTGCTCCCATTTGCGAGCGATGGCTTAAGGTCGGTAGGGACGGATTTATGTACCTTCATGGCTGTTTCACAGTCAAGGCAGGAAGGAAGGATACAATTTTGTGGATTAGTGATATAGTGGCAGTTTGTGGTGTTGATTTGTTTTGCTGGATTTTGTATCTCTGCAGTAGTATGTGGGACTTTAACAACAATTATAATTTGAACAGTTTACCATTTGCAGTTCTATTTATTAGGCTAACGTTTGTTTAGCCTACTTTGAGATATCTCAAGTCTTTTCAATTTCAATATTTTTGAATGAAAAAAAATAGCATTTGCGGCACGCTATTTTCGGGAGCCTTTGACCTCTCCTCAAGAGTGGGTTAAGGTCTCTGCACATGTAACTAAAGGGTTACAAGATTGCAAAACGAGAAAATTGGGACTTTATACATTTTTAGGGGGGGCGGCAACTTTGACAAACATCACAATGCTCTTTGTTTTACACTCATCGGTAAAAATATTTTGACAGATATGCAAGTCGCTTTTTAAGGCGAATATTTTCTATCGGCTACGGAGTAACAGTTTTCACTCAGTGATTGCCTATGGTCTGACCTTTGGTTGTGTATGTAATGGAGACCCATTAGCTCAGGCATATTTATGGTTAAAGCACGGATTTTTTTGACTGGCAAAAGTATTTTGACAAACTCCTGCTTTCCTTGGTAGCTCTTTGGCCTATAACCTTTGATCAGGTACGGATGCTCATCCATGAAAGCAACTAAGGCCGG
This sequence comes from Cheilosia impressa, assembly GCA_948293265.1. Classification (NCBI taxonomy): domain Eukaryota; kingdom Metazoa; phylum Arthropoda; class Insecta; order Diptera; family Syrphidae; genus Cheilosia; species Cheilosia impressa. Next base: position 16,205,142 of record OX411880.1, read on the forward strand.
TTTTATTCACTCGAAGTTGAACACAACTTGGGGATAGTTTTAAGCATATTGTTAAGTTTAGAGCGCTCGCTAAGAGCCAGTAAGCTAGAATAAGATAAATGTTAGTTTTAAATTAGATTTAATCGTTTTTGTCTAGAATATAAGTTTAATGAATGAATAAATAAAAAATTAATTTAAAAAAAAAAAAAAAAACAACTTGGGGATTTTTATTTTCAACTTGAGAATTTGCTTTTATTCACTCAAAGTTGACTCGCTCAACTTTGGATATTCCGGAGTTGAGAAAACCGAGAGTTGTTCAACTTTGGGTTCGCTCAACTCCCCGAAATAGTAGACGTTAGCTCTCAACTTCTGGTTTTATGTGAAATTTTATATATGTATTTTATTTTTGAGGACATAAAATAAAAATAATTTGTGAAATTGATATTATGTTTATTTATTATTGAGGAGATTTTGGTCCATGAGAGAAGTCAATACAAGATGTTACAACATGTTGGAGTTGAAAATGGGACGACCGTGACTTTATTTATCGTTTTCGTCTCTCAAAGCGAACGGCATTGATGGTGCTGCAGATTGGTAATCGTCTGATTCAAGCAGCGAAGATTACATTAATGCAACTCGATTTTGAATTTTTAGCAGTGCTGTTCTCTCATAGAAGGCATAAGAAACCACATTAAAAAATGTTCACAACTGCATCGCATTACATCCACTATTTCCATATTGCAACGATTAGTTAGTTATAAATAAATAAATAGTTAACACAACAGGTCCGTCAGGACCATAGGCCTAGTCTGTCATAATAATTCGTTTGGTGAGGGTAAGAGACCACCTGACGCCCTAGCTTCCATGCACCTACTGATTTTAACTGGTAATTTACAACAAACTTTTTGCAACTCTGCAGCAAACTTGTAGGAAATGTCCTTTTTGGCTGTCGGTCTATTCCTTAGGAGCTAGTTGGCATATAGTCATATACCCTCTCACCTACAAAACACGCTTAGACAAAAGTGGCTAACATCCAAGAGAGAGTATAGCTCATGGGTTTTTTTTACATTATATTACATAACATTACTCTGGCGTATACACAATTTTTAGCATTTTTTTTTGAATTTTTCGTCTTTGCACACAACGAATATTCCTACTAGAAACAACGAACAAAATTCAAATCAAAAGTTGAAACTGACATATTTTGTGTCATCTGCCACAAATATCCCTGGGATATTTCGGAAAGAGCAAGTACGCAAACTTTTGAATTTCAACTGAGGAGTTGAGAATTAAGGTAGTGAATAAAAACAATTTTCAACTTGCCGCTCAACTCTCTCTTTCAAGTCAACTCCGAAGTTGGTCAACCTCGGAGTTATCGGGAAGTTGAACAATAGTGCTTTGGTGTAGCTGAGCTATAAGTAATAGGTACATTTCTGTCGGTAGGTACTATTTTCTATAAGGTATTTTAATACCTAAACTAAGGAATAAAGATTTATTACTTAAACCTTGTAATTTTCAAATTTGCCGGCATCAAACATTAAGGGCCATTTTATTCTTTATTGTTCAACTTCCCGATAACTCCGAGGTTGACCAACTTCGGAGTTGACTTGAAAGAGAGAGTTGAGCGGCAAGTTGAAAATTGTTTTTATTCACTACCTTAATTCTCAACTCCTCAGTTGAAATTCAAAAGTTTGCGTACTTGCTCTTTCCGAAATATCCCAGGGATATTTGTGGCAGATGACACAAAATATGTCAGTTTCAACTTTTGATTTGAATTTTGTTCGTTGTTTCTAGTAGGAATATTCGTTGTGTGCAAAGACGAAAAATTCAAAAAAAAATGCTAAAAATTGTGTATACGCCAGAGTAATGTTATGTAATATAATGTAAAAAAAACCCATGAGCTATACTCTCTCTTGGATGTTAGCCACTTTTGTCTAAGCGTGTTTTGTAGGTGAGAGGGTATATGACCATGTGCCCACTAGCTCCTAAGGAATAGACCGACAGCTAAAAGGACATTTCCTACAAGTTTGCTGCAGAGTTGCAAAAAGTTTGTTGTAAATTACCAGTTAAAATCAGTAGGTGCATGGAAGCTAGGGCGTCAGGTGGTCTCTTACCCTCACCAAACGAATTATTATGACAGACTAGGCCTATGGTCCTGACGGACCTGTTGTGTTAACTATTTATTTATTTATAACTAACTAATGGTTGCAATATGGAAATAGTGGATGTAATGCGACGCAGTTGTGAACATTTTTTAATGTGGTTTCTTATGCCTTCTATGAGAGAACAGCACTGCTAAAAATTCAAAATCGAGTTGCATTAATGTAATCTTCGCTGCTTGAATCAGACGATTACCAATCTGCAGCACCATCAATGCCGTTCGCTTTGAGAGACGAAAACGATAAATAAAGTCACGGTCGTCCCATTTTCAACTCCAACATGTTGTAACATCTTGTATTGACGTCTCTCATGGACCAAAATCTCCTCAATAATAAATAAACATAATATCAATTTCACAAATTATTTTTATTTTATGTCCTCAAAAATAAAATACATATATAAAATTTCACATAAAACCAGAAGTTGAGAGCTAACGTCTACTATTTCGGGGAGTTGAGCGAACCCAAAGTTGAACAACTCTCGGTTTTCTCAACTCCGGAATATCCAAAGTTGAGCGAGTCAACTTTGAGTGAATAAAAGCAAATTCTCAAGTTGAAAATAAAAATCCCCAAGTTGTGTTCAACTTCGAGTGAATAAAACCGACCTAAATTGTTGCAAAAATGTCATCTAGGACATTTAATAGGAAATTTCATAAATTCATAGTTTGAGACAGGCACGTAGCTTCGGGCTCCAAGAACTTCATTGACACAAAAAACGCGAACCAATCCAGGAACATCTTCTACTAAAGCCTATTTTAGAGTGTCTATACTGATCCCTTGCATAGATTCGTTAATTACAAAATCTTACGGACAGATTCATGGTCAACGAAGACGTTCTACCATTGTTTCAAGCTCTTTTCCAAGGTTTTGCTGCAATTGAGCGAGTGAACGAATTGGAAAACTAGCTTTGATGATGCAATTTTGTTGTCAGCTGTGAAAGCTGAGTACATTCTTTGGTGAGAAAAAATTTCGTCGAGTGATCCTTCTACCTAAGTTTTGAAATTGCTTGATATATGTGACAAGACTTACTTTAGACTTTAGAGGTATAAACTTCTTGCTTGGTTTTGGTCACGCTTCCAGTGACCATTGTGTTGAAAGAACCTTTTCTACTGTGAAAAAGGATTAAAACAGTGTCTCGAAGCGTTATGGGAATGCAAGATTAAGCTCACTTGCTATGACATCTGTTCATTCGGATAATTATATGGATCCAAATAGGGTGATTGATCTCATGTAAAAAAAATCAAGACTTCTGATTTAAAAATATATTAAGCATTTGAAAAAATGCATGTATGTTTTTTTTAACTATTTCCTCTTAAGATTTGGAAGCAAGCCACCAAAACTCTCACTAAAAACATTCACTTGCAAATGAGAACGTGAATTTTTTTTTTTTAATTTTGGTCCACATTTTCGTAGAACGAGAATTGAAATAGGGTGAAAACATTTACGTTTCACTTTTTCACAGAACGAAAATTGACCACCGAAAATACAAGTAATTGTGGTACGTTTTGGAGTAAATATTACGGACTTATAAAAGTTATGGTCGATTTTCGACCACAAGCGATACATAGTTAGCCATTCGTTGAATGGCTGTGTTGAATGTTCACTGTCAAATAAGAATTGTAATGGCTTGTTCACACTAAGGTTCGTCTGCTTTGATTTTATTTTATTATTTTAATTCATAATTAGGCTAAGCCTGCGCTGCAGCATGATATCATGCTAAAAAAATGCTGGCAAGATTTGAAATAAAATAAAATATTCCTGCTAAATTGATCACACTGCTTCACGTTACTAATTAAACTGTCAATACTATCTTGGAAACTATTCGATTAAAGATGGCTATTTTGGTAAAGACAGAGTTAAAAATGGAAGATCGAGTAGCTATTGTCGTAAAATAGGATTGCGGTCTTTCACTCAAAAATTAGAGGAAGAATTTATTTTGTCGAGGCAAACTGCAAATATGTAAATCAATAATCACAAAAGAACGATCTACCTATGTGCAAAATTTTACCTTACTGTTGTGAAAAACCGAAAAAGTTACACCGAAGAAGGGAAAATGATAAAAGATGTATTTTGGGGAAGTTTGTGAAAAATTCATTTTGAACTACTAAAACTCTCAAGCTTTAAAATTATATTTTTTTTATAAATGAATTTGTCAAATTTTGCCAAATTAAAAAGTTAATTTTATTAATTTAAGTGCATTTAAATTAAAAAAAATATTGCGTACATTCACCTGTTAATTAAGTAAGCAAACTGTGTGATATTTATTTTGCGTTTTTTATTAGAATTCATAAAATTTAACTTTCAGTTTTGTCAAAATATTTCTCCACTCTCCAATACGACTTCCCAAATCCCGATCTGTATGCACAATGCACATATCTACGTAAAATTTTGCAATAATCTCAATGATGCGGTTCTTTATCAGTTGGGTAACGAAATAAAAATAAGCAGAACAGAGAGGTTTGATTAAATATTTTTAATTATGATAAAATTTCAAACTTAGCCCTTTCGCTACCTCATTCAGAAGGCGATCTCAAAAATAGATAACAAATTTTCCAAGTAGATTTTCATCTTCTATCTATACATTATTACATAAATAATAAAACTGTAGCTGTTTTCATGTGTTCGCGGTTGGCGTGAAAACTACTGCACAGATTTCGATGAAATTTTTTTTTAAATGTCCCTTAAGATCTGGAGAAGGACATAGGCTATTCATTTCATTGCTATGCCTATTTTTTTTAAGCTTTTTTGACCAAAATGTGTTTTTTTTTCTGACTTTACTGCCTCTTAATCGCTTTTACTCAAACAATTCGTAATCAATGCAAGGAAAATCTAAAAGAGAATTTTTAAGATTTTTGCGGGGGAATCGGGTAGGAATGCTGTTATGTTATTTTAAAATATAGTTTTGTTGTCAGCTGTCGTTTTTGCACAGAAAATTCAAGATAGCCTTGATATAGTCCTAATATTATAAATGCGAAAGTAAGATTGTTACCTTTTAACGACCGCATAACCAATTTTTAATATATTGGTATAGGGATAGATGGGACCTCTGAGAATGACATATTCTACTTTTTGTCGCGAAAACAAAACGTGAAGGGGATGAAGTTTAAAAATGACGAACCAATTATTTCTCAAGTTAGCGATAATAAAATTCATCATAGGTAGGTACGTATCTATATTTGGTAAGAAATAAATATATTTGCTGCGTATTTTATTAATGAATTTAAATATGTAGGGCTAATTGGTTGGATTGAAAGATTAGATAGTTTTGGACCCGATAAGTAAGCTGTTGTCGATATAAATATTTAAATATAATTACTCGAAGTAATAATTCTACGCAGACGATTAAAATAAAACTGCTGCATAAGGTAAGCGTCAACTTAAATGAGCTGATTAATTTTAATTTCGTGACAGAAATGGGTCAGTTCGTTGTGATATTTTTATCTCCAACTTGCTCAACATAATACCCCAGTAGCGTCGTGTTATTGTTATTTAAAATCGTCAAAACGAGGCATCACTTACACACTACGTTAAGCAAGCAATTTAAAAAATGCATATATCCTTACCTCCATCATTCTGTCGGGATAAATGTCAGTATATATACGTTGACGTACGTACACATGAATATCAAATGAATCTGTCGAATTGAATGTCCCATCGAACAAGTATGGAGCTTTTTACAATTTAACTCTCATATCCTTTGAATTGCAGTTGACAGAGTTTTTTTTTTCACACCGCAGAAATAATTCTGAGTTTTTGCTTTAAGCAAAAAAATCGAAGAGGTATTATATCGAGAGTTTCACCGTTTAAATATTTAAGAATTTTTATTCAGTAGCAGTTTTATGGTATTGTTGATGCACGGAGGTGCTTTTGTGCATCAAAATGAAATTGTTTTAATTCGAGTGAATGCAGACGAGTATTTGTTGTTAAAATCTACTGATGTAAAAATTGTTAAATAACGAAATTTATCAGTTGAAATCAACCAATTTTCTAGATTAAAATAAGTGTTTTAACAACCGAGAAAACTTGGAGGGAAAATTGATAAATCGGTTATTTTTAACCGAGTGTCGTTCGTCCACTAACTCTGGATCTATATTAACAGTATTAGTTAGTAGTCTTTAACCGAAAGTTGGTTAATTTTAAATAAGTGATTTTTCTGCGTTTTGTCGAACTTATGGAGTACCTACAGTTCTTCACGGTTCATATCATGGCTAAAATTTGTATTTGGGTATAAAATAAAGTGCACTACTGGGTAGCGCGAATCTTTCTTCTCCACTGGGAGTTTATTTAGATTAATTCACCTGTAAGCACTGTATCGGAAAAACCATGAAGTAAACGAAGACAAGACTAAATAAAAATTGCCTTCCATTTAGGACAACTTTTTTTTTAGAATGCAAACTATACTTGAGATATCTCAAAACAAAAAAATGTTATTGGCTTAAATTACTATCAAAAAAATTGATGAATGGAATTCGACTTGTATCATATGTCCACATAGGATAACTTAGGCTATACGGGGAATGTAATGGAAGTCCACTCCGAGACTTAAGGAACATTCGAAATCCTCTGAAATGAGTGAGACTAGAAATTTTTAAAACAAACCAAGAACCAAGTTACTGGCCAGCTTGGAAACCAAATATTGCTCCAAATCAAGTATATAGAAGATCCTATGAGCTTCGTGGGTGGATTTTGGTTCCTTTGGAGTGGATTGGATTGAATTCACTACACCTTGTCCCCATCCCCGAAGTTTCTGCATAAATTGTTGGACTCTATCCTCCATTCAACTCCAATGGCGTAGTATTCCGTGGCTATAACAGTTATTTTGCCGATGGATGGTCTATTAAGGGATAGGAGGATTACCTAAGGTAGAATGAGTGTCACAATCCTTCCTAGGTAACCAGAACGAGTTGGCCTTTTTCTCTATTTACCCGCTTCACCGGAGTACCTTTACATTTCCGACACCATACTTACCAAAGTATTGGCGTTCCGGTTGCCGTCTTCTTTGATATATCCGGGAACTTGCTAGAATTTGTCTCAATAACGCCTAATGCTGTGAATCACGACATTATCGAACAGCCTTTGATGAAATCGCATTAAGGACCACTTGACTGCCAACGAATCTAATTGTATCCAGTTGAGGAAGGTGGCAGTCTTTTATGTCTTGCAGTCGAAATCTCATCTTGGAATACATTTCAAACTGTTGATAATTAGATTCCCGCTTTTCCATTTTCTCTAAGTAAAACCCTGCCCCGAGGTATTCTCTGAGAAAATGCAAAATTAAGAATCGGCTTGTCTTCATTTTTGAGTCGCATGTAGATTGAGATTCTTGGGTCGTTGCCATAATAGCAGCCCATAAGAGTAACTTACGTTGTATTGTCAACGCCAAATATGAATTTTTATCAAAACGAAGATTATTTGAAGGTGCTCTTTGCAATTCTACTGCAAACGTAGCCAAGCACTAAGAAGCCTTAGAAGCTAATATCGTTAGAGCTGTTTTCGAAATATTTAGAGCACCAGAATCACAAACTTTGAGGACGATTTCCATCTTATGTATTTAGCACCGATGACCTAAACTAAGCGCGAAAAACGAACGTAACCACACAAATGTATGAGTAGTTAGATATGGTCTGCAACATCGCACCATCGCACAATCGCACCATCACACTTATCCTATAATAAATACTCACATCAGTAGTGAGACGACCTTTGTTATTATGCTGCCTAAACCTCCGCCAGCAATATAATCCGAAGAAAACCACCAAAACGCCACCTAACACATGTTTTAGAGCAAAATCCTTAAAACAGCATAAGCACACATTCTCGTACTGAACTACACAATCATATGACTTGTACGTACTCTTGTGATATCCTTATTCTTGAAATTACATTTAGCATTCTGAAAGCGGGATTCAGAGCAATAGTGCACTTATTCACATACAAATTGAATTGTATCTGAAAAGGAAGAAAATGCAAAGATCCCCAGCTACCCAGAAGCACAGCGGTATCCAACATAATAGGAAGTGCAAGCACACAAGTCTGGCCCATCGCCTATAGGAATGTGGGAAGAAAAGCGCATCTGTTTTTTTTCTTATTCCCTTCTTACAGCATTGGGAATGAGTTCATAAATGCAATTTAAAGTTGCATAAAGTCGATCCGTTTTTATGCGAAGATATACTTCCATTCTGGCATCTTTTCGCCTCCGAAATGGCGACTGACATAAATGGAAAATAAATTGAGCTCGAAGGACTCTTACCCATTCACAAGGCGAAACTTTATTTCATATAATTTTGTTAATAAAAGAATTTTCAGTTTTAATATCGTCTTAGGTTCTAAGAGGGTTTGGTCCGCCGCGTGGCGCACCGTATGTTAGCTGAGCTGTGTATCTCTCTAGCTTAGGGATGCGCTCTTATACTGTATATACAACTGGTATTGAGTGTGGTTGGAGCCAGAGTCAGTCAACGGGAAATTAATACATCTGTTTATGTTTCGCTCATATATAGGTACTGATAACGGATTGCAGTGGGATTGGAATAATCCATCTTCTGCATTGTTATTCTCTCGAAAGGAATCAAACGATTTTTCGATTTTTACTTTTCTCCTGGCTGTGTTGTATAGGACGCTATCGCTATGTGCCTGCTGATCCTGGTCTATGAGTGTGCAAGGATGGGAAGTTTTTAGTTCCAATTGGATGGGTTCATAATGCCTGTGTGTATATATACGGTCGTGACTTCTTTGAGAAGAGATTTATGAATTGGGAATTGGATACGTGCACGAAGTCATATTAACTTGATTTGGTGTTACTTGGTTTTTCGGATTTTTGTTCGATATTACTTTGCACACTGAAGGGGGGAGTTGTGTATTTCGTTTTCGTTTAGGATATTAAACGCAGGGACCCAGTCACCAGTGGTGTCCAGTGGTGTGTGCAAGTGAAATCGGAATTTTGTGAAGTCTCATAAACTGTGAAGTGTTTTACTAAGGGATGTCCTATAATTCAAGCAAAATTTGAATTTTTAAATTTTGCGATGCCAACGGAAAAAAATATAAAAATGTGACAGCTGACAGTTCGGCGTTAGTAAAAATGGAGCGCTATACGATAGAACAACGCATTTTCATTGTTGAGCAATATTTAGAAAATAATGGATGTTTGTCAGCCACATTCGGAAATTTTCGTACAAAATATTCCGACACCGTAGTCAAGAATTGGACATTTCGAGAAGCTACAGCGAATTTTCACGAAAGACTTGAAACTTCATGCTTACAAAGTTCAATTGACTTAAGAACTGAAGAGTGCTGACCATTAAGCGCGAAAAGAGTTGAATGGATCTTGGAACAACAACAAGTGGATGCTGATTTTTTGAACAAAATCATCTTCAGTGATGAAGCGTACTTTCATCTTAATGGCTTCGTTATTCGTCAAAATTGTCGCTCTTGGACTTTTTTCTTTGGTGTTTTTTGAAGTCAAAGATCTATGCAAACAAGCCCACGACCATTGCGCTATTGGGTTGAATGTGAAGGGGTTTTGTGGCATCTGTCGAATGAATAGTGATGTCAAATTGCCATGCCAGTCTAAATGATTGAACTCTATTCTCAAATTAATGTTTTGCCTGTTTTACGGCAAATGCGGTGGCCATTCAATGTCAACTCTACAACTTTTTGTGGCCTAATTCAAGACCTCCGAAAGGGTAAGCAATCAGCCAACAACCGTTCGTTAAAAGAATTTAAAATCGGCCAAAAACATTGGCGCGATTCGCAAAAGTTCAGAAGAACCCAAAAGGCAATCAATTCCCCCAAGGACAAGAAGTCGGCCTTTCGTAAACTTCAACTCGGGGAATTTTGTGTCAGGACTTCTGCCAACACTTGTAAATACAAGATTAAGCTTTCCCATCACATCAAAGTAAATGACCATGGGCAACACTGTTTGTTCGCTGAATACGGTTCGGTGCGTCTCAAAGGATAGGACATCAAGTTTGACCGAAAAATCAATTTTAGCGTTCTTGAATGAATGGCTAGAGCTAAGAAATTTTTAAACCGTAAAAGCAATCGGCTTTCACTCGTTGCAGTTACATAAAGGTTCCGGATCCGTTATTTATCAGAGATGAGGTTTTTTGGGCGCATGCTAAAGAAATTTGATTGGCAATTGTACGTGTAGTTAGCGTCAGAGGTGTGGAACTCAGATCCTCTATTTTAACTTGAGTTTAAAAGTCTCCTCTTCTGTACTTGATTGAGCAAGTATAGTCTATTTTTAGACGGACAACATCTGTCACCTTTTTACTGTATATTCCTTGACCTTTTACAACTCGCAATTCCAGACCAGTTCATTCGCTTTAAAAATAAAAAAGAAATAAAAAAGGGGTGTTATATAAAACTTATGGACCTGGTGCGCTACCTGTTTATTTATTTAAATAAATTAAACTACCATCCTTCACCTGGTTAATTAAGCATTTCTAGTCAGACTTTCGGGGTCACGATTTAAGCGATTTCATCGTCGAAATTCATTCCCCTACCGTGGGACTATATTTCGCAACATTCTGAATTCATAGTAGCTCCAAAAAGTCCTCACTTCATCTGCGTAAAGTGGCCGTCTCATAGAAAAGGCGAAGATATTCCCGCGTTATACATCCAATGCAACCGTGAGCTTAAGTACTAATAACCAGCACTAAACTCTAGCAAGTACGGGTTCGGCTAACTGCCTCTATTTCGTTCGTTCCAAGAATATTGAACTCCACTTCCTCCTTTGCACTCTAAACTGAAAGCGAAGTCCCACTTAACTGAGTTAGAGTCGAAAAGCCAACAGAAATAAAAATAACCTCTGCAGTCGAACCCATCCGATTAATAAGAATCAATATCCGCTGCCTTTTTAACTTCGTCTAAGGAGGCTGGACACAGTCAGATCCAGTGCATACTAATCCACTATGGAGCTAATGTTATTGACCCTCACGAAATATCTCTTCATGGTATTTGCCCCTGTAACAGTTGCTTAACTTAGACCGCATCAGTAGGGTTCACTGTGTCCCAGGAGTCATTGACTTCCCATCCATATGCAAGGTTTAAAACTGACGTCCCCCTTTTGCTTTCTTGAGGATAAAGAAACCACGAGACCCACAAAAATGTCAAAGTCGTTTGGAGTGATTGATGAGATGTCCCTTTTGCTTTCGTAAGTTGATGTTTTTTCAAGGACCTATATGTCGATATTTATGACGAATAGCGCACTCAAACTGGAACCATAATATAATAGCTTGCAGGAGTACTAATGCGATAGCTGCAAGCATCTTGTGTCACACCCGCCTAGCGGGAAAAATCACCAGATGTTCGCAAACAGCAATATAAAAACCTGAAATGTGTTTTGAAAGTCTTAGGACTGAGGGCACGGTTTACACTGCTAAAAGCGTAGAGGGATTCCCAAATGTTAGGGCACAGCAATCTCTTACTATTAAAACCCCATTAGAATTAAATTTGTTTTAACAATAAGTGCCACTCCCCTTTTTACAATACTATCTACATTTAAAATGCAAATGTTGCCAAAATTCATTATGCGGCCAATTACCAAATTTCAAGGCTAAAGCTTTCCAAAATATGACGACTTAGTGTTTTATAGATGTCCTTGGAATATCGGGAAAGCCTCGTTTTGTTCGACAATTCCGCCCACATTTTGCAAATATTATTTGAAGGGGCGATATGGTCTCATTCACCAAATTTATAGCGTCTTAAATAATTTTTTTGTTCGAAATGTCCCACACCCCTTTTGTTTGAATCCGTAAAAATTTTGCTAAGTTCTAGACAGTTTCCATTCATGTACCAAATTTTGTTATAAGGGCTGCAACAGCTGCCAAAGGGATATTGTTTTGTAATATTTTTATTTAATTAAAATTAGAGTCTTAGCTAGTTGCATGTGACACTCCCCGTCATCCAAAACCCATCATCAATGATCAGTGGTTATCAGATCGGATTCTGGAAACGAATAAAGGACATTCTTACACACCGACATCGACATATTGCATTCGAGTGCTCATAGTAGATTGAATGTCTGGAACCACCATCTCCTCGGGTTGACGAAAGCCCAAGACAAAAACACTGAGTCACTGAAATTTAATTGAATTACAGTCTAGCATTTAGTTCTTAACACATCGCTTTATAGAATAGTCATGAACAGTTTTGGGAACTAAGTCCTTGAAATTGAGTTCCAATACTTAGTGATGATCTAGACTTTAGTGGATAGATGGTTAGACAAGGTCAGCCCCAGATACTGAGGTTTTAAACCCGCTGAATATACATAGTACTTTGCATCTGTTATCGCGATGAAAACGTGTCCCTGGGTGCTATGTGTCATTGGGCAGTGGGACAATTCCTACTGTCAAAATAGACCAATTCTCTTCACCCGCCGGCCGTTTATTTAAATCTAAGCACGCCATTCTGAATTGTAATCGAAAAAAATCACGTAACAACAAATTAAAAAGGACGAAGGAAAGCCCATTAATTAAGACGCAATTTAAAAATCCATTTCCAATTCCAACGTCCCCCACACCTGACGACGACAAGGACGAGACATTATACTAGATATTCCGTTGGAAAAGAAAGTCAATCATTAAACCAGCCCGGCCTCTTCGTTTATACAGACTACATCCTTTTGAAATCAGTTCGCGCCACCATTCTTCTGTCGAAACTGCGTTGAACTTTTCAACAAAAGGACATTTCCATTACAGCGCTTCACGGCGAGTATTTTATTTTAAATGTTAACATTTATTGTCCAGATCCGCCCTTATCGTATCCTTAATTACTTTCGCATTATTTTCCCAGTTCACTCCCTCCGACTATTGTGGCCCAACGAGACGGATAAATAAATAAAAACATTAAACAGAAAAAAAAAACAAAAAAACGTTAAGCTCCACATTCTCAGCTGCCGCGTGGCGACACTTTGTCATCTTGTTAGCGGCCGGTGGCCGGTGGAGAAGGTAAACATAAAAAAAAACCGTGAAAGTAAATAAACGAAGAAGGTCGAAATGAATGTTGCTGCTTCTTTTTTTTTTTTAATTTAATCAGGAATAAGATTTTACGAGATGGCCACGGAATTAATGGCCCCCCAACTTCCGAGTTTACGATTTGGAAAAAATAAAAGGGAAGTCATAAACCATGGAACAAAAAGTCAGCGTAGAGAGGGAAATCTTTTTTTTTTAAGTTCACCTTTTGCCAAAAATATTCCTGCAGGATATATAAATATATGGGGAGAGTGTTAAGTAGCAACGGAAATTTATGTCATTTCCGTGATACAAATCGGCGCGCCCTTTGAACGTGGCAGGCGGGTCCAGCTTTTAAATCGGTTTAAGGCGGACGAGTGTCTAGTGTCCACTGCCTATACACGTGTCAGGGTGAAGGTTCTTGAAGAAATTTGTAATTTCAAGTTACATCGGAGTTGAACAAGCACTAGTGAATATTGAGTATCTATTTTTAAACTTCCTGAACCAGCGTTAGATGGAAACTGAGTTGTAAAGCTCAAGGGAATAGGGACTTTTCCTCAACGTCTTCAACAGAGATATTGCTCTGCGTCGTTCTGCGTGATTCGACGATTTTGTGTGTCCCAACTTGGTTTTGCCCTTCCCCCCCAAGACACAAATAAAGGAAACTTGGCCATGTCCATCAATGACATGTTGTGCATTATGGAAGCACATATGTATTTGTTTAGACTGTAACAGCCTTATTTATAAACCCACCGTAGAGTCTGCTTAACTTTACACACCCTCTAAAATGCCCTTACGCAGGGAAATGCGATTTATAAAGATTTTTCGGACTTAAGCAACGTTGCTTTAAGGCTGCGTAATTTAAACGCGAAAATTTGCGTTTAGAGCCTGCGTAGAGCCTACGTATATATGTTTTTGCAGCTAATGTCATTTTTGGTAGTGGTCGAATTGGAAACAATTTCAAAAAGTGAAACTAATTTTTGTTTGTGCATTCATTTCGAATGTGGTGTAAATTTGCACCAAACGAATTTCGTCTGCAAATGCAATTATAACATAGAATTTCAGATTTGGTGGTGGTTGATAGATTATTGTAGTTTTCCATTGGTTTCACTCGGGGATCCACTCATTCTGAAATCCAATGGAACAAGAAAACTGCTTTTGAAAGAATCTACAAAAGTATTGATGAAACGCCAAAAAATAATCTATACGGCTGCTGTCAACTGACTTGTATAAAAAACATAAAATTGCACTTGTGTGACTGCTTCTTGAATGGATTCTGACTTCAGATCGAGAAGCGAAATTCTCTTCTCAGAATCACCAGAAGAGTATTTTTTGTGCCAATGGAATGGTTTCAGAAGTGATTTTTTCGATTCCGGACGCTTCTTTTTGCCCAATGGAAAACGATATATTATGATTGCAGGTAGATATTTCAGCAGTCCCTCCAAGGAAATTTCGGAATCGTCCCAGATAATTTGGCTTTTTGTTTGTATTATGTATGATTTTCTTACGAAGCTAATCTGTCAACCACAGCTAAGATCAGTTTCAGTTGCAAAAAGTAATAGATTTCAGTGTTTTCTGTAATAGTTTATCTAAATTCTTACCTATTTAGACACAAACCTCGATTAGTAAAGTTACCTCGGAAAAATGTTTATAAATCACAATTTCAGGAAAGCCACGTAGAGGCTGCGTAAATTCTTACGCGATGTTTAACTAAACAACATCGTAGAGGCATCGTAAGAGAAACTAATAAATACGGCTGTAAATGTTCACTACAAACTTGCACAATTGGCAACGCAACGAAAGCAACGAAACTAATCATGCTCTGATGGCTTGCGCTAATTTGGCAAGCGGATATTCTTTTGGTCTCGGAGGTTGCTTTTGCTGCGACAAGGAGACAATCTTTCTTTTTTTCGCCGAAACTTCTCACACCCGGAAATGTGCCTCGGACTGAGCGGCGGTGACTACGAATAACTTATTTTCTGGCATTTTCTTTAATTTGGACAAATTGGACTAATAGTTTATTTTATATTAACAAAGTTAAAATTGTAACTTGGAAGCGAGTTGCATTGCATTAGCAACCAAAAGATAATGAGTTATACACAATTTTGCAAGTTCTATTTTTCTATCAAACACAGTGTGACAATTTCGAAGGCAACACAATGGCAACATAAGCTGTTCCATTTTCTTCAAGATATAATCAGAAGTTCAATTTGCCATACTGAAATACTTAAAACAATTCTCTGGACAAACTTATGGCAGATTTTCTTTTAACATTTTTTTTTTATTTTACTGGCAGTTTGATTTCTCTGATTTAGTCGACAATGTGCAAAAAGTTATAGCAAACACTAGCTGACCGGGCAAACTTCGTACCGCCTAAAATTGATTAAATTATTAACATCCCTTTTGATAGTTGAACCTTTCTATTGAACGAATGAAACTTCCTTGGAATTAAATTAAGTTCAAAGCATAGAAACGACTTTATGGTTTTCAGGGTCAGCTTCTTGATCATCTTTTTCCGCGCTAATGATTGAATCGAGTTGGTCCGGTCAGACTAAAGCAGAATGTGGGCAATCGGCAATCCTCGCGTCTGCCATTCGACAGAGTACATCCAGAAACGCAGAAATGCAAAAACACAGTAACGATAAAGTCCATGATCGTTTTGAGGTTTTGTTTTTAAAAAATCGTGCGTGATGTCATTACCGTGTGTATGACATCAGCACACAGTAAACATACAGCACACGCTCATAGGCTCCTAGTTTTTTTTTTTTATATGGACAAAATCAGATGTTGACATAACTCACCAACGCTTGACCAATTTCGTTCAAACTTTAGATAAACCAACTACACGACTATGCAAACAAACGCTAAAAATTTTATCGAGTTCGGTTTGACCGTTCGCGAGTTATAATGTCACAACGCTTTTGCAACGATTTTTGTTGCTCCAAATGATGTCATTTGAAAGCACGAATTGAATTTGCGAATTTTACGCAAAAACAATTTAGATTGAGATGTACCTCCAGCCAATAATGCTTTCAATGGTTCTGGCGGCGAATTCAATGGTGGCAATTCAACTTTTCCAGACGCGCAGCAGAAACTGGCCGATTCACCTTTGTATTTGAGTGCATGACCGTGTTGGCATTGTTTGCTCATAGCACCGATTAGAGTTTGCGAATGTGACGAATAGTCGATGTCCGACTTATATTCAAACGCAAGGCGAAGAAGTGATGCACGTGTCAATGTGCCATACACTTGCAAACGCTGTTGTTCGCGTGTTCTGAATGTGTCGGTGACTCGTTGACGGGCCAGTCTTTGTGTCAATGCATTAGCTCGAAGGCGGTCATTGCGGTGCTCTTGACTTTCATTAGCACGTGTGATTGCAGTCGGATTTATTACATTTCCATTGTCCGTCAATTGATCTTGTGCCGATGTATTTAACCGATGGTTGTGCTGTAATTGTGAATGGATAGTCCGTCGACCAATATTTCCTCCTCGTCCACGAAGACGTGGCATTGTTTCAGTTACGTAACTTATATGTGAATGTAATACACTTAATATTCACTGAAAATGCGACACCAAAAATATCCAAAGATACAAAAAAATTTAAATATGAAAATAACGAAACGCAGTTAATGCAATACACTTAAATTAGAATACCTACGTGTGGCCGTAGTTGTTGCTTGATTCAAGTTTGTATTGTTTTCAATGAAACCACACTCGTTGTCCTGCAATTCAAAATAAAACAAACCACTCTTGCGTAAATTAAAATTTACTTTTGTTTGAACGATTGAAAACGAATTTGTGAGATGTCAAAAAATAAAAGCAAACAAATAAGCTCGATGACCAAAAAAAATTTATTCAGTGACATACACACGTACAGTAGAATTATATACATAAAGAAGATTTGTATGGGAGGTACCACGCGTCTTTATCAAATCCCGCCTATATTTGCAGCAGAACTTAAACACTCAACCGAAATACCAACCGTTAGCAGGAGCAGAAATATTGGATTCTTAATTTTTTTTTATGGGAGGTACCACGCCCCTTTGTACAATCCCGCCCATATTTGCAGCAGCACTTAAAAAATACACACCAAACCGACGTTCCAAATTTTGTGCAAATACCGTTATCAGGAGCAGAAATAATAGATTTTTAATTTGTGGTTTGTATGGGAGGTACCACGCCCCATTGTCTAATTGGACCGAATTGTAAATCTAAACCACCCGGGGCGCAACCCAAACGCATACAAAAAAAATTATGCAAATCGGTCCAGCCGTTTAGGAGGAGTTCAGTCACAACACACGTACAGTAGAATTATATATGTATATAAATATATCGCTGTTTAGGAAAACCGCCATAACTCGAAAAATTCGATTTTTGGGTTTATTATATCAGCAAACTCAGAAAAAAATTCTCTACTTTTCTGTAAAATCGGCATAACTATAATGCTTCAGAATTCCTCTAGGTGGATAATGTGTCAATTTTCACTTCGTTTCATTTCCGTGTGTATTTATTTGGAACATAGGCATAACTCGGTATCTGCCAGATGTTGAAAGAGAACGGACCGCAGTTTTGTGTGGAAAAGTGGCATATTTTTGGTTATGCGGGTAAATAGTTGCCAAAGTTTATTGAAAAAAGCATTATTTGTAGTTGGGTCTGTTTTCTCTATAAGGTAAGTACACTTTCATACTTTTTTTCTTGTATTAAAACGAATTATGCCACTCTTCTTGATAAATGTTAAATCAAAATACTTCATCAAATGTCTTAATTAAAATTATATTTGCATCGTGTTTTAAGCATAAAAGAAAACACCCTTGTTTGTATTTTTAGTTGTTCCTTCTTCTATGTATGATGAATTAACTCCGAAATTATAAAAAAAAAGATTAACTTTTCATCGTGAATTTTTTTCGGAAAAGTGACACATGTTGGAAGGGGAGCGAAATTAATTAAATTTGCAAGCTTACCATACAGTTTTGACATTTTCATTTTTATGTTTCACTTAACAAAATATCGAAATAGCCAAATAAAATGCGACTGATGAATAAAATAATGCTAAGCTAATGAAAAAAGTAAAATTATAAAAAATGTTCTGGCTCACAATCTTTAAACTGCTCCCCTGAAAAATTAAATTTTTCGAGTTATGCCGGTTTTCTTAAACAGCGACGATATGTAGTTTATATCGGTAAAAGTTCTTTGATGACTGAGCCAAATGGCTTTGACGAAATAGTTACTAAGACCGCCACCAAGCACTAGTTAGAACCACTCTTAAAACCCGCTATTTTTGAAATTTTAAAATGCATAGAAATTGGGCAATCTATTTTTTCCAGGTTGTTTTTAGGTGCCTTTTAAACTTTTTCGATTATGTAGAGAAGGGGCGGATGTAGTATTCGTCAAAAATGTAAATAAATTCTGATATAAGTGTGTCGCGAAATTCTGTCCGCGTGTCTACTGAGGCCTAGAGCCTTAACAGCTGCCGGGATTTTGTTTAAACTTCGGATTTGGAGTTTGAGAGCTTGCAGTTTGTGGCCACTTTTTTTTTTGCAAGATAACCTTAATATTAATGGTTCTTCCTATAAACAGTTTTCATACCAGTTTGATTTGTTCGAAAACGGCTTTAGCGAAAATGGAATTTTTGAAAAATTTGGTTTTCTTTAGTTTACCTGCTCATATCTCGAAAACCCCAATTCTGAATAAGTTCCCGTACTTAGTTTTTCTTAAAAAAAATCGAATAAATCGGTTTTTAAATTATTTGTCAAGAATTACTACCCAAATCCCAGTACAAATAGAAAGTTATTATACCCTCCACAGGAAGGTATATTCACTTTGGCATCACATTTGTAACGCCAAGAAGGATCACATTCTGAATCGATTTAGCCATGTCCGTCTGTCTGTCTATCTGTTGAAAGCACGATAGCGCCCAAAGGAATTGACATAGGCGAATGAAATTTAGTAAAAGGACTTCTTTTTATCGTCGTCAGGTTGGTATTGAAAATGGGCTATGTCGGTCAAGTAGTTCTGGTACCTCCCATACAAAACCAATTTTAAATGACTTGTACACCCAAAAAAAATTCCGCTGTAAATTTTACATCATGTGGCAGTCAAATTTACAATAATTTGTATATTTGTGTATTTAACAGCAAATGCGTTCATATTCACAATTAATTGTAACATTTACAGCGTTTGCTTTCATTTCAGCAATAAAATTGTTAAATTGATCGCAATTTCTTGTTGTAGAATTGACAGCGCGTTGTCAATTTTTGTTGTTAAATGTACGTGTATGAATTGGTCAAATCTACAACCAAAATGCCAAATGCTGTAGAAAGTACGTGTACAACTTGTAAAATGCACAACATATGCATTCAAATATACAACCATTTTCAGTTGATACTACATTGATTAACCCACTCGAACATTCAGAACATTTTCATGGTTTATGTACATTCCTTTGTTCATTTAGTGATCATGCCTGGAATCAACAAGACTTATAATTATTGGAGTGCAGTTGTGAGGTTTTTTGTTGGCCAAATAAACTCTCATTTGTTTTTTATTTTGCCTGAAAATGCTGAGATGTGGAAGCCAACATTTTAAATAAGAATACTGTTATGAATGATCCCAGTCATAGGAAAAGCGGCTACCGAAAAAAATTATTATTAGACGTGGAAGTTTTTGAAGTGGTGGGCAATTTCACATTGTCAAAAAGTATTGTGCAGTTTTAAGCAGGTAAGCAAACTATAAATTTGTTCGTGTGTTTGTTCGTCGTCTGAGTGCCGTTTCTTGTTTAACTTGACCACATCATTCTTTTTCGTTTTTGATCAGATCGGAGCACATCTCCAAAATATATCCGGACAGTGAGCTTGGGTTGCAGCTGGAGTTTGAGGACAATTTATTAAAGTAGAAAAAGAAAGAAGTAAGTATCATCAAAAAATCAAACTACACCCTACAACCTATATCACATAACTTTATATTCAAGTATTACCTATAATTAATTCTTCCAAATTTCAAAGTTTGTAGTACACCCAATGCAGCACGGTGTGCAGCAAAATAACCACCGCAGAATGTGTCGAGGACAATTGCTTAACACCAAGTTCAGCTAGGAGCTCTCAAGAATTTACTAACTTTAACTTAATTGTATGTATGATATCAAAATAATGAATAATTTTAACAATTTTGTGTAATATAGCAAATAAAGGATATTTTGTTGTTGTCATTACTTATATTTACTTCCATAAAAAGAATTTCAAATTATTTGGTGTATATTTTTTTATTTTGGATCATAGATTTTACTGAAAAAATTGTGTTTATGAGCACAAAGAGCTGTAAAAACGAAAGCAAAGGGTAATCGTTTCTAGAAATCGAGTTGTAGATTTTACGACTGAAATTGCATTTTGACCGCAAGGTGTTGTGAATAATACAACCAAGATACAAAGTTTGCTGTACATTCAACAACGAATGCTGTTTTATTTACAATTTTCCTAGTTGCACTCATTTTCACAATTTGGTTTTAGTTTAGTTTAGTTTTAGTTTAGTTTTATTATATTCATCAAATGAGAACATTCACTGCTCTCGCTAGATTACTTAATACAAAATTATAATACTTATAAACTACCACCAAAGCCTAACGTTAAAATTAATTTATTCAAATGAGTCCCTGCTAAGATCAAACTCAAACAAGCTACTATAATTATTAGATTCTCTTAGGCATCTGGTAACTGGTTCATTACAACCATAGTTAACTCTATGATAAGGAACATAAAATAAAAATCGATTTCTAAGCATTCTAGAAGGAGCATAAAAACCAATTAATGATAACAGAAAAGGGCAGTCGATATGGTTGTTTATCAAGTCCCGAATGAACATAATTGAAAAATATTGCCTACGCTTGAAAAGAGGTAAGATCCCAAATAATTTGCATCTAGTCTCATATGATGGCATTTCGATATTCCACCTTAATCTACGAACAGCAACTCTAGTAAAACGTTTTTGGATCTTCTCAATTCTACTGGAATGTACTTCATAAAATGGATTCCATACTATACTACAGTAATCAATATTAGACCTGACAAAAGCAAAGAATAGACATTTAAGAGTAAGCGGATCATGAAAATCTTTAGAGTTCCGTAATATAAAACCCAGCATAGAATTACTCTTCGAAACCAGGAAGTCAATATGCTTACAAAAATCGAGTTTTTTGTCAAATATAACTCCTAGGTCTTTTTTAGAGGAGATAATAGACAGTGGGATATTATCGATCATGTACGTATATGATACTGGAGAGCGGTTACGACAAAATGACATGCTTTGGCATTTAGAGACATTAAGGCGAAGGCCATTATTATGACACAACAAAAAAAGTCTTTTAAGATCTTCCTGTAAAAGGATGCAGTCCTCTTCAGACTGAATATGTCGGAATACTTTAAGATCATCAGCAAACATCAGACACTGAGAATTCAAAAACAGATCGGGTATGTCGTTAATAAATAGAAGAAAAAATAAAGGGCCCAAGTGACTGAACATACTGAATACGATCTGTGAGATAGGAGCGAATCCACTCTAGAAAGTTGGAATGAAATCCAAATCTTTTAAGTTTGGAAATTAATGCACGGTGATTAACGCTGTCAAAAGCTTTGGCAAAGTCAGTATAAACTACATCACATTGTAATCCTTTTTCAAGGTTATTCATTACCGTGTTACAAAAGATTGCGAGATTTGTAGAAGTAGATCTGCCAGCCACAAATCCATGCTGAAAATGCGAGATTACTCCCTTTACGAGGGGTGTAAGTTTCTCATAAATAATTTTTTCAAATAGTTTGGGTATAGGTGCTATTTTACAAATTGGACGATAATTGGTAATATCGTGTTTGGATCCAGATTTAAAAATTGGAGTTATGAACAAGTTCTTCCAAACTTCCAGAAAATTTCCTGTCTGCAGGGACAAGTTAAACATTAAACAAAGAGGCACGGAAAACGCATAAGAACACTTTTGAAGTAAAATTGGCGGGATGCCATCGAAACCAGGATTTGCATCTAATTTTAACAAGGAAAGAGCATTTTGACCTTCTGAAATTGAACACTCTAAGCTACCAACATTTAAAGAATTACAAAACATTGAGGTTTCACAAGAGACACTAGGCGGGGAAGTACTACTTGAATATACGGATTGAAAGTTGTTTGCGAACATATTACAAATAGTCATAAGGTCGGACGAGGATATATTATTATGGCGCATACAGTTAGGGATACCATTAGATTGTTTTTTACTGTTGATGAAGCTCCAAAAACGGTTACTATTAGTCTTTAAATTAGATTCAACAGAAAGAATGTACTGACCATAAAGGAATTTATTAAGAACATCAAATTCTTTTTGAAGCCTTCGATAAACTAACAAAAGTTCTGGATCATTATTTCTTTTCCTGAATAGCTTATAGGTCTTATTTTTTCTATTATTTAAGTTCACGATCCTTTTATTGAACCAAATAGGATTAGTGCCCGATACAATCCTTACTCTAGGTGTAAACATATCGATTGCCACTTTAACTATTTCTACAAATAAATTAAAAGAATTGTTAAGATCTCTATAATTAATAACATTAACCCAATTTATTCCTTCCAGATAGTTGGAAATATTGTTGAAGTTTGCTTTAGCATAGTTATACTTATAATTGGTGACACAAGGACTGGGACGAAAGCACAACCATGTCTCTGTCAAATTGAAAGCATCGGATGTCGGGTCGATTATGACAATGAATGCAGTCGATTTAACAGCGGTTTTCAACATTTCTACAACAAATTTTTTTGGGTGTATGCAGTGGAGGGTATCAAAGCATCGGCCAGGCCGATGATAACAATTTTTAATTAAATACATTTTTGTTGCCACATCAAATTTATCAATCCTGATTTCTAAAAGTCGGATGAAGAGCTCCTTGGACGTTTCGAACGCAAAATTCTTCGTGTGGTTTTTGGTCCCGTTTGCGTTGACGGACTTTGGAGGAGGAGATTTAACAGCGAACTCTACGAGCTGTACAGCGACATCGACTTAGTCAGAAAAGTACGTATCTGTCGTCTAAGATTGCTGGGACAAGTAGAGCGAATGGACACCAACGCTCCGGCCCAAAGAGTCTTCGATTCCAACAGGGAGGGAAAACGCAATAGATCAAGACCTCGCCTTAGGTGGCGCGCAAGTGGAAGGGGACCTCAACCAATTTGGAGTGCGCAACTGGAGGCAGTTAGCCAAAGATTGCGCCCTCTGGAGAGGCGTATTGGTTGAGGCGTATTGGTTGAGGTCCACCCCGGACTATAGCGCCACCTAAGTAAGTAAGTAGATTTCCAAACAATACAAACGCATCTACCCTTTTTCAAAGCGGTGCACTCTCTCAGTATTTATCTTACCCTTGGGTTGGCGTCGTGCCGCCGGTCGACTCGTAAACTACAATCGATACAATGTACAGAAAGTTACACATTCTGGTTTTGAACAAACAATTTAGTTGTTTCCTATTTTTCAATAAAGAACAAAACAGCAATAACGAGAACAATAACAACAAAACTGACAACTGTCCTTCAAAATGTCAGTAGAACCCCAACCTTCAGCAGCAAATCGTCGGGAATAAAATTGTTCTTGTTTAAAAAAATTACAAAAATTACTCGACTTCCACTTTCATTCAGAACGGTTTGGGATTAGGCGACATCCATCTCCCTATGTATCGTATGAGATAAAGTTTACCGAATTAATTCACATTAAAATTTCGCCCGGTTGCCACGGAAGCGCAGCCATAACGCAAGTTGCATTCTAAAATCCATCTGCTACATAATATTTCTTTTATGACTTCCCTCCTAACTTTCCACTCGAATGGAAATCGGATGAACACCTTTTCGAATCTCAAAATCTCAGCATAATAAAACAGTCTTAGAGTTTCGCTGCATAGAGAAAAACTTTTCCTTTCTCCGACAGAGTGCCTTTGTGCAGCCATTGCTGCGACTTGAGGGAATACGCAAACCCATATATGAAATGCACTTTATGGACTATAACTATTCTGTGCCACAGGAGGAATATGTAGCATCCACTTGAATGGAATCGACTGCAGAGCAAGAAGTTATTTCCCCCGCATAGCTCAAATTTTGTATATCCATCTGTCGATGGCCACCCACACCGAGCTATAATCTCATGAGCTATTAGGCAAGCCGCCTCCTGACCGAAAGTCCGGGCATATACTTAAAGTTGCGCACACATGTGGGATATGCCAGAAGGTAAGGCGTGGGGTGACTTTTAATATTGCTATCCTCCCTCAGGTACGTGCATATACGAGTCAATGGAATTTCCGAAAGTCCTTGCGGAAGTTGGGGCAAGAAACCGCACAGCTCACAAAATGAATTCAATAAGAGTTTTTCGACAGCTTCTCGATTGGAAAAGCCATGCGAATACACATAATCGCTTTGTTGGAATATTATTCAGAGTTCGAAATGCTGGCAGCTGCAAGGGGTGACAAAAGCAGCTCAACCTCAAATCTTGATGACATCACGTGTCGGCTGAAAGTGTCAATTGATCGATAATGGTCAGGTTGGGTGCAGTCCGATGAAGGGATAACTCCTTTTGATTAGGCTTGCAAAGGGTATCAAGTCATTTCAATTAGAGCCCGCATCATAATGGAGACTATCCAGCAGAGACGTGAAGTTTTCTTCTTCAGGATGATGTATTGATGTCAAGTGCATAGTGTGCAGCAGGACGACACGTTTTAAATTCTACAGGACAAAGTCCATGCCGGTTGTTCGCCGCCAACGGAACATGTGTTCTGTGACTGATCTGTATGAGTGGTGGTGGTGGGTTACTTCATCAGTCATTGAATCAATGGACTCGACTTGTGGGCAGGATTGGACGACGACGACGGTGGAGTCCTTTCTATGAATGCAGCAAAAGGGTGCTTGCTGTCCGCTTCCGCTTCCGAAGGACAGGTGTGGATAGATGTTCTTAACTGTGGAAGGTTTTTTTTTGCCGGATACGAAGGATTTAAACTCCGACAAATTCATCGGATATGGAGAGGGTTCTGGGATTTCGTTTGTTTTTTGCGGACTGTTTTCCACTTTTATCTCTTGAGCATATTCATTGGATATTCAGTTACTGACCTGATTGGCGAGAACAATCGGATGTCCTTTTGAAAAATTAACTGGCGGTTGCGATGTAGGTCGTTCTGTTTGACAAAGTATTGACGTCGAGATGATTGATTGATTTGGGACTAGCTGATGGAGTAAGGAGGATAGGGAATGCGTTTGCAAGTTTGAAATCAGGGTTGATGCTGATTTTTGGAAAGAGACAAAATGTTGGTCTTCTCCAAAGCAAACAACGTGCCCATTAAAGTTTTGCATTGATCGTTATTTGGAGCCGTACTTTGTAAGGTCCAAAAAATTGGATAACTTTTTTTTTTGTTTAACGGGTGATTTTTTAAGTGCAGTTTTATTTTTAAATCGAATAAAAGACTCAAATTTGCATCAAATATTAAAAAATTTTATTGTAATCGATAAACAGGCCTTTGCCATTTACGTTTAAAAGACAACTTCATGTAAATGTTGTCCGCGGCTATGTTTCGAATGGTCCATTCGGAAGGTCCAATTTTGGGTAATTTTTTCGAGCATTTCGGCCTGTACCAAGATCATGTGATTTAACGCCTCTTGATTATTTCTTGTGGGATTATGTAAATTCGTTAGTCTATATAATGTGGACAAGCCGACACGATTGAAGTCTTACAGAATACCAAAGCAGTTTCTTCCACGGTCGTCTTTGAAGAAAAATGGACCGATGATGCCACCAGCCCATTAACCACACTAAACTGTCGTTTTTTCGGGATGCATCGGTAGTTCTTGTATGCTAGTCGATGGTTTAATGTCCAACGAAGTAAATTTGGTGCGAAGTTTGGTGATAACAGCACGAATTGTTGATTCACCAGCTCGATTATGACGACCATAATATGGTCGTAACAAACGGTGCGGGTGCACATATTTCACAGAGCGCGAATTTTTATAATAAATTTCAATAATTTGCAAATTTGCAATCGTTGCTCGTTTGTAAGTCTTTCTATGATTAAATGACAGAGTATAGGTAGGTACTGAAAATTTTTCACTTTGACAGATGACGTTTGGACGCCATTACTAACCAGTGCTGCCAACCTGAAAAACTTAACTCTTAAAAAATCGCCCATTATATTAGATAGATAGATACATTTTAATAATTAAAATTTATTACCGATGAAGCGCATTTTTGGTTAAACGGCTTCGTCAATAATCAAAATATGCGTTACTGGGCAGGTGAGAACCCTCATGTGCTTCGTGACAGTACTTCATCCGCAAAAAGCCACTGTTTGGTGTGGTTTTCATGCCGTTGGCATCATTGGGCCGTTTCTTTTCGTCGATGAAAATGACTGTCACGTTACGGTAAATGGTATTCGCTACAGAGACTTGTTGGAACGTTATTTCTTTGAGCATCAATTGGACATCAGTGATATTTAGTTCCAACAAGACGGTGTCACAAGCCACACAGCGGGTGCAACAATCGAGCAATTGAAGTCTCAGTTCGGTGAACGTGTAATCTCGAGCAACGTACCCGTCTATTGGCCATTGGGATTGTGTGATTTAACTGCTGTAGACTTCTTTTTATGGGGCTACATTAAATCATTGTTCTATGCCAACAAGCCGGCAACGTTAGAGGAGCTCAAAGCCAATATTGAAGGAAAAATAGCGGCCGTATCGGTCGAAAAGTGCAGCCGAGTCATCGAAAATTAAGTTCAAGGTTTGACCGCTGCACACCTTCCCGTTGTGGATAAATGAACGAAGTCGAATTCCATTCCTTAATGTTTTGATAGTGAATTTCTTGAGATATCTCAAGTAGTTTAAGTGGTTTGCATTTTACTTAAAAAAGAAGTTGCCAAGTCCTGAAAGACCCTTTACATTAGATTGTTGTGGATTTCGTTTTTTTTTTAGTGTTCTTTTTGTAAAGTTTCTTTGAACTTTCTTCCCGGAGGCTTACAAAAATTTCTGCGAGCATATAAGGGAGCACTTTTAAAGCTGGAAAAAAATAGTTTTAAAAGCTTCAACATAGTTATACTGTAGTTGGTTCTTAAGTTTTGAGATAGAAAAGTAAAGTAGGCTTTATTGCTTTTCAAAACATTCTCCAATAAGATCAATACACTTTTGCATATGTTTGAACCAATTTTCTAAGTACTTTTCCGAGGAAAAAGAAAGAAATCATTGGGTGCCAATTCCGAACTGTACGGCAGATGTAGAATACAGTACCAACTGTTCTAAGTTGATCTATTGGCACGGTGGCTATATTATGTTTGCTTTCAAGTACTTTGTGCGCGAACAACTTTTCGCCATTAAAGACCCATGATTGTTGTTTATAGGGATCATATGCATATACTTCCGTCATTGGTCACCTGTCACGATTCAATAAACGTCTTTTGAAGCACCGCGATTGAATTCAAAATTTTTTGTCAATAACGACAGGAGCCATTTTTTGTTTTGAGCGATTGTCAAATTATGGGATATCCAATTTTTTTTACGGCCCAATGCTCATGCAATTTTGAATATATATGTGGACGGAACTTATAATACCCGCAAGCATGCCGCTATTTCACGGTATGTCCAATGCGAACTTGCAACATCAGTTCACGCACAGTATCCTTCTCCTCCTCCTTCACCTTCTTTGTAATAAATAAATTCCACTGAACATTACTACAAGTATACGATATTGGCTTGCAAAGGTATATCAGTTACATCCCAAACCTTGGATAAGCTCTTTAAATATTCCGTCCGTTTTTTTTTATGTTTTGTTGCTTATCCTCCAAAGCCATTGGCGTCGTCCTGACAACTTTCATACCTCCTCAACTGTAAACCAATTCAACACCTACTGTTGATCACAATCAACTTCATCACTGGGATTAAGTTATGAGCTCCGCTCTGACGGACCACGGACGGTATATTCTTCGAAATCAAATTGAACCTTTGCCCAACCCTCGCTGCAATTCTCCCAAATACGATTCAACGACATTAACGCGTCTTCTTTAGCAACAACCCTCGCCATCACTCCCTTTTCTTTAACTCTTCTCTGGTTTAAGATTTACCTTCTTAGCATCGTCTCAACCTCAGAAATTCCTCCAACTGGATGTAGCCCATCCACAGTCCCTTTGAATGAGAATAAGGACACAAAAAAAATCAAAGAAATTTATAGAAATTATTAACGGAACGAAGGACGAATAAAAATGGAAGTCATCCTAATTGAATTTTTCCCTCATTTATTAATCCGATTTCGATAAAAAATGGAAGTCGTTAAAAAATGTCCTCCTCATCGCTTTTGCTTACGCGCTCTGTAAGTGAGAGAGTATTTGCACACAGAAACAGAAACCTATCCCCATTCAACTGCAGATTAACCAAAGCTAAACGTTTTACTTTATTAAACTAATTTTATTGTTTAACATTTGTGTACGAATATTCGTGTGTAGGCACAAAAGAGAAATAATATCGAGCCTCGATGTACGAGTAACTACTGTTGCATGGGGGGTCTGGTCTGGACTCAGTTCGAATGGCATGCGGTGTTTGGTGGGGGAGGAAGTTTCATGCCAACGATCGAAGAAGGAAATTTCTTAGCGGGAAATAATTTTTTATGACATCAAATTGAGTGTGAAAATTCCCGGACAACGTAATGGCTGCGCAAATTTCTATTCACGGTAAATGATTTTTTACGATCAAATTAGTAGACGAGAAGTTTCCCGTTCTGCTGCCGCATAGATGAGGCCATCTACACCATGTAGGATGGGCTGGGCGCAGAAGGTATGGTGTTGGGAAAATTGTTGCAAATGATGCCACGTCCTGCTTATTAGTTTTCCGCTTAGTGTAATTGAGTTTGTGAGATTTAATTGTGAGGCTTTTGAGGTTGGGGAATGTTTCGATGGAACACTTGGTTTTTATTGTTAATCTGAAATCCGTGCGCAAATGGCATTTCACATTTCATTCTGTTCTGTTGACTTCATATAGGCCGTGCCGTCTAAGTCGAAGGATTTTTTTTTATTTCTAGCGGAGCTTTTGGGTGAGCGGTGACAGCATATGCCTATAAGACGGAGGTTGTGTTTGGGTTGCAGGAAGGGGAAGAATGCGGTTGGCATTGGAGCCTTTCTAATAGTAAATTTTAAAACACAATAAGCATAAGTAAGTTTGATACCAAAATGGTCTGGATTCAGTTGGAAAGAAATGGCTGCATTTGTATTTCAGGGCGTCTCTGTTCAGTTGCTGATAGAATGTCCGAACTCCGAAGGTGTAAGTGGACTTGTGTTGTTACTCCAGTACTAACTTTGTCGATACTTTTCAAAGGTATCCCTCTTTTGAAGACTAATTGCCCTCATTCGTCAATGGTATCAATTTGATCTCTTTCACACAGTTTTATTGGCCTCACTTTAAACTTTTTTTATTCGGTTCGGTTCGAGCAATTCGAAAACAATTTTCTCTTAGTTCTGGAGGGCTAGGAAATGACATTACCTTGTACTTTTGATTAAACTATTGAACTCGCATTGACACCAATGTTGTGTAACCAATGTTGCGACACCAGTTTTCGTGAAGACTCTTGAGGCGCGTTGGGCCATTGTATATAAACATTTGTTGGGCTTAGTTCTCTTAAGTTGTCAGATCAGCGGAATCGTTGCCAGCCCTTTTTAACGAAAAACTCCTAAACTTGAAAAAAGATGCATTTTTCAATAAGAGAATGCCTAAAATATTTTTTTTTTTCTGTAAAGTGAAATAGAAGATAAATCAAAAATTAAACACTCACATAGAAAATAAAAATAAGCAAAAACTATTTTTATTTAAACAACAAACAGTTTTCAAATTCGTTTCCAATTTCATTTATCAATCCAGCTTTCACTTATCACTTCCTTTGGAGATGACTTGAACCCGGTCCTTGCTAGGCCTAGAAGGTTCAACAATTGCGATTCCAACAAAGATCAACAACTTTTCCACTCAACGTATTCATTTTTGTTCCACATAACAGTCCTAACAATTGCATAAGCAAACGCGGAGCAAAGAAGCAATCTACACAACTTTATACCGGTTCCATTGCCATATTCAAATAAAGGACAGACACTGACTATTTTCCTTGGCTGCAACCCACTAAAAAACCCCCACAAATAACATCATCGCACCTTTGAACAATAAGACCCATGAAGCTTCTTTTAAATAACTACTCCAGTGGTGCTTGCTGCGGTTCTGAGGTTACCCCGAAAACAAATTTAATGCGCGCCACTTTAAATGGAGCAGCAAAATAAGGAACGGAATCCTAGGAAAGTGTTTGCTTTCGCTAGCCGCAGAAGCCTTTTCCTTTCCGAACGTTGCCATTAATTGCCAAATAAATTAATTTTATTTGAATTTAAGGCGGTATTAGCGTGCGCTGCAGGTTGAGTCTTATATTGTTGCCATTACAAAGGAGTATACCAGTAACAGTTCCACTGACAAAGGGTTCAACATTTATTGAAATTAAAATAAACCCCCTTCTGCTTTGAAAGTCGTTCATGTGTGTACTACATGTTTTCTAAATGTTAGATAGAAAAAAAAATTCAGTAAATTAAATTGTCAACATACTTTCTAGGATTGTGAGAGAGTACACAATATAGCAGAGCAGCCGGCGAATCAAGATCAAGGATAAGAAAGGACCCTTGTGCTCTCTATAAACATCCGTTCTTTTGTGCTGCCTTCATGTAATTTAATAAACTCTCCTTGCTCCTTCTTGCAGGAGTCGCTCATTGAAATAGCAGTTGCGGCGGTTGCGAGACTGTAAATAACGAAAGCTACCATTTTCGAAATTAAATGAAAATACAGCTTAAGATGGTGCTTGTGGTTTGCATTATCTGCGCAAAATGTTGCTTTGATGTTGGGCTTTGTCTGTGTGTTTGTACTTTTTGGTATTTAATATGTGAGTTTCTCGTGTGTGTTTAGGACGTAGGTGTACTTAATGGAACGAATGATCCGATAAGAGTATGGCAAGTGGGAAATTTGTATTAGTTAGTGCTTTGCAGGAAATTTACGATTCCTCTTCATTGATTTGAATTCGGTTAGCATGTTGAAAGCAGCCATACAGAATTGGAAACAAATTGTTTAGCATTTTGAGCTCGTAAGTATTATCTGTTTGATTTAAGTTTTATTACTACGAGTACTAGCGTATCGGATACAGTAGTTGACACCCTTTTTTGGAAACATTAGTTAACACCTCTCTGTTCAATTGCGACTTCCTCCATTCCAGTTGCTTTTTTTCGAGGAAAATTTATTTTTTCTCCAAACATATACTAAATTCGTAATATTTTCCCGCTTTTCCTGTATTAAAATTTCTCTTTAGTCGATACTCTTGAGTAGTATAGATTTTTTCAGAAATTTTCAAAATGTGTTTCAAAACTTTAGCTACCTATTTCAAATGTTAATATATGAAATACTATTAATTAATATTTAATTATTAAAATTGTCTGCTAGTTTGTTAAATAAAAAGGTTGCCATTAACTGTATCAAAGAATAGCAATAGATTCAATTATTGACAGGGGCTGCCAATTACTTGTTTATACCACAGTTGTTGGCACTGTCAATAACTGTACTTTTGACGATGGCAACAACTATAGTAAATATATGACGGTTACGTGTTTCAGATTTTCGAAAATGCCTAAAACAAAGAAAATAAACAAGTAAAGGCGTCATCATCTGCCTGGCCAATGCTTTAAAACTCTCCACTGCATACAAATCATGCAAAATTGGTTTTGTATTTAAGGTACCAGAAATACTTGACCGACTAGCCCATTTTCAATACCAATCTGACGACGATAAAAAGAAGTCCGTTCACCAAATTTCATTCGCCTTCTTGTAACGCCAAGAAGGTGAATATACCTTCCCGAGGAGGGTACACAAATGCGATGATGATCGGCTACAACCAGCTATTTCGGCAATAATTTAATAAACAATCCAAAAGCAGAACCTAAGTATGTATTTCATTCATAAACAAAATTACAGCCAAACAGCATCGGGTGACAACCTTTTATTTATAGTAGAATGAGATTGACTGAAGAGGCAGTCTACGTTATAAATGTAGTTGGATGCAAGACTTCTGAATTTGCCCCATGGTTTGTTACTGAACAGTGGCGTCTTAATGTTCTACCAATGCATTTTTAGTTTCAACTCTACATTTTAAAAATTTACAGAGACTATATCTATATACAGTAAAAACTCTTTTAACCGGAACTCCAATAAGCGGATTTTTTTTTCACAAAAATATTTGTTAAATCTACACTTTAATATCCGGAAAAAAACTCTAATATCCGCAATGCAGTGTAATGTATATACCTAGGTACCTCCTGATGATTTTACACAATCATGTAAATGTATTTACATATATATAAATTTGTTATTTCAAAGCATAGTTTTGTTGTCAGTTGTCATTTGCACCAAAAATTCAAGGTAGGCTTCATACAATCTTATGTGGTATTCGATTGGGTGCTCTCAGAGCACTTTTTTGCTCTTAGAGCAATTTTTATGTTCGTTTGGTACAAAAAAAGCAATCTTTTTCAGATTTCAGAGCGCTTTTGCGAATCTGGATTTTTTCTTCAGATTTACTAACACATTTACATCAATCTGGGCGAGCATATTGAATGTTTTCATATAAAATTTAACCAGTGAATGGAAAGCGCTTAGAAAAGTGTCGAAGGTTACACATATTACAATCGCACAAAGAGCAAGTGACGTTTTTATGTTCGATTAGACACACGGGAAATCTGAAATCTGAGAGAGAATCTCAAGAAGCCCAATCGAATACCACATTAATATTATAAATGCGAAAGTCAGAATGTTTCCTTTTCACGGTCGCAAACCAACTTTTATAAATTTTGGTAGCTATAGGAATAGATGGGACCTCTGGAAATGACATAGGCTGCCTTCAAAACGTGAAGGGGATGAAGTTTCTCAAGTTAGGGATAGTAAAATTCATCATGGGTCTCTATAGTTTTGGTAAGAAATAAATACATTTGCTGCGTATTTTACCAATTTAATTTTAATTTGTAGGGCTGATTGGTTGGGTTGAAAGATAGGATAGTTTTGGACCCGATAAGTGGCGGTGTTGTTGATATGTAGGTATATTTTAATTGAGTTACTCGAAGTACCAATTCTACGCAGACGAAGTTGCGGGTACCAGCTAGTAACATATAAATATAATATACCTAACTATAAAAACTGTTTTCTTTTCGATATCTCTTAACCGATAACGCTCGGAAAAATCAATTATCCGGAACACTGTCGGTCCCGAGCATTCCGGATAAAAGAGTTTTCACTGTATATAAAAATGGTGTCAAAAATATATAGTAATTTATCAATTGAGAACGGCCTAATCGGCCCGGTTCAAATTTCTTTTCAGTTTTTTGTAATTACCAGGGGTAGTTTCTTTACGAAAGAAAATGTTGGGAAAACCCTCCGGAAAAAAATTTATCCAAATCTATGTCTGCATATGCTAGAATGTGAATCTTGGCGTGCGTGAAATTTATGTGCACGTAGCTCCTGATGCAGAATCAAGCGCTTAAACGCATGCGGACCTGTTTCGGAACGAAATCTGCGAAAAATCTGCGAAAAGGCAGCGGAAAATAATTTGTGGGGAATCCCATCAGCTGATACACAAATAGCAGTGTTAGCAGCACTGGCTACTCGAACTTTTCACTGGCTCCTTAAAATTGTCATTTGGGATTTATCCAAATTTATGCTATTCACTCCGAAGTTTAACGATTTTTAGGAATTACCGGCTTAAGAACTTGTAAAAAAAAAATCATACTTCTATTGCGAACGTACTCTTTTTGTATAGGTGACTAAAACTTTCTAAAAGGTTATGTCGTTTTCGATTGGGCATTTCAGATTTTTGCTGCCAAACATTAAATCCGATTTGTACTGGTTCTTTTGTATATTGAGTTGGCCGCAAAAAACACTTGTTTTTTATGTACACTGGAAATCTATTGTTATTGATTTTCACACATTTATACCAAACAATTTCGAAAATATTTAATATGAAAACTTGTTTCCTTAGACGTTTTTATTTTGTTAACATTGGAAAATTGAAACTAAAAAGGTCTCTCAATTTTGAGTGTGTTTATTTTAATTTAATATTGTCGTCTTTAAAAAGCATTGTAATCAGAATAAGAAACCCTAAAAAACCGGAAAAAAATGCGCAGTCTTTCAGTTTGTTTATTTTTGGCTCCAAGATTTTTCAAATGTGGCTCCATACCTGTTCAAAAAAGCTGCTAACGGATTACAAATGTCAAATTTTCTCCAGCAAATAATGTCGCGGACAATAAATATGTGCGAAAAGCGAATAGATAATTGTACCAAGCAATCTGCTACAATTACCCACTTTTCGTCATCATTTCGCAGCAGCAGCGTACTGCAAAACGAAAAGGACATTCGTTGTGTCACTTTTGTATGGGATTTAGATGCGAAGTTATATAGACTACACCAACACAGAAACTTATTTTGGATTTAGTTCTCTGAAGTAAACATAGAGGTGCTCAACAGATTTATTTTTATTTTTTGTGAGTGAGACAATAGTGTTGGAGACCCCCAAAAAAAAACCCCTAATTTTTTTAATGTTGTACAATTTATAGTCTTACGGTAGACGAACACTCCATGAATTTTGCGAATAATTAAGTTCAAATGAAATTAACGACATAAAAGAAAACTGTCATTACCTATTAAACATATAATTTTGTATTATTAAACACTTATAAAAAGTATTTTTGATAGTTATTTTTGTGTGTCATTAAAAAGAATGGATCCCAAAGATAAATTGCAATGCAATACAATCTTCACCTATCTGGGCTTTGTGCCCCTCCCAGAAATAAATCCTGGACCCGCCCTTGGCTGGCATTCATTGCGAAACATTCCGTAAGGTTTTTATTATTTTTTAAATATTAATAGGATTAGTCAAAAACGATTTTGTTGTTGTTCAGGGAGACTTATTTGCTTGACTGATACCTCCATTAGACAATAAATCTTGGACAACATACACGTCATGCAATAATTGGTTGTCAGAAGAGCAATAATGCAATAATTGGTTGTTTAGAGCGCTCGCTAAGAGCCAGTAAGCTAGAATAAGGTAAATGTTTGTTTTAAACTATATTTATTCGTTTTTCTATATAAGTTTAATGAATAAATTGAATAAAACTGAATTAAAAAGTTAGTCGTCAGAAAATCCGTGATAATCAGGAGCGTACAGAAGAAAATAAATGGAGACGTCCGATATTGCACAGGTTCACGCTGCACAATCATTACCTTAAATTCCGGCTTAGGTATATATGTACAGAAAGGCAGAAAAAATATATAGGTATACAAAATGCAGATGATAAATTTTAGCATTTTCTTTGCAGTCTAGCATTTTTCTTTTTGCAATTCGCCTCTCAGTTTCTCGATAAGGACTTTCTACCCATTTGCATTCTTAGGTCAAAAAAAATGTGACGGGAAAGCTTAATAAGTCACTCACAGAATATAGTTTTCAATGCGGAGACTCGGTACCGTCCTCCTCTACCCAGTTTTACCGCTTTTGTCCCAAAAAATGCAAACGGACCAGTTATGGCTCACTGAGCCAGTAGAGACTTCTGAATATTTTTGCACTGGTGTTCTCTTGTGAGTTTTGCACTACTTTTCCAAAAATGATTTTTTGAATTTAAGGGTATCTACCGGACAGTGGAATACCTTGGCTACTTTTTTTTTAAACAAAGGTGAGATTGTTTCCGATCTTAGTAGAGCATCGACTCAAGCATGGATACCAAAACTAGTACTATTAAACTCGTCTGTATGCCGCCGCAAAATTGATAAGCTGCTGGTGAGTCTTAACTAAAGATACACTGCTGGGGTTTCCCTATGATATGTGGATATTTTGTTGTCTTTACTATCTGCAGAAATGGACCTTCGATATCCTCAATACCGATTTCTATTTTATATAGGTTCCTGTGCGAGACATGTTTCCTTGACATGGTCTTTTAATTTTTGTTGAAATTTCGGAACACTGCTCCTTTCTTTCATTGAATCTCATCAAAGCAATCTTCTGCTCTGTGGCGCTGTCAGCACATACATATCTCCAATTTGACCTAACCATGTTGCGGATGGTCTCAAGGTGTTCACTAACACGCAGGAAGATCAAGACTCCAGAGCTCTTGGCTTAATCCTTTCTCGAAATATTTTCTGTAGAAAATAGCTCCCAAATATCCCCTTTGACAGTCTGCCCCCAGCAACCTGGTACTCACACGCTCGACTTCATCGAAAGGATGAATACCTACTAATTTTTTTTTTATTAAATATATCTGCATCTTCCTCCACCAAGCTTCACACATTTCACTGAAATTAAGGAATATGTCTGAACAAATAGTGAACCACTCCAATGCCGTAAAATGTCTTACGATATTTAAACGCTGTACGGAAGGAAATTCAAACACTCGTATAACACAATCCCTACCCATGCCGCAGCATTGGAAAACTTTTAGAATAACTCAATTAAAATGCTACCCCTAGCTGCGGATCATAAATGAGAGGAAAAAAAAAAAACGTCACTCGAAAGTTTTGAAGAAAGCGTTCGCTATGAGGGGACGACATTTAAAATACACCTACCTTCCCAGTTTGCTGCTGTTTTAATAGTGTTTGCTTTCAACTCCCCGACCCCACAGCCCACACACCTTTTAGCGGATTGCTTCGAATGCCATTTTTCCTAGACTTGACTTGGGCATGTCTCCAGCAATTCGCGTCTTCGTCAAACCCACACAGCGGGGGAGATGTTCAATACTTCTTCCAGCTCCGACGTTCAAATTATTTCCGAGAATTCTTTCATACAGTACCTTCGCCAAATTGTACCAACCCTAGAATTCTGATTTTTATTGATTTTATTGCACGCGATTTTAATTTCTCCTAAGTACTCAATTAAAGGACTTTTGAGCGCTGCCATTCGTGATGAGGAAAACACTAAACGAATACAACGGCAGCGCCCGCAGAACGATTCCTTTCACGTTGGGAGCTCATTAATTGGTAAAAATAACCGAACGAGTCGTTAACGGTTTGACATTGCATCGCGGCAGTACCCGTCCATTGTTCTCCTCCGGCGTGGCGGAAAAAGTCGGCAGTTTTACTACAATTCCGACAACCCAAACCCACACCGATAGACTCCCACTTGGAGCGTTAATATTTTGCAATTAAAATCGTTTACCACCCACTTTCTATTTATACACCTGGAGGGTGATTTCATGCAGGATACGGGAACGCTTATCGACGGGGTGGGGGGCTTCTTCCATGGTAAATTGTGAGTTTGACAGTGATTTTGATTTTGGTTAAAAGCAAACCTCAAGGCAATGCAGCTCTGTTCTAATCTTATTCCATGAGGTAATACGCGCTGACTATGCTCCTGCTCATAAAAACAAACAGGATACTGGTACACCCCCACACTGTATTAGTACATTAACCCCTAAGCGAAAGAACTTTGATCATTTGCTTAGTGCTCTATGAAATGAAATTAGATTTGAGTGAAAATGCCTCAAGTCACTTCTGATTCATTAATACGTAAATTCATTTGGTCCTCAGAGGATGTGCGCGGCGTTAATAAAATCTTTATTGTTGTGGTGGAGGTGTTGCGTTCGGGTACGTGAGGTTAATTTGATTTTATTTATTTATTTCTTGGTCTCTTCGCTTTTGATTGCTTCATGGAGCACAGCCTCAAAAATATCATTAGATTAATGATGTAATTAATTACTGCGGCGTCAGTGAGCTGTGATTGGGCGCGCTGAAGTAAATTCACTTAGCGTTCAGCACGACGAATTCATCTGCAAAGTAATAAAAGAAATACTTATAGTGTCTTACAAGCAACAGGAAACGGGGATAGATAGGAACTCATTTGAATAATAAGGATAGTCGATTTGTTGGTGCCGACATTTTTTATTTCGGTTGGGTATGTTGTCGCGGTGTTGAAGAGGGCGGTCAGCTTAAGTCAGATTTTATATTTATGCTTTGAACACTCACTTCAACCTGAAAGAAGTCTTTTTTTGGTTTGTAAGGAAAACAATTTTTGAGCTTGGCTTTACATCAGAAGAACCAGACTTAATATAGCATATAAATGACTAAAAGCCTTTCCCAGCAACGTGATTGATGCCTACCAGTGGACAGAAAAGTCCATCGGCGCGCTTAGATCAGATCCTGAAAAAGAACATAAGAAGTTTAAATACTATATTTTTCAATATAAATCGATTTTAGGGCCAACTATATCAGTGTCTATAAACAAAATAAATACAGTCAAATCCCTCTAAGTCGAACCTCCTTTCTGGAATTTCCCTCTAACTCGAATTTTTCGACCCAATTTTTGCATTCCCTTCAGTTTTGCATAGAAAAGTCGTCCTCTAAGTCAGAATCCCTCTAACTCGAAAATATTCTTTTGATTCTTGACCTGTTACAATATTCCTCTAAGTCGAATTTTGCTTTCTTTAAAGAATCATTTATTGAAGGAGTGAACACTGCTACTTTCATATCCCAATAGAAAATAACAATTTTTTTAACTAATTTTCTTCTTTTCTATTTTTTACCTTAAATAAATTCGCTTAGAATAAACATAGTATATCCCTCTAACTCAAATTTTTCCGGAAATCCCTCTAACTCGAACTAATTTTTATCTCCCGTAAAAATTCGTCTGTATGTATATACATTCCATGCGTTGGTGATGACATACCCCGCTCTGGTATCTGATAAATGGGTATACTTTAAAAAAAACCAAAAATTATAAATAACACAGTTTTTAGTGCTCGATTAATTGTACGCTCGTTCAGTAAGTTATAATACATATTTATCAAATAAATACATATTATTTGATAAAAATTATTATTGATTCAACAAAAGTTTTATAAATTTACATCCAAAAGAATGTTTCAATCAAATTGACAATATTTTAATAAGTTTCACCTTGTCTTAAAACTTTTGTTGTGATGATAAAAAAATTGTTATGTTAACAAAAATCCTTTGTAATAATTTGTTGGATTTATCAAAATGTTTTTAAATTTACAAAAGAGATTTGCCAATTCTGCCGTTGCTATTTGGTCAAATCAACTAATTTTTAATAACATTGTCTTTTTATCAAATGAAAAAAAAAAATTGTTAAAAATATCGAATTAGTTTGTATTTTCTTAAATCAACATTGATTGTTGATGGTACAGAAATAATTTCTCGGTACTGCAGTTGTGTTTTGTTGAATCTATAAACAGATCGTTGGTTATATAGAAACAATAACCATTAATTTTTTTTTTTATTTATTATATTTGAATTGAAAAAACATTTGCACTCCCAATGGATAAGGAAATATCCATGGAGAAAAATGTTGCCAATATTTTGGCTAAAACAGGGCATATGCCATTTGGAGTCGTCCATTGCACATAGCATTTTGTTGTCTTCGTTCCGATGAGTTTTGGGTATCACCTCAGAGGTTTTGGCTCATTGAGCAATATCTGTTGCTCAAAATGTTGTGAGGGTGCATTGGGGATGTGATATGAACGGGTAGCCCCCTTTATGGATGATCGGCCGTAGACATCTAGATAAAGAACCCTATAGACATTTTTAAATCTATGTTTTGAAAAATCAAATATTATTTAAGGACTTTGGAATTTGAAAATGCCAGTAAACCGTACGAGAATTTTCTATTGACCTAAAGCAGCTACTCACCCTTCCACACCCGCTGAAAATTCCATCAAGCCTCTTGGCGCTTAAATCCAACAGATGACTTTCGTCTTGGGCGTGGATTAGCAAATTTATTTAATTAAGCTTTAATTTTACGTAGTAAAAGTAAAAAAAAAAATAAAAAAAATCTCTTTTAATTAAATTCTCGCACATCACAAAAAAAATCGTATTTCCCTACAAATCAACTATATAGAGCGAGCTCAGTTTGGAGAGGATGAGCAGAATAATAAAAACGTCCTGGGCATTATATAGTTCGAAGGCGAATTTTTAGCTGGTGACACTGTATGAAGTATTGTCCGGATACCACAAGCACTTTCACCATATGCGTACGTCGGTTGGCGGTATCGATCATCTGCAAAACCACTTCAACGCTCCAATTGTCAAGATTTTGATTTTGAAAATAAATATTTTTTCAGTTTTTCATAGATCAATTTTTTACATGCTGTCAATCGGTATATCGAAACCAACCCTTTCTATTATTTTATTAAGATTCTTCTCAAATATTTTCAAATAATCAGCTTTTGGGTAAATACCAAAACATTTCTTAAAAGCATAATATCCTTTTTTTAAATCACACATTGCCTTGCAGCTCTTAAACTACTCGACAGTGTTGCGTGCATCAAATTTCCGACGATATCATTCAATGCTATCGCCTGCCCGACAATCGTCTCAATAGTTGTGTTCGCTCGTGTTTTTTAACTTCCCTCTGTTGAAAAAAAATTGTTAGAAGTAAGTAAAATCCCTTTTTAGCTTTGCTTCCTCTTCCGGAATCAAATAAAAATAAAATTTGAATGAGTTTTTCGAGACCCATCCCGCTGCATACAATATAAAGAAATGTCAATAAACTACTATCGCTTATTCGAAGGAGTATTCCTGATTGGAATATTAACTAAAACTAATAAAAGCGAGTCTTCATCTGGCACTGAGTAACCGGAAACGAAAACGCAGCAGGTATATACGTACACAGATTTTTTCCTCTGAATGAAATCAATCGTTTTCGTCCTTTTTGCACACTCCTTTCCCGGTCAGAATAAATCTTCATTTTCATTACTGCATTATAGAGCGCTGACAATCATTCTCGTTCCGGTCGGCGAGATCGAGACGATGCGATGAGGTGAATCCCTTCAATTTCAATTCCTAATTGAATCAATAACGATTCATTTCGATAACTTTGCTTTCAACGCAGGCGAAGGAGCAGCAGCAGCAACAGCAAATAAAAAAGGACATAATGAGTTCTATGCTATATGCTTACATTTCGAACAGACGCAGACGTCGTCGTCATCACCGATGATGATGATAATGATGGTGCGGGTGGTGAGAACTACATGGGTGGTGCAAACAGGATGTGAATTGGAAATGGTTGCCATGTTTCCTCCACACTCAAATGATGTGGCAATTGCATGTGTCCTCTGTGGTGGCAGTACAAGAATAACAGGGTGGGGAGCTGCGGGACTCCAAATGAACAGAATGGCGGTTTGCCCTGTGAATTTGGCACGTGGTAGTTACAATTTTCGTTTCCTCAATTTGCATGGTTTTCTTTTTTTTTGCTTTTTACTCACAGATAATTGGGACTCCTTTTCTCTATTCGTACTGCAGGTGTCAGCGGGGGGAAGTGGGGAAGTGTGGTTATTTGATTGAATAGAAATCGGTTGCGGAAATATGTAGCCCCTTCACCCTGATATTGACCCCTACTCCTTGCCTTAAAAAAACACCACACCAGCCAAGGGTGAATGAAACAGTATTCAATGACTTTTACTGCTACTTGATTTGTCTATAAGTATGCTCGCATTCACGCG
This sequence comes from Cheilosia impressa, assembly GCA_948293265.1. Lineage (NCBI taxonomy): Eukaryota > Metazoa > Arthropoda > Insecta > Diptera > Syrphidae > Cheilosia > Cheilosia impressa. Next base: position 16,246,755 of record OX411880.1, read on the forward strand.
TATATACACACAAAAAAAATTTAAAGAAACTCAAAAATCAGCCGACTCATCCCCAACATAAGAAGGACATTACCGTGCGCCCAATCATGCAGAACAACGTCAGCCCGACTCTATTCGTCCCTGTGAGAAATTGCACTGCTCTTCAACTCACTCCCATCGCAACCCAAAGACTCTTCCGTGCGAAATTGTGTGCAATGTAAATTGCGAACTTTGCCATTGGGATATCGTCTGAACGATGAAAGGACATCCCTTTATACGACCCAGTATGTTATATATTTTTGGATTTCAATTCTTGCAGATATTCGCCTAATACTATGTTACGTTCGATGTATCTAGTATTATTTTTAAATCCTACAGGATTTTCGGTATAGATAACCAACATGTGAGTGCCAGCGGAGCGTATAAGGACAACGCTGACTGAAAGCAATGTTATTGTATACCTGGGCAGCAGTAACAACTACAGCGTCCCTGAGAGTTTCATCCCAATAAATAAGGATTTCCCTTGATCTTTAGTGCATGGGTATAAATTTTGATAGCATTCGAATGGGGAGGGACCCCTTCTCACTGTGTAATGTCTACAACAGATTATAGGAAACCAGGTCCTTGTGCATAGCGCACTACTTACCGTGGGGATGCTGTTGTGCGTACAGACATCCTAATACATCTAACCCCAATGTAGTGCGGATTAGGGTACGTATTAAGGGGTTTTCTTTCTCTCTGCCATTGTCGGGCTGTATGCAAGTCAATGCGTTACAGTGCCTGGTACAGTCGGTGCCAATAGAGTAATTGCTTTTCCAATAAAGTCAAAAGGCATTCCTGCTAATGGCAGTGAAGTAGATATATTTAAAAGCCCTTGTGATATCTAATGGGTATTGGTTTGTTTCACTTTTGCAATTGTCCTTAAGCGGGAAGCTATTGTTTTAAAATGCATCCGATTTCTTTAAGACTGTGGGTCAGCTGTGATTTGACAGCTGCAATTTATTACCAAGTACGTATGTCATGTGACAGTGCAATATGTGTTAGCAAAGAATTCGTCAACAATTAGAACATTATAAATGAGTTTAGAAACGACATTTGTTGTTTTCTGGGGTGGGAGAGATAAGTATTGGAAAGGTGGGGCAAACCTTGCGGGAAAAGAATATAGTTCTAAGTTTTAAAAAGAAGAAACAAATTTTCAAATGAAGACCTCGCCAAGCAAGACGAAAATATTTAATGATCATACAAAAACTTCGCAACACCAGAGTCCCATTTTTGTAGAGCAAGTTCGGATAAAAGATATTTAAAATGCTGATTTACTATCTCGGAAATGTGCTTCTTGTTTGGCAAAGCGATAGTGTCAAAGACTGTTTAACCCGCAAACAATTTAACAAGTTAAACTTTTACAAGCCCATAAAAAGCAATGCAATCGTAATGGAATTGTGTAGTTTAATGCACAGATAAAATACTTATAAGGTCTGAAAAACATCAAGTCGAACTATTATTTTGTATTAACAGTATTAATATACCGCGTTCATTTTCTGTTAATTAATAAACGGATATAAGATATATCGAATTCCCTCAAGCCGTAGTTCACCATTTACAAAAGGTGGTTATGGAAGTCTATGTCGAAAAATTATTTATTGTCGAAGTTATTTTTTAAAGATTTCAACTCACGTTTTGCGCATTTTCATATTTCAGTTCATTTAATTTTTGTTTGTGTACTCATTAAAATTCTACAAAAATACGAATCCACTCATTCAGATGCGTATCATATTTTAACCAATCATTCACTGCATAGCATAAATGTGTCCTACTGCATATACGCGCAATTTAAATAAATATCCTTAAACTCTTATCCATCCTTATGCGATATTTGTATTAAATAAACTGCATGTGACTTCACCAAATGGAATTCAATTAAAAACCATTCTCCATGCGGAATTTATTAATAAAAACCTACTTTTGCGTGAATTAAATCTCCTTTCGTCATTTTGACTGCAAAATGAGTGAGTTAAAAAGGTGACCGGGTTTTTCGAATACAATTTATTTGGTTTTCATTGATTTATGACAATTATAAAAAATATAATGCACGACTGGGTCGCACGAAACTTTCTCATTCATCAAAAGTTTCGTTGTTTCTATTTTTTTATTTTGCAGGTAGGCAAAGATCTGAGAAGAGATGTTAGATAAAAGAAACGGTTCATAAATTATAGGAAACGGAATAGCGTTAAATAAAATGGGACAAAAATGTGAGATTTTAAAAGTCGAAGGTTTAGTAGCAGGTAATTGTCGCAAGTTCTGGTTAAAGAGTTATAAGCGCCAACTGTAAATACTATTTTATAGGCTCATACACTTTGCACGATTTTTGAGTACGGGGAGAAGCGTGGTAGGAGTTTCTGTCTAAAAAGAAGGTTTAATAGCAAATATATATCTATATATATAAAAGAAAGTGATGTTAGTTACTACGCTTATAACTCAAGAACTCATGGACCGATTTCGATGATTCGCACCAATTCTGACTGGTTTCCGGCCAAACAAGAAGAATACCCAAGAAAATTCCCGAAAAATCCCCGGGAAAAAAAATTTTGAATAATTTTTTTCCCCCATTTTTTTACGACAATTATTTTTTCACAAAATGTGTGAGACAATTGTTTTTGTATCAATCAAACCGTTAATTTCGGATTGTGCAATTAATTGATGATTTATCCTTTTTTCATTGAATTATATTTTCAAACGGTAAGTTACCAACGAAGATATTTATTTTGTGAAGTTAGAACATCCTATAATTCTCAGTGTTATTCACAATGCCGCGAGCTAGAAGATCTAACCTTTCGCATCGAACCCATAATGCAAGTAGAGCTCGGAATATCGCCAGTCTATTAAATACGGAAATCGCATTTTATAACTCAAGAACTCATGGACCGATTTTGATGACTCGCACCAATTCGGACTGGTCTCCGGCCAAACAAGAAGAAACAAATTCCCGAAAAACCCCAAAAAAAAAAAATTATGAAGCAAGTTCATTTTCCCATACGTTTTGTATTGAGCGATTTAACGACGCCATTTTCATGATAGATGACGTTTGTGTTTACGTTACATAATTTTTTTATAATTTTTTGCGACAATTGTTTGACAAATTTTGTTTTTGTAGCAATGTTTTTTGTCACACATTAAAAACGAAACGATTTCAAATGCTGGTTCCGGTATTGCCAGTATATGGCTATACCTGCATCAACGTTTGGCAGCTGATTCATTTGCACCATAAACTAACTATTAAATAGACTGACAGCTTCAGCCAAAAAAGAGAAATTGCCTACAAGCTGAATTTGACCTTGATGTAGCCCAGTTTGAATTCATGTATTAGTGCCAATGTTAATCAAAGGGACTCACTCATACTTGACAAAAAACCAGCCTACACTCTTCCGGTTTAGACCGGATGTCGATAACCTGAGGTGGGGGGTCATTTCATTATCGTGTGTTGCGGCTGTGTTGGGCAAATGAAAGTTGTTCTTATTCTGTTCGAATTCGTTAGTTATATTTTGAACGGCATTAAAGCATAGATAATTATATAAAAATATTCCACTTGCTTATTTGTTCGTTGGTATCAAGTTATTATATTATTTTAGAACACCATGATATAAACAATTGTTGTAAACAACGAAACTATATTAGTCAAAAGATAAAATTTCAATTCAATGCCAATTTTTGTTTGTTCTTGAGACCTTTTCCGGCGTACGTAATAACAAAATACTTATTGCAATTAATTTATCACCGTCCGATTTCTTTTTAATGTTCTCATTATTGATATTTGAATTTCGCCGGCACTTTTTCTATGAATTTTTCCCTCACATTTTTTCTTGAATATTCGCTAGTTATTCCTTTGCCGATTTAAATGTTTTGAAAAGTCAGCGCTGTGTAAAAGAGACTAAAGGTGTATTAAGAAAGCCGCAAATTTTCAAACGTTTATTTTCATATAATCTTAAAATGTCAAAAATAAGCTGCCAGCAGCTGGAAAATATAATTTGAATGCATTTTTTGATGTGTCTACATTAATAAAATTGGTGTGTACACACTCACTCCCATTGAAAATTTTAGTTTTAATTTTTCGTACTGCTCTAGTTTCATTTTAAAAGCAGAAAAAATTAAAAAAAAAAGTGAGTGTCATACGGGCTTTATTAATAATGAAACATCTAGTAATCAGACATTTTGAATGTGATGTAGGTAATTCGTATGATTTTTTTTGTTTTCCGCAATTAAACGGAATTTTTACGAAAAGATCATTACTAAAAAATATTTCAAATCTTAATATTCGTAATCAATTCTTCTTTTTAAATTCTTCGGACATTACTGCGGAGTAATTTTTCGCCAAAAACAACAAACGAAAACAGACTCAATTATAATTATAGGAACAAAAATATTTTATTTGAGCGAATGAATTTTTTCCTTTATTATTTATATTGATTACATTCGTTATTATACAATTTGTAGAATATGAGCATTTATTCGTTGTGAAATAAAACAACGAATTTGAACTCTCAGAACGCATCCATCAGCAGACAGAAATCACCAAACACACAAACTATCAGTCAGTGTTCTTAGACGTCTCTGTTTATTTTTCCCACGAAGTGTGTTCATTTTCCTTTTTCACTAAACTTATATTAAATAAAAGTAAAATTTGTATTGTTGGGACAAAAATCAAAATAATTAATCTTCAGTATAAAAATCGGAATTTGCTAACACTTTAATGATTATTTTTTGGTAGTAGAAATTGTTGCTATAGGCAAATCTCTTTTTTTATGTTTATATTCATAGTCAAATGTGGCCCACAATTTTGAGGTTTTTTCCTTTTACGCACAAAAAGTTTTTCGAAAATATTAAATTCCCTCAAAAAGGTTGAGATACAACGATGTAGGAACACTGCTGAATTCACACGTATTCACAGACAGTAAAATTGCGAGCGGGAGGGAGGAGCTTATATTAAAAAAAATTTGCGGGGGGAATCGGTGAGACGTAGTAAAGCTGTCAGTCTATTTCATACTTAGTTTATGATTTGCACAGTCTTTCAATTGCATACTATTGTGCTCTGCAGATGCGTTGCGATTTATCAGCATTTTCTCCAAGTTTTATCAAATTTTTATCAGCTTTCGACAGTTATTGTAATTCAATTTGATTAAATACATTGTTTTGAACCGATTTTTTGTGAAAATTAGCAGCGAAAAGTGATTTCATGGAGGTGAGTTCAGTTTGATGAAGTGCATACTGCGAATGGTTATGTTCGTGTGCATCGACAATCAATCCAAACGTTAATTTCGGATTGTGCAATTGATTTTTAGGTGGTTTACTTTTAAATTACAGTCTATATTATTTCTGTGTTTTGTAATATATTTACCTCTTGCGGTTCACACGCGCAACCAATCTTAACAAATGACGTGCCAAAAAAAAAAGATTGTCTAAGTGCTTATTTTTACTTTTTGAAAATATTATCTAACAATTGAAAAAGTTGAGTTTTACTACATTAAATTTTATCTACGCAAACTCTGTGTAAAAACTACAAACTATGATTCAGGGTAATACTTTTATTTCATCCATCCTGCCCGTACAAACGACGCAATGAAAGAGAGTCGACGGCAAAATGGATTACAGATACAAAAGTATTATAGTGAAAACATGATACTCTTATGACTTTTCACACGTATTCACAAATCACAATTTCACTGTTCACAGTAAAATTTGCGTTTTCGATTTGGCAAAAAGATAAATTTTTTTTCACAAAAAATCCTTTTTTTTTTTATTGAGAGTTACGAGTTGTTTACCTTAGGAAGAATTATTATTTTTTCGAGTATGGAAACGATTTTTTATATCAAATTATTTCGAAATGAGCTTAGAAATGTGTAAAAATCAATTGAAACATCCACCATATGGCTTGTGACCTTTAGGAGCAATTTAAACAACTTAGACTCACGCACTCCCACTACCAAAACAGATCCTTCCTTAAGCAGCTCACATTTTAAATTATCCGAGGTTAGTTTAAGACCTTTGTCCAACGCACAGTTCAGGGAGAAAAGATTTAACCGAATATCCGGAACATAGAGCACATCAGCTAAATGGTTCTCTTCCCAGCTGACATTGTTGAAGGACAACACGTTTATGTCGCCTCTGCCGTATGCATTTATTGTATTACCGTTCCCTAACTTGACGATTATCGGCTGACTAAACTCTCTATAATTAATGAACCATTCTCTCCTGCTGGTCATATGATCACTCGCTCCAGAATCCAGGAACCACTCCTCCGCTCTATTATAACCCTCTGTTAATAGCGCCTCACATATAAACGCATTACCTCTCTTTTCATTCGAATGTGACCAATCCAATTGTTTTTCCTTCCTTTTTGGACATTCATTCTTCCAATGTCCCATGTCTTTACAGAAAAAACATTTTCCCGGCTTTAATAAATGCCTATTCTTGTTCAACTGCCTTTTTTGTCTTAATTGCTTGTTTGCAATAAAAGCACTACTTCCTCCAGGTTCAGACAAATTATTTTGTGAAGCAACCCGTGCCTCTTCAAGAACTAACCTACCAGTAAGATGTTCCAATGTCTGCTTATCAACAGCCGTCGACTCCCAAGCACTATGAAAATGACTAAATGACGATGGCAAAGTCATTAAGATTTTCGTTATCACCATGGACTCAGAAACCTTTTCCCCCACATCTTCTAGCTGCTGCACAATAGTCTGCAACTTCGATATATGTAATGCAATATCATCCTGAGGGTCCTTACTGAAACTGTAAAATTGCTGCTGAAGCATGTGAATATTCGCCTTTGATTTGACCTCGTAAACGCCATGGAGTTTATCCCACATTTCCTTTGACGACTTACAGTTTATAATGTGCAAAAGGGGTTGCTGGCCAATCGAAGTGACAATAACCTTTTGCGCCTTACTATCAAAGCGACTCCACAGCAACAATTTTTCAGGGTCCATTGGCTTTACTTCATCTCCAGTTACATATTTAAACAGATCTGCTGCGCTCAAAATTATTTTTACCTGGAACTTCCAGATGTTCCACTGATCTCCATTTATCAGTCTCTCAACTTTTATTTCGGTATTATCGGCTGACATGATGAAAAAAAAAAAATTGATACCAGCCAAGCGCACAGATTAAGCAAAAAAAAAAAACGACAGTTACCAGTTATGTATATAACCGAAATTCCCGAAAGGAACAAGTAAATATGTAATAAAAATTACTAAAACAAATTTACATTTAATTAAAAAAAAAAAACCATTCGTCAGCAAATTAATTATGCTTCTCGGTATTTAATAATTTTCCGTTCCCTTGCAAATTCGTGATTCTCAAAAATAAACTTCCACGCAACTGGGCCCATAACCTGTTGTCACAGTAAGAGAAAACACGTCTATCTCTATGACTTCACAGAAAGAACTGAACTGTATGTATTTCATGTAAAGCTTACAGTATTACATTGTGGGAATAAACTGTTCATAATTTACATGAGAGATTATTATCATGTTACAAAGATAAGTGGGCACATAAGAGATGAAACAACTTGAATTTGTCATACAGGGTGACTCAATAGATTTAGTTTTAAACAGAAATAAACTAATTACTTTAACAATTTCCAGTGCAAGTAAAAAAAATACTATAATAAAAACACACAAAGAACCAATAAAATTCGGATTTTATGTTCGATTTGGCAGCAGAAATCTGAAATCTCAGATCAAAATCTGAAAAGCCAAATCGAAAACATTAGTTTATGAACAACGTTTTGCGTAAGGTAAGGTGATAGATGATACTTTTGTAATAGTCAAATGCTTTTGGCGAATTTCGCATCACTTTGTTATTTCAAAACATAGTTCGAAAATTCAAGGTAGTCTTGATATAATCTTAATATTATAAATGCGAAAGTCAGATTGTTTCCTTTGCACGGCCGCAAAACCAACTTTTATTAATTTTGGTACCTATAGGGATAGGTGGGACCTCTGAGAATAATTACATAGGTACATAGGATATGAATATTTTAATTGAGTTACTTGAAGTACTAATTCCACGCAGACGAAGTCGCGGGTACCAGCTAGTATTAGATAAAAACTGAGTGTTAGATATATAGAACCATAGTTAGAAATGACCATATTACCTTAGAAATTAAATTTTGTTACAATCGTGTGGGCCGTTTTCGGGATATGTCGAAATTTCAAGAGTACGGAACCGAATTCGAGGTTATGTATGTCCAAATTCGACAGATATAATCTTTTAACGAAAACTGAGTTTGCAGTAATGTTAACCCCACCTACCCAAGGTCAAATATCAATTTTGTTTGAAATCGTTATTGCCGTTTTCGAAGAATTCAAAATGGTATAAACATGGGAAGTACCATTAATATACCCGCCCGAACTGTGGACTCACAAACTCCAAATCCGAAATATGAACCCAATCCCAATTTAGACTGTAGGCCTCAGGAGAGCATACGGATAGACAGAATACACAGACAGACGGACGGAATTTTGCCTCACTTTTAAGAGTTCCTCTATATCATCGTAATATCAGAATTGATTACCATTTCGAGTTTGAAATTTTGTACGAATACAATAGGTATCATTTTCCTACAAAGTAATCGAGAAAGTTAAGAAATATGCGTGTGCCATTGACTATTTTTATATGTAAAGGTACTAGAATTTGGCAGCGATTTACCTAACAATATCTTTAAGCTGTCAACATGGGATGGTTATTATAGCTACAACCACAGTTTTCTTTTTTTTCTGGAAGGTATGCTTCAAGCCGTTCCCAATCAAAGTTTTTCTTATAATTCCTTACACAGAAAAGCATTAATTAAGCTTCTGTATATTATAAATGCCGCACTCAGAATAAAACAAGTGCCGAGCCAATGGAAAGTCGCTGAAGTCATTATGGTTTTAAAACCAGGAAAAGAACCAAATGAAGTTAAAATAATAATCTTATCCCTGACCACCAGTTTGGGTTCAGAACCAAGCACTCGACGACTGAACAAGGATCGCCCTCAACGAAACTAAATCTGTTCACGTGAATTTTACATATAAGAAAACTAATGACTTGCCAATTTTTCTAAACTTGGCTTGAGTACCCTTTGCAAACGAGGCCAAATACCTGGGAATGACAATCGACGCAAAGCTGAAATGGAACTCGAACGTCAAAATGAAACGTAAAGAACTCGATATCAAATAAAGACAAATGTACTGGTTACTCGGAAAACATTCCCAGCTCAGTACCGAGAACAAACTGCTGAGTTAAGTTAAGTAATAAGTTATATCCAGGTTGTATTTAGTATCTAACACTTTATCGAAGGGTGGTGTTTTTAGTCAGTAGAAATCTGACACTACTATGAGCACGCGCTTGATATTCTCATAATGTCTTTGGACGATTTTCACCTACCCTCGGGAAAAAAAAATAGTTCCTCACCTTTCCAACAAATTTTGGACTGTCCGAAAATATCCTAGGCCAGCTGCCTAGTAATGAAAACAAAAAAAAAAAAAACGATTCGTAAAGACCTCACATAAAGCAAATACTAATGCGGAGCTTATAGCCTGACTTTCTAAGTTGTGTCCACTACTTATATATTTCAAAAATGTCGTCTACAAAAAAGAAAATCCTGAGAAACATTTTACAATTCAAAGAAAATCTTTACTATTGGTTATAATTCCGACATCATGGCTGCCACCTTCTCCAACATCGAATGCTTTTTTTCACAGCAAAAGCTGGCGGTACACGCAGAAAATTCACTTATTTAAAATCAATCAACTTTCGGTTAAAAACTTCCAAGTAATACTGTTAATATAGCTCCTACAGAGTTACTGGATCAGAAATAACCGAGTCAACTTGTTTAAGGAAACTCGGTTAAAAATAACCGATTTATCAATTTCCTCTCCAAATTTTGCTCAGTCGTAAGTAACAAACTAACTTGGTAGTATTTAAACAACTTAGTCAACCCACCGAAAAAAGAAAGAAATCGCAACAAGTCCGTAGGGACCGGGCCTACCCTCTGACAACCATTCGTTTTGTGTGAGTTTTTCATTTTTGGGACGAATGGCTGGTTCCTACAATTTCCAATTTCCTTCAGGGCAGCTATATACTCTCGGAGGTTTGTCAGATGTCCGCGAGAGGTGGCGCAGTGAAAAAAACCTTAAGTTGGTATTAAGGTTTTTGCGGGATTCGAACCTGGGACCGCTCGCTTAGTAGTCCAACACACTAACCACTAAGCCACTGCGCCGACCCACCCGGTTATATTTAAACAAAACTTATTAGTTCTTCTAACAGACAAGTTGTTCGATTTTAACAAACATTGAATGGGTTAAAAATTGATAAGAAGAACGGTTATTAATAACCAATCGTTGTGTTAAAACTTCGAATTGACTATGTTGTTCTCAAACAATTTACTCTTCAGAAATTTAACAAAAACCAAAATAAGACTTGGTTTGGTTGATATTAATCTACTAACTTGATTGATAACAACTGATAAAGAGTGTTGTTTTTAACAGTTTGCATTTAACCTTTTTAACTCTGTAGATTTTAACAACAAATACTTGTTCATTTTCTACAGAGACTTAGTTAATTTAACCCATTTTTTTTAACCGAGCAAAAATCGCAATCGGTTAAGGTCAAAATTTTTGTGTGTAATACGAGAAGTATAACTAAATTTGTATTTTCAGAGGTAGTGTTACTAGAATTGGCCCCTAAGGTCCACTGAGAAAAAAGTCCGGCTCAAGTTCCATAAAATAAAAACGTGTATAAACAATATCCTCCAGATCAAGCAAAAATGCACACACATTCTCAGGTTTTTCTCTTCCAATACCTCAAAGACGTGAAACATGACATGTTGTAAATTACTTGTGTAATAAATATTTCACCACTGTAGGTACTGCTTCAGCCACACAGCCAATTTGCATTATTTTCCATTTTTACAGGTCCTTTGATCGAAATACGAAACATTTATTTCCGATTTTAGCATTAAACTCAGCAAAGTTGATTTTAACAAATTTTTCATTCAAAAATTACTCGAATCGTATAAAACTGTGCCAAGACTGATAGCCTGCACGTTGCTTTCGATCTACTATTGCCACATAATTGGCAATCTTTCGCAGCCCCTTCAACTTTCTTGAAGTACCGAAGGGACAAGGAAGAAATATTTTGACTAAAATTGCGAACAAGAGATGTAACGATGTATGTTTGATTTTTTTAGATAAATTTAAAACAGTGTCAGTGTCTGATGGACAAATTTGTTTAAAACTTTGTGACTTGCAGCAAGGCCCTACCGAAGTAATGACCTGCCGCTGGTAAATGTGAGATGCTTCTTCTATAAGCGGATCGGGAAGTCCGCCTAAAGTAGTCCGTATTGCGGAAGGGGAAGTAGCTCCGATTGTGCCTTACCATAAACTCAAATTTGTCATTTTCTGTCAGATTAAAAAAGTTCCAAGCCTATTAGACCTAAAAAGCTGAAATTTTAAACACAGGTTGATCTTATAGAAAACTTATTCTTAGAACAGGTTGTGCGATCCGAATGCCTTCCAAACCTTCAGTAATTCAATTTTAAAAAATTACAAACACCCTCAAAGATTTACACGATTCCCATACAAGTTCACCCTGGAAGCCTAAAAAGTCCCAATTGTTGAAAATACCCCATCTCTACAGATATAGCACGAGCACCCCTTTAATGAATTCGCATAATAAAATCAACCATCACGAAACTACAAGTGATGTGTGCGCTCTCCCATAAATACTCACATGGAAATGCCTTATCCTAATCTCTAGCTCATAACCACAACTCAGTCGAGGCCTAAGCCCCATCCAAGATAACACCACCCGACGTTTGAGTATCACGTAGCTTTTCCGAATTGCTCCGCTATTACACTGTCGTACCTATATAAAGTTTCATACGCAAAACCCCTTTTCGAATGTGCGACCATCCCATCCAATCAGCCCCACACCATCTTACAATATTAATTTAGCAATAATTAAATTTTCAAAGTTTTCCGCCCGCCAAATTGCCAGCACAAAACACAAATTATATGCCCACGCGCCTTAATTGCCACCCCGAGTAAAAATCATTTATCACATTTCCCCGGAGCGCATCTATCGGCCTCCATTCCGTTTAATTTTGTTCATTTACCTACACCATCTATACCGTTTCCCGAAGCGAAGAGATATCCTCCGATTTCCTTTCGATTCAGCATCAGCACTTTCATTATATGAATTCGTTTCACCCTACCTATTAGCTATTCCGCTCGATTTGAAGAAGGCAAGGGGCGGGATGTGTGTGTGTGTTCTGGAAAGGAAATATTTACCAAATCTCACGCACATAAGTATATTTTTGTTTATTATTCCGATAACAGGACTCAGCAGGGAATCAAAGTAACTCCAGCCGATGCCGACGCCGCCGGCCGGCCAACTGCTGGTGGCCGGTGGGTCTTCCTTGCTTATAGAGGACATAATACTCATATGTGTAGCTAAAACGATAGATGCCGCCCAAACGATTTCGTCTGGACATTGTGAAAGGAATATGAATGTCCTTTCAGGCAAAATGGCAATAAGCTTCAAGCCCTGCTATATACAAAACACGTCCCGCCTGGATGCTTGCCAAAGCCATTTCCTGTTGCCAATTTGGGATATAGTATAGGCGACTGGGTCTCTCCATGTGTGCGGCGGCGGCGGCATCATTGAACGTGTGGCATGGGTAGAGATTGCCGAAACGGAAGCTCACGTCTGAAAGGAGAAAAATTTCATAATTTTATGAAGCGTACGGGAATCGAATTGATTATCAGGGTTTGAGATGATAGTATAGGCTCTCCTCTCCTTCCCAATAAAAGTGTTTGTGCGAGTGTTTGTTTTCCTGCCACAAAGAAGTGAATATTCGATGTAAGTTACTGTCAGCACAATAGGTGCGTGAAATTGTAATGTTACAGAAATGAGGCCAACGATTCGCTGACATATAGTAAAAGGCAAAAAGCTATGCCGACAACGTAAAGGTAACAAGGCCTTTTGGAGGCAGAGACAGATAAATTTCTGCAATCTACGCCGAAGAGTAATATCGAGGGGAATATTTGACGAACCTATGTACATATAAGATAGGAGTACCTAAAAAATAAATTTGGAAAGATTTTCTTTTTGTGTGTGGGTTTGTTCTCGAATCATGTCAAAACGGTCAACCCAATTCGAATAGATTTTCGAGAAAAATTACATTTAAAGGGCTTAATTTTGAAGCATCAAATGGTTTTACTCGTATTTTATTGAAGTTGGACGACTCCTTCAGTTACGAATTTAAAGCTCTCTGAAAGAGGATAGATGTTATTGTCATTTGTCCACAGCACATATATAATTTACATTTGCTGTTGCCATGTACCTACTCGTAAGCCATCTTCCTTTTTACGCAAACTTTGCTGTTGTAGCCTTGGGCGCATGGGCTGGTAGTAACGATGTGGCGCGTTGTTTCCTGGAAAGAGAAACTGCATCGGTTCATATTTTAGTTGCCTGGGGGTAGAAAGTCGCCGGCAACAAAAATGTATTCAAGAATGTTCAACTCGGACTGCAGGCACTTTAATACCAAAGTTTTCATCTTTTTGTAATTTCAGAATCAGCGAGTACATATTGCGATAAAAGAAAAGCGAAAATCGATTTGTCTCTCGTTTCTTCCAATTTACACAGTGCAGGTACACCTACTCCTCGCTCTGTTCTTGAGAAAAGTTTTAATAATTTAAAGTTTGCAGACGAGGACTTGAACGAATACCTTGAACTAAATGTTTATATGCTAACAATCTCCAGTATAACAAGTTCAAACTCAGGTCTTTTTGAGAGAGGTGGCAATTGCCTACTCTACAAGAGAGAAAATAGCTCGTAGCGGCGTTTAAATATTTTCAGCAATTTTTCAAAAATTCTTAGAAAATCTTCTAACACAAGGTGCCGTCCCATTGTAAGTTTGTAGACATCGAGCAGAATTAATGCCTTGGACTTAGCCAATCTTGGAAAAAGCTAGAGACTTTTCCAATTGCAACCTTTTGCTTAAATTTCATTCAGATCTACTACGAGTGTTATTATGCACCCTCGGATGGGACAATGCATGCAATGAATTCCAAACAAAAACTGTGGAAACTAAACTGTTTTGAATAAAATTTGCTTGGCGGCCGGTATGTGACAACTTATTCTTTGAATGATAGTTTTCCTTTAAGTCATGCGGGAGCGGGAACTACTATTCACCGTCACACAAAACCAAATGGGAAGCACTCTTTATTTATTTATGGAATTTTAGTTTTAAAGCACCCACAAAGGTATGAACCATGTTTTCGTCTTCATATGAAGGAGAATCCCTTCTCTTAATTGTGTTAAGGGACCAGTTTTTATTGTTCTTCCATAGTTTTGAATCTTTTGATACTAACATTTTTTTCTATTGAAATAGCTGGAAAAAAGAAAACGGGTTCATCAATAAATATAGATCGACAAAGGAATTATGGAGAATTTCACACATTTCCAACTATTTTTCTGTTATTTTCATATACTTCTCTATAGCATTTAAAACGTGCGGAATAGCGAAAAATTCAAACTTTCACTTGTTTTTTTAAATCAACTACCCTCCTGTTCTCAAATCTACCTTTTATATCCGCTCCGCCATCTGAAAAGTTCGGCATACTTAACTCAATTCCGCAAAAAATGGACTAATGTCCTTTTGACCAAACACCGTATTAAACCCTGACCCTGACCGTCTGGACTCGGCATAAAACTGTAGATCCCTTCCATTCGTCCCAAAAATTAAAACTCACACAAAACGAATGGTTGTAAGAAGCTAGGCCCAGGGTCTCTACGGACATGTGGCGCCAACTATTTATTTATTTTAATGTGAAAAAAAAAATTATGTTTGCAGTAAACTAACTTCAAAACGACCGATGAAACATAAACTTAGATAACAACGCCACCTATTGACGAACACCAAAGAAATCACAACAAGGAAGACGGCCATGTTAAGGATCGTGGTCTCTTTTTTTTGCTTTCGTGGGTTCAGTTTTTTGGGCAGAGAAAAAAGCGACGCCGATCGAATTGGAGTTGAAAAATAAATCTAATAAAATCTGTAACAAAATAAAAATAAAACTTGAATTAAATGTTCAAAGTGTCTGCGTATAACCTTGTGTGTATTTATGTAAAGGGTGGTTAAATTTTAAGGGCCGATGTTGAATGTGAACCACACCTAAACGTCAAGTTTTTTTCTGCATTTCATTTGACATTTCTCAATTTCAGACTAACTCAATTTGAACCATGGAAAGATACGCAGTCGAGCAACGCGTTAAAGTTATTCAGACTTATTATGAAAATGGTCTTTCAAATCAAAATGCATATCGTGCACTTCGTGATTTTTTTGGTCAATTTAATCGTCCAAATGTGCGTACAATCGGAAAAATCGTGCAAAAATTTGAACAAACCGGGTCTGCAGGAGATGTAAAAACACCAGTGCATGCTCGTACAGTTCGTACTGCAGAAAATATTGCTGCTGTTCGCGATAGTGTGGCTGAAGAGCCGTCCACCTCAACTCGTCGTCGTGCCCAACAATTGCACCTCTCACGCTCGCTATCGTGAGATGATAACTAACTTTTTATGGCCCGAATTGGAAGATATGGATGTGGACGATATGTGGTTCCAACAGGACGGTGCCATTTGCCACACAGCTAACGAAACAATGGCTCTTTTGCGCGACAAATTCAATGGCCGTGTTATCTCACGTGGTGGCGATGTCAATTGTCAAAAATCAACATCGGCCCTTAAAACTTAACCACCCTTTAATTTAGACAGCAGTTAAAAAATTTCAAACAAAAAATTCCTAAAAAACACATTTTGATTGTGCGCACACTTCTTACAAAAAATTCAATAAAAATATTACTTTTTATAATAAATTATAGCTGCATTTTAAATTAAGTGCTAAATGCTGTTAAGGAAATAAAAGCCAGAATATCTCTTAATCGGTTGATTTTGCAGTGCAACATCAGTGAAGACCTAATTTTGTGCTGCAGTTTTTCTGGACTTACAGACGGAAAGTTACTTTTCGTTAAAGTTAATAACAGACCCAATACTTGTTGACATGCAGTATAATTACATACATGGTTAAGCTAAAAAGTTGCATTGTCTTTTGCATACCAAATAACTAAAGTTATGAAGGAAAATATTCATAATGCTTGTTGATGAATTGTTCTGGGTTCGCAGGCTCTTGAAAACATATCTTGAAATATGCTAGCGCACGCTTGAAGCTTATTAAATAACTAAAGGTTCATAGAAATATTGTAAAAATAATCTTTGTTCATTTGTAAACACCTTTACTGGTGGCAAAGAAAAATCATTCTATTGCAATCGGAACAAATAGCAGTAGTTACTGTTTAAGTAACCAAATGGGTATCAGCAAGTATTCCCATTTACTGGATAATCTTGTGTGATATAATTTGTGATGTGCTTTCTCTCAGGCCGGGGTTTCGCTCGTCGGATCCAAAGAACCACCAAGACTCTGATTAAGAGGTAGTCTTTATTTGCAGTACTTTACTTAATGATATTCCAAAGTTTTCATATAATCGTATAAAAACTATATACCTTAACAATGTTTCTATAATACCTAAGCTACGTGTAAACTAAATGGCCCAACGGCGGCCCAACACTAAATGAGTGTAACTTGTATGTGACGAATGAGAAGTGTGACGAACGGAGAAGTATCGTTAAAGCCTAACGGCCTAGATGCTCCTCTCACCGAGAGTCACCGAGAGGAACTTTAATATATTAACTAACATACCCTTAAACATCGCTTAATAATAGCGGACGTCATGGAGAAATATAGCTGACTGTGCTAAGGGTTGCTTTACACATAAACGGTTACCATAGAATGGTTGTGTGTTTATTTTAACAATATCACAACATCCATTTTTCGATTGAGCCTTTTCAAATCCCGTCTATATCCACCCCTATTGATCCTGTCCGGAAACAATTTAAACAATGATATCTGTCGATATTTGCAAAACTGCCTAAATTTGGTCACCACAAACATAGCACTCGCCGAAATTGAGGTCAATTTAACCAATGACTTAGAAACACTCGCATGCAAATGCAAAAACCACAACGCATTACAACAATAGTGGCAAAAATCACACAAACCATTTGATCAGTTCCGGAAAACTCTCCGATTTCCATTCAAAGCTGACTCAATTGCCAGTAACGCTGCCACAATAGCTGTTGAATTTTTATGGCGCGGAATACATCTACCCCATGCAGGCAACCTCTCTCTGCCAACCCAAATATGACTACATTCCGACAAGATAACACAACCGATAGCTTCCCTTGTTACCGAACAAAAAACACCAAAATAGGAAGCGGTTTTTAAGTCCCCTCCCCCTTTTGTACGATACCAAGCGGCAAAAAAAAAATCGCTCACTCAATATTTATTTATGCATTGAAAAATCAGACGCAGAAAAACTTTCCGCCAAACTTTGCCACAAAAACCATCCGGCAAATAGTGGGAGGATGCGAGCCCAATTTTCGTGCCAAACCTTTGCACCACGATTGAGATTTTTCCCTAAATTGAAAAATCTGAGATGATGGTAGGGGCACTAAAAAGCAGCACAGGAGGATCTGATGGCACTCTGTAGCGCAATCCCGGATGTACGGGCCAGAGCGTCTGTCGCGAAGGTACCTCCCAGCTCGCAGCAGCAGCGTCCGGGCCACCACCTCGCCGGGTGTATACATGTTGAATACGTTCGATTTCGCTATTCAATGCAGAGTCAAGTGTTCAATTCGCATTTAAGTAAAATGGAGTAGAAGATAAACTCGCGCGCGGATTACGAGAACCGAATAATGAATACGAAGGAGCAGAAGATTGAAAATTCTTTTCCCATCCACTCGAAGTCATCTGCGTACCCTTGGCGAATATTGCAAATGGTGTCATCGATTTGGCGGAAGCAGAGAGTGCCGTCGTGTTAAGAGTTGACGCTCTAATTCAGGTTTGTTGTGATAGCATCTTCCGTTGCTGGAGATGGAAAGGTGTTTGTTCTTTGTGTTTATCTGCTTACACAGTCTGCGAAGGACTTGTATGTACCTAAGTGCCTATTAGATGAAACAAAAATGTATAAATTAATTTCAATGGAACGTCTCAATTTCGTTTTATAGACTTTGCGCTCGAGCTGCCTGAGAAGTGTTTGCGAAACTTGTTGCTGCGATTAGTTAGAGGTGGGAGGTAGCACTTGACCGGTAACTGATGGGTGCCCTTATGTAAGAGAGAAAACTGTGACGCAACCTGATTCTATAAGTCACTTTCGCTAAATTAATGTCGATCTTTGTGAAAAAAAATTACCAACAGTTCTTGTTTGGAGATAAGAAAATGTATGAAACATGCATTTTGTTATGTAAAACTTTAGGGGAGGTTCTAGTAAGTAATACAGTACCTAAGCTAGAAACTTCCAAAAATCTACCTGCATGTATCTAGGCGGTTGGACCAAATTAACTTATTGGGATGCGGCTTCCACTGTTATGATCTGCATATCTTGGGGGAGGTTCGTGCGAAGTTAAACTTATTTCTACAATTATTGGGCACGGGCAGAGCGGGCGCGTGAAGCTATAGTATTTAGAGTGACTCCAGAGTGACGTGGACGTTGTCGTCCTCTGACTCTTCAAGTAAAGCCTCAATTTCAAAAAGCTTTAGTTCGACCTGGTTTCCTTCTTGTACTCATTTTCTTTACCGATAAGGTGGTGAATTCGAATCATCTAATTCGTATGTCAAATTTCCCCTTAGCATCTCTCGAGGTCATTGTATCCAAGGAAAAGTTATCTTGTATAATACTGCCACTTTCAAGATTATATCAAACGTTGGAGAGTCGACTTTGAAAGACCACCGCCTCTGACGTAAAATGACGAGCACAAATTTTGGGCCGACAAACAATCATATTGAAAATAGAGCTTTATCGTTGTGTTTTACTGCTCGATCGTGTGGTTATTGAATATAATCACCAAAATAGACAGACGGTACCGAAAGAACATATCCCCTACGGACAGTTTATTTCTTTCTTTTGAAAGCAATGACTTGAAGACGCGATTCAAGGCCGAAACAACTTTTAGGGGAAAATAAAACACTATCGGCATATCGAATGTCAATCCCTCAAGTGTAGAGCTTTTCGTCTTCCGACACAATATATGGAAGAAGTATAGCTAAGCTGAATTTTTCATACGGACCAACTTAAACCATCGACTGGTTTTCAGTTACCTATCCTAATAATAAAAAAACATTGGAACGGTGTCTCTCATTATTCTTCCAATTAGTTTTATTTTATGACACACGGTTAAGGTTCTTTGGCTACTTCATTCTACATTAAATACGGACAAATTTTGTACCTAATGTAAGGCTAAATAAATGGACAGTAAAATCCAAGAGCCATTCAATTTCAAACCTTTTGAACAAAGGATTTCAACCACAAGACCATAAATAGTTGCAATAAATCTCTCCATATGTTTAGCTAGGAGAAACAAAACAAAACGTTACTTAAGTAAAAACAAACCCCCTATCCACTATTGTCCAGTGTCAAATTCAGTCGCCAGTCCTTAATTGAAAAATGATACCCAACCACAAAAGCAAAACCAGAACTAACTAAATTCCGTGGATAAAAATAATAATAAAAAAAAGAAACAGCAACAACAATGGAAACACCTCTAGCTACGAAAAGTCTTCCATATGATTCCGGGATTCAAGAACCATAACTGCAGGAAAACAGCAGCAGCAGGCAGATCACTTGACTATAAACGGGATTAAAAATTCAATTACATTGGACCCGGATGCTGGTGCGGCAAAAATCCGAAAAACGCTATAACACTGGACAATTTATGCGCCCTTGCGAGAAAGAGAAAGCCTCTGGTACAGTCTGTGTGTTTTTGTAAAATAGGGCAAAATGTTCGTGGCACTGGGTACGATTTACAACCGCCACCATTTCCACCCTCGCAAAAAAAGGGGAAACACCCGATCCGAGAGTACCCGAGGGACTCATTTCGCTGTTGGCCAACATTGCATTGAATAGCATTCCACAATTTCCGTAGGTAAAAAGTAAACATTTCACGTAAAATGAAACTTCAGAAGCACCTATTGTATTTGATAGTGAAGCGGTTATCCTTTTGTGTTGACTTTTTGTTCCGTGTTCCTCATTTTTATTTCAGCCAGCAATATAGTCCGGTAAGAGGCTGCCGCTGCACTCTGTGCGCTTCCCCTCGGGATATTAATTCTATATTTGTGATTTTTATTTTTATTTTATTTCACATGCGAAGAGGGGAAGCTCTGAGGCTTATGGAACAACTTATGCAATGTGTACTTACAGCAAAGTAACGCGTTCACAAATGCACACATCATTAAACAGGAAAGTGGTATGACTTTTTGAAATCTAATTTCCAGGAATATAAGCTAAAATTTCTATCTACCTTTACATGGTCGCGGAAACTTTTTCCATACCAGTTGATAGTTATTTATGAAATGTTTATTGGAAAATGGTTTTTATTGCACAATTTTAACGGACAGTGAGAGGGTTTATGTTTTAAAATAAACCGGTCCAAGTTCCGTTGGCAAATGAGGCCAAAAATATCTCGGAATGACTCTTGATGAAAAGTTGGAGAGGATGTAAGAATTTGAAGACAAATAGAGGGAAACGGAACTTCTTAATTTACATCAAATTTATTGCACTTAGAACTTGCTTTAGCACTTGTCCCGAAAAATCAATTCGGGACTTATGTCCCTGCGCTTGTCCAATACACTACCTCCTAGGCTAATTTGTCATAATGCTGTAGCAGTGGTAATTTTGAACTACTTGATACATTTTAGAGTTTCGTTAGACTTGCAATAAACTTGCAGCTAGCTCGACTGAAGCTGTAAGCAAGATATATGTTACCGAATTTATTTATGAACGAAAAGTGTTTATTTTTTTTGTCATTTTTTCCCAATTCATTAATTGATGGTTTCTTAGACAGTTGTGATTCTTTTCATATGAAATTAATTCTTACCTCTATAAAGCCTCCATTATGTAAGTTAGGATGAAGTACGAGTAGGTGCTTCTGTACAGCTTCTAAACGCAAGCGGTTGACTGCATGACAGTTCATTGCTTCTATAATGCCTTCGGTCAGAAGCTCTAAAGAAGCATCCATAGAAAGCGCTTCGAACCACAAGCTTTATCGAAGCAATTCGCTTTCCACACATCTCCTTACACATTTTCAGAAGTCAAATAGAGATCTTATCGAAACTCAATTTTATATCCCTCTATAAAGTCTGTGTATAATTCTTTGTAAAGGTCTTAATGAAGTTATTATCGAAACAATTACTTCGAAATGGATCAACTTCGGTTAACAAAGACTATAGAAGCTCTATCGAAGCTGTTGCCTACAGAAATAACAAATTTTAACCTTACCGAAGTCAAATTGTTACTTGAGTACGTTTTACATTTTAATTTTAAGTGGTTTTAGTTTCACAGAGATTCTCGATTTTTGCACTTTTACGCCAAAATTGACGATTTGCCCCAAATACGGAAATGCCCCTTTTATTGGAAATGTGAAGTAACGAGGCTTCTTTTGGAATCAATGGATTCGTTTTAAAACAATTCTTATAAGGCCTACTAACGAGAGGCAAAATCATCCGCAAAATTGAACATCATTGGTCCGGATGGGTTATGATCACGAGGTATTAGGAAGTTAGTTTCTCGGTTTATGAATATGAGACTGTTTTGTTCACGCACTCTCGATCAAGTCATCTGCTTATGCTAGAACTTCAACCGTTTACAGTTTAGCTAATTAACTTATTCAAATCAAATCCAATCACAAAACGGATATTCGACAGAAGTCCCCTTCATCGAAATGCGAATTTATTCTCAGCCGCCTCACAAGGTACACAGCCAATCAAACGTCCCCGTACATAAACTGCTGGAGCCCAACGAAATGGCATTTCGGTCACGAATATCACTCGACCCAAACCCATTAGCAGTACAAAGTGCACCACACGACCTAAACCTAACCCCTTTTAAGACCATACTCACGTAAGAAGGGGCATTCCTCTCATTGAAAATTCCAAATTGAGTTAAAAACCAATAAAAACATAACCTCACCCATTTGAGAATACAATTTTAATTAGGAAGTCTTAGTACGCTGATGCCATGCCTTCAGGACGAAACTCATTCCGTATGGGAAATATGGGTGCGCGTTCAAAGACCGTGCTCTCTCTCTCCCAATTTACTAGGCGACCCTAATTGCGAACAGCATTCAAAAGGCTCCGTCGACCATGAATTCCTTTGAGTCAAGTATACGCGCACAACCAGACACACATTCAAGTGCCACAAACTAGGCGTGAGGTTCATAATTTTATCAGAAAAACATTTAACCATTATACCAACCACCACATGAGACATGGATACGGATTTTCTACGCGGCTCCAAGTGTAATCTCGTAAGGCCGAGGTGCGGAGCGGTTTGAATAGGAATACTGAAACTGAATGGAGGCTTCCTTTTTCTTTCGTCGTCGTCGAATATATACGTAGGCGGTGTTTTGGGACGTGTTAGCAATTGCGCAATACTTATTTATTATTTATTGAATTATCTAGAGACATGCTTATTACTCGGAGGTTTTCAGCAATTTATCGTCGGTTCAATCTGCATGGAGTTTTCCGTTTGCAGATATAAGCATTTCTCTGGGGAACGCATGTGAAACATGTGGTAATGCAATAAATTACACCGACTACAGACTGTATAGGCGTGCAGTGTGTGCGGGAACTTTTGATCGTAATGCTTCCATAAATCAGAATATTTTTATATGTATGTGTGTGTGTGTGTGTGCTCTTGTTGTGGGGTCTCTGCGGAGAGGTATTTATACCAAAATCCAGACCAATTTGGGACCTATTCAAAGTGGTAATAATATCAGTGGTAATAATAGTGCTGTGCCAGCAACAAGAAAATCGATTCGCACGCACCTAATGCGGCAGCATCAATTTCCTTGACAGAGTGAAGACATGCCACATCGGTGTGGCAGCGTATGGATCATAATGGAGATTTGGTGACAGTGCAATACATAAATTATATGGGGCATTGTGTGTGCACGTAGATAGCGAGACTGATTTGATTTCAATTAAGGATTTTGTAGTTCGTCACTGACGGTAGGTATATTTCTGGGCTTAGGCTCTTCTTTCGCGGTATTTGTGTGGGTGGCGTTTTTGATTATACTAAAAAAATGTAGGGCTTGCTAGGAAAAATATTTGTTTGAAAATATTTCTGTAGCACCATGCCATGTTGACAACAAGAAGGCTTTCACTTTAAAACTACACGTGAGCTTCTTATCCAAAATCATCAATCTGCCCGATTAGTCGCCATAGTCGAATGGGTATGACAGAATGGCTGTCGCCCACAAGGTACACGCACAGTCAAGTCTCAGATACACGGATTTTATGTAGGGTATTCCGGCTCCTACCAAAGGGATCCCTAAGATAATCACAATTCTATGTTGCAACTCAGGAGGTTTTTTTAAAATATCAGCAGGATATTTGATAATAATTGATATATTTACTTATCAACAAAACGAATGAATCGGTATTATGGTAATCAATCTATCAAAATTTGAATGTTTGAGATTAGTGTTGATGAATCTAAACTCAAATGGTGTTATCCGGAATAGTCTTAATTTCTTCGAAAGAGCTCTGTTAACGATCTTCTCGAATGCATTGCTTTGGAAGCGAAGATTTTCCAACAAACATGATACGGTTATTTATACGGAATATATCTATATCACCTTAACAAAGTACATGTAGCCCTGATGAATGGAGCCTCAGCATTGTTTGCCCGATCCACAAGAAAGGAGTCCCTCTAAACTGTGCCAATTAAAGAGGCATCAGCCTCCTTAACATCGCATACAAAATCCTGTCTGCCGTACTGTTTGAACCATATATATTAACGAACTGATTGGACCCTGCCAGTGCGGCTTTAGGCCCGGTAAGTTCACAATCGACCAAATATTCACACTACGGCTGATCTTGGAGAAAACCCAAGAAGTCCAAATCGATACCCTCCACCTGTTTATCCATTTTAAGGCCGCATATGACAGCACTTGGCGTTTCTGCCTAACTCGTCAGATTGTGCAGAATGAGGATGGAGAACGCTCACTGCTCCATAAAGGTCGGAAACAATCTCAACGAGACCTTTGATGTCAAAAAAGGATTTAGACCAAGTGGTGCACTGTTATGTGACTTTTTCAACATCATTCTTGAGAAAATTGTGCGAAACTCGCAAGCCAACACCATCAGGAGCACAATTGTCTGTGCATATGTTGACGGCATCGACATCATTGGCGAGCTGTCATTGGTGAGCTTGCAAGTATCTGTACAGGGGGTCAATTCTCGTACTGTGAAAGGGTGAATCGAATAAATCGTTTTCACATTCGCTCTCACACATTCCTTTCATTTTTTCGATTCACTCAGTACTAAAGAGCGATTCTCGTTCTATAAGTGAAAATATCGTGGTGAGTTTAGTATCGTATACTGTGTTGTATCTTGTATGATATCAAGTTCTCAATTTTCAAACTCTCACTAAAAACATTCATAGGCCTATTATCGTTAGCGAGTCGAATTATTCGCGTAAATCGAGTCAGTTGTCGAAACATTCGCCTTGTACGATTATTGTCGGCGAATTAATTCATTCGCCTAGAAATCAAAGGCTACCTATATAATAAAAACGAAAATGACAGCACAAAAACGACAATTCGAACATATATGTCAACAAAAAAGGAATTCAAAATGAAAAATTTGTGTGCCTTAAATATAAAATATTCTTTATTGGATTTTTTTGAAGCTCCAAATTGTACCAACCCTTTGGCTATAGCTGGGTTTTGTTTCATATGTATGTAGAAATATGAATTGAATGGGTTTTATACGTTTTTCTTGAATTTTCATTCATAAGTTACATTCACCTCAGGTTTCACCCAATAGTTTTGTTCGCCAAAATTTGAAGTTTTAGGCGAATGATATTTCATAAATTCGCAAACCGCAATAAGGCGACTTTAAATTCGCCAGCGGTTTGACAGTTCAGGCGAACGAATTTTGTTCAATTCGCTAACCATAATACAAATAAGTCACATTCGCTTTTTTTTTTGTTCGACTCGCTAACGATAATAGGGGCATCACTTGCAAATGAGAACGTGAAAAAAAATTATTCATATGAAAATTTTTGAAGTTTGGTTTCACATTTTCGTAGAACGAGAATTGAAATTGCTGTGAAAGGGTGAAAACATTTTCGTTCCACTTTTTCACAGAACGAGAATTGACCCCCAGAAGTGGCAAAAATGCTGAATGAATTCAAAACAAAATATATGCTGTCAACAAGAAGGGATACGAGACATCGACGAATCGGACAGAACATCACAATAGACAGCTAAAACTTTGAAGTAGATCGGAGCCTTGTCTGGAGCTATGGAATAGAGCGATGGCCAGAGAAGACGGGGCTCAAGTCTTGGTTCTTTTATTGGATAAGCGTTCTGGGATTCTGCTGTAGCTGTTTCGAGATTTCCAGTATCTTGGTTTGATGATATTTTCTTATTGTTATTAATGTAATATTAAAATACATCAGTCATTTGTGGTAGGAAGGAACTTCTTCTTCAGGATAATAAGCTCAGAAGAAGCAAAGACATCCTCTGCTGAAAGCATAATCGCCTACATTAGGAAAGTAGAAACTCTAATAGCCTAAACAATTCTTTATGATCCTATCACACAATAGATCTACTCAGGTCCAAGTGACTCTTATCGCGATGGCAAAACAAAAATTTACACAATACAAATAATTGGTTCCTAGAAATGTAACCACCTATTTCGATAGAACTCCACTCTCCACTGCAACAAAATAATATCCTCACAAAGTCCTTGTTGGCCTCCAGTCTGCTACCAACACAACGTATAGTTTGTCTCAAAAGCTCCTTTGAACGCCTATTCACCACGAGGCACTTTGCTAGCTGCTTGACTTCAAATTTGAATAATTTTGCTAAGAATGGTCTCGGTCCCCCACACCAGCTCTAACCTACCGCCAAATAAACTTTCAAAAACGGCCTCCAGCCCACCGTCCTCCGTTCGCGTAATTTCTCTTAGTTATGCTAATGGGGGGGGGGGGGGGGGGGGGAGTACACTCACTAAAATCAACTTTCTCCATTTAAGTGCAGTTCAGCGAGCTTCCATAGTTTAAAAGGGAAACATGTTTTCAATTTGGCCGCTAACAAAGTACCTGACTGCACCCACCCCAAACACTCAAGGAGCGCAAAACTTTCCTCAATGTGAAGCGTTTATTAGCCTCGCTACATCATCCGTGCGAGGGTTATAAACAAACTTGTGATTAACAATTCCAATGAGCTCCGCTTGCGCCGCTGCACCGCCACAACACAATCATCGTTCTCGTCACTTTACATACATCGCTAACTCCTTTGTACCCATACTTTCCGTGTATAGGTTACAAAATAAACAAAAAAAAAAAACGAGAACAACTATTGTATGCAGTATAAGCTGAGGTTAATCCAATGCTCGTGTAATTTTCTGCCCTAATAACCGCTTGAAACCTTACAGGGCCCGAAAGATGCATTCCACTGAGATGCAAAAGACGAAAACAAGCGACGGGGAACGCGCATACAGAAACTACTACCTGAAACTTGTTTTTGTTTTATTTTTTTCGATTCGTTTTCACTACACATTTCTGCCTAATTAACCTTGCAAAGGTTTCGAGTGTTGCACAGAGAGATCGGAAGTGACGGTGGAAGTTGTGACGCTTTCCTCTGCACCGATGGGATGTGGATGCAGATGTGGAATGTAGTAAAAGGGAAAAACTTGTCCAGAACTTGCCTCAGAGTGGTGATAATTACCAACACTATTACTTCGCCTGGTGCTTGTGTGGAATTAAATTTTTTTAGTTGCATGCCGAAGCCCGCAGTTAGTTCCCGGAGTTGTGAGAAAAGTTTTGCGCTGAAAGTTTCAAAAGTAACTGCGAAAGGGTATACCTATTACACCTCGAGAGTGCAACTGAGGAACAGATGCGGAGACGAAACTTGAATCAGGAATCGATTAATTTTTCTCCGCTGGTCAAGATGTTTGATTAACTCAATTATAAGTTTGTTATGAGACGCGTGTTTGTTTCCGGTTTGCAAAATTGAGATGCAGTTTGTATTTCGAGTTTGCTGCAAAGGATTGTGCTTCGTTAAAAATGTAAAAGTCTTTAATTCGCAAATAGTTTGAATAAAGGTGGGTTAAGGTACTCGTAGCTCACAGTTATGACTTTCATAGCACTTTCTATAGAGCCAACCACAGACATACCTATGCAAAACTGTTTTCTTTCAGGAATTCAATGATACCTATATCTTCGCCAAGATTTACAGGTAATGAGTCATTGGTCCTATAGTGCTACGCTTTGTAGGCACCCAATCACGGCTTTGAACCAAATCGCTGGAGTAGAGCTCTGAGATTTTAACAATATTTACTTCTTCATAGTTGCCTAGTCTTACTATCTTTAAATACTGACGTCCCCACAGCTTTTGAAATATACTAGTAAATGAGGTTGGTGTTACTCTAGTGCTATTTCCACCGGAACTTCTTACTTGTCCAAAGAAGTGCTCTAGACAATCTTGGTTAAGATGGCGACTTAATACGAACTTAAACTCGCATGCTGTTAGGTATTGCAACAAGGAAATGAGTGACGAAATATTCAGAAGCCAACCTTTTAAAAGGGAGAATTTGCTTGTGATTACCTTGCCTTCTTTGAAATCAGTATTGTTGTTGCCTGTTGTAAGAAACCGTTTTCGTAATACATTCCCACAAAAAGCTCGCTTATAGTCGTTAGAATGTTCAGTAAAGGATGAATTAAAAATGTCAAACAAATTATTGAAAAACCCACAAAATTCGGCGGTGTCCACCATGGTCCCAGAGTCCTGGTCAGACGCAAGAAAGACTATAAGGCCTGCCAAAACCGTATTACTTAATACTTGGGAGGCATATTTTACCTTCTTCCGTTGAAAATTACTAGGTCGCACATGTGCCTCAGTTAGTTTTGGGGTAATCCGAATATTGTTCTTGGAATCAGCGTTATAGAAGCGCAAAATATCTTTCCATGTTGCCCGACTTTCGATGCGATCATTTTTCGATAAGGAATTTCTCGCACTTTTAAGTAAATGTGGAGAGTCATAAAAGAAGAAGATTGGACTCCCATCGATTTCGAAATATGGCTTTTCAGGATTAACTCCCAACAAATTTGACAAGCCTCTAAAAATCGAACCCTGGTCGCACACAAAATGAATTAGAATAAAACCACTTCTTCGGAGGGCACAAACTGCCCCAAAAAGTAGTTTTTCAATCATAGTAGGCGAATTACTACTGTTGACAAATTTGTTTGCAAGTTTCCATATCCATCTTCTTGCAACGCCCTGCGCCATTAGCACCAAAACGTTATTTGCGAGTAAATTAGATCGATATTCGTCTCTTCCAACCCTTATTGTATAGCTTTTCCTGCAGTAAGCCAAGTGGGATTTTAAAGACATTTCGTCAGCTGAAATCGAACAGTATTTAAATATACTGGCTAGTTGAGATGTTTTCAGTTCCAAACTTTTGACGTTGAAGTCAAAATTGCCCGGAATTTTGGCCAAGAAGAAATATACTCATGCAATGTCGCGATTGTTGCAAGGTTAAAGGGTTTTCGAAGTCTTGTAAAGCTTGCCGGAGAAGTAAAATGAATTGAAAGTGCCAGCATTTTAAGATCGCCATCTAATAAAATTGTTTTTTAAATTTGCAACTAATGTTTGGGCTTCATCAGGGAATTCCTGATTAATTATTTAATTAAGGGCCGTTTGCTCATACGACTCTTAACGATTTAAGTTCTACTTAAATACTTATGGGCTACTTTTTTCAGGTCGTAAACTGTCACATAATAGTTTATGTGGAACTTAGTTCGCTATGAGTCGTATCAGCAAACGGCCCTAAGTGAAGTTATCCTAAAAATATAAACGCTTCTTTTAAGGTACTTGGTTGGCGTGGTAAGATTCAAACGGGCTAATATTTTATTTATTTTTTTTTATAATATTCTTTTTCCTGTCCTTGAAAAAAAAAAGTTTTAGTGCGAACTGGCAGTTGAAAACCAAACTTTAAATGGTAACTGTGGGGAAACAGCTTATCCGATTTAAATCAAACAAAAGGAAGGATTAAGTGTTAACAAAAAGCGCCACTTTGGGTAACAGTTGGCCAACAGTAAAATTAAACTCGTCAGTAAAGCAATACTCCCGCACCATTGCCGTGGCATAACATATGGTATTGCATAAGTAAAAACATACAGTATACTTTAATCCTCATCCTTCTATAGTACAATACAGCTTCCACTTCCATCGGGTAGTGCAATAAATAACTAAACTGGTTTAGACTTTTATTCGGCGGCTAAAAGAGCTGTATACTGTACACATAAAAGCGTTGGTTTTTGTACCGCATGCAAGGAAGGACGTTTAGCTCAAGTCGACGCCATTAAGAGTTACTCACCACGCGTATGTGTGGCTAGTGTTTACCAACTACACCCTACTGGCCGGTGGGTGTTTAGTTTAGTGCGTCCATTTACCTGAACATGAAACAATGCTCAACATAGTGCCGCCATCGTCGTTCTTTAACCTTGTGCGTCTGTAATTTATAAATAAAACGAAGTGGTGTACCTTATTAGAAACAGGAAATGTATTTAATGCTTGCCAAACTAAGAAGCGGTTACCTTTCCGCGTGTAAACCGCTTTATACAGTGCTCCCTAGATCTCAAACCCCAAATAGACGTTTATGGTCGTGCCTCTACCTCTGCCATACTGGTGTTAACTTACAGTTACAGGTGCAAAAGGCAGTAACTTGCCAGATTTCACTATACGAATAGCTGAGGTCAGAGAGAGAGAGACAGAAAGACTACCAAGCAAGATTCGAAACACAAATTCGAGGTTAATTTTTTTTTCACTACACCACCTTTCGGGAACGTCTGACAAACATCCGACAGTATAACTGTCATGAAAAACCTTCTTAATTGGCCGTTCGGACTCGGCATCAAATTGTTAATCCCTTCCATTCGTTCCTAAATTAAAAAAAAATCACAAAACGAATGGTTGTGAGAAGTTAGCCCAAGGGGCCCTACCGCCGAATCTGATAAGTCGCAAGAAAAACGGCCAATGAGCAAAAAAGTGTCATTTCTGAAGACATTCTGAAAATCTAAGGGCCAAAATGGCAAAAAAAAAATGGCTCCCGGAAATTACGCCAGAATTTTTTACTTTTTTTTTGGAAAAAAAGACCAGAAAAAAGATAGTTTGTTAGTGATAAAATAATTAATCTTAGGGGGAATCATCGTGTCGGGAGGGGGGGGGGGGGGGGTGTAGGGTTGCGCAGTGCGACGCCCTAGGACGCGCCGTGAGAACCGGTCCTGCGCGTAAGGCGGGCGTTTATAATTTGATTACCTAATTACTTTATTACTTACAAACTGCCATGTTTAAAAAAAATTAACTGTTTAATTGTAAAACCACAAAAGCTTTTAATAACTTTCCCCGTTTTGTTTGTCAATTTATATAGGTATGTAAAATACAATACAACTTGAAGTGTGTCTGCTACGATTTCCCGGCAGCATGGACATTTATAATTTTGTTGTCCATATCTGCAGCTGCTTGCGATTGCTTGCAACCTTATATTGCACTTAGAGCATACTTTCATGTGTTTGCACTAATGCCCAATTCACAATGTCGCGTTGACGCGCGCGTGCGTTGACAGATTATGTAGAAACAAAGCGTTCATATGCTGATACACAAAATACAACTACAGGCGTTGAATCGACTGTAGATCGTAAATATCGTAAAGTTCAACGCGACGCCTGAGTAGACCTATGTACTCTCTCTCTACTATCACGCGTTTGACAATTTCAGAATTTTGAATTGTTCGATTTGATGTCGTGGGGTGTGCCGCTCTTAGTTGGAGCGGCACAGAATCAATTATGTTTATCACACACATGTTTTAAAAAGCAATATGATGTTTTTTTAATGCTAATTCATTAATTTAGTGTGTGAAAATGACGAATACTTTTTTTTTTGTTAGCTAATACAAATTTCTTCAGATTTTCTTTGATAAAAAAAAATATTAATCATTGCTCTAGTATTTTTGTTAAGATTGTTTTTTGCATTTCTGTTATGAATGATTTTTTTATTTATTTTGAAGAATCCTTTTTTAATTCTTGCACAAAAATTACAGCTGCAAGAAAAAAGAGAGTAGACTTGAAATTTGAATTCTGCTCTTTATTTGTGTACATTAATTTAAATTAAACCAAACCGAACTTTTAATCTGGCATACTCTCTTAACGCGCATTCGCTTCAAAGCAGCATTTCGTTTTACAAAATTGTTGCTCGCGTGCTTTGGCATTTAAAATCGTAAACTTTCGATAAAGCGTGTCAAAGCGCGCCGACGCACGCACGCGTTTAACGCGACATTGTGAATTCGGCATAACAATTTCGTAAATAAAATTTTCTATTTTTTATTTTTACAACGTGACAGTCACTGATGAAAACTCGAAAGCAACTAAATGACAACGCAAGCAATCGTTCCGCCAACAAGAATGCCTAATAGTATATTGTTAATTTGTTACAGCAATTGCTATAATTTTTTTTCTGGCATTTTTTCCAAACAGATTTCTTTCAAGAGTTTTCTGTCATTTTTTTCATTTTCAGAAATGGAAAAAACGCCAGAAAACTTTTTGGAACAAATGCCTGAAATTGTGGAAAGATTGCCAGATTAGTCAGGCCTTTTTTGTTAGGAAAGAAAGCCAGACTTTTGTATGGAAAATTTTCTGCCATGTTTTCCAAAAAAAAATTCTGGCAGGCTATCGGAGGATGTAATAGCTCTTTGGCGGTAAATCGCTTTATTTTTGTGGGTATCGTCACTGGTGGATGTTTAGCATTTAATTTGTAACGCATCGCAAGGTTACCCGCTTTAGGTGCAAACCTATATAGATTCAACAGGAGAGGTGGTTATGCGAACAAGCATGTATTTGAGAGCCGATTTTGTTGTTGACTGCAGTGAGGGGTTGTGACGATTAGTGGATGCGAGGTTGAAGAGAAACACAGAAAAAAATCCCGGACGTTAGACCACTGGTAAGTCAATATTTAACGCGTTGTACACAATATAAGTTATAAGGACTTAGTCAGCACTTCAGCAGCTCTGTACAGAGTGGTTAAAACTATAAAGAGTGGGCTTTATATGAGCTGCGTTCATGTACCAGAAATCATGTCCTAATGGGCTAAGACTATAAGTCGATTTAAAATTGACACCTTCGACCTGAAGAGACTACACCCTTTATGAATTCATTGAGGCTCGGTTTTTTTTTTGAAGCAGTTAAATCTGCGCATTTCCAGTTGCACATATGGGAACCCAGCGTTCCTGCGAAATTTTAAAACTTTTTTTTCCTTGCATATTTCTTCGGAACGTCAATTAAATAAATCAGAGTTTTTGCAAGACGTCTTTCTGCTGGGCAATCTTACTTAAAAACAAGTAAAAGTGTTATCATCGGCCTGGCCGATGCTTTGATACCCTCCACTGCATACAAGTCATGCAAAATACCAGAACTACTTGACCGACATAGCGCATTTTCAATACCAACCTGACGCCGATAAAAATAAGTCCTTTCACCAAATTTCATTCACCTACGTCAATTACTTTGGGCGCTATCGTGCTTTCAACAGACAGACAGACAGACAGACAGACAGACAGACGGACATGGCTAAATCGATTCAGAATGTTATCCTGATTCAGAATATATATACTTTATGAGGTCTCCGGTGACTCCTTCTTGGCGTTAGAAATGTATTGGCAAAGTGAATATACCTTCCTGTGGAGGGTATAAAAAGGATTTCATATCCATTAAAGCAAACATCGTCGTTGCAAATCCGCGGTTTTCTCATTGAATCTGGGTTATACTCGTACCACTGTAGGTTAGGTTGGCTTTGTGGGGTGACGAGTTTTTAGCCTCTATCCAACTTGCGTCAATATACAGACCCACTGTGATGCCGGTCGGAGGACCTTCAGTGGAGGTAAGTTGAGGATAGCCTCAACTCTGATGGTTAAATGTTTCTCCATTTGGCGTCGATCCATTTAATTTTTTAGAAAATTTTTTGTAACGATCTTTTAAGTACAAGACTGACAAAAACTGTAACTACCCTCATAAAATCCCGGCATTCAAAACAGAAGAAAACTAATAAATTAAAAGCGAAATTTGTAGAGTAGTTTAAATTTTTTGCGACGAATTTAAGGGACATACAATTTGTTGCGGAGTTCGAAAGTCTGCATTGAGAAGGCTTTTAAGGGCAGCTTTCGGGTGTCTATCAGGCGTTTTTAAAAGGTGTCGCTGTCAAGAAAGCCTTATGATGAATTTTCTTGTCTTCCGACCAGCGAACCTGCGGTTCCTGGCTCAGAAGTCTAGTTCCTTAAAAATGAGCCGCTGCGCCCCAATCGACAGAAGGCCACTAAATCAACACAGTCAGATGCTGTGGAATAAAAATATGTTTGTAGTTCCGAAAAATTGTATTCGTGTCCTTGATGGACTGATGATGGGACTGCCCCCTCCATTAGACATAAGCGTCCACATACATTTCCCATTTACTCATTTCAAATCTATAATTCAGACCTCGATCCAAGTGGAAATGCATTCCCATAAGCCAGATATCTGTTAAAAGAAATGTAATACCTCTTCCTCTGCCATAAACAAGCTAAGAGCAGAAAACGACAAGGGAAAGCTGTGAAGCTTTTGCACCCACAGTAAGCCCTCGCGTTGATGGCCAGCCATCACTTCAATGCAGTTCAACGACTGACTTGATTTCGATTTTTTCACTTCACGGACGCTACAAAAATACAGAGAGCAGTCAGTCAGTCAAAACTAAGCGCTACAACATAAATAGATAGACAGGACGGACTAAGGGATGACAGCCAACGTACGACGTACGAGGTACGGTTATATAGAAGCAACCGAATCGTCCGTCGGGGCGTCAGCGTGTGCAAGTCTTTCTTGCTCGCACACTCAAATGGGTTTCTTTGTAAGAACCGAATAAAAATTGTTTACTAGAGCATTAAATTGAATGAAAATTTATGGTGTTTCATATTTTAGAGCGGTGTACATGTCCGTATGCACAGGCACACTCACTCTCCGATAGAAGAATTTCTTCTTCATCATCTTCAAGGAGGATATACTAAATGTTTGATACGGTAAGGATACGCGAATGCTTACAAAACTGTATTATGTGCAGAACGAAATGGGAAAATAAAGAAAACACTCGGCGGCATGATGGAGGAAGGAGATGCGCCTCACTCTGGCAGTAAATTTTCTCATTTTTTGCTCCCTTTGATGGTGGCGTGTGCACCTCGTTTACTATCACAAGACGACTGCCATGCCAAGGACTTTCATGCGCGCCGTATTGTTTCTGCTAACTCGAGTTGGCAATATGACCATTTTTTTTATTTTTTTTTTTGTGGTTGCCGAGCATAATAATAACTCTACTTAGTAATAAAAGTAGCCCTGGTTTAGGTTTGCTTTATACAAGATGATCCTTCCACCCAACTTATGGCCAAGACGAATCGGAGATGCAAACAAAGAGTATAATGGGCGAATCAACTCCCCCCTCTTAAAAGTTTAGGGTAGCTGGAAAAAAATTACTTCTATTTTCGGGAAGAATGCATGGAAATAGATGTGAAGTGGAGCAACAACAAAACGTAAGGGCATTCACAAGAAGTCTACTCAGCGATACGAGTATATGATGATTTTGGCATGGGCGGGTGGGGGCACAATAAAACGTCTGGCAAGAGCCGCCTATTAATAAAAATGTCGTTTGGAAATTACGATTAAATTAGCTTCGTGATTGTGAATTATTAGGGAAGAAAAGATATCCTGCCGGAGAACAGCGAACATTAGTTATGATTACATTTCTGGAATAGGTATCTTCCCGAGTTGATTCACGTATTTGAATGTTTTAGACTTTTTTTTTGAACTTTGTCCTTTAGATGATGAGTGCTTTATGTGATTTCAATTGGCAGTATATTTTTTGTTTGCTTTAGAGCGATGATTGAGCGATGTATGTTTTTATGATGCATTATGGTTGACAGAGCGTTACGAAGTATGATGGTTGTAGTATGAATGCTTTGCCGTATACGAACGCTTGAAAACATTGGTTTGGCCGAGTTGAATAGGGTATTCAACGTCTAGAGAGGTGAGCTGAATGTTAAAAGTGGCAAGGTAAACTCGGTAATTAGAATGTGTGTGTTTTTATAGAGATGATTTTACGTGATAGATTATTTCGTTCATAAAACAATTTAAAGTGGCGGTCTCAGCTTCGATCCAGGAAAATAAATAAAGAATATCTCATAATTTTTAGCACTGCACCAAATCAGCTGTGCGGACTCGCCAAGAAATCGAAGGTGCCCTCAATTTGTCCCAAAAATTAATGGTTTTGGGAAGCTAGGACTAAGTCTACGTATCAGTTCCGCTAGCTATTTATTTAAAGGGGGGTTTTATTATCGACTTGACAACTCCAAAGCAGCCTGAAACTGTCAATGTCAAAATCATACACGAACTAAACCTAACCTGACCGTCTACAGCACCTGCCCGATTTTCCGCGCAAATTTTGTACGAAAATCTTCTCTGTGAATACGCGTGTATTAATGACAGCCGTGTGGCACTTTTCCAATAACAAATAATTTGTAAATGAATTTATAACAATAAATGTAAAAAAAGTAAATCTTGAGTATATTTTTTTTAGATAGCATAACTTGTTCTCTATCCATCTTCGGCACCAAAAACTGTTCATTCATTCACATTTCACAGCTTTACTTTTATTTTAATTCTACTATTGACAGCGAAATTCATGCAGCTTGCAGCTGCATAAATGAAATTCATGGGGGTTGTTCCAAAAATGAGTTAACAACATGCAAGAAGTTAAGCCCAAGCTTCCACAATGGCATAAGTGAATTATAGAAAATGTTCATGAACATTGAATAAATTTCTATTAGGTTTGGTGGATGTTTTCAAATTTGTTTATTTAACACCATATTTGTACAAAATATTACTGGAAATTCTGAAAAAAACCTATTATCTAATATCGGAAAGAATATTCGTAAAAAATGTGATTAGGCTCCTATTAAAAAAACAATAATAATGTTGGATTTAAGTGGATTCTTCTATATTTGATTTCCGATTTCAGATTTCACGTAGGTATTCAATCGAACGTAAGAATCCAAATTCTTTTATTAATTGTTGGTATTCGCATGCTTAGCGTTTTCTTTATATAATATTCTTTCATAATTATATACAATTTTGAAATGCGCGCCGATTTTTTTACAAACCTCTCTAAATTATTAACTAACAAAAATAAGTGCAATTGAGTTTTGGGAATACAAAGAGTGATCAAAACATTTTTTTTACTCTTCCGAGTAGGTATTTCACGCAAATAAAGGGCAATGTAAGAGGATTTTTGTATTATGGCCTTTACCAAAAACGAGCCAATTCAGTCACTTTCCCTGTGTTCTCAAGAATTGGGCCTCTCTCAGACCAACTTATAGCAAATTTAGCTTTTTGATCTTCGCCTACATCCTTACAAGATTAAGCTGACTCAAGAACTAAAGCCACTTGATAATATGAAGCGACATACATTTCGAATTGGGCTCTGGACATGATTAAATAAAATGAGGAATTTCACTGCAAAATCATCTTCAGCGATGAAGCGCATCAACCCTTTTGACAGCGGTCCAAAAAAGTCATTTCCTAGTAAGCCTGTCCTTATCAGTTTTCCTTCAGAACAAATCCTTAGATTTCGTTTCTGCAATCAACCATCAGAGAAAAGCAGTCGATTTTTTAAGAGAGGCTTTTCAATCCGCATCCCAAGAGCTCTAAGAACTTCATTGAAACAAACAACGCCTTCCCACCCACGAACCTCTTCTACTAAAGCCTATCTTAGAGTGTTTATACTGATTCCTTGCATAGATTTGTTAATACAAAATCTAACGGACAGATTCATGGTCAACGAAGACGTTCTACCATCGTTTTAAGCTGTTCTCCCAGGTTTTGCTGCCGAGAACATTCTTTGGTGCGAAAAAAACTAATAAAAATTAATTAATTAGAATATATATTGTTTTTTGTTTAAAGAATTCCTCGTAAGATTTGGAAGCAAGCACCCCTGGAAACAAAATTCTTGCTACTGCACTGTCCTCACCTTTTTGACCAACGCCAAAAGGTTGGTCGTTAAATCTTCTCTCTTTTTGAACATCAACTCCTTATTCCGAAAGCCAGTTATTAGTCTACTTATCTATACCACGATCTCTCAACTTTTGGTAGAATAAACCAGGGAATTAAATTAAAAATATCTTAATAGCGACCACATAAAATGTTTGACAGCTCTTAAAGCCTTGACAACATTTTACGGTTCCCTTCGTCCCTCAGAACACAGATGCAGCCGCGCAAATTGAATACCACCACCGCTATAACCTAAATTGTAATTAAACAGCAAACACTCGAGCACCAGTGATGACAATTGCTCGATAATCGCCCTCCTTACATGGGTGCAATTCTGTGACAAAGTGGCAAACCCATCTTGCATAATATTAGACCAATCTGTTATCCCCTACAATTACTGTGCTCATTTCAATTTAATGGCCAACTTCAGGCATGTCCCTGCATTTACCTGACCCCATCACTAAACAACACACACATCCACAAGCCCATTGCAAAAGAGCCAAGCATAGGTACTCGAAGCGCGATTATTCAACCGGACTTGAACATCCCTCAGTCCGTGATTACCCATAATTAGTTCTGTCTTTTGGTTTAGTATAATTAAAACGTTTATTAATTGTAATGAGCTTATATTGGAATGATCTGTAATGCATCGCTAGGTATGGTAATATGGCGGAGACAAAAAGAAACCCAAGACGCAAAATAAATCTACTGTCGCTGGTCTCTATGGTGGCGGCCGGAGGGGAAGCGTCATAAATTATTCCGCAATTCCTTTGACTAATTACAAAGCCTGGAAGATTGCGGCCACGATTGGCGGTTAGGGGTGCGCGCTTCCCCTATGCGGGGGACGGGTGTGAGCAGGTTAACTTTTGCTCCTTTCATTGTGCGGGTGTGTACACAGTATCATTTGGGATTGGCCGCGCAAATCCCACAGAGTGGACGACGACGACGACGACGATTCAACCTTAAATTAGCCTTTGTGGAATTGTGATGAGACTTTGGCATAAATTATGCATTTAGGTTTTTGTGAATAAAATGTTTCTCCAGTTGTTGTTGCCTCTTTAGTATATTTTGTTACTTTGCCCCCGATAACGATGAAGAGAAGTCACAGCAGAAAGAAGAAGTAGCATAATGTAAAGCTGGGAGTTTGGCTGAGTTGTTTGCTCAGAAGGATCCTAATGAATATTTAATTTCTTTCGTAGGAGAAAAAGTTGCTTTAAAGTTGAAATGGCTCCCTTTGGGTATTGAAATGGCACGGCGCGGCGGCGGTGTTTGCTACTTTCCACTGTCGTATATTCTTTTCCAAGTCGAAGCCAATTGGGGTGCGGGGCTTCTCTTTTTTTTTAAATTGTTGTTGGTGTTGCCTTATTTTGTGAGTTGTATATTTTAACGAACTGTTTAAAGAAAGTTGATATAGTTGCAACAATCCCCTGGGTATATGAGCTCTCAATGGAGTCTGTGGTGCGGCGAGGTCTGCGGTAAATATTAGTCGGCGGTAGGGTCAAGCGTGGAAAGGTATTTCGAGTAAGTTTACTATAGATATACGCGTAGTGGTGAATATTAAAAGAGCATATTTCTTAAAAAAAAAACAACCAATAAAATATATCGGAAGGAGGAAAGCAGTTGTGAATGCTCTGTTAGGATAGGTATCTTCAATTAGGATGTTTTAAGGTCTTCCACTACTCTTCACGGTCGTACATTCTTTTTACTTTTGTAGCGCAAAATCTATCAGATATATTGCTCACTTGAAAAACTTTGCAGAAAAGACTCTGATTCAGTTCTTACGAGTTTCTTATTCAGCTGCAGATCTGAACTCTGCTTTAATGACCATTGTCAATATCTAAGAAGTATCCTTCGTTGGAAAAGCTGCAATAAAAATACCGCCGAATCAAAATACCATTCCTCCGTTAGTAAACAAGTAGAATCTATTTACATCGGTTGATCTATCCCAAGCAAACATATCTCCAGGGGAGATGTCGAACGCTCCTTGGTTGACCAAACCTGACAACTTTAAATATTTTGACAAATATTTAGATAGGGTTTATAAGCATATTTGATTCTTAATTGAAGCCCATCCTTTATTTACGGATAAATAAATGCATTTCTGCAAGTAAGTTGCTATTTCACGTACGATGCCATCAATGATCCGTCTTATTTCAAAGTAGTAATAGATCCTATTGTTTTGCGTATCTTGAAACTATTTATTTATTTTTTTAGCAAAGCGTACTATACATAAAGACTAACGGAATGTTAGTCTTTATTGTACCAACATAACGGTGCACTCGGTTTTTCATGGAAAGCATATACACAATTACCCAGTCATCCACACAGAGTAGCGAGGACATCTCATTTTGAATTTCTGTTTCATTTACGTTTTACCTTCGCAGTTTGTTTTTGCATGTTTTTATTTTTTTTCATCTGCCGCAATAAGAGTTGATATTGGCGGCTGAGGAAATGTTGACGGGTTAGGTGGCGGAGGTGTTGTTATCAGCTGAGGCGATGCTATCAGTGAACTCGGCCTTTCATCATTAATTTGATTTTAAGACGTTAATTTTCGTGAGGGCGAATGCAAAGCTAATTGTGTTTCATCGGGATTCGGATCGCCATTAACTGGAATTAATGGAACATTTTGAGTTTCTGGAGAAAATGGTTGGACTTGTTTCAAAGGTTGTCTTTCTATATTTTCAACCAAACCGTCTTGTTCAGGTCTGTCACTAATATAAAACGAAAGATAATCATCGTCGGTGAAACTTTCGCAGTTAAACGGAAAAATACAAGTAACTCCAAAACCGCTTTGTATATTTTGTGGAGTGAAAGCTCGTGCAAAAGCATTCTCGAAGCACTCTGAAATATCATAAATAGTCAAAACCTTACCAGGATTTTGAAGCATCCAATTGTCGCATGCGATGTTGTAGTATGCTTTTAGAGGTCCAAAAACTGTACTGTCTAGTGGTTGAGTCTTATGGGAAATGTGCGGAGGTATGGTGAGAAAATGGATTCCATTTTCCTTTGCAAAATTTAATGACTCAATGCTTATATGGTTGTCATGATTGTTCATAATTATTAAAGATTGGGATTCTAAAGAGCACTTGGCCAATTTTTGAAATGCTTCAAGAAATTAATAAAGTTAACCGCAGTCATCTAACCCGAAGGAAAAGTGTTTCCCCTTGTGCCTGGAGGTGCACCTTTTAACATACGGTCCTGCCAAATTCCGATTGCGTTTATGGCACAGCAAGTAGTAACCAGCTCACCAGACGTTATTTTGCCCACTTGTTTTAAGCCCTTACTAGCAACAACTTTTTTAGGTTTGTGAACTATAGTCAATCCAGTTTCGTCAATATTCCATATTGATTCTGCACCAAAGCTATACTTTGTCATCAAAATTTTCAAATTTAAAAAAAAACTGCCAAATGTTGTGCTTGTTAAAGCTAGTCGACCTGCTCAAGCTAGTGGCCTCAGGTACGCGCAAGGAAAGCGTCGAATTTCTTCTCATGAATCCATAATACCAATTGAAGCTATAGCTGTTTTATTTTGCCACTTACTGTATTTCTCCGGGGGTTTATTATTTGCGACAGCAAACTCGTAAGC
Source organism: Cheilosia impressa (assembly GCA_948293265.1). Lineage (NCBI taxonomy): Eukaryota > Metazoa > Arthropoda > Insecta > Diptera > Syrphidae > Cheilosia > Cheilosia impressa. The sequence goes on from OX411880.1 coordinate 16,287,596, forward strand.
AAGTTTCATTAAAGAATGTGTGGACAATCCGTGGTGTAACTTGCTGGTTTTTTCGAGATAGGTATGCAACAACCCAAGGAGCATTTTGCGACTTCATGTGTCATGTGTCATGATCGACGTCGTTAAGACGGTATTGTGTCAAAATTCTTTCTTCAATGAAACATTATGTCCACAGCGTGTAAAATGTGTGGAGATGTGTGTTCATGCACATAATTGCTAAAAACTTACTCTCAACGCAGATTAAACGCGATTGCCGATTGGGAAGTTTGTGGCACACAGAATAAACACAATTCCCAATATATTATATACTAAACAAATAAGAACGAATTCCTAATTGGGAATAGGCATGTTGTTAGGTATCCATTTTGCACTGACTTTTTTTTATATGGAACATAAGAAATTTTAAATTTATTAATTTTGGTGGATATTAATTAGATTAAAATGTCACTATTATGTCTATATAGACATCGTAGATTTATTTTATACTGATTTTATAATGCTTCTTGTCAGCATTTAAAATACCACAAATAATTACAAAAGAGATTTTTCATTAAATACTTATAGCATATTTTGTAAGGTAGGTACCTACATTAGTAACATTTCAAATCAAAATGATGTTCCCCATAAAATTTAAGTAGTAGTTGCTTTCTGTTAAATAATTAAATCTTTGATGCAGTGAGAATATTATTTGGGTACATAACATAGGTACATAAAATAAATGACGTATCATAACGTCACAAATTATATGGTATGGTATTCTTCCCAATTCCAAACAATTCCTACTTTGTGTTGCGCCACTTCCAAAACAAAAAAGGAACTGTTACTTCGTTGTTTCGAAACATAAGTTCCAAATTGGGATCACGAATTGACACCAGAACGTCGCCAGGCCTAAAATGTGTATTCGAAGGCTACTTGGGAAGTAATGCTTCTTCGTTTGCAGAAAATATTTTCGACTGCGCATAATCAGGGGTGTAACTTATATCTCCGTCGTTTGCTTGCTGACGTTTACTATAATATCTTTGATCCCGGGACCAAATCTCCCTTACTTTAATGGGATCAACTCTCCCCTTTTGTAGTTTCTTAATTGTTCACAAAACTTGTATGGAAAACGAACTATATTTTATTGAGGGATATGCGCAAATACTTACCAAAATAAAGACTTTTCAATATAAATATAGACAAAACACTTCACTTAACAACACTGTGGAGAAAAAAATACAAAAAAAAAAAATAAAAAAAATAACTTTGCGGCTATTAACACAAAACACAGCCTTGAAGCTCAAGTTCTTCCGTACGATTGGCAAAACGGCGTCTGAGGTAATTCTCAATATCAAATGCAGTGATGCCACCTTATTATTCCAATAAAACAATTCTCGCTGTGGAAATAATATCCAGGTATCAAGTCTGCCAGGGGATCAAGTGTCCCCAGGTTCCCCTATGGTTTTGCTAGGGGGACAATTGAGAGCACTGCACCGTTGTCGGAAGAGATTCTCTAAATTCGATTGCATTGCTGTGGAATATAGCCAAGACTCAAAACGATTTAATAATGCACCTCAACTATGTAAGTAAATTATAACAATTAATTATTAAATTCACTAAACTACATTCTGTCATGTTTTTTTTTACTAGATCTTGACGGGGAACACTTAAACTTGCCCGAAGAAAATCACAGAGGAGCAAGACAATTGAAAACAAGTTTCATTAGGTACCATAAATTTTTCCAACAAATAACTGAATTAAAAATGCAATCTTTGTATTAAATACTATAATTAAAAGTAACCAGTCTTTATATAGTCACCTCTATTCTGAGATTCGAATCGAGTCGAAAGTTTTTCGATTTCCTCCAACTGACATTCCTACTTTCGATTTCGATAGAGATTCATTTTTTGTTTTATCTCCCCGTATTCTAAGTTTCGATTGCATTGAGTTAAATGACAAATTTTATTCGAGCTGAAATTTGTGGCCGAAAGCTGTATTTAAAAATGTAAATTGAATTGTTTTGAAATAAACCGAATGAAATGTTGCTTAATTTTATCACAAAATGTATAGGAAGCAACATGTGTCCGTTTTATGAAAAAAAAACAATTTAATTGTAAAAACTTGCCGAAAACTTGCAACAAATCTTAAAGTAAAAAAATTTGTATGATGTCGTCCGGTAGATTAAAAGCAGTATTTTTCGATTGAATTTGACCGATTCCTCCTCCAAAAATGCATATAAAGCCAAATAATTTACAATTTGACAGTTAAAACTTTAAACATATGATTTCGAAAATCAAGTTCATCCAGGGAAATCATTCAATAATGAACTCCTTTCCCTCGAAACTTAGAATGTGAGGAGTTCATTCGAGTGAAAATTTTAAATTCGAGGAATACTCGATTCGATCGAATCTCAGAATAAGAGTGAGTATGTTACATTTTTGCAATTCACTTCACTTTATTCAGGATTTGTTAAAATAAATCTTTTCTTTTTATTTCATTCTTAATTTGCAAACTTATGGGTTCCATTTGTTTTATATTAATTTGTTTTTGCATATTGCATTTCGAACAACTCAATTTGTGTTGCGATTTCTATTTCGATTTGCTCCAGCCTTTCCTCCAAAACATCTTTTCCAGTAATTGTAACCTTTTTCTTCGATGCTGTTAGTTTAGTTTGTTTCGGCGTCAAATCAGCTGTTGGATTTTGCTCTTCAATCAAAAGAGCATCGCTGTCGAAATCAGCAACGTCGTCCTCGAAATCTTCTGGAAACAATTCTTTGATTAAATTATCTAAACCATCTGGTTCCTTGGGTTCTGGTCTGCCACCAGTTGCATGCGTTTCTCTTTGGTAGCTAGAAATTCTGAAGCGTGCCGAAGTCTTCATTCTCATCCACTGTGCCTTTATAATTTAGAAATTGGCAAATTGACACCAATACTCATCATTTCAGTGGCAATTATTTTCCACGAATCATTTTTTTTTTGTTATCATTGCAGTGTTGTTGGCCTTGGAATCCATAATGTCGACATAAGGACCGATGATATTCAGATATTTTTTTTTCTCCATTTTCCCTTTCACGTTTCTAAATATAATTGTTAAAATTAATATGCGGAAAGAAAAGAAATCAAATTTGTAATTGGATGTTCTTTCAAAATCAGCTGTGTAAGCTCACAATAGCAAATGAGTGATTAGGAGTCAAAACAATTACGTTCAATTCGACTTTAGTAAAAGTTGATTTACTACTACGAAGCCTTAAAAGTACTCAAGCTACAACTGACAAAGAGATTTTACGGATTTCTATTACTTTAGTATAGCGCAATAGATTTTAATACTTTGGTAGCCTTGTTTAAGCACGAGCTTATTCAGGGTGACTTGCCAGAATATACTCAACGTAAATGCGATCAAGCGAAATCAGATCGATAGCCTGACAGTTTTATCTGAACGAAAAAAGCACCCCTTTCATATTCAAATTAGTTTCGAAAACGTATTATTAAACGAACACTTACCTGTAGCAAAAAGGGTTACCCTCGCACGTCTGACTTAAGAGATTAGACCTTGAATCAAACGGATTTTTGTGACAAAGGATCAAAATCAAATTACCAAACTGACATCGTTTTTGAAAATGCCTATATTCCGGATCCCCTCCGAATTCCATGGTTCGCTGTTATAAAACTGCGACAAGTGCAGAGCATAAAATCTCACCTACACATATATTTGAATTATATTTAACTTCGTTTCCGTTGTCATCGCAACTTCATATTGTGTCATGAATTGCTTCAAAATTGTGCTCAAATCGAAAGTTGATTATTTCCCAATCCCCCCGCCAGAATCAGAGGCTGTCTAAGTAGCATATTCCTGGGTTTTCTTGTGGATCTTCAAAAATAAAAATGGAAACGATGGCAGCGTCATACCCAACGGTACCGTGCGAAATCGCACGCCTCCTGCAAACAAAATGACAGGCATAAGTACCTATACACAAAAAGAGGACGAAAGCCGAAGAAAGAAAAATATCGGAAAATAAAATCCGATAAAATCATTCTCATAGTGAAAACTCTTTTTAGAATATCTACCTCATCCCCGCAGCGTTTTACTTCAGGATATGGACACACAAAACAACAACGACTAATGCATCACTTATTTTACTCTCGAAGAGTACGAGCATTTCTTATTCGATGTTCCTTGTCCCCCCCCCCATCCCAAGGATTGCTATATGCAGCTAAACTTTGTTACGTTTTGTAATGATGGTGCAGTTGTGGATATTGTACCACGGGGATGCCGAACCCGACCCCGAGAATAGGTTTTCTTCGAAAACTGAACTCGGCGCAAAGCAGTGGGTGCAGTTGCAGTTGCAGTGTGCCCCCTACCCTATTAAACGAAGAGTGAAATTCTATTTCATTCTATGTTGGTGATTTTCGTTTTTTTTTTCTCTCTGGTATCTCTGAGAGAGCTCCTTCCGAGCACTCTACAGAATTGTTTCAATTTTTAAGAAAATATCCTTATTTATATATATATGAGAAATAAAGTGGAATCGTTCTCGATTTCGCAACCCCTCCTTTTTGTCCGGTTCGCAGGGGACTGGCGGCGGCGGCTCTTATCCATTATCCGAGCAACTATCGTGCAGAATGCAGACTGAAAAATTGGCAGGATAGTGAAGAAAATAAATGGCATCAAGAGATAGCTAGCTAGCTGGATGTTAAAAGGGAGAGGAATTCGAGACGTCATTCCATTACACTGCGCTGAAGGGGAAATTCATATGGATGCCAAATTGGTGTTGATGGTGGTGGGAGAAATGTGTTTTACATTCCCGCAGGATATAACTTTTAATGGCAATCGAATGAAATTTGAATCTATCCATAGAGTTGGATATGTGTGTTGCCATTAATCAGCGTTAGCATTGCACTTGTTGTAAAAAGTCCTGAGTTTTCGGGCTCTGTCAGCTTTGGGGTGTTGTCATTGATGAAGTTTGAAAAAAGTTTTGAATTTTAAAAGCCGGAGTATATTTGACGAAATTTATATTTAGAAATGTATGCTCTGTATACAGTAAAATCAGCAAGCAGCTACCTTAATTCATGAGCGCAACACTACTACTGGGACCAAATACATCCGCGAACCAAATTTAATAAATACAGCTATGGTTTATTTTAAAAGTCAAGACATTCAATTTTGTTTTAAATGGGGGTTAGCTATCATATTTTGCGAAATGCTTGATGGATCTAGATGCACCTATTTTGGCGCTAAGTCCACAACAAGTGCCGATAGTTTTGATTTTAAAGTTTCTCTTTTTTCGCGGTTTTGTTGTATGGAAGAAGTATGGTGAAGTGACTGACTTAAGAGTGTGGGCGAGTTCAATATTGCAACATTGTTGCACATGCCATGCAAAAAATATAATTCTAAAAATGAATTCAAAAATTTGCAATTTATCTTTTTTCTTTCAGTAACAGAGTTTGGTTGTGTTATTCATAAAAACTTGTTAATAATATCAATTAGAAGAAAAATTTTAGGTCTGATTGTTATTTACTACACTCAGAGAAAAAAATAGTCATTAATCACTATTTTTTGACTATTTTCATAGTCCGAATCGTGACCACTATTTCCATTAGTTAAAAAGTAGTTACTTGTGACTATTATGGTAGTTAATTAATTTATTTCTCAAAATCAACTTTTCTATAGTCAATTTCGACTATAGTAATAGTAATATATCTATTACTTTAATAGTTGTTTTTAACTATGCACATAATAGTTACACAACTATTACAATAGCTGTTTCTGACTATGCACATAGTAGTTACATAACTATTACAATAGCTCTTCTAACTGTGCGCATAGTAGGAAATAACTATTAAAATAGCTGTCTGTAACCATGCAAGTAGTAAAATTTGAATATACCAAGCGGTTGTTGAATAACTATGAAAATATATACCTGTTGCTATTTGACTATTAGACAAACCTATAAATAGTTAAGTGGGTTTAGCTATACAGAAATCATAAATCAGTGAAAGTAGTATCCGGCTATACTTTCGTAAAATTGTATGTAAATATACTTACCTTAAAGTATTTTACCGCCAACGATTATGATTAAACAGTGAAAACGATTTGTTTCCTAAAAATTGTCCAGAGCTTACAAAGAAAATAATGCAATATATTTTTTTTCAAATAATTTTATTTTATATTCCACAGAGATATAATTAATGATACAGTTTAATATTTCTTAGAGTGTCTATTATTGGGTTTATCTTTTTACATTAGGCATTACAAATTATATAGGTACTCATGTTGCTCTCTGTAAATGTCGATGATCTACTGCTTGTGTTGTTTGCCTTGAGGAAGATGACTGTTCTGTTTCGTCGTTTTCCAAAAATGAACCAACACTACCATCCATTGTGGAAGCACTAGATAATGAATGCATTACGAATCCTTTTAATAAGATAGTGATGAAAGTATACGTGAATTAAATTAAGTTGTTGCAGTTACCTGAGATTTTTTCCACTCTAACAAACTTTCCCAATTGCACATACTGTCCGTATGACTTACTGTCGCTTCCCACAATTTCCTTCAAGTGATTATTGTTTTAAAGTCTTAGCTTTTAAAAATCAAGACCTAATTCTTAAAATCACACATCAGTTCGGCTCAAAATTAAAACTAGTCAAATATTGACTTACCAATAAAGTTATTGTAGAATGTTTCGAGGTCCCACGACAATTAAACAGTGTACAGCTCTTCGTCAGTTTGTCTCGCCTGGATCTATTGTTTCCTGATTACCTTCAGGATGGTTGGTTGTCCTTAAATTTACAACTTGACAGTGCCCTTCTATAACGTTTAATACATCAAAGTTCTCATTTTCCACTTTATCACTTAGCTCATTAATAGGACTAAATATTTATACACTTCTAACACGATAAAGATTAAAGAACACCACGAGTCAAACATTCACTGCACAATAAACGAATTTCCACTGAGACGTAAGTACTTGTTGCACTTACTTACGCAGGGGTTTCTTATTAAATGACTTGTAACGGAAGTTGTTCCCACCAAACTGATACGAAATAAAAAAAAAACGTACGCGATCTTTTGCGTTCCCATTGATTTCCAGGATCACAGGAAATCCTGCAAAAATCGATGGGTAGTTTGGTGGGGTGTCCAGTTGACGTAATGCGGTAGGCATGCTTGCTTAAAGCACGAATCTAGCTCGTCGAAATGGGTGGGTTCTTGCATATGCCACTGAACTACCGTACATTTTTCACATGCCTAAAAGAATGTTCAAACCTATTATATCTAAAGCTCTAGACCGTTGAATAAAATCCCTAAAGTTGGGAAACCGAAAGGTGAAAATGGTTTCCATTTGTGTGGCCCTCCCTCGGTCCACTATTCTGTAAGAAATAGGGACTACCTAGGCCATTGCTCCACTTGATTACTCACAATGACCCCTAACGTATACGTGAGAAATCTATAATGATTCACTCACATTACCGTCGCTACACATACCTATTGCTTCCACATACCCACTAGCACAACACAATTACTGAAAGCTCATGCTGAAAATCATTCAGAATAAATAAAAATTATCCAACAAGATATGTACATAGTTCACTATGACTTCAGTAGGTTTATATTTCAAATGACATGATTGACTTAACCAAATATTAACCCATACAAACTATCCTAGATTATAAAAAAACTTATAATTACTAAATATACATTGACCAATATTTATAAAGAAACAGATCAAACAAATCAAATAAATTTAATGACCAATTATTATCAATTCAATGCTAATTTGCTTTAATGAGCTTTTCATCTGCTTTTCTAACAAGAAACAAATTCACACAATCTCCGTGCTTATCAAGATCGGTGTCATTAATTCGACCGTCCGATCAATCCATTTAAACTTAAATGAACAATACAAGTGTAAATATAGGTACATATTATGTACTCTTATTGCACCTAGTACCTATCCTACAAATTAATATTCTCGCACTGCGAAATCATAAGCAAAAAAACAATAAAACAAGACGTACCAGTATAAGCAGAGAGAAAAATCTTTGCATACGCTTAGGCCGTAGAATTACATACGAATCTCTAATTCCTTATCAGTACACGTCTCTCGCAATAAAAAAAATAAACTTGTTTATTACCGAACAAGAGCTAATGTTTACAAAAATGACTCAAAAGAAATTCCAAAAAACAAAACAATATTTATGTATACACCTACTTCGTTCATACATCAAAATATCAAACTAATTGCAAAATAAAAATTTGACTCACTTACCATGTGTTTGGTTGTTTTATATTTAATGATTGACGCCGGTAATATCCCAAGATGTTGTGCACAGCATATTGGTTGATCTTCATCTAAAAGGTGTAGCTATTTCGAAAAAACAATAAATATTTTGCATATGAACGATCTTTACACTGTATCACTTTATATTATACTTAACTATCTTGTCCTTTCTGAAATGCGAGTGTACTACCTACTGATAATATCAAAAATGATATTAATGATGATGCTGATGGTGAAGTGAAGGTCAGTGGTGGATTGATGGTTGTTTTTGTAGCGGATACAATTTGGCAGAACAATGGAGCTCGATGCCTGTGCACTTTGCTACAATTTACGGTACTTGTTAGTTGCGATGACTTACACACAGGTGGATCAATGGGTGCGGAGGTGATAACGCAGGATGGATGAGTTGAGTTTCTGATAACTTAAAGCTTGTTGGGTGGATGATGGTGTAGTTGTTGTAGGTAACCGACTGATGAGAGCTGGTGGTCGCGAATCAGCGGGAGCGTTCGAACAGAATCGAAGAGTTGCAAGATCGAAGGAGTTTCAGCGGGGTGAGAATGCGCTGTTGATGAATGCGGACGGGTGAATAGAGATTTTGTTGGACTGATAACCGATAGTGATTAAGCAGGTTGGCGAAACGATGAATTTTTTTTTTGTAATCAACACTAGAGTTGCTTGCAGCTCACGACGATTGAGATGGTGACCTGATTCGAGGGTTCATCTATTTCGCCGCTCAAACTGGTGTATTGTGGGAGTCTGCGAATTTTGGTGGTTGTGGCGCTTCTCTGAGGAATGATCGCTACCTAGTTGGTTCGATGTTAGGTGGCAGAGTAGCTTTTTCTACCGGCGATGGTGATTTTGGCCGGCACGTGGTTGATCATGGAGCGATATCAAAGCGGACGTGCGACGCAATTTGTGGTATCACTCGGCAGTATTAAATATCGTCACTGACTGTGCTGAACAAAACACTCACTTAATACAACATATTCGACGGAAATATATAACGTTTTACCTGATAAATTACTGGGGTGTAGTGTAGGCGTGTAAGTGCGGTGGCACTGGCGTGAGAATAATCTTAGGTTTCGCGATATAATGTGTTGTTTGCGATTAATTAATTATTTAATTAGTGATTCGTTGCACATCAGGACACAAAAGTTAGTTTGTAGTTGCCTAAATACTATTATTTTTTTTTATTTTTTTTTTTGATGCCTGAGCTAAAGACGGATGGCTCGACAGTACCATCACCGGCAGAGAGTTAAAGTAAAAAGAGCTATACCTACTTGTTGGCGGATTTTGGTAGGCCATTTGAAACTTGTTTCCGTATATGGGGTTACAGCGGTTTAGCGCTGATTTTGCCAAGTTTCGCAAAGTAGGTTAACGTATGAAATAGATGTGCCAGTGTAAAGGTAGTGTCCAGTGCGGCATTATAATTTCCGGTTACTAACATTTGTCTGCAAGGATGCATCATAGGCGGTACCCCACAGACTACGAAGTTATCATTTTTGACTATTTTGTTGTGCTGTTTGACAACCAAAATAGTTATATATGTATATATTATACAATAGCCAAAAATTACTGTTAATTTGCTATTTTCCAAAAATTTTGTAGTAACCTAACCATCCATGCTTTGCATAGCGTTACTATCAAAATATTCGCAGTCATTGTATAAATTAATTACTTTCTAACAATTTGAATGTTTCGTAAACGTTATCAGTGAATAGTCAGAATTGACTGTTTAATTGTTACTTTTGCAAAAATTGTTTAGTTACCATGTTCTGCATAGCGTTACTATTAAAAAAGTCACTATTGATTATTTGTATAGTCATAAAATGAAGTGATTCCTTTTTAACTATCTTATTACTATTTCCAACTATTTTTTAACTATTCTCAAAGTATTTTAGTTCACAAATAGTTATTCGATAAATTTCATGGAATTTTATGAAATGACTACGACAATAGTTGCAAAAATAACTATTTTTTTCTCTGAGTGAGGTCTGTTTTTTTAAGCTTTAATTTCAGCAAAGCGAAGTTAAGTACGATTTTCAGCATGCAACTACATATATAATATAAGCGCAGATGACAACTGCCGCCATGCAGGGATAATAGAGCTTTTTTTAAATTAATGATCGCAAAAATTGCAGAGTTGCCGCATTGTTACTCTTATAAAATCAGCCTTGGTCGAGTTCATAAATGTAAAAAATGCAGCATTCCTGAAAACTATACATTCATTATTGCAGAAGAACTGCATTATTATTGCAGAAGAAAAATCGTTTTGAGGCGAATTTTTTAGCGAATGCTCGGCGGTTTTGTATTTATAACCGTTGGCGAATAAACTCATTCGCCTAAAATTTAATGCCGACACAATAAAAATAAATTAAATTTGTACAATTAATGTCAAAGTGAAAACAAAAATATTTGTATCTTCATTGAGCTTCATTCGCATTTTTTAACAAAATGATAATGATGAGAACGAAAATGTTTATAGCCACTACCAAGACCAACATGTTGCGGCTTCGGAAAGGTACACATCTAATCCTATGGAGCTCCCTGTTACGACGTGAGTTATTACAAAAATAAAAAAACTTTGAACAAGCATGTATTGTTTTCAATTTTCAGATTCATGTTGCTTCAAGTAATTTGTCTTGGGTTGCCGTTTGGGTTTTCAGCTTTCTGTAGGTACTTTATTTAGCTTATTACGAATTGTCGTGCCTTCTTGAGGTGCCGCGCTATCTTCATTTTCTTCTTGCATTTCATCACCAGGTATATCCCCTTTTGGGATGGCGGGCTATACGAATTTGGACCAAAAACTGTATATATATGTGCATAAAATTCAAGCATAGCTACAAAAAGAAACAACCAGCACTCTATTTCTTGCGTACAAACAATCCTTCCGGACCTTACAAGGTAGCTAGGCAAGTCGTTTGCTTTGGAGAAGACCAACATTTTCCTTTTTCAAGCGACTCTTCATTTTAAAAGAACCCAACATTTTTTAAATGTTACCACTGACCTCCACCTGTTACTTGTAACCCCGTCTTCCCCTACCTACTATACCCCTTCATATGAATATTTTCTGTGCATCATTTAACATTAGAAAAATCGCTTGTTTAGCTGCATTGATTTCGTTAGATGCCTGCCAAACACGAAGGTATACATATATACTCAAAATCATCAATTGCATAATATTTCCTGGTTTTGCATTATTTAATTAAAAATGTATAAATCCAATTTCCTAATACAAATTCACTCCGACCAAATGCAATTTCGAGTTTATTTTTGTTTGCCAATTAAATGCAGAAAATTTATTTTCAATTTACAAGTCCGCAGCGCTCCGATTTGGAACAGCACTCCCCATGGCGCATAGATTTTTCTTGATTACCCACCTACGCGCGAACAAATCTATGCTCTCTGTTTGTTTCATATTAAAATTTTGCAAAGCAAATAACAAATAATTTCAATTGCAAGTCCATTTTGGTCAGCGTATTTATTAAAGTTTGTCCAAATGTTACTAAAAGTGTACTCATTGGGCTCGTGAAAGTAAAGGCCATGAACCGTTTTTGGAGGAATTTCTTTTATATTTTAAACTAGCTGGTACCCGCAACTTCGTCTGCGTAGAATTGGTACTTCGAGTAACTCAATTAAAATATACCTACATATCAACAACACCGCCACTTATCGGGTCCAAAACTATCCTATCTTTCAATCGAACCAATCAGCTCTACAAATACAAATTAAATTGGTAAAATACGCAGCAAATGTATTTATTTCTTACCAAAACTATAGATACCCATGATGAATTTTACTATCCCTAACTTGAGAAACTTCATCCCCTTCACGTTTTGAAGGCAGCCTATGTCATTTCCAGAGGTCCCATCTATTCCTATAGCTACCAAAATTTATAAAAGTTGGTTTGCGACCGTGAAAAGGAAACATTCTGACTTTCGCATTTATAATATTAATGTGGTATTCGATTGGGCTTCTTGAGATTCTCTCTCAGATTTCAGATTTCCCGTGTGTCTAATCGAACATAAAAACGTCACTTGCTCTTTGTGTTGATATTTGTGCGATTGGAATATGTGTAGCCTTCGACACTTTTCTAAGCGCTTTCCATTCACTGGTTAAATTTTATATGAAAACATTCAAGATGCTCGCCCAGATTGATTTCTAAACATTTGTACATAAATAATTAACAAAAATAGATCCACCCGATGCAATGCGTTTCTTTGCAGTTGAAAAATTTCACGAAAGCGTGCACAAACTCAAACGTAAATGCGTTGGTAAATCTGAAGAAAAAATCCAGATTCGCAAAAGCGCTCTGAAATCTGAAAAAGATTGTTTTTTTTTGTACCAAACGAACATAAAAATTGCTCAAAGAGCAAAAAAGTGCTCTGAGAGCACCCAATCGAATACCGCATAAGATTATATGAAGCCTACCTTGAATTTTTGGTGCAAATGACAACTGACAACAAAACTATGCTTTGAAATAACAAAGTGATGCCAAATTTGTACAGATATTTTGTGATCACCTTACGTATTTGACTATTACAAAAATGACTATTACCTATCACCTTACCTTACACAAATTTTGTTCATAAAGCAAGCGCAAGCGCACAATTGTCACACAAATTTGGTGCAAAAATAATTTTCGCAAAAAATTGTCACAACGTAACGTAAACATAAACGTCATCTATCATGAAAATGGCGTCGTAAAATCGCTCCATACAAAATGTATGGGAAAATGTATTTTTTTTTATAATTTTTTTCCCCGGATTTTTCTGGAATTTTCGTGGGTATTCTTCTTGTTTGGCCGGAGACCAGTCCGAATTGATGCGAATCATCGAAATCGGTCCAGGCGTTCTTGAGTTATAAACGTAGTAACTAACGTCACTCTCTTTTATATATATAGATAAATGCATGTAACATAGTTAAAGAGGGAATGTCGAAAATTTTTTTTCTGGGTTCATTTATATGAAGTAGTACGAATAGTCTGCAAAAAAAAAAGTTCTCCCAAATGACAGAAAAACTGATCACTGAAGACTGAATACCTATGGAGTCAGCTTATTGTCTAAGTAGGGCTTCCCAATGCTTTTACATGGCCTACAAGTTCTTAGTATCAGTGCGAGGGCAGTTCTGTATTAAATACCTTGTGCGCAAATAAATATGTAGTTCCAAATATATCTTTTGAGTAAGGAAAGCGTCAAAAACCGCTTTTTGAAATTTTGCCAAATACCAAACACTTTTTTGGTATGGGAATCAGTTTTATAATTTCTAAATCGCTCCAATACGTATTTTTGCAGCCTCTTTCCAATACAGTTGTACACATTGAAGCTTCTAACATTCCGTAGTGTAGGTACCTGTTAAAGGTATATAGCAAACAAGGCAGTTTTTAACTTGCTGCGAACTTGGTTCGTTTCATCTAAACTGAGTGTCAATAGTGACACCCAATTACAGGGGTAAATTGTAACAACCTTATTGTTAGAAAGGCGATATTTTTAAATCTTCTGAGCGGACTTTAATGGACTTCTTTCGTGATTTAGCAGCTTAAATATCTCCCGTTGTTTTGAAATAGTTTTGGCTGGCTCATTTGCAAAATCTTAGGAGCAGCATTAAATTTAGTCGAAAGTGTTACTTCTATTTCAGCTCTTTTTCCTATGTTGCCAGATTTTTCTAACCAGACTTCTACATCGATCTTCCTGCTGCCTTCTAAATTTATTGTGATTCCAGCTGTGCTCAATATGGCCTTGTTAATAATTTAGTATGTACAGTTTTGAAACGGTTCAGAATATGTTTTGAAGATACTGGGAACATAATCCATCAATACCAGTATCAAGTTATCAAACTGTTAATTTTTCAAGTGGCCTGTACTTTCATCCTAAAAGTATTTGTTGAAAACGATTGATTTAGAGGCACTCATGTTTGTAGGAATTTTTCTTATCTACATGAAAATTTAAAATTTATTTGTTAATAGGAAGTGATAGGAAAATTATCATTTTGTAGAAAGAAAAATGTTTGGCCACTAAGTTTAGTTTGTATAGATATTTGTTGAAGGAAAGTTTTAAATTCAGGCAGTGATTTCTTCTGATGATTTTTTATCAGTGTGAATATTCTCAAATTAATTTAAATAAAAGTGAATGCATATTTCAATACAGTCTAAAACTCATTATGCAGAGTCAGAGCACAAAACACAACACCTTTTCAACAAAACCTTACAGCTGACTTTTGGATACCACCAATTAAAGTTATATATGCACAAGTACGTGCAACTGAGTCGTGCACTTTATTTCCATTTTCCCTCTTTATCCACAGGTTATGTGTTCACCCAACATATCGACGCGTTCCATTTTCATTAACAACATTTTTGATATTGAAAACAGGATGCATAGGTAGCCCTGCAGTTATACTTATACGCGAATGGTCGTTAGTATGTTCTAGTACTGAACCTTCATATTTCCAATCAATTCTAGCAAACTATTTTAATTATGCACCTTTATTTATCATACTGATAGCTATTAGTTTGTTTGTGGAGTAGCCGTCTAGTTTCCTAAATGAATGCAGGGGAGTTTCCTACTTTTGGGCGTATTTAGTAACAGAAGAATTTAAAATTTTAAGCATTTTGTTAAAAAGAAAGGATTTCAGAATGTAAAACCATTTACAGTGTAGTGCTGCCGTAATCAAATCGTTTTTTACTCAAAAGGGAAAGATCGTGAGACGGATTTTCTTACATTTCTCTTCTCCTTCATTCCAATTTTGTGATTGAACATTGGAGTTGAATTATGGTTTTTATGAACAAATATCGAATGCATTTACCATTTTCAGAGGTATAAGTTTAAAACTCTACTTTTTCTTCTCTCAAAAATGAGTTAAGTGCGAGAAACTGTTTCTTAGAAGTGCGCTCATCTAAGTAGGTACAGGGTGTCCGCCGGGAAGGTATACTACTTTGTTTTGACCCCTTCGGGTAGGGGAAAGAATATACCCGAGGTAGGCATGCCTGTCGTAAGAGGTGACTAAAATCCAACTCCGCCTTGTTACGAAAGTAGCATGCCGGTCCAAAGCCCGGGTAAAGGAGGATGGTTTGAGGTAACAGCTTTTTAGCTTATCCTCAGTAAAAATCGAACTGTTAGTGTATTCTAACCCACAGGAGCCAGTGGTTAACACTCAACAATGCTATGAATGGAGAAACAAACGGAGTTGTCTATTCCAGGTGGTAATGGCAATAGCCAAAATCCACCCGTAGTCTTCTCGACTACGGCCGGGGCACGGATTCTGGAGGCCCCAACATTCATACCCGAACCCACAAGCGACTCTTGCGGCTCTATGTCCGATTTCCTCGGCAAATTGAGCATGAGACAAGCTGCTGCCCACTGCACTGCTACTGACGGCCAGACTCGGGAAACCTCTATGGTTGAACGGGCTCCTGAAGAGGCGGGCTCTGAGCGGCGCTTGTCTAAGGGACAGCGGAAGAGGAAAAGGAAGAAGCTGTCAGATCTGCGGCGCAAAGATGCTTTACCGGCTGAAGGCGCAAGCTTTTCTCTCAGCTCTTCGGCGGCGCCTTTGAAAAGGAACAGGTCAGTGGAGGTCTCACCAACTGAAGCTGACCAACCCCTTGGATTGGGCTCTGCCTCCTCTTCGGCCGAACCGAAAAGCAAGAGGAAGCGACCCAAGCTCGTAAAGAGAATCAAACCTGCTCAAGTCTGTGAGTCCGACCGTGCACGGTCTCCAAATGAAACCCGTGCTGCTATCAGCAATGGAATCAGTACTGGTGGACGGAAACCGGATGCTGCGGTCGCACCTACGGACGTGAGCTCAAGACCCGCATGCGACCCTTGTGGCTCTATGTCCGATTCACTCGGCAATTTGAGCACGGGACAAGCTGCTGCCCACTGCACTGCCACTGACGGCCTGACTCGGGATACCTCTATGGTTGAACGGGCTCCTGAAGAGGCGAGCTCTGAGCGGCGCCTGTCTAAGGGACAGCGGAAAAGGAAAATGAAGAAGCTGTTGGATCAGCAGCGCAAAGAAGCCTTACCGGCTGAAGGCGCAAGCACGTCTTTCAGCTCTTCGGTGGTGCCTTTGAAAAGGAACAGGTCGGTGGAGGTCTCACAAACTGAAGCTAACCAACCCCTTGGACTGGGCGCTGCCTCCTCTTCTGCCGAACCAAAAAGCAAGAAGTTGCGTGGTTCTTTTGAACGCAGAACAGCTAAGGCACGAGATAGTAGGCTGTCCTATAAGGATGCTGCTGTTTCTTCTTTAGCCGTTCGTATAGGGAAAGCAGGCAATGAAAATAGCATGAGTGATGCAGAGTGCAAACACTGCAAAGCCCATCTTTTGGAGCTTGTCGCGGCTACGAATGCTTGTATCCAGGTGGAGGGCTGTGAGTTCAAGGACGGAACCTTCGTGGTGAAGACCTCCTCGCAGCAAACCTCTGAATGGGTTAGCAGCATGGTGCCGAAGATCCCTCCCCTTGGGACCAAAATTTTTGAGGTCTACAAGCCACCCAAGCTTACGCGTGCCGTCTGCTGGATCCCTGGGAAACTGGAGAAATCGGCGGATGTGCTTAAGCGTCTGAATGCCCAGAACCCTGGTCTCTACACAAAAGCCTGGATTGTCCGTTCTCACAGGCAGAGCAGAAACCCGTCACGATGAAGACGGTAGCTCTTTGGTTGTGAGCATAGACATGGTTTCTGCCGAGATCATTAAGTCTAGGTACAACATGCGTCCCTATCTGCATCTTGGTAGGATTCATTTCCATTTCAATGCCAAATAGTGCAATTAGAGGACGAAACCCAGAGTCTACAACCATTTTGTTTACTCAGATAAAGCTACAACACTGCAAGGCTGCTACTGCTCTTTTAAGTAGTAGGCTTGCGGTATGTAGAACAAAGAACTGCATAACATCCATCCAAGAACCGTGCACCCAAAAAAAAAATTCGTTATATGCACGAAATAGTTGTTACATTTTACGAAACCGTTTGTACTTTTCAGCAGACGAACGCCTTTGTACAAATTACATGTGGCTGTTTGTACAATGTACGAACGAACAAAAGTATATATCAATATATTATTGGACAAAGATATTTGTACTATGTACCAATAAATATTTGTAAATATTACGAATGCATTCGTAAAATGTACAAATTCGTTCGTAAATTTTGTACGAATCCATTTATTTAATGGACAAATATATTTGTACTATGTACCAATAAATATTTGTAAATATTACGAACGCATTCGTAAAATGTACGAATTCGTTCGTAAATTTTGTACGAATCCATTTATTTATTGGACAAATATATTTGTACTATGTACCAATAAATATTTGTAAATATTACGAACGCATTCGTAAAATGTACGAATTCGTTCGTAAATTTTGTACGAATCCATTTATTTAATGGACAAATATATTTGTACTATGTACCAATAAATATTTGTAAATATTACGAACGCATTCGTAAAATGTACGAATTCGTTCGTAAATTTTGTACGAATCCATTTATTTAATGGACAAATATATTTGTACTATGTACCAATAAATATTTGTAAATATTACGAACGCATTCGTAAAATGTACGAATTCGTTCGTAAATTTTGTACGAATCCATTTATTTAATGGACAAATATATTTGTACTATGTACCAATAAATATTTGTAAATATTACGAACGCATTCGTAAAATGTACGAATTCGTTCGTAAATTTTGTACGAATCCATTTATTTAATGGACAAATATATTTGTACTATGTACCAATAAATATTTGTAAATATTACGAACGCATTCGTAAAATGTACGAATTCGTTCGTAAATTTTGTACGAATCCATTTATTTATTGGACAAATATATTTGTACTATGTACCAATAAATATTTGTAAATATTACGAACGCATTCGTAAAATGTACGAATTCGTTCGTAAATTTTGTACGAATCCATTTATTTAATGGACAAATATATTTGTACTATGTACCAATAAATATTTGTAAATATTACGAACGCATTCGTAAAATGTACGAATTCGTTCGTAAATTTTGTACGAATCCATTTATTTATTGGACAAATATATTTGTACTATGTACCAATAAATATTTGTAAATATTACGAACGCATTCGTAAAATGTACGAATTCGTTCGTAAATTTTGTACGAATCCATTTATTTAATGGACAAATATATTTGTACTATGTACCAATAAATATTTGTAAATATTACGAACGCATTCGTAAAATGTACGAATTCGTTCGTAAATTTTGTACGAATCCATTTATTTAATGGACAAATATATTTGTACTATGTACCAATAAATATTTGTAAATATTACGAACGCATTCGTAAAATGTACGAATTCGTTCGTAAATTTTGTACGAATCCATTTATTTAATGGACAAATATATTTGTACTATGTACCAATAAATATTTGTAAATATTACGAACGCATTCGTAAAATGTACGAATTCGTTCGTAAATTTTGTACGAATCCATTTATTTATTGGACAAATATATTTGTACCCAAGGAGCATTTTGCGACTTCATGTGTAATGTGTCTTGAGCGACGTCGTTAAGACGGTTTTGTTACCAGAAAATATTCCCAATGAGTAACATTTTCGACACATGCTAGGTAACATTTCCCATTTAGGAATATTCTTATCTAGGGATTTTATGTCTACACAGGTTCTTTATTGTGTCAAAATTGTTTCTTCAATGAAACATTATGTCCGCAGCGTGTAAAATGTGTGGCGATGTGCGTTCATACACACAATTCCTAAAAACTTACTGTCAACACAGATTAAACGCGATTCCCGATTGGGAAGTTTGTGGCACACAGAATAAACACAATTCCCAATAGATTATTTACCACACAAATAAGAACGAATTCCTAATTGGGAATATTTTGTATCCATCCATTTGGTATCCATTTTGCATTGAAAAAAAAAAATGTGTATGGGAAATAAGATATTTTAAGTTTGCAGTTTAGGTGGATATGGTGTAATTAAATAGATTAAAATGTTACTATTATGTGTATATAGACGTCGTAGATTTATTTTATACTGATTTTATAATGCTCCTTATCAGCATTTAAAATACCATAAAACATTTTAAAAGAAAGTTTTCATTAAATAAAGCATATTTTGTAAGGATCATGGTTTTTTTCGAAGTACATTAGTAACATTTCAAAGCAAAATGATGTTGCCCATAAAATTTCAGTAGTTGTTTTGTGTTAAATGATAAAATGTTTGATGCAGTCAGAATATAATTTTGGTACATAACACAGGTACACAAAATGAATGACGTATCATAACGTCACAAATTATATGGTATGGCATTCTTCCCAATTTGTGTATATATAGGATTTGCGTCAAAAACAATTCCGACTTTGTGTTGCGCCACTTCCGAAACAAAAAAGGAACTGTTACTTCGTTGTTTCGAAACATATGTTCCTAAATGGGATCACGAATTGACACCAGAACGTCGCTAGGCCTAAAATGTGTATTCGAATGCTACTTGGGTACTATGTACCAATAAATATTTGTAAATATTACGAACGCATTCGTAAAATGTACGAATTCGTTCGTAAATTTTGTACGAATCCATTTATTTAATGGACAAATATATTTGTACTATGTACCAATAAATATTTGTAAATATTACGAACGCATTCGTAAAATGTACGAATTCGTTCGTAAATTTTGTACGAATCCATTTATTTAATGGACAAATATATTTGTACTATGTACCAATAAATATTTGTAAATATTACGAACGCATTCGTAAAATGTACGAATTCGTTCGTAAATTTTGTACGAATCCATTTATTTAATGGACAAATATATTTGTACTATGTACCAATAAATATTTGTAAATATTACGAACGCATTCGTAAAATGTACGAATTCGTTCGTAAATTTTGTACGAATCCATTTATTTAATGGACAAATATATTTGTACTATGTACCAATAAATATTTGTAAATATTACGAACGCATTCGTAAAATGTACGAATTCGTTCGTAAATTTTGTACGAATCCATTTATTTAATGGACAAATATATTTGTACTATGTACCAATAAATATTTGTAAATATTACGAACGCATTCGTAAAATGTACGAATTCGTTCGTAAATTTTGTACGAATCCATTTATTTAATGGACAAATATATTTGTACTATGTACCAATAAATATTTGTAAATATTACGAACGCATTCGTAAAATGTACGAATTCGTTCGTAAATTTTGTACGAATCCATTTATTTAATGGACAAATATATTTGTACTATGTACCAATAAATATTTGTAAATATTACGAACGCATTCGTAAAATGTACGAATTCGTTCGTAAATTTTGTACGAATCCATTTATTTATTGGACAAATATATTTGTACTATGTACCAATAAATATTTGTAAATATTACGAACGCATTCGTAAAATGTACGAATTCGTTCGTAAATTTTGTACGAATCCATTTATTTAATGGACAAATATATTTGTACTATGTACCAATAAATATTTGTAAATATTACGAACGCATTCGTAAAATGTACGAATTCGTTCGTAAATTTTGTACGAATCCATTTATTTAATGGACAAATATATTTGTACTATGTACCAATAAATATTTGTAAATATTACGAACGCATTCGTAAAATGTACGAATTCGTTCGTAAATTTTGTACGAATCCATTTATTTAATGGACAAATATATTTGTACTATGTACCAATAAATATTTGTAAATATTACGAACGCATTCGTAAAATGTACGAATTCGTTCGTAAATTTTGTACGAATCCATTTATTTATTGGACAAATATATTTGTATACTATGTACCAATAAATATTTGTAAATATTACGAACGCATTCGTAAAATGTACGAATTCGTTCGTAAATTTTGTACGAATCCATTTATTTAATGGACAAATATATTTGTACTATGTACCAATAAATATTTGTAAATATTACGAACGCATTCGTAAAATGTACGAATTCGTTCGTAAATTTTGTACGAATCCATTTATTTAATGGACAAATATATTTGTACTATGTACCAATAAATATTTGTAAATATTACGAACGCATTCGTAAAATGTACGAATTCGTTCGTAAATTTTGTACGAATCCATTTATTTAATGGACAAATATATTTGTACTATGTACCAATAAATATTTGTAAATATTACGAACGCATTCGTAAAATGTACGAATTCGTTCGTAAATTTTGTACGAATCCATTTATTTAATGGACAAATATATTTGTACTATGTACCAATAAATATTTGTAAATATTACGAACGCATTCGTAAAATGTACGAATTCGTTCGTAAATTTTGTACGAATCCATTTATTTAATGGACAAATATATTTGTACTATGTACCAATAAATATTTGTAAATATTACGAATGCATTCGTAAAATGTACAAATTCGTTCGTAAATTTTGTACGAATCCATTTATTTGTTGGACAAATATATTTGTACTTCTACGAATAAATGTATTTTTACATTTAACAAAGGCATTGTAAAAAAAACAAATGCAATTGTAAAACATTTCATTCGAACAATACATGGAACTGGTACAAAGGTGTTCGTATGCTGGAAAGAAAAAAAAAATGATTTAGTGGCATGCAATAATTGTTTTGTACACATTACG
The DNA here is from genome assembly GCA_948293265.1 of Cheilosia impressa. NCBI lineage: Eukaryota > Metazoa > Arthropoda > Insecta > Diptera > Syrphidae > Cheilosia > Cheilosia impressa. The sequence continues at coordinate 16,309,480 of OX411880.1, forward strand.
AATTTTTTTGGATATTTGCTTTTTATATTCTACAATATGGCTAAAAGTAAAAGAGATTTTATAGAACGTAAGAATTATGTCGTACAAAATACGAATTTATTGGTGAATGGAAAATTTTGGTATAATATTATAATAAATAACTTGTTTGTTGGTATACGATGTTTGTAAACAGTCCCGTCAGGCATACGTCGGCTGAAAGTAAAAACGATTTTGTAGAATGTAATAATCTAATAATAAGTTATACGAACGAACATTTTGTGCATGAGAAGTTTATGTAAAATGTAGGTACAGTTTTTTTTAACAAATTTGTTCGTTTGTTTATTATTATGGAAATGCTACAGTTTTGTTCGGGCTATTTGCAGTCAATCTGTTATATGGATGCGCTGTAAATAAATTCGTGCTATAAGCCTTCGTACCTCATCAGTCAGATAACTGACCTCGGCTTACCGGCAACCATTGAGGTATAATGTTATTCAGCAGGGGAACTATGCCATTAGCGTGAAACATTTTTAGTCCTCTGGAGCCGGCGCCAATTTATGAGTACCGAATCACCGAAATGAATTACAGCAAGCTGAATAAATTTCACGCAAACACAAATATGAAGTAACTATGTACAACCCAAGCAAAATGTTTTGCAATACTCCAAACCAATAACCACGCATTTTTTCACTACATTTTTTTTAATACTAATGTCGTTTGTAAATAAAAACACAGTTTTCCTCATACAAAAGGTTAAAAAAAATTCTATATCACTTCGCACACACAATAGTAACTAATAAATCAAATCGCTTACCTGCGGAATCGACTTACAATTCCATTTGGCGGCTGAATATTTATTTTTTATTTTTTAATTCCTGGCATCCTGGCACTAGTTGTGGAAACGTCTTTCCTCTCTGAAATATTTGGTCGAACTGAAGCAGAACAATCTAGTAGCTGCACGCTTGATTGAAGTTTTCAAAGAATGTTCATGAACATATTTCGACAATATTTTGTGAATCACAAACACGTTTGTATTATGCAGTAAAAATTTGTACATTCTACGAATACTTCGTTTATATTTCAGCCGACATTTTGTTTACGAATGACAATCGTACTATATAGCAATCATTTGTACATACTACGAATAATTTATTTTTTATAAATTCGGCTGCCATTTTGTATACGAATGACATTCGTAGTATGTAAAAAGCATTTGTACATTCTACGAATTGCTAAGGTTTCGTATTTTTACGAATATTTCACTTCTGTTCTCAAACTTTCCATCCTACCAATTAACAAAAGTACGAACGGCGTTCGTAAAATGAACAAAGGATTCGTAAATTTTACGAACGCTGAAGTTTTGTATTTTTACGAATATTTAATTTCTTACAAATTAACAAAAGTACGAACGGCGTTCGTAGAATGTACAAAGGATTCGTAAATTTTACGAACGCTGATGTTTTGTATTTTTACGAATATTTAATTTCTTACAAATTAACAAAAGTACGAACGGCGTTCGTAAAATGTACAAAGGATTCGTAAATTTTACGAACGCTGAAGTTTTGTATTTTTACGAATATTTAATTTCTTACAAATTAACAAAAGTACGAACGGCGTTCGTAAAATGTACAAAGGATTCGTAAATTTTACGAACGCTGAAGTTTTGTATTTTTACGAATATTTAATTTCTTACAAATTAACAAAAGTACGAACGGCGTTCGTAAAATGTACAAAGGATTCGTAAATTTTACGAACGCTGATGTTTTGTATTTTTACGAATATTTAATTTCTTACAAATTAACAAAAGTACGAACGGCGTTCGTAAAATGTACAAAGGATTCGTAAATTTTACGAACGCTGATGTTTTGTATTTTTGCGAATATTTAATTTCTTACAAATTAACAAAAGTACGAACGGCGTTCGTAAAATGTACAAAGGATTCGTAAATTTTACGAACGCTGATGTTTTGTATTTTTACGAATATTTAATTTCTTACAAATTAACAAAAGTACGAACGGCGTTCGTAAAATGTACAAAGGATTCGTTAATTTTACGAATATTTCACTTCTGTTCTCAAACTTTCCATCTTACAAATTAACAAAAGTACGAACGGCGTTCGTAGAATGTACAAAGGATTCGTAAATTTTACGAACGCTGAAGTTTTGTATTTTTACGAATATATTATTTGCATTGTTAAAGCTACCATCTTACCAATTTTGACGTCATTTGTAAATTTACGAACGCCATTCGTACTTTTTACCGAGCCTTTGTACAATCTACGAACGGCTGTATATTCGTATTTCTACAAATATATTATTTGCGTTTTAAAGCTACCATCTTACAAATTTTGACGTCATTTGTAAATTTACGAACGCCATTCGTACTTTTTACCAAGCCTTTGTACAATCTACGAACGATGTTCGTACCTTCAACAATTTCGGCTTTGTACAATATTACAAAGGTGAATTCGTTAAATGTACAAAGTCTACGAATCCAATAATTTTTAGAATTTTCCCAAAACAACAAATATTTGTATTATGTACCAAATATTTGTGTATTCTACAAATTCTCTCTGTTCGTATTTTTACAAAGATTTCATTTGTATTTTTATACTAAATATTTTTTGAGTGTGGGTGTGGAAAAATCGCATCTGTGGCCTTGGTGAGTTAAGCGGTTCGCACAACGTTCTTTACGATAAGCTCTCCGAGAGACCTAGGACATGTCTTGTTGTATCGAAATCCCTCACGGTAGTTACAATCAAACGGTTCTGTTGCCAGGATCTGGTTGCTGCAACTATTACTTACCATGCTAACGGCAATTGGGAAACCTTTGTCATTGCATCGGCTTACTTTCCCTACGACTCTTTAACTCCTCCACCACCAAAGGCTGCTGTTGAGCTCGTAGAGTACTGCGAGTCCAAAAAGATAGGTCTTATCTTATGTTGCGATGCTAATGCTCAAAACACTGTTTGGGGCAGCAGCAAGTGTAATATACGAGGAGATCGTCTTCTGGACTTCATCCTATCGTCTGACATCACCATCAACAATGTAGGTTGTCGACCTACATTTGTTACAGCCAGGAGACAGCAAGTAATTGATGTTACGCTGTCCAACAGGCATTGCAAGACTATCATAAATTGGAGAGTATCGCCAGATAGCACTTTGTCAGATCACAGCTACATCGAATTTTAAATCTACTGTGAAGTTTCACCTTCGCTGGAGAGGAGAAATCCGAGGAAAACAAATTGGGCTCGGTTTGAGGAGGAGCTTGGCAATTCCGTTAAAGCACCACTCAAACTGAGATCAATACAGGGGGTAGAGAGGTCTGCTCAGGATCTGAGCAGCGTCATTATCCGTTGTTTTGAACTAGCGTGTCCAGTTTCAAAAAACTCCTGTAGAAAACCGGTACCTTGGTGGAATACCGAACTGCAGTGTATTCGCAGAGAAACCAGAAAGCTCCTAAATAGGTCTTTAAAAACCAACTTAGCAGAAGACTGGAATCTGTATCGATCGAAATAAAAAGAATTTAAGAGACTAATTCGTAAATCGAAAACCGACTCTTATAGGAAATTTTGTGAGAAGGTCGCTTCAATAAGTGCAACCAGTAGGCTTGTTAAAGTCCTTAATAGGGACAGACCAAGTAAACTGGAATCGCTCCAAAAATCTGATGGTACCTACACTGAGACAAAGGCGGAGACTTTTAGTCTCCTGCTGGAGACTCACTTTCCGGGAAATCAGGTCATTACGTGCTCTTCAGTGGTACCGCCTATGGTGGCCGCTTCTGAACTAACAAACACCACGCGGCGTAGTTGGTATGTTGCATCTAGAGTGGTGATGGACGGAGCTATCAAATATGCAATTGCATCTTTTGAGAGTTTCAAGTCACCGGGTCCGGATGGAATTTATCCGGCTATGCTGAAACAAGGTTTTAGTCAGCTGATGCCGACGCTGAAAAGAATTTTCACCGCTAGCTTGGCCTTGGCCTACATACCTTCCCCTTGGCGTATGGTTAAAGTCGTGTTTATACCAAAGATAGGTAAGACCGACTACACTCTCGCCAAAAGTTTCAGACCCATAAGTCTGTCTTCCTTCCTGCTGAAAAGCTTGGAGAGACTGGTTGAACTGCACGTGCGCAATGTTGCTCTTCGATCGCATCCTCTTTCTTTGATATCGAGGGTGCTTTTGATAATGCGACTTTTGATAGCATGTGCAATGCAGCCAGACATCATGGTGTAGATGAAACATTGGTTTTGTGGATTAAAGCAATGCTAATGTACAGGACGTTGGTTGCCGAGGCGGATTGTGGCAAATGCGTCATGACTGGGGTGAACAGAGGCTGCCCTCAAGGTGGTGTTCTTTCTCCGCTCTTATGTTATATGGTAGTATGGACTCTCTGCTAACGGCTCTCAATCTTCCTGGAATCTACACACAAGCCTATGCGGATGATGTCGCCGTTCTGTCTGTCGGTTCAGACCTAAGGACCGTCTGCTCTCGGGCGCAGAGATCTTTGGGCCTTATCGTCGATTGGTGCACAAGAAATGGGCTCTCAGTGAATCCTCTTAAAACTACGGTTGTTCTCTTCACGAGAAGGAGAAAGATCACTGGTTTGACTCAGCTTGTGCTAAAAGGCGTCACTGTCCCGATATCCGATGAAGTCAAATATCTGGGAGTAATCCTCGATAGAAAGCTTCTTTGGTCCAAGCATGTTGAATCAAAAACCGATAAAGCGCTGTCAACTTTCTGGCAGTGCAAAGGCGCTTTTGGCAAGACATGGGCCTTATCTCCTAAAAGGGTCCTTTGGATCTATACGGCAATGATAAGACCACTTCTCTCATATGCATCGGTTGTATGGTGGAACAGGCTTTCGCGGAAACGTGTTACTGCCTCTCTTGCCAAACTTCAAAGAACGGTTTGTCTTGGATGCACAGGGGCCTTCCCTAGCACTCCGGGCTCTGCTCTAGATGCTATGATGAACCTCCCCCCTCTTGATATTTTTATCATGGGGTGTACGCTGAAAACCATTTCTCGGTTAAAGAGAGGTGGCTTTTGGCACCACCCGCATTGGAATTTTGAGGAACTTGTGCGAGAATTGTCCTTTGACCCCTGTCTTATGGACATGCCGTCTGACGCAATGACCCCAGAAATCCTACTGCGACAAAGATACCATGTCAACTTTCCTCAGGAAAAGTAATGGCTTCGGTCAGACTCTGAACCTGGGAAAGAATGTCATCGTGTATTCACGGATGGCTCCAGAACTGGACAAGGGTCTGGTTCTGGTGTCTTTGTGGAAAGCGAGAACATTAGACTACACTACCCCTTAGGTAACCATGCGTCTGTCTTCCAAACGGAGATTTTCGCTATCCTTATGGCTATGCGCTACATTGTGACAAACAGGTGGAGGGCTAGAAGCATATGCGTTTGCAGTGATAGCCAAGCTGCATTAAAAGCATTGCTTAACCCTCTTACCTCGTCCAAGTTAGTGCTCGAACTCAAGCTTTCTCTGAACTTAGTCGGAAGGCTCAACACCGTGAATCTTGTCTGGGTCCCATCAGGTCACACTGGTATCCAGGGAAATGAGATCGCTGATGAGCTTGCCAGACGGGGTTCAGAAGATGCTTTCTCAGGTTCTGAACCTGCGTTGGGTCTGCCTGCTTCTGTGGTTAGGTCATCCATTGATACTTGGGTTTCTCGTGAACACGAGCGTCGGTGGCGAGACTGTGCTGGATGTAGGCAGACCAAACGACTGCGTCCGGACATCTGCAAAAGGTCCGCGTCTTTCCTTCTATCCCTTAGGAGAATGGACTGCAGACTGCTTGTGGGCGTCCTTTCGGGCCACCAAGCTTTTGCCAAACACTTAAATGTGTTGGGCTTGAGCAACACCACTATCTGTCCTGCTTGTGGAGAGGACGATGATACAGCGGAGCACTTCCTCTGTAGCTGTCCCGCCTTTGCTCGCATCAGGTGGCGGATCTTTGGGGCTGATGTGGTGAGTGCCGAACATCTAAGCTCTTCATCACTGAAGCTCCTTCTCATCTTTCTTCGAAAGACGGGAAAACTAAGTACAGTAATGTAAGGTGTCTGTTTGGCAGTACAATGGACCTGTAGTTTGTGTCTGAGTGCTCCATCGGATAGTAGTAACAACCTCCGACAAAAAAAAAAAAAAAAAAAACTTTGTTTTGCCGCCATTTTGGTAAACATTAGTCTTGACAGTTCATATTTGGCAGTCGTGAAGTAGACACGTGGCAAATTTATTATGGAAAAATATTCCATAAACCGACGTGTTTTAATCGTTAAAACATTTTATCAAAATCAATCATGGTTTAATGTGACGATGAGAAAGTTACGTGAAATTTTTGGGAGAAACAACGTGCCAACAAAACGCTCTATTTATCGTGTATAGTGAATGATTTCGAAGAAAGAGGGTCTGTAGGTGATAGGCCCAAGAATGGACCACAACGTACTGCAAGATCCATTAAAAGATATAGTCTGGTGTGCAATTAGGTCAGGAGGAATCATTGGACCTTACTTCTTTGAAAATGAAGACGGCGTAACGGTAACTGTGAATGGGGAGCGATATCGTGATATGATTGAAAACTTTTTAACGCCACAACTTCATGCTTTGGGCTTGATTAACATGTGGTATCAACAAAACGGAGCCACATCGCATACAGCCAGGATTACAATGGAATTACTGCGAGACCTCTTTCCACAACAAGTTATTTCAAGAAATGGTGATGTTGATTGGCCTCCACGGTCGCCTGATTTGACTGCTCCGGACTGCTTTTTGTGGGGATATCTGAAAAGCAAGGTTTTTGCAAACAAACCAGAAACGCTTGAGCAACTCAAACAATATAAATATATTCGTGATGAAATTAATAAAATATCGCGTGAAATGTGTGATAATGTAATGAAAAATATGCTGAAAAGGGCTCGCATTTGTGAGACTAACAGAGGCGGACATTTACCTGATATTGTATTCCATACATAGTTGCCGACATTAAATAAAACATTTATCAATATAAGATCCATTCTCTTTCATTTAATCAAAAATTATAAACAAACAAAGTAGTATACCTTCCCGGCGGACACCCTGTATTTACTAAAATTTATCAAAACTTGTTATTTCGTATACTTTTGAGTACTTAAAGAGTGAAGTTTTTTTTTAAACTTCACTATTCCACTCAGTCGTTTGTTTCAAAACTCTTTTAGTCCCGTTCAAACCAATTTCCTCTCGGCTTTCTAAGCTCGTATATTCCAATGACATTAAAAAGGAGGGAATTTTCGTTCTTTTGACGATATTAATGGGTTAAACTTATAATTGTAATTCTTGTGAGCTTAAAGAATTTTCATGATAGAATGTGCAGCAACTATTCAGACAATAATTTTTAATGCCACTTTCGGCAGCTGCGAACCTTAAACACTCCTGTTTCTACTCGAAAATGTTCCAACATTTTTTATATAGCCCCAATCATCATATCACCCCATAAAATTATAGTGGCCAATAACCGTTTACTGAAAAACAACTTCCGCAAACAAGCAAATCCCCATCCACACAACAGGTTTACGCCAGGTCCATCTATCGCGATCTCGATGCACTTGCGAATATGCCCCAAACAGCACTTTCCATCAATCAGCATTAACGAGATGTCACTTAGAAATAGCTCTAGTTACGACCAGTGTTGCCAACACTGGCTATTGGTCACTGATTTGGCTCCTCGAACTTTTGCTATTTGTTCCACCAAAGTACTATATTGACGCACGACGCCATTTGTAAAAATTATAACACCTTCCCATAGTTTCATTAATTTTGCGCCACGTTGTACATAAAGCTATGCAAGGTGTACAGTAAATAGGCATATAATAGAAACTAATCATAATGATAGCTGCAACACCTGTATAGATGAAAGGAACTACTGAAAAGCACCCGCGGTACGCAACAGTGGTATATGTATGTTTGATGTAGTCCAGTCCCAACTTTTTTCACGAAGTAATGTGTTTCTTTTTTACCTCTTGCAGTGATTGCTAAGCCTCTTTGCTTTAAGCTCCATGGTCGGGGTGGACTTAGTTTACCTCGACTTGGATTTGGTCTACGCCGACCACCAAAAGTAAAAGTAAAAAAAATAAAATTAATAATCTCTGCCAATTACCAAAAACTCTATGGTATTTCACTTAGCTAGGGATATACCTATTTCCAACCAAATGCATTATATCCTTGGACATCAATTTAACACAGCGACTCATTATACCTCCTGACAACCACCTAAACTGACCGCGTTATTATTGCCATCAACCACAAACGTGACCAACGCATCACCGCAATAGGTTTCCTATTCCACTAATTGGTTTCCAACTATTTCCGCCAAAACGAATTCATTCATTCACTCGAACTAGAATTAAATGTAATCACCTGCAGACAATAACGACATCCAGTACAAGGACACGGCGAATTATATTTCATTTCATGTTTTTCTTCACTTCCACTCAATGTAACTTAATCTCCTCCACTTCAGCGTTTTAATATTTTTACAGCCATTATAATGGGACGTAATGAAATAAAGTAAATAAGAAGAAGATGAGGAAAAAAAATAAAACGGCAAAAGAGGAGATTAAGAGCAGCAGAAAAGAAAATCTAATAAACGAATGGAAAAACAAAGATAATTGCAAAAAGGATCACATTCTGCATTGAGTGCGAGAGAATCCCCGCTACGTGTTCCGTATATGCAATATTACCGCCACCGCGCGCGCTCTTGCGATTACAAGGATGTTGCTAGCCATTGCTGCTTTGAGTCGACCGGAACATTTAATACTTTTTAATGTCGTGAAATTCAAGGATAATTATTTTTTCAATTTTTAATTAATGCCCTCGGACAATGCCCAACATTTTAATTAGGTTAGAAATCCTAACGCAAAGCACTTCGCCCCGGCACTCAAGCCACAGCGCGCGCCGGAGGAAAGACAGAGCGAGCATACCATTACAACTATGTACGAGTACGAGCTACGAGCTACGAGTACTCGGGGAAAGACCGAAGGATATCATTTAGAATTAGGTATATAGTTGGCTTTACAAAGCTGTGTCCCTCTTGTCTTGTTGGTTGGGTGTTGAAAAAGAAAACTTTTGCAAAGAACACCGAGGACGCCACACCGCACAGCAGAGGAAATTCGAATACCAACAACAGTGGCCAGTGGGTGGCTGCTGCTGGGTGGCAATGAGCATCCTTGCCACACGATAATGAAAATAAAGTGAAGAGAATCCAATACACCATTCCACCCTCGCTCAATCTCACTTCTCACATGTGGAATCTGAAAGTAGATTAAAATTAACAAAATAACTCATGTGGGACAAGATGGCCTCGCACTAATGGGGATACTGGTCGAGTTTGGCCATAGTCTCCCTTTCTCGGACACACAGACTTTTGCGGTTGTTTTCTGCTTTGCAGTTGTTGTGAGGCCCCTTTCGTTTGGTCTGCTTTTTCTGGAGGAAAATTTGGTTGGCTCTCAGATCGTGGCTGCTGCTCAGCTGCCTGTGCAATGAAATATGCTATTTATGGACGAGTGGCCAGTCTAAAAGTGGATCTAACCTCAAAAGCGAGCGAGGGGAGGAATGTACGAAAAAAAAACAGCTAACCATATAAACTCGCTGCGCTGTCGGTAACCACTCGAAACTTGTGGAATCTCTGTATGTAGGTAGTTGGAGGAGTTTAAATCGGATTTAGGTGAAATGAAGTCTGATGTTTTTGCAAAAGTTTTCATGTGAAAAAGGAAAAACTCACAAAAGGATTGCGCTTGCAAATCGCTTAAACTATGACGCTGTGGTTAACTGGTTTTATGGTTCGTTGGTTTTAGGTTTTTATTTTTTTTTATTTTGTATGAATGGAAAGTTTTCTTGAAATCGCATTTCACTGAGGCCCTATCCAGCAATATGATACAAGGTCGTTGCGTGATAATGGGGAGTGGAATTAGTATACGACGGGGATGCCAATCGTGTGACAAGTCCGTGATTTTTCAGGGATTCAAGGATTGTTATAATTAAGTGGAAAGATTGATAATTTTGGATCTTGCAGAGAACATTTTCTGACCTTTGTTATCCTATAGGTCTTCTGGATCGTTTTTTCATTGCCTCTCTGAAGTACTAATAATACAGTGTTTGCGCACATTCCTTTTTTTGAAATATGCACTTCAAATTCAATTCAATTCGACACCGTAGTCAATAATTTGGGCATTTCGAGAAGTTCGCACCAAAAACTTGAAACTTCATGCTTACAAAGTTCAATTCACTCAAGAACTGAAGACTACTGACGAAGTGCGAAGAGAGTTCGTTAAATGGATTTTAGAACAACAACAACTGGATCATGATTTTTCGAACAAGCTTATTTTCATCTTGATGGTTTCGTTAATCGTCAAAATTTTCGCCCTTTGACTTTTTTCTTGGTTTTTTTTTTGAAGTCAAAGGTCTATGCAAACATGCCCACGACCACCTACGCCTTGAAAGCGGAAATTCAGCCGTAGAAAATTTTAATAAAAGAGTACGTACTTGCCAGCAAAGCCGTGGCGCCCATTTATCCGATGTGCTATTCTATACATAACCCCAATCTGTATGCTCTATGAATCGAAACAAAAATTTATTAAATTAATGATTTGTATTTTCTATCAAAATTGCATTTTGCGTGAATTATCGAAAACCTTTTATAAACTCATTCCGTCTCATTTCATACGTGTATGTTCCAAAATGTTCCCCATATCTTCACTAGGAACCCAAAAGGATATCTAATTTTTTTAGATGGTTCCCAAGTAGAAATTTGTGACTACTATCCAAATTAAATTTAAATTATGGTTACCAGACGTTAAAATTGACTCAATTTTGTGTCGATTAAAGCATTCCGATAAGATGGTAACTATTAACATTTTTGTAACCATTACACAACTCAAAGATACAGTCATTTCAGCTACGCAAATTGACTGCGCACAGTCTGATTTGTGACCATTAAATGGCACTATAATATTTTGGCGCTTTTTTTTGCAAACAATCAATCACATACTACAAACTAATGTCTCCTGTAAGTGTACACAGACGAAGTTGGTACAGCATTTATACTCACACATATTGTTACGGATGTAGCAAGTAAATAAAAAAAAAAATTTGTTATCGTACACTTCCACTACAGCGCAACATGAACCACAGGTATGCATTGCGATTCTGTGGGAATCGCAACATCCGCGAAAAACACATAAAAATACATTTGTAATACAACACCTAGCATAAGCAAAATCTGTGGAAATGTTAATACCCACGTAAGCATAATTACGTTATAAGTAGAAGCTAAGCTGGAAAAAGCGGCGAGTTATCTTTTACCCGTAACCCTTTGAAGACAATAAAATTTATTCGCAAAGTAATCGTGTTTTTCTTTTCATTTGATAAAGGTTTTCTTTTGTTTCAATTTAATCCGAATTAATAAAGATCGACAACGGTAAAACTGGTGCTGAAATTCCCTAGCAAACAAACCAGCCCGCGTCGAATTAATCGGTAATAATTTTTTTATACAAAGTTGTGCTGCAAGGCATAACAAAAAATTGGTGGCAGCGGTGGGATACCGAGATATCCTATAAAAAATAAAAGAAATCAAATACGTAGTGAAAGAATAAAACCAGTTGTGTTAAAGAAACAATACACTCTAAAGTGACTCACTTCAAATAGTGTAAAGTGCTTACAAGAAACTTTAATATTACATCTACAAGAACATTGTGAAGCTGTGCCTGCGTAAAAGAAGCTGTGAAGCTGTGCCTGCATAAAGGAAGCTGTGAAGCGTGCTCTGGTCGTGAATATACTATGGATAATTTCATTGTAATATTGTTAATGTAAGTGCTGTAAATAGTGATTAATGTTTCTGTAATTAGCGTAACAGTTAAGCAATTCTTTTTAAAAAAAAAAAAAAAAGATAAGAGAATATTTTGATGTGCTCAAATATACAAAACGGGTTAAAATAATAAAAAAAAAAAAAGAAGCTCCAGCATCTCCTAGTAGATGTTTAAAATCAAATTCCCTTCAGGAATAATAAAAACAAAAAGTGTTAGCTGGATAGAAAATAACGAGGGAAAGTATAAAATTTTGTTAAGTAATTGGGTCACCAGGAAGGCTTTTATGTCTGCTAGTGGTAGTGATAGCGAGATAAGTTGTGACGAAGATTTAGCAAGTCAGGTCAAGAGTGAACATCTGGAAAATAGTTTAGAGAATCTAGAAATGGCAGAAGTTCCAATGAGCGTGTTGACTTCGTTCGTCCCTACTTTTAATAGTAATAGCGAGGAAGTCTTTAGTTTCATCGACGCTTGCAATGACGCAATGGAATTGGCAACTGCATCCCAAAAACCTGTTCTTTTTAAGTTCATTAAGACTAAAATTCGTGGCAATGCCACAACCGTTCTTATGAATAAAGAAATAAAAGATTGGGAAACATTGAAAGCAGAACTTAGTGGTATCTTTAGGGAACCACATAGTAGTCTCCAGTTACATAGAGAACTAATTAGCATTAATCAAGGCAGAAATGAATCTGTCGCGTTATATGCACAAAGGGTCGAGACCCTGGAGAGGCGGTTAATGCAGAGTAAACTTCATGGTGTGAAGGAAGAGGATCAGAAAGGTCCAATAGAATACATTAAAAGTGAAAGTCTTACAGTGTTTATTAATGGGCTATCGGAAAAGTTATCAACTTATGTGGTAACTCAAAAGCCAAAGGACTTAGCTGAGGCAAGTCGGTATGCTAAAGAAGAAGAGCAGCGTCTGAATTTATTTAAGACAAACACTAATAGGGACTATTCAAATAGGAACTTAGCGAGAGTAAATTTTACTGAGACAAAGTGTTTTAATTGCGGAAAAATGGGGCATATTGCAAGGAATTGCCGCCAGCCAAAAAGGGGAAAAGGACGCCAGGATTCTCAAGGAACAGGTCCAAGTACTAGTTCAAATAAAAGAGAATTTAAGAGTGAGGCAAACGTTCGAATTGTTAGGGACTTCGCAATATTTAACCAAGTTGGAAATTTAGAAAGTCCACATGTTAATGTCGTTATCAATGATGAAGTAAAAAGATTTATCATTGATACAGGGGCAGAAGTTTCAATGGTATGTGCAAAATGTGTCTATGAGCGTGAGGTTGATACTACTAAAATAATTAAGTTCAAAGGATTGGGTGGTAAGCCTCAGGAGACAATGGGGGAAGTTGTTAAAGAAATTCAGTTATTTCCAAATAATAAGGGTAAATTAAGGACTAGTAAAATCTCGATGCAAGTTATAGAAAACGATTTACTTGGAAAATATGATGGGTTATTGGGTAGCCACTTTCTTAAGGAAGGAGGTTACTCTATACAGTACAAAGAAGGTATTATTACGAGTAGAAATGAAGAAATAGCATTGAAATACTTAAGTGAGGAGAAATTCTTAAAGGCAAGAAGTGAAACCTTCAGGGTTGTAAAACTAGAAAGGGGTACTAGTCTCAAGAAAGAGGTACTTATCCCAAGACAGGAGTTAATGCAAGGAGTTATTGTATCAGAATGCATAACAAGTAATAATAATGGTGAATGCTTTGCTACAATATTAAACACTACAGAGGATAACTTGGATATCAGCAATATAAGAATTACAGGTAAAAATCTTGATGATTATGAAATAGTGTCTCAAAGCACAGAAAGATCATCAGAAGTAACCGGAAATGTTCGTACCGAGCATATGAACAAAGAAGAAATGGAAAGTCTTTTGGCCATAGTCAAAGAGTATAGTGAAGTGTTTAGCATTAAAGACGAAAAGCTTTCGCATACAAATGTGACAAAGCATCAGATAAGAACAATTGGCGGATCCTCGCCGGTGTTTACCAAAACGTACCGATATCCAAAGGTACACGAAGAGGAAGTCCGTAGTCAGGTCGACAAGTTAAAGAAAGATGGAATAATAAGGGACAGTAGTTCACCGTGGAGCTCTCCTCTTTGGATAGTTCCGAAGAAAGCAGACGCAAGTGGTATGAAAAAATGGAGAATGGTCATAGATTATCGCAAGCTGAATGAGTTGACGATTGTCGATAACTATCCGCTCCCAAATATCAACGAGATACTTGATCAACTAGGGAAGGCGAGATATTTTACAACGCTCGACCTTACCTCAGGGTTTCACCAAATTCCGGTTGACGATAACGATATAGAAAAGACTGCATTCAGCACCCCATACGGGCACTTTGAATACATACGAATGCCGTTTGGACTGAAAAACGCTCCGGCATGTTTTCAGCGGTTGATGAACACCGTGCTGGCCGGGTTGCAAGGCATTAAATGCTTTGTTTACCTCGACGATGTGGTTGTGTATGGACAAAGTCTAGAAGAACATAACGATAAATTGAAAGAAGTACTTCAACAAATAAGGGTAGCTAATTTGAAACTACAACCGGACAAGTGCGAATTCCTTCGCAAGGAAGTCCAGTATTTGGGTCATGTAATAACTGACCAGGGGGTAAAGCCTGACCCCAACAAAATAGAAAGCATAATTAAAATGCAACCACCACACAATCAAAAGGGTATCAAATCATTTTTAGGTATGGTAGGATACTATCGAAAGTTTGTGGAGAATTTTAGTAAAATAGCAGAACCTCTAAATAAACTCTTAAAGAAGGACATAGAATTTAACTGGGGCAAAGAGCAACAGGAATCATTTGAAAAACTTAAAGATTCGATTACCAAATTCCCAGTACTACAGTATCCAGACTATAATAGAATGTTTATAATCACAACGGATGCTTCAAACAAAGGGATAGGGGCTGTCCTCAGCCAAGAAAACGGTGGCAAAGATCTACCCATTCAGTATGTTAGTAGAACGCTGAACAAAGCAGAACAAAACTACAGCACTACTGAAAAAGAGTGCTTAGCAATACTTTGGGCTACAAAACAGTTCAGGCCGTACATATACGGTAGAAAATTTATTGTACAAACGGACCATAGGCCATTGACCTGGCTCTTTAATGTCAAAGATCCCGGTTCGCGTTTGGTAAGATGGAGACTCAAGTTGGAAGAGTTCGACTATGAGATTCGTTATAAAAAGGGATGTGAAAATGTTGTCGCAGATGAATTGTCTCGAAACGTCAGAATGATGCAACCAGGTACAGGGAATAACAACAATTCGGAAGCAGAGAACTTCGAAGACGTAGATCAAATAATAGATGAAATGCTACGCGACATTACTCAGGAAAACTCATTTGTCTCAAGTGAAGAAAATGAATTAGATGAGGAACTAGAACTTAAAGATGAGAATAGTAACAGAAACAATGCATGTAGGGAAATCACTGATTTAGAACAGAGGCAACGCATAATAAGGGAAAACCATGATGGGTTATTAGGAGGTCATACAGGACAGAAAGCAACTTATGCGAAACTCAGAGTAAAATACTTTTGGAAAGGTATGCAAAAAGATGTCGAAGAATACATCAGAAACTGTGAACACTGTCAAACGGAAAAAGTAATTAGACAACCAAGAAGGAATCCTATGAAAATAGTTAGTTCGGCAGAGCGAGCTCTTGAGAAAATATCAATGGATTTGATTGGCCCTCTTAAGCAAACAAAAGATGGATATAAATTTGGATTGACAATACAAGATGACTTGTCGAAATTTATAAAATTTATACCATTAAAAGACAAAGCTATGGAAACAGTTGCAAGATCAATTGTAAATGAATGGATTTTGAACTTTGGATTACCAAAGATAATTCTTACCGATAACGGTATGGAATTTTGTAATGCGTTATTCGAGGAATTTTGTAAGATATTTGAAATGCGCCATATAACAACAAGCATATCTCATCCTCAGGCAAACGGTGGAGTTGAGAGAGCACATTGTCGTTTGTTAGAATATTTAAAGGCAACAGGGAAAGAATTAAATAGTATGATAGATTGGCACCAGCAAATGCCATATGCTAGCTTTTGCTACAACACAGCAGTTCATAGCACGACGGGATATACTCCATTCGAACTGGTGTTCGGAAACCCAGCGAACAAACCTAGTGAAGTGGATGATTATAATGAGAAAAGCGTATACGACTATTTAGACGAGTTAAAAGCGAAACTCTTAAATATCTCGATAACAGCTAGGAACAAAACGTTACGGGCAAGGCAGAAAGCAAAAGTACGATATGATAAAAAGATAGGAAAGCCCGTTGAATATAAAATAGGACAACAAGTTTTAGTTAAAAATCTGGTAAAGGGAAAGTTAGAAAGCAAGTTTAAAGGTCCACATAGAATAGCAGAGGTGCATAACGACTATGTAATAATTAAGTTAGGGAACAAAACACAAAAACATAATAAAGCAAATATTCGGCCCTATTTCACAGATTCTCAACCTTCTATGAGTCGTTCGGAGGAAATGTAGAGATAAGAGCCCTCAAGGAAAATAACGGAATTTACTTCAACCACAAAGGATATAGTCGAGAGATAGGTAGTAAACTAACTCTAGTGAGCAAAATAAATATAGGAGACACAGAAAACCATTTGGATAATATTAAAAATATAGTAAACGCCATAAATAATGCTTGCTTAACTAACCTGAATAACTGTAAAGAATATCAAGAAAGAACAACTAATAATCTTGCCAAATTAGACCATAAGATTCAAGTAATTTATAACATAATAGGTAGAAGAAGTAGGAGTCGTAGAGGATTAGTAGACATAGTTGGTAAAGGTTTTAAGACGCTATTCGGTAATATGGATAGTGACGATGCTGATTATTACTCAAATACCATAAACGTAATTAAAAATAATGAGAATAGGATAAAGGATGGAATGGAGGAAAATATAAAACTAATGACTAGATTAAGTAAGGCAGTAATAGATGTTGCATTATTACAGAATACTACCGGAAATAAAATTAATGATATTATATCATCTTTAAATACAATTAAAGATGAAGAGAAAGAAATTCAAGGAAAACATTTGATAAATAACTACTTTAATGAAATAAAAATAAGAGTTAATTTCAAAATTACCCAGTTGGAGATCGAAATCGAACAAATCATAGACAGTCTTTTATTCATTCAGACTGGTATAATACACCCGAGAATTATTGAACCAAATGATTTATTAAAAGAATTGGAACAGATTAAATCAGAAAATTCTCTTATTTTTGAACCATCCATTGAAAATTATGCTAATGTAATTAAGGAAATAAATGTAAAAGCTTTTTCAAAGAATAAAGATGTAATAGTATTGTTACAAATACCCTTAGTAACACATGAAGAATATGACATGTATGAAATTATTGTATTACCAAAAATAATCGAAAATGGTCTTGTTATAATCGAAGTAGCTAATAAGTTTCTAATGATAAGTAAAGACAAAGAATTTTATACACTTAAGGATAATTTAGATGACTGTAAAGAAATAAATGGATTTTACATATGTAAAACTCAAATCTTAAAAAGTACATTAGATTATAACAATTGTGAAATAAATGTGTTTATGAGAAATAAAGCACATAATTGTATTCTTAAAACAATAAATTCTAAAATAGAAATGTTCTATAAAATCAAGGAAAATATTTTTATATTTATTGTAACAGAGGAAACCAAATTCAATTGTACATGTAATAAAGAAAAAGAAGACGGCGTATTAAGGAATTTGGGAATATTAGTTTTAAGTAAAAATTGTAAATTTGAAACAATAGAGACAATAATAAAAACAGATAAAGAGTTAGAAGCCATAACATTGAAAGATAAATACACGTTTAACGATTTAGAAGAATGTTGCTTGAATGTAAAATTGGAAAATGTAAACATTGATACGAAACCAATACAAAAATTAAATATTAAGAACGTAGATGAACTTCATGAATTAGCAGTAAGCATTCAGAATCATAAACATTTTTGGGAACGCATCCTTGAACCAATCCCGAAACAAAGCAGAAGTATTGTCGCAGGACTTACAGGTGCCATCATCCTAGCAATTTTTGGAATCACTGTCTACAAGTGTAACTGCAACTCCGGTGGTCGAACAACGCTGTCTATATTTAATAGATGCTTCAACAAAAAGGAAAAACATGAAAAATCGATGCCACGATTAAAGAGATCATCATCACCCATATCGAGTACCGTATCATTGGACCGTATCGAGCCCAGTTTAAGGGTAAGGTACCCCTAAACGTGTTTTAAGGAAGGAGGTGTTACGGATGTAGCAAGTAAATAAAAAAAAAAATTTGTTATCGTACACTTCCACTACAGCGCAACATGAACCACAGGTATGCATTGCGATTCTGTGGGAATCGCAACATCCGCGAAAAACACATAAAAATACATTTGTAATACAACACCTAGCATAAGCAAAATCTGTGGAAATGTTAATACCCACGTAAGCATAATTACGTTATAAGTAGAAGCTAAGCTGGAAAAAGCGGCGAGTTATCTTTTACCCGTAACCCTTTGAAGACAATAAAATTTATTCGCAAAGTAATCGTGTTTTTCTTTTCATTTGATAAAGGTTTTCTTTTGTTTCAATTTAATCCGAATTAATAAAGATCGACAACGGTAAAACTGGTGCTGAAATTCCCTAGCAAACAAACCAGCCCGCGTCGAATTAATCGGTAATAATTTTTTTATACAAAGTTGTGCTGCAAGGCATAACAATATACCATGCACCTTTTAATGTAGGTATGCACGGATAATTATATGACATTCCTTCTCAAGCGTAAAGTATCTACACAGGGTGGCGTAGCAAAAGAAATTCTTGAATTGTGTTATGATGAATATCTTAAAGGATCCATTATTAACAAAAAGAATTTTATTTTTGAATAATTGATATTCGAAACTTAATTTGTTCTTTAAATACATATGTTAACTAGTTAAGTAGAAGAGATAATGCTTTTAATTTAATTTTACAGCCATTGTAATGAGTTTGAAAGTCCCCGGGGAAATATAAATAATTTGGAAATTAAACTGAATATTATAAATACTCAATATTTCTCGAGCGCGTGAGTTTTTGCCACTACAACTTGTTGGTATTTGAGGTAAAACTGACTTTCGTTTTAATATTTTGCACTCGGGTACGAAGAAATGCAATTACTGAATTCACATAATATTATCTGCATTACCATTTTCCTATTATGATCTTCCTTTATTTTAGCATTCCCATTAAAGTGGAAAGTTATGTATACATTTCTAATTGGTAAAAGCATATTCATTTCCCAACCAACTTACAAACACACGAAAACAAATTTGACAGCTGACTAAAGTTCGGTTGCATTTCGGTTACAAGTCATAACCAAATATACCATTATGTGTGTGTCCCAAAATAGTAATTTTATGAGCTAAAACTCATTCCCCACATTGGTTATCGTTCCATCCTGCAATGGTAATAGTACGCACTTTTAAACTCTATACGAACATTTACTGTGTCGGTTACATATGTGAAATGTGGTAACAGCGCCTAAACTACAACCATCAATTTCTACTTGGGTTACATTTTGCGTAGTCGCAGTCAAGGCCATAGAGGAACTAAACTAGAGAACCGACTTTCAGCACACCTACCCGATTTAACCCGCAAATTTTTAATGACAGCCCTCTCTCGCGCGCTCTTTTTTTCCTGTCTGTGTGTGAATACGTGTATTAATGGCCGCCGGGTGGAACTATTTGCAAAAACAAACAATTTGTAAATAGATTTATAACAATAAATGTAAAAAAGCAAATGTTGATTATGGTTTTTTTAAATAGCATAATTTCTTCTCTACCCATTTTCGTCACTAAAAACTGTTCATCCATTCACATTTATTTTTTTTTTAATTTTATTTGTATGAATTCTATTTTTGACAGCAAAATTCATGCTGCTGCATAAAAGGGGTTGTTCCAAAAATTAGGTAACAACATGCAAGTAAACCCAAGCTTTCACTAAGGCACAAGTGAATTTTCTAAAATGTTCATAAACATTCAATAAATTTCTATAAGGTTTGGTGAATGTTTTCAAATTCGTTTATTTAACACCATATTTGTACAAATTCAAAATATGATTGGATATTCTGTAGTTTAATAACACTGAACAGTGCTGAATAATGTTACTTTGGTATTTCGCCTATTCAATCGAACGTAAAAATACATATTGTTTTGTTAATTGTTGGTATTTGCATGCTATATTTCGTTTTCTGTGCATATATTCTTTTACAAATTTTATAACAATGTATATTGAAATGTGCACTGTTTTTTTTTTACAAACCTCTTTAAATTATTAATTGAGAAAAACAAGTGCGTTCTTTGTTTTGGAATACGAAAAGTGATCAAAACATTTTTTTATTGTTTCGAGTATTTCTTAGGTATAAATAAAGGGCGATGTACGAGGATTTTTATATTATGGCCTTTACCGGAAAAAGCCGAGCGCATACATAGTTAAATTTGAGAGCAATATAGTATAAACAAATAAAAAAATATCGAACTCATTTTTTAATTTAGCATTATGCATACTTGGATATAATTACTGTACATTTGCATTTGCTAAAACTAAAAACTCTTTTTCACGAAAAAAAATAAACGCTGTTCAAATATTTTGTTTCGATATGATTTCGAAATTAAAACCATTAAAATCAAAGAAAAAAATGTTCTTTCCTTAAAATATACAAAAAATTTTGAATTTGCCAAATCTCTTTTAACAAAAGTGAAGAAAACGTGATAGTTAATTTTTCTCTGATTGTTATTATGAGATAGATTTCTGCAAGATATTGACAAATTATTATTTTATTGTAACGAGATTATAAAAGGAATTCCATTGGATCCCAACAATTTCATATACTCTAAAAGCTCTTAACCTCAACTGTGATGTGAACGCCGTGTAACTAATGGGCGCAAAATATGCCGAACACAGTCGCCGTCACTTGAAATTCCGCCAGAAAAGTATCAGCAGCAGATTGTATAAGTATGCGTGCGGCATTAATGGCGCTCCTTTGAATACGTATGCAATCTGCTGTAGGCCAGGCAGCTTGTAGGCAGATTTCCCGTTCCTTCTCTCAGTTGGCCCTCTAGTTTTGTTCCTCTATGGTCAAGGCGTCATCTCCCTGGCTTTTATCTGGCATTGTTGACACTGGTCCTCTTCACTTTATTTATTCAGGCAAATGCCGCACTCCATATAGCAAACATTTTGACGGTTATATTGAAAATCTGAACCCCACGTGTTATAAAATAAATAGTTGGCGCAACAGGTCGGTAGGAACCCTGGGCCTAGCTTCTCACAACCATTCGTTTTGTGTGAGTTTTTAATCTTTGGGACGAATGGAAGGGATCTTCAATTTTATGCCGAGTCCAAACGGCTAATTGAGAAGCTTTTTCACGACAATTTTACTCTCGGATGTTTGTCAGACGTTCGCGAGAGGTGGCGCAGTGGAAAAAAACCTTGAGTTGGAATTTGGGTTTACTCATGATTCGAACCTGGGACCCCCCGCTTTGTAGTCCAACACACTAACCACTAAGCCACTACGCCGAACCCCAGGTGTTACCATGTATAATTTTTAACGTCTGCGGAAGATTATGCATTTCATGCTGTCGACAAATCACAGTGTGCTAAAATATTAGGTGAAGTTTAAATAAATTCAAGGCATCTGCAAATACTGTGCGCCTCTCCGCTGCCTACTAAATAGCTTTCAACTAAAATTGTTTGAACTAAAATCGCGCCATTCCAACTCTGATGAGACCATCTATTCCCGGGACCTTTTCAGTCTTTAGGGCGAATTTTATAACAATACAAATTGTAAGCTTAGTACTCTGCTCGAGCTAGATTTTAGCTTTCCATACAAAATTCTCTCCAAAATTTAGTTCAGCTGAATATAAACGAATTTCGTTAGCCGAGTGGTAAGCGGTTTCAGATAAAAAATCAAACTTCTGTTTCAGAATGTACCTCATGTAATCTGTCAAAATTTAGTGTGCCCATTTATTTTACTCGACTTCAATCAAAAACTTTCTTTCAGACATTCTTCAGAGCGGTAATTTTTATGCATGGTTTTTGTATAGCTGTCCGAGAGAAGGTTTATCAAACAAAAAAAGTGCAGTAGATTAGATTTATTTATTAATACTATTGCAGCAAAGTGGCACCGCTGGTCGGCACATTTTCTCAAGCTTTTGACAGATCGTTGTGTTCTGTTGCCGATTTAAAGCCTGTTTATACCAGTAGGACATCCCCCAGTCTCTACCAAGAACGGTCTCCAAACCAATCGTGTAATTAAAGTGAGTATGTCGCCTCTTTCTCGAAAACTACCCTTACCAACTTCAACTCTGTCAAACACACAAATTTATCAGAAAGTAAAAAATAAACATTTTTTCCCCCTCGAAAGTTGGAGTAGGTTTCATTTTGTATCAAAAATATTGTCACCTTCATCACTAAATTCACTTTCAGCACCACCTAGCAAAAAGCTTACATTCACAACACATCTAACTTGCACCTGTCCAAGCCTGCGTCATACCATTTCTAACATTTTCCAATTCATCAACGAAACTTAGGAGCGAGAAAGTTCAATAAACCTACCCACCTTCCCTTGACCTACTGCTGTACGCACCAAGACCGCTCCTAACCTTGGAACAAATTTATTTCATTTCCATAATGCAACAAATATTGAACATAAAATACCGGATACCAGATACAATATATCAAAGCAAATATTGTACCTCATTTGGTGGGTGAAAACAGAAACCACCTACGGTAAGACGGTAAGGCTAGCTCTCTCCCACACATGCAAACAAATAACAGAATGTTATCTAAATTCATAAATGTCGAAATGGAAATAAAATTCCGCCTGCAGATAAATACATGTGCGACCAACAAACGAGCTGTTCAATCTATTTGCTCCCCCACCCCTCGCTGCAACCCGCCAGCCACCATCCACCAGTCAAATGAACGAATATTAAAAAAAAAATGAAAAACCCATCCCCACCGAAGGAATAGAAAAATCGTACGAAACGAACCTGCAAAAAGGACATAGGTGAAGCGGAAGGATGAACACACACACATACAGTGTCCCTGAGGGCGAATTTTCATTGTTTTTCCACTCAGAAACACGGTGGAACACACCATGGCCAGGCCATCCCGAACCGAACCCATATCCATTTGCTGCTCGTCGTCGTGCGATGGTTGTGCTGCCGCGCTAATAGAGTATAGGGAGAACGCAAAACGTGGCGAACGTGTATTATTATTAGTATTTCGACAATTTTAAATTGATGTAGCTACCACTACAGGCACAAATAATTCCATTTCCCCATCGAAGCGAACAGCCAACCTATATGCATATGGCTAACGGACGAACATGCTGATGGGGGTTTGTTGACATTCTAACATTGTCATGTCGACATTGGCAATATATTGTCTTTTGGGGAATACACGCCTCCTATACGTCTTTGGCATTTGTTTTTTGTCTTTCGAATTCAATTGAAATTTTATGTTCGCCTTAAGTGTATATGGGGCACGGAGCGTAAATATTGTAGCCTAGGACTAGGACCAGCATGCGAAACAGATTTTGACACACAAAAGACGGGGGAAGCTTCTTCCAATCCAATCGCTTGGAGGCTTCGTCTATTGTTTATAACCTAATTTTTTTTTTTATAAAATGATAGGAAAATTCTAGACGCGTAATGTTTGCACGGACTATACGGAGTGAGGTGAACACATGCCGGAATTTGGATGACCCTCGAGAAACGGTAGCATACGGCTTTCTGTGGGTGTTGTCAAACAGATGCTAACCCAAACATGTGAGTATACCTAGATAGAAGAAATTGGGAGTACATTTTCATTGGTCGTTTTCTATGGAAAAGCACTCAAGTGTGAAGACTAAAAGTCAAAAAAATTCAACAAGTAAATGAGCAGGGAAGCATTTTTTTTTTGTTGGCGTGGGGTGAAATTGGTTGTCTTCTCAAGACGTCAGACCGATCTTTGGTCAACTGTCCTCCGCTTTTTAATCCAAGTTGATTGAGGTCGATTTTTTGTTGACCTTATGTTAAGAAAAAGTAAAACCAAGTATAGGTTGGGAAAAAAAGAAGTAAATTGGATTTAAAACTTTAATAGGTTGACATTGAGAGTGTGTTCAAAAATTGTTTTCATTCTCAACACCTTAACTGGGGTAGAATCGAAGTCCTTGAGGGCAAGATATTTTTTTCGTTTTCGATATATTAATCAATTCTGACATTACTATGATAGAGGAACTCAAAAAAGTGGGTCACAAAACTATGTCCGTCTGTCTGTCCTGATGTCACGAAGCCTACAGCTTAAACGGCTGCCCGGATTTCGTTCCAACTTCGGATTTGGAGTTGCGTCCTTAATTTTCAATTAGAATCATCAAAAACGCTAATTTTAAAAACTGCTCATATCTCGAAAACTACATTTTCGATTTCGATTAAACTTTAAAAACCAAGTAATGCTTACATCCCGAACAATAACTCGTACTCGGTTTTCAGCTAAATAGTTAAGCAATAGTATTATTCAAACTAAACATTGCAATATTTGGTACTGTTTTGTCTGCCAAATTTTACAAAAACCGCCCTAACGATTTTGACCCAAATACATATCAAAGATAAAATCAGTATTTGAAATAAGATGCCAACTTAGTTTTTTCACATAAAAATTCCCCACACTCCACTCCATAGGCATATTCGGTTTATAACTGCTAATGCAAACTCAAAAACAAATCTATAGGTAAGTTACATAAATATCTTTTTAAAGATATCGGTCTAACACGAACCCTACTTCCAATCATTGACACCTTAAACCAGAGTTACTAATACATACCAGTCAAAAATAAATATATGCATTAGCAGATCAGAAAACGGAAACCACTGCGTTTGCCTTGTACTCAAAAATCTTGTAAAGTATAAGAGCTTATAAAATAGTATAACGCTTTTAAGCCTTTAACCATAACTTGGGATAATTGAAAAAAAATCGAAATGTTATTTATATATGTACCTACTGCCTAGCAGATAAATTAATTTTATTAAACATTACATATTCTTTTTCTTATATTCCATGCACCGTTTATTTTATCTAGGAACGGTTCTCAGGTCTTAACTTACCTGCCTAATAGAATAAGAAAACAACCAACCAAACTTTTGATCAACGACAAAGTTTCGTTCGACCCAGTCGTGTACTTTATTTTTCTCTAAATAAATGCAAATAACTTTATACCGTACCTCGTATGTTCCCTTCTGAGTTTCACAGAAGTCTTTTAAGTAGGTACTTATGATTGCAAAAGTGACAAAAAAACATAAAGGCGGGTGTACACTGCATTCGCGTTATGAACGTTGTTGCTTTTTGTACTTGTTTTTTTTTTTTTAATGAAAACTCAATTTTTTAAATTCACAAAACACCACATAGAACTTTGACTGGGACAAATGACTGCATGAATACAGCATGTAATGAAAAAAATTGACACGTCTTGTCATCTAAAATTTATAACAAAACCCTAATAAAAACATAAGAACTTATTCAGACAAGCTCCTTGGCAGCTGCATAAAACTCATATGTAATGCCCTTCAACAATTAGAGTCGTCGAGCGGGTTGAGTGTTCACTGTTCACACATGCTATTGTTCGCTTAACCTCAAAACACACTGAAACTTTCTATAAGAGGGCATAAAAATGAACAAAAGATCGCAAAACTACTTTCCATCCGAACCGCTACTATTAACAAAGTCGTTTAGCACTCGCAAATGAAAATATCACACACAGAAAGTTCGTCCTGGCGCGCGTTGTTTCGCCTGACTTTCTCTCGATGTACAAGGGTACGGAACGAGTATGAGCATCCACAGTATTATCCTCTTCTAAGAGGCAAAATGTCTTCCAATAAAGGAGCACTACGCCAACTTCCCCTGATTCCTTTCATTACACGGAGACAGGAGATACACTTTTTAAAAGGGGATATGTGTGGGTTGCATAAAGGCACCTACCATCATACTCCAAAAATTGGGGCCTTAAATGCGGGCTTTAATTTTTCTATTGTTTTTCAATCTCGCGAACATTTTGGCAGCTGTTTCTGTTTTTTTTTTCCACCCGGCATTAATATTTCTTACTTGCCGTATACCGAAAGGTTCCGCAAATGTTACCTGCATGAATAACGTATGTAGAAGTGGATACATAAGAAAATTGCGTATCGGAGCGGAAAGTTAAATTGACTTTGGTACGCGATTGACATAAATATTTTTAAATTTATCAAAAACACCATGAAATTTGCGCGATAATTTTATAGGTAGAGTGACAGTGAACTGACGTGGGTGTCATATTCGGCAAGATGTGTGAGTTTAAATGATCACCCAGAGAAAAAACAACGTATAAAACCGAATTTCACCCGGAAGTCGTGAAGGCCCATTGTGAGTACCCTGTTCATGCTTAAATCATCTATTTTTAAAAACAGGTTTATAAATTTCGGTCCAACCAAATGCATCGTACATTAAAATACATTCAACATTAAAAAATACTATGTTTTAACTTTAATTTTCAAAACACTACAAATACATTTTGAAATAATCACTGTGCATTGTGTATTTAAACAAATCCAACTTTCGAAATAAGGGGTCAGTCATTTCGTGGTTTCAAGTTGGTAGCGCTGGCATTTGACACCTGTCAAACTCAGCTGTCATTTCAAGTGTCATCATATCAATTGAATGTTTGCCATTTTCGATAATGAGTCGCTCAGCAATCGAACAACGCGTTAAAATTATTAAAACTTACTACAAAAGTGGCCACTTTTCGCGCCTTACGCGATGATTATGGTCGTCGAAATCGACCGACTATGCAAGCAATCGGTAAAAAATTGGAGAAATTTATAGAGGGTGGAAGCGTTACTTATGTCTTAAGTCCTGTGGTTCATCGTAATGCATGCTCAGTGACTGTTTGGTGTGCTCTATCCTCTATGGTCGAAAGGTCCGCATTTCTTCGAAGATTCCGATGGGCAGATGGTTACAGTCCATTCGGAGCGATATGGTCGAATTATAACCGATTTTTTTTGGTCGGCGATTGAAGATCATGACTTGGACGATATGTGGTTCCAACAGGACGGGGAAAAAACCACACAACACGAACAATTATGGCTTTATTGCGTGAGAAGTTTTCTAGTCGCGTAATTTCACGTTTTTTCGTTGTACAATCAAATGATTTTAACTTTTAAATATGTACATTTCAACTTTAATTTTATTTGTATTTTCAAAATAAATTCACCATCATAATTTGTTTAACAAAAAACATACAACAATTTAGAATTTTTAAACATTTTATTTTCAATAACATAAGAGTATTTATTATGCATTAAATTCTTTAAACTTTTTAAAGATGCAAAAAGTTTAGTTTTGTCTAAATAAAATTATTTTTCACATACGTTTTCGCATAATTTACTTTGTGTAAATGTAAAGAATTTTCTGTACTCTGAGGCTGTTTGGTTTAAAATAATTTTTCTTCCCTGAATACATTTGAATTGGGGAAATCCGAATAATTTTTAGTTTGATTCTATAATGCATTATGTGATTATTTTAATTTTATTAATAATAAATTGTACCTTTGCTTTCCCCCACTTAAATAAAATGGCGCAAAATTCTGCTAAACGTTATGTCTTTGGCTGAAATAAAATTCATTTTCAATAATTAAAAAGCTTTTAAAAACAAAAATGAGTAAAGTAAGGTGTTATCCTTTGACAACTTGTATGGAAATATTTTTTGTTTGTGCACTGTTGCTGACTGCTTAAAAAATTTTAACTTTTGAGAAAATTTAGAAAAACAGCGATTTTTATAAAAACCTCAGTATTTTCTCCTATACACCATTTACTGCGCTAATATTTCTGATAAGTTTTGACTTTTTGTGCTTAATGATGAGTTGCATCTATGGCGTTTTTTCTATAGTTCTTTTTTATATTAATGCGTCTACCTCAAAAACTAATTCTAATTATAATTTTTAAATAATATCAAGAGCTATAGAAATTGAAAATGCCTGAATTCTAAATTCTTTACAGTAAGTACAATGTAAATTACATTTTTTTAATTGCGCTTTCTCTAATTGCTTGCATTATTTTAGTGCAACATCAACATCTTCTATGTAACATCATCAGATTCAAAAGAAGACGATTTTGTTTCTACCTCTTTTCTACAACCTTTTTTAAGGCTATCTACCACCACTTCGTTTTTCTCAAGTCCCAACACTGCGCTGTAGCCCGTACAAAAGACGCCACGAAAGAGTTTCGACGACCGAAGAGAGTTACAGATTACAGTCATAGAGAGAATTTTCAAAATTTGCGGGGAAAATGGGTGGGAGCGCTGTTATGTTAATTCAAAACATAGTTTTGTTGTCCGTTGTCATTTTTGCACAGAAAATTCAAGGTACCTAGCCTTGATAGAAAATTCAAGGTAGCCTTGATAGCAAGGAAAGTCAAATCAAATTACCGGGACTTATGGATAAATATGTTTCCCTTTGAATCTACATTGATCTTTATTGTCCAGAGTAACATCAATATAAGAATAAACATGTTCTACTTTTATTCTAGATTTTTGTCACTTACAAATGAATATGCAACACTTTAAATAACATTCATACAAGTTTGAAAATAAATTGTGTGAAGAAAATGCATGTAAGCATTATTTGTACCGTAAAATTTCGCCATATTAAAAGACGAAACATTTTAGAGTGGATGGCGATTTAAAACGACGTTAAATTAACTATGCAACACTTTGAATGTACGTAGATGTCATTTCGAAACTTAATATTGGCCAAATATCGTCAAGTTGCACTTAAAAGCTACGTCGAGAGTAGTTTAAATATTTCAAAAAACGGTCTTTATGTTAAAGTGAATACGTTTCACTTTGAATCTATGGTGACCTAATTCAAAGTTACATTTCATATAAAATCAAATCATATATGTTTCAAAGTGAAAAGCAATATTTTGTATTAAAGTTTATTCAAAGTAAAATCAAATAGAACATATTACATTTTAGTTTAAATTTTTGCCCTGAGTGATGCACTTCATTTGGTCATCAAGATAAACATTCTCCATCTACACTTTAGCTTCCAATTGATTATGCAGCATCTGGACCACTTTTCGCAAGAACGTCTGATTAGTGTCGAATGAGTGAAGGGAAAACAGATTTTTAGAAGTCCGTACCAAGTGCAAACAAGACCATTCCATACTCTACCATCCTTCATTCATTAAAGACACAAACTGAACAAACCCCAACCCCAATTGCAATGAATATTCATGTAACTTCTTTCAAAAGTCCAAATTCATAAGAAATATAATTAGTACGTCCCAATCAGTTGCCGCTTTCTTCAAAGCACACATGGGTGCATCAGCCAGCCGAACAAAGACACAATACATGTCACTACCATAACCAAACCAACTGCATTTTCCGGAACATTGCTGAAATAATTAAGAAACCACATCTATCCGGGCTACAGTGCAGCAAGCCATTGGCGCCGTCTTCATCATCATCATCAACATCATCGTCGCACAGTGTCTGTCCATGTCCATGTGTGTTCATCCGAAGAAAATTAACATCAATTTACTGCATTCTAATCTAGATGCAGTGGCAACTCGGAAGAAACTCAAGGATAGTTTCTAATTTCTCTGGCAGCAACCTCTCCCCCGCCCTCAACACACACTTGGCATTGTGTGGAAACATTACCAACGATTTGAAAATGCACACACATGAATAATGGAAACATTCATATTCGAATGGTGCACCACAAGCAGACGATGACACTGCCTCGATGCGACTATACGACACGATAGATGGCAAAGAAAAGAATCCTGGATATATCTTTTGTGTCCCTCCATTAGGTTTCGAATACATTTCTGATATATTTCTTGGGACGAATATCCCGGAGGAATCGCTTTGAGTAAATGGTTTCACATATGCAAAACCAACATTTCAAACCGCCCCCGTTTCAATGTGCCATTGTGGTGCTTCTGCTGGCTTTACATCGGGTGTCCTGGGCTGTGTGTGCCTGAGCATGCATATGATACTCGGATGTGTCTAAATGCGTTCTTTTCAGCTATATACGAACGGGTGTGCAGGCATTTCCACCCACATCCTCTGATCATTACAAATCTGCATACCTAATCCTGGAGCGACATCCCTGTATGTCCCTCAAGATGCTGTTCTCTCTCTTTGGCTCTATGACAGGGGCCAACAACTGCATCATGATGCCAGCCAACGATGTGGGTGTCGTCCCATACAGAGATGGATTAGGGTTTTTTTTTCTGTGATTCTATTAGAAATTGCCGGTTCTTTCAGTTCGTTTTTGTGGATGTTACTTTGATTTTCATCTGTATGCTTGTCGGTATGAAAGTGTAGAGTGTTCCCGGCCAACCAGTTTTCCATCTTTGATGCGGAGGGCCATTGTTTGACAAGGGCGCACAGATGTGGTTTATAGAGTGATTTTATTGTAAACAATCCATCATTGATATGGAGGCTCCTTTAGTTCACTGCCCGAATGTGTCAGGTTTGTTACACAAACAAGAATAAATTGCATGAGAGTAGGGTGATAGGAATTTTGTGTCACGATTGCTTAGTTTTTGAACATTTACTTCAACAACAACTGTCAATGTTTGCAATATTTTTGAAATGCGTCAAATTGTCGAACTAAGATCAAGGTTACAAATGTGTAAAATTGGTCTTTTGAGGGGTCCTTTAATAATCCATCGGATATAGCTTGTCAAGAATGAAGTTTTGCGTCCATGCTTAGGCACCATGTAGAAGCAAACTCCTATACTTCGGCCTTTTAGGCAGTAAAAGCTCTTTATTTATTCACTTTCAATGAACCACTTATCCGTTAAAAGTATCGCGAGTGTGGGTTGCAAGTAAACTCTTTACTTCTCCCGCTATGACACCACCAACGGGATGAAGACAGAGTTCAAACTTCATTTAAACAACTTGTTTTGGGTGTTTCTTGGCCCGATGTCACGGTAACTCTTACAATTTTTTTTTAAATCAGAGTAAGGGACTTGCGTTTAATGTGGCCGAAACTGGACCTTACTTCCGGAGAAGTAAATAGTTTTGTGTTTCAGGTATTCTGCTGTTCCTCATACGAACTCTGCAAGTCATACCATACACCAGAAAACCAGTACGATATAGCCGAAATTTAAGATCAAGTCTTTAAGCGGTTTATCCTTAGATTCCATAATTCGAAATATAATCCACAATGTTATATCCAGGGGGATTATTCCCAAATGCTCGGCGAATCGCTTTTGATGGCGGAAAATTAAGGTATCGGTTTTGATACCGAGCAAAGTAATGAAAAGTTGGGGAGATTAAAAGCAAAGCTTTTGATGTAACGCAGTTTATTCGAACACAGCTTGAACATCTTGTAAAAGGAGATTGAATGGCTTTCAAAGGATGAAGCTCTTCATGTGCACTTTTTCAAGGGGGAGCTGCTGAACGCAATGCACACAAGTCTGCTTTGGCATAACCCAAAACCAATTCCCAATCTCCATCAGCTCACAAAGAAAGTGTCAAACTTTTTGTTTACCACCGACGGGGGACAACTCCTGCTAAACACAATTGTGTCTCTGCTCTGCACAAATTATTTCATTGTTGCAAAAGCCCTTTTCTAAGAGTCACCCCCTTGACAAAGTTTTCTAGAATTACACCGTCAACTGACTGTAAAAAAATCACAACGATCCGTAGGCTAATTAAGAAAATCAAATTACTCTCACAAAGACTCCATTAGAAGGTACAAACTCGAAAACACCAATATCATGGTTTCATCTACACTCACAGAGCATTTTCTAAAGCTATTCCCCTGAATCTATGGAGCAACTGGAACAGTTCACTGGGATGTGGGAATTCATGTCATTATTTGATTTAACTATAGCCAGCCACTGAAATTCCTTTGCCAGGCGAAAAATTAAAAACTTTTAAATTGAAACTCCCTCTTCCTCACCAAATGTAAAAGGGAGCACCGGCTGCTCACATGGGGCAATGCCAAAGCAAAGTTATTTCTTGCAATTTCTCTGCGGTTTTGCGTCCATCTAAGGTATTTCCGAAAGCCAATAGTTTATAAATTCCATATACAACTGTAGATTGAGAAAATTGAATGTGGCCGAGCACAACCGGAGCCGGAATTGCAAAGCAACCGCACAGCCCCTCAGAGTGTGGTGCGCACTGCATTAACCCGAAAAGTTTTCGCTTTTCGGAGAGTTTTTTATTAATTTGCCGAAGAGTCAACCTCAAAAGGAAACCAAACAGAGGTGGCTGGAGGATTTTTGATCTCCTAACTTGTGTAAGAAAATGCGCTTCGCTATCCTCTGCGAGCTTGAGTTGTCTTGCTTGCATCAGCAATATTGACAAATTAAATGTTGTGTTGTCTCGCTTGGGGAGTCCTGCTGGAGTTCTTCTACGAAACCAACCGAATAGCGTGCTGCCGAGGCTTTTACTTTACTCCCCAGTCCCCAATGGGGATGCTTTGTGTTGTGTTGCGTTGCATATATGAACTCGGTAGAAAATCTCTTACAGAGCGGATTTTCTTTGTTTGCGTGAAGTGCTCCATGTTGCCTCGCATTCAGATTGAAGAAGTCTTCGGTTGTTCGTTTTGATCCGCCCAACATCCCTGGTCCCTGATCAATTGACAAGGCAATAAATCAACCTGCAGGGGGTGTATACAGAACAGCAACTGTCGCTCAGACTCTCAGCAAATATTGGTTCGGGAACATATCTACAAAAACGCTTGGCCACATATCTATGTAGGGTTTGCTCTTCAATGCGTTGTGCACGTCGGTCTTTCCTCTAAATAAATGATCGCAAAGTGTATTTGAAAGTTACTTTTTGATAGTGTCCCGGTGTGTCCCTTCAGTATTAGACGACGACAGTATTGAATTGCAATTGAGTTAAGCTTTGTTGGTGTGTCGTAGAGAGCTTCACGAAGTATAGGACTCCTACCCACGTCGTTGACGATATTCTCCCATAATTGGCAATTCCCTTTCACAGCCGTCTAGACCAGAAAGTTGGGCATATCACTAATGGGATTCAGTTTGTTTTATATTTTTAATGGGACCAATGGAAAAGTGAAGATAATGCAGATTTGCCTCCCCTCAAGACTTGGCAATGTACATCTCATTGGATGCTGTCATTGACTTGACCTTTGAAGTTGCAGTGATGAAAAAGATTCTCGGGCGCATATTTTTGAGCGATTTGGTCTTTGGTGTGGATGACTAAGTGAGGGCCGCCTGCCGCCAATAAAGTCGACAATGTGTGGTTTCGTCCAGGTTATAAATTCTCCTCTTTACTTTTCGTGGAAAATTTAAGAATTTCGAACTCGAGGTTTTAATTACTTGCGACATAAAAGGGCAGATAGAATACGCAAGTACTTGTACATCGATTGTCCTGTCTTTGAGAGTGACAACGCACCGGAGGATGACTTTATAAAATTAAAAAAACTGCAGAGCTACGATAGCCCTATGCACCATCTCCATATATTTTTTGTAGGTACATTAATGCGGCTACCAAACGTTTCCTTCAATAAATCAAATGTGGCACGGGCTGTGTGACATGTTGCGCCGTCTTGTTGAAACCACAGGTCCTGCACATCATGGTTGTTCAATTGATGAACGAAAAAGTCAGTAATCATGGCTCTATAGCGGTCACCATTGACTGTAACGTTCTGGCCAGCATCGTTTTTAAAGAAATACGGTCTTCCTCTACGCTACGCTCTACAGCAGCAATGACTTCTTCTGTACGCACTGTACGACATCTCTGTGGATGCGTATTATCATTTAGAGTAAACTTTGTGCGAAAACGTTCCATAATCGAATTAATTGCTCTGATGGATGATTATGTTGACCGTAAAATGGACGTAGTGCTCGATACGTATAATAATGTTGCCAACTTAAAGTTTTATACCTCTAAAAACAACACCCTTTACGTAGGTACACTTTGGCATTCTAAGTTTGATTTCTCGAATTTGTGGAATGTGTACCTTTTTCTACTCGGTGCTTTAATTTCAATGACAATTTGTGGATGGATATGTTTTGTTCCACCTGCAGAGACAGGATAGATTTGGACCAGATAGGTGGCGCTGTTATTGAGTTGAGATACAAACATTTCTTAATCCTTCAACTCAATTAATTTTTCATGCTAAAATTTCTCTGGTCACGCTGGACCCGGGGAGTGAACTGGTGAATGTGCTATGAAAAACTCGATTACATAGTAAGCGAAAAATATTATATTCGTTCAAAATGTCGAACTCAAGATGTTTATCAATTATGATATAACCATGATAGAGGAACTCAAGAAAGTATGTCGCAAAATTCTGTCCTGTCTGTCTGTCTCTCCGTATGTCCCAAGGCCGACAGCCTTAATGGCTGCCCGGATTTCGTTCAAACTTCGGATTTGGAATTTGGGGGCTTGCAGTTCGGGGCCATTTCTATTTTGCTTCGAACCTAAATATTAATGGTACCTCTCATATAAAGTTTTCATACCAATTTGCCTTGTTCGAAAACGGGTCCAACGATACCAACCAAATTTGGAGTTGTAAATAATTAAAATTTTAACGCGTAGTTCCTCTAGTTTTATATATAAATGGGCGAAGGGAAAATGTTAAGAACCACTTTTACTGCCATAAACACAACATATTCGGTTAATTTTTTTGTTGGGAAGATTGTGCAGAGATGCAAATTCGAAGCTGTGTGTAATTTGTTTTCCAATATTTTGTGTTTAAACCAGGTTGCTATAATGGTAGAATTTCTATCACTGGGTGAACTCGAGTGTAATCAATTGTGTTTATAACATCAAAGAGTTTTTATTACTTCACAATAGGTCCGTAGGTAAGTTGTAAGTATATTTTTAAGAATCATATAATTTTGTCTCATCATTTTTTTTTGTAGCTAATTCGATTATTAACCTTTTTTTGGACAGACTAATTGCTCAAAGGAGAGACCAGTAAAGGTTCACAATTTGGATGGGACAGTCTTTGACAAAAATGTTACGCTCGCCGGAATAATTGATAATTTCCTTTTGCAGTTTTATGTCGTTCTCCCTTTTGTATTATTCGATTGAATTCATCGAATAGGTCGCAATTTATTTGTACGTGACTTGTTTGTTAAAACGGTGTATTAAATCTACGTCTTTTGGACATGACAAATAGCCTTGTTATTGGGAAAAGTCTTTCTTTTAAGAGTCTGATTGAAGAGTGCATTGAACTGTTTTCAGTATGTGGTCATATCCATTCAAGTTGCCATCCTACTGAGCTTCTGTTTTCAGGTTTCCATTACAGCGTAAGTTGCTTGCATGTTAATTCACAATTAACGCGCTTTAAAGTGAATTCTGTGGAAGGACATAAATCAATCAAAGGCAATGTCATTCGATATCATCAATCCAATCGAATCAGATGCCAACAAGATTTACCTTATCAATACCCATGCAACAAAGTGGATTGGCAGCATTCCACTTAAACTATTAAATCACAGATTTGTCCCACAGTTACTGCAATATTCGTTACATCTTCACGTGAGCCGTGGTTTTTCATTTTCGGGTTAATCCTTTTTTTTTGCAAATTTCTCTCACGAGTACATACTCGTACTTTGTGTAATGTGCGCATTGTGCTGCTGTGACGTTTTTATTTTTATTTTGCACAGACTGTGAATTATTACGTGCGGACTTAAATCCGTATTTAAATTCATGAGAGGAAATAATTAATGTGCTGTTCACTGTACACCGAGAACACATTTCACGACCCTATGTTCGGTACACACATGCATATATCACTTAACCTCTTTGTATCCTTTGTCTGATTCTTTTTTTGTTTTTTTGTTTTTTTGTGGTGGCGAGTTTCAATACATTTTCTTTTTTTAACTATTCATTCGTGCCGTCCAATCGAGGTTCATTGTTAAATTAAAGATGCCCCAATATACTGTTACTACTGGAAAAAAAATTCCACACAGTAGTTACGGTGGAATTTCGTCCATCCACATACACAGCATCAGAACAGCTGATATGAAGTAACCAGTGAATGTGGGGTAAAGCACCATAGACACACAATCAATTGAATCTACTATACTACAAAGGAATAAATAAAAACCTGCCCTGGTCCACCAATTCATGCCACATGGGGACTCCTACTACGTACATACATATGATATGTATGTATCGTTTAAATTGTATTTTATCCTTTGTAATCCTTGCCAATAAACGAATATTAAAAATTTATTTCAAAAGCGCGAATAAAGTGCAATACTCATATACTCGAAGCGGTAATAAACACAGGAAAGTAAATACGTTCAGACAAGTCGCATGCGAGAAAGATATACGATTTACGCGGAAAGGACACGCAAAAATACAAAAAAAGGACTTAACCGACATTCAGTTGCCATTGGCAATTAATATATAAATTAAATTAAATGCTTGGATTGATTAACAGTTGTTGTTGGTTGCATTTGCTCATAAAAAAGGGAGTCCTCGTATGTGTGTCTCTGGTGTCCTAGTTTCTCATCCATTTTACATTCGACTAAAGAACATTGCATATCACTGCAGCATTGAATGAAATGGAATGCAAATTAATTACGAGGCCGAACGCCGAATCATGGGTAATAATTTCCATTTCGATTACTCGATGGATTTACGAAGGGATATCGCTTGGTGGGTTGCTATTAATTTATAAGTGTACGACCGTTCGTCATTGAAAACGGTTAAACCAACAAGTGAGTGATGCAAGGATGTGCATGTTAACCTAACTGGTACTTGGTCTGTAATACGTGATCAATGCGAGTGATTTCAGCGAAAGATGCATAAAATTGCAATTTTTCGCATTTACATACCGAAAATATATAGGAGGTACATTTTCCGTATATGCCTCGAATGTCAAGCCGAAGCCGAGGCTCTAGCGACCATTTATGTGCGTAAGTTGGACGTGTTTGTGAGACACAGAAACAGAAGTGCAGTATTGTAAATTTTTCTTTTGTGGGAATGATTTTTAATATAAATTTAAATCAGCGAAGCTATTTCGTTTTTCTAAAAGATGCCAATTGTGGCAAAATAAAACACGCGGAAATAAGGCAACCGAAATTTACACTTCATTTGGCACAAAAATTGCCTATTAACATAATTAACTGTGGCACGATGGTGGTTCCATAAAATAGGTTTCAGTTTCTGCACTCGTTTTACGAAATTACTTTTTTCACAGACAATTCTCGCCGCCTTGGTGTACCTCTTATAAGGTAAGGTATCGCCCGACACTATAACCGGCCCAACACTAATAAATACGTTTGTCTGCTCGCGCAGAAAAGTATAGGAAATCACATGTTTTCTAAATCGGCCTATCTGGCCTAAATATATCACAGAGGGCCACATCAATGTGCAGCCTTAAAAGAGAATTTAAAGAGACTTGAAGACGTCCAATTCCAAAGTGCAGGCAGTGCATCAACTGTGTGCCGGACTGCTTTTAGTTCAGCTGCCTATTTTAAGTACTTTCGATTACGCTCGCACATCTATCACGTACGTAAGACATACCTATCGAAACTTGGCAAGATCTAGGCGAAACCGCTGTAACCTCATACCCGGAAGCAAGTTTGAGATGGCCGGCGAAACTCGGCTACCAAAAACACCGTGTTCTTTTCTATTTGACCTTTTGCCGGTGGTGGTACTGTCGAGCCATCCGATTCATGCTCAGACATCAAATTAAGTACCTATTTTAGCAACATTTAGGCTACTGCAAAATAAATTTGATTTGTTTTCTATAAGGCATCATCGTAAAATAACTCAAAATAAAGTGAAACGTAAAAAAATAAAGAAAAGAAAAAAAGAAAGAACTGAACCACACCAGTGCTTATTGCGCTAACATACATGCTTACACTTCAGGACATACAGGTAAAATTTTATATAATTTCGTGCGAGTCTGTTAAACTGAGTAAATATTCTGTTTAGAACGACCAGTCGCTATATGCGAATACTGGTTAGTTTGCCAAAATTCATACGTCCGCCTAAACGCTTTTCCATCAGCAACCACGTGTCGAAAATAAGAAAAAAAAAAACCACCATCGGCAGCAAAAGCTAGCGTGTCACCGAACATCAAACGCCTTAGTTAACAAAAATCTGTAAGAAAGCGAAACATCTCCCTGGAATTGGCAGCCCCCACTCCATCAGTTTAGTCGCGGTGAACCAGGAATTGCCATACCGAGCGACCATATCCATGCGTTGATCCCAGAAACGAATTCATCGTCTCGTCAACCTGCATGAACAGTGTCAGCTATCAGCCAAACAGCGCAAACGTCAACACGTCGACCGATAGCGCAGCCTCATCCCCACTGATTATTCCCCCCTTGGTCACGAGATTTTGACACGGTCTAACGTTGCCAAAAGATAAGGGAATATATATAACTATCATCATCAGCCACTGATTCGGAGAGCCATATAGGTACCAACCAACCTGTGCCACCAAAAACACAAAAAAAAAAAAAAGTATATAACAAACACAAAACAAAGCAACAAGAACAACATTGGCACTTGACCATCATAATTAACATCATCAGCCACACGACTCATCCCGTGCGGCTTATCACCTCCACACCCTTCAATTCACCTGATTGCAAGCCATCACAAACTTCAGCAAGTGCAGTGAAGTGTAGCAAAGTGAACGAGCTCGAGTGTTCTCGCACTTACAACAACAAAACCTATCCATCACCGATCTTCACTCCACCATCAACATCATCCATAACCATTTTAGAGTAAGAGTAGGTAGTCCACTCGCATTTTTTTTTTTTTTTTAAGGGACCCGCAAGTTAAGTATTCCTTAATGTTATATAGTGTAAAGATCGTTCATTTGTAAACAATTTTATTATTTTTTCTTAACCGCGTTTAGAAAGAAGATTGACCATTATGCTGTGCACAACATCTTGGGATACAACCGACAACAAGTACCTAATAATAATTCAAATCAATCGGACAGTCAAACCGATGGTAAGTCTATTCAGTTATTTTGTTTGTTTTGTTTGCAATTAGTACAATTTCAACATTTGAACGAACTAGAGGTGATGCATTGTTTATATTTTCTTTTATCAAATCTTTTGGGTAACATTGGTGGACCATAGTTGTATCTAATAGCAATTAAGCTTTATGTTGTTTTATGGAAGTGTGTACACTGATAAGAAACTAGACATTCGTGAGAGTATTCGGAGATATTTTCTGTCTCCAGCCAATATTGTTTTCAGAGCGTTATATATATATTTTTTTTTTGTTGAGTGATTGCTCAAACTTACACTCGGTGGATAATATAATTTTGAGAGTTTTTGAATTGAATCATATCTCGAGTGACACAAATAAATATAATCATACTTGCGCTGTTTCCTTTAGGGTTTACGTGGATTAAACTTACCGACAAAAAAAAAAAAAAGTAATAAGGAAATCAATTGGCACCGTGATTGCGTGCATTGCTTTATTCATTAGATGTTTAAACGGGACCGTTGATTAAAGAAATTGGATCTTTTATTGACCTTATCTAATAATTTTTTTTTGATTTATTTCCTAATAAGCAGTTGTTTTTTTTTGTTTCTTGAATTCCGAATAGTAGAAATATAGATGAATTTAAATTAAGATGATAAATGTAAGCAGGATATTTCTTTTTTTAAATATATAGAATTATTAATGATTTATGTACATATTGTGTTTGGTCATTTTCTTAAGGCTGGGTGAAAATCAGTATGAATCCTGAGTAGACTCTTGTTGTGATAGTGGGGAATTGGGAACATTAGGGATGTTGTGACGATAAGATGAGTGAATCCTTGTATATTGCTCATGTATACATAAGGGGCCATTGCGAGTACATAAGTGGGCGATGGCCTAGGTAGTCCTTATTTCTCATCGAATAATGGACAGAGCGAGGGCCACAGTAATGGGTACGATTTCCACCTCTCCGTATCCCGATTTTTGAGAGTTTCGTTTCAGCTTTGGTCAAGGGCTTTTGATAAATCGATTTGAACATTCTTTCCATTTTAGGCATGTAAATTATGTACGGTAGCTCAGTGGCATGTGCAAGGACCCACCCCATTTCGACGAGCTGGTTCGCGTTTTTAGCAAGCATGCCTACCGCACTACGTCAACTAAGCACCCTGCCAAATTACCCCTTCGATTTCGGCACGATTTCCTGTGATCCTGGAAGTCGATGGGACCGCACAAGATCGCGTAACATATTTTTTTTTCCTTCGCTTCTATTAGCTGTTTGGCAGGACCAACTTCCGTTACAACTGTAAGCTGTTGACCGCCAAGAGTGTGTAACTTTGGCGATTTGCACTGGCGCAAGATCCCTGAAGTTAATCGTTGCAATAATGCACACAAATGTAAGTGTAACCTTCCAATATTATATCACTCGCGGACCTGGAAAACTTCTTGCCGCGCAAAATGCATTTCATTTGATTGAAATAATTTCGAGGATTTACAATTCCACCAGAAATTAATTTTTGAGATCGAACATCCATGGCGGATATCTCATAAACGCGTTGGAATTGGCCATCACTGTTTAGCTTCAGAACAATTTGACGGGATTCAGCATTTTCATCAACGATAATCAGTTGTAGGGGGTTTAAATTGACATTCACGACTTCCAGTGGAACGTTTATCCACGATGATGATTTGGAGTTTGGAGGTCGTCAGAATAAAATTTGAAGAAATTTGCTGTAGTCGTGAAGAACCTCTGCGATTCTTCACTGATCTGACGTTTCAATACGCGGTTAATCGGATAACGCTGATCAATATCGCTATCAGAATTGCCAACGAATTTAATTTGAAGAAATTTATGTTTTGCATTCGCTGGCAGCGATCCGGTTCAATTGTGGATCCTCTTATTTCATTGTCTGTCACTTGGACACTATTTTTATTTATGATCTGTGTTTTCCTTTCTTATTTTTTGTTTTCCAATTGCTATGTGGACTGGCCAGCAGACGACCAAAGAATTAATTTACAGTGCAACAAGTGTTTGCCATAGTCGATCAAAGATAGAACGTCAAGCAAAGAAGTCTGTAAACTACATTATTGGCACGGTTGCCACTTGCGTAAAAAATTAGCTAGCAAAACTGATATTCTTATTTTTATTTTTTTATAACACACATTTTTAAAACATAGGTCTTTTAAAATATTCAACTTAGTCAGTCTTGAAGTAGTTAAGCAGCGGCTGCTTTATAAAATAATATAAACTAGTTTCGCTTGTGGTCGAAAATCGACCATACCTTTTATAAGTACGAAATTCTAAAAAACGTACCTACCACAATTATTTTCGTTATTGTATAAATATTTTTTTTTTTACAAACGAAAAGAGCGACATCTAGATATCGGAAAATACGTAAATGAGCTGCTCCATCGGAAGCAGGTTCAAATCTAAGATGATTTATATTTGAATTTCTTGGAACAATCCCTTAACAAATTAGAGTTTTATGTCACTCTAGTTATAAACAGAAACAGAAAATATTTTCGAAGTTCATCATCTGTCAAAAGAAGAAGAAAAAAGGTTTACATGTTGTGTTTATAACACGTTCACCCAGAAAGAGTAAGACAGCATTTAAGTAAGGTGATATCGAGTTCGTACTTTTGGTGTTCCTGCTCAAAAAGTTACCATAATCAGATAAAAATTACAAAATTACCAAAACTCAAAAAGCAAAAAAAAAAAAATAACCAAAGTGCCAACTTTCTTGATTAAGAAAGTGTTTTAGAAACTTTTTAGGCCCTATCGGACAACTAATTGAAAATAAGTAACTCACAAGTCCTATCAAATTCAAATACTGACGTTAAAAAAAAATAAAAATGTCAAAATTCATTAGCTGATAACGCTGCCAGCTGTCCTCCAGTCAACGACACATTCCATTGACACCGTTGGCGACGCACACATTACACTCCACTTAATGCATAATTTCAAATTCCATATCCATTTAGTAGATTGGCAGAGACCGCGCTTTGTCTCATTCTGTCTCCCATATGTACCCCATCTCATCTACAAGGACACGTCGACGTAAGCAGAGAGCACGTGTCATCATCATACATGCAAATGGTTTTATGGAATGCACGGCACAAGGGTTGTGCAACTGCATTTCTCTGCGCTACTTCAAACACAAGAACTACATGTGCACCGCGTTCTATGTAACCGATTTCTGATGGCTTTGGCTGCCATAAAACCATCCATTCCCCCACAGCAAGGGTATATTCCGCAAGGTTGGGGTTGTGTTCAACATTGATCGGTAAAAACCCCAAGCAGTGCGCTTCGTTATGCACTTGAGGCTATTTGTGCGCTGTGCAATGTTTCGCTGCTTTGTATACCTGTGTATAGTAAATATTATTACAGCCCTAAGAGCGGGGGTAACTAATTGCAATCAATTATTT
Organism: Cheilosia impressa; assembly: GCA_948293265.1. Lineage (NCBI taxonomy): Eukaryota > Metazoa > Arthropoda > Insecta > Diptera > Syrphidae > Cheilosia > Cheilosia impressa. The sequence goes on from OX411880.1 coordinate 16,351,749, forward strand.
TGTTTGGAGCTCGCTCATACCTTTTGACGCTGCACGCATGCAGCTGCAGCCACCGACAGTGGCAGGGTTCTTGAAAAATTGATTTACCTTCGCAGACATGTGAAGGACTTACCAAAGTGGTTGTTGCTTTCAAGGCAACTTTAGAATTTTATAATTTTCTATGGAAGCTGACGTGTAATTGCGCGAGTTTTCAATAGACTTGCATTTATTTTCACTTGCTGTAGCGGCGGATGAAGCAGCACTCCACTCAAGTGCTACAACAGTATGTTAGAATGCATCAGAAGATCATTGGGATCAGTTCTTGTTGATGCGAATGTTGTGAGATAATAATTAGGTTTAATGAGGTCGATTGGTTGGTTTTCTAGTCTAGCGGAATATGTATTGCACAGGACACAATAAAAAAAAAATCAAAATGAGAACCAAGGCCGTTAAGGAGCACGTACTTGGACAGCGTATAATTTCTCCATTAATTTGCCTTTTATGCAAATTAACAATTGTATCAGCACGACTCGCAAGGGTTATCATCATCATTATAAGAAACGATACCTTGGCATGTTGTGCGGACATGTAGGAAGGTATGTGGTTGTTGGTATACGGATTGTGTATAGGACACGCACAAGTTGACAAGTTTTCTCGACAGCGAATCAGAGCAAGCAAATTAAATGCTGCGACAGCGGGTGAACATTTGTTTTCTTTCTGTTTTAGATGTTGAATAGAGACTTGTCAAATGTGACTTGTTAATGGTTCTATATTGCAGGTAATCTATTGACAATAAGGGGAATATATTGCAGAGACTCTTGATGGCTCTATAGATTACTGTGGCGATTTATGTTGCAAATGGAATGCATGAAGACCACAAATGCGATCAGTTCTAATTGACAAAGGAAAGTTTTCATTCCCACTCATTTTCGGGTAAGTGGACGTTGTGTGATGTGCTTTTTCTAAGGCCTGTGTTTTGCTCGCCAGATCCAGGATTTACAGAAAGAAACAGCAAACCATATTGAAGCAATTATTTATTTACAATAGTTTTATGATTTTACATATAGGTAAATTTTTTTATATCTTATTTAATAATTATATAAAACCTACAATATTTTTTGGCCCAACGAGAGCGGATAAGGAAGGTCCTTAGCAGCAATAGGACAATGTGATTCCGGTGATGGAAGGTAATAGGAAGCCAGACGGGAAGAAGCCCAGCGAAGACTAAAGATTGCAGACGCTGCCGATACCGATTTAAGGCAAATTTTCTAAAAGGGAATTCAGCCTTAAGGAAATTTAGAACACTGACCGAAGTCAATTTCTATACATGTATTTACATATGTGACGAAGGACAATTTCTTATGTCACATACGGAATGGGCGCAATGAGTGCTGCCCCCCGAAGAGGTCGAAAATGTAGTACATGGGCTTTTAAGTTTACAGGAGAAGTTCAGCAATCTCCCTCCTAAATTGACTTTCAATGAGCACATCTATGAAATCTAAAGCCATTATGCTTAAATTGATAAAAATAAAAATAACCAGTTGCCTTTGCCATACTCTTCACTCAGTGCATCGCTTATCCTTCTGGCTCATTAGAGCCAAAACAATGTCCCCTGGGATAAATTCGAATAAATCATAATGTAGTTGGCTATCACAAGGAACAGTTCTACCGACGACAGCATTAAGAATACTTCGCGTTAAGATTTCAAATGATGACTCCATTCGCATAATTTGAGTTAACAACATTCCGAGGCTCTACGTCTGCAACTTTGGCACCCAAATAATAAATAACACTTTTCGCAGCTAGAAAAGCCCCTACAGGATAATAATGAGGGACATTTACTTTTCGAAGCAACAAAAACAAAAACGGAACACTACACCCAATGAATGAACAAAGAGGACGACGCGCTCACAAGACATTATGCAAATCAAGCAAATATGGGTCTAATCGTCTGAAATACATCATCAGCTAAGTAATTCATTATTCATCGGGCTAATAAAAATACACAGTCGAAAATAACGAAGAATAATTTAATAAAATTCAATTGGCGTGTAATTTGCATTCCTAATCAATGCGATGTGATGCGATGCGGCGGTGGGTCGCATCTCTGGAAAGTACGTATACTTTTTTAAGTGCTGCTGTGCGGATTACATGTGCGGCATTGTTTAATTTTTTTTTTAAACCGAAAAAGTGTGAATCGATATCAGAAAGTAGTGGTTATGGTTGTGCATGAGATTGTGTAAGAAAGAGACTTAGCTTCAAATTAGGAGGTACTGGGCGACTGGGCCTTACTAATAATCGTTTTCTGTTGACAGCATATAAAGGATGTCCCAAAATTACAATTTTGCGCCATTTAACAATACAGTGATGTCAACGGAAAAAAGAAAACAATATGATAGCTGACAGTTGGGGGTTATTAAAAATGGAGCGCTATACGAAAGAACAACACATTTTCATTGTTGAGCAATATTTTAAAAATAATGACCAGATCAAAGCCCCTGAAGCTAGTGATGTAAGTAAGTTTGATTTGTGTTTATATTGCAAATTAATTTTACTTATTAATAATTACATATAAATAATAAAAATAATGAAGGTTTGTCGGCTACAGTCCGAAATTTTCGTACAAAATATGCCCGTCATAATGATTTAAAACCATCGAAGTGTGAGGAGAATAATTGAAAGATTCAGGGAGACTGGATCAATTAGTGATCCTAGACACTCTAGGTGTCCTGTCACAAGTCGTTTAACAGAAAACATTGAAGCAGTACGCGAGAGTATTGCTGACAGTCCCAGAACATTAATTCGGCACCGTAGTCAAGAATTGGGAATTTCGAGAAGCTCTGTACAGCGAATTCTTACGAAAGACTTGAAACTGATTTTTACCGCTTTTGCACTGATACTTGCAAACGTACCAGTGACTCTCGTTGTGTTGTGCCAATGATGTCGATGTCATCAGAGTATGTAAGACAGACTTTTGGAAAATTCTGCCTCTGTTGTTGACTTGTAACTTGTGAGTTTCGCATGATTTTCTCAAGAACGATGTTGAAAAAGTCACACGACAGCGCGTCACCCTGTCTTAATCCTTTTTTGACATCAAAGGTTTCGGTGAGATTGTTCCCGACCTTTACGAAGCTGACGAGTTTGGCAGGGATGCCGAAACTAGATACGGCTCTATAGAACTCGTCTCCATAGAAAATGTTGCCATGCGACAATAAAGTCGATAAACAAGAGGTGGGTATCGATTTGGACTTCTTGAATTGTCAAATAAGAAATAATTAAGAGTCAAATAAGAATATTTCGTTGAACATCTATCGTAGTATCTAAATATGTATGTATAATGTATAAGTTCTAGTCGATAAAAATTGGCTGAAGTCCCCCATCCTCTATAAATAGCTGATCACAAGACTGAGGCTATCTGAATAATTAGCCAAAGGAAAATGGAATATACAAGTATTCACAATGGGTGCTAAACTAGTTATTCGAAGTAAACATTGAAGGACTCGGAAATTGGCTGGGAGCTTTAAAATGGAGGTCTAGCACGCCAGCTCAAAGGCGTCGTCACAGACGCAAGCTGCTCTTACCAAATAGCTAAGGAAAGGAACGAGTGGTTACAGTAAACAGGCACGCCAGCTAATACGGACCGCCGGTATCTTTGAACGCAAACTTTTAGCAGTATAAGAGTGGCCTATCCATCCACTAGTGATTCGGATTGCTCTTAAATGAAAACACTCCTAAGATGAACTTCAAGATCAGTTCGACTGCCTATCACAAATTTTATTCTAATTTCTAAAGTAAAGAAAAAAGTCCGAAGAAAGGGACAAGAAAATATTTCAGATCACCCGTGGATAAGAATACCCACTTGGTGACTAAATGGAACGATATTTCTTGACAAAATCTACCACACACAGTAAGTTTCCCATATTAGCCAAGTCACATACATGTCATATAAAAAGACCCCAACGGGTATATCCCCTGCTTCATTCACAATTCTAGCCACTGACGATGCCAATGTCACAGCTTAAGCTAAATCAAAAGAAATTATATAATTACAACAGTCACATCCTTTCGGCCATTACCATGAAATCTCTACGCAACTTTACTAAACAGAATGACAGCAATTACTGTGATCACGTGCGATACCATCTAAACGATAAACTTCAGAGCCGCACACAATCTCTGCGATTAGAGAGCACAGGAGCACACCCTAAGTAATATTTACTAGAGCTCATAAGAAATCCTCAATATGTCCAACTTCTAGCATCGCTTTCATCGACCACTGCCGGCCGTTGCCCCCTGTAACCACAGTCACAGTCACAGTGCCCCCACCGCATCCAGCGCTCTTCGGATAATCTATTTTCAAACAAAACTTTTCGCATTTATCTGCAAACACTAGAATTATTGAAAAACGCCTGTCTGTGGATCTCCGCAGAGATGAAAACTTTTCCAATTATTGTGGTGAGCATCGGATGAAGAAGCTAGAAGATACCCCATTAGAGCTGCAGCCAGGCATCGTCATCAACATTACCAGCAACCAACAGCAAGCTGGATTTCCCGCATATTACTTCGGGTCCTTAATGCCTTTCGCAATATACTCTGACATGGGCAAATGGCCCGACACAGCCCACTGAAAGGTATCTGTACTTCGTTGAATACCGATACCAGCCGAGGGCTGTACGTATTTCCAGGAAGAAGAATAAATCGAGGGTAATTGTTTAAAATTCACCGCGATTCACCGCCTTTCAGTGAAAAACCGGCACAAGTGGGAGCGACTTCATCACCGTCTCTGCGAGTGTGTAATCAACCCGTACACCACCACCACCCTAGGGACAATTTGCATCTCTTTTATCAATAAATCGCTTCCGTTTAACGTAAACCGTTCTGCATTGTCCATATATCAAACGGGCTGAACTGTGCGCACAAGGCAGGGCAGATATAGGTACCTATTTGGAATGCACGCGCTTCGTATTGAGCACGAACTGGCAACATTGTCCTGGCAGCTTATTGCCCTCGTATACATGATCAACAAGCCAATTGAATTCTATTTTGGTTGGTGTAAGACGTTCGAGGGCGAATGGATGTCGCCAACTGACATTATCCTGCACAAGCTCTCTCCAATGGTTCTGTATCACTCATTTATTATCCTGCGTATCATGTGTGTTTCATTTGCAAACACGAAGGATCAACACCTCTTCCAAGGATTACACTTGGCTAAAAAGCACTTACATGTCAACAAAAAATTATGTTCCTCCTCGTGGATGTGCTTATCGCATAGGAGTAGGCGCAATAAAGTTGCATGTACAAGTACATGGGAAGAGGATTGACTGTAAGAGCTAAGTGCAGCAGGGATTTGTAACATCATTATAGCAAGAAAATCTCGTAATTGCCATTGTTTGGGGGGAAAAAATTATGCTAAGGTAAGATAGAAGGACCGTAAATTATATTTAAAAAAATAAGCAGCTTGTGGTAGTGGTTTCTGGTTGAATTAGGACAATCTCAATAATGAAACGCAAAATTAGAAGCTCGGGCAGGTGTCGATGTTGCCAGCCCCAGCCTGTGAAGCGTTTTGGCCGAAAAATCATCAAGGGAGGGGGAACATTTTCGGACGTATGGCTACGTTACAAGCAAAATTACCGGTTAAATTTACTGCACTAAAGTACCACTCTCGTTTGACAAGTTTTAAAACAGAAACGGAAACGTTTTCAAGTGATTGACGAAATGCTGGTCGACGGCACTTGTTTTATTTCCTCATTACGTTTCTATACTTATCTGTAGATCATCCATGACACTTTAGACGTCTGATTTGTGATCTCGTTCTTATGCCTGTTTAGGACCAACGGTTTTCTCTGTTCAATCTCGTGCATGATGTTGTAAATGCAGCATAAGGTAGGAAAATACGTGCCACGCGATTTAGAAAATTCCTTGAATATGAATATTTTTGCCAACACTTGTAGAAAGTGTTTAGTATACATTTCTTGTTTTTGACTCAATACAATGTTTTATAGTTATGAAAAATTTGATGGTGGTCCCCCGTTCAATTTCGGTTTCACAGTCGCTCCTGCCCACAGTATCAGCCCCTACTCATTATTTTTCTGAAGAAGACGAACTTTAGGACAACCATTTGCAAAAAATAAAACGAAAAATACACCATTCCTTCCCGACTCGAAAAAATAATAATATTCCCGTTTGAATATTCCCTCAGCACACTCTTAGTGCAGGGTATGCAATTTAGCTTTTAAAAAAATCATAAACAAAACCACTCTCACTCGTTACTTATTATCCATTGCGCGCACTGTTCAGTGTAAACACACTTCTGTACGTTTGCCTTCAATTACCTCGCAGCCTTTAGCCCCAAAGAAGGAGGACGAAATGTAAAACGAGCGAAAGGATAAACTGAAGAGAAAACTTTTTATTCGCTATTAAAAATGAATTTATTCCAACACTATGGGAAAATGAAAACAAGCGTATAATGTATTTTTTATGTTCGTTTCTTCATCCATTTAGCAATTTTTTTTTGTATGAGTATACTCCATATACATCACCTGCAGACAGGATATCTTATATCCAGTACTCAGTGGAGGTACAAGCAACGCGTACCCGTAGCCGTACTTCTTCTTTCTTTTTATATATAAATCTTTCTTCTCTCGGTGAAAAAGTCGTACTTATTTTCATGAGAGTAGCTATATGTACTAAAATAAAATGAATCAAAAGAGAGCTAAGACCGAAAAAAGGGGAATAATCGTCCTAAAATGTGTGTGCTAGTCGTTTCAAGCTCGTGCATACAGTGCTTTGGACTTATGTGTGTTTTGTCCAAATTTATTTTTAAAGGTTTTTTACCTCATGTGTGGTATCGCACTTCTGGGGCAATACAACCGCAAAAGATTCAAAGCTTGCATAGGCATGAGTAAAAATAACCTCCGTATCCTAACAGGGCATTGTAGACTCAAGAAACACCTCGGGAGACTTGGTATATCTAAAGAAGGTCTCTGCAGATTCTGCGAGAGACCAGTAAAATTCCAGAACACGTGCTAGGATCATGTGGGGCACTACCCCATAAAAGACAGAAATACTTGGGCGAGTACCAATTATCAGATGAGGAAATACTGTCACTGGAGCCAGCTCTCATCCTAAGATTCTTAAAGGAAACTGGAAGTAAGTTTGTAATCCATCCATTCGTCCATTCGTCCATTCATCCATTCGTCCTTTCATCCATCTGTCCATCCGTCAATCCGTCCATCCATTCATCTGTCCATCCATCCATTCTTTCATCCTTCCATCAGTCCATCCGTTCATCCGTCCATTCGGTTATCGTCCTCTCTTCATCCGTCCATTTCCATCCATTTATCCATCGTTCCATCCATCCATCCGTCCATTCGTCATTTCGTCCATCTGTCCATCCGTCAATCCGTCCATCCATTCATCTGTCCATCCATCCATTCTTTCATCCTTCCATCAGTCCATCCGTTCATCCGTCCATTCGGTTATCGTCCTCTCTTCATCCGTCCATTTCCATCCATCCATCCATCGTTCCATCCATCCATCCGTCCATTCGTCATTTCGTCCATCTGTCCATCCGTCAATCCGTCCATCCATTCATCTGTCCATTCGGTTATCGTCCTCTCTTCATCCGTCCATCCATCCAACCATCCATTCGTCCTTTCATCCATCTGTCCTCTCCATCCGTCTATTCGTCCTTCCATCCATCCATCCATTGGTCCATTCATTCATCCGTCCATCCGTCCATCCGTCCATTCGTCCTTTCATCCATCTGTCCATTCGTCAATTCGTCATTTCGTCCACCTGTCCATACTGTCCGTCCAACTGTTTTCACCGCACTTTTGCTGATCTTTAAGCCTAAGTAATGTGGATCCTTGATTGGCGTTTGTTTGCCATTATTATCTAAATGCAACTTTATTCGCTGCATGAAAATAAAGTCTTAATGTTGCTATGGAAGGGAAAGTGCAGCATGGCACAGGAAGAATAAATTCGTATTGATCTACTGGAGGAAGTGAAGATGTCGCTATCACCTTTGACATAAAGGAGCAGCAAAAAAAAATATTCATACGAAAAAACATTACAGGATCAATCAAAATCACTGATGGTTCCTAAATGCCAGAGACAGAGTGTTTTGGGACTCATTTGCATTTCCCTCATAGGATTGTTTTATGACTGCTCAAGCTCATGTTCACAACATCCAGGTAACTGCTTTGGGAGATACCTATGGTAAAAGGATTGAAACAAAAATCGGTACACCGAATCAAGTCAAATTTGAATTGCTTTTGATATACTCGCCCTGTCCTTTAGGGTTACTATTTTTATGTAAATGTCTAGACAGAAACTTTTTACTCCTATGTTTGGTCTAAGTGTAGATATTGTTACGGATTCTCCAAAATAAAAATGGAACTGTATATTCACCTATATTTGGTGTAGGTACGCATTCTCCGGTACAAGATCAATATAGGGAATCCGAAATTCTATTTTCCAAATGTTCGGAGGCGCAGCGGGTTATTGGTAATTGTGTTGATCTTAAGGTTTTTATCTATTCGGCTTAAAAACAACATTTAGAACACTCTGCGAGTTTCCTCAATTAAATTGAGGTGGTAGGTACTTCAGAAAGACGAATGAAAATATTTAAACAATCATAGGGCAAACATAATGATTTTAACTAGAAAATCTACTAAAGTTGCGTCGTACTCGTAGTTTATATTGACGATTGCGGAAAGCATTCAAGTTCCCTTTTAAACGGTGAAGACTACACAATTTCTCATAAAAATTAGAACTGACCCAGAACAAAAGGTTGTGAGATGCTAGTCCAAAGGTCCAATAAAACAAATATTTGGCGAGGACAGCAATAACTAAACAAAAGTCCACCGAGTCTGCTGGACCTACCTTTAAGACTATAGGTCAGCTAAAGATGCTCTTTAGAAGGTTCGAAACTTCAACATTTTTATTAGACTAATGAACGTCTGTCTTTTGTCTCGTTCGGCAGAATCTACAAAATAATTACCCTCTATCTTTAAACTGCGTGAGGCTTCAGTCACCTTTGCATTGCAAACGCCGGAAATCCTTTTACAGATCTTACGTATTAAAAATGAGAGCTATGTTACCCGAAACATAGGGTTTTTGGAATCGAAAGATTTTGGTCTATGCAACGTGCAACGCTGCTGAAAATGTCATTTCGGTCAACGGTGAGCGCTACAGAGCCATGATTACTGAATTTCTCAGGTCCGTAGTTGAAGACATTGACTTGTACGATTTTCGCTCACAGTCAATCAAACAATCAATCTTTAACGCGCTAAGCTCGGTAGTCGAATTGTCAGAATTCTAGACGATGTCAGTTGACCACCGCGGAGCAATGATATACCTATGGGCGCCCTTAAAGATCGAAGATATGCTTAGAATCTACTCACGATTTATTTGATTTAAACTAAATACCCTTTGAGCTAAACTTATAAAATGGAGTCAGAAACAGTCAATAAGCTCTATAAAAACTAAGTTGACAGAATGCTTAACTGTAAAGTTATCCGAGCCAGCCAAATGAATGAAATCATATTCTATAGTCAATACAAAAAAAATTATTTGGCTCAACAGGTCCGTAGGGACGAATGGAAGTGATCTACAATTTTATGCCGAGAGACAATACTTGCGACCATCAGCCTACAAGCTATATTTTTACGGAGTAAAAAGATTTTTCGTACAGTGGCTAACAAATTTAGCTTGAACTGAGTATTGCTTGGCTTAACCGCTTTGCTTATAATTTTTTGTGAGTGAACCTCAAAAAATGGTGACTTTTTTCGATCAATCAAATAGACTCAAAGACTTAAACATAAAAAAATGACAAAATCTTCCGAAATCTTAGTGTTAAATCATATTTTTGTTTTTACAACGCTTAATTAGTAATGTGTGTAGCCACTTTTAGGTGGTTAGGTTAGGCATTTAAAGATCCAATGACTTCGCTTCAGGCGCTCTTAATGGAATTTTTTTAATATTTCGATATCTTCAAATTGTCTGTCCGATTGATAGACTTTACACGACAGCCATCCCCACACGTTCTCGATGATATTGTGGTCAGGAGAGTACGGAGGCTACTCCATCAAGGTTACATTTTGGTCCTTACTTCACTTCTTTACCACTCGAGCGGCACTGTGGAAATGATTTTTGGAGCAGCTGGCACCCCACACCACTATACCCCCCTCACGACTATGGCGACGGGTTAAATTGTGTTCTTCTTTTCTTATGTCATGGAAGTAGTAGTTTCAGCCGGCTGGTCCATCCAAATTAAAGCGTTTTTCATCAGAAAAAACGATTTGGTACCACTCTCTATTCCATGTCATGTGAGATGTGACTCCGAGCAAAGACGTAAGTGCTTTCCTTTGCGGGTTTTTTTATATTTTTTTCCATAATTTAATGGATTTTTCATAAAATGACTGACAACAGTCTGACTTCTAGAGATTACTACTTACTTTACGGGCTCCCGACCCGTGGAGAGTCTCTGCCTGAGACACTGCAGCCTTCCATCCTCTGCGATCCCGGGCACGCTGCTTCCAGTTATCCAGACCAAGCGCTCTGGCATCCGCGATGGCTTGGTCTTTGAAACGGAGGTTCGGTCTTCCTTGTCGTCTCGAACCTGGCGGCTGGGATTCGAAGATCCTCTTACCTGGAGCATTATTGTCCATTCGCTCGATGTGGCCGAGCCAATGTAGTCGATGTATTTTGGCCTTTTGGACTACATCCACATCTTGGTACAGCTCATAGAGTTCGCGGTTGTATCTTCTCCTCCATTCGCCCTCCTCGCACATAGGACCAAAAATCCGCCGAAGAATTTTTCTTTCGAAGGAGCCCAGTATCAGCTCTCCCTTCCTGCTTATCGTCCAGCACTCGGCGCCATAAAGCAGAACTGGCAGGATAAGGGTTCTGTAAAGCATACATTTTGTCCTTCGAGTTAGGAGTTTTGAACCCAATTGCTTTGCCAAACCGAAGTAGCAGCGGTTTCCTAGGGTAATTCTTCGAAGGATCTCCACTAGGATGTCATTTGTGGAGTTCATGTTTACTCCGAGGTAGATAAACTCCTTAACTACCTCGAAATTGTTGCTATCAATAGTGACGTTCTGTCCTAGGCGGTGGACAGATGCTTGTTTGTTTGTTGATAGCATGTACTTAGTCTTGTCCTCATTTACTACAAGACCAACGAATTTCGCCTGTTCTTCAATCGCCGTAAAAGCCTCTATCACGGCACGCTGGGAGCGACCGATGATGTCAATATCGTCTGCATACCCCAGTAGCTGGACGGATTTGTTGAAGATAGTGCCTTCCGTGTTGACACCTGCCCTGCGCACTATCTGCTCTAGCACGAGATTGAAGAAGTCACATGATAATGCGTCTCCTTGCCGAAATCCGGTGCATGTTTCGAATAGCTCGGAGGAACTACTTCCAAATTGCACGTTGCAGCGTGTGTTATCCAGCGTCACGCTACATAGCTGGATCAGTTTTGCCGGGATCCCGAATTCATATCATATGCGGCTTTGAAGTCGATGAATAGGTGGTGAGTCTCGACTTGAAATTCATTGGTCTTTTCCAGGATTTGCCTCAGTGTGAAAATTTGGTCTATAGTCGATCTGCCGGGCCGGAAGCCACACTGGTACGTGCCGATTAGTGTGTTGCAGAACGGTTTGAGACGTTCACACAGTACGTTGGATAGGATCTTGTATGCGACATTAAGCAGGGATATGCCTCGATAGTTCTTGCAAGACATAGGATCGCCTTTTTTGTAGATGGGGCATATGGAGCTGATAGTCCAGTCATCGGGCATACTTTCTTCCACCCATACTTGGTTGATGATTTGGTGCATGCGCCCTACCAAAACATCACCACCGTATTTGAAGAGCTCCGCTGGTAAACCATCAGAGCTGGCGGCCTTGTTGTTCTTTAGCTTTTTTATTGCTAAGCCAACTTCTTCTATACTGGGTGGTGGAACTGGATCTTCATTGACTGGACGTGGGATCTCTTCTTGCCCTATCACTCTCTCTACATTATGCTCATTTAGCAGCCGCTGGAAGTGCTGCTTAAACACATCTACTATTCCCTGCGCTTCGGTGACTAGGTTTCCATCACTGTTTCGAAGAGCCTGCGTTCCGGTCTTGAAGCCAGCAGCCAGTTGCTTGGCTTTCTTGTAGAACTTCCGGATGTTGCTTCGATCGCGGGACTCTTCGATCTCCTTGAGCTGAGAGACTTCGTAGGCCCTCTTCTTTCTACGCAGGATTTTCTTCTCCTCCCTCCTCCTGGCTCGATACTCTTCCCTCGCTGCTCTTGTTTTGCGCTGCAGCGCCTTCATATGTGCATCTTCTGTCACCTTTTTCCTGCGTACGCATTCATCATCATACCACGGGCTCTTTCTCTGGGGTGGCTGGTACCCTAAGGTGGTTTCGGCTACCTCTTTGATGATGGCGCGATACTGGGACCACTGGGTGTTGGCATTTGTGGTAGGTGAATGCACTGCGGAGAGTTTCTCACTCAGGCGCTCTTTGTAGACTCTGGCTACTCCAAGTGTGCTAAGCCGTCCAACGTCGAATTTCTTCTTCTGGGCGGAACGCAGCTTCTTCTCGTTGGACTTCTAGAGATTATTTCTGCTATTTGCCTGGTTGTCAAATTGCTTCCTCCATAGGCCAATATTTTGCCTTTTCCTCCATTTTGTGTCCACTTAATTAAAAATTGCGAGATAGGGACAAAATTCATCTTTTTACTTGCACAGCTAATCGGAAACTAAATTTACAGCCTCTAATTCTATTCTGGTGATCGCCTAAAAAGCCATTTTTTGTTGTCATAGGCAAAGCAATATGGAAATAGATCATAACTTTACAATTTCTGCAGCCAACTCTTTTCTCTTAAACTTGTCTAATGTTTCACTCTAAAAAAACAACAAGGTTACGGTAAAGAGATTCTGCATAAAAGAGAAAATTAAAGGAGAGACATTTGATTGATCGGCAGTGTACTATATCACCAACAAAATTACTTGTTATAGCTACCCTCAGGCTTGTCTTTAAAAGTCATTTCAATCCTTTGTAGTTTCGTTAAAATAACAAACGCCGCTTTTGACACCTGGCCAAGCAAATAATGGACCCGTTGTTCAGTTTTATTTTCCACACATCAATACCAAATTCAAGCAACTACCAATAAATAAATAACAACAAAAGAAAAGAACAAAACAAACACAAAGCCAAAACAAAACAGTTGTCTGACATATTGTCCCAATTGCATATTACGTGAGAATCGCATCCGGTCGACATCCAACCATGAAGCGAAAATAACATCCCCTATCACAACTATTCGCATCATAACTCACCTGATACACCAGCTAAAGTCTTTCTCTTCTGTTTGGAAAAAAAAATACTGTAGCTAGGTAGGTATGTGAACAATTTTTGTGAATACCAGCGCGAGGTACGTGAACCATGAAAACTTTGTTAAAATAACTCAAAAAATCAACAAAATGTCAGCTATAGAGACAGTTTCTCGTGTATCCACCCCCATGCATGGTTTTTAGTTTTTGTTTAATAATTTTTTTTTGCTGTTGCTGTTCCCCATTATGCAGATAGTTGTCTATTCTTGCTCCAGCCACCATTTAATCGAACTCGTAGTCGCATCATGTAGGTGGCCATGTATGAAGGCAAAGTTTTGCAGAGTTCCATTGAACGTGCCAGCCGCAGAATTGTCACCCAGGACACAACCCGGTGCAAGTTGCAAACGTGCACAAGCAACATTGTCACTGCGGTGGCTGCTGCAAATCGAATGAGGTGCAATGTCACATTTTATTTTACATTTGGAAGGCATCCGACGATTTTCCGGTATGACAGTTGTGACAGCAGCCATATCAACGGAAGGCGCACGGTGTACCATCGGCTTTTCTTTAATCCTTAAGTTTTATATGTACGATTAACGGGCGCGTGGGAATAACTTTTTGGGCCAACCGCGAGAGTTTTGTTCAAAATTTCTAATCCCAAGTTCCTGATGAAGGAGCACAGTGTCTTTAATTAAAACTATGCCACCCAGTACAAGCATTAATAAAAGTCAATTTATGTCGGGAATTTCATTATCTGTCACCTCAAGTTCCACTTTGATTCATTACTTCTGGAACTGTCGACATGTGGAGGGTAGGTACCTTTAAGTGTCAGCTTCAAATAGTTTTCCACTCTCATGACAGTGCATGAGTTTACGTCCTTATCGGTTAGGGTACAAATTCACTGGGGCAGAAGAGCAGTCTCAGGAAAATAATCTGCAACGCAATTTTGTTACAAATATTTTCGTAAGACACATGGATGTTTGGGTTTTTATGTTCCATCCACCCCCTACATCACAAACAAACACAAGCACATACTCGTGTGGCCTTTTTGTATGGTCGATCGCTGCGAGAGAATGTTGAGGCACATTCCCAAAGGACTGCGGTTACATTCTGTCCATTAAAACAGAAATTGTTGTACGAATGGAATACGAAGGACAAAGTGTTGACACCAAGCACCACCGAAACGAAATGTCGTGTAATACATGCAGTCATGTCATCGGTTAAGTACTTAATGCGCTTGCAAATTACCCCAGAGGAGGATGTAGGGTTGTTGTATGGAGAGGGTGGAAGTATTTGAAGTAATCTGGACTTTGCAACAAGGTGGCGGATTTCGGAATAACATGTGATGTGGTCTAGGACTTACAAAGTGGTTTTGAAAGTTTTGTGTTTGAAACTTAGCTGTCTTTGCATTTATCTCAAGGTGCGGACTACCTTTTGCTCTGAAGACAAAACGAGGTGTTCCTAAGGCAAAGCTGTTTATATAGTATTTATTCGTTCCTTCCTCATTCGCTATTTTTTAATTAGTCCGCATATTTTCGGGCAAAGTTGGAATCCGCCTTCGTTGAAAGTACGTTAATTTTCGGTTGACCATATGCTGTTGGAATTTCGCGGTGATGGCACATCTATTCTCATACAATAAACAACTGCATAAAGAGTAAAACAAGCTGACCTAAACTCACCCAACGTTGGTATAATTTTCGCGCACTTCCTGATTTTGATGATGTTGTCATGTGACTTTAAAAATTTAGCTCGAAAAATTCTGCGAAATCAGCAAGCCACTACAGGCTGACTTTTTCAAACTTATATTACCACGAAATAAGAAAATTTATGTCTACGGTATGTGGACTACATTTTTCAGGTTCGCTTTGCCTTTATCTGTCTCAGCAGACATACTTAGGAGAGAAAACATTAGCGTGACATTGCCTGGTATGAAAAATTCGGACACAAGTGCTTTCCTTTCTTAGTTACCCTACGGAGATACGTCATAAGCTAAAAAAAAACTTCATCACTATATAAGATTCCATACATTTAAGTTTCGACAAGTTTTCAAATTTTTCAACAAAAACAAGGCGTCATGGAAATTGTGTGGTTCTTTGATTCATTTTCTATTTTCTAATGGCATTTATATTTATTATTAGCAGAATACAGATATCTGCCACTTCCGTCTTCGCAAATGCTGCAAAAAGTTGTTGAGTTTCTTACAAGTGAAGGACAAAGTACGTGCTATCAACAAAAAAGGACACTTATCTAGCATCGAGAAATCGGACAGAAAGTTATGCTATGTTCCCACCAAACGAAACCGCGAGGTTTCGTAAAATTTATCCAAACCTCTTAGGTTTCGCAATACATTTGTGAGGTTTCGAAATCTCGGGATTTCAGCGAAACCTCTTTGAAACCCCTCTGAGTTCTTCCATCTGTGAGAGGTTATCAAACCGAACAAGCCTACAGCGTGAACTTTGGTTTAAGCTTAGTATCCCGCTCGCGCTAAATTTTATTTCCCATACAAAAATGTCTACAAAGATAAAATTTAGCGAGGCAGTTTAGCAAAGCAGTATCCTGCTCGCACGCTAAATTCTTAACTTCATGTAGATGGGTCGATGAAAAGTCTCCACTCATTTAGCTCGCGAACTAAATGTCTGGTAGATCAAATCGAAGATAAATTTTGACATAAAAAACGTTTTTGTTGCGTTTACTATGGATATTTGTTGAAGGAAACCGCAGAGAAAAATTTTATAGAGAAAGAAAAGAAAACGCAAAGCAAAAAAAAAACTTTTACAATGTTAATGGAAAACTAGTTTTTTTAAGCTTCAAATAATCTTAGGTCTTTTGCAAATCAGCCTTTTTGCCTTTTTTGCAAATAGGAATTTATGGGACACGAAGAACAGTGTCTTCTTCTGCTTGCTATTACAGAAATTATTTGAGCTGTTGCTGCAAAAATAATATCTTCTTCAATTTATCTCATACCCATTGTTTTGGAATGATTCAAATGTCTTTGAAGTTTGAAATTCGAAAATTGTAAAAATTATATTTACTGATTACTGTCATGAAGAAATAGTTGTTTTCCCATCTATATGGTGTGTAACAAAAATTTAGCGAGCATTTATCTTTGGTGTGGAGGAACGAAGTGGAGACTAGGGACGCTAAAATTTAGCGCGACCAGGACACTAAGCTTTTTTTTTGTGTTCATTTATGGATGTCAAAATATTAAACGGCAAAACAATTGCGACAAATAAAAAAATAATAAAAAATCTAAATCAAAATCTGAATCAAAAAAAAAATAGAATATTTTTAAGGGAATAATAATTTATAAATGCCGAAGTTATTTCCTTAATTTGTTTAGAATTGATTTTTAGTAATTCCTCTTTTCAGCTCTATTACTTTGTGTCAGCAAGCAGTTGTTTTGGCAGCCACTTCAAAATTGACTTTTGAAATCACTTCAACTCGGTGGGAACGACTTACGAGGTTTCGGGAAAAGTTCATTAGCTGGAAAAACCAGAATAAGCGGAATTTTATTGTTTTAAATTTGAAAAGCAGAAATTTGTGCAGCAAAACTAAAAATAAGCAGAAGCATAAGCATAATTTTTGTGTGAGAAGACAGAATTTTGTAGATCAGAATTTCAAGAGTAGAATTTCGACGCGCTCCCTTTTTAAAAATCTTCGGAAACCATGGTAGAAGCGATAAAGGCCTACAGATCGATATATTTCTTTTATTATCTTTTTTTCAAAAGTGGTGTAACTTCAGCAATTTTCAGGTGCTAAGGGAAACATTCATTTCGAATACTAAAATTAAACAACGTCCACCACATGGAAACACATTTTCTTCAACAATACACTAGATATACCATCACGAATTTTTGATTTGAATTGTTGTTTGTTGATAAAACAACAGGGAACAGGTGAAAAAGGAATGCAGTCTGCTCTACCATAATTATGTCGAGATGCTGCTTAAACTTAAACCACTCACTGCAGTTAACTCCCTTTGTTAATGCCGTTGATGGTTGTTGGTCGCTTAAACTTCTTCTAAGAGAAAAGACTGAAAGGTGCTCTTGAATCCACTCAAAACGGCCAGTGTCCTCTGCAGTCGTTTCCTAAAATTTGCTTGCCTATAAAGTCCGTTGTCACCTATAACTGCTATGATGATGTCTCCATCTCTTCATTACAGAGACAAATTGTCAGTGGGGACATTGTTGTGGTGTTTCTGTAAAATAGGTCATTTTAAATTTATGTAGTTAATCACCGGTATAGTGTGGCATTTGTAAAGATATCCTGATAAAGCTCGATAGTCAACGCTTCCTGATCAGAGCCGCTGGTGAGAGTCTTGCATACGTTATTCCGGATCTTCGGTCGTAGCTGTCATCCATTTAGTTGACTAATTCTGCACCTTTGATGCTGATTGCTGGCCAGTTTTTATTTTCCTCCTTCACAATTTGGACGGCATATTATGTAGGTACAATGAATAATGTAAATGGTCTTTCATTAAGGACTTGACAACTTAAGACGTAGTTTGTATGTTTTTCTGGCCGCTGAACCCCAAACCTTTGAGCCACTGCACCCACAAGCAATTCAAATTAAATAATGAACATAACATGATAATTTTGACATACCAACAAGGCTACCTAACCCACTCATTGTGAAATCCATTCATAAGTCACAAGCATTTGGATTAAAATGTCATTCCCATCACATTGGACAGAATATTTTGTTATGCTTTGATGGAGTGAAGTGCAAAAATTGAATCCCATTTTCCGACAACCTACCCAATTGGAAGCTGTAAGCAGTGACTTTTGATGAGAAGCCACAGTCCCATAGTCCTCGTTGGTGCCTTGCCACACAACTCTTATTACCCGACAAACATCATAAGAAAGATGAGAAGCGATTTGTTTTAACATGATGTCCTGATTGCTACTTGAGACATTTTACTTCCGCTTGATGAATATTGCATGAATATCTGTTCGTTTCGTATATTTTTACTCACCAATTACGTGTGCCACTGATGATGGTGTACACAGATGACAGTCTTGACGAGCAAAAGGAAAGGAAATTTATTACAGCTTTCAGTCTTTATGATGAAGCAGGTTTCACATCCGAAAATTTGAGACATCTATTTGAATTTAAATTTAGAATTGGAAAATGCGATTCTCTTGTTAGTAATGTCTATGCTTTATCATTGAAGTCATATTGAAGGTGGATGGCGGACGGATGAAAGGATTTGGTAATCGTTATAGGGTACCAATGTTTTTGGTAGCTTGTAGCGGAGCCTTACCTATTGCATACATCGTTGTGACGAAAAGTGCATTTATGAAGGATGAATGAAAGGACGGACGTATGCAGAGCTTCAACTTAAATCAGGGGGCGCAGTGCGAATGGTAAATATGTAAGACTTAGGTTAGTAAGATCGCTCCCGACGAGAAGTAACTTAGATCGAAGATCAGTTTATTATTCCTACCTAGTATACTTTGCCGGCCTCTCAGTTGATCCTTTCCTACTATACTGAAGCTAAAAATGTTATAAGTGCTTGTGTTGCTAAGATCTCTGAAATCGTTCAGAAAGTATTCTTTTAGATTAGACAATGGCAAGGCAGTCGCACAGGAGAATGGTGGAGATTTTTAGTTCCTCTTTATCTCTCAAAACTCTAAAAAACATAGTTCCTGGTAAACCGTGTCTTTGCACATGCCCATCTAAGATCTAGTACTCCATAAAGCCTAGTTCGGACCTGTTCCGGAACGAAATTTTCTGGTTGCCTCTAAATGTTACCAGCACTGGTTATTTACATCTGATTTGGCTACTCGAACTTTCACTTGCTCCATAAAATTGTCATTTGAGATTTTTCACGAAAATCCCTTACGGGTGAATAATTCTACTGACCTAATTAAGAACTGTTTTCATAAACGCCCTTCGTTCATATGAACAGTATATGAGCATCTAAATCAAATCCCCCTCGTCCACGACAAAGCAACGCTATCCCTCCATTCACGCACAACTCGGTGCGTGGGACCGGTCACAGCCTCGGATTTCCTAATTTAAATTTTTACCTCATTTCAAAGGCCATCCATTACCTGGAATTTTCTCATGTTAAACCAGATTTGTCCAAATTAACATTTCATGAGTGCGGTTTTGTTGTTGTGGTTGGTCCTTGCCACTCGGTCCTCGGTCATTTGGTCCCTCGCATCTCTAGAGTCTGCAGCTGATATCATGTGGCGCTCGTATAATCAGAAACTTCTAATTAAACAGGATAACACTAAGGATACAGCGGCACAAAAACGAAAAAATCCCAAATTAAATATACGATACCTGTCTGTGGCATTCAAAGGACAAACAAGGTCTAGCCTGACATGTAATTTCCAAATGGAGGTTGTCTCTTCTTCTTTCTTTTTTTGTTTAAAAATGGAAAAAGCCAAAAAATATTTTCCACCGTAGCTGCAATTTGACAACGACTGCGGACTGCGATGCGGGAAACGATGGTATCCGTTACAATCATTTTATTACCCCATCGTGTTTTAAACTGGATACACCCGTATTCTTCACTTTCCTCCGGCAGAGAGGGACTGACGTGTCCTTGGATTATGAGAAGTGATGCGGAGGATGGGGAACGCAATTTCGTTACCGATACACAAACACACGATAACCTAGAAAGGTGGCGCTTTGCAGTCACATTCGGTCCGTATCCAGTGCCAAAAGGACATTCGTATGAAAATTCGATAAATTGCGATATTCCATAGAGTTGAAAACTAGATTTTCTAAAAAATATTCCAAAGCCAAGCAGAATGCTACCGATGCGAAGAACTCGCTGATGGAGAGATGATGTTTGCCGTGTGTATCCTTTAGTATATTATATTTATTTAAGTGTGTATCCTTATCTTTTTCTATCATACAAAATTTAATCGCTTCAAATAATTTTCCATAACTACCGCATTTGAAAATGAAATACAACGACTTTATCATTTTACGAAAAAGATGCAGATGCTCAAAGGATAGGATTTGATCTTTCATTCAGCGGATGGTATCAAATGTTAAAATACTTTTCTCAAACGCATTGCATTGGAGATGATAGGTTCTTTTTGAATGTGCTGCATCAATGAGGCGGATAGGATTAGCCGCGCATCTTAAAAAAAACTGAATTGTAGGATTTGCCTCTTTGCATGTGTATCTGAACAAGCATCGCCATAGAACTGCTCATGTAATCCATAAATGATTTTTAGAAAAACATAGAACTTAAGGATAAGCACTTAGTTTTTATTTCATCGGAAACAAGAGTTTTAAGAGGTCTGAAGGACAGAAGTCATTGGAGGTATGTAAATATTAAAAGGGTTCATTTGCAAATAAATGTTAAGCTGTCAAGAATTTGAGAGGTAAGTATAGGAAAGGATACAGTAGTTGCCACCTGTATGGAGATTTTGACTTTAAAGAACAGTAGCTTTGTTTTTTTTTAAACGTTTAAACGCGAAAATTGGAAGTCTTCTTTATTAGGAGGTGTCAACTCTGTATCAACAAAAAAAAAAACACCTTGCGAAATGAGTATTTTCATAAGAGTGGAAGAAACGGGTACCTGCTCTAGAAAAAATACTGGAATCTACTTTACTGATTGGAGGCTTCCATCGATGAGTCAAGAGGTGTATGAAATCATCAATATTGATTATGAGGAATTTACACTGGGTGCTGTCAGTGTCATCTCAGCTGAATAAGCCATTAGAAAACGACGATTGAAAGGCAGAGTGAAGTAATACTGCACCGTCATCACGCCCTTTTAGGTCTATCCTTGTCAAAAGGTTGCCACATTATATAGAAAAGGTTTTGAAAGGCTCTTTGACAGATACGGTGTTGATTCGATGACTATTAGTATCGTGCTTTAACATGCGTCTGGGTATCAATAAATATGGTTCCAATCATTTGGTATTGGCAAAATTTACCAAAAACACCGCCTTATTCTTATTCAGGACATAACGTTTGTAAAAGACATCGCTTCTGGAAGGATAAACTCACCGTTATTACTATCCAATCTCTCTTTTTATGTTCCGGGAATACCGTTACGTGAGCATGGCTTGTTTTATGAACCTTAGCATTCAACAAGCTATGGAATGAATGAGCCTTTAACTAGGTGCATTAGGAGTTTTAATTCAATATACAACTCCGTTGATTCCAATATCGATATTTCGATCAACAGAATTGTTATAAATGCTCATAGGGTTTTTTTACTTTTGCTTACTTACTTACTAATCTTACTAATGTAATTATTAAAAGCACAAGTTTTTCCCTTAGGGTAATTGATTATATTTGTTCTTCCACACTAAGTGGAAGTTTTTTATACCCTCCAGAGGAAGGTATATTCACTTTGCCAATACATTTGTAACGCCAAGAAGGAGTCACCGGAGACCCCATAAAGTATATATATTCTGAATCAGGATCACATTCTGAATCGATTTAGCCATGTCCGTCTGTCTGTCTGTCTGTCTGTCTGTCTGTCTGTCTGTCTGTCTGTCTGTTGAAAGCACGATAGCACCCAAAGTAACTTATGTAGGTGAATGAAATTCGGTGAAAGGACTTCTTTTTATCGGCGTCACGTTGGTATTGAAAATGGGCTATGTCGGTCACGTAGTTCTGGTACCTCCCATACAAAACCAATATTAGACCCATGTGTCCCTCTTTCCGTTGAAAACACGATAGCGTCCAAAGGAATCAACCTAGGTGAATGAAATTCGGTGAAAGGACTTCTTTTTATCGGCGTCAGGTTGGTATTGAAAATGGGCTATGTCGGTCAAGTAGTTCTGGTACCTCCCTTACAAAACCAATTTTGCATGACTTGTATGCCGTGGAGGGTATCAAAGCATCAGCCAGGCCGATGATAACACTTTTACTTGTTTCTTATTTCTTTTCGAAAAATTTGTAAACTTAATTTTTTTTCTCTTCACTTGAAGAGGTTTTTTAGCTATATATACATATATTTACTTATTATTATTTTTTTTTTTTTATATTTTTTCTCTTATGTAAAGAGTTTTTTTTTTTGTTTTTGTTTTTAAAAAATTATCTAATTATATAGTCTGTAAATTGTAAAATGGTAGACTTAAATAAATAAATAAATAAAAAATAAATAAATATTCCGACCACCACTGTAACAGGAAGTCTTCAGGGAAACCGAGGAGTAGTTAAATAAGTCCACGAGACATAACTTCATAATGGACTTGCCCACTTCGGTCGGGTTAAAAATTTATTTGTGGAATTACTTCCCACCAAAGTAGGCACAGTGGCCTCGTATTCCATCCATCTTAAAGCCTTCCACTGCGCCACCTCTCGCGAACGTCTGACAAACATCCGAGAGTATAACTGTCATGAAAGAGCTCCTCAATTGGCCGTTTGGACTCGGCATAAAATTGAAAATCCCATCCATTCGTCCCAGAAAGAAACTCACACAAAACGAATAGTAGTAAGAAGAATTTTTAAAGTGTGATATAAGTCCATAATTTTTATTTTTCAAAGGTGGGGCATAATTTCAATATTTTGTAAGTTGAAGAATTATGTTATCATAAAACAAAATCACTTTCACATTTTCATCAATGTAGAGGGTGCTTTAAATAACGCAACTTTTGACTGCATGTGTGATTCTGCCAGGAAACACGAGACATTGGTACTGTCATGCTGATGATTGAAACTTTATTTGCAGATGCGGGTTGTGGATGCAGTGTTAAATCTGGGGTAAACAGAGGCTGTCCCCAAGGTGACGTTCTGTCTCCACTGCTTTGGTGCATGGTACACCGAAAAAAACGACATATCATATTAATATTTTTTTAATATCAAATAGCATATAATATCAATTTCTCAAAAAATTATGCAAAAATTGTATTTATGAGAATAAAAATATTATATCGATAATTATAAGGTAAGGTAGATATCTAAATATATAAAAGAAAGTGATGTTAGTTACTACGCTTATAACTCGAAAACCCCTGGACCGATTTCGATGATTCGCACCAATTCGGACTGGTTTCCGGCCAAACAAGAAGAATACCCAAGAAAATTCCCGAAAAATCCTCGGAAAAAAAATGTATGGATAAAATTAATTTTCCCATACATTTATGACTTTTATTTTTACTTTACTTTCTGACAATTTTTTTTCCCATTTTTTCACAAAATATGTGAGACAATTGTTTTTGTATCAGTCAAACCGTTAATTTCGGATTGTGCAATTAATTGATGATTTATCATTTTTTCATTGAATTCTATTTTCAAACGATAAGTTACCAACAAAGATATTTATTTTGTGAAGTTAGAACATATTATAATTCTCAGTGTTATTCACAATGCCGCGAGCCAGAAGATCTAACCTTTCGCATCGAAGCCATAATGCAAGTAGAGCTCGGAATATCGCCAGTCAATTAAATAGGTATGGAAATCGCATTTTATAACTCAAGAGCTCCTGGACCGATTTTGATGACTCGCACCAATTCGGACTGGTCTCCGGCCAAACAAGAAGAATCCCAAAAAAAAAAAAAAAATTATGAAGAAAATTCATTTTCCCATACGTTTTGTATTGAGCGATTTCACGACTCCATTTTCATGATAGATGACGTTTATGTTTACGTTAAAAAATGTTTTTGCACCAAATTTGTGTGACAAATTTTGTTTTTGTAGCAATGTTTTTTGTCACACATTAAAAACGAACATGATTTCAAATGCTGGTTCCGGTATTGCCAGTATATGGGGTTGTGTTCATCAATGTTGTGCAATTAATTTTTAGGTGGTTTACTTTTAAAATCCACTCTATATTATTTCTGTACTTTTGTAATATATTTACCCCTTGCGGTTCACAAGCTCAACCAATCTTAACAAATGATGTGTCAAAAGAGATTTTCTAAGTTCTTATTTTTACTTTTTGAAAATATGTATTAACATTTGAAAAAGTTGAGTTTTACTAAATTAAATTTCATCTACTAACGCAAAACTCTGCGTACAAACTATGATTCAGGGTAAAACTTTTATTTCATACAGATACAAGAGTATTATAGTAAAAACATGATACTCTTATGACTTTTCACACGTATTCACAAATCACAATTTCACATTTCACTGTTCACAGCAAAATATGCGGTGGAATTGGGTAGGAGCGTTGGAGCTTAGTTTATGAGCAACATTTTGTGTAAGGTAAGGTAATAGATGATATTTTTGTAATAGTCAAATACTTTAGGTGATCACAAAACAACTGTACGAATTTGGCATCACTTTGCTATTTCAAAACATAGTTTTTTTGTCAGTTGTCATTTGCACCGAAAATTCAAGGTAGTCTCGATATAATCTTAATATTATAAATGCGAAAGTCAGATTGTTTCCTTTTCACGGCCGCAAAACCAACTTTTATTAATTTTGGTACCTATATGGATAGATGGGACCTCTGAGAATAATGACATAGGATATGAATATTTTAATTGAGTTACTTGAAGTACTAATTCTACGCAGACGAAGTCGCGGGTACCAGCTAGTTAAAATATAAAAAAATTAAAATATTTTTTTATATTGTAATATCAATTTATAATATTAAAATTTGGTTTGTATTTAACCTTCTTTCTATAATTTTAATATCATATTAACGTTATTATAATGTTAACTTGATGCACAACAGGCTGTGAATTAAGATAATTTTGATATCTTAAAATATCAATATAACTGCGTTCTCTAAACTATATTTTAACTACTATTGTCCTGTAATTACCGAATTGTACAAACGTGTGTTTTTCAAGTGCTGAAGTGCTGTGTTAAAATAGATTATAATGGAATATATAAACAATATGGACAGTAATAATGAAAATGTTATAGTTAACTATACCTAAGGATTGTGTTGAGTTAACAGAGGAAGAAGTACAAAATTATTTTTATGTAAATCAGTCAATGGACCATGGACAATGGATGCTAAAGACAAAAGTTCTGGAAATGAACTGCAAAATCTATTAATGAATGGAAACTGGGTCACATTGTTGAGGATTTAATATGTAAGTACCTACATATTTCATACAATTTTGTGAAATGTAATAAAATATTTTCTGGAATAAATGTTATTATCGTATATAATTTTAATATCAAACAAGGTTTGATATAATATCATTTTAACATTTTTTTTACTTAATTGGAGAAATCCTTAAATTTTTTAATATCAATTTTACATTTTTTAATTTTCAATTTATCATATGCTTCGTCAATGAGAAATATGTTTCCAAGTGATCGTGTTTTCTAAAAAGTTTCAGCACCGATCGCGTTAATGTTTTTAGTAATTAAAAATCATTTTCGTTGAAAAACTGCATGATTTGCATTTTGTTTTTGGGTGAAAACTTAAGTTTCTATTAACTTTTCTATTTCGAGTAATAACAATTTAAGCAATGAGCATTTTTATAAACATATTATATAGATTTTAATGTTTTTATAACTCCAACGTTTACTTTACAGCTTGCGGAAATTCATGGGAAAGGTGAAATATTTGAAGAATGGACTTTTTTTAACAAACTGGAGCAGAACATTTTGTAAGTTTAATTTGTGTAGTTTCATTTCCGTAATTAAATTGTAAATCTCTATAATATTTAATGTATAGATTGATCTGGATTATGAACATCCAAATAAAATCTTTAATAAATAAAACCATGTACCTATTTCTACCAAAGAAAAGTTAATAAATAAAATGTACATATATATGTGAAAACCGAAAAAAAGTTGTGTTTTATTTACAAACAAAAAAGAGCAAGATATTGGTAAGTATAATGTTAAACTGATAATAGTAAATATCAATTAAATATTTAATATTTTAAATTATTATATCAGAAATATCAGTTTGGCATTTGGAATGTCACATATAAAAATACCAGAAAAAACAATTACATCATATTATTTTGATATTTTTGATTTTCAATTATCCTCAGCAATATCAGTTCCCGCATATCAGTTTGGCAATTATAATGTTAAATTTTAATTAAGAAATAACTATTTTATCATTTTAATATTTTAATTTTCAATATATCAATTTACATAGTAGATCCATATCGTGAATGTAATAGTGATATGATCAGTATATCAAAAGTGATATTTTTAAAGTCGAGTCACTTTTATCGCCGAAAAATGTTAATTTTACACCGAAAGAAATCCCTTTGTAGAATCAAACACAAACCTTATATTAAAATGCGTCAACCAAGGAACGCTGTTATTTTAACAAAGGTGGCGTGAACAATTTTTTTTATCAAAACGTTACAATTTTCCTTCCTTGATTCAACAACCCCGTTCAAAGATTAACAATGTTGTTCTTATACATTTGTGTGTACACAAAAACAATTCTGTTACCAATATTATATGTTCATATACCTAATTAACTCCGAATATTGTTAATCAAATATTCTTCATGGCTTTTACATATATGCGTGGTTGGCCAAACACAGAAATCTTGTTTTCCAAATATTCGTGTTTATTTAAATCCAGTCCTTTTTATAGTAATACGTGGGCATATTTTATATACCACCATCGTTGATGATCTATTGTCCTGTAAGAAATTGCAACCGAGATATATTGAAACATACATAGTATGATTATAAAGCAGCAACCATTTTTGCTTTATAGTGAAACTTCTATTAGTAAAAACAAAATTTTAATTATATTTTCAATATTAATATTTTATTGGTTTAAACAAATAGGTAAGTATAGCAGACATGACATAAAAGATTTGTACTTCTATAAATTACACTTATATTTTATTTTTTAACAAACACTTAGCACATTAATATTAAAATACAAGTATGTATATTTAAAAAAAAATTTATGGGAGTATATTTCTTTCCATTAGGATTTTAGTACAAAATAAGAGGAGGTCCATTAAGTCCTCTTCTACTACACTTTTCACGAAAACTTTAAGGAACAATAAATTTGATGACAATATTTTCTATAAGAAACCACTAAACTAAATTTTCACTCGCGGATAAAATTGTTTCCCTTAACGAACTTCTGCCTTGCCTGCGTGGTTGATGGATTAATACTGCGTACCTATAACTCTAAAGTATACTGCATTGTGTAATGAGATGTGGTTGCTGAGACAATGAACATATTCAACTTGAATATGTGCGTGGTAGTTTTAAAACGTTCTTGGTGATCCTTTAATCATTTTCATGCTTTGCTCAAGTTACAACTTGTCAATACTGATTTATTCGAACACAATCGTGACAACTTAACAACTGTTGTGTATGCTTGACTATTTTTATGATCGATAAAAGGCTGATTTACCATGTTATCACGTTTCTTGTTGCTTAACCATTAAATCAAATACGAAGTTGTTCATCAAACATTAATTAATACTTGAAACAATCAGGAACATGTTCAAATCAACCATTTTCATGATCTTTAAAAAAAAAAAGATCAACAACGCCACCTTATGTGATTCAATCACGCAGCGTTATTTGAAACAACCACTTACGTATTCAGTTTGAATATTTTCAGTGGATTTTCAATCAACAATGAAACGTGATTGATTCAAAAAAGGATTTTTCTTTCGGTGTACAGTTGTTTTATAAATTTTTTTTTTTCGGTGTAGTTGAATCTCTGCTGCATACTTCCAATAGTTCAAACGTCTACGTTCAGACATTATGTGGATGATGTTGCCATACTTTCTGTCGGATCATAATTATCGTCACGGTATAGTAGAAAACTGCTTTAGTGATATGTGTCATAAAATGGCATTATCACATCAATAGTGCAAGTACTGGAATGACATATATCAGTACAACAGACTGTCATTGGAACTTTCAATTGTTGTTACAATATAATAGATATTGCAACGAGCCGTCAGTCACCCAACTGTCAATGGCTCAGCTGTATAAATTGTAGTGAATGACATGATGTCAGTTGCTAAAAAAATTTGTTAATGGAAACACGTCATAAATTGTATTAAGAAGATAAACAAGACTACACCATATGTATAAAAGAAAACCATACATATCTCCCTTATCATCATCAGAGTCAGTATTTTCAGCTGATATGTGTCATAAAATGGCATTATCACATCAATAGTTCAAGTACTGCAATGACATATATCAGTACAACAGACTGTCATTGGAACTGTCAATTGTTGTTACAATATAATAGATATTGCAACGAGCCGTCAGTCACCCAACTGTCAATGGCTCAGCTGTATAAATTGTAGTGAATGACATGATGTCAGTTGCTAAAAAAATTTGTTAATGGAAACACATCATAAATTGTATTAAGAAGATAAACAAGACTACACCATATGTATAAAAGAAAAACATACATGTAGGAAATGAATACTGTTGAATACAAGTTTTATTCAATAAATAATGTATTAGAATAAAAGAAAAGTATTTCGTTAGGTTGATTGGAATGGATATTGACGACCCGACGGCTCGATGATAACTGACTCTTTTGTTTGTTGCCGCCAAAGACGAGAGCGAGAGTATATAGAAGTGACCGCAACTACGGGTTATGCAGTCTGGTGGGCCTACATACATATCTCCCTTATCATCATCGATTTGGTTATAAAAGTTTGAATCAGATACAAGAAATAGCCTGGTAACAGACCACCAATCACAACACTTCAAACAAGTCCCATCTGATCCCTGCATTCCTAAAAAGTACACCCATTCTTACCCTATAAAACAAACCAAGCCATTAGGAAAGGAACCTGTATATTCAATTTTCCTGCATGCATTTTCCCATTTTAAGAAATATCTTGATTCCCGTGTTTCTCCCCGGGTCATCGGGGAGAACCTAACCATAACGAAAATATTTAATCACTGCATCTGTGAAATTGTTGTCATTAAAGGTAGGTATGTTTTTTCAACTAATGGAAAGTCACTTGCAATCAACATGACCACCCTCTTTTTGATGGCTATTTATGCGCAAAAAATTCATGTATTTATATTGCGTCAGGATATCATCTGAAATGGGGCTTAATTGTTTGGATTAGAGAATATCCTGAATGATTTAAAATCTATTTGCGTTTCCTGATTGAATTGCGGTTGGATTTTGCGAAAAATTTTAATTGCGAAAATAATGCCTGTTGGCAGGACATACAAAATTGCTTACCATCAATTAAAAATATTCATTTGCATCTGACCGGCATGATAATTCACTACACACAGATGCATCCACTAAATAAAAGTTAACTTTATTCATGAACAGAGTAGGTATTTCGGGTTAAAAGGGCTGTGCGGCATTTTCAATTCGGACCTTTAACCTTGATTTGCACAAAATGTTTGTTGTTGTTTTGTTTTCAAATTATTGATATTTGGAAGGTAATTGAACGTCCTACGAAATAAGGTTGACATGTTAAAGTGAAGATCGTGAATATACAGAATAATATTGTAGCACGGAAAGTAAGACCGTATTGGAATCGACTTCTCGCAGACTATTCGAACGTTATGTCAATAGCTTTGCGAAGTTCATTTGAAAAGTACAGGATTTTCAGCAACTTCTGCGCTCCGGGAGTGTCAGTGTATTAACTTATTAAAAACTATAAAAGCATAAAAGAAGAACTTTAATTTGCCAACTGACAGAAGTTTTAAACTTAGCGTCTTACGAAAGTACATCAGCACATGTCCTGCGGCACTCAAATGTTCTACGTGTGGTTCGGTGATGAGTTGAGCAAGCTTGCAGACCGCACTCATGAAGTTTAGACGCGACACATACTGCAACAGGTAAAAGACCATATTAATACCTCTGATGCATCATCTACCATATGGAACAGTCAGAATATTTTATTGTTGCACTGCCTCTGCAATCCTTTGTGTTTAAATCGTCAAGTGCGGATTATGCATCAGCTGCCGGTGGGAAGTTTATTGTCCACTGCCATAGTACATAAGTCCTTTATCAACGACCCCGAGTTTTCGACCAATTTTGATCTTTATCCTCACTAGCACCCCAAAATTTAAGCAGGTGAGGAAGACGATGATACGCATGCCTTTTTATGACAGCGCTCGAACGGAGACTCTTTAAAAAAAAACAGTCAAGTCCTCGTTCAAATTGCATTCCTTAATCTGCTTTATTTATTTTATATTTCGACTCTTCAAAATTTTTACAAATACGCTCCATTCGAAATAGGAAAATTTTGTCATCACTTTCAGTTTTGACATAAGGGCCACCCTCAGCAGAACGAAAACTAGCTAGAACTTCAGCGACAGCATCTGGAGCAGAAGGATTATCATAAACATTTCAATCACAAGAACCAGCAGCAGCAACGAAAAGCTTTTCTCCCGCCAAATAAATAAAGTTTCTTTTTAAAAATGCAATAAAGTGAACAAAATTATTTTGCCTTTATTATTATTATTATTTATGAAACACAACGTCGTTCAAGTGGCTACCTCGGCTGGCCTCGCAGTAGCGTATTCTGTTTTCTGCCGCCTGATCATGCGACAAAATGTGGTTCGCTATTGAGGAGAGTTGCGTAAGTGCCTCTTACTATAAATGCTTTTGAATGGGTTTGACTGAACATAAGTCCTTTCAATGTTTTCGCACGCATCAAATGAAATTAGAGCTTCCGTTGGCTCTTCCCCCAGCACCGGGTAGTTGAAATCAATAAAATTTCCTTTTCCGCTCCAAAAAATGTCAAATCCTTCCGCAAATATGATGGCTCCCCCTAGGTACACTGAATGCCATCTAATTTATTTATGTTCCTCTGCCACAGATGCAACTTACAGCACTCACCCACACAGCATACCGTTCTGACTCTGACGCAAACATATTCCAATTCGAGGGAGGAAAAAAAATTAAATCAGCACTAATAGTTCTCGATACCTTGCAGCCAGTAGATGCAATTCAACTCAAGTATGTACAGGCTTTCACTGTACACATGCATCGCATCCATCAAATGCCCTGAAGGAGTAGCAGTTGAGCGCTTAACATATACGAGCAGTAGACGTGTAAATCGAGTTAGAAAAATGTTACTCAACTTCTTGTGCATGGATGAAGCCCTCAAGTGGCGCACTGAAATCAACTTCTACATTCTACACCGCCTCACCCCCGATTACGGGGCAGTCCTGTTACGTCTTCCACGCGAAAGATTAAAAATGCAATTACATCCATGTTGGTGTACACAACAGCAGCACCAATGCACCCTCGGCTCGCCCATGCGGAGGACGAGGCAAAAAGTTGCCAATTGACAAAAATGCAAAATGCAAAAAAAATATGTACATAAAGACGAAGAGGAGAAAAATGGAAAAACAACTTTTCTGTCCATCCGGAGACCATCCGTACCACCGCACTTTACCACCATACCTAGCATGGCATTCAATTACGGACATCGCAGGTAACATGACTTGAGGCCATGTGCAGCAAAAGATCCGTGCACTGGTCGCCGCAGTGGCAAAAGTTGCAACCGAACCTCCCTCTCTTTTGGGGAAAAGTAGGAATACCGAGCTCACTGGCTCCGAGTCACTGAGTGGCTTGTGAAATCATCTGCTGCCATTGTTTTAAATGGGAAACTCTCTGCCATTTTTGCAACTTTTCAGTTTATTTTTTTTTATGATAGGACTATCATCATCCAGCTAGCCTGCTGGACCGATGTGAACTAGATACTAGAGGCTGATTATTTTGTTTTTCTGTTGCTGAAGAGGGCGAGAGAATCGTAAAACGGGATATTTTTGTTGTTTCTGCAATGTTATTCTGTTTTTATGGTTGTTTTTTCCATTTCTGTTTTTGTGCTAGTCTTTCAAAGTTCTATATATCCATCATTAAGGAGGCACTCCGACAAAAATGTGAGAAAACTGTGTACGAGCAGTTGGTAAGTGGATTGTTATTTTTAACTTATTTCTAGTGACTAGTGAAATCCATTTTGAAAAATTGCGTTAACTGAAAAGCACTTGGGACTGTTGATGGTGTAATCCGTGCGAATAACACAACTCAACCTGAAGTGCATCCGTATAGGAGTTGGGAGTTGTACGTGCTTATTTGAATTTGACGTTTAAAGATGATATACCTTTCAACACAAGTAGGGATATACCATACGGCATATGTTAAAGTCAGTAACAAATTTCAATGTTGCTTAGTTAAGCTAAGCGAGTTTGTCGAAATAATTCAAAATGAGGTGGTGCTCTTACCCCTCAGGCATTTTGCAACTTTTTGAAAATTAGCTTACCCGTGAAACTGAAACATAACGTAAATATGACTTATGCCCCTATTATCGTTAGCGAGTCGAACAAAAAAAAAAGCGAATGTGACTTATTTGTATTATGATTAGCGAATTGAACAAAATTCATTCGCCTCAACTGTCAAACCGCTGGCGAATTTAAAGTCGCCTTATTGCGGTTTGCGAATTTATGAAATATCATTCGCCTAAAACTTCAAATTTTGGCGAACAAAACTATTGGGTGAAACCTGAGTCGAATGTAACTTATGAATGAAATTTCAAGAAAAACATATAAAACCCATTCAATTCATATTTCTACATACATATGGAACAAAACCCAGCTATAGCCCAAGGGTTGGTACAATTTGGAGCTTCAAAAAAATCCAATAAAGAATATTTTATATTTAAGGCACGCAAATTTTTCATTTTGAATTCCTTTTTTGTTGACATAAATATTCGAATTGTCGTTTTGGTGCTGTCATTTTCGTTTTTATTATATAGGTAGCCTTTGATTTCTAGGCGAATGAATTAATTCGCCGACCATAATCGTACAAGGCGAGTGTTTCGACAACTGATTCGATTTACGCGAATAATTCGACTCGCTAACGATAATAGGCCTATTAATATTTAAGGCATACATTTTTTTTAGGGATTCCTTTTTTGTTGACATAAATGTTCGAATTGTCGTTTTGGTGCTGTCAGTTTCGTTTTTATTATATAGGTAGCCTTTGATTTCTAGGCGAATGAATTAATTCGCCGACTATAATCGTACAAGGCGAGTGTTTCGACAACTGACTCGATTTACGAGAATAATTCGACTCGCTAACGATAATAGGCCTATTAGTATTATTTTAGGGGCCTTTATAGCCTGGAGTGAAAAGGAATTAATTTAGATCGGCATGATACAACATGGTTGCGTGTTGTATAAATAGGGTAGGCACTGATTGGCGTCAACTTTGCGATGTCCAGTTGTTGCAACTGGTTCATACACGTCAATTGTGCTTAATTTACTCCCAGTGGTAAACAACGGGTACCTACTGGTCTTGTCCTTCCGGGCATGACTTGGTAAACCATTAAGTGCGAGTGTTGGAAAAAAAATAACAACACTATAGGGCTCTGTCAAAAAGACTGGCTGAGCGAGTCTTTGAGGCCTTACAGGAGCCCCTCAGAAAGAGGACGTGCGGTGGATGAATTCACTAGATTGAATCAACGGTGTTGTCGACAATCAAGATGACAGATACCTACCTTGAGTGAGGTTCGCAGACATATTTTGAGAAAAGGTCAGC
Source organism: Cheilosia impressa (assembly GCA_948293265.1). Taxonomy (NCBI): domain Eukaryota; kingdom Metazoa; phylum Arthropoda; class Insecta; order Diptera; family Syrphidae; genus Cheilosia; species Cheilosia impressa. The sequence continues at coordinate 16,385,437 of OX411880.1, forward strand.
AAGAATTTTTTCAGCATTAGTCAGGGTATAGAGATGTACACGGATGAACACTTAATGTGCCAACGGCAGCACTCATATCCCCGAAGTGGGTAACTGACAACGGAGTTCCCGATCCGCTGTTCTAGGATCAATTAAGGGCCTGGTTCTAGAGGTTGGCGTGGTGCTAACTACCCAAACACGAAAAAAAAACACTGGTTACGAAGCAACTAAGAGCCTCGGAAAGGGACGGATTAACTGGTAACGACCCTGCAAAACAAAAAAAGGACAATCAACTCGGAGCTACACGTGGAATGTTTCAACCCTGGGGGTCAGATTCTGCTGGCGAAAACGTTGGCAAATATAACGGTAACTGGTAAAATCCTATTAGACCTCCTAGTTCTTGCAACATAGTTCAAAGTATTACCCTGCTTTGTCCCTAAACATTACCTGGACAGTACTGAAAAACCAGCTTTGGACAAGGTTGATGTCACTGTACAGTGTACAGCTCGTATATGGTTCGTCGTTGAATCTTGTTCTCCAAAGCTCGTCAATACTAACGGCGCCGAGAGTTTTACTAAGAATCTTCCTCTTAAAGCAACCGACAGTATCTTTATTTGTTTCAGACAAAGCTTCAGCGCCATAAAGCAGGACTCGGACTTATACAGCATTTGTTTGATTTTTCGAGATTGAGCTCTGCTAAGGCAATCAATTACCTTCTGCCGAGATGTAAAAGTCAGAATTTAAAGCGGAGCCGAGGTAGACAACATTCCTAACTACTTTAAAGTTGTCTTTGCTGTCCACTGTGACGTTCTGCTGTGACTAGTGTATAGTGAAGATTCCGAACAACTACTTTGCCTTAAATGGTAAGCCATCATACAAGTCCTTAATACAGTTAATTCGAACAAACACCTCGTTGAAGCTTACTTCTTCTTGAGTTTTCTTATTCTGGACACCTGTAACCTCTATACCACTATCAACATAAACTTGAGGAGAAATTATTCATTACAATTCACTAGGACTACTTACACTATAAATTTCAAAGGACACTGTTCCAGTTTGTAACCTGATTTGCATCCTCACGCCCTACACCAAGCATACGGACAAATCTATGTACATGTGCTTCTGGTTAATGACATTCATAACATTCTTTTAACCAGAGCGCTACACTCCGCACTCAGGACAACACGAAGCACACTAAGAAGCACTTCACATTCCCTTGTATTTGTCTAATGGAAAAATGTACGAATGTCACTTTTGGGGATTTTACGAAATTTACAACAAACAATTTCACCCGCCCTGATGCTCTCCCCAATTCCCCCAACCACATCGTTGTGTAAGAACCAACGAAAATAACTTCCCGCTTCCCCAACCCCTCACTCTCGGTCGGGAGCGGGACAAGAACATCCCAAATATTCAAAGTGCTATTCACTGTGTCTCTGTACTCCGTATCCTTTCGCAGATATCATCACCAGTGTTGTTATGGATGTTGTTTGAGAATCGTATATTTTCTCGGTTCAAAATCGTATTTGTCGTATTTTCTAATTGAACGAGTACAAAATATGCATTTAAGAGGAGAGGTCATTTTGTACTTATTCTAAATGTTATCTTGTAATGGTAGTGAGAAGTCGGACAGTTTGAACTTTAAGATACTTTTTTCATTATTAGTATTGTAACTATCTACGTTTCAAGATAATTTAACTTAAGAAGTAGGTATTTACTTTCATACCAATATTTATACCCTCTTAGGGGTCTGCACCCTTAAACAAGTTATTGGGCTAAGCCCGAAGTCTATTGAAATATGGCTTTTTTATGTGGTATTCGATTGGACTTCTTCAGATTTGCTCTTAGATTTCAGATTAAGCGTATCTAATCGAACATAAAAACTTCACTTGGACTCTTTTTTTTTATATTCGTGAGATTGGAATATGATGGATTTCTAAATATTTGTAGGTACATAAATAATTAACAAAAATAGATCCGACCTGATGGATGCAATGCTTTTGTTTGCAGTTCATAAGTTTCACTAAAATGTAAACAAACTTCAGTAGCTATCTAACTCAAACGCACTTGTATTGGTAAATCTAAAGCAACTCTGAGAAAAAATCCAGACTCCCAAAAGTGCTCTGAAATCGGAAAAAAAATTTTTTTTTCGTACTAATGGAACATTAAAAGTGACTTAGATTGAACGAATGAATACCACATTATAAAGGGATTCTATTACCATGTAAAACTGCACATCCCTATGGTAAACGACTAAGAACTCATATCCCTTAAGAACAATATATGTTTTGAAATTTTACCCATTTTAACCATTTTTATTTATTAACCAAAATGCAATGCTTAAAATTAATTCAACCTAAGGTACCGTGTTTTTAAGAATCATAAACAAATAATACAAAACAAAAAAACATGATTATTTATTTCATATAAGTATTTCAGCTCTATTTGATAAGCAATTAAATAACATAATACAAGTTAGCATATTAATACAATAACGCAAAAAACAAAAGAGTATGTTCGGTAATCGATGCCGGCTAATTGCAATGGGATGTGTTGGTAAGGTAAAGTCATATTAAATGCATTCCTTCACTTTTTAAGATTCTGTTTTATCAAGTCATATTTCGGTTTACGCATCGTATCTATGTTTGTATAATATCGGAAAAAATCGGAAAAATATTTACGAAATCGTAGAAATAGGGTTGAAAAGAGCAAAAATCGGAGCGTCGGATAAACCTTCGGAAATCGTAAGATTTACGATAAATACGATCACATAACAACGCTGATCATCACATCCGCTTCGACATATGCAAACGCATGTAGCATGTACACTGTACAGATACAGTTCCTGCAGTTCGCATGTGTATGGATATATGTAATGTCTTCTTATTTTCATGTGGAAATTCTCACATCAGCCGTTAGCAATACCGAGGACAAGATTTAAAAATTATGTGCGCGTACCCCTTCAACACGCGGTTCGCACCATCAAAACCAACACCGTTCCCGGCCCCCACCTCGCACACAAGTTTGTGTGTGGCTCCTTCCTTGCGTCTGGCACTATACGTAACACCATATTACTTCAACGGATGCGAGCAACAGCAACAACAACAATAAAACCCGAGAATGTATATAGAACTTACTCGTATCAAGGATCCAAACGGAGGAGCTCCCGCTCCAAATGTGAAAATGTCTGCTTTCGGGTGGTGGCTGGTGGCTGGTGGGACATGAATCCGGCTACCAAAGTGTAATGACAAAGGGTATGTTAATGTTGCTTTAATATTCAGTGGCAAGCAAATTCCATTTCGCTTGTAATTTCCCTTTATGGGCGAAAAGGAATTTATCCGGAGATGAGTAATGCGTTCACATCTACGGTATAACATCATTTTTATACGTGTAATGCGGTGAAGGATATCACAGGATGAGTATTTTGCTTGCTTGCTCCAATGTATGTTTTTTGTGTTCCATTTTTTTTTCTGTCCTCGTTTCCTGTTGTGCTGGTATAATAACTCGAGAACGCACCTATATATGCCGTGCAGACGAAAGGGTTCAGAATTCAGATTCAGATTCACAATACCGCCCGAAAGTGTGTTGTTGTATACGGATTGGTGTAGCAGCAAATAGTAATTAAAGAAGGATAAATAACTTCGGCATTGACAGGGACAGGAAGGTAGGTGAACCTTTGTTTTTTTTTGCTTTTTGAAAAATACTTAACATTTAAAATGCAAACATTTGGGTAGCCCCTAAAACGCTTAAGGTTTAATAAAGCTCCCGGTATCTAGTAAGAGGGACATACCTAAATCGTGTTTTGTGGGTCGTGTTGTGAGAGTGGGTTGGGTGGCGAATTGCAAATCTCTACGTAGAATAAAATTGGGTAACTGTTTGTATGCGGATTTGTTAAAGCGGCACGACGAAACTACTCATCTAGTCCTTGCTCCTTGAGTATATTTTTCAAATATATAATACAAGTCTGAATGGAGCAACAATTAGTTTATATTTGACTACAATCGGGCAACTGATTCGGGAGACAATTTCCAGAGAGAGAGCAGATTTAAATGCTGATTGCAATAAATTGCAACTCGAAGCCAGTGTTGCCAGATGAAAAATCTAAAAATCTTGTTTTTCCGATATTAAAAATCTTTTTTTCAAGATTTTTTCAAAATAGAAAAAGAACGAAATATAACATACAATTTTAAAGTACTTACTACTTTTATATATATTTTTTCTACAAAAATTTTAGTAGGTAGCTATATACGTATAGCTAATAATGTCGTTGTTTTTTTTTAAATTTTGGAACATCTCTACATCTCTACATCTCTACATCTCTACATATAAATAAAATTGGTGTAGTTCTGTTCGACTAAAATTGAAATTGACTGCATGTCTTTAAATGCAAAAATCTTAGAAATTGCTGAATATATTCTGGTGAATTTTTCACAGGCTTATAGAGGATACTTAGGCCTACAATCTCCACTTTTTCTTAACTCTATATCTCTATAAATTCCGGAAAAAATTGGACAAGAGTAATTTTTTTTTTCGTTTCGCTTCGATTTTTTCTTTGCAACGCTTTGCGTTCGAAAATACTGGGAGCATTTAAATATACTAAGTACCAGCTTATAAAGGACATCTGCAAGTACAATTTAGGATATCCATTATCTCGATAACTTAAAAGGTTTTTAAATAAATAAGCAAAATTTGAAATATTTCTACGATTTTCACCTGGGTTAGTGGATACGCACTTCATACTCAAATCAAACATACTAACCGCGCAAAATATTGACATCTCTTTTAACCTTTATTACCCCTGTGACGGAGAGGAAGACAGACAGAGGCAGTTGCTCTTTGTTTTGCTAAGAAAAAAAGAAAGCCAACAAAAGAAATGTCAAATATGTAGGGTAGCAGTGTTCCTATATCGTGGGATTTATTCCTTTTCGTGGGAATTTCGATGTCCGAAAAGACTTCCGTGGATAAAGGGATAATGCACCAAATCGTGGGAATTTCGGAAATCTAACAAAAAAACATTCAAACTATAAATTTTTGGTGAAATTCTACCACAACACCTGTATTTCACCATGATTATCAATGCACTGACTGTCTATAAAAAACAGCTCATGTAAATCGTCTTCTATAAAAATTTTCTGGTACAAAAAAAAATCATAGCAGTGTTACAAACTGCGATTTTTATTCTAAAGGTTAATTTAACTTGATTTTCTTTCCGTGTAATACAAATTTTGCTTTCAAAAACTGGATTTTAACGCAAAAAGTATCGTGGGTTTTGAAAAGGGAATTTGAGTACAGTGAAAAGGGAAAAATTACCACGCTTCGTGGGATAAATGAAGAGAGATTGCTAATAACACTGTAAGGGGAGGTTTGTTTAACTCTGTTTTGTTTACAAAAAAAAAGTATCTATTATCTACTCCTGTGACGGAGAGAGAGACAGACAGATGCAGTTTGGTTTGCTAAGAAAAAAATGAAATCCCGCAAAAGAAATATCAAATCGTAACGGTAATAAGAAGGGAAACGATTTATTCTGTGGAGTGTGCATGTGCAGTGGTAAGAATAAGAACTATTTTCTACTCTCCGCTCTGCAAAAACGGAGGTGTGTATGTGTATAGCCTGTTAAGTAGGAAGGAGAGAGATGGCACCTCATTAAATGTTTATCCAAGCCTAAAGCGAGAAGCGACCTATACACCTCATGCTTGCATGTCAATTATAAGCATACACACACGCAAATTGCGAAGAAGAAAAGATAACTAAAACAAAAAAAATTATGAAACGAATTTGGTGCCATTAAGCAGTGGACTTCAATGCGAGAATTCGGTATTTTCTATGCGTATTTGACAATTTGTTTTATTTAATCAAAACGTCCACAAATATTAAACAAGTTCAATACGAAACACAAAACAATTAAACACCGCGATGCCCATTAAAGCAAGACGATTAGCGGTCGGCCATTACCAACATGCTTTTTTTTGTAGTACACAGTACAGATGGGGGTTGCAATTACAAAAACAACATTGTAAACAATTGGGTTTTGGGGGGTTAGCCGTTGCTGCACTTCACTCTCAAATCAAACATACTAACCGCGCAGTATATTGATATCTCTTTTAACCTTATTATTACTCCTGTAAGGGAGAGGGAGACAGACAGAGGCAGTGTGCTGTTTGGTTTGTTAAGAAAAAAAAGAAACCCATAAATGAAATGTCAAATATATAGGAAAGGTTTGTTTATCTCTGTTTTGCTTACAAAGAAAAAAGTATTTTTGAAAGAAATGTCAAATATTTATAGGTATCAGTGCACTGATACCAGATCGTGGGTAAATTAGGTACCCATTTCGCGGGAATTTTGCCTTTCAAAAAAAGCTAAAAGAGCGATTAAGATGAGGCAGTAAATTAGCCGCTCGAGTTTTTAAATAGCATTAGAGCGCATAAAATTGAATTAAAAGTTCGAGGTCCCATTATCGCAATTTGAATGCCCCCAGAGCTTTGTAATGGAACCAGATTAAGAGTGATATCGTTACAGAAAAACTTTATGGAGGCGTTCATTTTAACTGGGTGTGGTAAAGGAGAAACGGTGTTTATAACAAGAATGGCTACAAATAATTACCAGCAGTTATTCATTTCAGTTTAAACGGATTCAATTTCCTATTAATGTTTGTCTTCCACGACAATCAATAAGGCACAGGGACAAACTTTAAGAAAAGCGGGAGTTGATTTAATATAGAATTGCTTCACGCACGGGCAGTTATATGAAGCGTGCTCCAGGGTAATTAATGCAGGAAATATCTCTACCTATCTTAGCCGATAGAAACAAAACCGCTAACATAGTATACAAAGAATCGTCACATTAATAAAAAAAAGTTAGTTAATCAACTAAAAATTATTTTCTTTCATTTTCATTGTCCACTCAGACTCAGCCTTCGGGAGTTTTTTTTTAGATCTATATACCTCCACAATGTCTTTCGATGATTTTTTGATTTTTCCTTCCAGCGATTATCAAAAGAAATAAAAAATTGTGTCCCCTGGAAGACAGTACATTTCTTAAATTTTTTTTCCATCAACTATTCTGAAACCACATTTTGCACGGGCGAAGCCGGGCGGGTACAGCTAGTATTTGAATAAAAATGACAGAACATCATTGCTTATATTAGAATCATAGCAATTTGCTCCATTAAAGAGCAACAAATCCTTTGTAATGATTAAATTTTCAACTGTTTCAGTACTCAAACGATTACGAATTTTTTGTTTTATATAAAAATCTTCAAAAACTGTATATGTGAAGTTTCCGTCGGCTGTTTTTACACACAATTTTTTCCGAAAACATATTACATCGGTTATTTTATCAAATTCGTACATGGGCTCTGTTCGACTCACATTACTCAAAATAACGGAGTTAATAGAAAACGGTTTTATTCAATAGAAAATGTTGTTTTAATGTAAAAAAAAAAATCGAAAATTCTTGATATCAAATATCTTGAAATTTGATGAATTTAAGGTAAAAAGTCTTGCACCTATTTTGGAGCTCAAAAATTTTGAAAAAAAAGATATATCTTGTAATCTGGCATCACTGCTCGAAGCAAGCTTGGTTCGCTCAACGGATTTTGAATGAATGGTTCTCGAAAAAAATAATGAGTGAAGTTAGGTGGTATAAGGAAAAAGTCTAAAAAATACTGTTAGGGAACCCGAGAGTAAAACACGAAATATTTTATTTGATATGAATGCGAACAAAGCTTGATCATCGGTATACTGTAAGTTTTTTTTGTTTATTATAATGTTAAATACTTGGTTAACCGATCGTGGTCAAGGCTGGAAGAAGAATACTTAGAGAAAAATGTCGCGAACCACAGACAGCAGAAATACAGTCGAGACTCGATTAACCGGGATTCTTTTAACCGGGACATTCTATTAACCGGCATTTTTTATGCAAATTTATTTTCAATTAATTTCCCATTCGTAACTCTACTAACCGGCATATACTCTATTATCCGTAAAGAAACAAATACATTTCCATTTTGTATCTTTGAATTTTGAAAATTTTGAATTGTTTTTTAGACACATTTATCCGGTATTACCTCTGCTATCCGTGATATCGTTGTATGTATGTATTGTATGTAGTTTCTTTCATCGTTAAAGTGATTTATTTAAAATGAATTGTTGTATTTTTTGATGAATTTAATATTTTTTTTTGATTTAATAAGGTAAAGAAATAAAGTGTCATCAAATTTAGAGTTTTTTTTTATAAATTTAGAGAAAAATCTATTAACCGGGATTTTCGATTATCCGTTATGGGCTCGGTCCCAGCCATTCCGGTTAATCGAGTCTCAACTGTAGCTATGTTAGCAACCGTAGAATTGCACACAAAATTAAAGATGCAGTGGGTGCAATCGGAGATTTTTGTTTTCTTGATGGCTACATGCATCATGTTAATGGCTACATCGAGGTTCAAGATTTATAGCCAAAAAGATGAAGTTGAGGCGATATTGCTAGTAGACAATGCTCCTGCTCATCCCACCGATGTAGAGAGTGCCGATTGAAGCATAAATGCAAATTTCTTTCATCAAATATACAACTTCCAAATTGCAACCAATGGACCAGGGTATAATCATGACTTTTAAACGTTTATACAGACGTAAACAGCTGGAACACTTTTTCTTTTTTTTTTGAGAACGAGTGTGAAAATGTTGTAGTGCAAACTTTAAAAATTTTAAAAAGTATACCTAACTTGCTTAAATAAGCGATTTGCAACTTCTCTTATTCCTGGGCTGAGATAAAGACAACAACTTTAAAAAAAATTGTTGGAATAATTTACTCATCCGAGATGAAATGTTGCACTATGACAGTGAAGCCGATATCAATTTGGCAAACATTATTCGTCGTGCATGTCAGACGAAAACTTTACAGAAGAAGACCTGGAAAACTGGGCTTATATTGAGCAAAGTGACCAGGGTCATTTAGTTTTGAATGAGGAGGAAATATGAGGATATTTCTTCTGAGTCTGAAGACGACGTAGAAACTGAGAAACTGTTAGCAATCTGGCAACATCGAGATTAAACAGAAGGAAGAAAGTGAGAGAGACAAAAGGATTGTCTACAGGGAGTTGCGTTTTTATTGGAGTCGAAGGCGGTTTGTTTGGCGATTCTTAATTTTGCTTGCTTAATTTAAATAAACTTCATTTTTTTCATATAAATAAAAACGAGTCGAGAGTTTGATTCCGGAATTACGAAGAAGGAAGACTCAAACATAGACTCCGCTAAAAAAACAGAAACATGAAAGATAACTCCAAAGGAAGTGCTACAATGTTTTGACAAAACCATTAGTTATTTAGAAACAAGCTTCAGTGAACCAGAAATTCAGGGTTTACTACACTTCTCTTAAAAACTTAAGAACTAATCTTTTACGTTTTTCCGTGTCAAATCAGGGGTGGAAGTGAGCTTGTGATCGGGAAACGATGACCGAAACTTGTTGAGGGTGTTACTCTCAAATAAATCGGACGTATTGAAAATGTTTATCAGTCAACTTTGAAACGAAGACTAAGTTTGTAAAGATAATGTCCTTGGTACCACTAGAAATATTGTGGTTCATGCGTAAGAGCTTTGAAATGACCTCTGCTGACAGAGTTGGTTAAAAAAATGTTTATACCGGTCGCTGGGTGCAGTAGCTCAGTGGTTAGTGTGCTCTACGGTGTGGGGAAATAACTTCATTATACCCTCCACAGGAAGGTATATTGACTTTGTCATTACATTTGTAACTCCAAGAAGGAGTCACCGGAGACCTCATAAAGTATATATATTCTGAATCAGGATCACATTCTGAATCGATTAAGCTATGTCTGTCTGTCTGTCTGTATGTCTGTTGAAAGCACTATAGCGCCTAAAGGAATTCACATAGGCGAATGAAATTTGGTGAAAGGACTTATTTCTATCATCGTCAGGTTGGTATTGAAAATGGGCTGTGTCGGTCAAGTTGTTCTGGTACCTCCCATACAAAATCGATATTGGTCCCATGTGTCTCTCCGTCTATTGAAGATACGATAGCGTCCAAAGGAAAAAACCTAATGAAAGGACTTCTTTTTATCTTCGTTAGGCCAGTATTAAAAATGGGCTATGTTGGTCAAGTAGTTCTGGTACCTCCCTTACAAAACCAATTTTGCATGACTTGTATGCAGTGGAGGGTATCAAAGCATCGGCCAGGCCGATGATAACACTTTTACTTGTTTTTGTATAATTTTATTTATACTATGAAAACCAACTTTGCATATAACCAATCCGCACCATTCTTTGAGTGGAGCAGGTCGGCCGCATTTAATTGCCTCTTAAGCCTGTCTACATTGTTTCACGGTTGATCGCCCTTATAGGAGTTCTGCCGTGATCCATTTGTGAATCAGCTCTGGTCCCAGCATCTTTTCAGTTGACCCCTGTTTTGCACGGGAGTCCGCCTTTTTGTTGCCTTCAATCCCTACGTGTCCTCGTACCCAAGTCAGTGTTACTTCATTTTTAAATAACCACTTATTGAGCTTCAGAATGTGTGCTATTCCATTGCCAATGATGTTGTGATGTTTGCTTGTTTCATGCGTTTGATCGCTGCCTGATTGTCCAGTGCAAGAAGTCCAAGTAGTCCAACGCATGCAGCAATGCAATCAATGCATGGTATACGGCAGTGTGTTTCCCGAGGCTAACGTGACGGGATAGTTCCAGCTCTTCTGAATAGATACCGGCAACCGCTCCGCCATTCACCATGGATCCATCTGTGAAAATAAATTGACCATTTCTTTTTTCTGGAAGGAATCCGTGCTCATATGAATACAAATTATTGTCCGTGAAGTTATTTCCCTGCCCCATCTTATGCAAGATTTTTTGAATATAGATTGAATATCGGTGAATGGTTTTGTTGCGGCAAAATGTTTTTAGTTTGAAAGCACTAAAACCGAAATTATTTTCGGGAGTCGTAATATTTTCATAAAACTTCAATAAACGCTATACCCGATTGACAAAAGAGCGACTTTCCTCGTGACCAGGGACGTACGCAGGAATCCCCAAAACCCCTACCTGCGTTCGCCCTTGCTCATGACCAATGCGAGTGATGAGAATCTGCGTTGATGCCCTTTGTGCACCAGTTTAGGTGTCATTTTTAGATGACATTCCTACTTCCTCAATTAATTTTATCCAACTGAATCTATCGGGCATTATTTCGCTATACCTACCACCTAATCCTAAATCTGAAAGGTCTAAGTGTACCTATACCCATTCCAACTGCAATTGCATTTAATTAAATAGACTCAAATCAAATAAATTCGAAATGATTGCCCCTAAATTCGTACAATCTTTTCGATTCCAAATCCATTTTGACACCCACAAGGCCACAACGGGACAAAGTCAGCTGCAGCAGCAGGACCTTCTGTCATTTGTTACAACGTGCTACACCCTCCCATGACTATAAATTACGTTGACACTATTATCCCAATTTTCAAATTTAACTTTCGCGATGTCCATGACGTCCAATAAATGACCAGCTGAAAGCTGTAGAAACGCCGTTGCTCCCGGACATGGAAACCAATAATGGACACCCATCAGCTGGCAGTCTAACTACCAGTCACATAATATTACATTGTGTCTGTATTTCTCCAGAGCAGGCGATGATGTGGCTATAGCGCGTGGTATTCATTAGAATTTTGCGGTGCGCTATATTCCACCCCCAATAATTGACACAGTGACAGTTAACGTAAATTAATTATACTCGGCGAAGAGCACCGACCGGCAAACAACAAAGAGGCAGATTCCGGAACACCTACCCTGCGCTCATCATCGTCGGCATAGAGTGTATACTCGAAACACCAGAAGCTGCAGATGCAGTGGACTAAGCCCAAAATATTGGCCTGAGCAGTGCAATGTAGGCACAGTAATGACGATGCATGGGATAGAAAACGAGGATCTATATGGTTGTTGGGTATACAACATACGAGAACGAGTAGGTACTCCTGCAGTTATACGAATTGTTGGCTTGATGTCCTTGCGGATGCATAAATATGGCGAGCACAGGTGTAATTTATCCTGCAGAATATGGTGTAGCCCAACGAACAGGGGACAAGCTGCCATAGAACGATGCTGGAGCATGCACGGCTCCTTTGGGAAATTACCTGGCAACCAAAATTCTGGTGAGCGTTTCTTTGGGAAACAAAACAGCAGCAAGATTCATTAGCTCACATTTTACCAGTAGGGGTAGGCTAGCTACCCAAGATGATATTTTATCACTGGGAATATGAAAGGCATTGAAACCAGATCGCATGTTCAATTACAATGGGCACGAATCGAAATACCAAAGTGGTTCTCCGGGTGTATTCGAATGGTACAGGAAAATCATATAATCAACATGTGTAAGTATAGGCACATCTACATTTAGATCAAACAAGGATAGACAAAAAAAGTGCCATCCAGAGAAGACCGAGACACTACACTGACGTTTCAGCCATAATATATATCGAAAGCTCTCTAAACTCAGTTAATGTCATTTTAGGACAGAAATATCGAGCAGCCCTGCTGCATGGTGCAAAAACACGGATTTCGTCAAAGTCATACCAGGCATGTTCGGGGCAGAAGTCCTACAAACGACGTATGGTCCGGCCTTGGCAGACCTTGGGCGGAAACCTTCAGCATGGAACTTACTAAGTTTTACATCGGCACCAAAATGACCACAAACGTCTGTCTACTGCAACTAAGGTATCAATGTCACATACGAGTAGTGAAGGAGAGACTAAAGCATTTAAAATATGCGCTTCTCGACAGGGCCTTATTATAATCAGAAGCAGTTAACAAGTGAACTGTTGGGTTTGCTCTAAAATGTTACAAAGCCCTCAGTGTTGTTCCACAACGCATCGCTTTTAATTGTCGGCTCTGCGATGTCGACAATAGCGTCGTTAATGTCGTGTACGTCTTAAATGTCGTTAATAGTGTCGTCAATTGGATTATCAGTGTCGAAAAACGTAGATTTTGAATAACTGATGAATAAAATACCAAAAATTAATTTTGTACCCATCACAGAAGACTCTCGGTATAGAGAACCTCTGTACTGTGAACCACCAAAATTTTACACAATCTACTCTCTTAAATAGTGAATTATTATAAAAACCTGGATATACACCCCTATCGTAGAATCCGCCGGGGGGAATTATTCGCTTAAAAAAATATTTCAGTATCGTCAAATCCGCAAAGTGAATAGTTCCCCGTATCGGTAATGTGAATGATAAGGCAACTTTTCCGGCGGATTCTACGATAGCAGTGGAAGGTGAAAGGGAATCGAATAGGTGAAGTGAAACTCAATTCCGACGGATTCCACGATAGGGGTGATTGAATTGTTTCTCTGGCTGTGTGACATGAAACCACATGTTGGCCACATCTTGTAATTTAGGCACTAAAAACTGGGTTATAATGTCACGATAACAAACACCATTAATTGTTACTTCCTGACCAGTGACATTTTCCAAAATCCATACGAAACAGTCACGCGTTGTGGATGCATTTGTGTAACAACAACTACTTGTGAGTTTTCTGAACCCCAAATGCGACAATTTTGACGATTAACGAAGATTAATGAAGATGAAGATATTGTACTTTAGTTGACAAGCTTTCATAATTTTTTTAAATATTGCCCAACAATGAAAATGCGTTGTTCTTTCGTATAGCTCTCCATTTTTACTAAACCCGAAAAAATGACAACACCAGAGGCACGATCTTTCAAAAGTCCGTCCAATTACTCGCATACGCAGGCGACATTGACATAATTGGCAGAACGCAGCGTGATATAAATGGTGCGTTTGTGAGTATTGAGACTGAGGCGGCGAAGATGGGTTTGGCGGTAAATGAGGGCAAGACAAAGTATATGCTGTCAACTAAAAAGGACACCCAACACCGACGTCTCGGACAGGACGTCTCCATAGACGGATATAACTTTGAGGTGCTTAAGGACTTTGTCTACCTAGGCTCCGCTATGAGCTCAAACAATGACACCAGCGCTGAGATTAAACGAAGAATAACTCTTGCCAATCGCTGTTTCTTTGGGCTAAGAAAGCAATTGAGTAGCAAAGCCCTCTCTCGAACAACTAAAGTGACCCTTTATAAGACCTTAATAATCCCAGTCCATGCTCTATGGCGCAGAGGCATGGACCCTTTCAAAAGCGGATGAGGTTACTCTTGGTTGCTTCGAGAGGAAAGTTCTTCTGGTGAATGGAGGTGAAGATACAACGACGAATTTTACGGGCTGTACAGCGACATCGACCTAGTCAGAAGAATAAAGGTACCACGACTGAGGTGGCTGGGTCATGTTGAAAGAATGGGCACGAATGCTCCGGCCCGGAAAATCTTCGAAGCCACACCCGAGGGACGGCCCAGTAGAGGAAGAAAATGAATTTTTTTCCGTGTAGTATCTAAGAGCAAACATTCCTATTAATTATGGAACACAACGTCGTTCAAGTGGATGGTATAGTGCGCCTTCAATTCCTTAATCAATTGGACCTGTACGCGTATAATCCGAGATCTTTGTGCGGAATTCGCTTCAAGCTAGTGCATGAAATGTTGAGCTGTTGAGATCGATGGCGAGTTTATGTTTATGAATTGAGTCTCACACTTTCGGCTACAGCAGCCACATGCTCGGCTGCGCGTACCGTACGACGACGGGGAGCATGAGTGTTGTTCACTAGCATACCAGTCCCACAAACAAACTTGCGTACGGAAGGCGCTGTGGGTGCTTCATTTCGGCAGTAACTTCTTTCCAAAAAACGCACTGTTTGGGTTACGCTGCACTCACTTTGAAAATAAGTTTTCAATATTTCCCAACGACCAATATTTCAATATTTCCCAAGCTACATATTTCGTTCCCCGGGGTATGATACGGACTTTCAGGCAAGATTTCGAGCGGGAAACAGCAGCCAGTGTCAAAATAACCTATAATTAAAAAAAAAACACCAAGATGGCTAGTCCTTTATTTATCTCTGTGCTCCTCAAGAAAATATCTTTATGCTGTGTTTTTTAAAAATTGATACAATTTATTTTTTTTTTGTCATTTTAGTGTTTTGAAATAAATATTTATATGGTTTTTGTTGTTTTTTTAGTTTAAACTGTGTAACTATTAAAAGAAAATCTAAAAGAAAAAAATTAATTTCATTTATATCAACTAAAGCTTTGGCAAACATTTTAAAGCTCCCACTCGAAATAGTGACCAATTCCGATGTAGTTTACTATATCGAGCGTCAACTGTATTTTAAATATCAAACGCCCAATTTAAAAAATAAAACTATGGTTACTGCTCTCCGGTACTATTCAGTAACCAATTAAGTTCGGACAAACTTTAGTTGCACATAAATTAGGTAACCTATCTTATATTTTACAATATTTACCTCTAACGTATTTTTTTTTTCTTAAATTGGAAAAAAGTCTTTAATTTAATGTTTGTATATTTTCAAATAAAAAAAACAACAGATTGCAAATGTACTCGGTTCTTCAAATCTAAAAGCATCCGTCTAATCGTCTAGAAGTCACAACTACACACATTTCTGTAACTTCCGTTTCAATATTCTTCTCATGATTTCATGGTTGCACAGACTTTTGAAAAGTGCGGCCTGCCGAGTTTCTCGTTATAATAATCTCTAATACTAGTAATATATGACATTTTTACCGCCAAAAAAAATATCCTTTTTTCCGTCAATCTGTTTCGACTTAATGAATTTTGACATTTAACTCCGAATATAAGCAATTAACAAAGTAACAGAGCTGATACACGAAAGTACTAGAATTACAATTTTTGACATTTGACGTGAACTATGCATCATCGGTATGTATCAAACGGTGTTAAAGTCCATATACATTTTTCATTTCATTTCAATCGAAGATCATTTGGAAACAATTCTCAAAACACGAAACAAAACGGTCTGATACCATTTCGCATCTATACCTATATACGTTCAATCACACAGTCATTTCATGTGCCAATTGAAATCCAAATTGAAAAACACACACAAAAGCTCCAGCTCATTGTAAGCTGCAACTGTCAACTCAGTCATTAAACAATCAAAAAGTCAATAAAACTTTACCGGCGACATAAAAAGAGCCAACAAAATTAAACAGCACAACAGCGAGCAAAACACTAGCTAAGCTTGAAACAGTCCACTCGTATACTCGAACTCGTTCTCGTAACCTTTAATTAACTTTCTCCTTGTCGTCAAAATAAGGCAACTTCGTCGAAAAAGAAAAACACGAATACAAGTTAATCAAAATTAAACAGAGACTAAATCAACAGAAAAACTCATTTCAATTGTGACAGCCGGTAAAAAAATTTCCTGTCCACACAGACCCTCTATGTAAGGGATATAACCATCTGCAAAAGTTAACAGGACGAAAATAAAAACCGATGCCAGTCGTTGGCATCGACATAGCTTGCCCAACTTCCGCCCGAACGGGTGCAATGCAAAATTAAAGAGCATGCAAACACACACCGGACAACTTCCTCTACTTAAAATGGATGTGGCCCCGAAAATTGACGAGTGGAAAGGGTATAGGTCTAGGAACATGCAGCATGGAACATCCCCCGCCCCCTATCCCAATGGAGTAAGAAACATATACGAGTTCTCAATATGTAAATGCGAGTCCTATTGGCAGCTGGCCAGTTGCCAGTTGCCCGGTTGCAATTGCAGCAAAACGAAAGCCAACGGACAAAAAGCGAGACGTGTCGCATTTGAATATGACCAAATGGATGTTTTGCACCTTCTACATGCACATATACGGACGGCGGGCGTTTACTTCGTCTGTCACCCATACACCTGGGGTATAGGGATTGTCTGTGTGTGCCCGGGAGATGTATAAAGTTACCGCTCTCTGGATAGACTACTTAAAGGATGTGCCAGGGCTATCATTTATCAGATTGCACAACTTGCAAAGTGAATCAAGTGATATTTATGACCGTCGCCGTAGCCGTAAGGAACGACAGGCGTAACGCCGTCGGTCGTAGCAGACGCTCAGTTGCAATTGGCAGCCAACTGTGTTTGCATACATATGCAATCTGGCCTCTACGAGCCTGCAGGGCACGAAGGGTTTTTGTGAGTTTTCTTCGTTTTTGCCTGGGAGATGTGATAAAGCGCAAACAAACTTTTGGCCAACGATATCCTGAATTCTGATATGCTGGAGCAAGGTATTGCCGGGTCGCTCCGCAAAAGTTCGCATGCAAAAACGGAAACCAAACGAACTTGCTGTATACCTACTTCGCACAGCAGGACTAGTACAAATATTGCATTTACTGCTGAGGTTGTAATTACTAGTGGAGCGAAAACGAACATATGAAAGCAATCTCCAGCTGAGCACTGTTGCTATTTACAAGTTCGTTTTCGTTTTGTTTTTGTTCAAGTCATACAGGTCGAGGTGTCCGATGTCCGTGTAAGATGTTGTCATTTGTTGACGTTACTTTGACAATTTTTTGGTCATCATGCAGAATGAAATGGAGAGGGTTGTTAAAAAAATACCTACGGTCAATTTGCTGCCAGTGAGGTACCAAAATCAATTTTGACTCAAATGCTAAAAATATACCCTCGAATCACCGAAATGGGGTGAACTCGACATCATGGCGGGGACATTCTTAAAATTCGCTTTGCCTTTGGTGTTGCACTTTCACTAATTCCAGCGCACCTAGCCATTTTCTGTCGCACAGATCATTTTCACTGTTGAAGAGTTGTAATTGCTAGGCAGCGCTCCAACAAGGACTCATTTTGGACGACTATAAAGGGTGGGCCATGTAGTCAAATTCATAGGCTACTTTGACACTGAAAGTCAGTATTATACCTCCGCGGAAATGCGTTGCTTTACGTTTGAACAACATTAAGAAATATTGAAAACTTATTTCCAAAATAAGTGCTGAGTAGCCCAAACAAAGTGTTTTTTGAAAATAAGTTTGTGCCGAAATGAAGCACCCACCGCGCCATGCTCCCCATAGTCGAACTTCAAGCACTTAAGGCCAATTTGATCCAAGCAATCGGTGAGCTACAGCCCGACACCACCAAAAAAGTTTATGAAAATTAGAGTGACAGCCAGAAGCCACTTGAACTACGTCGTGTTCCATAATTAATGGTAATATTTGCTGTAACTCATGAAGCCATAATATATGACCATTGAACAAAGTTTAATTTTGTTCATTTTATTCAACAGAAGCATTTTTAGTTTTTATTCAATGATGAAGACGCTTTCAGTCTGTGCAACTTTTGAAGCTGAGAAAATGTATTTATTGGAAGTAGGATTGAACCAGCCAGGACGTTTTAGAAAAGAAAGCCGCACTTTTGGTAATGAGAAGCTGTTTCTCTGGCATTTGGATACCCTCAAAATCTGAAAGCTGATTTTTCATCAAGACAGATCTGAAAAAATCAAGGTAGGTGGTTCAATATCAGCAGAATATGGTTGCACCTTGCGCGGGTATATTTTAAATACGCGATCTTACGTTGGAGTGATGAAATATAACACTGCTTTTTTAACATGGACCTTAATCACGTAACTTTTGAGACAACTAAGTCTAAGAGATTACATTTAGTTCATTCTCTACAAATGTTTTAAAAATATGTATGGTAATGAAAAAAAATTGACCTGAATATTACTCATTTTGATTATTAAGATCGTAGCGTCTAGACGATCAACTTAAATGATCAGCTCCCAGCTAACTAGTTCTTTGGGCCTTCCCCCTCCTTCAGCCCCTCCAACAACAGAGTGTAACTTCGTCTGACGTAAATAAGCTTTTGATGTCCACAATGGAACTTAATATAGATAGTCTATGTTCACTATTAACATCATTACCACGTTGACCACAAGTTGGCGGATATTCCGTTTGCCAGTATGATCCCTCATTTTATAACATCGTGACAAGTCTTAAGAAATCCTCTTTGAACTGTAATCCAAATACAGCAGCTCGCTTCAGAAACAAGGTGTCTGTCATCCTGGTCTGTTGACAAATGACGACATCTTTGCTGCACCGAGTTGTGGGCCTTATGTTAGTTTTTTGAGACCCACCCACCCGGTCGGATCCGAAAAGCTATAATAGAGTTGTATTCGCATTCTTCGCTAGAATAGCTTTAGCAAACGGGGTCCAGTTTAACAAGAACAACATCCTCTGCAATTAGTGTGTATGAGGCAGCTAACCGCAATCAGAGGCCTACTCATGCAACACTCAGCTCCTAACGAAGCTGTTTACATGGGCGGCCCTATTCTACGCACATTACAAGCCACTTTAGTTCAACCCGTTCTCAACTAACTGTCTCCAGTCTGATTTTTCAAAGCCCGTCAACGTAAACGGGACCGAACATTTTACGAAAAATCTTGCTCTCGAAGCGATAGAATGTATCTTCTTTATCTACTTTATATAATGTCGAAACTTCAACTAGCTACATAAAAGAAGATAGGATATGACAGTCAAGGTCTTTTGAAGAATCTTCTTAGTTATATGGCTCTTTTGCTCAGTAGCCTTTTGAGCCCGAAGAAACAGCGACTAAAAAGAGTTGGTGGTAAAACGACAACCACAAGTAAATATTACGCAGCAGGATCACTTTGATGCGTATCGCTTTGAGAGAAGAATCCTTTAAAATCCTTTGAGAGAAGAAGCACGACACTTGTCCATGGCGACATAAAGCCACCACCTTCAGAGCCTATACACGAACTTAATTTCTCTGTTTTCTTTGTATTTTTGTTTTGTAAGAAGACCCATAATAACGTCGATGATAATCGCCTTTTGCAATTAACCTTCCTTTCCTTTGGAATTCTATTCGAAATCATTTGTTCGTTACCCTTGATGTCAGAGTGTCTGTTGAATTTTCAAATTCTCAACGCGCAACCTTTGCGCGTCTCCCGTTATACCGATTACACAATGGCAATGAATGCTTTAACAAAGAACACGCAAAACGGATGGTATTTATTCCCACTCCTTCCCAAACAGCTGGACGAAAAAAAAAGAATCCTCCCTGCGGAACGCTATAAATCACAAAATTAATCCTTGATGGTTTATTAGCGTTTCAAATACTTCTTATTGCCAAAGTCTTAGAGCAAAGTAATAAATTAGTTTTTCCTCCCATCGCCCGAATGCTCCTTTTCTGGCCTTGGTGTACGGTAGTCGTGTTGCTGGCGTGGAGTGGCTTACTTCCACCGCCACCCTGCCGAAAAAGGAATTTCCCGAACTGAAGTAAACTCCATCAACCTAATCTTATCTCCATCGCTGGCCGAATTAAAAGCAAATAATGAACGTTCCTACTTACGGAATTCTTAAATAAATTTGCAAATTAAGCCCCCAGAGAAAAGAAACCGACAATGAGTAAGAGAAGGATACAGCGTGAGTGTGACTGTACAAAGGGGTGATGCCGATAGAGGTGTTCGCAAATTCACCTATCAGTCGTTTAATTTTTACTCTGCAAAGGACTAAAGGTGGTGGCACGTCGCCTGATAGACTTCATCAATCTCCTTTAGAACTATAACCATTATTATCAAGCGAACGGCTTTGGAGTCTAAACGATGATGGAGGCCTTGAAAACCATTAGGCAAATCTGCCGACTAAAAGAGCAGAGCAGCACGATGATGAAAAAAAAAACTAGGTAAACATATTTCAGAAGCATTTCGCGTCCTCGCCTGTTAAATAGACGCTTGAGATCCGTCAAAGAGAAATGTACTCACGATTGATGAATTGCTGACACCTTCATCGTTGTCGACGTTTTGCCCTTCGAAATTTCTAGACACACACACGAACACACAATAAACTGACAGAGTGGGGGGTGTGCTTTGTACCACATCGCTTTAAGAAGAATTCAGATGAAAATGGCTGGCGATGAGAGGGAAGCGTGGGTAGAAACTGCCCTTTAGGCTGAATATTTTTTTCAAGTCATAGAAAATTAAAGCACATATGGTTACGGCGGATTTTGAGACGCAAAGATGCGCTACTACCCTATGAAGTGTTGGTGTTAGCTCAGTGGTATAGGTGGACGTGGGAGGCTCGATGTGCGGTTCGCAGAAAACGTTGAAGTGTTTTTTGACTGTAAGGAGAGGGCCTTTGAGCGATTCATTACAAAATCGCAGGCGTTGTGTGGAAGTAATTCACATTAGCCTAGGTTTGAATTTTTGAAAAGTTATCTGGTTGGGGAACCCTTAGGTTGGGATTAGGTTTTTTTTTCGTTTATTTTACAAAACTTCAGCTTTCCTGTCTGAAATCCGTAAGGATTGTAGGTGGGTATAGCTGTACCCTAAGCATAGGTCGGTTCTTTATGCATGGTTAGGTTGGTAGATGAGTTCTCTTGTCGCAGTTGATTGTAGGTAGCATCAGTTGGCTCCATTGTATCCATTACGTGAACCATCTATTAAATGTACAGAGACCCACTCTTCTTATTATACTGTCATCATAATTTTGGATGAATCTCAAAAAGCTATAACAGAAGTTAAAGAACCTCTGAGTTCAATTCCTTCCTTAAAAAGAATTACGAGCCTCTTCAACAAATTCCATGCGATCCACTGTGATTCAGTGTCTCTTTTGCAAACGACTAAAGCTGTCCCGCAAGTTGGACAATCTAAGTCTTCTAGAGCAACCTCATCCAATTACCGCTCCTAAACTACATTCAGCCACATACAAATTGCTCGCAAAAGTGAAACAAACTTACAATACCGTACAGGTGGTCCATACAAACGTATATACTCACAGAAAGATAGATTAATGCGGCACAGCCACTTTACCTTCAATCGAGGTCTCCTTGACACCTTTCTGTTCTTTTCCCTTTTTTTTTTTTTTTTTTTTAAATTTCCTCTTTTTTCTGCGATTGCTTTGCCATCTTTGTTAGAACAGGACGAAGCGAAATATAAGATAGATTTCGCTCAAAGGAACAATCTCATAAAGTGCAATGTTCCATCGAATTTTCTTGCCTCTAAGGTTTCGTTTTGTGTCCTTTTGTACCAAAACATACTGCCACTGTGTGTGGAAGTGCTGCGTTCCTCCACCGGAGTTCAGCAACCATTGCCAGCGGCTCCAATATGCAAATCACTATTGATTTGTGGCTGAGAGCCAATACACGACGGTGAAGTGGAGTTCTGCATGGATCTGTATCTCCATGTCCTTTTAGAAAATGGGGCATGACGACGATGACGACGATGGTAATGATGATGATAGTACTAGTCCTGGTAGCAGTGGGATAACAAACATTATATAGCGGAGTTACTTGTAGGACACTGTGTGGTTATCGATCTGCAGAGGCCCCGTGGGAACATTCCTAAAATGTTCACTTGAAACCGTCAGATGTGTCTGTCGAGTGTTTGTCAGAAAATTTTGAGTGAGTGAGATGGGACAGCGTTGGTTACCTACTTACATTTTAGTGGGTTGGGAGACAGAGCAAGGCGAGCTGTGGGATACGGGAAATAATGCTCCTTCGCTGTGATGAGCCCTTGTCATGGTGCAGCATGTCCCGTTGTACAATGTACAATGTACATGTGCATCGGTATTCGCATGAAGGTGTTATTTCATGCGGCCCAGTATAAGTTTCTCAACGCTTTATACAATATTGCGGTAGCAGCTGCCACAAGGTTTGGTGGTTTAACAATAGCTTGTAGGAGGCGTATTATTTGCTTTGTTACTCTTAGGTTTGGTTTGTGTTTGGGAGTTTTTTTTAAGAAGGCATTTCGGTAGCCGGTACGCAATTTTGAGATTTACAAGTATGTTTTGTAAAGGGGAATGACTAATGCTGCTAATGGATGCTCGATTTTGCGCTAACTTCTAGCGTGATACACTAACTAGGTTAGGCTGGACTAGGAAGGGTTTTCCAAACAGACTAGAAGAGTTTTTGGTTTGACTTACCTCAAAAAATTTAAAGTTTAGGTCTATATTTTATATGCCTACCTACCTATTCGATTTCCATATTACCCTTGAAAGGTAACACTCGCGGAGAAGATTTCTTCAAGACCTTTGATGAATTCATTGCAAAATCCAACATAAGCTATGATAAAGTGGTGTCGGTGTTAACTGACGGGACCACAGCGATGATCGGCAAAGAAAAAAGATTAGTAAGGAGAATCAGAGATAAGAATGCAGGTCTAATATCTTATCAGTGCATAATTCATCAGACAGCCCTTTCTTCTCATTCTGCTCTTCGGCGCCGACAGTTCAAGGAGTTTCTTTCTGAATGTATTTCATCTTTTTCTGACTCGCCAAGGCGAAAAATAGGCACTTTGACCGGCTTATTCTGACTTACTGCAACACAACAATGTATGTTGGTTCTGTAAAGGCCAAATTGTGGAACGTTTCTGGCTAATAAAAGACTAAGTAATCTGCTGAAGCACTTGGAGTTCATAACAGGAGATCGGAATGTAGAAGCTGTGGCTTTTTTTAAAGATTTTTCGAAATATTTAAATGCGCTTAATAGGTACTTAGGAAATGGGAAATTAATATGTGATCTGATGCTTTTCGTCGCTAGCTAGATTGAAGAGGTGTTTTTAAGGAGTTTTTTTGGCCTGTGATTGAAGATTATGACTTTGATGATATGTGGTTCCAAGAAGACGGGACAAGAAGTCACACAACGCCACCAATTATGGCTTTATTGCGTGAGAAGTTTCCTGGTCGTGTAATTTCACGTTTTGAGGACGTCAATTGGCCACCAAAATCATGCGATTTGACACCGTTTGATTTTTACTGTAGGCCTATGCAAAAGACCGTGTTTACGCGAATAATCTCCGGACGCTAGACGCACTTAAAACCAACATTACTCAAGTTAAGGCAGAGATACCGCCCGAAATATGCGAAAAAGTGGTTAAAAATTACCTCAAAAGAATCGCATGCTCCGAATCTTCCCGAAATAAAATTTTCATTAAAAATGTATCGCTGTGTGTGTTTTATTTAGCTTTACTTTCGAAACCCGAAAATGAATGACCCTTTACTTATGAGGCAAAATAAAAAAAAAAGTTAGAATAATGAGCTTTTTTTTGGACCTCGATCAAATTTTGCAATCGTATATAGACCGCACTAAAAATTACTTGCCGAAGGTATTAAAATAGCGATTAAAATAACAAATCTACGCTTAAAGTCAAAACTTCCTTATGGGTTACAACTACTGCATCCTTTACGCTGTACAAATGCTGACAATGTTGCATTTTCTTCAAAATACCACAATCCATTTGAATGTCAATGCCAAATGAATCGTATAACCCAGTTTCTCAATTGGAAATCTTTTCTTCGCTGCGGAAAGAGTGCCAGTTTTTAAAAAGCAGGATATGGTTTGTTCATTCTGTCACACATTTCAACTGTATGCTTCCACAAAGTCGAAAATTTTAATGGATTCCAACGAACGCATTACCCAATGCCAATGTATATATGGCTTTCTTCCATCTCGCTATTATTCACTTCGCAGTTCCTTCTGCATCTGTCCAAAGAAGCCGACTATGTGTGAAGCACCATCTACATCCTGCACTTTCATATTATAGCGGGTGAGAGATGAAAATATGTTATTATTGCGAAAATCTGAGCTGAGTCTCACGACCCAACGCTATAGATCCAGCCATGAGCATCATACTCCATTACACTCTTGGGAGCCGGAGAGGTAGGAAGTCCTGAAAACCGGAATGAAACTGAGTCGAAGAGTTTCAAGGACGATGCTTCTTTCTGGTCTATAGGGGGCCGAATGTGCAATATCGCAATGGTAAACTTACCCTGCTTTTAAATAGTCCAACTGTGCTGTGTGTTCCATGTATATATATATTTTGTTTTTTTCCTCTTTCTTTTTGTTATAAATACAGAAAAGTACATTCTGTGTCGTGGCCGCATACACATTGAGAACTTGCACACACAGACACATTTTAATCGCAAGCATTTCCGTACGCTGCGGAGCGATAATTCCATATATGAGTCCTTGAACTCTGATGTCCTTATGGCGTTGAGCAATTTTAATGAATCCATTTAAGAGCGCGAATCTTAACTATTTCTATGTAGCTTTCGGTTTTAATTAAAATTAAATGCAAGATATTTCTGTTGGCCTTTACTTTGCCATTCGTATATATACAGTTTGGTCCTTCTGCCCTCTTTCACCAGGGAGGACAGTAGTTTGCGGGGATTTGGGGTCGGGCTGTGACTTTAAATGCCCTCGGGTTGGTGTGGGAAAATTGTGGTAAGAACTCACGTACAACACGGAAAATGGTTGTAAAGGGGATAGGCCGTTGGACCTAAGAACATGTCTTAATTGTAAAGAAGGAGATCACGTAGTTTTTTCTTTGCTCCGAGTACGTTTTGATTCTTTTGTGGACTTTTCAGTCCTCTACTGTTGAGGATTTTAGCTTCCTAAATTGTTAAAAACTACGAGGACAAATAATGCAGTAAGAAAGGAGGAGGCTTAGCGTCGAAACGGAACATAATGCGGCTTTTGATTTTCATAATTAATTAACGCGCATCCAATTTAGTAGTAACGTAGTTTACGTAGCTGGTGCTTAGTATTTAAACCTGCTGAAAGATGTAAGCTGATAAGAGGTTTTCCATCGATTCAAGTGCGAAATGTAGGTGTTCCTATTATTTAAGGAGGATTATGATAAGAAGTGCGAGTGATAGCCAGGGGTTGCATCTCGTGCATGAGGCGTTTTCATATTGTCACTATGTTCGAATTGCTTTTAATGTTTAAAGTTGCAATCAGTGATATGTTAAAGTAAATTGCCTTACTGCATGTTTCGCTGTTGTCGATTTACACCATCCTTTTGTGCTTTAAAATTTTGAATAGCAGTGTTTTGCATTAACTTGAATTTTAAGTGCATAGTTCTTGACAGATCTCCAAGTAGGACTTGTATTAGAATTAAGGCATTAATAACTTTAAAGGGACAACAGGTTCATACAGGTTCTAAGGTCCCTAGGCATAGCTTCGCATAACAAATACCTACTAATTGTTTGAGTTTCTTTCTTACTAACTTATGCGTGTCTGGTATGGTTCGGGATAAACCGCGGCTTTACTAGAAATAAGAAGTTACAGCAGGATTGTTATGCTTACATGTATTTTTAAACCAGCTGTCACTCTTGGCATTGCTCATTTTATTTTGTGTTACCCCCTTGATGCTGCCAATCTGACATATCATTGAACATACATAGTTGTAAATGAATTTCATTACAATGCAGTTGCAATAAAAGCTATAAGCTTTTAAAGGACGGCAAGGTGTCATTTTCAAAAATGCCAGAACCCTTGAAAGGTAGTTTTTATTAAATTTAAATTTTAATATTCAAAAAATGGTAGGTTCCAAATCAAAATTTAAATATGTTTTTATTAGATAACAATTTGTATTTCTATATGTTTTTTGAAATCGTAGATTGATAAATGAAATAAAAGAAATGCGTTGTTTTAGCAGAAAAAAATTGTAAGAGTTATCTTCCAACTTATTATTAAGAAGTACAACTTCACAGTTTCTGCTTTAGCAAATTAAATGTCCTAGACATTGTACAAAATTTTACACTCAATTTCCTTAAAATTTTAATGAATTTTACAACAGTTAGCTAGAGCAACATCCTGTTCAATTGTCGAAAATAATGTAGGAGGCTCACTGAAATCTGTTTCATTACATCGAACTGCCATACACCTTTGCCTTTTCGTTTGCCGCCAAAGGCAAGTATTTTTCAAAGTCATAAGGAAAGATATAGCCAACGCACCAAAGCAAAAATATCCCCAACCCACACGGCAGCAAGGAAGCTCAAAACATGAGTGTTTAGAACCTACAAGCAAGATGTTTACATTTCAAAAGGACACACAAATGTTAACGCGAAAAGAAGCCAAGGGGGATTGAAAGACGTTATGGGGCGGCAAATGAGGCAGGATATTATAGATATGCATACATTTATACACAGAAGTATTTACAACATCCCAGAGCAAAGGCTGAAACTTAACGTAAATTAATGAGCGAAACTTTGCTGTAATTCCCTTTAAAATTTAATTGACGTAATTTTATGTTTATTTTAATTACTAAAAATACTTTGCGAACTTGTAGAAGGACTTAAGGGGTCTTACTGGAAATTTCACCGCCCTCGACTGTACGATGATAGCGATGCGATGCGATGGCAGAAGCATCGAGAGAACATTTCGCCCCTCGCAAAGATTGAGCAGTTTTTCAACTTGAAAATTACAAGCTGGTGCACCACCGACAACGGCAGGCAAACATACGTTTGCCGTTCGTATGTCCTTTCGTCGTTACGAGGAGGCGGCACCATGACATGGCAAGATGAAGCGCATCATTTTTCTCGTGCTGCAAGCGTATTATATTATGTACATTTTGTCCTGTCATCTGAGATTTTGTTGAAGAATGCGGATTGAGGTTGTGGTGCGCTTAAAATAGCTAAATTGGCGGTGGCGGAGCTGGTGGTGGTGGTGGCGGCAACAAACAACACAGCTATCGCCCAAATGTTGCAACATCCTCATTATTGTGATTTGCTTTCACAATTTTATTGTTGGTAATTTTGAAACTGCTGTCGCTGCCTTGAATTTAGAGAGAGCCAAAAATTAAATCAGAGCCACTGGTAATTGGATGTACATATAATGGTTGTCGCGATGGGCTGTAATGTTATTATGTAAAATGACATTAGAGCTACTGCTTAGGTAGATATAGTTGGAGTTTATGTTTCAGCACATTCCACAAAAAGTCGCAAAAGCTTTGGCAAATATGTTAACTCGAGGAGAGTAAAATATGTTGGGTGCCGAAAAGTAGTTAGTATTTCATTTTTTTTAAATTACGTGTCCAGCCTAAGTGGAGCTGGTAAGATCGCTCCTTCTCAAAAAACCTTTACTAAAAACCGCTATCATTGTCGAATTTTGTATATATATAATATACATAATTCGAATAACAAATATCTAAAATTTAAGCCTGAGAATGTTTTATCTAAGGTTAAATAAATTTATGAAGACTTTATTTAAAAAATATTAAAAGTTCAATTAATTTCAAAGTATGTAATTAAGGAAAATGAATTTAAAGTTCTAGGAACTTGTTATTTCACTTAAGAAAATTAGCTTTAATATTGAAACTTAATCCTTGTTATTTCTTTTTCAGTCAAGAACAGTGCTATGCCGTCGACGCACCGTCAATTATGTGTCGTTAAATCAAAATTAACGACAATAGCTTTTAAAAAATGTATATTGAAATTTAAAATATGTATACATTTTTATTTTATAATGGGTACAAAATCATTTAATGTTAAACTTAAATGACTCAAAATCCTTTTTACTTACAGCTGTTTTGCACTGATAATCCTTTAAGTTGACGATATTAACGACACTAAGCATAGAGGAACTAAACTAGAGGGCCAACTGAGAGCATAAACGGGAAATTTGCCTACAAGCTGCCTGGGGTACAGCAGATTGCATAAGTATTCGTGCCTGTACAAATCAAAGGAGCGCCATTAATGCCGCACGCATACTTATACAATCTGCTGCTGGGACTTTTCTGATGGAATTTCAAGTGACGGCGACTGTGTTCGGCATATTTTGCGCCCATTAGTTACTCGGCGTTCACATCACAGTTGAGGTTAAGAGCTTTTAGAGTATATGAAATTGTTGGGATCCAATGAAATTCCTTTTATAATCTCGTTACAATAAAATAATAATTTGTCAATATCTTGCAGAAATCCATCTCATAATAACAATCACGTTTTCTTCACTTTTGTTAAAAGAGATTTTATAAATTCAAGTTTTTTTTTGTATATTTTAAGGAAAGAACATTTTTTTCGTTGATTTTAATGGTTTTAATTTTGAAATCATATCGAAACAAAATATTTGAACACCGTTTAAGAAAATCTTTTATTTTTTTTCGTGAAAAAGATTTTTTAGTTTTACCAAATGCATACTTGTACAGTAATTATATCCAAGTATGCATAATGCTAAATTAAAAAATAAGTTCGATATTTTTTTATTTTTTTATACTATATTGCTCTCAAATTTAACTATGTATGCGCTCTGCCTTTTCCGGTAAAGGCCATAATATAAAAATCCTCGTACATCGCCCTTTATTTATACCTAAGAAATACTCGGAACAATAAAAAAATGTTTTGATCACTTATTGTATTCCAAAAACACAAAGAACGCACTTGTTTGTGTTAATTAATAATTTAAAGAGGTTAGTAAAAAAAATCAGTGCACATTTCAAAATGCATTGTTACAAAATTTGTAGAAGAATATATGCACAGAAAACGAAATATAGCATGCAAATACCAACAATTAACAAAATAATATGTATTTTTACGTTCGATTGAATAGGCGAAATACCAAAGTAACATTATTCAGCACTGTTCAGTGTTATTAAACTACAGACTTTCCAATCATATTTTGAATTTGTACAAATATGGTGTTAAATAAACGAATTTGAAAACATTCACCAAACCTTATAGAAATTTATTGAATGTTTATGAACATTTTAGAAAATTCACTTGTGCCTTAGTGAAAGCTTGGATTTACTTGCATGTTGTTACCTAATTTTTGGAACAACCCTTTTTATGCAGCAGCATGAATTTTGCTGTCAAAAATAGAATTCATACAAATAAAATTAAAAAAAAACTGAAATGTGAATGGATGAACAGTTTTTGGTGACGAAAATAGGTAGAGAAGAAATTATGCTATTTAAAAAAAACCATAATCAACATTTGCTTTTTTACATTTATTGTTATAAATCTATTTACAAATTGTTTGTTTTTGGAAATAGTTCCACCCGGCGGCCATTAATACACGTATTCACAGACAGGAAAAAAAGAGCGCGCGAGAGAGGGCTGTCATTCAAAATTTTGCGGGGAAAATCGGGTAGGTGTAGGTGTGCTGAAAGTCAGCCCTCTAGTTTAGTTCCTCTATGACACTAAGTTCGAGCTGGCAGTGTCGAGAATTGAAAACGACGCGTAGCGTTTTTTTTTATATTTTTCATATCTTCCAAGGGCAGGAACTTGATTTCAAGGGTTTGGGCAGGAACGTTATATAATATGTCCGAGTGAAAATTTAGAATTTTTTCATAGGTAGGTATCTATTCAAAATAAAAACTTAATTTTATTTAGATTTTCACTTCGAGTTAAAATTCCGAAATTGAATCATATGCGGTTCATAAATTAAATTTTGCATGTCCTTATAAAAAATTCAAATACAGCTCTGAATAACATTCAAGCGCGTATAGCTTATAGAAGCTATACACAATGTTGAAATTTTTTATAAATAAGGTGCCTGGGCAAGCCTCTAGTCGTTTTCAAGGTAAACAAACAGTGCGCTTAACCCCAAAACACTACAGCTTCCGATATCCCACCTGCAGTATTATTAGTAGCACCGATGGCTGTGGAGCAGCCTCTGAGATGTGCAGCTTAATCATTTGCGGCTATTTTTCGAGCACTCTAGGAACGCGTTCTTAGTCAATCAATTTCATTTCACCTGATAGATTTATTTTGAGAACCGAAAAATTTAATTTTGTATCCCACACCTATGCAATCATAACTTTCAACTAACTATCATTGGTTTGCCTCTTATAAAACAACACGTGTCGCTCGCTAATGACATTATTACCACATCATAAACTAGAACACAGAAAAGGTTGAATCAACATTTCCTTGGCGACACCACCACCCGAAACTTGTTCATTTCGGTACCTATATCCATGTTGACTTCCGTCACCCCAAACAAAAATAAGAAACCCTACACTAGACACACCGCAATAAATCTGACAAATTCAATTAAGCCCAAACTGTGCGAGAGATCCCCCCGAAATCTATTTCAACCTACTCCATTCAGCTTTCAGCATGCCAGGCCAGTACAAAGGCCAAAGTCAAAGGCAATAAATATCCTAAATGCGACCTCTGCTCACAATTGAAACAATACATAATAACAATTATTACAAAACAAATAATCGTGTTTCTCCCTTGTCAGCTGGAACGCCCAGTCGACCGCCCGGCCCGGACCCGGGGTACCTACTATACCTAAACAGTTAAAATTAAGGCACGTTTGGCAAACTAAGTGATTGCAAACTGTTACCTACGTATACACAAATGGACAGCCCGCTGTGATTACATCAAGCAAATTACGCCGGCACGAATGCATGCGAGCGTGTGTTTGTTAATGTACCTACATACGAGTTATTCGGGTGTGGTGAGCATAATTTAAAGGGTTGTTTTGTTGGGGTCATATTCGCATTTGCAATAAATGATGGGGGAAGTAATTAAATACGTTTTGAAGGATTGTCAGGGAAATGTTATCAGGCATCGTATGTTTATTATTTGGAGTTGGATTCTTTTTGACATTATGAATATAAGGAATATTTCGATTTGTAGACTTAGAACTTAGACTTAGATAATTCTCCGTAGAGGAACTCTCGCAGGAGTTGCCATGACCCTAGAAAGCGATAAAATGTTAACAGCATCGTTATGTCGGTATTCAACAAAAATAGTGTGCACCGTATCGCTTTTGCGACTATTCCGTACCCAATTTCGAGGCTTATTTCTCGAAAACGTTTCCAATGGTTTTTTTATATGAAGTCTGAACTAACACGCACTTTCTCACCCGGAATAGAAGTGGTTTTGAATTTCTTAAGATAAAGTGGAAATACAATACTTTCCTGACGCATGGAAACTTGCAAGAGTGGTGCCCATACTAAAAGCTGGTTAGGCTTGAGAGAGGCCGGAAAGCTACAGAAAAAGTGTATATGAAAGATCCTAAAGGAAATAATTGTAAAGTTCATACAAACCTACCAGATCTACCCCAACGAACAGGTTATGGATTTAGGCCCCATCACAGTAGGCACTGCGAATGTGCAACCATAGAAAAAACAATCGGTCACAAGGAACGTCTACTGGTATGGTCCTATACAAATCATATAAAAGGCAATTGATTCTGTTTGGTATAACACGGCCATGGTATACGAAATGATTAATCTAAACTTCCCACCGTATATTTGTCTAATAATCCAAAGTTTTCTCTCCAGCCGTCGCGGTCGGTCGTTTTGATGTTCATGTTAATAGTAGTGTTTCACACTTAATATTCTTTCAATCTGGTGTGCCGAAAGGCCCCAATCTTATATAATATTTACAGATACGACGTTGCAAACCTACCCCACTGTGATAAAACTGGTTTTGCAAATGATACTGCAATATTTACCTCACATGAATTCGCTGTCAATGTTGAAAGGAATCTTAAATGTGTAGTGGAAATATTAACAATATTATTATCACAAGTGGAAGATCAAACTGAATCAAGAAAAACTGCGAGCTATTCTATTTCACTTAAAAGAGAAAGCCTTGCTTTTTTCCCAGCAATCATCTCCAGATTAATAGAATCTATACATAAATTGGGAGCCTTCTGTTAAATATCTTGGCATCTATTTAGATACCAGATCAACATTTAAGGAAGCTGCGCATTATCAATAAAAAATTGTTAGTTTCGAATCTAAATTTAAGTAAATAGTTCACAGTGGCTATGCTTTCCATACAAATTTCGCAATTGTGGGCTTCCCTTAATTTAAAGCCGAGACTAAATTTATGTTTAGTACGGCGGTATATCGATAAGACCATAAAGAAAATACGAAAGCTATAAAGGTGATCTATACCCATTAATTAATAGAAATTCTCTGCTTTCTGCGGATAACAAATTTATATTGCTGACAGCTTTTTAGGCAATTTTTGTTAGGTATACTATTGCCGATTCCGCAACCTGCCACATAAGGAAATTGCAATTTTCAAAAAATTAACTTTTAAACGAACTTAATGAATAAGATTGCTACAGCCTAAAATTGTGTTGGTTTGTCGCCGATTCACGCCTTAAAGCATCTATCGAATTTAACCAAACTTTCACACATCTCTGGTATTGGTCTATATATATTTTGTGAAGTTTGGTTGAAATTGGAAAATGTATGCGTGTGTTGTGCGCGCTTGGAAAAACAAATGAATTTCAGTACATTTTGGTTTTTGAATGATTTTTTTAGTGATTTGACGTCTCAAGATGTCGTTCGAGAAGCTGAAGACTACTAATTGGAAGATTATGACAATTTTTTTACCAAAACTGGAGCAAAAAAATGTGTTTGTACTGTAAAATAAGTTTTTTGTTTTTATGAGAAATCAATTTTTATTTTGTCAAAATACTTTTTCGAGTTTTCAATCAAGTTTTTCATGTTTTCCCAACATTTTGAAAAAGTTTAGTCCTGCGGTTCCTACGATGGTACCTTTAACTTATTTTCAAGATTGACGATAAGATAAATTGATTTCTTATAATTAAATTTTTTCTTTTAGTTTATATCAAAAATGCCACCTCGAAGAAGTGATATTGGTAGTTGGTCGTGTAGAACGCAAAATAGATCAAATGAAAGGCAAAATCAATCAACAAAGACAACAACGAGCCGAACAAATCAATGTTAATGTTGTTTTAAATGCTGCTGGATATCGATATAATAGTGCCATTGATTATAGTTTGCACAAATTTGTGGTTATTGGCGAAATGAACAAATTATGTCAATTTTGTAATGCATTCAAATTTGGAAATAAAACTTCTGGAATGTGTTGTGCTTCTGGGAAAGTTCGATTACCAGAATTACAATATCCACCTGAACCATTACGATCATTACTTTCTGGCACAACACCAGAATCAAAACATTTTTTGGATAACATTCAAATGTACAATTCATGCTTCCTAATGACATCTTCTGGAGCATATGAGATAATTTTATGCCGACATTTAAGGTAATTTCGGTTTTAGGCATTTCAAATGAAACATTTGAAAGAGACAGCCAAATTTGTCAGGTTTTTACAAGTTCAAGCTTATCTTTTGAATACTTTCCTTCTACATTACAGATACAAGGACAAGTTTATCATAAAATTGGTTCATTGTTGCCAATCACAGATGCTAACCATCAATTTTTGAAAATCTGACCGGAACAACTCGATTCAATCATTAGCGCAAAAAAACGATCAAGAAGCCCGAAAATCTATGAAGTCTCTATGCAATAAACTCAATTCAATTCAAAGGGAGTTTCAGTCGTTCAATAGAGAGGTTCAACTATCAAAAGGGATGTTAATAATTTAATCAATTTTAGGCGGTACGAAGTTCGCCGGATCAGCTAGTTCAATATAAACAAGTTTGTTAATAATCTGCGTAGTCATTTCTGTCTCTTTATTTATGCTGTTATAGTCATTTATTAAATTTGTGTGTCTTTTATCATTTATTTATTTAATATATATATGTAGTTTCATTAAATTTACAAAAGCCACAAGAAAACAGTTTGAACGACAACGAACTATTTTAAGATGATTTTGTTTAGCTGTCAAGTGAGTAC
The DNA here is from genome assembly GCA_948293265.1 of Cheilosia impressa. NCBI lineage: Eukaryota > Metazoa > Arthropoda > Insecta > Diptera > Syrphidae > Cheilosia > Cheilosia impressa. Next base: position 16,419,674 of record OX411880.1, read on the forward strand.
CATTTTATTGCACTAGTGTTTGAAAATCGTTACATATTAAAATTCGCAGAGAATCTCACAAAAAGGCATAAACCCCTCAGAATGACCTGTCTACAACCACAACGACCGAAGCGTTGAAGAGAAATTTAGGTTTATATGAAATACAGCATTCTTATTGTGAAATTACTTCTATTTAATTTTTATTTTCGAGATATAAAAAAACTGTGATATTCCATATTATCCAAATATTCCATATTATCCTAATTCACTCTTAGCATTCCATTTGGAGTCCCCTACGCTTCATAAGAGTATCTACACTAAGAGAAAAAACGAAATAAAATAAAGATAATCAGTGTCAGATCAATCCTATCCGTTTACGAAAGGCTGTTAGGCTCGGAAATTTTTAATCCAAATACAAAAATATTACATACTTAAAGTTTTCTTAACTAATCTTAAATTTAAACAGTATTAAAAATGTGTAAGCTTAAATTAAGACCAAAGTAATTTCATTCGAAGAATGCAACAACTGATTTAAGATCATTGCAGACTTTAATAAAGCCTATGTATTCTTAAACATAACGCAAAGCAGAATGTGTGAGCCCAAACTAAGCTCAAAACCATCTTATTCTTTACCTATTTATGAGCAATAAGAATAATGCTCCCTAAAACTCACAATAATACATCTTGAAATAAACTTCCAAAAATTTAAATATGACAAAGTTAGGTATCATTATATTAAATTTTTTCGTATTGCTTTAAGAATCTCATACCTTAATTAAAGATTGCACAATTTATTTATCGAATCTAATATAAACTACGTCACTTTCCTGTTTAAGAAAATAAAGACTATTATTTTTTTTTTAAATCATATTTATTTATTGAAACAAAAATGCTTAAATGAACTTGAATCTAAAATATTATGTCTTTCCATTACTTAATGGTTACAAATGTAAGGGTGGACTATTAAAATCAGATATATTGTTTATTACAATAATAAATATATTAAGTAAATATTATGAATTCCACCACATCTGTTATAACTTGCACTTGAATACAATTTTACACTCTTTTGTTTTTTAAAAGAACACGTGGTAAACTGTATGAGAAATAAATTGTAATGAATGAACTTTCTTTATCCATTATGCAAGATGCAAGTTACTTTGTGCGGCTTGATTGGAGAATATAAATTTGTATATCTTGATCGTTTAGATCTTTATTGGTATGTATGCACATTAATACATCATGCAAGTTTAAAATTGTTTGGGCTTTTATAAGTACGTAATACTAAAAAACATACCACAATTATTTTCATGTATTTTTTTTTCAAACGAAAGCAGCGACATCTAGATATCGAAAAAATACGTAGATGAGCTGCTCCATCGGAAACAGGCTCTGATCTAAGATGATTTATATTTGAATACGTTGCTATGGTAATATGGCGTCGAAAAATTGATTGTCACCAAAATCCTTTCAATTACCTGTTTTGTATGGGGAATTCATAGCTTAATTTTACCAGTCTTAATGGCGACATAAGTTTAATTCTACTTATTTCATAATAAATACTTAAAAAGTGTACCAAAACCGATTAGATTTTTTTTAGATTGAGCACGTAAGAATGAAGAAAATTGAGAATAGGCCTAATTGGGCTAGAATTTAGCTTGCGATATTTTTCTGATTGTAGTTAAAACTCTTTTATCGAGTATGGAACGAAACAACTTCCTAGATTCATGTAGTGACTAGTGAGCTTATAATAGTCGGATTTTTCCGAAGGCCACACTAATCTAGTTCAGAAAAATTAAAAAAAAAACTAATAGTTACAGCAACAGTTTACAATCTCGCAATACAACGTTTGAGTGAATCATTTTTATTAAGACAAATATACATTTTTATATTTAAAAAAAGGCGTTAAAGCTTGGACTCCTGAGTTAGTAGTTAAAGTAGCTGGCTCCTCGGCTTTCAGCTAAGCTTAGTTTAGTTGAAGGGGAAAAAAAAGTTTGGAAACATTTTCTTGTTTTTAGCGAAGTTGACAGATTATATGATCAAACTAGCAATGAAAGAACAAGTTTAGAGCGACCCAGTCGTTCGTTTCATCAATTTAAGTCATTTCCTTCTAAATGCCATTTATCTTTCTGGTCCTTCCAGAGGCAGAGCTAGAAGAAATTAAAGACAGATCTATTTGATTAGCAAGAAATTTAAATTGATTTCTCGATTGTCAGCTCTGCTTGGGGGTGAGTGGGTTGAGTATATCGTACCCATGGAAAACATAACAGACGGAAACACCTATACCTACATACCCACAGCCACAGTGCGTTCGGTTATTCTTTACAATCGTTCTTAATATTGTTACGACTTGCCGTTCCATATTCCATTCCGTATCGGTTTTTGACTTTGGGTTGTGTGCGACGGGATACGGGCATTCGAATGCGAGTGAGTATGACTGAAATTAATAATAATCGCAGTGCAGTCTACTCTACATTCATAGCAACCCATGCGTGTGTACTGCGTACATGGCTATTTGCTGTGAGCTGTGCGTTTGGTGTTGGCTGAATTGGTGAAGTCTGAGTGAGAATGTGTTGATAAAGCCGTTAACTATCCGGTAGAGTTTTTAAATTCCCTGAAACCATCGGGTATTTCATACCATAGACATAGGCTAACTCTTCGGAAGGGCACACCCGTAATGCTCCTTCGGAGCCTAAAACCACCAAAACTATGTAATGGTACTAGACTGCAAACCAAAACTTTGCATACAAATTTAATCGAAGCTGTTATATTGACTGGGGTTGCTCAAGGGGAAAAAGTATTCGTGCCGCGCTTTCCTCTGATAACTAATGACCTCCCCTTTAACTTTAAGAGATTACAATTTCCATTTAAAGTGTGCCTCGCCATGACGTTTAATAAGTCTCACGGCCAATCTTTGAAATACGCTGGTATAGATTTAAGGGGAGATTGCTTTACGCACTGTCAGTTTTACGTAGCTTGCTCTCGTGTAAGTTCACCTTTAAGTCTGGTAATGTTACTGCCGTCCAATAAAAAAAAACAAGAAACATTGTCTATAAAGAAATCCTTTAAAAATAAAAACTATTTAAGTAACAATTTTTCTAAAAATGTACATTTTAAAAGAGTCCCACGCGGACGAAGTCGCGGGTAACTGCTAGTTACTTATATTAAAGTGAAACTTTATGTCTTCGTACAAGTACATTAGACAATCAGATTAAGGGCCCAAATAGTTTCGAACTCAAGATTTGTTTTTGAAGTTTAATCTATTTTCATACGATGAATGTAAAGAAGAGGACAGAACTTGCCTGTATAGATTTACTGTACAGGAAAATGTAAGGCTTTTTTCACCAAAAAGCCATAGTTGTTTTGGGTTTAGGCATTAAAACTTCGATCCGGGTTGGCATCAGTGATGTTGAGCATCATTATTCATTAATAAAAATAATATTTTTTGAAGGTTGTTCAACTGCTGTCTTATAGAGCTCGCAATTTTTGTACTTTAGCTATATGAGCTTTATTTTCAACTTATAGTCTTACTTACTTACTTAAGGTGGCGCTACAGTCCGGGGTGGACCTGGGCCTCAACCAACAAGCGTCTCCAGCACGATCTTTGGCCAGCTCTCTCCAGTTTCGCACGCTAAGTTGGTTAAGGTCCCCGTGCACTTGCGCGCTACCTGAGTCGCGGTATTCCTCTACTGCGCCGTCTTCCGAAGATCTTCCGGGCCGGAGCATTGACGTCCATTCGCTCTACATGACCCAGCCACCTCAATCGTTGGACCTTCACTCTTCTGGCTAGGTCGATGTCGCAGTACAGCCCGTACAGTTCGTCGTTGTATCTCCTCCTCTATTCACCGTCTATGCAGACGGGACCGAAAATTACTGGAAGAATTTTCCTCTCGAAGTAACCAAGAGTAGCCTCATCCGCTTTTAATAGAGTCCATGCATCTGCACCATAAAGTAGGACTGGGATGATCAAGGTCAAAAATGACAAATATTTGGTTTGGAAAACACAGAAACGATTGCTTTTTCTCTTTAAGACTTTTACGAAGCCTACAAGCGTACCAGCAAAGCCATCAAGGCTACTTACCCGATATATTATTCCATCCACAGTACTAAGTAGTATATGAATCAATCACAATTTTACAATTTTCAATCAAAAACCTATAAATTTAGTAAGAAAACGAAACGGAAGGTAAAACCACTTACGCTCTAAAAAAAACGAAAGAAATCATCCGAAAGCGAAAATTTGCTTCATATTCCCGTTCCCGTTCATATTTCGTTTTTTTTTCCTATTCGTATTGGTTTAAGAAAAAATGGAACGAAAGTGGTTTTCGTTTTTGAAGTTACATGAAGCAAAACGTTCGAACGCTTTTATCTTACAAAATCAAACATCTATACCTAATACATTCTTTTAAAATTACCTGTGAACATTTTAAACATACATACATTTCTAAAATTCTAGCTGGCAGCTCATCTCTTATCATAATCAACCCCATTCCTCCCTCTGAATGTCGACAGGCGAAAGCATCAATGCTATCCATTTGCCGGATGACGTTCAGATACTCGGCTCATCGCCTCCCCTAACTGCGTTTATAACTATATCCCTTCTGTTCGTATAATTACTCAAAATGTGGCTGCGGTGTGTGCGGTAGCGACATTCGTGGAAAATTAATTTCCCCCAGGTCTGGGTTATTATGTAAACATTAGTTCGGGCCAGCTCCGAACTACATTACAGAGCACATCGGGGGTGGCAGTACAACATAGTTTCGGGCTCAAAAATACTAAAGGAAAAATTAATGACCTGTGTGAACTACTGGTAAATTGCTGTAATTTGAGCCACAGCTTCTCTGCACAACACCCCCAGCGGTCATGCAAAAGAACATTTCATGTTGTTGCTTTCGTTTCGTTGTCATCATCTTTCAGCTTCAATTTGATATACCTTGTTTCTGTTATTGTTGCTGCCGAAAGGTACTATTATTGCTTGATGATGGTGTAGAACTTTTAAATACAGGACAAGGATTAGACTAATTAGGCAGCTGATCCACAGAGATGTGCGCGTGTGCTGGCCATCATAATTAATGTTTGTTTTGTCAAAAGGGATCTCATGTTCGGCCATCACTCGGCTACAACCCATATCGCCAGGTGGCTCATTCTGTTCGTGTCTTTACATAATATTCATTTTCGAGTCAGGCAATGATTCTGTCGTAATTAAAAGGAGTAATTATAATTGCGAATACCGCAAAATTAATTTTTCTGCCTTTTTTATCCAGCTTCGAGTTGATTTTTTTTTTTTTTTACGAATGGAATACGCTTTATCGGGTACGTTCGCTGTGATATGATAAATTTTAATTAAAACGCGTCCAGGGGGGATGAAAACGAAAAAAAGCAACCATGACTGGGCCAGGTTTCTCCAATGTTGTGTTTATTATTGTAGCGGGTGGTAATGGCGCCAGAATGAATTATTAATAATTCGTAGGAGCTTTTTTTTAGCTTTTCGTTACTCGGCCGAAATGGAGAAAAATAATCCTCGAACGTAAACAATGAGTGAGGTAGTTGTTTCAACCTGTAGTTACAGTAAAGGCATGCTTGGTTTTGTTTATTATTCTTGCCCATATGTGATGGTAAACGATTTTCTTTTTCGTCACTTTTCCGCGCTATAAAATTTGTTATTGTTGTAGGTATAGGTACTATGTAATTGAATTTGTTTTCATCGGCCCAGAGGCACGTGCGACTTATGCAAATCGAATAGGCATTAACAGTCTAATGGGTTTAATTAGCTTTATTTTCAATTTACACGGAAACTGAGCTCCTGAATGGCTGGGGGGCTGTTCTTATGGTATGCACATTGATGATGTTTAAGTTATATACTCCACGAAAAGATTTTTCTACTTTCCACTAGTGTGAGGGTGTTTTAACATTAGGTACTTCAATTGGTATCTTTTCAGTCCTCAGAGAAATAATAACCTCAATAGAGTGGGTACCTATACTTTTAAAAACTGCTTTAGTCTAAAACAGTTTTAATTGCAAAGGAGTCCTATACCTTCGTCGTTGATCTAGATATAAGTTTTGGCTGTGATGCTGATGATACTCTTTGCGGGACCTATCTTAGCGGGGCACTCGCCACGTAGAGGTCATTTTGGAGTATCCTAGCTCTAATGCGAAAAAGATGTCGAATTTATGAAATATATCTCACTGCTTAGGTGATTGGCTTTTTTGAAGCTGGAGTTAGATTAGCTTTACAAAGATCGTCCTAAACTCAACTTACTAAACCTTGGACAATCGTCTGACTCTGGGACATTGTTCATGATTTTTGCCAGGAAGGTTTGTATATAAATTCGTAGCTTGTATGCAGCGATAAGGCTTCCATTATTTGTGTCCTGTGTAGAAGTTGGGATATTTTACCTAACACTCATGCATATGGTACCACAGTTAGCCTAGAATTCTGGTCTCACAAGACACTGATCGGTAGTTAAGTTGACGCTAGTTAGATCTGCTCTCGGTATATCTTCCGGCATGAACTATTTTTTAAACTGTTGAAGACCGAAATTCTGTTTGTAGATTTGGTCGTAAATGTAGTTAGTACTATAAGTTCTTGCCCCCCTTTCGGCTGTTATTGTATCCACCGTCATTGCCAACAACCCTAGGTAAGACCGTAAGTATGCAAATATTGGCCAGGTGAGACTAAGTTATTATCAGCAACTATGTATGTAGTAGTTTTAATACCCGATTACTTCTGAAGATTCAAAAAAGTTCCCAACAATATGAAGTTCGTTGTTCTTTGGGGGTAAGTCTGAGCGCGACCAGCTCTACTTCACCACTTGAAATAAAGAACATCACCATATTTCGTTCGATTAATGTCACTGACCTAAGGTAAGCATTCCAAAAGTTGTTTACAATTTCAAAATGTAAAATTACATATATACCTAACAGAGTCAACAGGAGAAGTAAAAAAACGTTTAGAAGGTATCTCCAACGGGCAAAGTAAGTTCCTGGAACGAACCCAATAAATTGCTTTCATCATCCGCCAACCGCAAAGTCGTCCCATCGCACATATACTCGTACGATACATGATCTCAGCCATGGAATATGAAACGGACTATACAGCCGAATAAAAACAAGGGTACATTATAAATTTCCAGAAAAAAAGAATAAAGGAAATAAAGAAATCCGAAGCCATAATACGAGCATAAAATTTACATAAAATGTCCTGCCGAACGCAAAAAGGAAAGATAATGCCTCTTTGTCGGACCATTCGTTCGTTCATATTTTTGTGCAGCCCCTCCCTCGCCCTTAAATCAGAGAAAAATCATAGCTAACGGCTATTGTGGTTTATCAAACATTCATCTGGAGCTTCATTTACAAAAAAAAAAAAAACTAGGAGAAAAATCTGTTCGCCTTAGTTAGCCGATAGAAAAGAAATTTCATCCATGGATTGTTTTGTGTACAAGAGTCAAAGCTTAGCCCATCCTTGGTTCCATATTCTATTCTCATGAGGGACGGATGACCATTCGATTTGAGCCAGACAGAGGTATGGCGTATACCCATGCACTCAAAATTAACATAAAAAAAAATCCGGCATAATAATAAAGATTTATTGTAAAGAAATACCGCTTCGGGGATATCAGCACGCTTCGGATCTATTGTTGCAAATGTTATCAATATCCTCATTGAGCTTGAGGAAAGTAAAAGGCAAAGGGAAACTCATTGGAAGTGAATAGGAAAATATCCAAAAATTTCCGGAATAAATTTGTTTCGGGATTCTGATTTTAGATTTATATAGATGTACATAAATATTTAAATGCCGACGAAGACCGGAAAGCTGTTACAACGTTTTTAGTGGCCAAACTTTATTTTCATGACAACTGAACTGCAAAACTTTGCCAAGCAATGATAAGATCGTGACTCGCAATGGTGAATAAAAATCGACTATTTTGAATAGCCACTGATTTGGAATGGGCCATTCATTTTGGGAATAGTTTCCTCTCCATGTGCGGAGAGGGAACCATTTTGCGAGCAGACTTACGAGGGAGTTCGGAACGAAACTAAACCCTGAGAAGAATGTATGAGACTCCGTTGATAATGGTCGACATTTGTTCTCTAATTTAAAATTCTATCCACTATATCGTGATGCCCTAGGTCTGTCTAGTGACACTGTTCGGGAATTTTACGTCCGATACTAATTACGAATAGTCAGAGCAGAGTTGCACCCAGAACCTTAGAAGAAGAAAAATAATACAACAACCGTTCACAATTTACTATTTCAGAACTTTATTTTAAAATGGGGAGCGACAAGACTCGTTGCGTCGGCTTACTAAAGATGACTCTGTCACGAACCCAGCCAAACCGCTCAGTTGCTGCGTCAGGTGAAACTCCATAGGTACGCCAACTGTGTCCAATAGCTGGTACCATGCCCAGGCCTTTGACGATCGTTCCCACGCCAGCCATCAAAATCAGTAGAGTACGACGATCTATTTCTTATCTGTAGTGCCAAATGTATGTTGATATTGTAGCTCCAGTGCCATTGCCATGGTCGTATTTATTCGGCGGTGAATAGATTGTGACTCGCGGCGCGAAGTATCAGGTGTCCGAGCCAGTGCCGAGGCGATGAGCGGACGACGATTGCAATCCATGCAACGAATCGTCGTTGGGTCCCATATCAGTGATACGATAGGTATGTTATTGCTGCTCCATTAGCAGCGGCGGTGATTAACCCAAAGTTATGTGGGTGTCTGTTGGCTGGCTGTGCTTGTGGCCACCCGATCGTTAGGAATGCGATGATGATACCGAATGTGGGTCATGCGGCGGATGACCGTTGGGCAAATGATGTGCGGGGGAAACGGGGGATGAAGTGCGCACCAAAGCCAAGATGCTTGGTGCGTGTGCCGTGGTTTCGGTGCGTAACGAACAGACACCATCCAGCCAAACAACTTGAACCACTATTTAGCAACTGCCAGACATTGGACATAACTAGGGTTCGGATTTTCATGCACTAAAGATCTCAATATATGCGCTTAAAATATGCGCTTAAAAATGCAAAATATGCATTTAAAGTATGCACTTAAAATTAGATAAACTTAATTTCGGTTCAATTTAGAAACACATTTTCTTCAGTCTATAAGAATACGTTAAATTTTTTATTTTTATTATTTAATAAAATAATAACTTAAAACGAGATCAACATTTAATAAAAAAAAACAAAAACACAGTTAACGTCTTCCTTTGTTTAATAAAAATAAATAATTAAAAACAAATTCCTTAATTCATTTGGATGGAAAACTATATGAAGTGGAAAGTGGCGTCTATTAATGTGTGAAAATTTCAGTGGAAAACTAACAGTTAATTCCACATTCATCGACATCGATACCACTGCAGACAAACGAAACCGCTAGCCTGTTGTACATGTAAATATGTTACTATGCCTGCATACAATGGTGTAAGTGCAGCAGTAGTATGAAGCGTGAGTGTGAGCTGCTTTTTTGACATTTACTTTGACAGTGCTACGTACAACTGGCTACTGCTGCAGCTACACCATTGTGCGCAGACAATTTAGCTTTAAGCTTTAGCACGTTGTATTTACACACTTTCATTTTGCTTAGCTTTGTGTCGTCGGAAGCTTTTCGTATCCATTTTGGAGCTTTTGGGTATCGTTTAAATTTCGATCTCATTCATACAGTCCCAGGCAAACAGCCTTTGTTTCATTTCAATGTTTTGCCGCCACAATTTAGTCAAGCTCATACATGTAGCTTTGTTTATATAGTGCATTATATTGTGGGGTTGGAATATCGTTCAAGATTGTGAAATGAACAAAAGAAAAAGATAATAGTTTTAAGCTTCGTTTGCACTGACATAAAGGGGATATTTTTTTACTGTCTAGTTAACTTTTTGAACAATATACTCCAAAAATATGAATTAATATTATAAAAAATATGCAAATATAGTCAAATATGCACAAAAATTGCAAAATATGCATTTATAGTAAAATATGCAAAAATATGCACTAACGGTTAAATGCCATTTTAAAGGAAATTTCATGATACGTATACATAATAAGTTGCCTTGCATCCAAGGTGTTCATAAAAAAACATGCATTTGCATGGAAATCCGATCCCTAGACATAACTGTACCCTAACTTCAATTCAAACTTGATAGCTACCTATGTTTATATTTTTTTTTCGAATCTATAGATTCCTCCATTGTTAAAAATTGCCACAAAACGGAAAATGTTATATTCAAATTTTTCATTGCATCGAACCGACGATCGAATCGAACTGAAGATTTAAAATTTCAACGTCAATAGCGACTGCAATGTTTGAGTAAACCCAAAATATATTTGAACCATGGCAACGATGTAAGAAGAAGGAGCGCATCCCAATTACAAATCTGCTATAATTTAAAATTGGACATGATGATCATAGTTGGCTCTATTTACAGGATGGGTAGCTGTTACCATGATCCGCATGGTTACCTTAAGCGGTTGAGACTTTTATTTACAATTGTTAACCAACTCAACTTCACGTCCCTACCGTAAAAAGTGGTGAAATCCCAGCATTCTGCACATGCAGCTCGACTGGGTAAAGTTGGTGGATAGAGTAGCTCGATCGAGTTCGCAAAGTGTGCGGGTAATACAATAATCTGGCTCTGTTGGAAGCAAAGGGTTGAGAGCGGTCCCAAAATTCAGGAATTCATACATTGTCTCTTCTAAAAGCTGACTTAAATTGCAGCAAATATTAATATTAATATTTCCGTGTCTGAAATATAATCGACGCAGAAAGTTCTCAATCCGCTGCAAGTCAGCATTTACCAACTTTGCACACGATGAAAAATATGGGGGAGGGTTTTTACCGGTCTATTTCGGAAGATTTAAATCTAGTATCTTGTTCTACAATCTAAGAAATAAATAAATAGATAGCTTCTCACCACCATTCGTTTTGTGTGAGTTTTTCATTTTTGGGACGAAGGGATCTACAGTTTTATGCCGAGTCTAATCGGCTAATTGAGAAGCTCTTTCATGGCAGTCTACTCTCAGATGTTTGTCAGACCGTCGCGAAAGGTGGCGCAGTGGGAAAAACAAATTTGGGTTTTTTTATATTTAGTATTTCAATAAAGGTAAGCTGAAATATAACATCTACTCTGATTACATTTTTATACAAGATCTTAACCATGGTGATTACATTTAAATACTCGTACATCGGTATTAAGGGCCCAACCCATAAAATCCTTCTCATCCGTTGAGGCAACGTATTTGACTAACACGTTGATAAAATACGCAGCACCTTATGGAAGCTGACCCGGATGCGACGAATAAAGTAGGTTTACTTTCTACATTTGTGTCAGTTGCAGCCTTTGCAGTTCTTACAGCGACATAGGAAGCACTTTTATTGGTGGATTTATTGAGAGCATGAGAGAAACTCTCATTGGTTGTCAGCAGTTTTCTTATACCGCGGGATTTCTTCCTTTTGTGCGAATTTCCCTGACCGAAAAGCCTTCCATGGGAAAAAAAATAAATTTCTTAAAATTGATAGCTATCTGCATTTTACCATGATTATAAAAACATGGAATGTACATAAAAATAGAAAATTTAAATCGCATTTTTCTAGTACCAACATTTTCTCGTACAAAAAGGTCATCATTGTAATATTAACACACTGCGGTTTCTATACCAAAGATAATTTAATTTTTAATTTTATTTGCGTAAAATATAAATTTTACTTTTAAAAGTAAGATTTTTCACAAAAAGCACCTATCACGGTAATTATTTAAAAGTAAATTTGAGTACGGTAAATAGAGAACAAATTATTACGTTTCGTGAGAAATATAAGGACAGAGACACCCAGTGTGTTGTCCGCGTGAGTCACGGATTTTATTCCGTCAAATACGTCAATAATTGCAGACGTAGGTATGCAAATAATTCTATGGATGGGCCCTTTACTTTTGAGCCCAAATATATTATTTTGTCTCTTGGCAAAGCTTTTAGATTTATTTTGAGCACAGTTTTTGTAAAGTCACGCAAAAAACATTGTTTGATATCATTGATATCATAGAAGAATATTCTTGTAACAAGTTAGTAACTATAGGTTAAAAGAATTCTTGTAAGTTCTGAAGAGTAGAGACGGTCCAGATATTCTAGTTCATTGCCTTCGAAATATTGCTCCTACTTATTATTGCTTAGAAAATTACACTAAACGGACAACAGCTGCACTCTATAGGACTATTTTTAAAGGGCATAAATGACCACGGAAATGAATAATTTAAAATAAAGCCTTTTCAAGGTTCCGTACCCAAAGGGAAAAAACGGAACCTTATTAGTTCCGCTTTTGTCCTTCCGAAACTACTAGACCAATTTTATACCTAGGTCTATCTCAGAAACTTATTGACGTCGAAGCCTGAAATTTGCACACAACATCCGGTATAACCTCAAATACTATTTAAAGGACGCTCCTTTTAACCATTTTTTATTCGTTATTGGTGTGTTCTCTAAATCGATTCCAATTGGAATTTTCGATTGTAAGAATTTTATCGTAACTGACACAATTTGTTACACAAAATTAAAAGAGTGATCCGTCAACTTTCAGCGCTTTATTTAGACTGACTCTTAACAATAATCAGATAAATAAAATATTTTTGTACATAGAAAGAACAATACGAGAACAAAAGACTTGTATACATAAATTAACGTTAAGCATTTCCAACAGTGTCGCATATCATACGATCATTCAGTTCTACTGTATGTATTTCTAAATAATGCATTTATATAACTCGATACATAATAATAGCCATTATACTGAATAAAAATGTAGGTGCATGGATTAGCGTAGACAGGGTGACCTTAAATAGATATATAAAACATTGCGATAGGAAATTTTAATTAAAATATGAATCTCTTACACGATGCATACTGAACTCTATTTAAACGCATTCACACACCGACACGGCGACACCACAGTCACAGAACACTTTTCCAATAAATACTCTTCTTCATGCACCCATGAGATATGCCACTAGACACATATTGACATATTGTTGTGCAAAAACAAGCTCTTGGTCATTTCTTTCTCTCGTTCTCTACTCTTAAGCTTACATTAATATAGTAAATATGTATGGAGTTTACCTCATCTGCAATGTACGGCTATGGATGTGTTTTTAACTGGGAGGGGAGCTACGTTGCCATGAGAAATGTGGAAATGATTCTGACCTTCTGACTTCTGAGTTATATGTTATATGCTGAGCTGAACTTCACAAATTTTTGAGTTATCTTGATCTCATATGGATCCAGGTAAAAAAAAATTAACTAAGGCCCCCGCAGTGATATTTAACCAAACATTCACCTGGGTTAACTTTGAACTACTTGGTAATTGCATATTTAACGTCCGCCAATACGAACTATTGCCCGCTGTATTATCTAAGATCGAAACCTACACAGGTGACTCATACTCGTATTACGGAGGTGACAAAAGTAGGTACCCTGAGCCACCTTTGGCTCATGTACTCTCATCCTACCATGAGTGAACTAAACCACCCATAATCATAAACGGATGCAATATCTCTGTAAGCAGACTCTCCAGATTATTGACCCCTTTTTTTTGCAAGAATTCACTAAATTCCAAACCCACTAGTCAAACTTTTCCAACAAATGGTTCGGTTCAGACTGATTTATTGTAAGCTATATGCGGCCAAAAATGTGATTTTTATCTTGTCTTCATGCATAATGCTCATAAGCGATGATTTATAAACACCACAAATTTGAAATTCCCAAATTTTTTTTTCTCCAAATATAATACAAAAAACATTCAAACAAAATATACCCTTATCGGTGTGTCTCACCCAAAAACTTTGTCTGTCCTTTTGCCCATAAAAGAAAATCATTTCAACTCAATCCATGCGCATAATTTAAATAATTTCAAAATACACAATAACAAAAAAAGAAGTATAACACGATAACAATTGACCCAAAAATATGAAATTCAAAGCAAATCTCATTTGATTGGACATTAAAAGGGAATATCGGACTAAATAACAAAAAAAAAGGTAAAATTTCCAAAAGAAAAATATATTTAGAGAGACCGCTCTATACCCTTCTGCATTTTTTACATCCGTTACAATAGATGATACGATTTTGATTTATCGCAGTGGGTACACACATTTGGGAATACTGAATTAACCATTTCAGTCTCATTGTAAATGCATGCAACGAAAAAGATTCCGACTTCGTGAACTGAACAGAGGTAGGTAGGTAGGTAAATACTTAATAATTTAGCTGGGCGAGCTTGGAAAAATAAAATAGGCGAAGACGTGCGATGTGTAATCCGCTTGGACATGGATTTAAGCTAAACACACTATTTCTGAGCCGTCCATTTACGGGTCCATTTGCGTCCAGGGTTGTTCCTTGGAGTGATAGGCAGTATAGCCGCTTTGTTTATATCTCGTCCCACCATTTATCTATAACTAATTCAACTTTATATATGGCCTTGTCTTGATGACCCAGAGAACAGTCCAATGGCAAAGGGTGGTTCCTGCGGAAATATTTCAGAAGCGTCCAAACGACGGCCACCTTGGTGAGAGTAGGTCAATTTATTAAGTACGTGCAGTACTCAGCGCTACCAAATCAGAACCATTTTCCAAATAAAGCATGTAGCAGCCAAAATATTCCGAGAATATCCCAAAATCATTAAGTGTATGAGAAGGCTTATCCGGTATACAAAACTGGTACGATATAACTTGAATAAGATCTTAACCGAATGACCATAACAACCAGCTACAAGAATAGAGGTTGGGCTATTTAAATCTTCGATATCTGCCAACCTTACAACTTTGGCATCTGTTTTGAGATCGGCTTATGACACCCCATTGAAAAGTGCACGTCACCACAACACTAGAAACATGTACAAATTGTGAAAACGAAACGTAAAAAATTTTGATCTTGTACTTCAATCAACAATATTTGCTGTTGATTTAACAAAAACAAAACCTGAATTAACAAACTACTACGATGCCTATTATTAACATGATTATAATAATATTTTATTAACAATAATTTGACAAAAAGATACAAATTTAATTGATAAGTAGCTTTGTAAAATCAAGTTTTTTTTAGGTTTGTTCCGCACAAATTCGTGGAGGTAATGAAAATAACAATTCTGAGTTCACACATACTGCTGCATGTAATTCGATCAATTTCTATTCTTTGTTCAAAAGTTATATTAAATAAAATAGCAATAACTTAAATATAATAAATTGTCGATGTGTTCTAATCAAACTACAATGATTCACGTGTCCTTTTTCACTGAAGTGCGGCAACCCGGAACATCTAAACTAAAGAATTCATAAAATTCTTACATGGTTTTGAATGACGAAACTAAAATGATCGACAGTCTTGTTTTTTCTCAGCCAAAATCGCTTATGCACTTATTTGGGATATTCGGGAAAACATGAGCGTGGCATTTCGGAATAAAGAAGTGTTCGAGCGAACTCGTCCCCATTTTCCAAGTGAACCGACTGACGGACGACAGTAGTTGGATGACGCTTGTGGATCGAAAAAATCCGCAACACAGCCTCCTTGCAGCTCACGTAGCGGCCCAATTAATAGCGAGTCACCTCATCATACTAATCAGGAGCCTGAATCTCAAACACCGCCGGCAGGCAGTGCCTTTAGTCAAGTATCTGTACACATATTTGATTGATTTGATCGAGCAACATACCTCAACTTTGATATGAGTCTTTAAAACTTTCGACAAAAACGGGCAGTATAGTCCAACTATTGTCGACGACAAAATTTGCTCCATTATCCGCTGGTGATCGACTCCGATAAAACGGACATCCATTATTCCCAGTGATTGTGTCTGATGCTAGTTTAATCTCAGCAGAAAAATATTCATCAGTTTGGTGAGAACACAGTTTGTCGACTAACTACAAAAGCTATATGAATGCGAAAATTTCTGCCACTCCACAGGGTACATCCACCATTATAGTGCTCCTAAAAATGTTTGGTTTGTAATCAAATTCATGAGAACCGATATTTTTTTTGTTGAAAACTCGTGCTATGATGTCGTGGCTGGATTTGTGTTTTTTAGAAAAGTCGCCATACGTCGTTCATTACGACTGCGACATGAAAGGTTTGACCTTCTCATCATGTGGCATGGTGCATGGTAAAATGAGACTGGGAACCGTCGAAATCAATGAATAAAAGAATATAATTTGTTTCCAAAGTACGGTTCCCACACAAACTTTCAGCTCTATTTCATTGCCTTAAAGTTCATATTTTCGAGTAGCCTATGTCCTTCAAGAATGCAATACACAACTTAACTTCATAAAATTTTGTAGCTCCGTTTTCGTAAAATGACTTATGTGGAGTTTTGGACTTTAAGTCATCCGGAATATTGAAATCAAAATTTCATCAAGAACTAAATCTCCGCCTGGATAGTGCCAAAAAAAGTTCACGTCACTAGAAACTCCCTCTCCCTTTTGTATAATCTTGTTCACGAAGCCTATGCAGGTTTTATTTTAAAACTTTGAAACAGCAAACTATTACAATGGGCTAAGAAGTTGTAAAGCAATTTAGGTAGTGCAGTGGAAGGTAGTAATTTTAGCAACATTGGCAAGATATTTCAAACTTAATTGTGACTACAGGGTTTTTCTTTAACAACTTGTTTTCCCCATCTGTAAAAATATAATATCTTGATGAAGCTATTTTTGTTTAGAAGAGGAAATGATAAACCTAAACGCGACTTTTGCCGGGTCGACGAAAACTCCTGACGCTATCATGCAAACGGAATGATCTGGAATTATTGTAAAGGGTGATTTTTTAAGAGGTTTAGAACTTTTTTAAAAAAAAAAACACAAAAAATTAATGAAATATTTATTTGAATCGATAGTTTGAACCTTGCAATTTAATGTTTAAAGATAATTTCATGCAAATGTTGACCGCGGCTGCGTCTCAGGTAGCCCATCCGCTGAGTCCAATTTTGGCATACTCTTTCACACATATCGGCCGGTATATCACGAATGAATGCATGGATGTTGGCTTCCAGTGCGTCAATCGAAGCGGGCTTGTCCCTATACACATTAGCCTTGGCATACCCCCACAAAAAATAATCTAATGGTGTCAAATCGCACGATCTAGGCGGCCAATTGACCGGTCCGAAACGTGAAATTAACTGTTCACCAAATGCCGATCATAAAATGGAAGCAGCGCGCGATGAACATTTCGAACCGAGCACGAATTTTGATAGTAAAATTCAATAATTTGCAAGCGTTGTTCATTTGTAAGACGATCCATGGTTAAATTGCAAACCAAACTGAAGCTGTTTGACAGTGACACAAGGTACTAAACATACGTCAGCTGTCAAAACCAGTGTTGCCAAAACCAAACCAGCTAAAAAATCACCCTTTATAATAAATCTTAGTTAAATTTTAATAAAATTCAGTTTAGGTTTTTACTTAAAATAATGACTTAAAATATGGCGTGATTGAAAAACGAGTGAGAGTTTTTAAGTTAATTTTATTACAAACCAAGAAAATTATGTTTCCGTCTATGGAATTATGATAACAGTATTTTAAGGTAAATTTTAAATTAAACTGGGGCTGCCAGGTTTGAAATTGGTGTGTTGTATAAGTGCTTTGAGAAGCTTTGTCTGCTATACTGAACAAATTTCCAAACTCAAACACAAGTTTAGTGTTCAGTTCAATACTAGTGGGTCATCCTCCAATTGAAAATGTGCATATTTAAATAAGCCCACGTTCAAAACGCCTTCGGCAATTGTATACTAAATGAGCAGTTATTTTAAGTAAACTATAAATCAATAAAAAAAAATATTTAGGTACACACTTAGAGGTAAATGTACTTGTTGCTTCCCCAAAGGGTCTTTTATTCAGCTCCTGAACGGTAGATATACTGACTACCCGTTGGGGGAGAACGGCAGCGATAAAGAAAGCATTCCCTTTACCATGAATGTATATTATTACTACCACTCAATGTGGCCGCATTCAATCTTTTCTTGACCATAATTCTAACAATGAAAAAGAGCAAAAGAGAGGAGTACACTGAATAAAGGGTCATTGAAGTATTTTTGCCTGGGGTATCTATTATGAAATTTACGGTTATATAGTGATTCGATTAAACGTTCATTATAATGCAGAGTCGGTGAAGAAGGGGGAGCACTGTTACTTTATGTTTATGATAGTACACCAAAATTGTATAGCCATGAGTGGACAGGAGGAGGATACACATTTTGCTTGAATTCTTTGTATTTGTTTTCAAATTGAAGGTTTCAGTAGATTGTGATTTTATATATAGTCTGAGGGCAGAGAGATGTAAAAGGACTTACATCAATGAACATGGTACAGGGGATGGCTTGTATAAGGTATAATAGGTTCACTAAAATCTACACCAACTGGACCTAGAAAAGCAGCTGAAACTGTAACCCATTGAGTTTAATACTTATAACGTGGCACTCAAAGATGTTCTCAGACTAAGGCCCAATGCACACGGAGCAACTGAAAAAAACTGTTCAGCGGTGCAAATTGGCAACTAGTTTGCTCTGAGTCATACCCTGTGTAATCAAATGGGACGATGAGCACTACGCTACTGGTTAAAAACTCGTTTGCGATTCAAAAAAAAAAAACAGTTTGTAACCCGTCGTCTGTAGATTTGCACGTCGAGTTGCCAATTGATTTCAGTTTCTAATTTGTCGAAGATGAGCGACAACAGACGAACCTGTTGCTGGTGGGTGGAGGTTGAAAAACATATTACACTTATTACCTTTCCGGCTGAAACAGAAAAGGCGTGGATAGAAGTCGGAAATATCGTTTTGCTTCTGGATTGCAGGGGAAACCACTTACACAAGTTCCAAATAACTTTCTTTAGTCATTCTGTACAACGCTAAAAATGTCGAATCCGAAAGTTCTAACTTTTAGCAGCAGCAAAGAAACGGGTTTTGAAATCGTTTTCAATTTATGGGTGTACCCAAACCCTTCATACTGATCTTCTACTCCTCCTAAGATATATGATGATTTCACCGAAGACATTTCACGCCAGGTATTTATGACGACACTAAACGAACTAGATATTTGTAACGCGAGATAACTATCGGTTTAGTTTTTTTACAGCTACTCCGTGTGCATTGGGCCTAAGAGGGATCGAAATTTGGAAGCCCGAATCGTTAGGTCCCTCGCACATACTTGCCATCTTTGATCAGAGCGGACTTATGTCAAAAACGGACTACAAGAAATCAAAGTATGACTTCGATAAGAAATTTAAAGTCTGTATACAGGACAGGCAAGACTGGCTCTGTCCGAGTACTGAAACAAAAATTAGATATACCCATCTTCACAGATGGCTCAAAGACAGGGAATGGAGCGGAAGCAGGAATCTTCTTACATCAATTAAGTATCAGGCAGTCAAAGCGACTGGCAAATCACTGCAACGTTTTCCAGGTGTAGGTCTACGCGGTTTAGATAGTATCTCAAACAATCTTAAGAAAATAATACAACAGCAATGGAAATTACCCTCTGCGTGATGGACAGCCAAGAAGCACTTAAAGCGATCAACTAGTAATCCTGGACGGACAGGTTGGTGTGTGAGCGAACCAGGCGGCGAATAAAGTGGCCAAATGTGGCTATGAAATGGACATACTATTATAGCTGAGAGACAAGTACTACAAGCTCTTAACACAGCTAAGAGCTTCATTGATAATACAACTTTTAATTTGGCAAAAGAACAATGAAACAACACTAATGGTTGCACTATAACTCGTAGCATGTGGCCCACAATTGACAATAAAAGGTCAAAGATCTTAACATCTCTTGAAACCAATTCAGAGTACTCGTCGAGATAGCAACAGGAAACTGCATCATTGAAATCATGTTTAAAAGGATGGGCATCTTTACAAACGACTTCTGCAGAATTTGCAGAGAAGAAGATGAAATAGAACCTTTGTCACTGGGCAGCCCACCAAAGAATGCAGCTACTCTTGTAAGGGAGTCTTGGAAGATTTAGTAACGATATCTCTATCAGATTTAAGAAGATTCATTTGTTGGTCGCATGTCCTGCCATATGTGCTACATAAGGGTAATCAGAGTGGGCCTCAATGGTTTCTAGGTGATAATTGCATATGATGCAAACTGCCCGTCTGACCAAGCCTAACCTAACCCCTCGCAGTCAAAGAATGTGTATGTGCTTTAGCTCGTAGACTAAAACAGTTTTAGTACCACTAACGATGTATTGATTATTACAGCTTAAATTTTGTTCGTTTCCTGTTAATAGACTTGTTTTGATTATGACTATGAGTACCGAGCTCAACATTTGAAAAAACACAAACTCTGGAGAACGTATTTTAGAAATTGAACGAGACATAGGTCTTCGCATTTGTTAGAGAGCTGTTTTCAAAGAGAGTTTTAGAAGACATCTTTTTAAAAAAAAGAAAACCTTTGCTACTGTAGCCTGATTGGCTTCAATAGCTTTGGGTATAAAAGGAAACACAGATAAAGCCCTCAGCCACAACAAAATAGATATAATGCAGCTATAGAATCAGAGAGAACCGTTTCCAATATGGACTTTTGAACAAACATTGCGTAACGAGACGGTAGTTGACATCTTTTTTCATGGATACAGTAGTCGACAGCTCTCTATGATTTCCTCCCTGCCAGTTACTTCTTTGGGGAAAGATATTTTTTTCACCAAATATTTAACAAATTTGTAATATTTTCACGCTTTTCTTAAAAAAAGGCTCTCTTCAGTCGATAATTCTAGTTCAACCTTTTAGTAAAAGTTCCATTTTTTCTTCATTTTACAGGCTAAAATTTAGACTTAACGAAAATTGACAATTGGGACGATGAAACCTGAAAAAGGATAGTGCGCCGCTATCATACTTTAGAGTCTATATATATAGGACTATCATAAGGCTGGTAAACCCTTTTACCGAAGTGGGAACGAAACGATTGCTGCTATAGCTGCTGCCATACAAAGCAATCCTGGAGTCTCGACCCGGAACTTATCTGTCCATGTTAGACTTCCTTTTTATGTCGGACGAGACCCATTTTGTTCTCAACGGCAATGTAAACAAGAAGAATTGTCGAATATGAAGTAACACTAATCCATAGATACTTCATCAGAGGGAACTGCTTCCATCAGATCCTGTCAAAGTGTGGTTTGACCTGTTAGGACAGATAACCTAATAAAATAATTATCTTTCAAATAAAATAAAAACAAGTAAAAGTGTTATCATCGGCCTGGCCGAGTCTTTGATACCCTCCACTGCAAATAAGTCATGCAAAATTGGTTTTATATGGGAGGTACCAGAACTACTTGACCGACATAGCCCATTTTCAATACCATCCTGACGACGATTAAAAGAAGTCTTTTCACCAAATTTCATTCGCCCATATAAATTCCTTTGGGCGCTATCGTGTTTTCAACAGACAGACAGACGGAGAGACAGACAGACAGACAGACGAACATGGCTAAACCGATTCAGAATGTGATTCTGATTCGGAATATAGGTTATGTATCCAATATCGGCGCATGTTCGCTATCCCCGTCTCTCAACTTTAAATTCTTAATTCGAGATAAACAAAGGCATACACGCGCCGTAGTTGAACTCATTTTACCTTGAGTAAATTAAATTATGATAAACACATTCCTACGGATCATATTGCCTGCACTTCCTGCACATGCAATATGCCCCGTGAGAAAGATTGTTGCAAGTTGAGCCAGTGAATTAGTTTAAGAAATTTTTTATTTTTGTAAGTTCAGTTGAATAAAGACCATCAACGGGTACGGGTAGTAAAGACGCCTTTTTTTTAAAAACGTGTATCGCTGTTCTCTCAATTTATCTTATATATACTTTATGAGGTCTCCGGTGACTCCTTCTTGCCGTTACAAATGTTATGACAAAGTGAATATACCTCCTTGTGGAGAGTATAATAAAGAAATTATTTATATCAATTGAAAAAAAAGTTATTATAGAGTTTCTGTAGCAATATTCACCTTGTATTAAGATCGCGTTTAAAATAGCAAATCTTTGTTTGTTTAAAGTCTAAATTTCCTTATATGGGTGACAACTACTGTTTCCTTTATGGTATTGGATATTCGAATAGCTCACGCTTGGAAGCAGCAACCGCAGTTGTTCTTCTCCGTTTCGAAAAGTATTCGGTAACAAAAAAAACTCTAAAGAAAAGTCTGTTCCTTTCGCTTAGAAAGATATGGGAGTATTCTACTCAAAATTTTGCATAAACAAAACCGCCAACTACTTCGAAACTATACTTCGCGAATGCAAACTTCGATAAGAGATATAAAATGCCCACCACAAGTAACTCAACGCATGGCTTTGGAATGTAGGTTGTGTGACGTTGAATTGGCTTTCAGCAGAGGTCGACACACTTGCAATAAGGAAACGAAAGCCGATGGCATTACAATCATATTGCTCAAATACTGTGTACCAGAATCCGCACCCAAACTAGGTGTTCCGTCTCCTCTGGTTGCGCCAACCACTTTTCCACTTTTTTTAGAATTAAAACAAACACAATTTTTTTCTGTTGTTAAAAGGCATTATTCAAAGAACCCAATATTTATAAACTACGTTAAACTAAACACTTTTTCCTGCTCTAGGTCTTTCCCTAACGGACTGTACTTTTAGATATAATATAACAGACTGTGAATAAGATAGCTCTACTGTTACACAAAAAACACATCGTGAGACTACATGTTTCACCATAAAAAACTAGGTAAACCGTTCAACGGTCGCTCTTCCATTTGCGGGAGGACCGTTGGCACTTAACGGATTATCGAAAATGGAAAGAAAATGCTTGGTTTGCAGCTATACTGTCTTCCTTGATGTGACACAGGCTTTTGATAAAGTCTGGCACAAAATATTAGTCCGCATGCTACAAAAAGATCTTATAAAATAAACGACTATTTTTAGAATAAAACAAGAAAATGAATATTCCGCTTTGAAAGATATCAAAGCTGGAGTACCGCAAGGTAGTGTGTTGGGGACTATTCTGTTCCTCATCTACATAAACGCTACTTTTGCAGACGATACTGGTGTACTTACGGTATGAAAAACTGTACAGGAAGTTACAGAAAAATAGAAAATGATATATCTAAATGGACCAAAAAATTGCAATAAAAATTAAATGAACTGAAGTCGGTTCATGTTAACTTTACTAATACAAAAGTACAACAAATGCCAGTGTACATAAATAATAAAGTAGCTATACATTCGAAATCAGCTAAGTACTTAGGCTTGACTCTGGACGCAAGGTTGAGCTGGACTCATGTCAAGAAAAAACGTGATATACGATATAATAAAATGTATTGGTTCATAGGGAGTTACTTAATACTCCTGTCTCTCAATTTGCAAGCAAATACTAAAACCTATCTCGACATATGGCCTCCAGCTTTGGGGGTGTACAAGAAAGACAAATCTTCAACGCATTCAATGCTTTCAAAATAAAGTATTACGCAATATTGTTAATGCGCCGTGGTACATACAAATGCTGATCTACATAGGGATTTAAATGGTATAGAGGACGAGTTTAGGAAGGTCGCCATAAGACATGAAGTTAGGCTTCGCAACCATGCTAATTTAGAAGTAGTCCAACTACTTAATAATAATAATTTAGTTAGAAGATTAAGGAGAGTAAAACCTTTTGAACTAGTTAACTAAGTATAATTTGTAACAACATAATCAGACGAACAAAGTAATAATGAATCAAAAACCAAAAGGTACCTTTCAAACAAAAGTTAGTTCCATCAAACATACCCATAGCAAATACATAAGTACATTTATTAGAACAAAATTGCTGATTAGTCTGACAACTAGGTGCGATTATTAAAAGATAGGTTGCTAGCATCATGCCTTCACTGGGTGTTTTTAGTGGGTTCTCCAAGTCCTACACTATCGCAGAGCTCGCATGCGAGGTTCAAAGATTTTTTTACGCAAAAAAAAAAAAAATATTATACTCTTTCTGAAATTAACGAGCTCTCCAGGAAACTTTCATGACAAAACTAGTGACCGGCGCACTCGACTTGCCGTGGACCTTGGCTTCGTAGCCTGAAAAAAGAAGTCCATGCAGTTAGCTTGATCCCTATAGGTAGCTGTTGGTATTTATATTTATCTCCTCTTCCTGTAGCTTAACACACAATATCATGGCTTAATTTGATAGCTGGTGCCTCCTCAACAGGACCTCTTTTCATAAAGCAAGTACACTTGTTTTAGTACATTAAAGTGCAGCAAAAATATGTACATACATATTGAAGCACAACCGCCGTTAGATCTATGAGAATAACAAAATAAATAAATGCCATCCCCCATCTAGCACAAATAGGACACAGACCGGTCATTCCGTGTATATCTTTCACGTCTCACCTATGCATATGCAAATGGAATGGAAGAATAAATCAAAAACATTTTTACAATTTTTATGCAAATCAATGGAAGAAATTATAAATCAGGCAACGAATCTCCACCCCCAGATAGAGCGCAGCACTCCTCTTGACCAGATATTGAGGTACGCCCAACACTGCATAGAATGCGAACAATTTTGCCATTTTTTGTTCGGGGTGTAAAAATGCAAATTTCCTCCTCTTCACATGGCCAGCAGCACCAGCAGGAGCACCTCAACCGAGCGTTGACCCCTTGCCGCCCCCAACTACATATAGAAACTTTTTCCAAAGCAGTGATAACATTAATTCGAAACAACGAAACACCAGCAAACCCAAATGAGTACTGTCAGAATCTCTTTCGGTAGGTAATATCCTGCAAACTATAATGGATATGTCCTGCCTGATGTCTGTTTGCAATATAATTCCAATTTGGCACAAGTCCAGATTTTGAGAGAATTTTGAAAATTTTTCTACAGATTCTATCCTGGTTTGGAGGAGACTCCTACGTTGTCCTCTGTGTAGGGACAACAGCGGGTTGTATGAATGCTCTGCAGGACGTAGACGAATAGAAGAGGAGAACACTTGACGCAAAAAAAACAAAACCCAGCATTTGCATATTCAATAGCCGCATTTGAATATCGCTGATGGGTGGTGCTAGTTGTCTTGAAAACGCTTAGAGCTTCTCCTTTGGCCCCGTGTGTGTGTAGAACATTGTCAAGAGAGTTTCTGTGTTGTTTTTTTTTTATAAGAAATGTAATGCTGAGAGTAATTTTATTTTTTTTTGTTTCTGCTTCCTGCCGGAAAAATGTTCACTGGAATGGAGCGTAAGTAGCTAGTAACGCAATAATTTATAACTGTCTCAATGAAGGGACTAGGGAGTAACAGAAATGAAAATAAAGCCAACTGGGGTATGGTGCGAAGAGGAAGGCTAATACTGAAGTGACTGAAGAGGGAAAGCAAGGAATTAATTGCGTGTTTTAAAAGCGTAATTCATTTTACATTTTCCCTGAGATAGCTGGTAGATGCCATAAACACCTAAGGAAGTCAGCCGAGGGTAAGGGTCCTAGTAATAGGTGGCCCTTGGATGTCTTGTTTTCATTTGCACCGTAAGTTTCCATTTCGAAATTTAATTCTTAGGAATTGCAATTATTTTCTCTGGGATCATAAACAATTTTTCCAAAATCTTTACCTATCCTGCGGTTGGTGTTATTTGGTTTGTCAAGCTTTGGTCATATGGTGTTCGTGTGATGAAAAAAAATTGGACGGATGATTTTGACTACGAAAACCCAGCAGTCAAAATTTCAACCCATTAGGTCCCAGCGATCTCTTTTGAGATTGGTGCAAACTATTTTTTTTTTTAATTTTGTTTTTGTAGTGGCTGGAATGAAACCGTTAGAACAATATATTTATTTAGCATATATTTGACTAAATTAAAGAAAATGCAATGGTATATGGTTATCACTTCTCTCGTGAATCGGTTTTGAATTCGAGGTACTCAGTGCGTGCTATTAAAGGAAATACATATTACGTAAGAAACAATTTTTTTGTAATATTTTTCTCTTCAAATTTATCTAATCAATGATGGTGCGACAGTAAAGAGATAATATATATCTACCATTGTCGTATATATATATATGTAAACATCACTGATCTCGATTGATACCGCTGAGTTCTGCTGTGTAATTTCTGTATTACTTTTTCAAGGTCTTGCTGTCGGAGAGAATAGAGGCTGATATTTTGGCGTTGACAAAATGTTGATGATGATAATCTTGAAGTCCCAATTGTAGTAGATATTCCAGGTACTTTAAAGGTTTATGTACCAGATGATGAAGTTGATGAGACGTTTCAACCAGGCCCGTTGAAGTGTTAAGAAATTGAAGACTACGCCAGTAAATTGGTCTTCCAGTGACCCTACCTATAGCTATTCAAATACAACAGATACAATCAATTGTGAAAATGTAAAAACATCTTTACGCGGCAAAGGTGTTGTAGACCTCTTTGAGGAGTTTTTTGGTGATTCTGTTTTGGAACTCTTCATTATGCTTATCAAATAAAAAACAACATGTCGTTCACTATCACTAAAGATAATATAAAAGTGTTTATTGGATTTTCAATATTTTCTGGATACCATACTTTGCCAAGTCAAAAAGACTATATTGGTCCGATGAAGACGATCTAGGAGTGCAAATTGTGAAAGACGCTATGAGCAGAAGCCAGTATTTATCTTCATTTTCAAAACAATGCCTTATCAGGTGTAAGTAAACATGATAGGAGTTTTAAAATAAGACCCTTGATGGATTTGATATGTACAAACTTTCAAAAATGGACCGTTTTTCATCAGAACTTGTCAATTGATGAAATGATAGTTAGGTATTACGGGCACTAACCCTTTAACTTTTTTTTTTTGTTTGATTGGTCCTTAAAAATCCATTCTTCAATTATTTAATCAAGTATTTGGTTTTTATGAAGGTTTGGAGTCTGTAGATTCGAAAATCCTAAGCTTATTAAGTATATGAGCCACCTAATGCAAACTATTTAGAAAATAAGTGAAAAGGGTATGATTTGGGAGTAGTCAGCCCCCTCAGCTCCAGTAGTCGGCCACGCAAGTATCCAGTAGTCAGCCCCAATTACCATTTCTACAGTTTCATCGTTTTAACAGCAAAAAACATTAAGTTTAGAAACTTTTCGAAATTTTAAAACAAAGTCACGAATTTAAAAGTAAAAAACAAAAGGAACATTTATATCAGTCAGATGGGTACAGACAAATATAGTCTAAAATTGCACCATTTGAGTTGGTATTTTAAGATTTCGTTTCCTAAGTTCAATATTTAAAGTTTTTTTTTACTTGTGCTTTTTTATTGAAAATTTCTTTCCATACCACGGATAAAATACTGCAAGGTGGT
Source organism: Cheilosia impressa (assembly GCA_948293265.1). Taxonomy (NCBI): domain Eukaryota; kingdom Metazoa; phylum Arthropoda; class Insecta; order Diptera; family Syrphidae; genus Cheilosia; species Cheilosia impressa. The sequence continues at coordinate 16,446,929 of OX411880.1, forward strand.
TTGGCGCGAGCAGATTTGGCTGAATTTAGAAACAAATCTGTGCCCATGTTCTGTATTTATCACAAAACGATATGAATTGAAAGAAAATGCTTCTGAGTTAAATATATAAATTTTCGCATCGATACTTTTTAAGCATTTTCTTTCAATTCATATCGTTTTTGTGATAAATATATCGATGTGATAATTACAGAACATGGATGGGCACTGAATAGTAAAGGTTGTAGCCTTGAATTTCTTCCTTGTCGGAGAATAAAAGAGGTCATGGGTACTCGTATTTTATTCTATTTTAAAACGATTTTATATTTATTTGAAATGAAACTAGTCGCTAGGTAGTACAAAGGAAAAAACAAAATATCTTTATTTTGTCGCTGTTATTAATCCTTTATAGAAAGTCTGAGGAAATAGCCTTGTCTGTCCGCCAAAGGATTAGTTACAGCCTAAAGGCAATCGCTGAGAACCTCTAGGAATGGCCTTAGAGAATTCGGAGTTCTTACCTAGTCGCTGGTTGAAACAATTATGAAATAAACAACATTTCGGCTGTCCTTTTATACTGCCGAAATGAAGCTTTTACATTTAAATTTAAGAAAAAAATTATACGCAGTTTGAATTTCTGCAAAGAAAGTTGACATTCAAATTCTTCATATAGGCAAAGTGATTAAGGATTTTTTAAAAACATCAAAAACTATTCATACTTTATTATGTGATTATAAGGTACCTAGATAAGATATTTTTAGGAGTAATGATAAATAATAAAATATTAAATAAAAAGTTGTACTGCTACAAGCTGTTTTTTGAAAGCTGGGCTGGCATTGAACTGTATTTCATTTCAGGAGTTTTAAGATTACAAATTTAAGCTGTTAAAAGCAAAAGGTAGGTATAAAAACCAATTTGTTTTTCATCTCCAACATTTTCGAACGGTCTTGAAGAGTGCCTCTAGGGACTCCGAACTCACGACTAGCTTTGTTTATTTGTTCGTTTGTTATTTAAAGCTTCAGCTAGTGCCTCTTCAAGATATTAATGAATGGGAAGTTTAATTGTTTCAATAGAAACATCAACTTTGAAAATACCTGAATTAAATACATTTTGAAATTGTTAACCACCACAAATTGTTAATTTTTAACATACGGCTGAGCTTAGAAAACTTGTCTTTTATAGTCAGCCACCCATTTCTTTATTATGTGAACAGGGGGCTGACTACTGGAAAATAAAGACAATTTTTCGATTTTTTTGCTAGAATTGGGAGAGAATTAAATTTCCATTTATTTTGCATACTCAGTTATGAAAAAAAATAAAGGTAGTCCTCAGTAGTCAGCCAGGGGGGCTGAGCCTAAGATAATCATACAAATAATGTCTGGTAAGGTCAGCCCCCTCTCTTACTTATTTAACAAAAAAACTATTTTAACATTTTAAGTTAAGAAACAAGATAAATAAAGTGTTTATATTATAATAATAATCATTAAATGGACATAACTTAAATATATTTGTTATTATATCACTTTTACCAATTCACTTCCACTAGTCATCTAGTGGACAACAGGAAACCCCTCTGCAATGTGTTGAAGATCTCTCTAAACACCGAGTTTTTTTTTACAACTTTTTTACGAGACATGAACTGCTCATTGCTTTGAAAACCAAAGGTTTTAGATAACAAGGATAACAAGTGTTTTTTGTGGCCACAAACTTTGACACTGTGCTTTCCTTGTCACAAGTAAAACGACGGTGTCCAATTAGTAAAGAAAAAAATCAATATGGGACAACCGAGTGTAATTAACAATGTTACAATACATATATGGGAGGTGTAGATCATCACGATTGGCTCTTGGAAAAACACACAATTGCTATTTGTGGCAAGAAATTACACTGGTGTCTTTTTACAAGAATGATTGATATGGCTGTGGTTTACTTTATACAAAAGGATATACGAGGACAACACAGCTTCCATAAAATCAGTAAGGAGAGAAATAGCCAGGAGTTATCTAAAGTTAGGAAAAGATTTCAGAGTTGCTCGTGGTGGCCCAAAATCAACACCATCGTCTTCGCGTCCGAAGGTTTTACCTAGAATAAGATATGATGGCAAGAACCATATTTTAGAGAAAAGGCCTAGCGACATTGCCAGTAACGGAAGGCCAAGAACATTTTGTGAGAAATGTGCTGTAGCATTATGCATTTCTTGTTTCAAAAATTTTTATAATGTAAAATAAAATAAATAAGAGATAACCTTTTTTGTATTATTGTCCCAGCGATCTCAAACGAGATCAGTTTATAAGACAAAGACCCTTTATCAAAAAATAATAATTTTAGCAAAAATAATAATATATAACTTATTGGGTTAAGAAGCGGGCTAAATATATTTTTATTTATTTATTTCCTTTATTTATTTTCACTAGTTGCAGATATAAACAACTCAGAGTTGGTATACTAGTATAATTGTACAATAAATATTTTCAACCAGAAAAATAGTTTGCATTTTATATTTCTTTAACCGAAATAGTAGATATTAAATGTCATTTACACTTTCTTTATAACAATGTAAAAATAAATAAATGGGTGGGGTGAACCTTAATAGTAAGTACTATTAATAAGAATTGAAGGTAAAAAATTCATTAAAAACCAAGTAAAACTACAAAATATTTTTGAAAGAAAATTTAATATTACCTATACAAGATTTCAAATTTAGTATCTTTGTATAGAAGAACAAAATTTAATAAAAAATTAAAGGACAAAACACCAAAACGTCAAGTTACTACCGAAAACCAAAAAAGAAGTTCTAAACTTTTAACATAATGGACTAAAAGCCAACGTCTTTTAAAACAATATTTTTCAGATCTGTATAGGCTTCCATCCCAGCAACCCGAGATGCTTACAAGAACGTTTTCATTTTGCACCTAAATTATTGTAAAAAGAATATGCTAGCTCACTTTTTCGCTGTTTTCTCCAGATTTATCTATTAAAATAATCCCGCTCCTTTTTATATTTATAAATATTTAGATGGTGAGAAAAAGGCGCATTCTAATGTCCCAGTAGCCATAGAAATATTACGCCGGCTTTTGAGGACCTCGTCAATTTGTATGTAGGTACCTAGTCCGAATGGTTATAAAATTTCACTGTGTATTTGCCAAACTATCAATTATGCGCCACCTCACAATTCCATCCAACTGACAGGGCACATTAAAAAGACTAATAGCAAGCGATTTCTTTTCCGTGAGCAGTCCTTAAATTGATGTGCCTGATTTCATATTCACCACACCATCATTTACGTATCATCCTGCATGGGTACATGTAATTTACAAGCTACAATTATCAATAATCCTAATTATGCAAAAGCACACCCACGTACCTGCACACACACACGTCGTAACGCATCACACCAACATTCCATTATTTGTGGCATGGTCCAACGGGAACAGAAGGTCCCTTCAGCCAGTCAGCCAGCGCAGCGCAACGTTAGCTCCATGCCAGAGATGCCATTAGCCAAGACAGATTGAATTCCATCAAGCGTCTTCGTGATTCGCACAGACAACGAATTTATTACGTTAGGTAGGTACCTATGTGTAGCAAACGCATAACTGTAATTTATTTTTGACAATTTGTCATTCCAGCAGATGTCCACTTGATTCAATGTTAGTCTCGGGCAAGGACACCGATTTTTATTTCATTTTATTCCTGGCAGCCGCCTGCCTGATACTTTATCTCTCGTCGTCATCATGATGGTCGCTCGTTTCACATTCCCTCCTCGGTGGGAAATTGAAATCCACTTCATGGGCGGAGTTTTAGTTGCAATGGAATGGACAAGGATAATCAGATTTTCTTATTCGGCTCCGCATATTATGGAATTCACTGAAGCAAGGAAATCTCTGAAATAATGGATTCAAACTGAGCATCCAATACACACATAGTCCGCTGGACACTGTACATTATATTTCAGGCAGCAGGCACTCAATTTCGTTTTCATAATTTACATATACCTACTTATTTTTATGAAGGGCTGGCGATTGTGGAAATAATTTCGAATTGATTTTGCAATTAGAACTGAGTGGCAGAATGGCGTCACCTGTAACCTAGCTGTTCAGATTTTGTTGGACGGAGGTTGATTGTAAGGCTTAAGTTATAATGGTGGGTAATTTACAGGATGAGCAATTTCTGCAAAAGATTAGCTCAAAACGAATCGCTGTAATGTAAATTTTGTTGGCTATACCTACCTATATTGAAGGCTAAGGACAGTTTTTAATATCTAGAGGGAGCCGTTTTGAATGAATTACCTCCCACAATAGACGGCCCCAATTAGGTTTTACGAGTGACTCCAATTGAGAAATCCGTTCCGAATTGCAGTTTTAACCTTTTTAGAAACGCGCTTGAAGACATTATTTGCGGAAATATCTGCATAATTGTAATGAATTGAACTGAAAGGACGAGTTTTAGTCTTTATGTATGTGGATTTGAATACATTTCCCGTTTCTACACATCTTATATAATAAATAAGGGAAGGCAAATAATTAAGTACCACTTTTACTGCCTTCAACGCAACATATCGGCTTAATTATTTTTCGGAAGATTGTGCAGAGATGCAATGCTGTGTGTAATTAGTTTTCCAATATTTCCGATATGTTGTGATTTAGCCAGGTCACTGTAGCGGTTGAATTTCTACCACTCGGCGAACTCAGGTACGTAAAAATTTGTCAGAAGAACATAGATCTTGAAATGGAGCAGCATTGAGAATTTATATCATCACAATCGATCAACAGTGTTGCCAACTTTTCTTAGACTTGAGGAGCCAAATTTGAAAAAAAAAACTTGGAGCCAAAAATAGCCAACACAAGTATGATAATTTTGTTTTTATCTATATAAAGGGTGATTTTTTAGCTGAACAGTTTTTTTAGTGAACAACGTGAACATCGTAATGAGCAAGAGAGATTGAGAATGCAATCGCATCGCACAATCGCCGATTCACGATTTAACAAATTTACCGATTTTAACCAAACTTTCACACATCTTTGGTATTAGTCTATATATGATTTTTGTGAAGTTTGGTTGAAATGGAAAAACGTATACGTGTTTTGAACGTGCGTGAAAAACACATGAATTTCAGTACATTTATTTAGAAATTAATTGCTGTGGGTTAGCCGGATGAAAAATCAAGAACGGCTCGACGGATTTGGGTACCTTTTTTATTTCGTTTATCTTGAATCAGGGATGGTTTAGGAAAAATGAAAATTCCGAAAATTCTCAACAGGTGACGCTGTAGGTAGGCACATATCGTTTTTTCATCTACATCCTTCTATATATTAGGTATTTATATAAAAATAAGTCGCATTGTGTTCGAATTGATGTTCTCTTAGTGCGTGAGCCAATTTTGTTTCTGGAAATTTCAAATGAAAGGTGACGTCAATACCAAGTTTTGTATGTATATACGATCTTAATTTATGTTTATTGGTTATGCGATTTATAGTCATTTTAGTGAACATACCTCTAGGATAGGATAGTTTTGGTGGCCCCCCGACAGGTGGCGCTGTTGTCGATCTCAAAAATCCCTCAGCCAATTTCATTGTAATTTTGTGGTGACAAATCGCAAGCATTAAAGAATATGTGATTGGAAATGTGTGGTGTATCGCTGGGTAAAAAGAAGGGGAGGTATTGTATACTTTCATTTTTATAAATCGACCACTCGCGCAAGTAGTCCAGCATATTAACCACTGAGCCACCGTGTTCACAAGTCGCTATAGTGAACTGAACCAACACGATTCAATAATTAGAGCGGAAAAAAACGATCAAGAAGCCGGCCTGGAAATCTATGAAGTTTCTATGCATTCAACTTAATTCAATTCCAAGGGACTTTCAGTCGTTCAATAGAGAGGTTCAACTATCAAAAGGTATGTTGATAATTTAATCAATTTTAGGCGGTACGAAGTTCGCCGGGTCCAGCTTCTTATTTATAAACTAAAAAAAAAAAATAATAACAAAAAAATTAATAAAGTTTTTTTCAGTAGAATTATTTGCACATTTTTGTAATATTCCATTTTTTTCAATTTCTATTATGTTGAACAAAAACCGAGCTGAGTATGCATTTTTTCATAAATTTATAATGAGTCTGAAAATAGCCAGATTTTAAATTAAATAGCTTAAATTTGGACTAATCCCAAATCAAAATTTTAAATAGCTAGTGAAAAGTTCAAGTAGCAAAAGCGATGAATATCCGGTGCTGGCAACACTGTCGATCGACACATTCAGAAGATCTATATACCTAATACCTACCTACTCGTATTTGAAGTTTTCTAAGAAACGGCAGATGTCATTGTCTGTCCCGCACGATAAACCTATACAATTTAGCTATGATGTATGCTCATGCGATTGCGATATAAGTTTACTTCACTCTCTCGATAACTTTAGAATTTAAGATGGCACTTTACAGGTGTCTGTCTGTCTTTGGGAAATGTTTAGGTGCATAGTCTAGTGAGTTTCGTGTGTCGACATGTTTTCCCTCGTTTGTTGATTGATGAAGCAAAAAAAAAAAAGAAGAGTCCAATGTGGAACCTCAATGGCATTTGTGTTGGCGAAGGTAGGTAAGCAATGGGCGTTGTGGTTACTATATTTAGCTATGCACGGCGATGATTTCTTGGTTAAAACACCAGAAAATTTTCTGGTAATAGCTTGGGCGTATATAGCAGAAATGCTTTGTGATGCATGATATTTGATGGTATTTTTGTTGAACAAAGTGTTTATGGTTTTCTGGGTTAATTTTTTTTTGCCATGTGTTGAAGTTTTAAAATTTGCCTAGTCAGATTCTTTTAGTCGCTATCGTGTTTTCAGCATGTGTTTTTAATATTGGATTTGTATGGAAGGTACCAGGTGCTATCGTGCTTTCAACAGACAGACGGACAGACAGACAGACAGGCAGAAAGACAGACAGGCAGAAAGACAGACAGGCAGAAAGACAGACAGGCAGAAAGACAGACGGACATGGCTAAATCGATTCAGAATGAGATCCTGATTCAGAATATATACACTTCTTGGCGTTATAAATGTAATGACAAAGCGAATATATCTACCTTCTGTTGAATACGTGGCCGATTGCCAAGGTGTTGACATATCCAATTTAGTTTGGAAAGACAACAAAAGTGTGAACATGCTATCGACCTTTGTAGGTTCTGATCCAGTAACAAAAATTAACAGATTCGAAAGAAAAACAAAAGAAAACATCTCAATAAACTGTGCAGCTGCAATAACGATTATAACAGCCATATGGGAGGCGTTCTGTCAACGCTTTATCAGATTCAAATCACAAAATGTTAACCTGTCTAATTCAAGAAACAATACCTTTAAATATTGAAGCCCTGTTCCGCAAGGAAGGTAAAAGTTAACCATATTCAATTCTAGCTACACAAACAAGATGAAATGTCTTCACCTCTTTCCTCTGAATATTCAACTGATTATTGTTTCCAAACACATTTCATCTTCACTACACGAATGGGCGTCAAACATTCTGATGCAATCTAACTAAATTAAACATATCGGGCAAATTTAAATTTCTTCCAATTATATATGGCGCAAAGCAATTCCTAGCTCACACAATTCTTAGCCCACACACCCACTGCCAACTGCCACTAAAACCACACCAGACATTTATGGCAGGTCAAGTAATTCGACCTTTTGGCTGAACCACTGCAAGTAACCCCATAAAATTCCATCTTTTACATTTTCCCCATTCGAATGCGGCCATCCCTATACCTATACCTATATGTACAATAGCACGGCTTCGTACAAAGCTCATATATCCCTTTCGACAACTCACTTAGTATACACCACGCCCATCTCCACTCACATGGAGATTAACAATATTTCATACAGCAAATTTTGGGTAATACCAGCACTCTCTCTCTGTATTTTACAAAAAAACAAAAAGTATGCACATGTAGTATACCCTTGTACAAAATCCTTTAATCACATTCTTCCCATAAATTTGCTCGAATATAATCTCCCTTAGGACAATGATGAAATAACTTTCTTGTCTTGCACCCTTTCCACAAAAGACAAAACGACGAAAAAACGAAACGAATATTGATCAACGAAGTCGTAGAAGGACGTCGCTCGACGACGCCGAAGACAACGACAACGGTTTTGAGGAAGAACCCTACATACCGAAACCGAACCACAAGCAGGATCCACCTCCATCGGATATATACACTCTCCAGTCAACCATATATACTTTCATACACACTTGCTTTTCATGTTGGCAAAACGCGCGTCACATGACGTTAAAAGGAGAAAAATAACTTCCTCAATGAAAAAGAAATATCCGCCTCGCAGCTTTGTGGTCTTAAAAGCCTTACTCCGAGTTTAACTCGTCTCATTTTTCCATCTGTCGCTTTGGTCCTTGTCGTTTTCACATAGCACGAGTACAACCTGCACAAATAATAGCTATTGAAACATTTTGATCCCTTTGCATCACGATATGCTTGACATAATGTACAGTCAAACTAGTAAGCCTGAAGGCGATGTAACTTTTCGACAAAAGGATTTCCAACTTACACGTTGTTGTCGCAGTATCCTTACCTCGCAGTTACATATTATATAGTCAGGGAGGATATGGTCTTTCCATCTGGCGCGACTTGGTCTCTCTTTGCGAATGCAACTCTAGTGCAGAAAACTTATTGGATGTGTGTGTCCCTCTAAGAAAGGAATTCTTAAAGGACATTTTAACATATTTCTGTTTCTACGCTGCCAAGACCTACATAGCTGCTATCCTTTAAATTTTCTCTAAGGTTGAGATGGATTTTATTTTAGCTTGTCACAGGCAAACACTCACGGAGGCTATTCGGTGCGGAACCGGGTTGTAAGAATGTGGAGATCGGGGATGGTCCTGGTCCCATTTAAGTCGCACATAGAATATGTGTGCGGTATATGCGGTGTGAATTTGCATACGACGAACAAATCTATTAAATGACTCTGAGTCGAGTGTAGCAGCTTTTCGTGCCGGTTTCGTTTTTGGGGGCTATGCCTTGTGTCCTATGGAATACAGAGAACGTTTAGAATGTGGGACAAACTTGTCGAACAACAACCGGAAAATGCGAACAAATTTCGTTGTACATGACCGTAGCATTGTTTGCTAAAGACCATCATCAAAACTAGAGCCAGTGGCGGTGTATGCGGCTCTTCGCCAGGTGCTTGACTTAATTCTAAGAGAAACCGAGAAGAATCTCCGTAGATACATAAGGTATACATATTCGTATCGTTATGTTTACATCTGACTTATATGGGACTATTAGGTCAAGCGGCTGTGTGCTGGCTTATTGAAGATGAAACTTTTCTTTATCTATTTTTATATATGCTGCGGCATCAGGATTATGTCGAGAGTTTTCAATGTCCATACTTAGTAGGTATTTGTGGGTACCATAGGTTTATATGAGCTTCTGGAGGCTTAACAAAATATGATAAAATTAAATTAATGTACCTACTCAAACTCATTTAGGTATAGCCTACCTGTAAACGTTGGGAAATTGTTGCCTGCCAATTGGTTTGACGAATACGCCCTTTTTAAGATTTTAGGAAATCGCATTTTATATGGTTTATGGTTGAGCAAAAGGAAAACGAGTCGCAGGATTTTTTTTTAATCTTTTTTGAAGTATCTTAATTTCTAGCGATAGTAGGTAAAAGAAAAACAAGATCTGTTTTAATTTTCTTACTTTCGAAAGCATTCATCAATATTGTTTTGACGTATGTACATATATGCGTTATAAAGGGTGATTTTTTAGCTGGTTGGGTTTTGGCAACACTGGTTTTGACAGCTGACGTGTGTTTAGTACCTTGTTTCACTGTCAAACAGCTTCAGTTTGGTTTGCAATTTAACCATGGATCGTCTTACAAATGAACAACGCTTGCAAATTATTGAATTTTACTATCAAAATTCGTGCTCGGTTCGAAATGTTCATCGCGCGCTGCTTCCATTTTATGATCGGCATTCTCGACCTTCTGAGCAGTCTATTCGGATGAATATTCGGGCCGGTCAATTGGCCGCCTAGATCGTGCGATTTGACACCATTAGATTATTTTTTGTGGGGGTATGCCAAGGCTAATGTGTATAGGGACAAGCCCGCTTCGATTGACGCACTGGAAGCCAACATCCATGCATTCATTCGTGAGATACCGGCCGATATGTGTGAAAGAGTATGCCAAAATTGGACTCAGCGGATGGGCTACCTGAGACGCAGCCGCGGTCAACATTTGCATGAAATTATCTTTAAACATTAAATTGCAAGGTTCAAACTATCGATTCAAATAAATATTTCATTAATTTTTTCGAATTTTTTGTGTTTTTTTTTTAAAAAAAGTTCTAAACCTCTTAAAAAATCACCCTTTATAAATAACTTTTTTCTTGCTCTCATACATATACGTGAAAAAAAAATTTCCTATACGCCATCGCAATAATAAATAAAAAACGTAGCATTAGGGTTGCTAAAAAATTGCTATAATGACCAAAATTTTAAATAAAAATTGGGTTTGCATGGAGCTTCATATTTGCTCTTCGTTTTTGGGCAATATATTATAACAGCCAGCCATATATTTTTGTTTATGCGGTAAGCTCACAGCCTTAAAATGATTTTTGTTTTAACTTTCTTTTTTATGACAATAGTTGTTCAATGAAAAAAAATACTTTTTCCGATAAAGGTTGGCGGGTATTTGTGGCAGGGTAAAGGCTGGCAAGCCAATGTCTTCAGCATCTATTTAAGGATATCTTTCTTACCGCCACTTATTTTAATCTTCATTTTCTTGCCTCAGTAAATCCAAAAAAAAGTAGGTACCGAAAATGCGTTTTTCAAAATTAGCAAGAATTTTGGCCAACTTTTGCGCTTTATCGGTCCCTATATGAGCCAGCCTTTATTTTATATAGCAAACACTTATCCTTATTTGTTATTCCGTTAGGACATCACGCGGTCTGCTTTTCTATGCTAATTGTAATTAAGATATTTCATTTTTGCAAGCAGTACTTTCGAAAAGTTTTAATATCCAGCCTTTGTAGAGTAAACCTTAAAAGATGCTGGTTACGTCTGTATTACTCTAAGTTCAACTGTTTGCCTTCTTACTAAGAGTAAGACCAAGAAGCGACAGCGGACTAAATATTTCAAGACTTTGAACCTCCTGAATTAGAAAATGATCGAATGCTGCTGCAAATTTCTAAATAACTACCTTCAATTTTGAAAATATTGCAAGGTAGTGCACATAACCTTATTAATGTCACTCTAAGAAGTGATGGATTCAACTTTAGTGTTATCAAATACAAGTTGCCAATATTTGTACAGGGTCATTCATTTCGTAGTTTTAGGTTGGTAGCGCTGGCATTTGAAACCTGTCAAACTCAACTGTCATTTGAAGTGTCATAATAATAGTTGATAGAGTGTTTCGCGAAGCCCATCCTTTCACAAATGGGCTATCTTTTTTGCTCAAACGTCAATAAAACTTGTAGGATAACAAACGGTTTATAATGGCCACAGTAGTGTTTTGTTCAAATATTGTTGAAAAGCGCACAATTGCCATTTCTTTAACTTCTCAGTTGTTACCAAATACATTTGATAAACATAATTTTTTCATTCAACAATGCTTTTATCTTGTTTTTGCACTTTTTTATGCACTTTTCAGTAATTTTTTAACATAATTGGACTACATCCATACAAAATCCGTTTTGTTTTCCTACAAGTTTTTTAGCTGTCACTTGGATTTTTCTTCTTCTCATTTGACACTGACGTTGTCGCGAACTACCCTATTGTTTGCCATTTACGATAATGGCTCGCTTAAAAATCGAACAAACATTAAAATTATTATTTCTTTCAACAAGACGGGGCAACAAGTCGCACAGAGAGACTAATTATTTTATGAGAAGTTTCGTGGTCGCGTAATTTAAATTTTTTGCGACATCAATTGACCACCAAGATCATGCGATTTGACACCGTTCGATTTTTTTCTGTGGGGCTACTTAAAAGACCGTGCTTACGCGAACAGTCCCCGTACTCTAGAAGCATGAGTAGCCAACATTACTCAAGTTTTGGTCGATATACCTCCCGAAATGAGTGACAAAGTGGTTAAAAATAAACTCAAAAGAATCGCATGAAGTGATGTTTAAGCTTTACTTCCGAAACCGAAAAATGAATGACCTTTTACAACTGAGCTCGCTTTGAAATCTCAATCCAAAACGCGAAAACGCACAGAAAGTATTTTTTAGCCTTTGAGAAAAGTATAACGTATTTATGAAAGGTATGGTCGATTTTCTACCACAAGCGATACTAGTATTTATATAAAAAGATGGCATATTCGAAAAAAAAAAAACAGACAAAAAATATAGTCTATATTCACAGCTCAAAAACTGCATTTTTGGTGTACATCAAAGTCAGACCAATTCTCGAATGCATCGTTTCTTTTCGCAGTTGGGTGAGAGTGAGAGTGAGAGTGGATATCATAACGATATAAGTGAATGAAACTGTAGTGTGTGTGTCAAAATGGGGATTCCAAATTCTAAAATGCTTAAAAAAAAATAGTTGGCGCAACAGGTCGGTAGAAACACCTGGCACTCAAGGTCCGCCTTACGGCAGTTCCGGCAATCCACAGGTCCGCCTTGCGCCAGTCCTGGCACTAAAGGCCCGTCTTGCGACAGTCCCGGCATTCCGCAGGTCCGCCTTGCAACAGTCCTGGTACTCAAAGTCTTTCAGATCAAAGGATTCGGCAATTCGCCAGCTACCAGCAGGCTTGCTAGCAACAAAAATTGCAAAATAGTACAACAACTATATGCGGAGAAAAATCAGCGGTACACGAGAGTGGTACGGTCAACTCTGCTGTTTTGCTCGATTGTTTGGTGATCTCATAGAGTGAACACCAGTAAGCCGATGTGTGTTCTATGTCTATCACGAACGCAAATGTCATATGGCGCAGCCATCTGTTTTGCCATGTACCGTGCATATATCGCCAAGCTGCTGTCAGAGCGAGAAAGTGGAGCGGCGGGGTGGGGTAGACACGGCCAGTTGGTTGGTTGGTCAGCTGGTTGGGCATTATCAACAGTGCGGTTGGGTACATGACTGAATGTGCACTGTGCGTAATGCACAAGCATTGCCTCAGTAGTTTTTGGGCAAAGCGAATGGTGGTGGGATATGTGGAAAGTAAAGAAACAATAAAAATGTATTGTTGTAACGAATGCTACATGGAAAATTTCGCCATTATAAGTTCGTAAAATCTAACCCTGGATGCCTGGACAATAAATATCATTATTAGTAACGCGCAGTGTTAGCATTGCGTGTCAGGTTTATTAGCACACATTTTTCGTAGTCATACCGGTGGTAGTGTCTAATTGACAGATCCATTTCTTGAGATTATCTTATCGGCTCGGTTTTCTCATATCATTCGTATTATTGACGTAAATAGCTTAAATCATGACGCGATAACGATGTCCATTAATCCCATAGCGGCCTCCGACCTTCATTTCCAAGCAATAAATCTTATATTGCCATCAGCCATTACACTTAACAGCCCTTTTTTCTTGACATAATAATTTCGGTAGGAACAATTCCCTTGAATTAAACTTGCTCTATTTGTGACGCAAACTTGTAATTAAAGCCTGTCAAACCAAAAATTATACTCAATAGTCATCACTGCCCCATATTCAAAGTTTGAACTTCAAGCACTGAATGCTGTTTGACTCTCGGTGAGTATCCCTGTGCACAGTGGATGGCGTCCAACAAGGGGAGCGTTTTTATTGAATCTATAGACCACCCACGAGGCGGCCATAATTGTCAGAAATTTACACATTTCTTCTGATCATTCACCCCAATTTATTGACCCTCAGGCAACCAAACGACAATGCCGCGGCTTCAACGTTTTGAAATTCCTTTACTTAAAAGTATTCAAATAATAAAAAGACGACAGCGAGGGGTTTTTTTTTTATTTGAAATAGTTTTTATTAATTTTTTTGTGTTTTTTGTTTTCATATTTTTTTTTTCGAAATGTTTTTGCCGTTTCTATTTTTGTTGTTATGTCAAATAACATTTATTAATTTATTTATTTTTTACAATGAGATTTTGTTTTCAATATATAAATCACTGTCAAGAAAATTGGTTTCTTATATATTACTCATATATAATATAATTATATTTAAAACATTATTTTTTTTTAATTAACCTAACAATTTAAATTACTTCCATTTATTTTTTCAATTATACATTTTCTTTTAGGTTTTTTTTTTTATTCAATAGTCAATAGGTAATAATTATATCTAAAATTATCTAAATTCTTTTATTTGGATTTTCTGTTTTTTTTTTTCTTGTAATAAGTCATCATACTCTTGGTTTAAATTGTGTTCTCTATTTGCAATGCAGATATAATTACATAGATTTTGTATTTTTTCTTAAGAAATGTTGTTTCTGATTTGTTATTTTACAATATTAAAAAAAAAATATATTTAAATTTCAGTTTATAAGATTTCTCTATTGAATATTTCTTAGTTCGTATTTACAATTTAAGTTAAATTTCCTATAAATTCTATTTAATTATAAACATCATAAGTTATGGCAATAGTTGCAATCAAATGCCACAAGGCTTTGATTTGTTATATTCTGAATTCCTTTTGTTTTGTAAAATTTTGTTTGTTGCAACATTAGTAGTGTTTACTCATTAATTTACTTTTTTCTTGTGTACTAAGATTTTATTGTTTTGGAAAAGTTTTTATTCGGTCTTACTTAAAAAAAAAGAAATATTTTACCTAAATTATTAACATAATATTTACAGAGATGTTCATTTGATGTGGAGTTTTTGTTAAGAAACTTTACAATCAGATTGTTAAAGTTAAATTGCCTTATTATAAGGAAGGAACATTTAAATCGTCGTTTCATCATTAAAATTTTGCTTTACATTATATGTGTTGTGTTAAGTTTTGTGTATTTAATTTTGTTTTTCTCTAGAAAAAGCCTTATTTTTTTACAAATGAAAAAAGGGATTATTGCTTTAAGTTGTTGCTAAAAGTTGAGTATGAATAATGTAGGTAGATTTTGTTTTAAGTTCTTAAACTGAGCTATATGATATGACATGGTAGTAGAAATATGTTAAACAAAAAAGAAATTTTTGATAAAAAAAAACAAGTGTTTATTTTTTTCGAAATCACTGTCCAAGGGGATACAAACGACTGAGGGTGTAAACGGGCTGTTGGAGCTAGGGAGGAAAACAACATTCGGGCAGCCATCTAGTTTCACTCGATTCGAAGCATCTAATTTTCCAAAGGGTTGAAGAGATTTAAAAGAAGTTTTCAATTCGACAGTCTGTCTATTTCCTGGGTTAGCACATAGACGGCCATTTTTTTTAAACTCATAGTTTCTTAGGAAGATATCTATTCATTTTTCAATTTCCATTGCATTATGCACATCATTGGAAACACATTATATTCGTTGTGGCCCATTATTCCAGCAATTGCATCAACCAGTAAGAAATTTGTATTCCAAAAAAGCATAATTGCGAGAAAGTATGGCTGATTTTAAAAAGCACTGCAATTTTTGCGTTCGTTAATGTCAAAACTCAGCATTATCTTTGCGTGGTGGCAGTTGTCATCTGCGTTCATATAAGCAAAATGACAGTCCAATTGCGATCAACTCGCATTGACTTTTCTTTTGTTGCCGAGTTGCAGGAAGATAACAGGAATAGCTTTTTGGGTCTATTGTGGTTGCTATTACTAGTATTTTAGTTCCAAGAACATTAGGAAAATGATTACTCCTTTAGACTTGTAAATTTGTCCATTATTATTATCTATCCTTCAATTGAATCTGTCCATTTTTTATACCTATTCCTATTCTTGAATATAAGTCTTGTGATTTCAATGAAGTACTTAAAAGCCAGTCCCTTAGCAACGTTATTTGTCTAAAGGAGCAATTATTGTTAGCGAGCTTTAACAAAAGTACCATCAGCCTCAGAGAGGTTTTGGGTCGACCAAAATTAGATTTTTTCCCGAAGTGGACAAATCTCCTTTGCAATAAATGTTGACAAATTGATATAAAATTTAATTATAGAAAATGAGCCTGAAATGTGGCCTTATCCATAAATGGAAAATGGTTTCTAAAAACATCATCTAAAAATTCTCCTATTGTTTTAAGAAAACCCCTAGTTTTTGGAATGTTAATGTCCACTAAAAATTTCTGTCATTTTTCTTACTTTTTTCATATTTGAGAAATGCTTAACTACTGCAAACATGCACTAGTATTTCTGCTCATAATGCATTAAGTCAATATTTTTGCATGGCATGTGCAAGAATGTTGCAATTATGAACTCGCCTATGCCCTTAATGGACTTGTTCCGCTGAATGTTTTTTTTATTTATTAGTAAACATAAACATCCACTACTGGCTGTAATAAGCCATAGACTTAGAAACCGGTACCATCCGGCGATTGACAAAAGTAGTTTTCATACCACAGATTGGAAAAGATTAATAGCTACTCCTTTGCGAATAACCTTCTTGCGACCAGTCTTTCCTGCTTCTTAATGAAACAAATGCAAAGATAGTTGCATCTGCGTTAGATTGTGATTCAGTAAATCCTGTGGGACAAAGCTTATAACTTAGTGAGTTGAATTATGCACTTACGCAAACAAATTGTTATAGGTAGTTAGTTATAGAGGGAGCTTTAAACAGTTGCTTACTTTTTTTTGACAATATGTTCAGCAGAAAGTAGGTATAGTGGAAAAAATTTCATGCTTAAAAAGATTGCACGTTCGTGCGATTATACAAATCATACATATTTAGAATGTTTCTAACAAAATTTTCAAAAGTGTATGGGAAAGCTTCCCAATTCGGTTTAAGTTCGGTAGAAAATTGTTATTTTCCAAAAATTTTTATTCGCCCTTCACAAAAACGAGTGATTGTAAGGATGCCTAAACGTCACCCATACTTAACATCTTTCATTTTGTAACTTGCAGGTTGCTTCTGCAAAATATGTTGGAAACAGTTGTAAATAATTTACCTTCTGTTATATTCGCTCTATTTCCCTTTTATAAACATTTTAAATACATATTTTAATTTTTCTGCCGAGGTGAAAAGTCTCAAATATAAGGCCTTAAGATGGTTTCAAAATTCAAGACCCTAAAAAATTTGGTAAGGGTGATTTCGGAACAGTCTAGGAGCAGAATTTTGGAAACGACTGAGAGAGGAGTTTTTATTTTTGGTACGAGTATCATAGAGTACCAAAGCACGTATTTTTAAGGGACTCGTTTTTAAATTAGCAACCCTGAACCTAGTGACAGTCAATATGATAGATTACTTTTACTCCGAATGCTTTTCCGTTTAATATTGAGTAGATTTGCGCCTGTAGATTAAGCAATTTTTTTTCGATTTTGATTGCAACTAACAGTGCACTGCATCCAGTTAATGGACGACATAATCCTCAACTCGAGTCAGTTATTAGAAAACCACCATACCTTTCTCACCACATAAGCTCTGTTGTTGCTAATATGCATCCACAGAGACGTCCTTTATTGTGCACCGAAGAAGTTGTTGCCATTATTGAATGTAGAGCGTAGGGTTGTTCAGGAAATGATCGAGTCAATTCGACATGGTACACTATCACCCCTATCGGGAATAATATTTCCCTCGGAATGTTTTCTATTCAGCAATATCATTTACATTGCTGACAAGGAAAATTTCCATCGGAATTTCTTTACGATACTCCTGAATAATTGGAGCTGTAGGTACTTGTAAGCACTTTATGAAAGAATTTGCGGAGAGATCAAGTCCTATGAGCTTAAAAGATACAGCTTGAACTAAGCCCTAAGCCAGAACTAAGCCCAAATGAATATTATATGGTAAATAGCCCGCTTGAATACAAATGTTTATCCAGCGACGAGGGATATTTTTGGTTGAACGGCTACATCAATATACAGTGTTGCCAGATTTCGTGTGGAGATAATCCAGAAGCTTTTGCAGAGACGCCGTGACTTCCACTTGCAGCCCATAAATATGAATATGTTATACGGGCAGGCTAAGCAGCATTGGTATGTATGTAAGAAGGTAATAGTCAATGAAGTGAACTGTAGAGCCATGATTGCTGAATTTGCCGTTTCTCAGTTGAATGTCGTTGATGTCGAAGAGTTTCGGTTTAAATAATACGCCACAAAATTCCACATAGTGCCTAACAAAATCAATCCAGCAGGAAATCCATTTGACCATTTCAGTTTTAGCCGATAAATCGCGGAATGGAAAGTGTCCATTCGCAGTAAAAGTGCCGATATATGGCTAAAGCTGGTCGAAAAATTCGTCGAAATTTATACTTCCAGATTGCGAATTTCTTTTAGCCATATTTCGGTTCTGTGTTCGTTTTTTATGTTGTCTTGAAAAAATTTGACTGGAAAATTTTTTTTTCCAGGTTTTTGGCTTTTTTTCCTACGAAAGGACAAGTTTCCCACGTATACTGTACACTGCTGGAAATATTGAAATCGAATTGAGCAAAAACCAACCATCCTTTAACATTTGATACCAATTTGATCGTAGCAAACCTTCCAGTTGTAAATACTCGTACTTCTGGTGACCAAAGGTGACTATATGGATACGTCTTTGACACCCATTTGTTATATTTGTTATCCCTTTATTAGCGCATTAAAAAAATCACTTTTTTGTTTATATAATGAGCAAACAATAATAACAGTATTTAATATATTCAAAACTAAAACTATAAAAATAAAATAAATTTCAGTGTCTGGGCTCTGTCCTATGTACACACATACAAAATTCTCACGAAAAGAATCGCACAATTAATTTCGAATTAATTTTTATTACTTACATAAACTTGAATATACAAAACTGAAAATAAGAACAAAAACAAATATATTGCACTATACATTATTGGCCTCCAGTTGCTGTCGCTGTATTCACATGGTAACAACTCATTTAAAACCATTTCAGTTCCGATAATACGATGTCCTTGTTCGTGTAGTTCGCCTGAGCTGAATTTATTTCTCGTGTTATAACAAAATAACTATGCGAATTGTACGTGTTCGGAACCGGTGTCAGCGTTTTTTTTTGCTCCTTTCTTTCTGTGCAATTCATTTTAATAATTATAAATATTTTCATTGTGTTCCATGTGAACACATCAACTGTGTAGGAAGGACGCGCGAGGAAAAATAGAAACAAAGAGAGAGAGAAAGAGCGCGCAAGAGAAAGGGGTCGGTTGTGGAAATAAATTAAATTTAAACACAACTCTCCTGCTGTGAGTACATTAATGGTGTCCGAACAGTAACGATTTCCCGGGAGTACGATTTGCCCATGCCCGGAACTATAGCTGCTGTTGGGCTGCCAATGGCAGCCGCAACACCGGCTGTGCCACCCAGCGCCTGCTGCTGCTGGTGTTTCATGGTCATTTGCGCGGATGCCGGTGATACACATCCACCGACTGGAGCCGCCGCCGCCGCCGTCACCGGATGGCCCATCACCAGCGCCGAATGTTGCTGTTGCGGCTGCTGTTGCTGCTGGTGGTGGTGGTGGTGCGGCAGGGTGTGGTACCCACCAGGATGCTGTGGCATGGCATAAATAGCCACCGTTCCGGGTGACACCGTCGACGGTGTGCCCTGCGACACCGGTGATGATATGCAGGGCGGGAAGGGCGACGTCGACGCAGAGCCGCCATGCGTCTTGTAGTGGTCTATTTGAGCATATATCGTTGGTTCGTCAAAGTAATCGTAAGCGGGTGGTGGCGCTGCCATTTTTGTGCGATTCAGTGTACTAGTGGTGAGATTTGTCGGAGGACAGTTGGGCAGTAATTTCTTGGTACTGCTGCCGCTGCTGCTGCTCAGCAGCATACTGCTGCAGTCCACCGAAATGGACTTCTTTGGTGGGCCGGTGAGCGCCAGCTCAGCATAGTGCAGTTCATCGTCCTGTTGGTGAAAGCAAACACAAAAAAAGGTATCCAAATGTCAAAAATAGTTTGTGTTTTTTTCTTGTTCTGATACCCATACCTTGGCAGACTGATACAACCCCCGGTCGTCCGGTGGATTACACGTGATCTCCGCTTCGCTGGTCGTTGACAAATGCCCGGATGGCGTTTGTGTTGCTGATTTCTGTTTATATTCACCATCCACTGCAAAAGATACACACAAAGAAAGAGACGACCAAAATGAATCTTATTAGTGCTAGGAATTGCTGGGTGCAATTGATCAGAGGCCGCCAGACATCGCCCGGTTGCTTTGTATATTTACCTTCATTGTACGGCACAACGTCTGGATTCTTTTCGTCGTACATTTCCTCCGAGTGACTCAGGGGCAGGGAGATTTTATCCTTAATTTGTAAATTGCCTGGACGTGAGAATTTCTGATTCTGATGTTGGTACTTTTGTTGCTGCTTGTGCGAGCGTATTTTCAATGCGGCAATTGTTCCAATTCCAATGCAGACAAGTGCCACCAGGACACCGACAAAGATGCCAACTGAAAGGATCGGCGTTAGCTCGAAGTTTGCCTGAGAGCCCTTGAATGAGGTGAGTGCAACTGAAAAGATATAATTTGGAAGAAGAAGAAACTTTTAGGTGTGACGAAGGAATATCATAGTGTGGGATGGAGATTCAGGATTCCGTACAGGAAATTATGCTGGTTGTATATACGAGGGTACTTTATGATAAATGGGGGATTGATGTCATAACATGTTTATAGCTGTTGAAGCTACATGAGTTTGTCAAGTGGAATTCTGATTGCAAATGTATGGCAGGTGGGTTCGGATGATGCATCAAATTGTGTTATATGAATTATGAATATGTGTTTCGTCTTCAAGAGACGTGCCAAATATTGCAAAAGTAGGGTATAAAGGGTGTATAAATCTGGGGTTTGTATTTAAATGGAATGTAATTTCCTTATCAATTTTAGGCAAAAGCTTAAAGGCATTTCCAATGACATTTCTGAGAAATGGCTGCAAAGTATATTCCGAAAATATTCTGGGATATTCTGGAATCATCGTTTTATGCAGATTATTCGGAGAGAAATTGAAGCGTATATTTAATTATGTTTAGCTTACATTTTCGGTCCAACGAGCTCGAAGAAAATTGGATAACATATATCAGAAATGGATGATTGAGGAGGTGCTAACTTTTCTAACTGCAGTCTTGCATCATTGATGTGACCTTTTCGAGCCAGGTGGATGTTGGTAGCTTTAAGAACTTGGAATTTGTTTTAAAGTGTAAGGGTAAAACAGTAGAGCTTCGCAACTGCGAAAAACAAGAAGAAATATATGTGCAGGAGCACTCGTTATATATGCACACGAAACACTGAAAAATCTAACTGCAGAGAAAACTACTGCCGCCGAAAGAACCACTTCAGAAGGTGCCAAAAAAAACTCCAAAGAGGATCAGCCGATAACGTTTGACATTCTAATCACCGTTTATGCACATAAATCAAGCAAGTCGACGGGTCAATTGGGGTCCGTGATCGACATCCGTGGATTTGTACTGCACGAACCAAAATTGGCAACAATAAATCAGCCCGTCTCCAGTGAACCTGAACACTACGAAATGTTTTTATTCTAAAGGTGGTCAGAGAACAAAGAAAAAATACTTGAAAACCTTTTATTCATCCAAATGATAAAGAGCTGGAATGATAATAGTTCATGGTGTTTTTTGACAAGGCCTTCTTAACAGGAAATTGCTGCATTAGGCAAAAAAAAAACCCAAAAATCCGAATTCAAAATGTATTCACCAAAAACCGCAATAAAACCATTGAAAATGCATGAAAAAACGCACCAAAAACTTTTGAAAAACGCATTTAGAATCGCAAAAGAATCACTTAAAAAAACGCTTCGAAAATCGAGCCCGAAAATGCGTCAAAAAACTCCTCAAAAAACGCATCACAAAACAAGACAGTAAAAAAATGCAACGCTTCCGCCTGCCTGCCTGTGATGACACTCATCGATGTGATAGATGTAGATGAAACATGAAATCCCTCGATAGAGATACCCTGTTGATCTATTGGGAATAACGAGATCGAACACCTCTGCTTTTACGCGCATTGACCACTAAACCTCTTTATGCGTTATGCAGTCTATATGTGCCGACCCTTGTAAAACAGTTTGAGCTTGTGAGTTACCTTGATATATAAGAAGTGATAAAGCAGCGAACCGCCTAGTAAAACACTTCAAAAATGCATGAAGAATGGGGTTGAAAACCGCATTGGAAAATGTGTATAAAAAAACAACAAAAATATAACCAAAAAATGTCGAAAACCCCTCAAAAATCATAACGAAAACGCAATAAAAACACATCAAAACTGTTAAAAAAAACGAATCGAAAAACCTTTAGGTAGCCGAAGAATCTAGTCAAAAAATTTGTGACTGACTATAAGTACTAAGCTGACACTTCTTTTATGCTGCTGGCGCAGGAAAAGGGACGTTCCAATCTAATTTTTGCGTTCAGGTTACATCTAGTCCAGACCAATCTAGCAACTTAAAATAACTAGAAAACGACTTAAAAGCACAATAAAAAAATACATCAATATTGATGCGAAAAGCTTCGGAAAGTGAGTCAAAAAACACTTCCAAAAATGCTTCAAAAAATATTTAAAAAACGGATCGAAAATCAGTCACTAATTGTTTTGGAAAGTGCTCTTAAAGATCAAAGAAAGAATCCATAATAAATGCAATAAATAACGTGTCTAAAAACGGTGGTTCCGTCAGGCTATGCCTTTCGATTTATCTTTCTTGCTTGTGTGTGACGCCGATATTTAAGGGAGAGTCATATTTTCAATTAACTCCAAAGTTTTTTGCCTTATTGACTTACAGCCTTGATTTTGAAATTCGATGGCTTGGAACATTATTTCGAAAATAGATCAATCAATAAATGCGTTCAAGTGCTTTAATCGTTGTTTCGATTTTGGCATAATATCAACCTTTAATGTTATCCGAGAGTAAATAATTCTACGGCGTCAAAAAATAGCATCAGCAAAGACCAAGCAAAGTAACTAAAAACTAACTTTTGGGTATAAAAGTTAGATTTTTGCCCGGGCATGCATTGATATCCTTTTTGGCGTCGTCCATGTCAGATTTCCTTAATTTTTGGTTAAAAGATTTAAAAATTGACTGACTTTTCATGCTTGCGTAACGCTGGTTGTAACGTTGTTAGGTACGTCATTTCCGCTTTAAAAAAAAAAAATTAGTCCAGAATTGCGCAGCTCAAAAACTGCACTAAAAAACGACCCCCTGAGGATATGTTCATCTGCTGAGTTCAAAGGACCAACACGAGAATAACTCTCAGTATCAATTACAATGGCGGCTTCCTGAACTTTTTTCACATTTCAAGCGAAGGTGAAAATTAGGTTGTGAAACAGCCTCTATGGAAAAATGACCGAAAGAAGTCAACTCCAATTTCTTTTATAAGTAACCGAGACGGATCGGACTACAAAATTTAAATATAATATTACAGGTTTAATTTTAAACCAAAAAATGGGACGGAAAAGAACTCAAATCATTATTTATTCCCACCGTCCAACACACCGGCGAAGAAAAGCCCCCATCGTTGCCTAGGTTGTCCTCATTTCTCTTACCACAAAATAAACAAATTCAAAAAATAAAAAAAGTGTACATCTCAAAAAATGCAAAATCACTTTTTTTCTTTAATTTTTTTTCCACTGTTTTACTTTTTCTACTACTTCTTTTTTCTGAGCAATGAAAAATTCATAACAATTTCATGTCATAAAATATTCATTCAAAAATGTCCTCCCCTGGCATGTATTTATATATAGAATTTCATCTCCGGGATGAGCGCACCAGAAGAAAACACAAACTACACGAACAAAAGATATAAGCCAGCTAGGTAGGGGACGAAATAAAGCCATAATGCAAATATACAGCTATATCCTTACCTGTTTGTTTTTCGGCTGCCTTCAATGTGAAACCCTCTACGATGACAGCTTCACTGCGGCCACGCAAGTTAACCGAATACACAAAGATCTTAAACAGTCGTCCAGAGTCGAGGCCAGTCACGCTTAAAATGGGATATTTCGATGAGATATTCGCTTGCAAATTGCCACTATGCTGATCAAATATTTCCATAAGGAACCATTGTCTTAGGCCGCCATCAAATCCTGCAAAAAAAAAAAATAAAAACCGTACAGAGAATGGAATTTCAGATGAGATGACATGACATAAAAATGAGATATTATCGATGCAAAGCCAAATCGGTTGGGGGTATTATTTTGGGCTTTCGAGTTTGAATCCTTCTCTAAAGTTGCAGCTCCCATCGCAATGTGTTCCTACGTAACCTCGAGTCGAGATTGAATTAAAAAGCTTGAAATCTGCAATGGGTGATGTTAAAATCTTTAAATTTGCAGTATGATTACTGAAATTCGAATTACTTTATTTATTCATCCAAATCCAGTAGACAACAAAACGCAAAATTTTTACAAATCGATTGTTATTGAGTTTAATACAAAATTTAACAGTAATCGAAAACTGAACGAGCATGTTGTTCGCAATTTAATCAGATATTTATTCATGCAAGCCATTGCTGCTGAGCATTGTTTAACTTTTTATTTATTATTGAAATTATATCTATATAGATTCGTGTCAAAAATAAAAAAAACTATAACTATCATCAAGAGATATTCGAATCAGGCCACCATTGTTGGCTGGCCTTGTTTAAATTGTTTCAATATTTGGAAAGAGGCCATTACCGACTTTGATGCATCTGCAAACCTTCTACTTTATTTTTTCACATACAATTATGCCGACTTCAGCATACCTCTATATAACTCATCTTGATAAGCAATTTTGGTCTAGGTTTGAAAGTTTTGGTTGACGGTGGACTTTCCTTGTCAAAATTACAAAAAAACGGTCAGTTAATTTCGGGACAAAATAAAACTGTCCTTCAGGAAAACACACATTATATCCTATATGCCATCCCGAAACAAAGCTGCACAGGGAACTAGCATGCTTCGGACTCAGTAAGAGCCAAGCTGCACTTAAGTCGCCGCTTAACCTTTAAAGACTTTGAAACTAGGCTAACGAGCTCCATAAACTATAGCGCAAAAGTTATAACTTTGAGACTGGTTAGGGCTCCGGATTACATTTGTTTTAACCGGAAAGGAAGTTTTTCGAGGTCAGGAACCCACATTTGACTTGCCAACATTTGCGGCTATGGGCGGTGTTTCTTTTGCTAACAGCCGTCAAAACTCCGCCGAATGTAGACAAGCAAAGCAAATACATAAAAAGTAATGAAAGATCTTCGTAGTTTGTATTTTTTTTCCAGGGATCAAACACGAAACCTCTCGCTCAGAAGTCCCGCATCTTAGCCACTGATGCACTACGCTTAGGCCAAGCCTAAGAATATTCAAAGCTTAGTAAATGCAGTCAACAGAAAGAAAGAACCAACAACAAACAATTCTCAGAGCATCAAGTAACACAAAACAACTATTATAAATTAAAGCTAGAAAGGACACTGTCTAACATGGCTTTCATTTGACATGTGGAGAGGGAAAATCGTTAAAAATTTAACGGACTCTGCGGATCTGAAGCAAGGGCTCTTGTCTTCGTAAGACATTTTTAATGATATTTATATAAGTCGACCTGTACAGTGACATCGAGATGGTAATGGTAGCCAAAAAAAGATATTGGAATATTGAGAGTTAATCGACATCAACGCTCCGGCCCGAAGAGTCTTTACTTCTAGACCCGAATAGTGCAAGTGGAGAATTTGAACCCGTCGCCTTTGTTAGCACGAACAAGTTTTTATTTTTGGTTATTGAAGGTGAAAAAGACACAATGGGGCTAGAAACCCAAAGTAGTGTGGGACTCTAACCGCACTAAAAACACCTCCTTAATCATGACCAATCAAAGCAAGATCGACAAATGATTTTACTTTCAACGTTCAGTTGCGTTAGGTGGAAAAGGTTTAAAAACATTTGTTAAATGTTCCGAAAATAGTTTGACCATTTCTTTGGGTCGCCGATCCATTTCCCATCAGATGTTTTTAACGGGGGATCTTGCGTTTGAGGTCTTTTTAAATATTTGGCAGCCTTCCAAAGGGAGTAGTCTGTGACTTTGTCAGCAGTTAAATTGCAAAGATATTTAGTAAGAGTTATATTTTTAAACTCACTGATACTTTTTTAAGTTTATTGTTAAGTCTATTGAATATAGTTTTATCGCCGGGATATCTTGTCATTTGCCATTTTCTCCGGGCTCTTCTCTTTTCTAATATTAGTTCCCAAATTTCTGTGGGGTATTTTACCGATGCTTGTTTACGTTGCTGAATAGTTAGTGTACTATCTTCTGCCGCCTGTTGAATATCAGCAATGAATTGTTCCTCTTCGATGTCAATATGCCTTGTTGTGGCCAGTGGAGCTCTAAGGTTTATAAAACCTTCGAGTATTTTTTTTTAAATTACACCAGTTTGTTCTTTTGGTGGTAAGTCTTTCATTGCTTATCTGCTCTACTGACATGACATTGACCGTTGCGTTAAGATTGCAGGTGTATGATCCGACGATAAATCAGTTACAACTAAAATTTCGCCCTGCTTTGTAAAGTTTCGAAAGCACGAACAAGTAGAAAACAGCTTTACCTAACTTGGTTCATGCAACTGAATGTATAGTTCTCTAAAGGCCGCTGTAATGAAATGCCCCATTTAGTCATATTTTCATGGCCCCATTGTAGTTGCTTCGTTTGGCCTTAACTGTCGCTACAGTGCAGAGCCAGCCGCTGACACACCACTAGCTCCTTGTGCCCATATAAGTCACACTGCCTAAGTGTACGAAATATCATAAATACCCAAAGAAAGCTCCATTCGGGTAGACTTGCCTACGTGTTACCAAAAAAAAAACCTATCACACCGCTCTTAACCCGATAACCCTTTTAACGCTGGCTATATAAGTGTAATACAATCTGTTTGAAAAAAAGATACAAGTTTTAAAACTGTCTTGACTGTGGTCTTCACAAACAAACGAACTAAGTAAGTGGTTTGTACGTGATGCCTTAAGAAATCCAGCTTCGTATACAACAGACAAGCAATATTATTAAATGTAACTAGGTACCTACGTAAATATTTGCTGTAGGTATATGCTGTCTACACCAAAAAGCATATAAACTGCGTATTCCTAAAAAGAAAAATATATTTCCAAGGATAGCTAGATAAAAATCAAAGACCCACTAAAAAAAGGCAAAGATGTCCTTTCGACATTCAATGCAGTTCGATGTTTTAGGTTACGTGAAAACCTTTGTTTAGCTAAAGGCTCCCGAATCCATTTGTTTTGCTTTCGTATCTGTACGAGTATGCACCATAGCGCGCGACAACCCCTTTGTTTCGAAAATCAATATACAACTTCATCAGAAATCTCAATCCTTCAGGAAAATCCATTAGACCAACCCATCTCCGCTGCCCTCCTTAATAGCTGGTTAATTACGTACTTCGCATAAAAAACGTGAATACTTAGATATAAAATCGAGAATAACAACAGCAGCAACAATATAGCTGCCGAGGGAGGAAAACCCCGCAACAGTAGTTCAGTGAAGATTTAACGATTACTATCCCCAGAGAATCTTATAATGCATTTGAAAGAGGAAGTAAGCTTTAAGAAAAAAAAAAACAGCAACTTTTCATCCTCACCGAAGGTAATTAATTGACGGCGTGCGAATCCATTAGAATGCACAGAATATGAATGCAAAAATACAGCGAGTCCTTTGGGTATTTAACAAACTGCTAAAAGAAAACTTTTTCGCTCCAGAGCAGTCTGCCTCTGCACTCTTAGTCCTGGCACTCACTATTTCATTTTAATTGTTCTATCTTCGAATTGGTTCTTCGTATTTTGCGCACTTTTAATGAGTTCTACCATCTCCTTTACATTCATTCTACTACTACTCCTACTTCCACTTAGTTGACCGGAACAAAAAGTTGAAAAGACCAGCGAGA
This sequence comes from Cheilosia impressa, assembly GCA_948293265.1. Lineage (NCBI taxonomy): Eukaryota > Metazoa > Arthropoda > Insecta > Diptera > Syrphidae > Cheilosia > Cheilosia impressa. Next base: position 16,474,798 of record OX411880.1, read on the forward strand.
ACGCTCTTCCAGGTCAGGACTGCGACTGAGACTGCGGGAGCGGGGGTGGTGTGTTTTCCGATAAGGAACACTGTTTTGTCCATATTCAACTTGAGATGGGCGAGTATCTACATTGAAAACAATACATAAGAAATGTATTTCCGTTTCCTTGATTCAAACAAATAAAAACAAAATGGGAACTCCCTGCCGATAGTGCCTGAAGAAGTCTTCAACTTTTCTTATTGATTGTTGTTGGCCTTTTCGGATCACACAATCGCAGATACAGCGGATACGTTTTGCGTAGTACTTTGCATCTAAGCATTTGTTGTATGTTCGCAGAGATACTCGTATCTAAATGTGTTCTTATCGTGATTTAAGTTGGTTCTATTATGAAGGTACAGTGGTTCCGGGAAGCCATTCGACTTTTGAAAGGTTCATCTGCTTTGACAGAACAAATGCTTATTTTTCTTGTGCCTATCTGCTGCAAATGGTTTAAGATCAGATTACTGGGAATTGATTTCAAGGATTTTGGGATTGTCGTCAAGGTAAACTTCCTTTCGACAAAAGCTCTGAAAGGTCTTAAAGATACTCTTTTGGGACGTATAACAAGAAGCCCTTCAAATATATAGAACTGCATACCATAACTTAAAATGCTCTGTCAGCGATGGCTGGCTGAATGAGTCCCAGAAGTCCAGCATAGAAGCACTTGGGGAAAAGGACATGCCTATGGCGGATGAATTCACTCCATGGAAATAATGGTGTGTCGGTGTTTGTCAACAATCTAAATAAGGGATACTTGATATGACGCATTGGATAAGGTATTTGAGGTATTATGAGGTCATTGAGGACTTTTGGGCAGTAGTCAGGCTGCTACTACATGAGAGTATGTTCTTTACATTGCCCCATGTATAAGTCTGTGATCACAATAAAAGTGCTATCAGCGGGACAGAATTCCTATAATAAAAATCGTCTGAACGATATCGTATTTTTATTTTTATATTTCGATACTTGAATTTTGTAGACTATCGTCAGCTTTCATTACATTTGTGGAAAATTAACTGGATTAAGCTCTCAAAGTCGCAATCTTCACACTTAGTTGCTAGTTTGGGAGATCTATCGTTTCGACAATAATCGTATGGAAAGATAGGGTTTGAGTACCCAGGAGATTCGCATTTGATTCGCTTTGACTTCCCGGTAGAAGATTTTGTTTGCCAGCGAGCTCGTCTGAGAATCCCAAGCGATGCATGTAAAATGTGAAATGTTGATGGGAGAATCTTCGGCGATTTGCTAATTCCTATGCGAAAGAACAAAATGCGAACACCCAGAGGATGCTTATGCGAATTGGGCAACGACACATGAAAAATACATGAATTCACCGTCTTCGCACCAACAAGCACAGGTTTTTTCATCTGCAAAACTTATGAATGTTATATCAAGTTAGAGCGGGATTGTATATGCAGTTCTTGTGTTTCTTGATGTCGGGCATGTTTTGACACTTTAAAAAAGGGACAGATTGTATGCTATCGTTCAATTTATTCTTATTCTGAGACATAATTTCCTTTGGGTTAGAAGTTTGGGCCCCTCGCCCCCTGGCTAACCACACTGGTTGCGGTTGAACTTTATACAATGGGTTTTCTTGGTTAAAAGTAAATCCTTGTCGCTGTCTTATTTGTGAAAGCCTGTCGGATACATCAGTAAAGTACCAAAAACACGCATTATGCCAACATTTTGAATGTGACAAACAACCGACCCAAATCCTGCATTTAATTGACTTATTGGTTCAATTAAAATGGATACACTGCTCCACGTATAATAGCCAGCCAGCGCTCACTCCGTTTTCATATCACTCACAGTCCAGTCGGTCTGTTTTCGTTCAAGTTTTCGGATTCCCCGTAAATTTGTCTATCTTCCACTTCATGTTTTTTAAATGAGCAGATTGGATGCTGTATGTGGGTAAAGAGAGCGTACCAACTCGACGATCGACAACCTACGAGGGGATACAACCTGAAACAACTTCTTCCATCCAGGGGGTTGATATTATACCCTCGGAGACCAAAACCTGAAAACATTTGAAACTTTTTCTCCTTACTCATCGAAAATGTTTGCGTTAAACCTACAAGAAGGTATATGAGAATGTGCGAGAGTTCTGCGAAAGAAATTGAAAGGTTTTGCTTACTTTTGCTGCTGCTTTACCCCGTACGTTTGGGTGGGGCAGCAGAGAATTTCCTTTGCCATTTTTAAGTACACTCAGGAAGGAAGAAAACTTTTACTATTTTATAATTCATCTCATTATGTTGGCAAGGCGGCTGTCGTCTTTCGAGTACCCAGGCATTTGTATTTTATTTTCTATTTGAAAGGGCATGTATGTACGTTGGTGCTGATTGAGAAGGAATGTATCACGTGCGGTATTTGGAACTTTTTGTTTTATAAATGAATCTTTATCGATACCGGGACCGAAAGTGGATATAGATGCGAAGAAAAAGTTTGATGGTTTCGATAATTAGAAAGTACTTTCATTCATGATCCTGAACATGGTTTGAAGTTAATAGCTTTTGATAAGGTTAAACAAAGTTTGAGCATTTTGTTATGACAATACGTCAGAAATGCTGGCATGTGGTTTATTTTATCCGTCAATTTTAGGTATGAGAAATTCGTGAAAGCACCGAGCGAAAGGAATATAAACAGCAAAGCGAAAAGAATATAAACAGCAAAGCATTTATCAGAAGAATGCCATTCCAGGGGTTTAAACAGAAAATTTGTGTGGAAAGTTTTTAAAGGTAGTTTTTTTCGAGGTAGTTGAGACTTTGACGTGGATCGACAAGGCTAGGTGCGTGGGTAAAGCGAAGTTTATATTGGAAATGTATCTTTATTACAAAAGGCTTCTTTCTCGAACATTCGTTTATAAAAATTGTGCCATATTATACTCTGAGGGAGAGTCTGTCTGGACTCTGTAGCCTTATTGACAGAAGTCTTCTTATGTATCTTCGACTGCGATGCGTACACAATTTCCCCGGGCATTTAACAAAAGCACGCTGAGAAAGAAACAACCTGCATCTTGGGTGACCTTTTTAGAAATAAACTTTCAAGATCTCAAGCCTTTTGTTGATGCTCTCCACAAACCCAGTATATCTAGTAAAAAGAAGACCATTTCCCTAACAATCGATACTTTTTTTGGTGATAGCTGCAACTCAAAGCACAGGCACAGAGAATTGCGGGGGCCATTTATCGGTTCTATTCCATACATAGCCCCAATCTGTATACTCTATATACAACCCAAAGCACAGGCTAACTCAGCGCAACTTTAACATGCTGTCATCGAGGTAGGACTCTCAAAACAAGCGAATCGGGCATAACGTTATGAAAAATGGATATGACTTGTATTCTAGTAGTTAAGAACTTTGAATGCTGAAGTCTGCCGTTTATGAAACTTTATTCAAAACGGCAATGTAATATTATATCTCTCGGGTGAGGAGTTAAAGTTTGTGTATCGGATCGGCACTAGTAACTTACACAATTAAGCGGTGCTGTCAAATTTTATCCGCCACCACATTTTTCCCAATAACTGATCCTAGTAGTGGAAATCGTTTATTTCATATAACACTAACCATCAAATCTGAGTTCTTCGTTCTGCACATTAAGGCAAAACCAAGTGGAAGGAATTAAGAGGGAAAGTTGCAAAATAAAGAGACTCTCGTAATTTACGCAAAATTTTAATTTTGAGGAATTTAATAGTACAGTGATGCCAACGAAAAAAGATAACAATATGACAGCTGACAGTTCGGGGTTAGAAGAAATGGAGAGCTATATAAAAGAACAACGCATTTTAATTTTTGAACAATATTTTAAAAATAATGAAAGTTATTTAGCTACAGTCCCCAATTTTCGTATAAAATATTTCCTCATAGTGATTTAAAACCATCAGCTATCTGTGAAGAGAATAATTGAAAATGCAGAGAGACTGGATCAATGAGTTATCTTAAACACTCTGGGTGTCCTGTAACAAGTCGTTAATATGATGAAACTTAATTCATCAATATGATGAAGATAAAATGTGTTCATCATTCATCAACTTTGTTCATTGAATTCCGCTCCAATTACGATGAAAGATCATATCTTGACAATCGTACATCAATGTGATGATTTCGTTTATCAGTAAGAAGATTAAATCATCAACAAATAATTAAATTCATCGAAATAAGTGTCTTCATTAAATCAATGAATTGTTTTGATAATTGATGAACCTCAACCTAGTTCATAAGAAAATACGCCAAAGACTTATAATCCAGCCAAAAAAAAAAAAAGTATGAATGTAGGTACTTTCATCATAAATGAAATCAACTTCGGTGAACACCTCTCTATCTGCTGGATAAATTCCGGACTTACGAAAGTCTGCTTCAAGTATCATCGGTCATTGATTTTTCCAATGCATACCCACTTCCTGCAGCAATGTCGTAAATAGTAAAAGTATTTCCAGGATTCTCCATCATAAAAGTTGTCGATTGCATTGTTATAAGCAGTTGTGAAAGGCTTATAAACGGAAACATCTAGGGGCTGCATTTTGTTGGAGGAATGCGGTGGTAAGGTCAATATTATTACGCCATTGTCTTTTGCATAATTGAGTGCATTTTAGTTTATGGCTCTCATGGTTATCCATTATTAAGAGAGTTGGACTTACAAAATGCTCCATGACCTTAACAAAACAATCTGAGTTCAACCATTCAGATGGATTCGCTTACCCCAAGTGTACTTAGAGGTGCACCAATCAACATGTGACTTTTGAGGAAGACCCTCGGGAAAATCATTACAGGTGGAGTGTATTGTCCGGTTGCACTTATTATGCGACATAACGTAACCAAAGATCCCATTTCTTGTTACTTCATTCATTCACCTGCCTGGTACCTTTCTTGGTCAGAATTTTCGCTAAAATCTGCACCGTAGAAAGAACTTCAAATAAGTTATCGTAAAAAAGTCCAACATTGTGTCTGTTGAATGAGGTTGCTCTTGACAAACTATAACCTTCTGGTCTCCGGAGTGATAGTGACGGATTTCGCTTGCGAAAACGCTTTAACCAACCATTAGGAGCTCTCTTGTGTTCTATCCAGTATTGCGGAATTGTTTTCGAATTTTACAAGGATGTCTGGTATGCTAAACGTTTTATGTCGCAAAGGGTATCTTCTTTTTCGCGATAAAAATAACATTCACGGCATATGTAAGGACTCATTATGGTCAGGGGCAAATTATTGTATTTTTTACATAGCGCGTAAGCATTATGCAAAGCTTTTCACAATAAACAGCCATGTTTGACCATTTCCACTGGCTTTTGCATGACATCTGTCTTACTGTTCATCCTCTGAATCTGTCTCACTGTTTGATTTTCATAGTTTCAAGCAAAACTAAAAAGCTGACAAGGCTATAGAACATTTTTTTTTCGTATAACTAAAGAACACAGATAACAAGGAAACAAAAAAAAACTTTAATTACCTGAATATTAGACGTTTCTACACAAAATTTAGATACAACAAAATACTTCTGCCCTTTATTTTAGGTCCTTACGCACTGGAAAGCACACGCGCAACTGGTTGTTGTTAGGAATAGAAACAATAGGTGGTAATCAGTTCTGTCTTCATCGATATGTCTGTGCGTGTTTCTGGGAAGCAAAAATATGGAATGTTTCACTGTTCGGACTGTTCCGACATTAACCCTACTTTCATCATATTAAAGAACGGTTTTTTGTTCTTCATTTCGTTCATCATGTTGATGAAAAGTACATCATTTCAATGCATTTCAGTTGATGAATAACATTTAACAAAACGAACCTCAGCGATTTTATGCCAACGATTCTAAAGATTATTGCAGAATTATATGCAGTCACTTTGGGAAAGCTACAACTCATCTCTCGCTTGCCAGTCAGCACTTCATTATGGATGAAAAATTAAACGACCACCGTAGCTGTTTCATTTATCTCACGGAAACATTAACAGCCAACGAAGCCAATTAATTATTAAATTATATCCTTCCATCACGCAAATTACCATATATTTATGCAACAACCACACACCGAAATTGTCCACCCAGAAATAATGACTTTTATTTTCTACCCAAGCGGAATAACAATAAAATTTCCCAACAACAAACGAATAAACCTAATTAAACACAATTATCAAGTTGTTCACTACATTGTGCAAATAGCAAAACAAAGTTGTTGTGTCCCGTTAATGGGGCTTTCTAGGTAAATAACGCCACCAGCGCACGCTACTCTCATTAAAATTTGAATGTCAACTTGGTGGCTTTTTTTCCCTCCCCGTACCTTTTTATATGCAAATTTCACACTGGCCTCGGTTATTTACCCTGTCGAAACCGCACACGGTTGTCATTCACACCGCACATTGAAGCAATTGACAGGACATCACCGGACTGATCAAACTACGAGTATCTCTAACTCTCACCTGTGTGCAGATGGTGTTTACAGCACACATCAAATCTAAACGGAATCAAAACAACGGGCAAACAAAAAATCACATCATTTGATTGACAGGCTCCAAAATATCTATCTTAGTGCAACAAAGTCCCAGGATGACTATCACTATCACAAAAAAAAAAAAATAGGAAGCACTACCCGCACCCACTCAAGCGAGAGTGGTAAGCTTTCGACTCTTTGTGTTTCGTGTCGGAATAAAAATCTCATTCAATTCAATGTCACAAACAATATTTGTGCACGTCAATCACGAAATCATGGTAGTCATCTCGTATACATCTCTGTCGGCACACAACACTTTATGCTATGGCTTTTGTATCCAACAGATACGATTTGGTCTTGCTTGGTGTTTTGAGTTTTTTCTTTTTTTCCGTTGCTGTGTGGCTTTCTGCCCCCCAGATAATTCATAGGGTGAGGTCACACTGGTTGGCAGCGGATGTGGTGTCATCTGAATAGGGAAACATGACTTTGTGCTTTTGTCGATTGCAGATTCACACAGACAGAACTGAAGTAGCTATATCGTACTCCACTCGTATACAAAAATATCACAATCTCTCAAGAGATAGTGTTGACCTGTCTGTTTGTGATGTGCTGTTCCGTGTTGGGTGGGTTTTTGATTCCCAATATTCGGGGGAGGCTTTTTATTTCTATGGAGGGTGAAGTTGTCTTAAAATTATTGTGGTTTGGTCATAAGGCGACCTATACGAAAGTGGTGTCAACGAAATACGGTTTATATGTGATGGAAACGTCTTCTGCATATCTGCGAAATTTGGTACAATAGCTAAACCTAGGAACGTGTCTATACTTCTCCTGAAAAGCCATTTTATCATTCATAAGTATTGCCTCATACATGCAAGTTAAATTTAGTACGAGATTCTTGAAAGTCAGAAGACCTATTGGACTATGCAAATATTTTGAGTTTTAAATCTTTCAACACTTTCCCTCTTACCCTCTTTTTGAAATCGTGTCAGTGCAGGTGATTTGAATTCGACTCGTTAGTCATCCAAAAGGAGCACTTTTCAGCACTTTGATCGTGTTCTAATTCACGACCGGGTATATGGGCATTTTATTCGCCAAACAAACCTTGAAAAATGATATTGTCATAGTACTTTTGCCAGTCAAAAAATCGTACCTTAACTACAAACAAGCCTAAGCTGTACAGCGATCGGTCTCCAATGGTCTCATTAATACACAGAAACATACCTAGGTCATATCATATGCAATCTCTAAGTGAAAACTGAGGACACTTAATATGTAGCCGTTAGGAATTATTTGCGTTGAAAAGTGTAGATCAAATAGGTGGCAAAAAACTAGTTTCATCTGTTGAATTGACCCTCATCCGAAACAGAACGGTCGGCCCAAGAAGCCATTTCATCGCCTGAGAATTGTTTGGTTCCATACGCCACTTTGTCCGTTTTTGAGTAAGGAACGGATTCTCTGGTAATTTTGTATGCCCTTTTTAAATCTGTAATTCGATTTGCTCTATGTCCCATATCCATAAAATCAACAGTTCGTTAAATTGTTTTCCATATAATTTTTAGCATTTTTTTTGCGAGAATTGTTTTGTTTCACATGTACTTGTGTTAAAAAAAATCTATGTATGTGAGACACTGACCGCAAACATAATTTTAGTGTTGGTTTGTTCCACATCCATTACAGTTGTGTAGATATTTGATATTATGAAGATATGAATTCAGTTACTGCCAGAACAAGGGCTGCAAACGCAATACATAGTTGCAGATCAAAACCGATATCAAAAGAAAGGAAAAGAGATTAACAAGACTTGCTTTCTTTTATTCCTCATGTCGATAAAGAATATTTTAAAACATTGCTAAATTTTTATAAACTAAAAGTTTCTTTTTATAATAATATAATAGAAAATGCAATTATTCGGCCTTAGAAATAAACATTTTTAATCTCGACTTTAAATTTATTTAGAAAAGCTCACAATTGCAAAATTTGTATGAAAATTTTGAGTCAAGACTAAGAATGTTTATTGCTATGGCCCATTGTGATAGCCGTAGAGCTGCTTCAATTTTTTTTTTTTTTGTTTGGTTTTTTAAGAAAAATGTTTTATACTACACAATTTGAATAATTTTACTATTTTATTTGTTAATAAAAAAGATGAAATCGATTTTTTTTTCTCAAATTAGCATCCAATTCCAAGCTTTCTTGCCTTTAGATATTTTGGATAAGAATTGCTTTGTGCCATATCCATTTTTTTGTGTTCCACGTGTAAGGAAAAAAATCCAGTTACAAAATATAGGAGGTTGGACACAAGTCAAAAAAGTGAAATTTTACGTTAACTAACGTAGCTAACGATTTGGCAAAACGCTTTGAAAATTGGTAAGTGAACTCTTTAAAAGACAAACTTCAAGTTAAAAAAATAAAAATAAAAATCCTATCGCACAGTTTCGGGGTACCATGTACGCAATACTTTTCAATGCGATTTTCTCGGAAAAGTGCTAATGGCGTATGGAAGAAACCAATCTCGGGCTACTTTAAAAATAATTATTCACATATTCGCACTAAGTCCGTCTCCGTTTGAAAACCCCATGTCCTCGAAAATTGATTTTATTTAATAATTTTAAGTTCCGAAGCACACTTCGCCAAATTTGCAATTTATCAAAATCCTCGCAATGAAATTTCATTTCATATGCTATTAAATGTTAAACAAAACCGATATGAACCAGTTATATTCTACGTGCTCTTCTTCTCCGTTTGAAAACCCCATGTCCTCGAAAATTGATTTAATTTACCAAATAATTTTAATTTTCCAATGAATCAAAATCCTCGCAATGGAATTTCATTTCATATGCTATTAAATGTTAAACAAAACCGATATGAACCAGTAATATTCTATGAGCTCTTCTTCCACATAAATGTATTTGTATATACCTAGTATATATGTAAATGTATAGAGATACATACCTTCAATGCAATAAACCTCTAATGAATCCGATGTTTGGTTAACCACTGTACAATTCGTTGGTATTTCTGGCTTCCCGGCTGCAATTAAATGAAATACGCAAGGCTCCTTCTGCTGTCCGACGTTATTATCCGCCCAACACATAATGGTGCCAAAGTCCATTTCCTGCTCCAGCAGAAAACACAGCAAACAATAATAAAAATCCCAACAACCATGCACAGGCAGCATCAACACGACGACCACCGCCATAACACAATCGTCATCATCATCATCATCGTCATCGTCGTCGTCGTCGTCACAATCGGCAACAAGGAGTTCGTATATGGTCATTGCGATCCAACCAGGCGTTAGGCATCGAGTACAGAAACAGAAGTAGAGAAAGAAAAAAAAAACACAAAAGTTTGCATTCGAGTATATATCTGTGTGTACAAAAAAAAAAAACGGTCAGAAAAGGAGAAAAGTTAATAGCAATCCCAATCGGGCAAGGGGAACAAAAAAAGCAATTCAACAAACACTCACTCTCATACACTAGCGTTCGCACTCACCAACAATACAAACGACTAGGCAGATCCTTGCTAATTACACAATTATAACGTAGGCATAAAATAAAAGTCGACTAATCGGTAAGTCAGCCGGAAAGGGATAGGCTGTATCAAGGTCGAGTTGAATAGGGAGATTTGGATCGAATGGCGGATATCAAGTGGAGTCCCTTGATATTTATGTCCGCCCATGTAAGTAGTAAACTGGCAATGGACAGCTTTGGGGGTAATTTGTTCAAAAAGGTTCATGCTCAGAGATGTTGTGGTTTAGCCCATAGTGACACTTGTATGTAATTTGTTGGTGACTTCTTGGGCAATATGGGGATGGGATTGACGAGAGGCCATTTGCAGATGACTTGTTACATTTTTTGTATGCTACAGATGGATGTATTTACTTATGTGGATGTTGTGTAAAACATGCTATCAATTTAGCGGTCTTCCGCGGAGAATGTATGAACGATAAAATAAATCTATAAATATTTTATCAAACTTTCTTGCTGAAGAAAAAATTGATAAGGCTCCTTCACTTGTTATTGCACAAGATTCTTGCGCTTGTCAGTCCCGTAGGCTTAACAATTTTCAAGTCAAAAAACACCTTATTGACTCTATGTGGATAACCCAAGATAACATTTGCAGACTGTGCAACGAGGACGAAGAATCAACAGAACACATTTTACGTCACTGTAACCGCTTAATCAGATTATAATGTGATCATCATCTAAGTGAACTCAATCATGGCAGACGACATATCTGACACCCCACTGATGATCCGGATTCATCACCAAGTTTGGTAAAATGAGCAATACCAAATAAATGGAGCAAATGACAACGGGCCCACTTGTGGTCGCAGTGATCTTATGATTTGCTGCAACCTCCCCCAAATAATCTAAATCTGATCTGTTACTTGGTATGCAAGTTTAGGGCAGACTTAGTCATAAGTGAAGATCATTTTGAGAGCATGCATTGCTGAGACTAAAGGGACCAACCCATAGAATCCGTCACGACTCTTTTCGACTGACAGATTATGATAGAATACAAAGCAGCTTATAGAAGGTGACCTATCATAAGCGGGGCGCATGAGACTGATTAAGTAGGTTTACTTTCCACTTTTCTGTCCGTTGCATCCATTGACTTCGGCACAGCGTGAGAAAAAGCCCTTTTATTGGTGGACATATTGAGAGAATGAGAGAAACTGTCATCAGCTGTCACCCTATGCGACGGATTCTATGAGACTGCTGGTTCCATCGAATACGTTAATATTGTCGGATCTGTCGACGCGACGGAAGCAATGCATTTTCTGAACTGGGCTCCTTAACCGGACGAAAGAACGTAGCATAAATAACGTAGTAGATAGCCATTCTCATAAACAAACGACCTCAGAGGGATGGTACTAGATAAATCCTTAAAGAGGTTGAGAAGAAACTTCATGCAGATGTTGAACTAAGGAATAAATATATAAATTCCTTGCTTTAAGTTATTGGGAGCTTGGGTATACTGACCTCGAGGGAAAAGGCAGGAAAAAAAAATAACTTTCACTGGCAAATAAAGCTTTGGGGAATCGATCGATTATTTAAGAGCTTTTTTACATAACACAAACACCTTTTATTTAATCCTTTTTTTCATGTTTAATTTTGGATCATTTGGTAGTGCACAGAACATAATGACGAATTTCTATACGCTACCTCATTCTTAAGTTTTGTTGCTTAGCGATCAGCGTTATGTATAATCGCACAGTGCGGAAGCACTTTTTAAGGTTAGCAAAAAGGGTATTAAAGCAAATAGAATGGAATTAAAAAAAACGCAGATTTCCGCTTAAATAATTTCTTCTCCCAGATATCCCCTGTCCAAAAAACAAACCAAAACAAGTAAAAGTGTTATCATCGGCCTGGCCGATGCTTTGATACCCTCCACTGCGTACAAGTCATGCGAAATACCAGAACTACTTGACCGACATAGCCCATTTTTAATACCAACCTAACGACGATAAAAGAAGTCCTTTCACAAAACTTCATTCACCTAGGTTGATTCCTTTGGACGCTATCGTGTTTTCAACGGAAAGAGGGACACATGGGTCTTATATTGGTTTTGTATGGGAGGTACCAGAACTACTTGACCGACATAGCCAATTTTGAATACCAACCTGACGCCGACAAAAAGAAGTCCTTTCACAAAATTTCGTTCACCTACGTCAATTACTTTGGGCGCCATCCAGAGAGCATGGAAGGTACCAGAACTACTTGACCGACATAGCTCATTTTCAATACCAATCTGACGCCGATAAAAAGAAGTCCTTATACCGAATTTCGTTCACCTACGTCAATTACTTTGAGCGCTATCGTGCTTGCAACAGACAGAGAGACACATGGGTCCTATATTGGTTTTGTATGGGAGGTGCCAGAACTACTTGACCGACTAACCCATTTTTAATACCAACCTGACGATGATAAAAGTAAGTCCTTTTACCAAATTTCATTCGCCTATGTGAATGCCTAGATCTCAGCATTAGAACAACTCCTGTGTGTCCTCGAAGTGTCAAGTAGAGCTTAGTTGTTGTAATTGTATTGATCAGTGCTGAGATGAGAACGTGTATACCCTTTGTGCGTTGTGATCGATTTATATCAATTGCGTTCGTTTTTAACTGCGTACGCGAATGAACCTTATTATTGCGATTATTTGGATAGGTAAATAATTTATATAACCACAATCGCTATTTGGTGCGAATGCGTCGCAAGAAAACTTTCAATGAACATGTAAGCTTCAAGCGATCCAGTCGTGGGTTTTTATTATTCACCAGGGATCCTTTTATGGAGTTGATTTAGAATTGACCACGTAACTGTCATGTTGACACTGTAACGCATAACTCCAGTGGCTGACCCCAAATAATTTCAGAAAATAAAGTAACTCACTATTGACGCTTACTCCTTTTCTTACTTTTGCCCATCTATATGCAGCCACAGCCACCTCATCAAGTCAATTTGGCTTTCTCTATATCCGAAGGAAAAGGAAGAAAATAAGAAAAACCACAACGCTAAAGTTATTGACAGCTTCAATCAATCACAAGAATGAAAGTTTCGAGAAGCACCCAACGGCACGCCACAGGAGGCGCGCTACTCCATGGTACAGTCGCACAGTAAGCTCATAATATATGGCACGGGAGGCAAATTGCCAATTTGCGATAATGTTGGCCACTGGCACTAGCAATGTAAACGTCGTTGTCGTAATTTCGCTCCATCACAGCATGAGTGTGTGTAATATTTAATTTTCTTTTCACCATCATTTGACGAATAAATTACTCGGCTCGGATTGGGGTGGTGGTTGTTGGATGAATTTTAAATTCAGCCTCCTATTCATACACACACACGCGAGTGTCTGTGTTTGTAATTAGTTAACGTAATTGCTGGTAATATTGTTACACACTGGCTACATGGAATATAGCTAGTGGTGCTGTCGGTTCCAATGTTTTCGGCTCTCTTTGTTTTATTACTTGCACGGTGTAATTAATTGTTGACAATTTGACGTCAAGGGGCGCTTGACAAGTAATTTTCGTATGGGTGTTCTGGCTCGTCCATGGAATACTGATAGATTGCTTTGGATTCGAAGGCTAAAACAGCGCGCTTATATATAGATAATGGATACGATATGTACGAAGTACCTACGTTCTGTCGAAGTGGATTGTTATAGGAAACAGCAGGTGGTCTCGGGAATGTTGTCAATGAAACCAGAAATTAATTACAATTTGGAAAGTTCGTTTTTGTCAGACTACCGGAAAATGGCGAAGTGAAAGGAGGCTAGATGATAATGCCAATGGAATTGTGGGGGGTTGTGAACAGTCTGTTATAGACAAGGCAAAAAGCTTTTGTTCAAATAATTGTAAAAGGATTAATGAAGGACGAAAGGGGGAGAGAGTAGTTAACATCCTGTAATATCGGTCAACTTCCTGTAATATGAACTAGTCCTTTTCATTTTTTATTTTGAGGGCTGTTTTTATGGGATACTTAGTATAATGAATATTCACTTCATACCTTGGCGGGAGGTGGTCAATGGAAGTGTTGGTTTACTTGCGGAGGATGCCCAATTGAGAGTTTACTTTGGTTTGGTCTAATAAAATTAGAATATTTTAATTGTAGAATTGGGCGATCTTTTCCGTGTTTGCCAATTTCTACAAAAGCATACGCTCGTGATGAAGATAGGCAGATGGTATTGGCAAAATTGATATAGGTATAAGGGAAATTGTTATTATGAAATCAATCGTCTTTTAATTGATCTTGAAGGATCAAGTTGTAATGACGGGAGATGTTCTATCACAATAATAAATAAACGAAAGATCAGTAAATGAATTCGTTATTAATCTTATTTTAATTAATGTATGAGACTGGTTAACTCTTTTACCAAACGTGGGATAAGAACAGGAAACGATTGCTGCAGTAGCTGCTGCCATATACAAAACAAGCCTGTTGTCTCTACCCGGAACTTATCTGTGCAAATGGTAATTGACAGACAAACAATGCAAACAGGAATTTCGAGAATTGAAATCATTCAAAAATAAATTTTTCTCTTCGCATTACGTGATTTACATTGAGACCCGGAAGTTCGTCTTCCCTTCTACATAAGTCGATTAAAGTTGCTAAATATGCAGACCTAAGAAAAACAAAAAGAATCAAATGCTTTATTTTTATTTTGCGTCCTGAATGGCAACATCAACTCTACCTATATTCTTAGTTCTATAAACATCAATACTAGACCTAGGGCAACAAGGAATCCAATATATTTATATCAAAGGACGTCTCGATGTGACTATGGAATCAATGGCCCCATCAAAAACTTGACGAAGGATTTTAATAAATACAATCATGTGATTGATTTCAATCAAACAAAATTAAATATAAAACAAATATTAAAAGTAACACATGTTAAAATAACTAAATTTAAAAAAAATATATATAAAATAGTCACTGTGACCGCAGAGATGTGGTAACCTGCTTCCACCTCCCCTTAACAACCTAATATAATCACCGTGAACTTTAGAGCTGCCTGAGCGTAAATAAAGCCCAAGGGACCCCGATTTGTTTTTAATCTGATAGTAGATTGCATAAGAGACTGAGCTAGCTATCATTATATACAGGGACCGCTGGACCGCCAAGCTCAAATCCATAGCTACCGTGCATGACTTTCCAAATTCAATGACTTCCTTAGTTCATTGTCAGAGAAAAAAAGTAGGCTACCATACACACACACTTGCTGTCCACCCGTTGCAGCTAATATCCACATTCCACAGTCATCGCCCAGCGCATTATCACCATGACAAGCAACATTGCAAAAGTTATGCCATTACCAAGTTCCACCTCAGCCTGCCACTATATGCGACTTCCATACAGTTCCCGCTGCACAAATACAGGCCAGTAAACTTACTCCAAAAGGGTTGAACGTCAATAAATCGATTCTGTCGTTTTTAGAGCATCGCATGACATCTGCACCATCCACCAAACTACTGTCACAATGGTTCAAGTATAGGGACAACGTTGTCACACTAAAGCATCCTCCTGGCCCACTGCCCTATACCTACACACGGTGATGGCGAAATTTTTATCCGAAAAGCAGCTGTTCTTGTTGCCTTTTTTTTACTCCAATTTTTTGCGCCATTGTTGTTATTGCCTGCGAGTTGTGACCCAGTTTCCGTGAATGAAACAAATTTCATTTCTTGTTTGAAAGTTTTCACTATTTCCAGCTGGGAGTGCAATTTAATATAGAAAATCAAAACCCAATATAAAAAAAAGGAAGTGCCCACCATCACCTTTCTCCGTGGGACTTTGCTTAGTCCTTCTACCAAAAATAAAATGGCTGTCACTCTGCATGAAACCGGAGGGTGAGCAGGACGACTGCATCTCGAACTCGTTTTTTGGCAATGGATGCGCATATATTTGGGCGATACACACTGCCACAACAAAAAAAAAAGGATAAATCTAATGCCTCCAGGCAGGTGGATGGCACTCAATCAGAATTGATAGATTGTAGGTGCCAAAGCTGATTTCGCAAATTCATGAATATGCATTACTTTGCCGCATAACCCTGAGCGCAGATAAATGCTGACAGAAAAATCGAAGCGCATTTTAGCAGGCGGCAGATATATAGAGCGGCGATTGTTTTGTATTTAGTTGCGGAAGCTTAAATGAGGTTAACAGGCTTAACCGATGTCATTGTTATCCATCTAATCAAAAAGCATAAATTAAACGGTTTCGATTTTATTTAATCAATTTTTTTGCTGATGCTTCTCCTGCAAGGGAATGTGTGTTGTAGACTTGAAGCTGATTTTTGTGAAGGCAGATCCTTGACTTTTGTGTGAAGTTAGAAAGAGAAATTCGCGGGACTCTTTTTGTGCTAATGGGACCTTGTAACTCAACTGAACAGATAATAGGACTGAGAAGGAAGGCTCACGGTGGCACAGCGACGACAATGGTTGTCGCACAAACAACGCAAACATAATGCTGAAGTGGATCGGGATTACATTTTTAGGGTCTTAAACATAATCATGCCTCAATGCCTTGGTAAAGATCGATGTCGAACAACGCATTACCAATTGTCTATGCGAAGTGCTCTCGACATAATGACTATATCATAATGTTAGTAAGGCCTATAATTACTTATGGGGCTCTTGTCTGGTGAAAAGCCACGAACAAGAAGTATGTACGGGATATGGGATATTTTGGACCTCAAGGAATTTAATTTAAATGACTAATTTATTAATTACTAGCAGTTACCCGCGACTTCGTCCGCGTGGGACTCTATTAACATATACATTTTTAGAAAAATTGTTACTTAAATAGTTTTTATTTTAAAAGGATTTCTTTATAGACAATGTTTCTTGTTTTTTTTTATTGGGCGGCAGTAACATTACCAGACTGAAGGTGAACTTATACGAGAGCAAGCTACGTAAAACTGACAGTGCGTAAAGCAATCTTCCCTTAAATCTATACCAGCGTATTTCAAAGATTGGCCCTGAGACTTATTGATCGTCATGGCGAGGCACACTTTAAAGGGAAATTGTAATCTCTTAAAGTTAAAGGGGTGGTCACTAGGTATCAGAGGAATGCGCGGCACGAATACTTTTTCCCCTTGAGCAACCCCGGTCAATATAATAGCTTCGATTAAATTTGTATGAAAAGCTTTGATTTGCAGTTTAGTGACATTACATAGTTTTGTAGACTTCACCAATACAGCCAACACCAAACGCACAGCTCACAGCAAATAGCCATGTACGCAGTACACACGCATGGGTTACTATGGACGTAGAGTAGACTGTCCTTATGAATGTAATAGCACGTTGAGTGAAGTAAGGTTAAATAAAAATGTTTGCATTCTCTTTTTCAACCCTTATAACTCGAAAAAGGCGAAATAGGTATTCGATGATTTTTTATTTTCTATAAACTTACAAATTTTCAAGTTTATACGATTAACGCATCTTGAGTAACAGAACAGGGAGGGTCGTATCGAAAAATCCCTTCTAAGTAAGCGTCTACACAGCTAGTGGAATATATCCTGAAAGTTTCATGAACCTACAATTAGCGGTTTGGCCTGTACGATATCTGTCTACTCAATCACGCTACTTTTTATGTATACCTATAGATTATTAATTTTTAATTTTTAATAATTAATTTATTAATTTAAATTATAATGGCCTACTGAATGAAAAAAAAAATTGTTTTTGAACTTAAATTATTTATGTTTTTGTTTTAATGTGGCTTTGGGTCTTTTAACCGACATTTGGCAAAACAATTACTTTTCTTAAAAATTGTTGGTAAAACAATAAATTTGGAATAAGATTTTGTTTAATATCCTCCATAAATGAAGAAATTTAAATACTTAGTACGACGCTTCGATTTAAGGAATGCTTTTCAATAATTTTATTTTTTAATTTGAAGATAAAGAAAAGTTAAAATAAAGATTTTGTTTTGCAATTTGAGAAAAAAACACTTTATAATGAAATTAGAGAATTTTTCTTGAATATGTAAAAAATAAGATTCCTTTTTTCAATTTGAAGAAAGAAGAAAAGTTTATATTAAATTAAAATTCAGTATCCACTGATTTTTACGAAAGAATAATAATTATAAGTCTTATTCAATGTTACAATTTTTGGTGGATTTAACATCACAATAAAAATGTTACGCATTTCATCCATATGACAATATTTCGTATATAGAACAAAATTTCCATAAAAACAAATGACAGGAGTTGTTCACCTTATATTTCTTTAAGGATGATGGTAGTAATAGTACAACATGACCAACCAACGAGGCAGTGGCTCAGTGGGTAGTTGTTACCAGGTGGCAGATCAATGATGATCGTGTAGACGAAATCGTTTTTGAAATTTAGATAATCAAAATAAGTTATGTTCAGACCGACTTTTTCTTAATTATCATAAGTTCTCAATACGTTTGTGGAGAATGAACTAGGTGCAGCTCTTAAGCTCGTAAACTTCGCAGTTTTGCTAGTTTCGGAGGCCTATCGTTTGAGCAATAGTCAGTGTCAAGTTCGCTGCTCGCTCCTCGAAAAAAAAAAAACGCAGATAACAATTTAAGGTCTTTTTCACTGCGACAGCTCTTGCGAAAGTCTGATAAAAAAACTTCCGTGAGCATGAGGAAGCTTATAAATGGTTAGGTTAAAACTATAAGCTCATGCTGTCTGGTGGATTATTTCGTAAATATGTCGAATACACTTCAGCAGAACCTTTATCTTTACCTAGTCTTAGAAGTTTTTTAAAGTATGATTTCCAGCATATTGGGGCATCACTCAATGGCTTCGTCGAGTAAAAGGGTAATTAGTTTGTGGACCAGTTTTTCGAGCACCTGATGCAGGCTATCAAGGGTGAAATGAAAAACCAAAATAAGCAGAAACCGTCTATCATTATACATACATCAAATTGGCTGTTTCTTGAAAGAAATTCTATGCCAATTCTAGTAAAACGCCCTACGAAGGATGACATAGCCTAGGAGCGATTGCTTCGGTCAGGACCGAATTTAAAAAGACGCTGGCTTGAGCATTCGCAGCGGTAAAGACAACGCAACTAAAAAGTGTTCTACGGTCTTTCTGAAAGGACGTGTAGTTATACTCATACTGCGGTGACTTTAGCACTTATTTCCGAAAAGATTTCATATTTGGCATATACCAATCGAATGACAAAACTTTTTGAAAAAGGGACTCTAAATGTTTCACTTTGGATATGACTGCCGAATTTAATTGTGAATTTGACGTGTTTGTAGCATTGTAGCATAGCTTTCGAAAGCGAATAGAAAACAATACCGGCAGTCTTATGTTAGAAGAGACCTGTTCATCTTGTTGGTCGTGTATCGTCTCTGTGCCTTGTTTTACATGAAAAGTCAGCCTCCTTGCAAAGATGGTAAGCGGCACCTATGAAAATGACCGCACTGCCTCGCTATTCTATATCTAAATTTGATGTACCCTACCACAAGGACTACCAGTCAATAGAGTCGATCAAAACTATAGAACTGCTAGGAGTGATGCCCCCAGCTATAGAGTTGTAAATAGTGAGTGGTTAGGAATGAGGTATTCATTCGACTATTTATCGGCAGATTCATCAATCCTGTCCACCCGAACGACACGATCTTCAACCTCAGTACTCCATTTGCAATAAAGAAGTCACATGATTAAAAACTAAATGTTTTTTCCAAAACATATCCGGCTGCCATGCCAGGATTTGAGTCTCAAAACATGGTTGAGAGACATTTTTTAAAGTCTTCGCCGTGGGCCCTGCGATAAAAAAAGACGTAAAATAAACACACTTTACACACACTCTGCTGGTAAGGGAAGGACCAACCAGCCAACCATCCAAAGGTACAACACACACTTTCATCAATCATAACATTTCAATGATAGAAAGTGCGTTCTGCTGTTAAGAAATGTTTTCCCTTGAATGTAAAGTTGTCGTTTAATTAACGCGCAAACATACTCAGGACTCAGTGCACTGATGAAACTACTTGTCAATCAGTCGAAACTGCTGGATGTCAATATTATTTGCGCTATACTGTTCGCAAAAAAAGGTCGTAGAAAGTTTCGTCTTTCGTTTTATTTGCTGGCATTTTTTTTCTTCGTTGGTCTTCTAATACATTTTCGTTGGGTAAATGTGGGGGAGAGCAAGAAGTGGAATTTCTCCCCAAAGACCGCTTGCCTTCCGGAAGATCAATTGAATTCGTTAGAAGAGCAAGGGCAATTCTGTTTCTGTATGATGTACGAGGACATTTTCAGCCAGTGATGGAAGTATTTACTTGGAAAGTCGGCTAATTTAATTTCGCAGCCGCATCCATTTTCGGTATAAGCCAAATTGAAAGTGAAAAGTTGATTGAAATAAGTTGTGCTATCGATTTCGATAAATGGTTTTCACAAATTGATGGAATATATTATATATGTGCGGATATTTTGCTCGAGTGCAAGTTTCAGACAGTGAGTAATGCATTGACAGAGTGTCAGAGTATGGCTACGAAATGTGTTGTTGTAAGCTAATGGCATTAAACGTTTGGAATGCTTCATCGGAAGATTGAGTCAAATGGCATGCATGCTTGCTCGTAATTTAGGAAGAGGAATAGTGGATTTAATTTCTGTCATAAAACAGGAATCGTCTGAAGACGACCCTAGACCATATTATGCTTCAGACGAAAAAGAGGAAAATCAATTCAATAGCCTCTACTACATGATCAAACTGGTGGTCTACCTTAAGCTGGAAGAACTTAAAGCTGAGAAGCCTAAAAATCCAATAAATGCCAAAATTGAATTCTTAATAAAAACACAGCCATGAGGCCTACGGCTAAATGGGCCGTCAATATCTGCTAAGACCTGATTTTTTTTAAGGCTTCGTACAACCTAGTCATATAAATATTTTATAACTTGCCAACAATTTCGGTGGAGGAAAACTTCCTGTTTTGTTGAGCTTTAATTGTTTGGGCCGAACGGAGGGGACTTACACATTTTCGACATAAGTTTGAACGGCTACACTCTCCCTTTTCCAGGATAAATAAATTTCGGATGAACGAGTATGTCAGATCTTAAAATGGAGTTTGTGTTGTTTTTTTTTTCGGATATCGAACCTAATACCATTCGCCCAGTAGTTCATACACAAGCCACTGGCTAGGTATACTATATAAGAACGTGCTTTCAAGATTGCCATGATTGACATTTATTTCGAAGGATACTTGAAACGTTGGTTTCGAAATGGTTCGACCACTTCAGCACCACTTCAAGAAATATGTATATCAAAGGTTTAGCTGGTGAACTGTAAGGTAACGTTTCATTTATTAAAGCTGTGATGCAAAAAAGAACCAGAGCAGCCCTGCGAGCAACCAACTTTTCCAGAAGTAAAAAAAGAATATGAACATTTCATGTGCAAAATTTCTACGAAAATTTCTGAACTAGGTAAGGACCAATTCAGGACAGTGATGTAAATTTTTAAGGGCACTGCCTTCTGATAAAACATGCAAAATTGTTCAGATTTGTAGACACTGACACCTGCACATTCTGCAATGGCCTATAAGCCATAGAAAGTGTGCTGATGTGCAAATGCAAAGCTATCAATCGCAATCAAAGGAAGTTGCTGGTATTGTACCCACTTCTACCAATATTTGGAGGACTGCAGAAAATACAAAGCGGCTACTTGGTTCATGCTAAAAAAATTGTGTGTTTCTTTCTAAGGGAATGTTGTTTAGGTTTATATTCTATGGTAGTCTTACTTTAATTTACTTCATGGATCGCGATAGACTTTTTCAGTGCCCAGTGCCGTTTATGAGACTCCAGTCGACCCTTTTAAAGCTAAATCACTCCAAAATCTTAGCAAAAATTAAATTTTTAGAAATGGATCTTAACCGACTTGGAGTGTGCAATTGGAGGAAATTATTTAAGGACCGTGCTAATTGTTGGGACTTGTTGGTGGAGGCCAAAGTACACTCAGAACTGTAACGCCGCCACCTAAGAAGAACTACAAACGATGTTTCCCTTAGAGGTATGTCTGTTGAATTGGCCACGCTTTTAACAGTGACAACTAATTTGACAGCTGACAACTGATTTGTGATAATTTTTGATTGCCATTATAAAGGTTTGTGTTCTGTATCTCCAAAGAAAACACTCACTACTTCAGTAGCAGGAAAAAAACGTCCATCAAAGATTTCCAAGCCTATAGAACTAGGATCTGTTTCAAAAAATTAATTACTTTATCGATAGCCCACTAACTAAATCGCTGTATTAACTTTAAGCATTTATTGTAACCTAGTGAATAGTTTTTTGACAAGAACGCCCCAACTGTCACCGTACAAATAATGATGGCACCCAGGCATTTCCAACTCAAGATATAATCACATTCCAAGTATTCACATCGGATACTCATAAATCGATTGACTGAATTCTGAGCTGTATCCAATGAATGACTTTAGAATACTTTTACTCAATAGTAACCGCAAATGCACAATAGCGCACATAACAGACGGCAGAGTCATTTCGTCGATAAACGACTGACTAACCTACCACATTGAAGCTACCAATACCTAAGTGTGCTCGCTTTTCAGAAGATGTCCTTCCTTACATCCCTTCCTCTACCCCACTAAATCTGTATTAGAGATTCCGGAAAATAATTCACCAAAGTCCGCTTCTGCTGGAAGAGTCTCTATAGAAATCCACAAAATAATCCATCCGCACATACACGCCTCTCAAAAAGGAAACTAATAATAACGAGGAGTAACTCAAATGTCCTCCTCCCTCACGTGGAATCGGATATGAATGCTTTTCACTTGATTGAAAATTTCCTGCTTTCATGTCAGCTATAAATTCTAAATTTAAAATCATTTCCAGGACACACTTTGAACTTACCGATTCCTAAGTTACCACCTGAATTTGACAACTTTTCAAAGAGCCCGAAGGACCGGCTCCGGCATATCCCTTACTGACTCGATGCCCATTAATATACACACACATGCGACACAACGCGGCTGTGTGTTTGTGTGTCGACAAGAAATTCAACTGAGCATTTAATGTAGGTCAAAACCCGGAACGGAAATGAAGTGCTGAGTACTTCCTTAGACCGCAAACACACACATCCTTCGGCCTCTGTGTGTTGTGTATGCGACACGCTTTCGTAGAACGTGTGATTACTGTGTTAGCTACTCATATCGCATTGTATGTATGTATGGTGTCGGTCAGTCGTCCGGAGTGTTGTAGATGGCTGGCTATGGCTTGACGTGCTCGAATCACGAAACCATTAAATATAATGCGACACAGTCGAGAGAATGTGTCCATTCAAATGTACACATCCCCCCCGCCCATCAGCCGACAACAAAGGACGGAAAAGGAAATGCATGAAATTCAATTCAAACACTCTCCTAACCACAAACAATTCACTTTGACGAAAGTATCAAGTCCAGTCACTTTTGTGTGACACATGTGTCCTCAGTGTCACTCTGTTTCTTATATATTCACATTAAATAATTTATGTAGGTCCTACTGAGAAGGGAGTTCATAAAGGATGCAGTTTGCATTTATTTTCCGACACTTGCAATATTGCTTGCTGGCAGGAAGCCCGATGAATGGGGATGGGAATGGATGTGGGTGTAGGTGCATGGGTGTAAGCACACAAAAATAAAAATAAAATTATTCTCTCACCTTGACCGGTGTGTATGTGAGGGTGGAACCTTGCGCGGAATGCGCCCGAAACCCACTCTGTGGCATATCAAATGTCTCTGCGGTGTTGTTGAAGGACCACTTAAAGTTTTCCGGCGGTGGGAACGCATCGACTTCGCAGGAGATTTCAGCGGCCTCGTTTCGAGCGACACCATAGATTTTCTTCTGGTCCGGTCGGCAAATTGGTTTGTCTGAAATGGAAGGCATGTTATTGGTAGCCAGTTTTCTAATTAATTATTTTTCACAAGGTCAATCAATGTTGGAAAGGATAAGTGTTTATGCAGAAGGTGGGCAAAATGTGAATAAACAAATGAATTGGAGGGTCAAAGGACTCTAGGTCTAGCTTCTCATAACGATTTCCTTGTGAATTTTTATTTTTTTGCGGACGAATGACACATGGGATTGACCTATGATTTTATGCAGAGCTCGAATGGCTGAATTGATAAGATATTCCAGAACAGTTGTACTGACAATAAAATGAACAAAATGAAATTTGTTTGCATGTGTTATGGCTTTATTAGTAAGAGCAGACATTCCCATTAATTATGGAACACAACACCGTTCAAGTGGCTACTTCCTAGCTGTCATTCCAATTTTCCAAGACCTTAAGACCTTGATGGTTTCGGGCTGTAGCTCACGGATTGCTTGGATGAAACTGTCCTTAAGTGCTTAAATCGTTTCTGGATTGTTGGCAGAACATCGGTCCTTCACGGTTCCCCACAAAAAAAGTCCAAAGGTATCAAATCGCAGCTCCAAGGCGGCCAATTTGACATTGCCAAGACAGCTGATAACACGATTTGAGGGTTTGGTGCGCAAAAGATCGATTGTGGCATGGCGCGCCATACTGTATGCACCAGTGGTCGCCTAAACCATGTCTTCAATTTATTAAAAAAAGTCGGTTAGCATGGGTCTGTAACGCCCACCGTTGCCCGAAACATTGTTCCCAGCCTCACTTTCGAAGAAAAATGGTCCAATGATGGTCTAGGCTATAGCAGCCGCATTCTCGTCTATGTGCACCGTACATTGGCGGGGACCATGATTGTTGTCCACTAGCATACCAGTCTCATGAACTTTTTGCACAAACTTGCGTACAGCAGGCGCGGTGGGTGCTTCAATTTGGCCTAAACTTCTTTTCAAAAAACCCACTGTTTTGGTTACACAGCACTCACTTTGGAAATAAGTTTGTTCAAGCATAAAGCGACTCATTTTGTTCCGCTGAGATAGGATACTGACAAGATTTCCAGCGGGAAACAACTGTCAGTGTCAAATAAACCTATGATTTAAAAACAAACCACTAAATGGTTCACCCTTTACTCTGTCCATGCCTTGCACTTGCCAGTAAGGGCATTAGCTTATTGGTTTAGAATGAACCGAGGTACGGAAGGGGCACCGAAAAAAAATTAGGGAGCATATGTTCTCTTGGATTCCCAAAAACAACGGGCTGCAGAACAAAATTTATCTTGACAGCTTAGAATGGCCAAATCAACAGCTCGAACAAGGCAAATGTGATTTTCAAATTATTTTTGGATGTGTTTCCCCGACAAAAAAGAAGTCCGGCTCGCAAAAGCCATAAGATTTTTTTGATGATTGGGTTTTTAAACTTTATAAACTTTTGCAAACGGGTATCAAGCATTTTTATCACTTAAGGAAAGCAGCTGACAAGTTTTGATACCTAAATATTGGTAAACAGCTTCCCAGAAGTCTCGCACCTCGCAGAGTTTAGCAATGCTACGAAGACCTTCTCTACTACGGTTTACCTATATAAACAGAATCCCAAATGAATATAATAAAATAAAACCGTATAAATTTAGGAAGTCCAATGTAATGTACCACTTTAAGTCATTTAATTTTCAACTTATCCAATGTGGATACACATGTGGGTGTTTGGGTATCTGTGCCAAAGAAGAAGTGTCACGCCTAAAGGCCGCAGGCCTTTTCCACACAATAGGTAAGTATAATCCAAATTGAATTACAAATAGGACTCGGCTTTGACTGGGTCGGCTCCCGAACGACCATCTAAACCTAAATAAAAGACTTCCCTTTAATCTCTCTTTTTAATTTTCGCCGTCTTTCGTTTGTACCACAACGAACGGCATTACTTTCATCTTCAGATGGAGTGAACTTTATCCTAAACCCCACTGAAACGTTTGTATTGTAAAAAGTACTTCATCCTTTTTGCATTGATAGCAGGGAAAAAGAGCTGAAATATTTAAAGAAAACAAAAGCTATACCTTTTGTGGTAATCTTATACTCGTAACCTCCTAACTTTGGTCAAAGAAACAAATGGTCCTATTCTTCTCCCGTCCATTCATGGAGTTGAACTTTTTTTTGTGAAAAGTTTGGTCAAAATCTTATTAGGGAATCGTGCAAGTGGGCCACCATATACACTAAGTTGCACTTTCCTCTTCACTTTATTAAAAATTGAAAAGAACAGGTAGAAGAAAACAACAGAGGGAAAAAGGAAAAATTAAGAACACAAGTGTATTGTGTCAAGGATGGGTTAGGTATTTTCACTTCTCTGCATCACACGGAAATAGCAACTGAAAAGAAGGAAGACGACATCCCTTTAAACTTTCAATGTATTTTCCTTTCATATGCCGAAGGACCTGGTTCACATCACATCTCTCTTCTTTTCTTGCTTTCTTTTGGTTTGTACGGATTTTCGTTCCTTTTTATTTCGGCCAAAGAGAGAGGGCCCTTGTATCTGCTTGAATGCAATGAAAATAGTATTTGATGCTTACTTAGGGTTAAAAAAAGCGGAACGAGTCCGCCTGACGGGCGAACGGTCTGGGTCTCCGTTGTCGCAGTCAGTAGTGAGGGAGGTGTTGTTTATTTTTAAGCGCGCTCATATTTTTTTTTTGTTCTACCCTTAAAGCTCCCTAAAGAGTCCTTTGTTTTATTACGTGCGCTAGTTTCAACTATTTGTTCTCACTATTTGTTTGTTTCTTATTTCTTTTTTAAATTCACTTTTTCGTCCTTTGTTTTGCAGCTCCAGATATTTTTTCAATAGAATCTAGTATAAAAAAGGGTTAAAGCATTGTTTCCTTTTGCAACACATCCCGAAAGATTCAACCCAGATGCGAGGATTTCTTATATTTTTTTTAACTCTCTCCTTGTCACTTGCTCGGGGAAAAGTAACTAAAATAAATTAAGAGCAAAGAAGGCAAAAAAGTGATTCTTCAGGGTGTTTGGTGTAAAAAGTAAAAGTGATAAAAACGTATATGATACGAAAATACAAAAAAAAAGAAACCCTCGTCGGTATAATGGTGGTGGTTGGCGGTTGGGTTAGAGGACATTCTGGTAGAATGATATAACAATGGTTTAAGCTCGGGTACTTACACATCACTTTCAATTCCACGACATTGCTGTCACCGTCGCCTTCAACATTTGATGCCGTACATGTGTAATTACCAGCTTGATGACGTGTGACACCCTGGAGTGCTAAATCACCGCTGCTGACAATCACACCAGCGCGTTGATTGTGCTGAATGAGTTGGTTCTGAAATCAAAAGGAGAAAAGTTTCATTGAAATTTTTCTTATCGTCCTGGCAATAAAAGCAGCTTGTACAAGTAATAAAATGGAAATAAATTGATTTTTTTTTTTGTATTTTTTATGTCGAGCTTTAATGGAAGTGTTGGCGCGATGCGGCGTTGGAAATTTGAGTTTTTTTTCTTTGTCGAATCGAATTACGCGTAATTAAATTGAAATAAGGGGCGTAGAATCAATTTATTGTATACATTATCAACAATAACAACAACAAAACCGAAAGGAACGAATGAGGAAGGGAGACGAACGAATGGCGAAAATAAATATTTATTCTTGTTTATTTCAGGCCTGTTTCGATGAGCTTGATTATTTTTTTTTTGTTTCGTATTCAAACACTAGCTGACCCGTGCTTGCCTTGATTTGCCAGTTCACAACTTTTCAAATTTAAAATCAAATAAGTAGCGCTATATGAACCCACCATTCATTTTACTGCGTGTAATGTCGTACGTCGTACCACTCAGACGACAGTTCAAATTAAAAAATAAATAAAAATAAAGAAAGGGTCGTTGCGGCAAACACAAATTAAACTCCACTTGTCGTTGGCAGATCACCAACACCAACGGAGGTTATTACTCTTTTGTATCGAATTTTTAAATTTTTAGTCATTGTAGTCCGATATTAGAATAACGTAGAAAGTATTTATGAGAATCAATAGCGATGCATTCCACTGTTTGAAAAAAATGAGTTGAGTATGCATTTTAATTCTCTTTCCTGAGATGTTTCTATTGCTCTTTTCGTTTGTTTCAAAAGCCAACTAATTCCAGAGATATTTTCAGTTAAGATGATATTTGGGTTAAAATCAAAACCTATGTTGGTACTCCTCATTCCATTTCCTAATTGAAATCAAAATAACTCTATTCCAGTACTAAATTTATACATTTTTTACAGTACCATTAAAACATATGCGTCTTCCAAATAAGGCGGGAAAAATATGATGTGATTTTATTTTTTCAAATTGCGTTATATAACTTCTATAAACAAATGGTCTCATTCATTTACAATTATATAATATACGTTAAAAACCTTGGCAAGGAGTCATTTATTTCAAGATATTGCTACATAAATAAACCTCATATACCTACCGACGAGAAGGCCAAAAGTAAAAATGTTCTGTTTTTAGCCGAAAATTTTTCTTTCAAAATGTATTTGCAAATATTTTCAAGATGTCTTCTAGTTCAACAATAAACTAATATAATAAAATCTATGTTTAGATTTAAAAACAACACAGATTTTATAATTCGAAAGCAACGGCTTAAAATCAACCAGCCTTATTTATAAACCCACGCTTCTTTTTGCCCAATGGAAAACGACATAATGATTGCAGGTAGATATTTCAGCAGTCCCTCCAAAGAAATTTCGGAATTGTCCCAGATAATTTGACTTTTTGTTTGTATAATGTATGATTTTCTTACGAAGCCAATCTGTCAACCGCAGCTAATATCAGTTTCAGTTGCAAAAAGTAATAGATTTCAGTGTTTTCTGTAATAGTTTATCGAAATTCTTACCTATTTACACACAAACCTCGCTTAGTAAAGTTACTGCGGAAAAATGTTTATAAATCACAATTTCAGGAAAGCCTCGTAGAGGCTGCGTAAATTCTTACGCGATGTTTAACTAAACAACATCGTAGAGGCGTCGTAAGAGAATCTAATAAATACGGCTGAACATTTTTAGTTTCGACTTTAAATTTTGAGTGGCTATATTCAGTGGTCCCAGACTGTGAAGACTGCTTTTCCCTTTTTTTTATCAGCAAAGGCAATAATTTTCCCCTAAATTTGAAAAAAGTTCCCCTTTTTTTCCACTAAGTGAAATTTGCTTTATTATATGAAATTTGAATTTGAAATGATTTTCTTTCCTATTAGACAAAACGTAAAGTCGAGTGAATGCATTCAGATACATAATTATTGTGTGATCTTTTAATTTTTTGGAATTTATTTGTAATTGGCGCTTTTCCCCTCAATCTGGGAGCACCGGATATATTTTCCATACAAACTTCGCAATTGTGAAATTTTACTAAATTTAAAGTAGAGACTAAAATTTGTTCTAACTACGGCGCATGGTGATTAACAAAATAAACTAACTGAACACTTTCAGGAGATTTTGATTTTTGTTCAATGGCATAGGCGAGGTGTTAGAGCAGTAGAATGCTAACAATTCAGAGTATTACTAAAATCTTAAAAAAAAAAATAGAGTTGGCGTAGCTAGCCTAGCTTCTCTTTTCGGACGAATGGAAGGGGTGTAGGCTCAAGCTCCGACACAAAATTCACTAAGTTGAACTCTGCGAAAGGCCGACTTCATTTGCACTGCCAGGTTTACATGTTCCATGACTGATCTGGCGTTTTTTTGACGTACGGGTGTTGGCTGAACCGGTTGTCTCGAATTGTGATTTACAGGTCAAAAACAAATTTTAAGCGTTTAGGCTGCGGTTAGGTGTACAAACTCGGTTCAAATATGACAACCGAAAAAAAAACTGCTAACTCGTTACATGCAAAGTAAAAATCTGGAATTTTTGCCCTTAACATTTTTCGGATCCGAACTAACAATGACTAAGAAGGTTAAGTATCTGGGAGTCTAACTAGATACTGGACTTACTTGCAATTATCATGTTGAGGAGTGCAAACGTGTATGTGGACAGAGGTGGGGACTCTCGCCTAGGTCAGCATACTGGATGTATACGATGATAACTAGACCCATTATCACGTACGCCTCGGTTGTATGGTGGGCGAAAGCCTCTCAAAAAACTGTGAGGAAGCACCTGGATAGGGTTCAACGCTTAGCATGTATGGGAATTACAGGTGCAATACGTACAACACCAACATGCGCATTGGAAGTCATCATGGGGATCTTACTTATTTAGACTTATTTATTAAGAAAACGGCGGCCCAAACGGCACTTCGTTTGCATCGAGATGCGAAATGGGACAATCGTGGTACGATCTATGGACATAGGAAGATCCTCGAACTTGTCAAGAACGAGATTAGGGAGCTAAACATGCCTATGGATCGAATAACAAGAGTGCGTATTATGGAAAGAAATCATAAAACTCGTATTGAGAATGGATTACTTCCAGAAAAAAGAAATGGTGAAATAGTGATTTTCAGGGATGGATCCACGATGGATGGCGGAGCGGGGGCCGGTATCTATTCAGAAGAGCCTCGGAAAATACACTTCAGTATACCAGGCTGAGATGATTGCTTGCTTCATGCGTTGGACTTTTTGCTTGAGAGTCAGGTGAAAGGAAGAAATATCCTTATAGCACTGGACAATCAGGCGGTGATCAGATGCATGAAACAAACGAACATCACAACATCACTGGCACTGGAATGTGTACTTAAGGTCAATAAGTGTTCATCTAAAAATGAAGTAACACTGACTTGGGTACGAGGACACATAGGGATCGAAGGCAATGGAAAGGCGGACTCCCTTGCAAAACAGCGGTCAACTGAAAAGTAGCTGGGACCAGAACCATTCTCTTCAATTGGCCGAGGAATGGTAGAACAGCTGATTCACAAATGGATCACGGGAGAACACCTGAGAAGGTGGTCAACCGTGGAACAATGTAGACAAGCTAAAATGGCAATATAGTAGCCGACCTGCTCCACTCAAAGAAGGGTTCTAAGCATGAGTCGAGGAACATTGAAATGGGTGGTGGCTTTGTCTACAGGACATGGTAATTTCGGGTATCACCTAAGGGAAATGGCCCTCTGAGAGGGGCTACTTGTAAACTATGCCTGGAGGAATCTGAGACAGCGGCACATATACTGTGTCAATGTCCGGCGTTGGCTAGCAGAAGAATGAGGATCTTGAGACATCACTGGGTCGAGACCCAGTCGATAAAACAAATCTCCCATAAACAGATGCTAGCTAGTTAACACTAGGAATCGATCTGGATTTCTCCGTCAGTCAAAATTCTGCAATATTTTAACTTTTAAATGTTACTTCTTAGCAAAGCCTGTGTCGTATATCATAAATTCAGTCATTATTTATATAAGACAAGGGTATATTTTAGGGTACGGTACTGGAGGAACTCTTGACTTTTAACATGATGGCAGACTAGACTATAATACTGTTTCCGACAATCAAATACAAAAAGTATGTAAACATTTTAAAAGAGTAGGAATCCGAAAGTCATTAATGCAACAATTATGATAAGAGGTGCTTCTAATTTGTTTTCCATAATCTATTATTTAGATCATTGGTTTAACAGGCTTACAACAGAAGTTGAGTCTCGTGCCTTGTTATTGTGTGGCATAGAAAGCAATGGTCGAAAATCCACCCCCCCCCAAATTTTATAATGAATACTTTAAAATGTACTACAATTTTCGATGCTTTTATTTTCTTCATAAACAAAAAAGGGAAATATAAAAAAATTACATTCTATTGAAAAACTACTATTTATATCGAAACAAAATACATAATGCTTAATACACAGGTTTTTGAGCCGCTTTCCAAGCCATTACTTAAGGGCTGTGGTAAAAGTAAGGATTAAAACTATTTCTCTGACACGTGCGTCATAACATAAATTTATTCCAAAGTATGTATATGACAAATAAATTGCCATCCGACAAACCCCTCCAACGGGAACACCTTCAATCAACTCTCGAGCTATTACTAATTGCCCTCAAACTTAATGTCTTGCTACATTAACCTATCCCACTTCGCAATCAGCAAGGTTTGTCCTACCTCTACCCCTGAATCTGCCACCCTCTCTCTCCAACTCTGTTCCTAATTTATTCATTTTATAATCACAACTTTGGAAGCTCTCAACAAAAGGCGGGGGGGGGGGGGGGGGGGAACAATAAAGACTTTTTCTTTGCGCTGACAAGTCGCTTTTAATTATCTATCCATATAAACGTATACGTTTAGAAAATCTCAGCTTTGTACACCCGACCGTACAATTAAACAATCCGTTCCAGAACGCTTGACTGCGCGTGGCGGCGGGGCCAAATAGTGTTGAGCTCTATTCTACTATTTCACTAGTTAGTTGGGAGAATGCAAATAGACTGCCAAGGGTGACACAAGAGACAAAAACTTCTTCCAACCCAAAGTGCTATCCATGTATAGTCGGTGCTCCAGTAGGACGAACTTTCTGAGACGGCATGGCTGGATGGAGTATTAAACAACTTGGCCAAATTTGTGCGTTTTTCGCTGTTACTTTTTTTTTTTTGTTCGTGTGTCGGCAGTCTATATACCATTCGTTGTTTGCTGTATTCAATTCTGTAGCGTTAAATTAATTATTCATTTTGACAATTAACTGAACGCAAATTAAGTAAACAATTAGTTTGATTAAATTCCGTCAACAACGGTAGAGCGAGAAACAGCTCGTTGGTGGTTTAATTTTTTTTTCTGCTGCCACGCAATGAGCGAGTAGGATAAAGTGACAACAAATTACTGTGCCGGGGCTGGGTGTATAGGGGACTTTTGTATAAATGCGCCTATGGGGCATGAAATAACCAAAAATCCATTAACAAAATTGGTAACAAATAATTTCGGGTTCATTGAAAGGGTGAAATAACCATTTGTGTGCTTGCAATTGTCACACAATGAATGGGGCCGTTCGTATCAGCCGTCCGCCATCCATTGAGTAAGTGAATGACTTTCTATGTAAGTGATGGAATGAACGTCGCATCGGCTGGGAAATGACCCAACTAGGTGGGCATGGGCAGTGGACTGTAGCCAGCGGACACATTAAATTAGCTCAGTGTTTCATTAGGAAATTGATGGAGTGGTGTCGTTGAAATGGACAGGCTACCACCGGTATTAATGTAACTGGGCTGAGGTGCACCTACAGAAAATTGGTTTTGGATTACTCCCTAATTTCGGAGTGGCAAAAGGCATTGTGATTAATTAGCAACGTAGACCTGTGATATGCATAATAGAATAACCAATCAGATTGTCTGTCCATGCTGTTTAGTGAAATTATTGTTTTGTGGATACGGTAGTAATTAGGCACGTACTTAGATAGACGGGTGGTTAGTGTGCGAGACTGCTGAGTAAGAGGAATCGGGTTTGAAAAAACTCCAATACATATTTTATGCAGAAAATGGGGTAGTCATCAACGACTGCCAGTTGAATGTTACTAAGAATACGATCTGTTTAATTTATCTTTTCATTGGTGAATGTTTTTCTTTTTGTAGTAAGCTACACCTATTTTCGTAAAGGCCCTAACTACATTGTCACACTTTTGAGGAAAATGTAATTTTTTTTTAAATGTTTGATGCATGCCTATTTAGGGCTTTGAAAAATTTGAATTTCCTATCGTATTTGAAAAAATAGCGTTTAAAATAAATGTTATTAAATTCAAGGGTGGTTAAGTTTTAAGGGCCGATGTTGATTTTGAATAAAACACAAATTATTTAGGAAATTATTGTCATTTCTTTTTATTATGATAATATTGGTATGGTTCAATTATGTATGGAACAAAATATCGGCCAAATGACCGCCGCGATCTCGGCACACCTCCATCCGATGGTCCAAATTTTCGATGACGCTGAGGCATAATTGAGGTTCTATGCCGTTAACGTGCGGAATTATCTCATCCCTTAGCTCTTGAATTATTGCTGGCTTATCGAAGTACAACTTTTCTTTCAAACAACCCCAAGGAAAGAAGTCCAACAGTGTCAAATCACATGATATTGGCGGCCAATTGACATCGACATCACGTGAGATAACACGGCCATTGAATTTGTCGCGCAAAAGAGCCATTATTTCGTTAGCTGTGTGGCAAGTGGCACCGTCCTGTTGAAACCACATATCGTCCACATCCATATCTTCCCATTCGGGCCATAAAAAGTTCGTTATCATCTCACGATAGCGAACACCATTCACAGTAACTGCCTGACCGGCCTCATTTTGGGGTGGACAGCTCTTCAGTCACACTATCGCGAACAGCAGCAATATTTTCTGCAGTGCGAGCTGTACGAGCATGCACTTTTGTTTTTACATCTCCTACAGACCCGGTTTGCTGAAATTTTTGCACGATTTTTCCGATTGTACGCACATTTGGACGATTAAATTGACCGAAAAAATCACGACCATTTTCATAATAAGCCTGAATAACTTTAACGCGTTGCTCGATTGTGTATCTTTTCATGGTTCAAATTGAGTTAGTCTGAAATTGAGAAATGTCAAATGAAATGCAGAAAAAAACTTGACGTTTATAGGTGTGATTCATATTCAACATCGGTGGGCCAAAAGAAGTCATCTGATGTTGTTTGGCTCTTTTTTTATAAGATATAAGAAACAAATTTTTGAATTTTAAAGTTTTCTTTTATCCTCCGTGTACTGAATCTACCAAAAATATTTTAAGGCGACGGTTGTTGCACCAAAAAACGAAACAATATACCAACTGGTTAGAGATTTAGTAATCATGCTTTTTGTCCAATCCATGATAGTTCTCTTACGGAGTAATCGTTATTATTTACTTAATAAAAGAAATATAAATACAGTGACTTTTTTGTGCATCTAAAAAGCCCTTTTTTTTAGAAGCCAGACTTTTAATCTCCAAATTAAAATATTAACGTCTAAGTTAAAGTTTGAATTTGTTTTCTTTATTAAATTTACGTAGTAAAAAAAATGCTTTTATACTAAGTGCAATAATATTGATTTTTAAAGCCAAAGGTTTGAGATATGAAATACATTTTGGTCTCCTCTCTTGCAAATTCTAGTACTTACTTACTTAACGGGCTCCTGACCCGTGAAGAGTCTCTGCCTGAGACACTGTAGCTTTCCATCCTCTGCGATCCCGGGCACGCTGCTTCCAGTTATCCAGACCAAGCGCTCTGGCATCCGCGATGACTTCGTCTTTGAAACGGAGGTTCGATCTTCCTTGTCGTCTCGAACCTGGCGGCTGGGATTCGAAGATCCCTTCCTGCTTATCGTCCAGCACTCGGCGCCATAAAGCAGAACTGGCAGGATAAGGGTTCTGTCCTTCGAGTAAGAACTTTTGAACCCAATTGTTTTGCCAAACCGAAGTAGCAGCGGTTTCCTAGGGTAATTCTTCGGCAGATCTCCACTAGGATGTCATTTGTGGAGTTCATGTTTACTCCGAGGTAGATAAACTCCTTAACTACCTCGAAATTGTTGCTATCAATAGTGACGTTCTCTCCTAGGCGGTGGACAGATGCTTGTTTGTTTCTTGATAGCATGTACTTAGTCTTGTCCTCATTTACTTCAAGACCAACGGATTTCGCCTGTTCTTCAATCGCCGTAAAAGCCTCTATCACGGCACGCTGGGAGCGACCGATGATGTCAATATCGTCTGCATACCCCAGTAGCTGGACGGATTTATTGAAGATAGTGCCTTCCGTGTTGACACCTGCCCTGCGCACTATCTGCTCTAGCACGAGATTGAAGAAGTCACATGATAATGCGTCTCCTTGCCGAAATCCGGTGCATGTTTCGAATAGCTCGGAGGAACTACTTCCAAATTGCACGTTGCAGCGTGTGTTCTCCAGCGTCACGCTACATAGCTGGATCAGTTTTGCCGGGATCCCGAATTCGGCCATCGCCACATAAAGCTCCTGACGATGAATGCTATCATATGCGGCTTTAAAGTCGATGAAAAGGTGGTGAGTCTCGACTTGAAATTCATTGGTCTTTTCCAGGATTTGCCTCAGTGTGAAAATTTGGTCTATAGTCGATCTGCCGGGCCGGAAGCCACACTGGTACGTGCCGATTAGTGTGTTGCAGAACGGTTTGAGACGTTCACACAGTACGTTGGATAGGATCTTGTATGCGACATTAAGCAGGGATATGCCTCGATAGTTCTTGCAAGACATAGGATCGCCTTTTTTGTAGATGGGGCATATGGAGCTGATAGTCCAGTCATCGGGCATACTTTCTTCCACCCATACTTGGTTGATGATTTGGTGCATGCGCCCTACCAAAACATCACCACCGTATTTGAAGAGCTCCGCTGGTAAACCATCAGAGCCGGCGGCCTTGTTGTTCTTTAGCTTTTTTATTGCTAAGCCAACTTCTTCCATACTGGGCGGTGGAACTGGATCTTCATTGACTGGACGTGGGTTCTCTTCTTGCCCTATCACTCTCTCTACATGATGCCCATTTAGCAGCTGCTGGAAGTGCTGCTTAAAAACATCTACTATTCCCTGCGCTTCGGTGACTAGGTTTCCATCACTGTTTCGAAGAGCCTGCGTTCCGGTCTTGAAGCCAGCAGCCAGTTGCTTGGCTTTCTTGTAGAACTTCCGGATGTTGCTTCGATCGCGGGACTCTTCGATCTCCTTGAGCTGGGAGACTGCGTAGGCCCTCTTCTTTCTACGCAGGATTTTCTTCTCCTCCCTCCTCCTGGCTCGATACTCTTCCCTCGCTGCCCTTGTTTTGCGCTGCAGCGCCTTCATATGTGCATCTTCTGTCACCTTCTTCCTGCGTACGCATTCATCATCATACCACGGGCTCTTTCTCTGGGGTGGCTGGTACCCTAAGGTGGTTTCGGCTACCTCTTTGATGATGTCGCGATACTGGGACCACTGGGTGTTGGCATTTGTGGTAGGTGAATGCACTGCGGTGAGTTTCTCACTCAGGCGCTCTTTGTAGACTCTGGCTACTCCAGGTGTGCTAAGGCGTCCAACGTTGAATTTCTTCTTCTGGGCGGAACGCAGCTTCTTCTCGTTGGATAGTCGAGCTCTGAATTTAGCCGCAACAAGAAAATGGTCAGAGTCGACGTTTGCCCCGCGGAATGTGTGCACGTTGAGGATGTTGGATGCGTGCCTCGCGTCGATTAGCACATGGTCGATTTGGTTGGCGATTCGACCGTCTGGAGAGCGCCAGGTTGCTGTGTGGATCCTTAGCCTTGGAAACCTAGTTCTACTTATCACCGTATTACGAGCTGCCGCGAAGTCAGTTAGTCGGTAACCGTTGTCTGTGGTCGTTTCGTGGATTCCGTGCTTACCAACTAACCCGCCAAAGATGTTTTCCTTTCCGATTTTAGCATTGAAGTCCCCTAGCACAACTTTGACATCGTACTCCGGACAAGCTCCGTAGGCTCCATCCAGGAGGTTATAAAACTCCTCCTTGATAGGGTCTTCAGCCTCGTCGGTAGGGCGTGTGCACATTAGGCTTAAGTTTTGGAAAGCACCTTTGATGCGGATCACAGTTAGGCGATCACTTATAGGCTTAAAGTCAATAACTTTTGTCCTAAGCCGATTTCCCACGACGAATCCGCATCCTAATACATGCAGTCTTTTATGACAGCTGTAATAAATATCGCAATTTTTCCTTTTCATCATACCTGATCCTATCCATCGTATCTCCTGGATCGCGGTAATATCTGCCTTGTACCGCGTGAGGACAGACTCAAGTTTTTGAGTAGCACGTGGGGTTCCGGGTCTGGTTGCCGTTCGAGGGAAATCGTTATCCGAGGCTTCACGTGTCTCTCTCATAACTAGTGTTTTTTTTTACATGGTCGGGAAGTTACCCCGACGGCACAACCCGCAACCTGGAGGGCCAGGCCCTTGACCTTAGGACAGCAGGCCAGTTATTCCGGTGCCAGTAACCCACTTTGGGATGTGAGCGCTGCCGTTGGCCCATTAAGGGTTCATCCGCCACCAACTCTTCTCCAACATCCTGGCTCGGCATTACACTAAATAGTTCGGCCTGACTGGAACTGTAGACGCCGCCGTTGGTTCCATCTATCGAACTCCTCCGCTGCCGTCTGGTACCAGAGGAGGTGCCTTAGTGAAAAAACAACACTACTCCCTCCTCTCTCGTCTGCTCCCACCAGACCTTCCAAAGGAGATGGTTACCCAATCTCCAGTCGAGGTACTAGGCACCCACCAGTCACCACGTGGAGGTGAGAGTAG
The DNA here is from genome assembly GCA_948293265.1 of Cheilosia impressa. NCBI lineage: Eukaryota > Metazoa > Arthropoda > Insecta > Diptera > Syrphidae > Cheilosia > Cheilosia impressa. Next base: position 16,512,755 of record OX411880.1, read on the forward strand.
GAGTTGATAGTGAGAGGCTAGGTGAGAACGCTTGTGTTGTCATGACATCGCATCATTACCCTTCAATAGGCAAATTCTAGGTAGGTACGAAATTTGTTGGTTCTATGGTTTATTTTAATCTAAACATTTAACGCATTAGCGCTTAAACGCTCAACAAAAAGTATTCCTATTCATGTTTAATAAATACACCGGCAGTGAGCGAACTCAGACGTAATAACAATAATTGAACTAACTAAACAGTATATACAAAAAATGTTGTATAAATGTTTTTAGAAAAACGTATTCTTATAAAACACACGACAAAACTTTGTTTGTGGGTAGTTTTGCCTTTACAACTTAAACCTCGCCGTATGCTTGCATGATATTAATTGTATCACTTCTGATTAACAACGAAAGGCATGTAGGTACTACAGTGAAACTAATTTTAAGCTGCAGAAAATAGAACTGTATATTGTACTTACATTGTGCTTCCAAACAACTTTGTATGCGGCCGGATTAGCATGAACTTTGCACTCAAAATAAACATCGTCGCCTTCTTCGATGTCCTCCGGATTAAGATTTGATCCCAGATCCAATTGCAATGTTGGTATAACTGAAATGAGAATGTTAAGAAGGCGATTACTCGAATGGATTTCTATTTCAACATTTCTTTTTTGTCGTTCGTTTTGTTCTTCTTTATCTGCTAAGACAAGAAAATTATAGTAAAAGCAATTGCACTAGATGAGAGAAGCACAAGAAAAAAAAAGAAACGAAAACATGTGTGACGGGTTAATCCACGATAATCTGTCTTAACATCGCCACAAAAGATGATGATGATGATGATGATGACGACGAGGACGAGGACTTTATTTTTACGACAAAGCGGTTACATTAACTACTACACATACAAAGGGCTTAACTCGGTTTGTGTTCCTTTTCGCAAGAGCAGATGGCGAAATCGATAGAAGCGGAGATAACTCAAATTGAACATTGGTTTATCCTTTCGAGGAATTTCAGTTGAAACGAAAGTTGCTGTCCTAATGCCATGCCCAGCTCATCCCTCCATCTACTTAATTACAAGTTTTATGCTTTGTTCAAAGATTACAAGGATAATAAGCTTAGTGCAGAGGGAGGGCCGCACTAATTGATTGGTCATTAGGAACATAACAATTTTTGTCATCGCACACACTTAGTAGATAGTCCTTAAAATCGCATCACTTGCGGTGTAATAATGGATTGAGATGACACGTTAGATGTTCACCCATGCAATTATGACAACCACACAAAAGGCCAACTGATGGCGATACTATAGATGACGTTGCCTTCGACTCCCATTCAATAGAGAGTCCGAGTCGAAGTCCAACTCCAAGTCTATTGTGCGGTGTTTCACTTCGAAGCGATACCGACCATGGCAGAGATTTGAGTTGGAATTGGGGCGGCTTCGGGGTCGGTGGTGCTCCCTTCTACCAAGATCCAAACGAACCCAAACGAAATCTAATCAATTATATTGCAATTAGTGGTGTATTATGTGGAAGTTGACGCAATTCAATTACCCCCCGACTGTACTTCCTTTCAACTTTATCCCGTGGTCGAGTATTCTTTCAACCATCCGACCACTGCATTCGAGGTTGCTTTTATTCCCCATCGTTCGCTGCGAAGGGTGACACTGACACACTCAAATGAAACTCAATGGAGTGTAGAGGATTTAGCAAATTGTGCGATTCTCATCCTTGTCTAGCGGAGGTCGAGTTGCTGTTCCCCTTGAAATCTCTTAATTCGTCTTCCGTAAGCACACTCTGTATGTGAATGCATACAATGCGAATGCCAACAATCCTTAGACCCATCGATATATAAGAAGATTAATGACAAACGGAAGACGACATTAAAATGGTTTTAAAGGAGGACAACTTTCCATTTGAGTCGTCTCGCCCGTTAAGTGTTGGCCCCGCAGTTCCAATAGTGGGGAAAAAAGAAACTGCAATCATCATCAGAACTAATGACGCTGTCGATGGGGTAGACGACGATAAAGAATATGGATGGCAGTCGATTAAGTGCGAACATTGCGCGACATAAAAGAATATGGTAAATCGAAAGTTGTCATGAAATAAATCAACTCAAGTTTTAATGAGTACCGCCATATCGATGGGCCATAAGCTGCGGATAAGCTGTGTAGTGGTGGAGGGGCTTTATTTTATGCCGCATACAATCAAAGCAAGTGGGAATGAAACTGCGCGAGTTTTCAGAGCGGAAACTGTAAAGTGGGGCTACTTAAATGAGGTAGGAACCGATATTTCTCTCTGGGGTTTATCGTACTGTATCTTGAAGTTTATAATCTTCAAATAGGTGTGCTCAAAGCCGTCTTCTTAGGGGAGTACTTGTCGTCGTAGGACCACATCCATGGACGTGTGCGTATATGCAAAAAGTCGACAAAAACTGCTGGCGCTCTTCTAGGCTGATGAGCAACATCAGAGGCCCGAAACAGAATAAGAGACTTCTACTTGCAGGAGCTGTCAATTTTATTACCATGTATGGAAAAAAAAATATTGCTAAGTGCTGCGAGAAGTATGAGCAGTCAAATCCCACGATACGAAACCGACAGGAACGACGGACGGTATCATTCGATTCGATTTTTGTTTGTTGGAAAAATTGTGCAATTATGTGTGTAATTTGTTTTCCATTATTTTGTGTATAAGCCAGGTGACTACAATGGTCAAATTTCGACCACTGGGCGAACTCTAGTGCATTTGAATGGAGGTTTCGAAAGGTACACAATTTCGTCTGTTCGAGAAGGGAGAATCTGGCACTACCAAAATATGTCGGACTCTCTACTACCCCACGCAACATTTCCACATTCCTTCGCAAAAACAAAAATACTTTCGCTACAGTTCTGACTCTTTTAAAACCCCCCTTCACCAAGGACGGTTTAGGAACCTTTTAAATGATGTAAAAGACGATCGACCTTGCGTCAGTGTCTATGTTTCAAAGCTCAGCTTCCTTGGCTTTTAACTGCGTTACTATTTGTAATAATGATTTTACTCGAAAAATCCATTCAACGAACTCTTTTTGCTGTGGCCGAGTCCTTAGGATTTAATTCTTGTGGCAAGTGAACTTTGTAAGCAAGGATACACAGATCCTTTGTGAGTATATCTATTTAAGAACTATTCTTGATATTTTCAATTCTTGTCCAACTGTGGCAGCATTTAATTTATTTTTGAAACTGTTAATTAGTAAAAGACCAACCGCTTCGTTTGAGTGATGTACAAAGTTTGAGAACTTTAATTATTTGGCAAAAGTAAAGAGAGTACAAAGTTAGAATTTGATGCAAACTTCAGTTATGGATGTACAATAATATAAATTTCTTAACAGAAACATTGCTCAGAATTATCGCTCAGGGTGTTATAACCGAACATAGCGCACTGTATGTACACCGCGATTGCAAGAACAATTCTGACCTATAACACTTAATCCTACGTCAAGAACTTAAAGAAGGTACAGAGGAATGCTTATATTTAGGTATATCAGGTTTACTAAAATCTAAACCACAACTAGACCTAGGAACGCTGCAGAACCTATATCATTCATCGAGCCTTATACTAAGAACGTAGCAGTCAAACATGCTCTCACACTAAAAGAAAACAAAATTTGGAAGACCGAATCGTTCGGTCACTCGCGCATACTTGCCACCTTTGATCAGGGCGGACCTATGCCACTCACAGACTACAAGAAAGCAAATTTAAAGCATATTTACCGGACAGACAGGACTGACTCTCTTCTAGTACAGCCATAAAATGTATATCCATCTTCGCACAGATGGCTCAAAGAAAAAGAACGGAACAGGAGCCGGAGTCTTCTCGGAAGAACTAGGTATCAGCCAGTCATACCAGACAGACAAGCTATGGTAGTCAGCTTTCAACTCAGCTAAGAGCTTGGAGGAACACTTACGGTTGCATCATAAGTCGTGACACTGGAAGTTCAAAGATCCTAACATCTCTCGATCGAACTCAAATCCGACTATTCGTCGGTGTAATAAATGAAAACTGCATCTTTGGAAACATGGTTAAAAGGATGGGAATCTTTCAAACGACTTCTGCAGAAGTTGCAGAGACGAAGAAGAAATAAAATCTGTAGAAGATCTCCTTTGTCACTGTCCAGCCCTCCATAAGAACGCCTCCTGTTTGGGATCACGGTTCTGCGAAGGCTTAGAAGATCTAGCTAGGATACATCTATCAGATCTAAAAAGATTCATTAACAGATCCGAATGGTTTTGTTAGTTGCATGTCCAACCATATACCTACATACTATGTAAGTGTAATCAAAATTGGATATAATGCAAACTGCCTCTGTAACCTAACCCAACCTAATGGCCTTAGGTCGAGAGCATTATATTTAGATAAATACCTACCTTATTTTCTTCGCTTCTTTATGGGACATGCAGTTTCAGTGACTGCCCGATTCCGAAATGCTCTTGTAGTATACCTATATTTGGTTTCTATCTGCTGAAACTCTGTACAAGAAATTACGATTTACGAAAGTCCACTAATACAAAATATTCGAGACAAATCTGTAAGTTGTACAAGTACCTACATAGACCAAGGAAACGTTTAAGAACCGTTTTTAGAAATATTGCGTTGAAAACTGGCTCCAGAAACGCCTGTGACATCTGCATATATTAATTTTAATTTCGTTCAATGGTTTAGAGGAGAAGAATAGATCTTTCTCTTCCACTTAAATAATGCGACGATAAATTTAAATATCCACAGTTTTATGCCCCAACCACCCGTATCCTAAAACAATTTGTATCAATTTGCATCAGCTATACCCTATAGCCTATATCTAAACCTATGATGTTTCTCAATTTCTCAACACCAACTGGCCGCCCCGCTTTGAAAAATCATTTAAATGACACGCCCGGTATTGGGCCTCCTAATCACCGCCAGCATAAAAGCGTTTATTTTTGCCAGCAAAATTTATTCCATGTTCGCACTTCGCACACATTAAACCACCTACCAAGGCGACAGAGACAGAGACAGAGGACATCCGACACAGTCCAATGAATGTCCATATATTTAACAAAAGCAAAAACCAAAGCCAAATCAAACAAAAAAAAATTAAAAAAAAAAATCTCTAATATCCTCCACCTCCATTTTGTCTCACTATTTCTATTTCACACCGACACCCAAATCGCCGACATTTGCTCGCCAGGCCTTTTTTCCTGTTTAGCTTGTGCCTATTTATTTGCTTTGTCTTTTTTTTTTGCGAACCCCAGTGTAAACAGAATGTCCTCTCTGTTACCGGGGTGTTGATGCCGTTGTTTTCACGCATTCAAGATCTATACAAAGTTTTGCAAAGTTTTTGCAAGATTTTCCACTGCCACAGAATAAAGTGATTTTATCCCCGGAAGCAAATAAAAAAAAAAACTTTCTCCCTGTTTTTTTCCATGTCATTTGTGTTTTTGTTCTTCTTTTGCCAGGGGTTCGTTACTGGATCGTGCATACATTTGAAGTTTGTATAACGCCGGATGACTTTGCATATCAATGAGGAGTGAGACAACGACAAGAAACAACAACTTACCGAAAGCAAAACGTAGATAAACTATTTTGCTTTGTTTTTTGTTTTCTGAGAAACTTGCAAGACTTTAGCTTTGTTATAATAGAACCAGGAGAAGAGTGTCTTATCCTTTCGGTCGTATCGTCATCGTGGATGAAAGTCACAAACACTTAATTGAAAATACTTTAAGCCAATTTGTGTTTTTTTTACTTCATCGGGATGGGTCAACACAGCACCCAGTGCCCGTAGTGGGTATGTGAGATTCATTAAAGAATTTTTTAAAAGTTTCGCAAATTTTATTATTATATATTTTGGGGGGAAGGGAGGGAAAACCTTGCCCTGGGATATCAATATTAAGCATCAAAGTTCAGTAAAAAGTTTTTTTTTCTGTACTGTAAAGGAAAGTTTGTCCCGAAGAAAAATGAGCTCGCAAAAACGCCAAATTGGGGAAAGGATTATTATTTAAGTGGAAAAAATTATAAATAACCAACTAATTGATATTTAATGACGTGATGATGGTCATCAATATACATTAATCTTTGGCAGAGACAAATTTCATTAAGGTGCAATTTTTTACAATTTATTATGAAGAATAATGTTGGTTCCATAATAAAAAAAAATGTCATCACATCTACCGGACGGCGGCGAGTGACGAAGTACGAATAGTTAATAGCGAAATTAAGCATTTTTTTTAATTATGATCCGCTTTACCTACAACGTGTTTTATGCGGGAGAAAATTACTTAAGACAGATAAATCGAAAATTGTTGTTTGTAGGTAGTTTTTTTTTATTAAATTCCTAAGGTAGTGAACCTGTTCAAACGTATTTCATTACCAAAATAGAAGGCCCAGATTTCCATTAGGTATATGTTTGAAATGAGTTAGGTATTCTAAAATGTTTCGTGAAAGAATTTTTTTTGCGAAACTATTTTCTGATTTTTTTTTGTTTTATGTTTTTATTTTCACTAAAAATTTTTCTTTTGACTAATTGTTTTGATTTTTTGTTTGCGCAGTTGTTGATATACCCTTAGAGAAGCAAATCACCCACTCCATACTTAAGATACACCAGACTTAGATTTTTGAGATAAACAACTATAATTGAAAAAAAAAAATTTAAAAAATATCAAAAATATTGGCATTCGTATTAACACCCAAGGGTATTAAAAATAAAATAAAAACATTTTTTTCAGTATTTTCTGTTTATTTTGAGTAAAATTAAGCCACTTACAAAACAAAAACATTTAAAAAGAATTTTGGTTAAGAGATACTCGTATAAAGGTGTACTTTATTTAGTATCAACAATGGAGTTATGCATACCACATTAATTTTGATTAATGTGAAAATTTGTAAAACAGTCTTTCCCAATACACAATGTAACATTACACATTTCGCAGCACCATTTCGATCTTGAATGACACTGGCGACATCTAAGTTGATTTACATTTTTTTTTGGGAAAGTGATACCCTGTGCTTTCCACGATGCTTCGTTGAACAGATAATTTAGGGTGTCCTTGTTTAAGTGTATGGAATCTTAGGTATTGGAGAGTTACTGCCCTTGTGAAACCAAGCAAATCGCCTTTGAAGTTGTTTGTTAGCTTGTGGAGCTTCCAAGCATTGGACGAAGTAGATGAAATCATAGCTGTAAAAAGGTTCCACCACCAGTTCTTCCCTCTGATTTCAAAAGGGTATGTATTGATAAACTGGTAATGTAGGTCGACTCCCCCCATGTTTACGTTATAATATTTGAAAAGTAGGGGCTGAGGAATGTTTACTTTTTTCTTTTGCTCCTTGCTTTACCTCTTGACGTTTTCACAAGGTTCGATTTGGTCGTAGTTTGTGGCCATTGCAACAATGCTATTGTCCTTCCACTTAACAAAAAGCAATTTGTTTCTCTCATCAAACTGGTGGTCATAGGTTCCTCTTTTTTGCTTTTGAAATTCTTTATTGTTAGGTGAGGGACATTTTTTTAACCGATTATCACGGGCGGTTCCAGTTGCTCTAAGTCCCTTTTCCTTTAAAATCTTCATTAGTCCATAACTAGTAAAAAAATTGTCAAAAGAAATAGCATGATCACTTGGGCAGTCAATATTTTTCGAAAGATCGAGGACCACTCTAACGGAATTCATCAACGGAAGTGATTTCAAAAAAGGTTATACATATGTATGTGTCAAATTGATACATATAACCATCTTTGCTGCTCAGCATCCAATTTTTAAAGCCAAATCGTACAGGTTTTCCTCTTATGAATTGTTGGGAAGAATGTCGACCAACAAATTTTACCACTGATTCATCAATGGATAAATGCTCGTGCATAAATCCCCATATTGAATTTTTCAGCTCGGACAATGCAATGTCATCCTTGCTTTCGAATCCATCATCACCTGGTCCCAAAATGGACTCTCCAAAAATCTCGACCTCACCGGGAACATCTTGTGGTATCTCTAATGTCTTCATGTTGTCTTCATCTATCTCCTCCTCATCCGTTAAATAGTCAACCGGTGGAGGAATCATAACGATGTCAGCGTTGACTAAACTCGTATTATTCGATAGTTCGTCTAGTGCGGAATCGATATTGTAGAAACTTTTTCCATAAAAATATTTGCTGGGAATTGCTTTAAAATCCATTTCAAAATACTGAAAATAAAAATGTATGTATGAACCCGCTGTACTTTTAAATGTAAGTACAGCCAACTTTGGCTCTGCTTACCTTCGGTTATTTGTAAGTAAGTATGTGAAATTATATTTTTTCCTGAACTTTAGCTTTACTTTTAATTGAATCTCGGAGAAAAAATTTAATATTTGATTGATTGAATATATTTTTCGTGCACAAACTTCTTTGATGACGGCAAAATCAAAAATAAATAAAAAGCGGCTCCCCTAAAACTCAATTCGAGACACACCCACTGAGATTTAAAACAAAAAAAAAAACTGGGAAAAGTTGAAAATTGTCAAGTGAATCAATTAACAGCTTAAGTAGATCAGTTTTATTGCATAACTTACTTTTGTTGACACATTCAATAACTGAATATTTCTGTACTTTAAAAAGTACAGTGGGAGAGAATGGTTTTTAAGAGGCGTAGTGGTAAGTGTGTTGGACAACTAAGCAAGTGATTCTAGGTTAGATTACCGAGGAAACTCAAATTCCATCATGAGGTTTTTTTTCACTGCGCCACCTATCGCGAACTTTAAATAAGCATTAAATGCATTTTAATAAGCAAGTAGCTATTACTTAATCATTATTCTTGGGTGACAAATGCTGTAGTTTTCGAGAGATTTTTTGTATAATGCATTCAATTCTTAATTGAAACCTCTTAAAGTTAAAGAAAAAGTTAATATTTAGTAAAAAATTTAAAATCGCTTTTTAACCCTCGAAAGATAATCATATTTTGCAACACAATAAAGATAGTCATGCGTAAATTTGACTCACAGCGTGGTTATAACTCAAAATGGGTGACACTTCCCTCAACAACACTTACACTTACCGATAGATACTCGCGCTGACTAGGATGTTACGAACGCGCAATACATAATTCGGAATATTTAAAGAGAGAGAGCTATATTTTTTTTTCGGATGAGTCAATTTGACGCAGATTATCTTTGCAGGGTTAAACAAAGATATGTTTGTTTGAAGTCAATTTTCCTTATGGGTAACCATTGTATCCTTTATGCAATGTTCGCCACGTCAAAATAAATGAAGACTTTTCTCAAATCTTAAAAATAATAATAAAAGCAATACTTGAGTAAGTAAACGACTTTATTGGTGGTTGCAATAATCTCACATACACATATAAACCCACCGTAGAGTCTGCTTAACTTTACGTACCCTCTAAAATGGCCTTACGCTGGGAAATGCGATTTATAAAGATTTTTCGAACTTAAGCAACGTTGCTTTAAGGCTGCGTAGTTTAAACGCGAAAATTTGCGTTTAGAGCGTGCGAAGAGCCTACGTAAATTTATGTCATTTTTGGTAGTGGTCGAATTGGAAACAAATCATTCATTTCGAATGTTGTGTAAATTTGCACCAAACGAATTTCGTCTACAAATGCAATTATAAAATATAATTTCAGATTTGGTGGTGGTTTATAGATTATTGTAGTTTTCCATTTTCCACTCGGGGATCCACACATTCTAAAATCCAATGGAACAACAAAACTGCTTCTGAAAGAATCCACAAAAGTATTGGTGAAACGCCAAAAAATAATCTACGGCTGCTGTCAACTGACTTGTATAAAAAACATAAATTACACTTGTGTGACTGCTTCCTGAGTGGATTCTGACTTCAAATCCAAAAAGCGAAATTCTCTTCTCAGAATCACCAGAAGAGTATTTTTTGTGCCAATGGAAGTTTCAGAAGTGATTTTTTTCGATTCCGGACTCTCCCGGACGTTTCTATTTGCCCAATGGAAAACGACATAATGATTGCAGGTAGATATTTCAGCAGTCCCTCCAAAGAAATTTCGGAATTGTCCCAGATAATTTGGCTTTTTGTTTGTATTATGTATGATTTTCTTACGAAGCTAATCTGTCAACCACAGCTAAGATCAGTTTCAGTTGCAAAAAGTAATAGATTTCAGTGTTTTCTGTAATAGTTTATCGAAATTCTTACCTATTTACACACAAACCTCGCTTAGTAAAGTTACTGCGGAAAAATGTTTATAAATCACAATTTCAGGAAAGCCACGTAGAGGCTGCGTAAATTCTTACGCGATGTTAACTAAACAACATCGTAGAGGCGTCGTAAGAGAATCTAATAAATACGGCTGTAAGTCTATAGCAACAATTTGTTTTGTGTGAGATGTTTAGTTCGTCAACAATGGCCCCTCCATTAATCAATTTTATGCGCAATTAACGGCTAAATTGGAAAATTTTCAGAACAACTTTGCCCTTAGGTGTGCCGTGTTTCGGTTTCGAATAGTGTTGATGACTGGTTCAACCCTGAGCCTCTGCCGAAAAAGTGATTTACAAACTCACGAAGTTCACCTCGCATGCTACATTCAATATAACGGCGTTAAAAAAGTTCAACATAAGTCTCAGCATAGACAAATCATACTGAGACCATCAACTTTCGCCAATTTCCCGTTACTGGCTTACAAGTTATATTTTGTATGGGGTGGCAAATGCTAAGTGTGCTAGCATTGTTACTGTGGTGTGGAATGTAGCATGGAACCTAAAATATTGAAGTGTAAACAACCCATTAGTCACCAAACAAATTCCACTTCCAATTGGAGACTCGAATCTGTAAGAGTTAAGCGAGCTAATTCTAAAACCATCGAGTTTGTTCGGTTAGAACCGGAATGAAATGAAAAGTGATAGATGGTGGAGCGGATATAAAAAGCAGATTTGAGAACAGGGAGGAACAGTTGATTTTTAAACAATGATTGCTAAAGTTCGAAATAGAAATCGGTTGTGAGATTACTATTTCGAACTTTACCATTCATTGTTTAAAAATAAACTGTTCCTCTCTGTTCTCAAATCTGTGAAATAAGTGAATTAACTGATTGGTTTAGAACGTTTAAGAATCGTTTTAAGAAATACTGTTTTGGTACTTAATAAGTGAACTATTAGAATAATCCGTAAGAGTGTAGTAAAAATGATTTTATTAGAAAAGCTCCACAGAATAGCGTTTAATATTTTTGAATCCCAGGTTGAATGTAACATTACATGGAAATGTCCTAATATGTTTCTAGTATTTAAAACATATCCTTTAGATAGACAAGTTATTCGCCTTTTAACAAATTATATTAACTAACCAATGGCATTCAGTAATTCCCCACTGTTGGCCGAGGTTGGCAGCATTTATATTTGTATTTTTTGTATGATTTTGCTTGTCACATGGATTCCAATTGACATAACACCGATAGGAAAACAAAATGGCGAAATTAGAAAAAAAAAATGAGGGGGCAGCGGCAAGAGAATTGCGAGTTGAGGGTCTCAGTATGATTTGTCTCTGTTTCCAACTACTTGCCTAATGCCATCAATTGAATGGATATGGATACCGAAATATGATTTCTGAGATAACAGTTCAAAGATAATCACTTACCCAACCGTTTGACAAGACCAAAGGACATTTCCATTTACGAATTCACCTATTTCTGTGAATCGATCACTACTCTGCGTGCACCTTTGTCATTGAATCAAAGCGCGCTCGTTGATACCCACAAAGCATCGCAAAATGTAATACACTTTGGTACACTTAGTAACCATTAAGTTAAGTAACGCTTTGACACTATGATAAACAAAATAAATCATTGAGTCAAAATGTATTTTCAAAAACCCCATTGTATTCCTCTGCTTTTGGACGAGCGCTGCTTGTCACTTTCAAAAAACATGACAACATACAACCGCCGAATCTGTGCTTCATACCCAAGGAAACCTCCATACGAACTTTGACACCACATAAGTGATGATGGTATACGCGAAATCCGCCATTCTCTACCCCAAACAAAACTGTCAACCTGCCATATGTGTAACAGCCAAAATATTGCACTACCATGGTACACGAGTATATCTACAGCACCGCACTGCGAAACAATGGATGAAAATTGCTCCGGGAACGTAAGAGGATAATCTGCCTTTTATTCTCGAGCACACTGCTTGGGAACCATGGGTAGAAGTGGGACGCAGGCAGACCACCGCGACACCATCTGGAACGTCAACATCTTCAGCAAAAACAAACAGAATTAGAACTTGGTGTACGAGTGAGTATTCATCGCCATTCAGTGGCGCAGTACAATAACCCAATGACAACACAGGACGAAAGAGAGCACAATCTGCAGCGAATAGAATATTTTTGTCTCTGTTTCCTTTAGCTGGGATTGTCCTCGAGCACAGGTACACCCTGCACACACTCCATCCGACTATTATAGTGTGGGCCATAGTATTTTAGTATCTTTTGTAATTTTCTTTCAAATCACCAAGACAATGCGCTGGGAGATTTCGCCGCGCGCGCAATCCTTGAACTAATCCAAAGTATTTGCTGTAGAACGACAATGACAATGGTGATGACTAAGGAGCTGCACCATAATGAGGACGATGACGATAACTAAATTTGGCTAGATTGGACTTATTATCTTTGCACTCATTGATTGGCAGAGCGCAGCGGTGGGAAAGAGGGAGGACAACCGGATGGCCAAATAATGAATATAAAAGCGAACGGATATGGGTAGTTTGCCATCAGAGAGGACGGAGGGGACGAATGTGATTCGATTTAGGGAGAATCACTTTGCTGGCCATCGCCATCAATGGCGCTCGTTTAATTGGATACTGTTGCAAGAAATTGAATTCAATGTCGTGCTTCTTTTGCAATCAGTGCGCGAGGAGGACGAAATAATGGATCTATTGTGTAAGGGAAATTGTATCTTGAGATTGCGAATCTAAAATCGGATATTGTTTACAAAACTGGAAAACAGTAAGTGCTTGCAGATTTGGCTGTCCATTGAAATTGACGACGATATTCAGATGTCATTTATGACACTGTCAACAAGCAGCTATTGCTGGGGTGATTATTTAGTCAAGCAGATGAGTAGGTGGGTGTCATGGCTTGATATGTTTTTGACAGAGCTCTGTCATATGCCTCGACAACCAGTGACAATAACCGCAGACCTGGACCCCAATTCTCAAATTCCGCATAGCATAATTCGTATACTAGATAGCAAATCCGCCTGAAATTGTTATTCTTAAAGTTGTACGGGTTTTTTTTCCACCTATGCGAGAGACGCAAATCCGCATGGAAAAGGCAGATGAGTACAAATTGAACAGAAATTCTCGTATACGGATTTCGAAAATTGCAAATTTCAGTTTTTCGCATGGCATCAGAGATTTTGACAGATAAACGTATGCGAGAATTTTTGAGAATTGGCGTCCTGCTCAGTAGAGGTGAATCTTTATTTTCTATACCTCTGAACCTGCATACATGCAGCAATCGTGTGCCAAAACCCAGGACAGTTTTGAGAATTAAGTCCTTTGGGACATGCACACTTGCACAGATATTTAAAAAGTATGAGAGATTATTCTTTCTACCTGTACGCAGTCCGTCTCTGACGTCTTTGACAGTTTTACTAATATAAAATATGTCTTCGAAAGAAAATCGGTAAAAATCAAAAAATCCCCGTAACTTTTCCCGGTTTATTCTCCAGGCATCATAAATTCACTGGACAGTCAGCTTTGGCACTATCTTACAAGCATTTTTCAAGTTTAATTTAATTTCTGAAACAAAAACGCCCATATGGTTCCAATGATGGCGTACATAAACGAAACGAACCACCATTATAATAAAAATTACCCACATACGTTTTTGTCGTACCGTTACTTCAAAACCGAGTTTTATGAAATATTGACCAAAATGAAAAATAAAGTTCCACAGAAAGCAACTTAATTTTTCGTACATACCTGTTACAAGACTTCTTCAGACAGCTACAAAGTGCACAAAGGGCTATCATAGCCTGTTAAGTGATTTTCTGTACCCATAAAAGGTACAGAGCTATACGCGCTCCTGTACCCAAATGACAAGCTTTCATAGCTTAATATATGTTCTTGACACCCATAGGTATACACAGTGGTAAGAAGCTTTTCAGAGGTCGAGAGAGTCTGCATTGCAAAATGTCATTTGGAAGATTTAGCTGCTGAAACATCTACAAACATCTAGTTAACAGCCTGATATGCTCAGGCGCACAAGCCCTGACAGGCAGAGGAAGTTTCAAGATGAAACGTAAAGAAGCAGACAAAACCCGATTGACTCCTCGGCGGGCCGAGACGAAGTACGAGCAAGATGGTAAAATGTTGACGGCAACTAAAAAAGGATGGGAGGAAACAGCAACTTCTTGATCGAGTCTAAAAATGCGTGCCACTCTGGGGCTCTATGAGTATTCGCAAAAAATTGTAAACGTTTTGTCGTCAAAACGGTTGACCTCCAAAACTGGTAACTGCAAAAGTAGGATCTCTCGTCCACTAGTGGCAAACCCATAAATTTTGAACCAACTATTCAAAAGTACAATGCTTTCAATTCTATGAAGCCGAAGTCTTTTAATCGGGTTGGAGATCGTTGTTCAGCGCATTGCTCAACAAGTGCATGGACGGGGAGTTTAGGACGAGCTCGTGAGCAAATACTTTTAAACAATGTGATACGAATTATTTGTTCAACCTGAGAAATGCTGTGTAGAAAACATAAAATTGATTGCGCACGTAGTGGACGTGCGGCAAAAGAAAGATTGAAATATTTCATAAAGATGTGAGTACCTACAGCTGTCACAAAGTGTGTTGAACGGAATGCCCAAAGATTGATGATTGGTTAAGTCTACGATTGTATCGACGCATCCATCAACGCGTTAAGCAACGACAATAAAAACGCTGTTGAGGAATTTGTTGGCCAAAATCAGGCATATTGATCAGGTAGGTGTAATGATTTAAGCAACTAAGGGCCGTTTGCTCATACGACTCTTAACGATTTAAGTTCTACTTAAATACTTATGGGCTACTTTTTTCAGGTCATAAACTGTCACATAAGAGTTTATGTGGAACTTAGTTCGCTATGAGTCGTATCAGCAAACGGCCCTTAGTGTTTGTATTTACACTTAACACCATGACTTTTTCCACTTTTCTTCGAGCTATACAAATTCATTGTTGAACGAAAGACAAATATACTGTTGAACAAATTTGTTTGATGATTTTGCCATTTAGTGAACGAGAGCCTTTATACGAATTTGAAATCAGCTTTCGTAGTAGACTAGAAAAAAAGTAGACAAAATCAAAAACAATATCGACGGTTACGGTTACTGTTATATTTACATGATCTGCCCTTAAGGACCTTTCGAGAACTGAAGATTGCAAAAAAAAAACAGCCCAACAATATGGGCAATTTAGAGGACTATTTTCTTCAGCCCCCTTTAAAAAAAATGACGATCGGGATTAATTTAAAACCTTTCAAAATTGATGTTGAGCGTAGCAATATTTCTCCAAATTTCTAATTTAATAGGGTTGAACGTTCAATGTTCAACAAAAATTGAAAACCGAGCATGACTTGCTTGTTTCTGAAGCAAGAAAATATTTTTTATTGCTTCAACAACCGAGGCATAGGGTCTACTCAATTTAGCAAGGGCTTTAACTGGAATTTACTTGAAACCTTAAAACTTGTGTCAATTGACAACAAGACTTGAGGTTTATTTCCTCACAGGGAAAAACAGAATCCTTTTCCCAAATGAATTTTATACGAAGAATCGATTGTCATACTTTAAAATTTTTCAATAAAAGTAATAAAAAAATATCAATTGTGAACTCTTAGATATTGTTGTTTAATAACTCATGGCTTAGACATTAACAAAAAATCCCAAACGAGTGGAAACCCAATGGCCGAGAATCATTATTACTTCTATTCCATTTCGGTGTAATTTTGACCCAGAAAGGTTCGCCATTGAGCAGATATGCACATAAGCACATTCGATTTTGGCAAAGAAACAGATATTTTAATTCACCATCTGCCATCGCACCCAGTTATTACTAGTTTTAAAGTTGTCCAATTAACATTGACATATCGCTGTGGTTCAGTGGATAGTGTGCTGGACTACTAAACAGTGGTACAGAAGTTACGTCCTTTCCACTGAGCCTTACTTAACGCGAACTGTTACATTGTAACAGCAGAAGGTAACGCTTTTGTGATCTCGATATATGTATTTCCAGAACTAAAATAAAAATAGATAAATACCTAGTTGTTGGGAACCTAGACCTAGCTTCTCACAACCATTCGTTTTGTGGATCTACAATTTTATGCCGCGTCCAAATGTCTAACTGAGAGGCCTTTTCATGAAAGTCAAAGAAAACTTTTTTGCAATATTTTTCAATATTTTATGTTGACATTGACATGATTTTTTAGGGCGCCATAAAAGATTGGTGTTACACCGACAATAGTCGATTGTATGAACTGTGAATATTTTCAATAAAAGCGAAATTTTTCAGAAATCTTTAACAGCGTAGTCGTAACAAGTTTTAAAACGAAACCAGCCCATATCTGCTCCACTTACGACATACTTCCATTCGACCAACATTAGTTTCCCTTTTGAATCCTAACCTACATTAAAGTGGCCCATGGCCAACGTTTTTGCGACGCTTATTAGACGCGAAAGTAGATTAACAGAATGAAACAACCTAAATAACTCCCCATACATATATACCCTCATTGAGAACCATCCCCTAAAAAGACAAAAACACAATAATACGCATCCTCCATCCCAAAGAACACACACTTTCACTCTTTAACTGCTGTAGCGGACCCCATTTACCATTTGTGCATGGCTGCCAGTTCCAGCTTCCGTTCCCACTACCGCCACAATGCCCTATTTTTACAATCAGCAAATGAGCAAAACTGAATCAGTTTAATGCAAAAAAAAACTCCACAAATACAAAACCAAATTATAAGGGGCTCAGGAATACATTAATTTTTTATTTGTCTACCTCGCTCTGCTCCGTTTAATTTTGCAGAAATTTATTTCATTCCTCTGCGCACTTAACGGACACAAAAAAACAAAATAACGACAGCCAACAACAAAAAAAATACTCTGCAGTCTGCACACAAACCTGAAACTATTATCCCTAATTGCTAAGGTCGTTCTTTTTTCCCGTCAAAAAAAAAAACACCACCAAAGGGCTTTAAACGGAGAACGCGCAATCTAAAAAATTATATATACATAAAAACGTTCCTAAAAATCCACTATCTCATGCGGAAATAAACTATTTTCAGGAACAAAAGGAAATAAAAAAAATCGTCCCGCTGCAATTGTTTGCCTGCTTTCGTTTTGTGCGCTGAGGAGCAGCATCATCCCAGAGCCGGATGATAGTGTGTGTTATGGAAATGAAAAGTTTCAACCTGTTCAGACTCAGAGTGAAAGTGGGAGTATAACCCTATTGCAAAGTTTTATGTGCCCTGCACAGGTATATAGCATATTTTCCTATTAAAGGTAAAAAATAAATAGGACAGCAAAACAAAATGAAATCCTTACTTGAAAAAAAAAAAAAATTCGAAGCACGACAAGTACCTGTTATATAATAGTCGAAGAGCGGAGTGCATTCATTAAGTGATGGGGAAATCCTTAAAGCCCTTAAAGAGGGCAAACTGGGAAATTAAAAAAAATTGAAGTAGGTACCTGATGCCTACGGTACATCCATCGTTAAGCATGTTGGTTGCTTTTGCATTTTTGTTTGAGATATTTTGTCTTCAAAATATTCCCCGGAATGTGTAATAAAAATTTGCCAAGGCAATTGGGGGAACAAACAAGCGCGGATGTCGTTGATTGGATAAATTTAACCCATTGAACTTTTGTCGTTGTGGATTCAGGCACTGTTTTCACCGGAAGAATAATCAACACAGAAGCCGCCGGGTTTCCTAAAAAAAAAGCAGATTTAATTATTAAAATTAAAAAAAATAATTCATCAACAGAAATCTCTTTCCAATTGTTGTTTCTTTGGACTAAGAAGACAATTGAGTTGCAATGCCGTCTAGTGAGCAACCACATTAATTGTTGGTATATGATGCAAAAGAAGAGCCTGAAATATGCACTTAAAATCCAAAACAAACAAAATCCAAAATAGCTATCCTCTAAAAAATCCAAAACATGCTGCAAAAATATTCAAAAAGGAAATGAAAAAAACATTGAAATAAGAAAACAAAGATCACGACTGGGTCGAACGAAACTTTCTCGTTTTCTAAATAAAAAAAAACGGTGCATAGAATATAGGAAAAGGATGTGTAGTGTTAAATAAAATTCACTTTGGGTTATTCATCTGATAGGCAGTACATAAATAATTTCAAAAGTACCGTTATTTGATTTTTCAGCGGAAAACTGAGTATGCAGTCATGTTAACCTCGCCTAGTTAGGATCAAATATCAATTTTGGTTGAGATCGTTAGAGCTTTTTTGAACAAATTAAGCTGGTATAAAAATTTTATATCGGAAGTTCCATTAATATTGAGGTTACCGTGTAAGCCCCCAAACTCCAAATCCGAAGTTTGACCGAAATCCTCTGTAGGCCTCGGGACATCCGGACAAACAGAATAAAAAATAAATAAAGAGTGATTTTTTAAGAGGTTTAGAACTTTTTAAAAAAAAAAAACACAAAAAAATCGAAAAAATGAATGAAATATTTATTTGAATCGATAGTTTGAACCTTGCAATTTAATGTTTAAAGATAATTTCATGCAAATGTTGACCGCGGCTGCGTCTCAGGTAGCCCATCCGCTGAGTCCAATTTTGGCATAAGGTAGGTGGTCCAAATAAGGCCCATAACCTAATAAGGCCCAGTGTGCAAAAAATGGCATAGCCGACAAGCAACAGGATTTATATTTTAAATGTGTTTGTGGACACCTATGTCTACACTAAAATCTATGAAATTTTCCGTCTAACGCAATCGTGTTTTTTTTTACAGTCGATACAAGTTAGTGAATGTGCACGCACGCACTTTTTTATAAGAAAGTGATTTTTTGTAACTGATTTTATTGCAAATAATAATTCGGGTAAGTCTAGTTTTCACACTAAATATACCTCATATAAGACTAATGTTTAGTATGGTTTAAGTATTTTTTTAATTCTTTGAGTAGATTTTAGTTAAAATTTTTGCAACGAAAAGTTTTTCATGTTCCTAAAAAGGCCCACCGAAAATATAAACGGGCCTTATTAGGAATATGAAGGAATAAAATGGTTTTTTTTTGGGTTGTTTTTGGATAAAATGTCAAAAGCGACCAAATTATTGAACAGAAAGCGGCCAGAATGGTTGTCAGATGATATCCTAACATTAAATGTTATTCTTAATAAAAATCTCCTTATTTTAAATTAATTTGTTGAAGTCAAATTTATTCTTTTTTTTTTATTTTAATTTTTCTTCCTAGTCAAGAAGGTTGTGCTTAATTTTTGTTTTGTATTAATAAATAATATTATATTATATATCTAAATAATAAACTACGTTGTTTTATTTGTTTCATGACAAAGGACTTCTTATTTTAGCAGGATAACCAAAGTAACTGAACAAAATTATGTATGGGCCTTATTCGGAACAGGTGTTCATAATAAGGCCCAAGGTAAGGTTTTTTCAAATGTTATGAAAATATATTTCAAATTGGGTTTTAACAAATAAATGTTGTGTTTTTATATAGATAACTTAACTAAGGCTTATGCTTATGTCAATTTAGTAATTTTCTTTTAGGCGTTTGCAAGTTATTAACGAAAAACTATAAGGTGGGCCTTATTTGGGTCACCTACCTTACTCTTTCACACATATCGGCCGGTATCTCACGAATGAATGCATGGATGTTGGCTTCCAGTGCGTCAATCGAAGCGGGCTTGTCCCTATACACATTAGCCTTGGCATACCCCCACAAAAAATAATCTAATGGTGTCAAATCGCACGATCTAGGCGGCCAATTGACGGGCCGAATATTCTTCCGAATAGACTGCTCAGAAGGTCGAGAATGCCGATCATAAAATGGAAGCAGCGCGCGATGAACATTTCGAACCGAGCACGAATTTTGATAGTAAAATTCAATAATTTGCAAGCGTTGTTCATTTGTAAGACGATCCATGGTTAAATTGCAAACCAAACTGAAGCTGTTTGACAGTGACACAAGGTACTAAACACACGTCAGCTGTCAAAACCAGTGTTGCCAAAACCCAACCAGCTAAAAAATCACCCTTTATTATTAATAACTAGCTGGTACCCGCCACTTCGTCTGCGCACAATTAGTACTTCGAGTAACTCAATTAAAATATTTTTATCAACAAGAGCGCCATTTATCGGGTCCAAAACTATCCTATCTTTTAAGCCAACCTATCAGCCCTACAGCGTACACATTTAAATTCATTGGTATTATACCAAAAGTATAGAATTTTATTATCCCTAACTTGAGAAATAATTGGTTCGTCATTTAAACTTGCATCCAATTCTTCATCCCCTTCAAGTTTTGTTTTCACGACAAAAAATAGCGAATGTCATTCTCAGAGGTCCCATCTATCCCTATACCAAAATTGATGAAAATTGGTTTTGCGGTCGTAAAAAGGTAACATTTCAAAGGTAACAATCTTACTTTCGCAGTTAAGTGGATCCCAAATGTTTTATTTATAAACTAAGTATTAAAAGCCCGTCAGCTTTAGCGTTCCTATCCAATTCCCCCGCTTATTTTGAAAATAAAATTCTCTCTTAGTTTTTCTATCTCTGCTCCTGCTGTGAATTGCAATTCAGCGTGACCATTATGCGACTAAAGTTGCGATTTGAAACTTTTTTCGAGAGCCTGCCACAACTTTTTGCTATTTAAGTTTTTTTTTAGTTGAAAATATTTCAAAAGCTCTTATATCCAAATAAACCCATTTCAAATGTAACGCAGTTGCCTATCACAGCACTATTATAGTGTTTAACGAACCAATACTTGTTAAATATCGTTCACAAATTTGAAATAAGCTATTCTGCTTCAGAAATTACACCTTTTCTTCTCATTGGCCCTTTTTCATACGACTTTTCAAAATGCTGCAACGGTCACACAGTCTGTGTCGGAGTCGCTTGTACGGGCATGATGAATGAAAGAAAAGTACCTACCTAGGTATAGTTTTTACACAACTGCGTAGTTAAAATTTAATGTGGTAGGTAAATGTTCAACTTTTTCAATTGTTAATATGTATTTGTAAAAACTAAAAATGCAAAAATAAGAAGCAAGAAAATCTCTTTTTTTGACACTTCATTTGTTAAATTTGGTTGAGCGTGTGAATCGCAAGAGGTAAATCTACTACTATAGAAACTACAGAAATAATATAGAGTGCATTGCATTTACACCAACAATAAATCAAACAAATTTATTCACCTATGTCGTCTTCAGTTCTTGAATCCTTCAATTCTTTATTGTAGATATCAATGTAGGTATTATCACAACCCCCAAAAACAAAAACCTTAAACTCAATATACATAATATATTTACACCACCATACGCCCATCATCGCACGTCATTGGCCATCTGCGCATTTCCTCAGAAAAACATTGTCGCTGTTGATTACATCCACACTCACCTCGCCTACTTCTCTTTCGTTTCACTTAATCGGAGAAAACTTCACGCAGTTTTTCTTGACATGTATGTGCTTGTGCGATGTGCGCCACCCACCCACCCCAAAGCAGAACGGCGATCAAGAACAATGGCTGCTGATAATTGGTATTTTGTTTTGTTTGCATTGGTTAAGAATTGTTTGAGTAAAAGCGATAAAAAGGCAGTAAATTCAGAAAAAAAAACACATTTTAGTCAAAAACGCTCCAAAAAATAGGCATAGCAATGAAATGAATAGCCTATGTCCTTCTCCAAATCTTAAGGGACATTTAAAAAAAAAATTCATCGAAATCTGTGCAGTCGTTTTCACGCCAACCGCGTACACATGAAAACAGCTACAGTTTTATTATATGTATAGAATAGATATGAACCTTAATTTCGTAAGTGGGTTCTGTTAGCATGAATCATGAAATTTTTTCTGAAATTGACAAAATTGAAACCTTGGCGATTTGGTCTCAAAAAAACGTTTGTACATGGAAAATGACCTCTCCACGTCAATAGACGTGAGGCATTTGCTAATGATACAATCTCATTTATTGAATATTGAATATCCAAGCAGTCTTCTTCATTCGCATTTAAAGATAACATGGTGGAAATATTTTTCATTTTCATATATCCTTGGTTTTTTAAGAACATTTTCCTCTTTTTTACAAAATAGATTGACCCATTGGCGACTACACTCCGTTAATTTTCGAAACTGCTTCGTCCAATAAATTGATTTGTCTTTTAATTGAATATTTTGAATAAGGCAAAATATGCATTTTTACCAAAATATGCAAAAACATACGCTAACAATTGAATACCGCATTTTAGAGAAAATTTCTTTCTGATCCACTTGCTTCTAAGGCTGTCCAAAAAAATATGCATTTGCGAAGAAATCCGGGCCCTTAGTCACTTGGAAAAAAAAGTTCAACAGCCCTTAGTCTACTAAAAGTGAAAGCTTGACACATTAAAACCACCAGCCCACTTTGCAGCTTTCACTTTCTCGCCCCAACTCTCTGTCAATTATCACCCTCTATGTAAATTGAACTATTAAACAAATTGTTTGTACATAACCGCAGCTACACTTAAAAACGATGACACTTTAAGAGAATTACATAAAAACAACACGCATTAATTTTTAATAGGTCATTGAGTATGGTGACCTTTTCCCAACACCAACCATTTTTCCCCCACTTAAAGTTCAAATAAAAACAAAAACAAATTCCCTCGATTGCTTTTGAAACGCGCCTATAAATTGTGTATACTCAGATTTAAAATAATTAGCGCTGATTGAATGCACATCGTCTGTAAAGGTTTCCCGCTCATTGGCCCAACGGATTATCGATTAAATTAGAAGTGGATTAAAGGAACACGCAATCTATTAATAACTGTCTAAATTTAATCCCGATGATGAGTGGATGTTGTCAATAGCCAAATGCCATCGGCATATATGGTCTGGTCATTGATAATTATTTTTATAGGTCACACTGCTTTACACATAATAACGAAAAGGTTCTTAAAGCGGTTGCAATAAAAGTGTATTACTTACAGAAAACATTCAACTTCATTGCTGTCTCCCTGATGCCGTTGCGAACCAATTCGTTAGTCGCGCGACACGCGAGTCCTTTGCCATGGTCCGCTCTCGTTGGCGTTAGAGATAAAACGGATATGCTAACGTTGCCGTCTTCAGATACCTGAAAGCAACATTTATTTAGTTTGTATTATAATTTTCAGTGCTTTATAAGTCGTTGCTATAATAAAATTGAAACTTGTTTCCCTGACTGTAAGGTGTTTGTCCGGAATGGACTTGTAAATTACTAAATGAATTGCCTCCGGCTTTCAAATTTGCATTGCAAAATAGCCTGATTGAAAGAATGGATATTGTTTGTCATTATTCGCTGTCTAGGAGCAGAGACTTAAACTGATATCTGTGCACAGAGTGTTTTAAATGACTTGGCCATTTGGAATGGAGCTCCCTTTAGTCTGCCGGCAGAATTGCCAAATAACTTGTTCTATTTTTTAACTGAAGTGGTTTACCCGAATTTCGAACAAACCTTTTGATTGTGCGCATGAAGCTCGATATTTCCCATCCACCAAGTGATCTTTGCCGGTGGTCTTGATCCGATCGCTTGGCATTCGATTTCGTATTTTCGATCCGCAGACATTGGTTGATTGTTGAAGGATATCTCCACCAGAAGTGGTCGTACTGAAATAAAAAAAAAAATATTTAGTAAACTAAAGTGTTTTTCTGTGAAAATTCTATTCCATTTATATTATTCATTAATCATCACGATTTTTATAAAAAGGACAATTCATTGTGTAAGGTTTTTCAAACCAATTCGGATATTAACGACTGAAACTATATAAAAACCTTTCAGCTGCAATGGATTTCATTATCGAAGTTTTCATTAGTTGACAGAATTAGCTTTTAAAAAATATTATTTATCATTTTTACCAAATATTATTTATCAAAGGATGAATTACTTTTGTTTCTAATTGAGCTGAGTAAATAGTATCATGCATTTGGAAATTTTTTTTCTGGGAACGGATTTGATTTCAAAATTCAATGGAAAAATCTCGGTACGCGGTGGTTGTTTTTTATGCGACACACTCTGGATGATACTTTTCTTTCAGCCGGTAACTATATTAAATTTTTTTCTCATCTTTTCCACAATTTCATCACATTTAATCATGTTGAGAAATCAACTGGGGCGAAAAGTGTATTATGAAAGGGGTAGTAATTGTTTGCAAAGCAACAACAAATTTCAAACAAACTTATTTTCCAAAAATATTAAAATGTCAAAAATAGGAATAATTTTTATATTATTTTTGTTTTTATATGTCTACACTAATAGAGTAAGAACTGATTCCTATCTATAATTTTGGTTCTGATTTTTCGTACTGCTCTAGTTATTATTTTAAAGGTATAGGTATAAAACGCAAAAAAAAGGTAGTTTCAAACGGGGTTACACCATACTTTTAGTTATTATACTAGCTAAAGTAGCCTCCTACTTCGTAAAATGTTCAGGGGGCAGATCATGTGCGATGATATCACCTTAAATAGGTTTTTGAAGTTTTTATGACCATAACTAGCTTTTTCTAACCGGATTATTTGTAATTACTGTCAGTTTTCATTACACTTAAGGAGAATGAATTGGATGATGTTTTCAAACCCGTAATTTTGACACTTAGCTAGTTTTGGAGGACTATCTTTCGACGACAGTCGTCTGAAAAATTATATCAGATCAGATCCCAGAAAATTCCGAAAGCAATGCGAGGTAATGAAATAAAATGTTATTAGAAAACACGACCCAACAATTATCTGTCTCAGCTTAAGTGCAAATAAAATCTTTCATCCTGATACATATACACCCTGTAACCGTGGTGTGGCGCTACTGCCAATAGCAGAAGAAATGACAGCAGCATAAACTATAAATATTAAATAGACCGTCAGCTCCCACACACCTACCATATTACCCCTCATATTTTGAAATAAAATTCTCTCTTATGTCGTTTGCCATTGGAACCACCAAAAATCTTTTTCAGATCTCAGATTTATCGCGGCTCATGGAACATGCAACGAAATTGATCTGCTTTTGTGAATGGATTAGTGCTTTATTTGACAACAAAATCAGCTGTTCAAATTGCATTTGCTTTTGCAAAAATCAGCTATGGATATCGACTTGAAAAATGTTTCCCCTGTTGTAGACACAAATGGAATAGTTTCGGTGATTCGTAGTTTCCAGATGATGAGGAAGATAATAAAGATAATAATTCCACCAACATTATATCAATTGCTTTTTATGTATTTCTTTATTTTGCTTTTCACGACACTTTGCGCATTTGTTTTCAAAGCAAACTTCTTGCAATGACGTAAAACAGCTGTGGGTATTTGTGGCAGTATGTGTAAATCTGAAAAATTATCAAGATCTGCAAAAAGTGATCCGAATCGAAAAAAAAATTGATTTTTTTGCCCAATGGAACGCGAAAAGTGATTTAGATCAAAAAAAAGATTGATTTGTTGTCCCAATGGAAAACCACATTAAATTGCCTGCCTGTGAATTCATGTGAAGCAAAAAATTCTTAATGGCGGGAGGTGTAAAAAAAAACTAACCGAACTGTCAGGTTCCTATGTGCAAGTGGATGCGTGCAGCTAATTTACCTTAACATGGCACGCATACTTTCCCACATAGTAACATGGAAAACAGCTTGTGGGAAAATTCTCTTAAGTTTTCTGAGCTGGAGGTCTATTGAATACTTATAGTTTATGGACAGCAGCTTTAAAAATATGTCTTTCCGCCAAATTTCTTCTCTTAACGAATTAGGTTAACTTATTAAACTTTTGAATATATAATTGAAACACCGGGGAGAACATTTTATGTTCCTACACTTGTATAATTTGGATCTGTTCGCAGAGTGTCCCTATTTACAGTACAGACTAGGCGATATTTGTGAATGGTGGAAATGCATACAAAAATGCACAAGTAAACCAAATTTTAAAATAACAAATGAACATAAGGGATACTAATGAAATGTAAAATAACTTCTTTTTTTATTTAAGCTGCAATATTAGCCCTGTTTTTTTGAGCTTCGATCTCAGCAAAGCAAAGTAAAGTAGGATTTTCAGCACGCATTTACAACAACTATGCTCTACTTGACACTTCGATACTCGCATTAGTTGTTGTAAAATGTATGCTGAAAATCCTACTTTACTTTGCTTTGCTGAGATCGAAGCTCAAAAAAACACGCCTATTGTTTGAAACAAGTTCACCTTACAAATATTCATTTGTTTATCTTTGAGATCAATTATTTCTTGTATACCAGTGCATATGCATACTCAGATTTTATATTCTCTTCTGTTTCTTAACACAGGAATATGAGAAAGGATGAATATCGTTCAGTTCTTTTCATGGAAAAAAACAATTTTTCTTTGACTGCAAATAGGCGAGGCTAATGCAATTCTCACCATAACTATCTACATAATGTCTTAGAGTAGTATTAATCACAAGAAATGTATTAACCTTACTTCTAACTTTTATTTAAAAAAAAAACAGCGTTAGCGCGAAATCTTATTTGACTCATTTATTTATTTTTACAGACATTTTACAGGTGTTATCTATTGTAAAATTAAAACAGTCTACAAATAGAACCCTTCCTAGAAACGTTTTAAAAGTAAATCGTTTATGATTTACCGCAAATAAACGTAATTGTTCGTCAGTTTTCACTTAACCAACAGAGTTGAACCAAAGTAGAGATCATAGCGCCGTTAGTCTCAACTTTAAATTTACGGACGCCCAAAATTTACAAAATTTGTATGAAAAATATAGCTATTTTCAGTTGACGTATAATGGACGGATAGCCGACAAATCAAGTCAAGAAAATCCTGTCTGCGTACTGGGTTGACATTTCGAAATGTCAAAATAAACCTCGTGAATACAGAAACTAATTCAGTAGTAAAGTGTTCGAGTATACCTAGTCCAGAAAAATCTGGTTGACGTTTTAGAGGAACTAGGTATCCGAACGTCCCAAATTATATATGATTTGGGGATATGTAAACTAGAGCACCTCAGGAAAATAAATCAAACAATAATAGGTATTCAAGCTTATTTTTCCCGATAATTACATATACCCATGAATAACATTTTGAAATAATAATATCAAATAGGATATTTGCGAATTTTCTTTCTAATACTGAATTTTGAAAATGCAACAAAATTAAGGAGGCTGGAACCGCTTGAGCATTCACGCCTAATTAACAGGTTAGCAAGTAACTGCTAAATTAAGAGGGAGGACTTTCACTAGGATTCTTCTTTGGTTCGCTAGAAAAGAAAGGTTGTGCGAAACATTAGACATTTTTTACTATACCTCGCTAGCCGAAGTTATCAGGTCAAAAATGAGGAGAAGACAAAATTAATTATTGTAAAGGTTATTCTTAGAGCAGCCTCAGGTTGGTTAGTTGAGGCTAGGTGACTGTTAAATATCTAAGCAATTCCATTCAAGTTTAAGAGAGCTCCTTTAGGCAGCATAGCTACGGCTATGTACCGTGGGTACATACAAATTTTAATGGGTTACAAAAAATTACCTACAAGTCTAGTTTCATAGACATAAGTTGAAATTAATGATCCTATTAATGAAACAACAGAGGTGGTATTCGCTCAGATATACGCCATTTAAAAAAGTCACGACAGTGTCTCACAAAACTCTTCGTTCATTACATTATTCTAGTTTCAATAGAACACTGCGTACGCTTTTATTTCAGACCCATGCCAATTTCTGATGTAAATGGTTTTCAAATAAAGACGGGTTTATTTAAAATGGAATTAGCAAACTGCGCCGCACTAATGACATATTTTAGTCTTGACTTTAAATTTATGAAAGATCACAATTGCGAAATTATTAAAATATAGCCCCAATGAACTACTAAGATTAGAGTCGTAACTGTGTGTGACGTATTAACGAAATTCTTTTTTTTTATTTGAAATGCAATTATGTATGGAATTTAAAATCGTTCAAATATTCAGTGCGGCTTCTCACAGTGTCACGGATCCGAGTGGTCCAGTATACATTAAAATCATCGCCAAACCATATTTTATGCAAATTAGACAGCGGGCCTTACCAATAACCATTTTTAATTTCGACTCTAAATTTTAGTAGTTCAAAGTGGCTATATTTTCCATACAAAGTTCGCAACTGTGAGCTTCCGTAAATTTAAAGTCGATACTAAAATTTTTTATTAGTAGGGCGCGCTCAAGTTTTGCGGTTGAACTGCCATCGACGCCTTAATGTTGAAACCAATGAATGGATGATTGCACTTTATCCCTATTTGTGGAAATGGTCAACGGGCAACAACAAAGAGAAAGCAACTGCTAGAGAAGAAGGCAGTCCGTCAATAATAAATATATGTCAACCAACAGTATATTGTTTATAGGAATATTTGGGATAGGTAACGAATTTTTAACTTTTGGCACTTACTTTGTGTGCACTTAGCATTAGTGCAGAGCACAGAGCTACTGCTAATCTTACTTGTGATAAGCCCTTAACCAAACTAAATTCGTCGCATCTAGAATACTATGCGTTGCTAATGCGACACCATCCATTTTGACGTGTGTTCTACCCATGCCATTGAATTCGTCAACGAAACCGATCCAAGGGTTTTATCTACTACATTTTGTGGTATAAAATAATATTAATTATATATTTTTTTAATTTTTCAAAAGTTTGTTGCATGATTTTAAAATCAGTAAGCAGTGATCATTAAGAACACATACAATTTGAGGAAATCCATGGCTAAATCGCAAAAGTCGATCCAAACTTAGGACTATTTGGTTTAAGATTCGATGATTATCAGTTTTACCCAAGTCTAAAGAAGACTTCCTTAAAGCCAACTATGCTCATAAATTAAATTCCACTGGAGAAAGTTTTCAAATAATCAGCTTTCCACCCCCTAAAATGTTTGAAATTGTCACAAAACTGATGAATTGACATCAAAAAAATTATTAAAATAAAATGGATCTTCCTCAAGGACTGGATCGTCCGTCGAAAGTGCGTCTTTTTATGGCGGTTATCTGTGGTAAATTGAAGTTCGGAGGTTTGTAAATATTTCGCATGTTTTTAAACATACCCGCAGGAAACATAACAAGCTTCGCTCTTGGAACCAGCATAGGATGGACTTCGCCAATGATGCCAAAACTTAAAAATCAACACCCGGATAGCCCGTTAGATTTCAAAATCGACAAAGGCCAAGAGGGCTGGATATTTTCACTTATCGCCATCGGAGCTGGACTTTGTAAGTGTCGAAGTGATGTTGAGCCTTACCATAAATATTTTTCAGCTCAGCTTTTAGTAGGTTAGTCAAAGTAGCTATACCTATTCTTCAATAGTGACCTTCTATTAATTTTAAGTCGGGACTTACGTTTTTTATTAGTACGCGCTGTGGTTTTATATATTCAAGAATCAAGTTTATGGCTATCTGTTATTTAATGGGAGAGGCTTTTGACAGGAAATCATGATAATCCATGAGAGTAAGTCAGTTTAAGCCGTGATTATAAAGAAATCGACTGTCGTGGCTTTAACAGGAATTGCCCGATACTTACTCGTAAATATGCAGTTATATGCTAGAAAGAGGGAAGCACTTGAGCCTTGAAGGTACCAAAGTTACACTGAGAAGCTACTTAGCCAAATTAAAGTTTTGGATATGGTTCTTTCAGGAGACATAAGCGGAGCAAACTTCTGATATCTGTTATCTGATTCCCGTATTGTCTGATTATTCCCTTACAGCTGCTTATGTTGCTGGCGACCTGGCGGATCGATATGGACGAAAGACGACAATGATGCTGGCTTCCTTTATGTTTGCACTATCTTACACCCTGATGATATCCGCCAGCCATATAGAGATCATGTATGCGGCCCGCATACTCGAGGTACCTAAACTCAAACCGATTTATCCATCAACACCTATAGATAAATCTTAATTTTAGGGCATCGGAGGTGGTTTCACCATGACTGTGCTGCCCATGTATGTCGGCGAAATAGCCACGAAAGAAAGCAGAGGCTCGGCGGCAAGCCTTATGATGCTCTTCATGACACGTGAGTTGAATTTTCGACCGCATTCCTTGAAAGCTCTTTATCTTATACCCCTTAGTTGGAATGCTCTATGTCTACTGCATTGGACCCTACACGAAGTATGCGGTATTCCAAGTGATTTGCCTTGCCATTCCGTTGATCTCGATCGGAGGATTCCTCTACATACCGGAGAGCCCACACTACCTCATTATGAAAGGTCGTGTCGAAGAAGCTGCAAAGGCTCTGCAGAGGGTCCGCGGCCAAAGTCTGACCAGCGTGTACAATGAAATCCCAGCAATTCAAGAGGCTGTGGACCGCGCCAAAGCAGTGACCAAAGGACGCTGTGCAGACATCACTAGGAACCCCGGCAACTGTAGAGCCCTCATCATAGTGGTAGGCCTGATGGCCTTTCAGCAGTTCTCTGGCGCAGTCATTATTGTCATCAACAGTCAGTCGATCTTCATTCAAGCCAACTCGAGCTTGGACTCTGCGCTTTCGTCAATTATTGTGGGAATAGTTCAAGTTTTGTCCAGTGTAACTCTTCAGCTGATTGTCGACCTGTGGAAACGCAGGACGTTGCTGAGGTTGTCGGCCATTGGAATGGGCTTGGCACAATTTGCAACAGGCACCTTCTTCTATATTCAAGCCAAGGGTGACTCGTCGCAGATTCGTTGGATTCCAATTGCTGCCTTTATCGTTTTTCAACTAGCCTACCGTATAGGATTCGGGCCACTGCCCTTTACAGTCTTAAGTGAGTTGTTCCCGCCAAATGTCAAGTCAATAGCGGCTTCAAGTGTGACACTAACTTGCTGGGGCTTGGGCTTTCTCATCAGCAAATTCTATCCGTATTTAGATGCGTTTGGGTCCTATTATATATTTTGGGCTTTTTCAATTCTATGCGCGGTGGCCTTTCTTTTTGCCCAGTTCGTGGTTATCGAAACGCACGGATTGAGTTTGAAGGAAATTCAAGATCGTCTTCAGGAAATTAAGTGAAAATAAATGGTTTTCAAATTTGTGCAGCAAAGTTTCTATAAATGTTACTGATGTGCAAACTTTTTGAACTGGCTTGTGCGAACATAAAAAATGGATACGAAAATGGTGGGTAGCATTTATGAAGACACTTTTTTGCTATGTATACCGTTGTCCATGAAGAAAGAGTTCCTTCTTTTGCTCCAAAAAATCAATTTCAGAAAATCGTTTCTTTAGTTCATATGGCACGAGAAATAAAAGCTTCCATGAAAATTTCAAATTGACAAGGTTTACCGAAACCAACATGACTCCAAACAAACCAATTACCCGTATATTGTGGAAGGTTAACTCAACCCTCATTGTTTTCGACTTCAACCGCAGTACCATTTCTAAACTCGATCTTCTTACCCACGACTTACTTAAAATATTTAGGACTGAGTTTTCAAATTGAGTTCATTGTCATGGCTGACATTAAGCCTCATCAAAACTGTGAAATTTGGTAAACGGACCTTTTTTTTTCGTCGTCAGGTTGGTATTGAAAAGGGGCTATGTCGGTCAAGTAGTTCTGGTACCTCCCATATAAAATCAATATTAGACCCATGTGTCTCCCTTTCCGTTGAAAACACGATAGCGTCCAAATTAATCACAATGAAGAAAGGACCTTTTTTATCGTCGTTTGGTTGGTATAAGAAATACATGTTCACGTACAGGATTTCGCTCAATATGCGTCGGAAGTTGTATGTGCACGTTGTAGGGATCATTACATACTCCTTTGAGTAAATGCAATTGCTTCTTTATTCATTCCATCCATTGTCAATTTTGATAGAATTCAGAAAAGTTTCAATCTGTTCAATCCTTTTCGCCATTTAACACTGTTAAATCAAATTACCTTATTAGGGCTCAAAAAATAAAACAAAAACTTTAATAAAATCACACTGAAATCAAATTATATCGAATTTTGTTTATATAAAGTATCAGTGTCACTAATTGTTTAAGCATTTGGACCATAGTTATCCACGCAATTTACAAATGTCCACGAACACGAGCGTATATTGTGGGCTATTACTATCACCGCATGATGTACATTTTTTTGCCTATACAATCCGGGGTAATTGATAAAATACCCAACGAGCAATATTCTAATCAGTGCAAAATCCCCAACATCCAATTAATGCCATATTGGAATTGAAAATAGTTTCTCATCCTTTGCCATCAGTCTGTAGGTGTACACTGTGTACCATTGCCTCAAACAAAAATTCAGCGCAAATTAAAAAAAGGATACCATCGTTACACCCGGGGATGAGTAGAATATTTTTGTGTTAGATACTTTAATCTCATAGTTGGTTGCGCTCGCTGGCTGGTTGTAGGTATTTCCATCATCCCATTTAGTACTCATACCTAAAGTAGGTTTATTGCAGTTGGATATTTTGCAAAAGGGAAATTGCAGTGCAGAGAGGGGATTCCAACGATAAATTGGATTGGAAGCGAGAGTATACAGAGAAATGATTGCACTCAAATAAATTTTTTGTACACCTACCCTAGGTATAATAATTGAAAAAGATTTTAAGTACTTACAATACAACTCGATGGTAATGTTGGTGGAGACATATTTCTTGTGGAAATTGCTGGCTTGGCACGTGTAGACTGCATGCTGATGTATTCGTGATAAATTTCTCACCACAAGTTTGCTATTTATCGTTCCATCATAGGTAAAGTCCACAATACTGTTTTGTAGCTGACCGTTCATTAGCCAAGTAACCGTGGGCGCGGGACTTCCTGTAATAAAAATATATATACATAATTTCAATAAGAAATTTAGTTTATGGTCATAATTATAATAAGAAAGGTAGGTAGGTGTGTGGGTTTCTTGAATTCGCTTTCCTTCAAAAAAGCCTTCCTTTAAGAAGTATAGTTTACAGTTTATGTTGCATACTTTTCGAGATCGAAGAACCCTTCAGCATTTTGTTAATATTGGTAGATGTGTACGTTAAGGATTTTATTTTTCTAAATTTTATTATATTATAGGATTAAATTTACAATCATAACAATTTCAAAATCAATAAAGTAGGTACGGAGTTGCCGGCTGTCAAAAATGTAATTTATACTTCAGAAATAGCCAAATCAAGTCAAAAACGTCGACGAAAATTCTGTCCATTTGCCGGAAACTAAAATTTTTAGTGCTACATTAGAAAAATAAGAGAAAACGTCGATGACAATTTGTTCGTGTTAATTTCCTTTGCAAAAACAAAACTCCGTTTGTTTTCAAAGCAACACAAAACAAAACGATTGACCGTTTTTATGTTTTAGAATCTTACGCCAAGTGTTTGCCACAAAACATTTTAAGCTCAAATGATTTATCATATATAAAATAAAAAGGCAAGCTCCACACAAGCTAGGCCCAGCTTCTCACAACCGTTCAAGAGACATGTAATTTCAAGTCTTGTTGGAGTGGAATTTAAAGCTGCTTTACTCTTGGATATTTGTCAGACGTTCGCGAGAGTTGGCGCAGTAGAAATAGCATTAAGATATATATTGTGTATTTCCGGGAATCGAACCTGAGGCCAATTGCTCAGTAGTCCAGCAAACCACCCACTGAGCTACTGCGTCCACTGATTTTTGATGAGTAGGTATCTATTAATAAACATTTTGTAGATAAACCCAATAGCTTTATAGGGTTTAAGAAAAACCTTGCTTCTAAGCATTGTTTCAATGCTATAGTAATACTTAGAAGCAAGGTTTTTAAAACTCTATCAAGCTTGTTTCTAAGCATTACTAACGTATTGAAATAGTGTAAATTCAGAAACGTCAAACATTTGCGCAGTGATGCGGCATCAATGCTTTTTTGCGATGCTGATGCGATGCACAGTTTATGCTGATGCGTTGCTGATTGAATATGACTTTTGAGTTTTAGAACGCATTGTTTACATCAAACATTTTAATGTCAAGATGGAAGTCGATAACAAATCGTAAGACGATAAATTTATTTTCATTTATTAGTCTTGTCGTTATTAAAAAGTATAACCTCCGCAGCGCTGAAATACTCAATGTAAACAATAAATATAATGTTTGTGCGAAATATTAAAATAAAGAATTCAACAAAAATTTATAAATTTTTCTTTCAAAAACATATGTATCTATTGATAAAAATGTTTATTTACTTTCTTTTCTTTCACTTCCGACATTTTTCTTACTTTTTTGCCGGCGAATCAACAACGCAACAGGTATTTCTGTGATGCTTTTTTCGATAAATGTTTGCTCATCAGTTTGATCATATTTGCAATAATGAACACTTGACGTTGAAAGTGATGCCAATAGTTGCAATTAATGAATATTTTGCAAAGCATCATGAGCATCATGATGCCAGTGATGCATTACTGAATTTACACATAATGTTTAGAAGCAATTGAAAATGTTAGAGTAAGTTTCCTAAATCTAACAACTATGGGCTTACTTTAAATGGTGCTTTAACCAACAAGCCCCTCTAGTCACCGAGTCGATAAGTCGCTGGATTTAAAAAGCCGGTGACCCATTTTTTTATCTAGGACATCAGTTTTTGATACATTCGCACTTGGTGTTTGTTGAGTTAGACCAGTTTAGTAAACACCTATCCCGAACAACATAGAGGGTTCTATATACGACCTTGATAGTCCCGGTAATACTTTATAGTGCCAAAACTTGGACTCAATCTTAAGTAGACGAACATATCCCCAATGGTTTAAAGAAAAGACTTTGTGTAAGCTTTTCTTTGACTTGACGGGCTTCGGAGAAGAAGGTTCACCGACAAACTATACGAGCTTTACAGCAACATCGACCCAGCTCAATAATTGCATATCAGTCGTCTAAAATGGCTACCAAGGTCTTGGAGAGAAATGCATCGACTTGTAGGGTCTTCAAGTCAAACCCGCAGTAGAGGAAGACCTCGATTTGTGGATCTGTAAGTGATTTCTAAAATATATTATGCAGGAGCACCCAATAAGGGATCTAGATGATAACAGTAACTCTGAAATTTCGATATTCAGGATGATGCTCATAAATGATGTCATCGTACCTTCGTACCAGTCGTCGCGTTGGGGTTTTGAAGAGGCCTTGAAACTAACATAATAAAAGCATGCGATCTTTTTCCGGGGGCCTACATCACCTGTGAAAAGATTTCGAGTCCCTTTTCCCCTACAACAGCAATATGGTTAATCATAGCAACGACACAAGAAGTTACTTCATCACATAGTTGTGCTCAAAATGGGTATCCTGAAGCCATACCCTACACGTAGTTAATTACAGAATACCGACAAAAAAAAAACAATTTGAGCTATACAAGGTTGGGGCTAAAAATTAAAAAAAAAACCTTCCTACAACCAGGAAGCTCCTTGGGTTGGCAA
The DNA here is from genome assembly GCA_948293265.1 of Cheilosia impressa. Lineage (NCBI taxonomy): Eukaryota > Metazoa > Arthropoda > Insecta > Diptera > Syrphidae > Cheilosia > Cheilosia impressa. Next base: position 16,548,231 of record OX411880.1, read on the forward strand.
TAACCGAAACAATAGCGACGCTGTTTCAAAAAAAAAAATAAAAAATAAACCCAGACATATACTTGTAACACTACATAGCGTCAACAAACCGCAATCAAAAGTCAACCTCCGACTGTGTAGTATCCTAAAGCCTTTAAGGAAACACTACTCAACGAGCATAACAATGCGGCCGCAGCGCAATCCTCTTTTGTCACATGCGATTGCAACTATGATGGCGAAAACCTAATTAAATCTCAAAAGTACTCCTTAATGACTGTTTTCTTGTTTCAGATTTTTTTTCTCCCTTCCCGCAATCCCTTATTGTTTTGCCATGTTGGGCCTTTAATCCCTCTTTCCAACTGTGCAAAAGCAATCCTTATCCTTGTTTGCTTCTTCATTTTGTGTGTGTGTTTTTTTTTGTTATAGGAAATCGGAAACAACACTCAGCCACACCAACTGTTTGCGTGCTGCTTGCAATAAAATCAATGATGGCGAAGCAAATGCAACAGAAGTAGCCACTGAGAGAAAGTCGCTTCAGTGATGTATGTAACATACACGTCGGGATAGGGATAGGGCTAACTTTTAACAGGGACTCTCTGTGACATAGTGCGCCTTCGAGAAGGAATGTCGTTTCGTTAACGAGCGGTACATAGGAAAACTTTTTCAAAACGTTTTCTGATCCTGATAGGTGTACGCAGTGAGTGGTGGTCGTGAGAGAAAATTGATATATCAACATGTGCAATTCGCCACCCGCCTGCATCTGTTGCAACTTGAAAGGGACAAAACACACACAAAGAAACAGGACGAGCAGCGTGGACCGGGGACTATTAACGCAAGTCAGGATTAATTTACGACCCGCTCCAGTTTTAGGTTGTGTGTTTTTGTAGTTTGTGGTGGAAAACCCGCATGCAATACTCATGCACGTCCTGGCATAGTTTATCACATCACTCCCCCTGTATAGCCAACGTTAGTAATTACTGAAACGAGGTGAGCATTTATTCAGCACACGCACTTTGTTTCGGGTTGGCTGTAGGTACATATTACGCTTAAGGAGCTAAGCACGGCATAATATAGCAAAAGCAGCGAAAAGTAATGTTTGCGTGTCCTTTTTGCCATGAGAGAGCATTTATTTCAATTTACATTACGTTAAGTGTTCCGGCAAGAGTGTCGTGTGTGAGGGCTCGTGAGCTATTTTATAGTGTATGTGAATGGAAGAGCACGTTTGGCCCATGTGTGAATAGGTGACGTTCTCAGTGAAGGGCCGGATGGAAAAAATAATTATTATCCTTACTCGTAAGCAGCATCTGTTACGATTTTCAGATGTTTATTGTTTGCGCGCCTAATGGGGGCCAGTATACAATACCAATAGAAACACCACCAACCAACAGTAGACATGGGAGGTGTCCTAATTAATCAACAACTAATCGATGGGAACGTCACTCTATGACGTAGGTACGTATTTGAAAAGAATACAAACGGCAGTAGAGAGTTTCTGTTCAAATGACAGCTGCCAGACTTTGTTCATTGTCATCCGTGACAAGAACACCTCACGAAATGTGTGAACTACATTTCGGTTGTGGTGGAGTAAACTATGCGAGGACAAGACACGTCAGTTGAAAATAAACACGCATTAGCCCCACAAACGGGTTGGCAGCTATAACAATCAAAATAATATCGGACTTCTATTTATAAATAAACTCGAAAATCGAAGTGCGATAGGAATCTTGTTTAAAAACACACATTTGATGACCAAAGTTATTTATAAGTTTTAGTAAAAATTCATTTTTGGCTGGTAGGGGTTAGATTTTCTTCGTGGCCGTATATGTATACCTATATTGATTGCTGGACGAAATTATGTGGCCCATCTTAAGCTTCATTGAGCGGAAAACAACAAAATGGTTTCGAAACCTTAAGCTGTAACCTGTAAAGTTTAACCTACTGTAGATGTTGGATGTGTGTATATGGAATGTTCACACCCTAAACAGATCACTTGCATTCAAAGATTACTATAGGCTGCTATAAAACAGACTTCAGCGCCATTCATGCGGTAAGATGGGATGGATCGGACAAGAAAAGATTGAAAATCTGTGACAATGGCAGAAGCAGCTTAATAACTAAATCTACCCTATATTGACAACTTAATGTAATAGCTATATCACTTTTAAGCTTTTATGCTAATTATTTGTTTGTTTTTGAATTAATGTTATTAAAAGAAATTCTTAATTGTGAAATAAATAAATAAATATAAATCTAAGTTATAAATGGCTGCAGCCAGTGCAAAACTAATTGCAATTTTCAAGCGCAGGTCTCTTTACATCAGCCATTTTAGTGTCTATGCGACACGCAAAGGAGGCTTTCAACAACAGTCTCTTCAAAACAATGGTATACCCCCTCGCATCGAGGGAAGTTTCTACTCCATTTGGAAGGTCTATATAGCATGGACAAATCAGACTGAGACCACCAAATCGCAATCCTCTTGCTGCTGGCCCCCTTAATTTTATTTCTAATGTAGCCATTTTGCTTTCCTATCAGTGTTATGTCAATTAGAATCCATGTGACATGCAAAAACATAAAAAAAAAATACCAAAAAAAAAAAATGCTGCCAATTTTTATATTACTTATGCTATTGGTTAGTTATAATATATTTTTCAGGATAAAAAGGATTTTAAACAATTTGACGTGGAATTTTCATTCATAGGTATGCTGTCTCAAAAAAAAATTTATATTAGGGGGACAACATCTTAAACGGACATCAAAATGTTCTTAGTTTTCAGTGTCAGAAAAATATAAGTCAAAGGGGGATACACTTTTGTATTTTAAATTTTGGGGAACAGTCATTTTTAAGAATAAAAGGACCTCCACTCCAGGGGGTATGTCTACGTCTGGTAACCCTGTACTAATAAAAATTTCTAGACCCGGTATTGCAAAATTTTCACAGACCAGTTTTGAACTTTAACGTTGAATTTTACAGCTCTGTTTATAGATAAACACAACTTTCGACTATTAAATTATGGGGACTATCGTTCTGTACCATAAAAGCAAGCATTTACCAAATTTTGTGAATCCGTTTTAAATTTTTATAGGTTAGAGTGGGTGGTCAATGTTAGGGCAACGAATTCCTAACATTGACCAGTGAATAAATATTTTACACGTATCTTTTTTTATTATTTTAATTTTTTTTTAAATCTCAAACGTTAAATTTTAACTCAACTCTTAATTTTGACCTTTTATTTAAAAGCATATTTAACTAAAATAAAATTAAATTACGAAAAATGAGTTTTATAAAGTCTTTAGGGTAACATATTCAATAAAATTGATAAATGTTAGAAAAAGTTAAAAGAAAACAGTGGTCAATGTCAGGATCCAGTCGATCAATGTTAGGAAATGTGATAAATTCTCGAATAGCTTTTTTAGAAAACTGATTATTTAAAATTGTCTAGTATTTTTATAGACAAAGAAAAATATTTTGATTGATGGAAAATGTTGAGCTACCACCCTTAACTATTATTTTGCTATACAAACGGTAGTTTCGGTACAACAGCAAAAGTTAGCACCACTCAACACTACACGACTTTAGGAGCACTTGAAAAGTTCCCGCTAAAATTTATATACATTTAATATTTCCCTTCAACGTATAAATTAGTGCCAAATAGCTTAATACAAAATCCAAAAATTATAAATAAACTACCCACCACTGTGTTTAGAAATATATTTCTGTTTTTGGTCAATGTTTGGGGGTTCTGTCATTGCTAGGTTAGTTAACGGGCCTATTCCGCACCCATTAATTTTTTTCCCGTTTGAAACAAATGCAATGAAAGAACTCTTTCAGCTCCCCTCAAAGTACTGAACTCGCTTCGAATACCCCTTACTGTGCCATTAATTTTGTGATTTTTCAGCATACAGCATCACAAGCTCATAAATTCCAAAATCTAGGTTGCAGTTTATCAGTCATCCACGTAGCGTATATGTATAGGTATGTTTACTAAAAAAAAAAACAACCTCTCATAAATTAGATCCGATAAGTCCGATCCACAACAATTCCTCGAAGCACTCCATCACACATGTCAGGAGGGGGAAAAAATAAATAAACCCAAACATGGAATAAAATTTATTACAAAATTTATGGCAATCACAACAAAGAACATACGCGTACAATGCTCTGAAATTCAATTAAAAATAGCTACCCAGAACCGCACACGGAATGGGGTTAGCAGTGCTTTAAATAAAACGTTTGACACTTCAATTTGGCACTTGAACACCCCACGGCTGCCATCAAAACTGTAATAATATATTTCGTTCACTCAAAATGGACTTGAAAAAAATTGCACTAAAAGTTATTCAGTTATCGATATGTTTCAGATCATTCAAGAGTCGGATCAACTATATAACTAAGACAATTCGCATAAACAAGCAACTCCAACCATCAGCAACTTTATACGACAACGCCTACTCCCAAAGGTGTCTGCTGTCTGAGTTGTAGTAATTGTTTGCGCGCTGCACTGTCAAGTAAATGGCGTTCGCTGCTCTGACATTTGACAGCTACATTCGTAGAACACAGTCCTCCCCCAACGTCCCTAATCAACTCAAAATGTGATATTAAATTGTCCAATTTAATTCGCTTAATTAAACGGCTAAATTGAGTGGTTAAAGTGACACATATAAATGGCATGCACTTTGTGAGCGTGTGCCCGAGTTGGGTGCTCAGGATCACGTTTTCTCCTTTTTGGGAATATACGTAAAGGTATGTACTCGTATAAATATATTAGGAAATTTCATTGCAACTGACTTCCTTATGGCCTATCAAAGTAATTGCATTGCAGAAGAGCAACCAGCCAACACCGGGGCGTACTTTCGGTTCTTCCATCACCGTTGGGAAAGTTTTACAACCCGACAGGCAGACAACCAGCCCAAAAGAGTAGTTGCTAGTTGAGTCTTGCGGATGATAGCATGTTCCTTTGTGAACTACAAAAGAAGTTGAAAAATTCGTTTAGGGTTATTACATCCTGCACGCTAGTTTTGGCATCAATGACTTGTGTGTGGGTCTGTGAAGTAATTCCTGTTAGCGGAAGCCACACTAGGTGTGTGGGTGTAGATGTGGAAGTACTCTTTCGGGTCAAATTTTCAAACGAGTGCAATAACATTTTTACTGCAAAAATATACTACCCTTTGTTCCGAAGAGCGTTATCGATGGCCACAAGAATAAAGACGCCCAAAAACAGTGGCCGAGAATTTAAAAAGGGGCCATTGGCCATTGCATTTTTTTTTTGCAATTCTTTTGACACACTTATTTTGACTACATCGTTTTTAAAGACGACAATGGGCTGTACTTTCCAAACAAATTTTGCAATTGTGAGCTTTTGTAAATTTAAATGTTTTTGGTAAGGCCCATTTTTTTTTTGTTTCTTATTTTTTTACTGTAAAATGATCAGAGTAACCTGAAATCCAAACCACTTTCTCTTGACAACTTAAAAAAGCCGGCAAGGTCAACAGAAGAGTTTACTTACATCAGGGCATCCACACAGCCAAAGCTTGTATTAATAATTTGTTTCATGAAAGTGCCTATTAAAAGATTTTCTTTTTGTAGGAGTTTTGCTAATTAGATTTGGAAAAGGCGATTGCTGAGTTATCAGAATAAATTATTTCCAAGTGATAAGCTGAGAAAGTTGTTTCGCAAGTAGCTATTTAATTTACCAGTTGCAATTTAAAATATTCGCATTGATATATTTTGACAGTTGTTACTCTGCACAACCGACCTCTATAGTCTACTCCACATCTCCACACTCAGATGACCCGAATGGGAAAAATATCAGCTTGTGATTGAAGGTTATGTAAAGAATAGCGCACCACAGGCTGTGGTCCACAGCCACAGGAGAAGTAAGCACTTGGATGGGAATGGGACACGGGCTTTGGCTGTTGTATCTTTTATATTGTATTATCCTGTGTTGTACTCGTTCACGCACAACAACTCTACATTAGGAGGGGTAAAACGATAGCGAAAATGAAACTACAAGTGCGAACTGCAATCTGCAACGAAGTGCACTTTATTCAGGAGAACAACAACCCAGGTAGATTTATAAGGGAGAAGTTTTTTTATTTTTATTTTTTTGTGCTATGTTATTTTGCCTGGCTACGGTGCTCGAAAGCGATGCTCACCCCGATGGGTGAGTTTTATTACCAAAGTTCCTTTGGCTGTGAAGTGGATTTATCGATACAGGGAGTTCTTGGATTGGGTTCGAAATATGTTTTTTAATATCTTGTGTTGAACTGTTTGTTTACAGATTCTGATTCATAATGAACTTTAGTTAAGTACAAAGAGTTCGACCAGTGGTAGAAATTCTACCTTTAAAGTAACCTGGCTTATTGGAAAAAAAATACACTCAAAATTGAATCTCTGTTTATTTAAAGGGATGACCTTAAGCTTCAGCGGAGTAAGTAATTAAACAAGTCGTTCTTCTACGTCCTATAATTCTCGCAGTGCAAATAGGGAGGGGCTTCTGGAGTTGTGTAACTCTGATCACTAGAAAGACATAGACAATTGGGTGCAGGTTGCTTCTTAAACCAAAATTGTGACCGTATATAGGTTTGAGGAGAAATAGGGAGGGGCTTCTGGAGTTGTGTAACTCTGATCACTAGAAAGACATAGACAATTGGGTGCAGGTTGCTTCTTAAACCAAAATTGTGACCGTATATAGGTTTGAGGGGAATTAAGGAATACAGTTTTTTTTACCAAAAAGGTTCTTGGACCTGTCAATAAAGTGTTTTGTGATAATCTTTCAACTCTGCATACTTACAATAACAAGTAACAACCTAACCCAGTGGCGTATTTACGTTTGTTGACTTTGGCTTAACTCCACCAAACGTATTTTTATACCCTCCACAGAAAGGTATATTCACGTTGCCAATACATTTGTAACGGCAAGAAGGAGTCACCGGAGACCTCATAAAGTAGGTATATATATTCTGAATCAGGATCACATTCTGAATCGATTTAGCCATGTCCGTCTGTCTGTCTGTCTGTCTGTCTGTTTAAAGCACGATAGCGCCCAAAGTAATTGACGTAGGTGAATGAAATTTGGTGAACACTTGGTAACACTTTTGCTTGTTTTTTTTTAAATTTAGTTTGAATCGCCTAAAGTCATCTAAGGCACTGGTTGAACCTTAGAGCTACCACACAGTCAAAAAGGGTTTTTTCAAAGACACTGCTTATTGGTTCTCTCCAGACGATCTTAAAGAAGTAATCTTTGAAAGTCTTCGAAAATGACGTCTTCAGTATTTATTGGTCAAATCGATGTAAGACCGCTTTCCATAGTAATTGTAGCATTTTCCCGGTGATTTTTGAATTGTATAGGCTTCTAATGTGTCCCTTAGCAACACGTCCTTATTTTGTTTGCTTATATAGTACCCAATTATAAGTCTCATAATTTTACTCAATGTTCCAAAAATATATTTATGCCTGCTAAGGCTGACAGAAGTTTCAAAGACCGACCGCAGAGACTCCTAATTTTCTGGGCATCAATGTGAGGGCTATAGGATGTAAAGATAAAAATTTTATAAACCAACTTACCGCCATATACAACGCAGGTTACTTCCAGGCTACCGCCTTCTTCGTATGGGCCCGCTCTGGAATCAATTCGTACTCGGCGTTCGTTGAAAATGTTCGGTTGTTGCGGTGGAACTGCGAAAAGTTAAATACACATTATCCTGTTGCCAAAAAAAAAACAACTGCTCATTCTACCCTTCAGTCCGAATAACATAAAAGCGAACCAAAAACTTTTGACAATTTTCCAATTTTAATCAATCTCTGAGGCGAACACGAAATAACATACAGGGTGCTACGCAGAACCCCTTACTCTTCCGACCCAAAACACATTCAAAAACAATTTCTCGCATATTTGTTTGGGTGTTTTTCTTTTTTTCCTACATCATGTGTATACAAAATAAAGTTCGTGCCACAAAAATGCTTCCAAAAAACACAAACAAAAAACAGCCAAATTGAAAAATTGAAACAAAAACCTCCGCACAATAATAAAAGTTTCCGTAGAAGGGAAAAAAATTAAAATTGTTGAAAAAAAACTAACTGTTGCAGAAGAACATGTATAAATCAGAGAGAGAGCGAGTGAGAAAAAAAAAACACACCACTCCAATATTATTGACGATGAATGTGGCAGATTAGTGCGAGGACTCACCACTGCCCAGTCTGAGGATATACCATTATAAACTCATTCGCGGAAACAGCATTAGATTAGGTCCTCAAAAGTGTTGTTTAGCTGTTGTTGTTGAATTTTTTGTTGTATTTTTAATTATTTCACTGACTGTTTGTCGAGAGCAGCAGCGTGATGACAGAGAGGAATACTTCATCATGAGTATCATTGAGAAGAGAAACAAGCGGAATACTCTGAAACCGCACCCGGTATAATTTGCCGGCATTGCTGTGCTAAAGTTGATGGATGTATTTATTTCAATGATTTTTTTTTTCTAAATTCAGTTGGAGTGGCCACAAGTATTTAAAAAGTTTGGTTGGAATGGATTTTGTGTAATTCAATTAAAAGTTGATCAGAGTTAGCTGTTTTTTTTTAGAGTCAAATAAAATATTTTTCAAATTAAATTGGTTTAACAAACTATACGCGAATGGCTGATGGACTTTGGGTAGGAAGTGAACAGTTGCATAAATACTTGGAGCATACTTACCAACAACTTCTAAATTGACATTGCTATTTCTAGTTTGTGATAACTTAAAGTCTACTCTACATCGGAAATTCCCTGCATCCTTCTCCTGTAAATACAAACATAGAAAATGTGTCAGCAGGGGTTTTGATAAGTGCTGAAAATAATGGTGGAACATTTTTGAAATACTGAAGCAGGTTTTTTAAGCACACTGGTAGTGAAGGTATATACCTCTTGCATTGTAAGTTTGTTAAGCAATAACGACTGGTTGTCTTTCCATTCTTGCACCTCCTTTTATTTATAAATACACAACAATAGAACTGCAATGTAATTTACTTAAAATATGCCCAATTGAATAATTTACTACTGCGCTTTCGGTTGGGATTGTATTCATGTTCATGATGGACTAATTGTAACTTTGTCATTCGCAATTTTATAAATACGTTTTTTAAAGTTTTAAATTAGTTTACAAAAAAGGGGGATGTTTGAAAGTAGTTTCATAAAAGTTCGTAAGTTAGAGTTTTAAACAGGTTGGTAATATATTGCAGTAACACTTAGTAAATTTTCATTTTGGGTACCTCTAACTAAAAAGTCCATGAAACTTTTATATAGCAGAATCTTAACAACGAAGTAACTTAATTACAATCAAAAGTCGTAAAGTTTTTATTATGTTATATAAGAAACTTAAAGTCATTGATAAGTTTTTTATATGTTTTTACAATGAATCCTATATTAACAAGTCAAATATGTTTCATTATATGACAGCTACTCTAACGCCATTTGGAATTATTAGCTTCAGTCGTCGTCAATCACTGCTGATTAGTAAAATAATTTTTAATTTCTTAGAATGATGTTGATAAGAAAATCGAAATGTCAGCGCCAAGTTTCATAATGTTAACTTCATTATAACTAAACATACTTCACAACATCAAGTGGTTGTAATCAGCGTTGCCAAATCAGCTTTCCGCAATGATTCTATGTTCCAGAAAATGTTACTTCAATGCACAAAAACAAGATATAACCTCGAATGTTATATTGTTCCACCTAGAGGATTCGCAATTAAAAAATATGTTGTACAAGTGAGATCGGGTTTTTTATCCTCGAAGAGGCAAAATAGCACTGATATTTATCATTTAAAACTCAACATATAAGTAAGCAATCAAATGTAAGTTAAAATGTTTAATGTAACTTAGATTTTTGAAAAATATTGCTTACGGTGTACTCACCTCGATAATGACAGATAACTGACGAGAATAATCATTTATTTTAACTGTAACACAGCAGTGCTATTTATATTTCCTGGTTATATCTTATATTCAGTTTTTCTAAGAATGTTTGGCAACAGTGGCTATAATGTGTTCGACCAAACCAAAGTAAGTTACAAAGAAGTTATAATGCTATTAAAGCTTATTTTCAATTATAATGATGTTCCAATAAATATGGAAACAACAGCTTACTAACATTCAGTTGTTATTTTGTTATATCTTAATTTCAATACCATTTTAAGGAACATTGAAGTTGTAATAATGGTTTCATGTTTTAATAAAGTTTCATGTAACAACCGCCATATTTTCCACCATTTTCTGTACGCATTTAACCCCATATTTTAAGATGAGAAAAATACCTTTCAATTTTCCCAATACATAACATGGTTTTTACAATTTAGTTTAATAGAAACTGATATAGAGGGTATATTAAAACTTGTTTCTACAAGTCTTTTGCGATTTTGAAGCTTAAATACAAATTTTAATATATTCAGATTTTTAAACATTTCTCTATTTAACACTTTTTTGAAGGCGCGTGAATTTTCCGGAACCAAAATATTAATGTTCGTGACAAAAGTAGTATTCGTTGGAAGATTTTGGTCAAAAATCGCAGCAAATTCGAACTTCCAATATAACATGCTTTAGATATTAATGCCTTTATCGAATGCATTCACCTTTGCTTTTATACTTCATAATTTGTTTGTCTACATGTAGACTCAAAAAGCATTATAATAATAACTTATTTAAAACTTCCCGAATGTTTATAGAAACATTTTTCATACAACTCAACAGTTACGTTAAATGAATGCAACATATTTTCGTTGAAACAACGTAATAAAAACTATCATTTAACAAAAAATAACCTAAGTAAAACACAAATGCGACAGACTTGTTGCAAAATATGAGGGGAAATGCGGCTATTTTGGTTACAATGTGGGATGTGACAATGTTACTGCAATACTTAGGAAATAAATTGATAGTTATATTAGAGTTGTATGTACCAAATTATAACCCAAGTGTGCTATTCGGGAAGGCGATTTAAATTTTTTAAGCGTGCAGCTCACTCATTTCAAGCTCTCACAAATAATTTCAAAATTATTCTGGCAAGCTTCAAGTTAAATGCTGCTAAAGATTAGTTGAACTAAGATTACTATCAGAACATCCAATTTAGAAAAGGCTGAGCGGACCAGTTAGAGAGAAACCTTGAAGGGGTCAACAAAACTTTCGTCTAACCGCTGAGTTTGTTTCAAACTTTTCAAAGCTCTCACTTGGAACTGAAATTTTTTCTTTATAATTTTAGAATGGGCTCCAGAAAATCCAACCTGAAATAACCAACTCTTGTGGAAAAGTGGAAACGTATTCATCTGGGGTACCATTTAGGTGTCGCTCTATTTTAAAATAGAACACTGGCGATTATATACCCAATCTCAGAGTAATCAAAACCAGTGTTAAGCTGCAAATTTGTGCTGCTTTTTGTCTCTTGGATTGATAGTCTCTGCTTTTGGTTCTCTATAGGACAAGGCCTAGATCCCACAATGGTTGTTCGGATTAGAGTCCCCCTGATATAGTCTACCGTTTGATTACGAGACCCACACTTTCTGTTGGGCTGGACACTGGAGACGGGACCATCAAAGGATTTCATTTGTTCTCAATGAACACGAGACCTTTTTAATAAAAAACTATTCTTAGAGTAGCTTTACTCGTTGGTATATGTGTTAATGGCTCCCTGATCCATCTCCAACTCTTGTGTAAAAATTACAATTTAACAATTGTTAAGACGGATTTCTAAGTATTTATGGTATACAAGTTATACGATACTCCTTATCCAAGACTAAATCTTTCTTTGTTATGCCCTAATCCCAGAACCGAAGAAGTATACCTTAGCTTTGGACAGAAAACACCCCAACAGCACTCATATCGACTAATGAAAATTAGTCCTTTTTTATCAAAACCTTGGAAATTTTGTTGGTTGTCCATCTTATTCCCCGCAGGAACCACATCCCTGATAAGTCTACATGAGTTCAAAGTACCTCGATCCGTTTAGCATAAGCTTTGACGTCCTGAAGGGCAATCTAATATAGGATCGTAATGAGAGCTCTTTGTGGTTGGTGGATGGTTTCTTTAAGTTTGACAAGATAACATTATGACTGAGGACTAAGCTGTAGTACGGACTAACCCCATTCGTAAAAATCAAATTGACTTTCATTCTGGAAAGTAAACCACTTCCGTGTTGAAAAAGCTGGCCTTTATAATTATTGAAAGATCAGTAAGAGGCAAGCGAATATCGACTTGTTGAGTTTTTGATCCGTAGAGTCCTTGCCTTCGACACCGTAGCTCTCAAACTCTGTATTCTGCGATCTCTGGTACCTTGCTTCGGGTTGGTCAGACAAAGCTCTATGGTAGCACGATTTTTAAAACGAATACAAGACAAGCCGTTCCTTGGGACTCTCTCAGCAAGCTTAGGCATCGCATTCAGTACTCCATAAACTGATTTTAAACGTCATTATCATTCTTCTGCTTTATTTTCTGCAAGTCTTTTGTGTGTAGTGGAGTCAAAACGGCGTTTTGAACGCTTGTGTTTTTCTTTCTGACAGGAAGCCGGAGAACAGCGATTTAAACCTTTCATCAGCGAGAAGGTGTACTGGGATAGAAGTGGCAGACGAGAAATTAATAGTTTATATGAGAAAGACTAAAGAATGTCGTAGACAAAATAGAGCCTTGTGGAATACAAGCTGGCTGGAGCCAATTCAACAACTCTTGGTATGAACGACCAGCAAAGTAGTCTTCACTTCACTAAAGGATGTAATGTTCCCATACCATAAGCATGCATTAGAGAGGCTTGAAAATATGAAGTGCAACAATCTTTGTTTCAGCAGACACAGGAAGAGATTGGTGCCACTCTTCGGTGGCATAAGTGATCAGTGAACATTCTTTTACAAAAATAGTATTCCAAGTCATTGAGAAGCTGTCGTGATTTAAAAGGTTTGGCGGTTTTTCAGGTCTTTCATAGAAAAAATGGAGTTAGGTAATTGGCTCCTGTTAGGTCAGACTACCCAAATTAAGTTATCCACTTTGTTAGAATGAGCCTTGAAGAATTAGAAAGGTAAAAAAATCGTTGGACTGGTTTTGAAAGCTTCGACAGAATTATGCTGGGATAAACCATCTGCAAAAGCGGACTTGTGAATGTTAAGCTCTTCTACCACTCTTGATTTTGTCGAGTGCAAACAATTGTATCCCATTGAGCTTTTAACGCTCTTAAGCACAGGGAGGGGCAAGCATCTTGACTTTGTCCATCAAAAATCTGGCAGTTGGGGTATCGTAACTGGAGTTTATTATTTTTTTTCGAACCACTGGTTGGTTTTGCAGGTCGTATCTGGACGACGGACTCACTTTATAATTTTTCGATAAGATTTGCTTTCAAAGTCCGGAACTGAGCACTTACTAACATCTTACTAAAACACTGACTAACTGATCATGTCTTATATACAAATTAACCTCAAAACTCACCTTTACAGGATTTATTATCAATTCAGCTGGCTCTTTGTGCGTTCTAAACACAGCTCGGTCTTCTAGTACCTCTTCGTCCCTCCAATGCGATGGAGTGCCAGCATGGGCGCCTCTTGTATCAAAACTAAAATTGAAATAAAAATGTTTACATATGTATTGGAAGGCTATCTCAAAAATGCATGCAATATTTAAAAGTTATCGGCAGAAGTCGACTTTTTCCAAAAGCTTTTACACATGTCTCGTTTGGTCCCTATTTGCGTGAAAAGAGTTTTGTTTTTTCTATTTAATTAACTTACCTATAAATTGGAAGATTATTTTTGTACCAAACAACAAGCAGAACCTTGTCGTCGGGCAAACTCGAACCCACATCACATTTTATTTGAGCAGAACTGTTCACAAGCACACGAAGTATTTCGCCATCTGTAACGAGAATTTAAATGAAGTTGTTGAAATTGCATTTGCATAAATTGTTTGCATTCTCACAAAAAATATGTAGATAAATGGAAAGTCCATGGTCAAAATTTTATACCCTTTTCATTAAAGGTTAACTGAAATAGCTTTAACAGAACCCTACCAAAAACACGGGGCTTATTCTAATCCACGCCAAAAAGAAATGTCAAAATTGAAACACGTATTTTTTTTCGGTAGCAGAACATTAAGCCCATTTATCACGTACTTGAAAAGTCCATTATAAGTAGTCAAATTTACTGCACACCGCTGTCCAAAACTTCAGTCATTCTATTTAAAGTCAACAATTTCAAGAGACCCCAACCTCAAAGCAAGAGAAAAGCTACCGACAAAAATAAAAAGAAAAAAAAAATTATTTTCCTCATAATTATTGTACAAGACACTCAACAACCACTTAACACACAAAATGTGATGTCCTTTTAAATTATTATGGTGGTGGAGCAGCACGCTGTGTGTACACAAAAAAAAAATATTCCCAAAATGACCTTGCTTATTCTCCGTGTGAAAATTAGCTGCTGCTGCTGCCACCGACGACAACGACAATAACATCCTCCTTCTAGGGACGTTGATGATGGTACACGGTGGTATAAAGTACCACCCCATTGTGGCTAATTGCCACCACCTTCCTGAAGGTTGAGTGCAGAAGGGTTCTCCGCCAACGTCCTCACTCTCGCTCTGCAGAAAGATGTTTTCTTAAAATGCGTATAAATCACACATTTGTTTTTTGTGCTCTTACACCACTGCTGTCACTTTCTCCCTTACTGTGTCATCCTTAGGCGGAAAGATTGCTTTATGGGCATACCAAAGATAATGTGTACGACTGTTTCGTCGTAGGTGTAGCAACTTCAAGCAAAGTTTGACATACGTTTTCTGTGTTTTCTTCCTTTTTTTTTTTTTTCTGTTTCGGGCCCGAGGGTTAATACACAATGGTTTAACCTTGAATTGTCATGTAAATATTTTCTGACACTAATCCCAGGATACGAGTTATAAACAGAGTGAGAACACGAGTGTTCGGTCGTACCCTTGGACCTCACATCCCAGCTGACATTTCGATTACAAAGCCGACACACACATGCTAATTCATTCGGTCGACAGTGGATTCTTTTCCCATGGAGATACGAGTAGTGTCCTGCATGAACGTGGGTGTGATACAATTTACTTGGGCTTACTTTGTATACTTCGAATCTTGACATTTTCCTCTGCATAACTACCTAAAACGTAAACTGAGGCAAGGTTAAATACTTGGGGTTCAATTTCAATTTTCCCACTGGCGTAGGCAGGATATGTTGTAGGTTATGCTAAGCGACTTGTGGTTGGTAGAAATAAAATTAACCTACCTATAGGAGTTCTTTTTTAACTCAAATGCTGAAAGGTGAGGGTTTCATGTGCGAAAATTGGTCGGTTTCTTTGAGAATTCTAATCGCAGTCTTGCTGCAACCTCATTATGCATTGGGGCTTGCTTATCAATATGTAAGTTGTTGATGAACCTCATCAGGTAGGTCCTGGTGATAAAAAAAAAGTTGTGTTCAATTGTCGAATACAACTGTGAGCTTGAAGCTGAATTTACCACCTTGATGGATATACCTTACGGATTTGTTCTGCATATCGATTTTTCAGATCTTTAAGATCATTAAGAGCTCGAAATAATTAAGTTTTGTGAATTTCATCAGACCTCTCAAGTAGAGCGTAGGTATAGCTAGTGTCATTTAGTGTTGGACATTCTACTCTATTTTGGCTTACTTAGAAAAATATCCCTTCGTAGACGCCTACTGTTTTCTCGTCCTTTAGATATTAATACCTTTCAGATCGAATACATTTACCTTTCCTTTTATGCTTCATAATTTGTTTGTCTACATGTAGACTCAAAAAGCATTCTAATAATAACTTATTTAAAACTTCCCGAATGTTTATAGAAACATTTTTTATGTAACTCAACAGTTACGTTGAATGCAGCATGTTTTCGTTGAAACAACGTAATGAAAACTATCATTTAACAAAAAATAACCTAAGTAAAACACAAATGCGACAGACTTGTTGCAAAATATGAGGGGAAATGCGGCTATTTTGGTTACAATGTGGGATGTGACAATGTTACTGCAATACTCAGGAAATAACTTGATAGTTATGTTAGAGTGGTATGTACCAAATTATAACCCAAGTGTGCTATTCGGGCGTATATCGAAATCGAAATGGGCGGCAGAGTCATCGAAAATTGGGATTCAATGTGGTGGGCATATGAACGAGTCGAATTCCATAAATGTTTTGACAGTTATTCAAGCCAATAATTTTGTTTTGAGATATCTCAAGTATAGTTTGCATTTTATTTAAAAAAAAAAGTTGTCAAGTTTTTTATGAAAGAGCCTTTACAATAAGCTGCCCTCTTTACAAGATCAACGCGCGTTTTTATTCGCCTTTAACTTACGCAATTCTTTACACACCCAATTATGTTCCACCAAGCGACTTCTTTCCAACACGCTAACGAATTCCCCCCACTAACTGCGTGTTAATCACAACAATGAACCACCCATTGTCCTGCTCAACACAACAGCGTAAACTAGTTTCGACTTAACGCTACCTGGCGAATTTATTCATAACCATACGACTATGCGAACATAATTCATTTTATCGACGTATTCGCGCTGCATAAGCAGTCATAATCGGAAAATTTATAAACGTTGACACTTCGAGTTTACCACCATAAAGCATAATAATCATCAATTCATTTTCAATGAGTGCTAACCGTTGCACCGTGCTGCTTCTGCCATGTCTATGGCTGGACACCCGTCACACCGAGGCAAAATAATCGCTTATTTAGTATTCAAATTGCTGCATACGCACGTATTAAATGTCAATAAATGAATAAAACAGGACCAAAATGTTCTAATGACATAATCTGGCGCGCCTTCGACGGTAAATCTTTTGACCCCACCCCCATTGCCCGCACTGGGACGAAGGGCGAGTGTCGGCCGACTATCAAATATGCATGGCCTAATTGATGGCGCGTATGTGTGTACCTGTGCATTTGATGATTTTCTCTGCAATATTGGAGTTGATTAATTTAATTATGATTCGACTGATATTTTGCAACCGGATGAGTGTCGGTGGCGTATGTGGAATATTTTTGTTCCTTTTGTTATGCGCTGTATTGTACTGAGTTGCGAATACTGAGTAACCACGTTGAAAAGTGAATAATCGAAATGATAAACGGACACAGGGATGGATGGGTGTTAATTTTTTGAAAGCCACCTTATATACCCTGTGCACTTATATTGCTGCCGGACAGATATGAATACAGACGAGATTTTTTTTATTTTGATATCATTATTGACACTTCACCGCTTTAAGGAAGGCAAGTCGATGTATTAATCGATTTTTCATTCATACCATCCAGGGATGATGGATGAGCCTTACACAAATCAGAGGATGGTGTTGCTGGCGATAATGATGATGAAAAGTATTATGTAAGTGCTATCGATAGTTATGACGTTAATTGCCATGTTGTGTGGGCAGAGCACTTTTGAAATGTCAAGGATGTGCAGTGCATGGCTTATTGTTCCGAGAAATAAATACATCATATGATCCCTTAATTCCCTGAAGTGCATCAAGACAGTTGCAGGTTTGGGTAAAGTTGAAATGCAAATAATTAGATAGTAGGTACTAAAGTGCAATTTCTGACGTTTAATTGCGTACATTATCTGAAGAGGGGGCAGGAAATGACAGGCGACTTGTTATGTAACTGGACGATGTTGTCTTCGATTATGAAGTTTTCTTCTTCCGAGTTCATTGAATAATGACCGCCAAGCTTTAAAAATATGCAATTTACAGGAAACACTTTCCAATTCTTGCATGTGTAAGAATCTTTTTTTGCTGATATTTTAATTAACTTTTTATATACGCATATAAATGTTTCGAACATCGATCCGATCGCAAACTTAATCTATTGGATTGAATTATCTTGACTACTCTGTGGGATTATATACGATTCCCACGATTGGAAGCCTTTGCGATGTTCAAGGCTGAGCTTGACACATTGTTTGACTGTTTCGTTGACCTACATTGATTTTATACATCCGTTTTATCCGTCTCATAGTCTGTGCAGAGACTTCTTTTTCTATGTATTAAAATGCTTACTGTTTTCAGTGCAGAATGGAATGTTAGCCAAAGTGAGGAATAAATTTTCCCTCATTAAATTACTATTTCGAAGAACACACACAATGGTTTTTTAACTAGGACTTGTAAACGAAATGAGTCCGAACTTTAGTGAGCTCTTCATATGTTTGTAAGTTGGTTGGGAAATAAAAATATTGATACCAATTAGAAATGTACGCACATAACCTTTCCTTTATTGGGGATGCTAAAATATATAAAATAAAATGTCAAAAAATAATAATCAGTTTTATTTTTAAACTATTTTTATTTTGTTTATTTGTTTGTATCTTTCATAGACGTAAGGCCACGATAAAGTTTAAAGTTACAAAAATATGATACAAAGTAAACGTAAAGCAAGGTAAGGTTAGGTTAGGTTAAGTTTGGTTGCGAGAACGTTACAAAAGACCAGGCACCAAGGGCCCATCGCCATCCCCTGGGAACCATTACGATTAAAAACCTTAACCAAATCGCCCAAGCAGTGAATTTCCCTACAGAATTTAATTATTGTCCCTATATTGCTTGAGAAACCAAAATCCTCTAAGTTGTTAAAGAAGTACCTGCCTAGGTGCTTCCTTCTACTCCGAAACGTAAAGCAAACAACTATGACTGTTCATTCTCAAGTAATTATCTTGTTATTGAGGAAACGTAAATTAAAATCGATTAAAACTACATTTGCATTTGACATGCATTTGCATGCTGATATTAAACCATTCATTGAGGAAGAAGGACCGTATTTTCTACGAGAGTTTCCTACTCTAAAAAATCGAGAGTTACGTAGGTCGAATGAAGGAATATTAATATTGAGAAGACTTGGGATGTCCGTTGAATTAATTTCTCCTATTAGAACCCTATTCAGGTATAAATCTAACGAAATTTTATCTTTCGGTAACTAGAGAGTCAAACAATTTTATAATAAAAGACTGCTTGCATATACTTCTATAGTTTTCAACTTTATTTTTCCTGCCAGACTTAAACATGGATGAGAATGGGCTAGTACTTAAAGTTAAATTAAAGATATGGCACACAATTTTTAAAAAACTTTCATTGCAATGGTTGTAAAACCAAACTAAAAGCAATATCTCTTTTATATATCTAGTTCGCATCATATGTATTTAAAGAACAAACGAAGTTTCGAATTTTAATAATTGAAAAATTAACTTTTTTGTAGATAATCAAATCCAATAAGAATCAGAAAGCTGTCATTTGCATGCCATATAAATTTCCTTAGATGGGGTACAGGGTGCATGTCGTACATACATTGAGGATATGTTTTTTTTGCGTTTATTATCATAAAGTTGTGTTATTTCTTTTATTTATTTATTAATTAATTTATTAAATGATTCATTCTATTGATTTTATACTTCTAAAAAAAAAAAAGAAAAGAATCGAAAAGATTCGACAAAAGTTTGGTTAAAATGACAAGAAATCGATTTTGAAAATTTTAGAATGGTTTCGCTTATATTGGTACTGCAAGTCCAGTTTGTTAAAAGCGACCAAATAAAGTGGACATATTAACATGGAGGTAAGGTCAAAGTAGGTATAACTTCACAAATATAACGTTTGTAGTCCATATGGTAATATTTACCTACTTGCAAAAATTGGTGAACCAAATCTGTGTGGAAAGTTTGTGGTGTTTCTACAATTACTTCAGTAGCATATTTATGTAACATGCTACGTTTTAAAAAATATTGATTATATTTGATATAATGTGAATAATCAAATTTTGGTTTAAAAGAAGTTGAAATTTAAGAAAAGCGATATTCTACCTTTTCTTAAGTTTCCCCTATTTTTGCACCATCATTTTAATTGGAATACTTCATTAATTGCTTCAAATATAATGTGTAGATGATTTACGATTGGTGAGGAATGTCGTTTAATTATCCGTGCATACCTACATTATAATAGGTGTATGGAGTGTGTGTGAATATAAATGCTGTACCAACTTCGCCTGCGTACACCTACAGCAGATATAAGTTTGTAGGATGTGTGAAGATTGTTTGCAGAAAAACCGCCAAAATATCCACCTTTTCCAATACTTCACAGAATCACAATCGAATATCTAGAATTTTATACAGATAATGTAAAACTCCCGACTTCCCTGAATAAAAACCGCAGAACGACAAAGACACGACCGCTAAACTATGAACACCAACAACAAACATCAGAGGCCACTATTAAAACAACACTAGCGCACAGTTGAATAATGGGTACTAACCAAAAAAAAAAAAATGTTTTTCCTATGGATGATGATGAAGGGGGCGGCAGCGACGGCGGCTACTTTCGACCCTTTATCTTTGCCAAACGCAATAAATCTGCTGCAGCGAACACCTAGAAACCGCATAGCGTCATGTACATTGTGCAGATCAACCAAAAATATCCCGCGGCAAATCAATTCCCTGTTGTATTATTTATGCGAACCGCAGGACGTTTTGCGTTGTCGAGCTTCAGAGCTGCAGCAGCGCGCGCGAGAGATCTCTATGTAGGTGGGTGGCTAAAAATACCATTCAACCAGCATATAAGACTGGACGATGGTATAAAAATGAATATACAAAAGCACACATACTCACATGTACCCACAGCAAGACAATACATTGTAGAGAAAAAAAAATTGTACACAAGTTTACGCAAGCATAATAAAATGCACCCTTTATGCCACATTTATTTCAGCACCCGCCACACGTTCGCGTATATATATCCAAGCGCTGGAGCGGATAACAAATAGTATATCACTTTGTGTTTACCCCGAGGCTGAGGTTGGGTGTTGGCGGGGTGGTCTCGTTTCTCCTATGAAAAGACAAAAATGTTCCCTTTGTTTTTTTTTGTTAGCACAAAATATAGCAGCACATACCCATGGTACTATGTATTGTCCTGTTTTTATTGTGTGTTTGTTTTAATGATGAGATAACATGGATAGCAAAGAACTGTCTCAGCGAAGGACATAATTTTATTGCAACCCTCCACAAGCTGAACTATTGTAGTGCACACTGCATTCATCCTGACAGCGCACAACGGAACAATTTAAAGGATAATTGCAACGCACTTTACAATCAGTTCTGTCCAGCAGTCACAAGAAAAAGTGTCATGTGTCAAGTGAAGAAGACTAGTTGGTAGGAGGGAAGTCACTTGTTTTTTCTGCTGCTCAATGAGAGTTTAAGTGGATTGTATATGTGGTGGAGCTAAGTCGTCAATTATAATGTATTTGGGAAAGAGCAGAGCCGTGCGGTTTTTATAAAGGGGTCATTGTAATTTTGTAATGGGTGCAATTGCAGCCAAATGAATTTCAGGTTTCTGAGGAGTTTGTATGCACATCAATTACTATTCTAATTTTTTGAAATAACCTCCTAGTACTGGTTCCCATACATACGTGGTAAGCATTTAATGACAATCACAAACATTTTTTTATTGTAAATGACCATTTCAATGCTATAACTTTGTAGATTTAAAATTATTTTGGGTCTTAAATACTCGAATGTTCATTGAAATGTTGTTTTTTACTGAAATAAGCCTAAAAAAATTTAGACCGCGTTATTCGTAGAAATCGATCTATAGGTATGCGATGTACAGTACATGTGAGTTAAATAAAATAGCGAAACTACGGTATTGAACCACTTAAAGGAGGAGACGAAATGGAGCAATAACTTTTAAAATTATTAAATAATGTCTTGAAGGACACCGAGTTTTGGTCTCTTCTTACTTGCTACAGGTGCGTGCATCTTCTATTGAAATCTGGGACTAAACCAATAGCACGACAAAAACATCACCGAATCAATCTCGAAATATTAAGAAAATTTATTAGCAAAACGTCCTTACGCAATACTCTATGATAAGTTCATGCAAGCTCGGCATACTGCCGATGGCATATTGCTCGATGTCATACCCTGACAAGACAACTGATTACCTAGCAGAAAAATGTCTGCCTCATTCAAAATACTAGCTCCTGAAGATATGAGAAAGGGCATAGAAAGCCCTAACTTTTGAAGAACAAATATCATATCCAACAACAATCCATAAAAAATTACCAATCTTGTCCTCTTCTACATAAATTTAAGTGAGCTGAGGTCTAAATGGCCAAAAATTTTAGCCCATATAAACTGTCATCACACCCTGAAAATATGGTTGCAAGTCCTAAAGTGCACATTGCACTTAAGAGCACTGAAACACAATATACCAATACAAACTTCAAACCAACAATCGCCTGACTATACACCTAGTCTTCAAACATTTAAAATTAATCAATGTCGGCACTTCTTTCACCGCAATTACCTGTCTCACTAATTACAGGTCAAATCTACTCATTGAATATCAAAGCCTCAGCATTTACCCTCATTCAACCGCATGGTCTCCTTAGAAAGCTGTCGGGTGCCCCACTCCGCCCACAACAAATTGTGGTCAAAGCAACAAGAGAGCACCACGGCACAAAATCCATAGACCTTCTCCGTTCTCCCCAGGATATTTTACCCACTCCATTAACTAAAAACCACTACAATTTACGAGTAGCTGCCCGACTATAGTATTCGTAACGATTTAGCCAGACCAAAAGCCTTACCGGCCGTTAATCAAACCGTTATATGTACTACACAAGAACCAGGCAACAAAAATAGAAGAACTCCCTAACGTATCCTAAAGTACACACACACACGTGGAAGGTTGGGACAAAATAAGAAAAAAACTTGCTCCAAGTGTGTATTCACTTATCAAAACCGAATGACAGGGGCTTTTGCCTGTTTTCCCCAGCACAATAGACAGCAATACATATACCAAGTGGACGAACAAAAAATATACGTATGTATGGTATGGTACGGACCTTTCCTATTCACCTGTGCAGAAGTGGTGTCAAGCGGAAGAGGAAACAAAGGGATGAAAAAATATCACCATTGAAGGTCTTAGAACGACCGCATACTTGCACACAGCCGAAACACGGAAGGGGTTTCGTTTAATCCCGGCACACACATGTGCACACGCTCACTCATCATTATTCCTTTCGTAATGGGATTCATCCGAGCTTAATCAATTTCGGCTGGGCAAAGCTACCTATCTTAACGTAGTCTACAAAAGTGAGCCCAGATCTGTGTATACATCTAGGAGATCGATAGCGGGAATCTGTGCTGCATTCCATTTTGTGAAAAGCAGCAGCCATCCTCCACATGTGTATAAAAAGCATTAAAGTGTCCTGTTTAAGTTTATGTATTTGTCAACTTCGAAATGTTGTCTCCTTTACTAGGAGAAGTCATCTGTTTTTTGTTATTTTCTATTCAGTTGCGAGCTGCCATGTTGTGGAGCCACATCCCTCGTGGACCATGGGAATAAATTGAAAGGAAATGATTCTATTTCATGCGAGATTAAACGTGTGTTCCCCATAATTTATCGATTTTACTATGTGTGGTAACACTTAGGGCAAAAATATTTCCCATGGCTTGGGCTTTCATCAGATCCCGTGTGCATATGCGACGGTCGACCCCTCACACAAAGTTTATTGTGCCATTCTCGTGACAACAGTACTGAAGGTGAACACGGCTACGTCATACAAGTGTACCTACCTATACTTGGGTATTCTCACCTATTCAAGAAGATGGTAAGCTGAAGTTGTAGCATATCCGATTGAATTGAAACAAAATACACAGTCGCATTTGGTTTTTTTTTTTTCCTTAACAGACTTCAAGGGAAAGATAAATAAATATTTTACGGGACAAAGGGGAAGCCTTTAGAGGTGAATAGTATTTATAGTTTGAAAATGGATGGTGCTGAATGTAAATATTTTAAGACTGGCAAAGGGAACTAGAGGAACGTGGTTTTACGGAGGTACGACAGGCCTACTTAAAACGTGGGTACCAGATGTTGTGCAGTTGAAAGGATGACGCAGAGCATATTTGTATCACGAACTTTTTATCCTCCTTTGGAATCAACGAACAAAATCAGAGAAACACTTATTAGACTGGGTCGTATATTATTTTCAAGAGGCAGCCTTAGCGTGAGAGGAGCTCTTTACGTACGGTGGCGATGTTTTCGTAGGATGCATGCGCAAAAACATCAACCAAGTATGATTGGAAAGAAAAGCCAGGACTATCAGCTCCATATGCTTTATCTATAAAAAAGGTAATCTCATGTCTTGAAAGAACTGTCGAGGCATATTCCTGCTTAGTGTTGAATAAAAGATTCCACTTTAGGAAACCTAGGAAAATAAATTGAATTGAGTTGAAAAAAACCGTTGCTACTTCAGTTTGCCAAAACAGTTGGATTTAAAACTCCTAGCTGTAGGGGAAAAATATGTTCTATTAAAAACTCTAGCAATCAGTTCTGTTTTATGGCACCGAGTCCCTGGCTCCTTTTAAAGAAAACATTTTCGATGATATGAAGGATATACAACTTCGAACTCAATGAGCTATAACAAGAACTTAGTCAAAAAAAAAAGTTGCTCTGCCAAAACAACTGAATAAACAACAGAGCTTTCAGCTAAGAAGAACTTCGAGTCCCGTTTAGCATTGAAAATAATGCTTAATTTTCTTCGAATCTGAACACACTACTAGCCACTGCAAGAGCGAGTTTCGCCAATCATAGAAGTGCAGACGATTTCGGGAAGAAGGTAGCACCGCCAAGGTCTTTACAAAAGACGCTTTTTAATTCTGATGGTGCGAAAGGTTCAAGACAATACAAGGGAAAACACGGAATGTGGCTGCTACAGTCAAGTGTTTGGTAATCAATAAAGTCCCATGCTCTATACAGTAAGCGGAGATGAAACCATTCATCTCTCTGCGAATTTGCAGGATATTCTCGCACCAATATAGGCGGGCAAGTCGTAGCAGGCAGCGATTGAAAGTATATTATTCTGTCCTGTCTGTTTTTATTTATTTATTTTTTTTTATTTAAAGTTTTATTTTTTTAACATTTATTTTTTTTTTACTTAAGATTGTTTTGAAATGTTTTTTTAAGTTGAAAAAAGGTAGAATAAGCAGAATTTGGATGCTTACATTTTTGTTTATATTTGGTAGTTGAAAAAAAAGTTGAATTTTTTGCTTTAAATTTGTAAAGCAGTAGAATTTCGAAAAGAAGAATAAGACTGAATTTTTGGAAAGTAGAATTCTGAAAACAGCAATTTTGACCCGCTCCCGTTGGGCTACTTATGATACAACACAAGAGTTTGGCAGGTGCACCAAGAAGAATTTAGAATCAACACCATTACTGAATGATTTTTTTTCCCAAAGCCCAAACAGTCGACATCAAATCCAAATAATTGTAACGTCTTATATTGAACTTTTTCCACCCAATTGAAACAAAATTGTTGATCCTAAATATCCACATTAGCTATCTGAAATTACTGAAATTTTGGAATCTATGTGGAAAATGCTTCACTCCACCTTTTCAATTGGATACATGATTTTTATTTCATTTCAGTTTGCTGATTTTCAACTGCCACCGCACTCCAATGGTAAGAAGCTAAGCAACAAATAAGCTGGATTAAGAGGGCTTTAAGTACCATCGAGATTTCACCTCGAATATTTTCCTTAGCGCACAGCATGAATGCGTGTTAGCATACGCATGAAGGATATTTATAGATTCAAATAGAAGTATCAATTTATTGTTGTATGAAGAAAACACCCAAGAAATTCTCTGAATTTTTTATTTAAATATCATCCCACGTGGCGTTTAATTTGCGAATATGTGTGTTTTCAGTGGGAGATGGTGATAACAATCGTGTAGCGCGTGAATATTTTTAATTGCAAATGAATGACGTCAACGCAGGCTCTTTCACCAGTGTAAACCTACAGATTTATATTATTCTGTAAAAGCATTTAGCGGCGGCATTTAATGAATAGTCAAGAAAGTTTCGCATTCGAGCAGAAAAATATCGTTTGGGTGTATCATTGACGATAAAGTTGACAAGTGGAAGTTAATGGTACCTACTGCACGCGTATTGTGATAGCTGTTACTCAAAAAACAAAAACTTGCGGAACGGAAATACCCAAATTTTAAATTTAAGCAAAGATCACGATTGAGCAGCACGAAACTTTTCCTTTCATTTCAGGTTAGGGTAGCTCTATCCATTCAAAGAATTCTTATTTAATTTGTATATCACATACTTTGACATTACAAAAATTACCACTAAATATGAACTTATGTGCTTGAATTTGAACCAGTCTCAAATAAACTGATTTAAGTTTTAAGTGCAACGTATAGCTTCTGAAAACTCTCCCCACATTATCTCTTGAAACGAAATGTTATTGGGCTTGCCTACAACAATATCGATTTCAAGACAAACACGTATATACCCTAAACTTCTGGAGAAGATGAGAAAACGGACAGGGGGACAGAGGGACAGAGGGACAGGAATTTTCTATTTCAACTAGTTGAAGGTGTTTAAATTGATTTAATTTCACTCATTGCGCTAGTTCCTACGAAAACTAACTTCTCCAAATAGCAACCACACAGGACCATGCATCAATTTCTTAAAAATTCCATAAGCTCTTTAAAAATCGCCCGTTTCATATAGTATTCATCACCGCTCATGGCTCATGTGTTGTATATAAAGATGCATTCAGCTCCCATTTCCATTGAAAGGTAACCTTTAGAATATTCTCACTCAATTCAGGTGCGACGCATGTAATAAAACCTCGTACATATATGTAATAGGAATAAAGTTCAATCTCCCATGTGCATACTCAACATATTCTTCATCCTTATTAAATTGACTTCTCTTGAATGTGTATTCTGATTGCAGACAGAAAATCAAATTTGCACACCAAAGCAAAGAATCTGGCAATGGAAATCGTTAGGAAGTGGGGGGCCAAAGCTTAAGCATGAACAAAATTGAAATAAAAAATGGAAACCCGAAGAATAAAAACGGAAAAGAGAACACTTGACATGAAATTTAATACATATTGTCGACAGATTTTTGCTCTTCTTTAGTATTCAACACTGCTCCTCTCCAATGAATGCAAATACACACGACTTTGTTCAGCCGATGTTCTCGAGGTTTATGTATACATCAGCACTCAGAGAAAAAAATCCTATAAAAAATCAAAACTACGACTATTGATTTTATAGTACGTAAAATAATAGGTTTTTCCCATTAACGTAATAGTTTTCATATGATTTTGTACTATTGCTAAGAATCAAAAGTGGTACTATTAAATTAATCAGATATACTTTTATTGTAATAGTAAATTCACATTATTATTGAAGGTGTTACCCAATTAGCAGCAATAGTAAATATAATACCATTAGTTTTCAATATTGTCAATCTTATTGATATTAATCTACGATCATATAGCTCGAATGGTATAATACTTTAGATTTTCAGCTTAACTGGAACTAATTGTATTCGAACTATTGAGTCAATAGTAGAACTCATTGTGGTACGAAAAATAATGCGTTTTTATATTGCATACGGTCAGTGTACGTGGTATAGTGTGTTAATCCATCAGTGAAATTTTCAGTTTAAAAAAAAATATGAGGTATATAATATAACTGCAGAAGGTAAGCTTATTTTATTTATTTATTTTTCTCTTTAGTACTATTATATTATTTACACATATATTTTAATAGTACCTGTATAAATTCAATAACATTTAATTTTTGTTTATAGTACGCATACTTTTGTGTTTCATATGATATACTGTTGAATTCATATTTTATAGTAGATACACATACTATTGTTTCATCATGTGGTATACTTTTGAATCCTTGATCAATAGTATGCATACTATTGTTTTTTCATTTGATTTACTATTGAATGAACGGATTGCTTTCTGTCGGTAAACGTTTAAGTGTGTGACGTGGTTATTTACAGTTTTAGTTAAGTTGCGTAATAACAAGTGTAAACGGCAAGTTTTTGTTAATTATCACTGTGTTTTGTGTTACCTGCACTTTTTTTTGTTAGTTTGAGTTAATAAGGTATTCTTTGGAATGAAGAAAATTATACGATCCATAAATATATGCTTTAATCTACGATTAATATAGATTTGATAGCATGCATTACTAAATACATACATATTAAATCCCTTATTTATTACTATTTGCACGTGTTTGTAGAACGTTTGCTTTACATATGATCTATATATATATTTTACTTAGACCTACCTACACCAATTGCACCATCGGATTCGTTCTGGAACTTTTAGAATCTACATACTACTACATAAGAAATTGATACCAGTAAGTTAATAAGGTTATTTGGAATATGTTACCATTACATTGTGCATTGTACAATTAAAGTAAATATAATTTATCTAACAATTTGTTGAACTATTTATTTTCAGACTCTCGCGACTGTATAATTTTCTTGCTGTTGCTTTAAAGTCATCAATATTACCTACGTCCTATACAAAAAAGTGGAAGCCTAATATTGTGGACACTCCTTCAAAATGCAACACTCCTTCATTGTGTTTTTGAAGTGTTAAGATATATTTATTGTACTAAATTGCACTAAAAAACTATAAACGTTTTAAATAATATACGTCCGAGTACTTTTGATATGAAAAAAAAAATTTTTTCTACTTTACTATACATTTTTATTACAGCAAAAGCATTAAGTATACAAGAACTAAGTTTTTATCATTTACTGTGAGAATATGTGTTTACAATAAAAGCTTAAGGCTAAAAAGGAAAAAAAGGTTTATACTTATTCATTTTTAAAAGATCTTAAATTTATTTTCAGCGAGGTATTGATGCGTATCAATATTTTTCAAATGCAAGTAGGTATAGATTTGGGATTTTGATTCAATAATAATTATAGTTTTAATAGTGTATTCACATTAAAGGGGAACCTATTAAAATAATGGGGCATCTCAATACTTTTAAATTGAATGCACCATTGATTTAATATTGAGAGCTAATTAAAACTAAAGTATGTGCAGAATTGATTTAATAACATTATCGCATTGAGTTAATAGTACTTCTCCTTTAAAATTAATGTGGAAAATAATAGTTTTAATAGTACAAAAGGATAACCAATTAAAATAATAGGACATACTATTACTTTTTAATTGTAGGCACCATTGGTTTAATGTTATAAAATAATTAAAATAATTATCTAAAGGAACTATAGCTTTAATAGTTTTTGAACTATACTAATAATAGGAAAAATCACATTGACTAATTTTAATAGTAAAAACACATTAAAACAAAAGGAATTCGTATTGATATTATAGTATTTTTCTCTGAGTGAGGCAGTTCAAATTTATACAACACTGAACCGAAAATATCTGTGGATTTTGTTGGAAAAATCTTTAACACTGTTGTATAAGGGCTCTGGGTTCTAAAATGTGAATTAAGTCCAACGTTTAAGTAATTCATTTCCGAATAAAGTGTATACGTATGGGACGATGAGAAGATGTGGAAATACCAATAGTGGAAATATCGGCCTTTAAATTAATATGGAAATATGTACAAATGCCCCCTGCGTGTCCAAAAATATATTTGCCTATAATAATTATAGCTATTAAAAATAAAAAAAATGAAAACAAAACAACTCCTGACAACACCTTTTCCAAATTATGAAATTCGAGTCATAGAAATTTTACTGAAACACTTATGCGAAGGACAAGCAAACTTTGTCGCTCGTTAGGAAAAGTTAGTGATTTCTTTTCATCGTGGCTTCTAAGTCATAAAGAAGTGCTCTGTTCTTGTCTTAAAATTTTGAGTATATCGAGTAAATTTTGAGACCCAAGAGACATAATGGGGTACTATAGGTCCCCCCAATTAAAGTCAGGTTTTAACTATATTCAACTTAAGAAATGAAGTTTGCAAAGTTTAACTTTATTCATATTCACAAAAAAAAAAAAAAAAAATATATATACAAGTTTTGTAATAAAAGTTGCTTATAATTATTTAATATTGAAAGAGTTAGAGGATAGTTTGCAAGTCATCATTTTCGTTCTTTCACTAATAATTAGCTTTTGAAATACAAACCAACATCATTGTGTGTGCAAGTCTTCTTTTTTTTTTAAGTGTTAAAGCCAGCATTATATAGAATTCATAGCATACTTTTAAAATCTTATATTTAGTTAGGAAATAGTTTTTCATCAAAAACAAAACCATTCGAGACTTAAAAAATTTTTCAAAAAATTTGGAAAAGCTAGGAAGCATGTTAATGGGTCTATAGTCACATAAATAACTTCGACTTCTTTTTTTATAAAAGAGGAATTACTTTCAGCGCATTTAAAAGAATTTAAAAAAATACCACTGTTAACTATTAGGTTATCTGCCTATACAAATAACTAACAACATCGAAAAAAATTCGAAATTGAATCGCTTGAACAGGAGTTTTTATGTGGCAATGACAGATCTTCAGATCTTCGCTTCTGGACTTTGGATAATGATAAAACGCGTGCTATCATTTAATTGCGAGATTTTGCTATGGAAACGTAAAAACCGAGGTCAATTTCGTGAAGTTGGTTTAAAGTCTTCCCCAAAGACAAAGCGTTTTAGTGGTTTTAATGAATTCAATTTATTAATATTTTAAATCTTCAATACAATTCTATTTACTTTGAGCTTCCTTAAAATTACAATTATTTAAGCGACTTGCTTCGATCGCAGTGGGAGGTTAAGTGCACGCACGAGGCCGCGCATTGACAGCTTAGATATCCAAAACTCGGCAACATCTCCGTAGTTGACGACTGTAAAAGATCGAGCGATGCTGCCAAATACAACAGGTCCAAGGAGGCATCGCAAAGGCAGTAGGAGTTTCAAAAATTTAAGTTCGGAAACCAATACTACAAATACAAATTAATTGAAAGAAATTCACAAAAAAAAAGTTTAAAGACGTTCAAATGAAAAACGATTTACTTAGTGCCTGGTTTGCATTTAAATTTCAAAAGTACGTCTTCCTTGTCTGCCTGATTTATCGATCATCCACTTCCACGCTCTAAGTTGTCGATTTTCCAACAACACTGTATTCAGAGAACAGAAAGTAACATGTCGTCCCAACGGGAACAGAGCTTGATAAAAGTTTATTCCTGCCAGATGCAGTAGGCAACGATAGACACTTTGAAAATTATCTGGCGCACCGAGTTTTGTTTTCCCCACAGCATTTCTAATAAATATCCTTCAATTTCGAGGACGGAAAAATAATTTATCATCTCACAAGAGACTATAGGGCCCATCAAATGCCATAGGTCCACAAGAGTATACATGGGAATTAATAGAGCAAACAACTTGATTCCTTTTGACATCTTCCCAGTAGTCGAATCAATCAATCATTTAATTATTGTTATTATTCATGGAGCGTATAGTAAAAACACATTTTAATGAAAAACTGTGTCCGCTACAGCGATCAATCACCAGCGAGTGAATTTCTTCAGTTAAGCAAATAACATCTTGTCTCACCATTCCACTCCTTCACAGTCCTAACAGGCCCAATTTATCCATTGAGCCAGCACACTCATTCGCTTATCATTTGGGCCCTGGATGAATGTCTTCCTATTTGGCCTTCCGCTTAAATAAACACTCAAATTATTCTAATCCTGTACGAAATCCTTTTGTTTAACTTTGCGTTCGGAATTCATAATTTGTACAGTGGTACAGCCGCCGCCGGAGATAAAGGAATTAATTGATTTTATCCATAAGTAAGTAAACAGGACATGGCGTCGTCGTCGTTCCTTGTCCACGCGCCAGCGGTGCAGGGGAATTTTCAATTTTAAAGAGCTCTCCTAATGTTGGCGGGCACTTAAAGAATTGTGCTACGCGTGAAATTATCCACAGGTGATCTGATTTGCAGGAGCACACCGGCGCACGTGGTTGTGCGGTCGTTACGGTGGTGTCTGGTGTACCATGTGCAATGCTGGGCACTTGCAGAGATGTAAAACGACAACGTCATCGTTTGAGCAAGCAAAAGCAACAAACAAAAAAAAAACCCTAAATGCATAAAATTATTAATATATTATGTAGTAGGTTAAGGTTGGGTATGTATGCTTTTGTACGTTCTTTTTGCTACCTACACCTACCCTCAGCGGGTCCTACGTGTGTATGCATTTGCCACGCCAACCACATAGAGGATGAGCCCTGCTAAGGAAACGAAAACGACTCTGGGGAAGACAGCCACAGAGCAGCAGCGCAGTATAGAACAACCAGCCTTGCATGAGTAACGTTGCGGTTGGATGTACATGTGGTGCGGTTATGCTTCTTGGCTTTATGTCACTGTGGATGGGTTCGGTAGTTGCTCCTCTGAAGATGATGGTGGTAACTGGTAACATGTGCAGCAACGTCAGAGCGAGGCCGATTCAAATTAATTCTGTACAAGGGTTATAAGGGTCGTCTCAGCTTTTCTTTTTTCCGTACCCAACATGCAGAAAGGGTGTAACTTAAGTGTGTCAAAACTATTATAATATGTAGAGCAAAGTTTTGCAAGCGATTATTTTCCCTTTTGTGCTAAATTGACATTTTAAGATTACCGTTTATTAATAGAACCGAAATTGTGACTTGAGAATATTAGGGCACATTAACATCGTTTTCGGTACCTATTTCAGTTTAAAATACTTCGAATCCCAACTACAAAGAAAAAATTTTTGCAGGGTGGCAAAGGGTCATTCAACTACTTTTTTAGAAACCAATTATTTTTTTATAGGATACTTGGATGGGTATTGGTTACGTGCTGCTTTCCAGCAAAGGATGTCGTCAGGTTTTTTTGGGACTACTTGTTAAGCAATAAGTTGTGCGGTGTTTGGTAGAAAAGTTTAGCACTGTAACTTAATGACATTTCAAACAGCAAAAATGTGGTTTGAATCTAATTATACTGCCGGTTTAATACGAATATTATAAGACTACAGTGAATTTGACTAATCGTAAATAGATTTCTGGGTGTACACTAAGAAATAAAGACTCAATGGTCGGAATATTTTAAGGTTTTAAAGCTCGGACATACGGATCAAGCTGTTTGACGAATATTAACTAAGTCTTGAGAAATGACGGAATATTAAAGATTCATTTTAAAGCTAGATTTCTGGCTATGTGAAAGAAACTCTTACATAAAAATCTGCCTTTCACCCAATAATATACTATTTTGAACCCAGAAACGGCTAAAAAATTGCGTTTAGCTGCTTTTTGTTGTACGCCCTTTTGTCTTGTTTTGCTCCAAAAAAAACTCTACAGTTCAATGGAGGTTATTCAATGCTTGAAATACAACAGCTTATGTTAATGGCTCTATTGGGATTATAAAGAAATTATAATTGCAGTGCAAGTCAACAGATAATAAGAATGTTTGAAGCAAGTCCATTCAGAAGACCTATGTTGACGAGCAGAATTGCGACAATCTCTTTTTTGAGCTCCGCTTTCATCGAAACCCTTGAAATTATATCGAGATTCGCATTTGGACCGAAATACCTTTTTTCACTCCTAGTGCGTTTATGAAAAACCTTTTAGTACTTCAAATGAATGTAATGCAAAGTGGGAACACTTGCCCTACTAGCACGCATTTGCACCCATTACAACTATGATCCCTTCCCCAGAAGAAAAACCCCTTCCGATTTTTATTACAAATTAAAAATACTTACCACTTAAATAAAAAAAAAACGATAAAAAAAACCAGATTGAAAATGCTTGGCAACAATTTGCCTTTCCCCTTAATTACGCGTCTTTTTCCCGTTTTAATTAACGAAAGTCTCGAGATCGGATCCAAAAACAAGGGGAATCCAGAGAGGACGCAGAATAAATTGAACCAAGTCAGGTAGGCTGAAAAGCAAACACACAGTTTGCAGCACACACAAATAGGGTTAAATTATTTAACGGGCCACTAATAACGCAAGGATTTAACTTGTTAATTAGATTCAAAAATTAAATTCAGCGCCGGCCTCACAATATACCGTCTATCCCCGAGTTGAATGCAAACCATTGTCTTTCTCCTTCTAGCGCTAGGTGCACAGCGCAGTTACAAAACTTCCACTACCCCGTGTCGCTGTGCGATGTATTAGAGTCACTCATGATGATCATATTTCCCTGGTGCTTGGGCCATGCCATCAAAACGGGATTTTTCCTCTGGATAATTAATGCGAAAGCAGCAAGGGAATGGGGTGGGTAAATAGTTAGCAGCAGCATTTGGCGGTGGAATTTATAACCGACTCATATACTCAGCTACGGAATGAACTTCTCATAGGACTGTAGGGTTGTATATGGAAACACCAAAACTTGCAGCAGGTTGTATGTAGGCGTCCAGAGTGCTCTGGGTATTTTGAAAGGACTGTTGCAAATTATAATATGTTGGAATCAAATTTAATTACTGCAACCAAAGGAGATGGACTAATGATGGATTGTGAATCCATGTGTACCATACTGTCGGTACCCGTATATGCCCGGTGACATGGTGTGGCTGCGGTGGTATATCACTTTTGTGCGGTTTTTTTTTCACTCTTCACTTAGGAACTTTGAAGCTTGGAAAGATTCTTCTACGAATTGTAGCTCTAATGGAACGCTGTTTATCTCAAGGACTTGGCTGACCTGGATCTGGTATGGGGGGTTGTTTTTTTTTTTTAATTTTTCTCTTCAGTTATAGGATGTGTTTGGGTGGTTGAGATATTTAAGAACGTCAAAGTGAATGTAAAAGCAGTTTAAATGAAGTCAAGAGTGCCTTCAGTTGAAGAGCGCCCTTTTTTAATTAATGCAAATTAAAGAATGTAAATATGCACGTACCCTTGAGAACGGAAAAAAGTGCGCCGCACAATTTATATAAACACCAGGTGGTAGGTAATGAGGGAGGTTTACATTTTCCAGACCATTGTACATGTACATTAACGTGTATTATTAGCAGCTTTGTGTTAAGCTACGTGGCAAATTTTGACATACTGACGTCACAAAAATTCGGTCTTTCGGTGGTCTTTCGTAAAAGTGCACAGCACTGCGACAGCGCGCATGACAAATTTAGGACAAATTTTTACGTCATAATGACGTCTGCATGTCCAAATTTGACATGAAAAGTGGCATGTGTAATCGCAACTTTAGTTTCTAATGGACAGAGGTCATTCTTAAGGTGTGTTCAAGTAGAAGCTTGACGGCTTTTCTAGATGATAGGCCAGATCAATCCTCTGCTATTTTCGGTTATTTGTTTTTTCTCTATTAAAAGTGCCACGCCCACGATTTTGTATGTAATTGCTATTAAATAGACATTCAGGGTAGAGGCTTTTACGGCTTAGAGGCTTTTACGTGATAGAGGCTTTTACGGCTTTTACGACAAGACTAAGTACATAATACATGCTTTCAACAAACAAACAAGCATCTGTCAACCGCCTAGGACAGAACGTCACTATTGATAGCAACAATTTCGAGGTAGTTAAGGAGTTTATCTACCTTATGAATACCACAAATGACATCCTAGTGGAGATCCGGCGAAGAATTACCCTAGGAAACCGCTGCTACTTCGGTTTGGCAAAACAATTGGGTTCAAAACTCCTAACTCGATGGACAAAATGTATCCTTTACAGAACCCTTATCCTGCCAGTTCTGCTTTATGGCGCCGAGTGCTGGACGATAAGCAGGAAATGAGAGCTGATAATGTACTCCTTCGAAAGAAAAATTCTTCGGCGGATTTTTGGTCCTGTGTGCGAGGAGGGCGAATGGATGAGAAGATACAACCGCGAACTCTATGAGCTGTACCAAGATGTGGATGTAGTCCAAAAAGGCCAAAATACGTCGACTACATTGGCTCGGCCACATCGAGCGAATGGACAATAATGCTCCAGCTAAGAGGATTTTCAAATCCCAGCCGCCAGGTTCGAGACGACAAGGAAGACCGAACCTCCGATTCAAAGACCAAGCCATGTCAGAGCGCTTGGTCTAGATAACTCGAAGCAGCGTGCCCGGGATCGCAGAGGATGGAAGGTTGCAGTGCCTCAGGCAGAGACTCTCCACGGGTCGGGAGCCCGTTAAGTAAGTTAAGTTAAGTAGACATTTAGGGTTCGAATCTAGCTGATTTTAGCTGATACGAAATGCTTTCGCCAGCCAATATACGTCCATTTATAAAATTTTACAGCCAAGCTGGCCTAGATTTAGTGTTTTATGGAGGTGCCACTTTCAGTTGTCCAAAGCGAACACATTTCACTTTGCAGCAACATTAAAAATTTAAGTTACAAACCTTAGGAACCTTAGTTCCTAAAGGTGATGACGAAAAAAGTGTTTTTAAATTTTTTTTTTTATATGGGAGATGCCACGCCCCTTTTTCCGAAACGACAAAAACGCTCACTAGCCCGACAATTCTTTGAGTTGGCTGCTGAGGAGACCTCAGAAAAAGACCCCGTTCTACAATTATTGAAGAACAGCTTCAAACCCTACTGGATGTGGGGAACTTGCGATAGATAGCTATGGACCGAGTTGACTAGATTGGTTTGAAAATATGATCCACTTCGATCGATAAGTGAAATCTGTTTTAAGATAGTAAAGTAAACCCTACATATTTGGACAGTGTTTTATTTTTTGGGACGGCCCTACAATTTCATGCCATATCCAAACGGCTGAGCTTGGACCCTTTCTCAGCGGACCTCTTACAAATTTGTCAGACTTTTTAAATTGGTGGGGGTGGATTTTTGGATAAAGTCGTAAATGTATTTTCTGAGTGAACTAATTGAACTTGCAGTTCACACTTGTTTTTCAATATTTTCTGCACAATGCTCTACATTCATGATCTGCTGGATGATTTCGTAAATCAGATGCTATTGCACCGCCCAAAAGAAATAGATCATCTACATTGTTTATTTCCCGACACCGCTCACTGTGAATCCTAACCTGCATTGAACTCAACGAACTAGCCTTAACAAAACATCATAGTTCCACGAACAGTTCTTAACACATCGCAGTCGTTGAAATACTTTATCGACACCACAGAATTATGTACAAATGTAACATCCCCTATCTCTAAGGACCCGTTTTACAATATTAAAAACCGCAAATGCAACTTTCAATTAATTTCACATATCATGCCGTTTCCATTCATAATACCACAAAAGCCTTCGAAGGATATTGATTATTTATAGTTCAACCATCATTTCGTCCTTGGCAACAACATAAAACCCTTGAATGCGGCGAAAAAGAATAGTAAACTCCAACAGCGAAATAAAAGGCAATTGGCGCCCAACAATGGTGGCAAAATAAAAAGAATAAAAACCCAGCATATTGTAAAACGAATCGATGTACTTGGTTATTATTGAGGGCACACATCAAGCACGAGACCCTGGAAACTTTCCTTCACTCAAAACACAAAAGACTATTGACTGCATCGTGTAAGTAGAAGGCTTTAAAGCTTATTTCCAACGGATTTCAATAGAAATCGTTGCTCTTGTAAGTCACATGGACATTGATTGATTCTAACCTCGACCGGAGTATTTTTTTTTTCGTTTTTTTTTTTTTTAAGAAAACCATGTGAAAATCACCAAGTGTCCCTGGGACACGTTTTGCAATTGCAGTTGGTAATAAATCCACTAGCGAAATGTCCTTAACCCGGTATCTCAACTCTCTTGCAGTTTATCTCTGCGGCCTGAGCGAGGGTAGGGTTTAAGGGTTTATGCTTTGCGCTCGGATTTACTCGTGCAATGATGCAGACTATGTTACACACAACCACCGCCAGCCATAATGATGAAGGGAATTCTGAGATTTGCTGCCAGAACAAATGACAGCTGAGCACAGCACGAAAACAGAGTGCAAAGAGATAAACGAATTCGGCGAAGCAAAGTAGGAAGGGGATTGTACAATGTACGTATATGTATAACAAACTGTTATTCTGACACAGCAAGGACATGCTGCAGTTTTACAACGGTCGCTAATGGAAACCAGAACATCGCATCGGTGTGCCTTGGATTTGAAATGTTGGTGGCTGCACAATATATACAGAGGCAGATGCTTGGCAATATCCAACAATGAACAGCACAGCAGTAGGAGCGTGTTAAAATTTGAAATCCTTTGAAGTTGATGATGAATTTTCTTTTCTTTAATGTGGGGAATGGCCTTGCTTGGGAGGACTCGGTCTGATTTGTTTGAATTGGACTATCTTACAATGGGGATTCGCAAACAGACAACACTCTCTCTGTCTTACTGGATGTTTTTTGTCGGTACAACGACTTACATTACTCCAATTAGTCAAAAGGACGTCCAATTGTTTGGCATGTAGTCATGTGATTCGAACAGTGAAACATATGCCAAAATGATGTCTGAAATGTTTTATTACAGAGAGTGTCGATTAAGTGTCCCATGATCAAACATGTCTCTTATCTGTCATTACAGCACTGGAATTATGTGTATTTAAGGAAAGTAAATATTTACAAAAATTTATTTATCAACCATTTTGCTGTGTACCTATGGCAAATTTCGCCTAAAAGGTAAATATTTACATGAGTGTATGGGAAATTCTGAGACTTTGAGACTTCTCCCACAACAGGATGTTTTGTGGAATTGTTAAATCAGAAAACATATTCTGAGATGAAAGTGAGTTTGGGCAGCTGTTTTTGGGTTTTACGAATGCAGTCGCGCAACATTTTCGTAACTCAATAATATGTACCTACTTATTTGAATTTGCCCTTCTGAGAAAACGTCTTTTGTCCTTCTGTCTAGGTACCTTTGAAAATATCATTGGCCAACCAAACTGAAAAACACTATTCAATGGCCGGAACTGTATGTAGAGCCAATTGGGGGTATTAAAATATGATTGATTGGCGATTGAATGCGAAGAGCCTGGTTTCGGTGGAAAGGTTTTCGATGTTTATGCAGTATTGCTTTCTATAACAACTCATTAAATGTGACGAATGGAGCTTTTGCCAAAATAGAAACGTTTGACTTTGAAGACCGGAGTCGTGGCTGCGGAATTGGAAAATTCCCATACCAAAGACGTTTTACTACAGCACACAATGTTACCACTGAGCACCACTCGAACCACTGGAACTGTGGTATTAAGGCACTTAGAAAACTTGTTTTGGAAGTTTCATACTTGTATTGCAGCTCAAGTGCTGCTCAAACGTCTGCTGCTAAGGTACGAAAGGAGGCGACGACCGACAAGGGAGAAAAATTATTGCAGACTACCCAACCAACGCTCAGTTGGAAAAGGCGTTGGTTGGGTGAAAGGAAAGGAAAGGAACCAACAAAACAGTAATTAGAGAAAAAAAATCGATAGGGACCTACTACAAGTCACCCGATGTTGGCTGACCAAGAAAAGCATACTGTTGGCAAGTGTGGTTCTTCGCTTCATTTTTGAGGTGATGGGGTTTTCAGAGTTAATGGCGAAGCTGAGGTAGACAAAGTCCCGAAATACCTCAAAGTTAAAGCTGACTATTGTGACGTTATGTCCGATTTGTCGATGCCCCTTTATGGTGATAACATATATTTCGTTCTGCCCTCATTCACCACAAAAGAAATTTTTGCTGCTTCTGTGCTGATACTTCTGGCAAACGCACCAGAGACAGCTCGCACTCGCTGTGTTCTGCCAATAAAGTCAATGTCGATTGCATATGCAAGTAGTTGTCACCTTGTCTAAATCATTTTTTTTTATATCAAAGGTCTCGGCAGTGATGCCAACTAAGGAATAACTATCCATGCCTTTTAGGAATAGTTTCGATGCTTGGGGAATAATTTTTAGAAATGAAGCATAATTTTTCGTGAGCAGTTTTAATAATCAATTGATACAAATACATTTTGAATTTGGTAAAACTGGTACATTCTTTAATCAAAGTCGCATTACTAATTTTCATTTACAACTATGCGCAGTGCGACCAATTTAGCATATTTCCTGCTAAATTTAGCAGGATTATTTTATTTTTAGCCTCTTTTTTTAAATCATGTCAGCATTTTTTTTAGCGTGATTTCTTGCTGCAGCAAGAAAAATTAACAGGATTTTGGTTTAGGCAATCAAAATAATAAAATAAATTCAAAGCAGACGAACCTTTATATCGATATCGATTTGAGATTTCAGATTTCTGCTGCCAAATATAACATAAAATCTGAATTTTATTGGCTCTTGCTTATATTGGCCGCAAACAAATTTTTTTTTACTGGCACTAGAAACATATTTTCAATGCTTTTTACATATTTATTATAACGCATTTCGAAATAATTTGACATAAAAAATCATTTCAATGTGTCATACACATTGGTATTAGTGTAAGTATGAGAAAAAAATCGAAATTTTTCAAAAATGTCTCAAATCAAAAATAAATTGGTTTTCTTTTTAGCAAATCGAACATGAAAGGCAATCTCGATCAAAAAAAATATCTTTTTGCCAAATTGCAAACGACATTAGTGTGAACACTACATTACAATTATTCTCATTTGACAGTATGTAAATATAATAATAATAATAATAAGAGAGACTGAACTTAATTAAAATATTTTTTTATGTAGTATACAATATATAAATACTTAGCGTTACGAACTGATTTGTATTTAATGATATTATTGTGAATTATATCTTATTTTTCCTTAAATACAGCGTTTTTGTTAGTTTTTTGGGGTTTTAGCTGGGTTTGATTTAAAAAAATATTTAGCATGATTTTACCACTTTTTTATAAAAAAAAAACATAATATACTGCTGAATTTAGCATGATTTTAGATATTGAATTGATGACACTAATGCTTATTTTACAATTCTCTTAACTTACTCACCAAACCCAAACCTTGGATTACAGTGATTAAAAAAATAACCTATCGGTCGACCGACATTTTGTTAAAAAAAATTTAATTCCTTGTAGGTTAGTTGCAGTTCCGTTGTAAAATATGCAATTTTAATCTGTGTTACCAAAATGGCATAATTTTTTTCGGTTTTTTAATTATTTTTCTTGATTTTAAGAGAGAAGTTAATGTTGTGATAAAATAATTTTTCATAAAAATTTTGATCCACGTTAGCATACTTGGGTTTTTTCCAGGATCTGTTGTAGTATGAACATTTGGTCGGTTATGGACTTTCCGGGCCTAAGCCGCACTGATAGGGTCTAATCAGTTCGTTTACAAATGGGAGACTGATGCCACAATAGTTGGGGCGAACAATGCTGAGGCTCCATTCACCAAGCATACTTAGGTGTATGCTCTCGATCAAGCCGCCTTCCACTGCCTTGAAAAGCTCGGCAGTTAAGCCGTCAAGTCCAGCAGCCTTGGACTTCAGCTTGGATATTGCTATCCTCACTTCATTTTGGTCAGGGGCGCGGAAGTCTTGGCTTTCAACACCAACTTTGAATGGTTTATTTTGCTAGACAGCGGAATCTGAGTCGTTTTCGCCGTTTAATTGTCTGCAGAAATGGTTTTTCAATGTCATCAGCACCGACTGTGAAGCCACTACAAGGTTTCTTTCTCCGTTTCTACAGGTATCTGCTCGGGTCTTGTTACAAGTTATTTTTACACCTTTAGTAAAATATTCGAACATTGTTCCTGGCAGTCTAAGAAGCCGGTGTTCCTCCCCCTCTTTTGCTCATAGAGCGCACGAGCCACTCGCGTCCTTTCGTGCCCCTTGGTGAAACCAGCGACATCAGGTATGTAGGTATCTGTTCAGTTTAGTTCGGATGTGTTTTCAAGAACTTTCCAAAAATGATCTCAAGGGTTAGTAAATGTTTTCACTTGTGTGGTTACAGATCGCTGTACCAAAAAGTATATCTTAACGTGGCGGATGGAGCTCATAAGATCAAAAAGATCAAAAATAGTCTTGAGTCAAAGGTAAACACCTTCAAAAATGTTGGGCGCTTGGTTTTCCCGCATATAAAAACACAAATGTCAATTTATCAAGACAAATTAAATCAAAAATGTTCGCTTTCCTTCTCAACAGCTTTAATGATTTTAATAAGACAAAAAAAAAAAAAGACTCTGATAGCTACCTACACCAAATTGCGGAACTAGGTAATCTCTCATAAAGCCGCGCATCACTTTCATCACATCTGCTAGGTGTGACACATTTTCTTCTCCTTATTGGATTATTCTGCTCATAATGTTTCATGCAAACCATCATCGCATCGCACGTAAACTTAATAATAACGCCAAGCGAAGGTTACCGCAAAGACCCCATTTTCATGGAATTCTCGCACCCACCATGCCACCACTAATGCCAGACACTACACTGCCATCACGAAAGCAATAAAAGCAAAAGTACCGTGAGCCAAATGGACTCGGATATTTTTCACCTGAATTGTAGTGGTTCATGTCAATCGTTCATTACCCTTGCCATACAGGTTTGTGTGCTGTTCAAATTTTGCGGACCGACATGGATTGTTTCTTTTTTTTTTTTGGTTTGTAAAAACGAGCACATGTCACCGCTTCAAACATAACATATTCCATGTGCGTGCGATATGCAACACAACACAACATGCCAGTCGGTAACACGCGATGGGCTCACTGTGTGCCGTATGCCCTACTTGCCGTTGCTACCCACTGTGGATTTTTCTTTTATTATTGCATGTAAAACAAGAACACGACAAAAAGGAGCTTGTGAAGCCAATTCTCTAGCTGAAAGGAGGATTCTATCATAAATCCACTTTTCATTGTTTGCTTTCATCGGAAAACGAAATCCGATTTGGTTGTGCGACAGCTTTCATATGTGCACCGCAAGGCAAATGTTTTCTTGCTTCGACCGAGGAAAGCATCCTTGCATGTCACTGCTCTCTAGTTGTTGTCTATGGAGCTAGAGCAACAGCAAGTTGCTCTCTACGTCAACCTTTTTGAAAAGAATTGAAATAATATTAAATAATATTTTTAGTTGAGACCACATTGTGAAGGACCTCCCCACATGCCACATCGCAATTGGTTGTGACACACATGACAAGGAATTTTATCCCGTGTGCCTAGAGAGATGATTTATCTGATTTATTCCATTATCCACCCACGCAAATGAAGAGAACCAAACAGAGGTAACACAAAGGGAAATATTTTCATAGGCCAAACAAAGTACTATGAAGAAAAACAGGACGAAGATAATAAAAGGAGGTATGCGCACATCTTATATATTTTATTGGCAAAACAGAAATCCTTGTTATTATTGTTGTTTCATAAAACAAAAAAAATTACCTATTGTACACGTGTCGAATGTTATCCTTTGTTTGTTCGTATATAGTATGCTTTTGTTTATCCTCACGCTACTGTGACATGAAACATCGTGGTGGCAGGGAGGGGTGGTTTCGTTCATACTCGTACTTGTTGGCTTGTGAGGGACATTGACCGATAGTTTAGTTGACGCTTTTGCTTCTGGTATTAAACCGGGCGATTGTACGCGTGGTTTCATGAGACGCGCTTCTGAAAATGACAACTGAGATGACAGGGGGCCTAGCCGTTGGGCGATTAATTACATTTGAACAGCAGTGCCATTTAATTTGCGTCGTCTGATTAAATTTGAGTCTTTGAGTGGTTTGTAGTGTAGCAGATGCAAGCTTTAAAAGTGGTTGGCCTTTGAGTCTTATTCAGAGCCAATCATATCTGTAGGGGTCATCGAACCTGTATGCCAGGGTCTTAACAACTTAAACTGCCTTAGTCAACTTGACAATTAGGGCAAAGATCGGCAACAAGCAGTTCCTTGGACTTTCGCAATAAAGAGAGCATTTGAGGAACGCAGAGCTGGTTAAGACACGCTTTTCAACTGGCTCATCCACACGCAGATGTGTCTCTAGCGAGTACTACCCTGCGACGAATCAGACAATTGGAGCTGTAGTTGACCATCAATCCACTCCAACCACGCTTCTTCTTTTTAAAAAAGCTATAATTTCGAAAGAAGCCTGATAAAAAGTATATGACAGGAAGCGCTGATAGCCATATAAAGAGCAATAACCTATTTCCGACACCGTATTTTAGGTCTTGAATTTTTTTTTTGTAGTGTTGAGACTTGAAAAGGAAACGCTTCACTGATCCACTCAGATGAAACTGGTCCATGGTGCTGCCCATGAAGAAAACGCAGTATTACACATCTTACTTGGACCATTAAATCCGCTCTTTTTCAATGTTCGTATAGCTGCTTGAGAAGCTTTACTGACAACAAACTTGTAAAAGTTCCATTGTCTATTCCTATGACGAATGACTGTGATAGTCGATTGGGGGCTACCGCCACCAACTCTTCCTCGGAACCCTGACTAACTCTTAAAAATCACTTTAAATCTGAGATCCGAATATGTCACTTATAGGGTCAGGTTAGCTTAGGTAATCACGTTGGCTAGACAGGAACAAACTTTTACATACCGCACACTTACATCAATGTAGATCTGTTGTGGTAACCTTTAAGCTTAGACCTTCATAGTATGGAAGCCTATAAAATACCTATGTATTGGTAAGCATTTGAAAAAAAATATCATATTCGTTCGGAAAGAAACATCTTCCAAGGATAATATTTATTTTGTGGCACAGTTCTGGGCAGTCACAAATAAAGTGTGAGTTTTCTCATGCGCACCTCCCCGTCGCCGCATTCACTACCACTACATATCGGTCATCAGTACTCTTAAAGGGATAAACAAAAGATTTTCGATGTCACTATCGTTTTCATTTATAGCCCATCTACTGTCGCCTAA
Source organism: Cheilosia impressa (assembly GCA_948293265.1). Lineage (NCBI taxonomy): Eukaryota > Metazoa > Arthropoda > Insecta > Diptera > Syrphidae > Cheilosia > Cheilosia impressa. The sequence goes on from OX411880.1 coordinate 16,592,686, forward strand.
AGACGAATAGGTACAATTTTCCAACCTGCAAGCTGCAAGTATATATGCGTACTTATTTCAACAAAGAGGTATTAAACTCTTGATAAAACATGTCTATATTCAACACAAAGGTAACAAATCTCATAAAAAATGCGCAAAGCCCTGCGAATAGCACGTTACATTCTTTCAAAACACCAAACTGTTCCATTTCTCGATTTCCGCTGATAATGCCATAAAAACGCCCAAGGAACTCGGATTACACCGTAAAAATTCTTTTCATTGCCAGTCGCATTTCTCCGCATACTTCTTCAACCACATAGTAGTTTCAACCGAAATGAGAGCTTACGAAACCGATCCGCAGTAAAAAAAATATCAACTCTTCATCCATCTGTAGAAGGAGCGTAGTCCGTGGTCCCTTCCACCCGTATTCAAAGTCTGAATGAAACAAAAATGCTCTTTGGCGTTAAAAATAAAACAGCTGAAGAAATAACAATAAAAAGCCAAAAAAAAAAATCCATTCTACGGCTCGACACAACAAAATGCTAGAGCGAAAAAAAAACAACAAACAGTAATAAATCAAAGGACACGAGGAGCACCAAAGCCAACGGAATAAAAAAAAATACAAAAATAGCTCCTCTGCGTCTAGAGAAAAAATATTGTGGTTGAAATGTTGGGTCTCCAGATATGAACAAAAACACTTTCAAAGCAAAAATTCAGTTGCCTTGTGTTCTTTTTTCGACTGTAAATAAAAAAACGCACACCCCTACGAAAACGAAAGGACATAAACAACACCGCTAGCAGAGCGTATACAACAAAAGAATGTACAACGAGGAAGAAAGTGCAAAAATCGACAGCAATAGCACCAGACACAACGGAATGCCGGTATATATGAGTGTATGATAAGGCAACGAAGTAGGGCTGGCGGTAAAGTTTTTATACCGACGAAGTCCTTTGAAAAGTCCCAAAACGATTCAAAAGCAAACAAATATATATGCGAGAAAGAAAGAAGGATTTCTCCTGCGCTCCGGTAGTGTGGGTGGTTTTACTTCGTCTTGTTTTGAAAACGAAAAATATATTAAACTTGTAGAGGATGCGAATGCTCGCAGAGTACCGCGCAATCGATGTTTTACGAAACCACCTTCGTTGGGTCTGATTGGGCAATGAGTTGCAAATGTAATTCGCATCGGTTATTATTTTCCATAGAGAAGAGTTTTCTTAAGTTCATGGAAACATAACGCAGACGGCAAGAGTAATTGCTTACTTACTTCTTAGCTATACCGGCCAGCGTTGCCACTTTGCTGCAATTGCAGTAGATCGACTGCATTTTTTTTTTGGAAGTTACATCTTCTGTCAAAAAATTAAATCTACTAAATTTTTTAAGTACGCTTGTATGCACATTTAGATCGAGACAATGTTCCCTTTTTGTTGAGACATTAAAACAAAACTAATAAATTTTTCTGTTTTGCTTAAATACTGGTTTTTGTTTATTTTGCATTGAATGTTATTTATTGTTATATTTATATCCTGGTTTTCTTTTAAAAAAAATGTATTGTAAAAAAATACAGTCTACTGCATTTTTTAGAGAATCTACTGCGAAAAAATAGTTCTAAAGTGGCAGCACTGATATCCGCTATAGAGATCAAAGGAAAAATTGAGGCATTAAGGCTCCTTGGAAGATGCTCGGTGATACAGGTACGCGGAAAGACTTATTATTTTTAGTTCTACTAAAAATAGGCCCGTTCCCACTCCGAAGTTCCGTCTGTGAAGAAAGGTACTTCGAAATCCTTCGAAACAGTGTCTGATTTACATTCCAATCTGATTTTACAAACTACAATTTCTTTTTTGTAAGCTGAGCGTGGCAGCTATAACAATAAGTTGGCGAAACAAGTTTTGTATACCCTAGGCCTAAAACTCTTCACAACTATTCGTTTTTTTTGAGTTTTAATTTTTGAGAGGGAACAAACATTTGTATAAAAATCTCTGACAGGATAGAATAGTTTTGCTCTCGGATGATTGTCAGATGATAGGTGGTGTTTGGTGAAGAATAAGAAACATTAAAAAGTAGTTTGAGCTTCCTCGGGGGATCGAACATGAGACCATTCGCTCAGTAATAGTAAAAGTAGTTGTCCAGCAAACAGACCACTGAACCATTGCGCCCAATTGGTAGCTATTGGAGTGGCTACGTTTTGTTTGTTAACTTTGTCGCTAATTTAATTACAAATGTAGTCTAATTAATGCTACTTTTTAATTTCTTTTCTTTTTTGGATCTAAAATTTTTGGTGCCCAAGGGGTCAAATTAACGCTGAAAATTCTACAAACGGTACTAAAGTGCCAGAAAAATTTGGCAACACTGGTCGCGCACTACGTTGCTGCACCCCTAGGGCTCTCGTAACCAGTGATCTGAGATTGAGGGGAAAAGCGCCAATTTTGGCTATTTTGTATGAAAAATGGGAAAAGCTTAAAAAAAAAGGATTTGGATCTAAAATCTCTGAGAAACGTAAATTCTTTAAAAATGAAACTAAACCGTATTTTTATTACGAACAAATTTCAAAGAATAAAAAAGTCCATCGAATGTCTACGTAAGAATTTGTGGGAAACGGAAAAAAAGGAAATTATTGTACAATATGTATATTTTTATGTTTAATACCTAAAAACAAGTCCAAATATCACTAAGGGGAATAGGGGAATTTTTCGTCGATCTTAGGGTAAGACTATTCGTTCGGCTGATAAGAAAGAGAAAAACACTCTTCAAAGTCTGGGAACACTTCTCGTAACTAAATACAACTTCAGTTGAGGTACCTCAACTCTGCTAAAGTAAATAGTGTTCTCCATAGGTACTTCTTAAGGAGCGTATTTTATTATCAAATACAGAGAATATAATAGCACGTAAAGGATGTTGGCAAATATATTTAAGAACTGGCTGTGTCCTTGACTTCATATGAGCAGATCACTGAAACTGCACCAATCCTGTTTTTTCTGCTATATACCCTTTTTAACAATTTCAAACGTCGACTAGAAAGTAGCAACCAACTAATGTAAACAGGACGAAAAACCATTTTCTGGCCATATCGATGTGTCTGATTTAGATCAAAAAATAAGGGCTAAGGCAGAAAGCACTTAAAAAAATTCGCTGACTCGCTTAACCGCAGCCCAGTAGTTATACCTCAATTTACCTGCCCTATTATTAATCTTCCTTGCTTTCGCTTGTTCCGTTTCGTTTGTTTTTTGGTTTCTTTTGTTGCTCGTTACCGCACGAGTAACTTTACAAACCTTATTCAGGTGTCGCAAGACAAAATAATTTCTCGTAAAGAAAATAAAAACAAAAGCCGGAAAATGCGAAAGCAGAGGAAAACCATCAGAGAGATCCCAGTCCCATTACCAACCAAAAAGAAGAAGGAAAAACCACCAAAGATGGATGAATGAATAGATGAAGGAGACTTCTTCTCACTACGAGCAGGAGACACTTGAGGAAATAAGTGTGTTGGAAAATTTATTTCATCAATTTGTGAGTAAATTGCTTGGAGGATTGAATCACCACTGGTTTTCGTTTTGTGTTTTTAAATCGATTAGTTCTTCCTGCTTTGTATGTTGTAGGGTGTAACAAGTTTGCACACATAGTCTTTGTGACAAAGAGGAATTACTCGTAATAATGGCCGCGATAGATCTTATTGATAAAGTCGCCATTACTATTTATCGCATCAGTTTTGATCTAGAATATGAAGTACCCTCTCAAACTTAAAGTCGCAGTGTTCTTTTTATAATTCACGCGTAAAATGCTGATAGTGACGCCCACTTTTTGGGGGCGTTTTCGCAAATAAACTAAACTTTGGCAAATCTTGCCCAAAACAAATCTCTTCTGAAATAATATTAAGTCCATATGGTGCCACCCACAATCGAGCGCATAGTAAAGGATATAGGGTATTACATACCCCATTTAGGACTATCTGTACAGCATGTCCTTGTGACTCTTTTTTTATTTTGTTCTAGCCCTCCCTACCAGTACACAAACGTACAAGCAGGACTCTGTGTGGATATTTGGGTGGTTGTAAAGAATTTTTCCCACTCTTTGTTGTTTTTTTTTCACTTCTTTTTGATTTTATTTTTCAGTTGGGAGTAGAATTTTCTTTTATATGTACAAGTACATAGCACAGATGTATAGTACCTACAGCTATATAAAATGGTTGATTTCCACTAGTCGTACAGAACAGCGTTATCGAGAAGGCCTAAGGGAGTAATAGTTATTCGGTTGAGTTGTTCTTAAAGGCAGAAATCTCTCTTATTCTTGGAAAAGAAAAGAAAAAGCAGAACCAAGGACGTACTTTAAAATTTTTCCACTCTGAGAATTTTTGCTTTTGTTTTTTTTTTTTTTAATGGTGGAAGTTTTTTTTTAAGTTTACATATATTTGTGTCTGCAATTCAAGTAAGAACGTTTTGTGTTCGTTTAAAAATTTAAATTGCGTGTTGGTGGGAATATGGTGGAAAATGTTTGTTTTGTGGTAGAATGTATTGTTTGACATTGAAGTTGGTATTTTTTAAAATTCGTTTCAGATAAATACACAGTCTTATAAGCAGATGGTTTTGGATATTATGTCTTCTGCATTCTCTTCACCATTTAGCGAATGTTAGATTAGAGACGCGGAAATGCCAAATCTTGAAGTTCGTAACTGCAAATTTCGTACAAAGATACAGATTACATATTTTTTTTTGGATATGCAATTGTAACCTTTTAAGCAGTAAACTCGCGACACCTATTGTACATTTATTTTAAGTAACATAGAACCCTATTCCGACACTTAAATATCAATTCACCAAAGTTTCATATAAATAGGTAGGTTTAGCGGTTTCTGCAGCTATCGGTAACAAACAGATGTGTACACATTAAGTTAAATCATTATTTAAATGAGCAACAGATTTTTTGTCGTATCTAGAGTTTACGCAGTTATTTCAAAACTGATTTTTTTTTTAAATAAATGGTGAATAACAATATCAGTGAATGCAACCACATAGTCGTTGATTTGGATATCTACACAAAAAACGAGTTTACGATGATCGAAAATAGTCTTCTTTTTTTTAAATATTATTTAGTCAGCAGTTTTAGTGTTGAATGCATTTACCAAGATAGCAAACTAATTCAGCTGCTGAAGAACGACGTATACTTATTTGATCACCATGTCTGATTTTGGCAAAAAAAAAAAAAAACAGTTCATATGTTTCGTCAATTGTATTTATGTTGTGGTTGGTCAATGAGTTGATGGACGCGTTGATACTCTTGCATTCCTAACAAAGCATCATTGGTTTGTCAACACGAAAAAGACAAGTGCGTGCGCCAATTTTGTTTCTGAAAATTTAAAAAGAAAGGTAACGTCAAAACCAAGGTTTGTATATAAAGGGTTTTCCAATGAGGTGTTATTGTGAATGACCCGCTATTTCGGTAGCTGTCACTTTTGAGGCTTTTATTCTTTGACATTTGACAAGAAGAAACTACGTTATTACTAATAAAAAAACGATACACACTTCAACAACGCATTGAAATTATTAAAATGCACTACAAAAATGGTAATGGTGAAAATCTTGCAGTCACATTTCGTAAAACTAAAGCATTTTTTGGTCTGCGTGAAGCACCTTGTCGGACCGCAATACAGAAATTAGTGGAAAAATTCGAGCTGTTGGGCCAAGTTAGTGATGTGAAGAATAAAACCCGTGCACGTTGCTCAAGAACAACTGAGAATATTGCTGCTGTAGCCCAAAGTGTTGAAGAAATCCCAGGTTTGTCCATTCCTCGTCGTTCTTTGGAATTAGGATTTCCACAAACGTCATTACACAGTATTTTGCATAAAGACTTGGGTCTTAAGGCTTATAAAGTTCAGTTAACACAAGAACTCAAGCCGGCCGATCATCAACAACGTCGGGTCTTTGCTGATGGACCCAATTAAATTGCATGAAAATGATCCAGAACTCCATTGAAAAATCATCTTGACTGATGAGGCCCATTTTCACCTCGGTGCCTACGTCAACAAGCAAAATTGTCGCATCTGGTGCTCGAAAAACCCAAGCGTTATTGTTGAGAAGCCTCTCCATCCTCAACGTGTGACTGTTTGGTGCGGTTTATGGTCCGGCGGGGTCATTGGACCTTATCTTTTCGAAAATGAGGTTGGATCAACAGTTACGGTGAATGGAATGCGCTATCCAGAGATGATTAATGATTTTTTATGGTCGGAGTTGGATGGTATTAATTTGGACAACGTTTACTTTCAACAAGACGGCGCTACGTGCCACACAAGCAACGAAACCATTGATTTTTTACGGGAAAAGTTGCCGGACCGTGTTATCTCTCGAAGAGTTCATCACAATTGGCCACCGAGATCTTGTTATTTAACACCTTGCGACTTCTTCCTTTGAGGCCACGTGAATGATAAGGTCTACGCCAACAGCCCAGCGTCATTTCAAGACCTCAAAGATAAAATTCGTGAGTCTATCGAGGACATAGGGCAGCCACTTTGCGATTTGGTTATGGAAAATTTTATGAAAAGGATATGATCCTGTAACCTGTATGCGTGCTCGTGGTGGCAATTGGCTGATGTTGTTTTTCATTATTAACTGCATACCTTCCTCTTTATAATGATATAAACATCCGATCATTTATCTCAAAAAATTACATTTTTCTTTAAATAACAAAATAACTCCTTTTAGTGGAAAACCCTTTCATACAGTCTTTGTATGTGTATTGGTTATACGAGTTATAGGCATTTTAGTGAACATACCTGTGTCGACCTCCGAAACCCCTCAACCGATTTAAATTAAATTTTGTGGATGTGTATGGTTGGTTGCAACTTAAAGGATCGTTTTAGTGGCCACCCGATAGGTGGCGCTGTTGTCAATCTCCGAAACCACTCAACTGATTTCAATGGAATTTTGTGGATGGCCATATTTGGTTCCAGCTAGGAAGATAGTCTTAGACCCGATTGGTGGCGCTGCGGCCGATCTCCAGCTACTCAACCAATTCAAATGAAACTATATAATTGTCTTAAGGAGCTTCTTAATTTCAATTTTCGATTCGTCCCAAAAATGAAAAACACACACAAAACGATTGGTTGTGAGAAGCTAGGCTCTGTGTCTCTAAATAATTATTTATTTTATTGATTCTTTGGACGCTTTCTAAAAAAATGTTTAGGTAGCACTGACTACGTGTATTTATTCAATTGAAAATTTATGAAGTATTTCTTAAAGTCAAATAATAATAAATTAATTGGCTTGTAAGTAATAAAATATGTTAACACTTATTTTAAGTCGGAAACAGTTACTCAAGCTGTCATTGCGGTGCAACAGAAGCTGTGTCTAAAATCCGGGACGCCTGTTTTCGATCGTTTTTCCAGATTCAATTGATACAAAAAGATATGCTTTCTTAAAATACTTAGTCATAAACTAGCAAACATTTTTAGCAAAATACAATTAGAAAAAAATAAATATTATGACCAAAATATGCCTACAAGTATGCAAGTATTCGTCATAAATTTCCGTAAACGGGTATTTCGGTTTATGTCTTGACTTTTTAAACAGCGGTCTCCATGTACACGCTTGCTTCAATAATGGTGATAAAAACAGATAAATAGCAATACCTATGATGAATAATATAACCCTACCAGAAAGATAGCAGCGTAAAATAAACATTTCCCCCAATAATAAAAATTTAACTGCTCTCAGTCTCAAGTCTCAACTCTTTAGTCAGATCTACTTTTGATAAATACCTACTGTGAGGGTGAGGTCGAGTGCATGGTTGGTGCAACTTTGATTTAATGAGAAAAATAGTCATTTTAACCAAATTGAATGTTTTTGTTTTGTAAATGAAAGACGTCGCGTCTTGAGTCTAGTCGCCGTCATTTGAATGGACACTCTAAGTAAGTATCTATGCAGTCCAAGAGTAACTTTATGTCTCTTTGAAATTGAATGCGAAGTCAACAGTAGGCAGATATTAACTCGGTTGACAGTGGTATTCATTCTCTATTCTTTCATGCGAAAATCAAGGACGGTACAGTGGGAGGTAGATATACTTCATAATATTTCTGGACATCAAAGAATTTGGCTTGCCAATGGACTCATTATACTTATCAGTTGTAGATTTTTCCCCTCTAACTCAATTTTAAATGAGAACATAGAACTCACCAGGCTTATATCCATCGGTGTGTTCATGTGATGAAATGTATCGTAGGCAGATCATAACGACGCAAAATAAAATCTGTGAAGCGACCTCCATGTCTAATCTGTGGGGTGAAGCGTGCGAGTGTTCTTTTGCAATTCAAAACCGGAAACGAAGACCTCGCGATAAACGAAATTAATTTCGGCAACGGAACACAAAATATCACGTACACACGTAACCCGCACCTCACTTGTTTCACAAAAACAAAAATTAAGTGACTTGATAAAATGACGAATAAAGGGTTTGCTGCGTTTGACAACACAAGGCTGAGGGACTCTACTGAACGAAGCCTTTTTGGCAGATTTCTGCCACAGATTGGAATTTTGATTAATACACGCTACAGGAGAGATAAGTAATTTGCTTTTCTCTTACGCACAACTTTTGGGATAACTAAGCGCCGCCATTACCGTCAACACATTCCATATCCGCCATACCCCGGCGCGATGGCTGAATAGGAGCTATGCACAAACATACACGAGCCGGTTAATGTGTGCCTACGCTAAATGCTGTGCGATTAAACGTCATTTGCACATGGCGTTTCTTTTCGATTAGGTATATATGCGTATTTTTTTTCGTTTCCTTTTGTGTATTTATTTATGCGAATTAATCCTTTATTTCTGGCGTCTGCACGACCGGTGACATTGACCTGCTGGCAAACGTGTCAGTAGTAGCTGGCCCGCTGTTATGTGGTTAATTTTTACGATAAAATTATTTCTATCACATACGACACCAGACTCGAGCTCAACACTAACCCACAGTGTTGCTGCTCCTGCTAGGAAGTGATGAATTTTGTTTTATTGTTATCGCTGGTGGATATTGCTTCATTTACATAGGATCTCCTGCTTCGGGTTCTGCTCCTGCTGGCAACAGTGGCGGCGGCCCATATGATTATATCCGAAATAATGGAAGAGCAAAACGAAACAATCGAAGCAGTAAAAGTTAAATTTACAGCTGTGATGGACACGATTATGTGATGTGTTCATCATCATCATCGTCGTCCTCGTTGCCACCAGCCAGTCGGCATTGATAATGATGCTTGTGGTATAGTTATGCGGTGTAACGCGGATAAGATGTGTGCCAAGTGTTTTATTCTGCTGGTGGGCTCTTCCTGGCAGCGCTATCTCCTGTTGACTTAGTCCCGGTGCTTTTATGGATCTGTAATTATAAGAGAAGGACAATTTCGTTAATGCGATGCGTTGTTAACAATGCCATTAAAATGAAAGAGGGCCAAAGTAAAAAAAAAATATATATATGTACATTTAATGGCAGCTTGGCTTTTGGCGCAAAAGCCTATAGGCAGATTTATTTATTTTTGGATTTAATTGCATCCCACTCTGTGGCTTTTTAAGTACCCTGCTTTATGGCTGGTGTTATTATCTTAGCGCTATTTTAATTTCCTTTTAGTGGATTGAATTGTCTTGTTGCGGTAGATGCGAGATTGCTGATGTGTCCAAATGGTTTGTGGATTTATGGATGTCGTTGAAAATAGGACTAACACAAATGACAAAATTTTTTTGTAGGAACGTACACGTTGTTTGAAGTCTTGTACCTTGTACGGTGAAGAGAGGTTTGTGAAAATCACGATCTCCAATGTACTGCGCAACAAGGACCAACTGACCAACCAACAAGGTATTAAAAGTTCACATTTTAAATCAAATTTTAAGTTTTGTGAATAAAAACTTGCAGTAAGCATGAGTTTTCTCTATCTATATATATAGGCAGTTTAAAATTCCGGCTCCGAAATGAAAACAAAAATAAGCAACTTCCATTCCTACATACGTTGCAGGGCCTTCCACGGGAAGTTGGTAACCATTTTGTGAGAGATGGACTCTTCAATTAAATCGAAGCTGTTTCTATTAAAAGTAACGTTTCAAGTTGTTTCTTTGTTTGTTTATAGCGAGTCTTAATAAATCCTTAAGAATTTGACAAGAACTTCAAGGTAACCAAGAACCAACCCATCCAGGTTATTCTTGGGAGGGTGATTTTTTTCCGAGTACAGGTCAGTCCACTTTTACTCGGATTGATCAAAAACTGACGGAAAATGTGAATTCATGTGAATTCGTCAAAATAATCTGTACTGCGATGCTCCCGACACGTAGGTATTTTCCGCCCAGTCAAAGTTTGCACACATCGATTCTAAACGATCCTTAGTTTGCCTTTATAAAGTCACGTTGCAACTGTAGACCTACAGCTGTCTATGAACACTTTTAATTGCCAGCTATTCCTCTGCGCGTACATCTAGCTAAAATTGCATCCACTAAGGACACACAATTAAGAGAAACAAGACAAACAGATTTAGGGCACATCATACCGCTGCTCTCAGTCAAATTCTCATACATACCTACACACACTCGCATTCTTCTAAGCAACTCCTAGTACCTATCCGACAGCTTTCTTCTACCGCACAAGGATTTTCGCATTCCATTCCATAAAAGGACCTATTATCCGGCAGACTATTTGACCTACTTAACGCATCCTTTGATCTACTAAACACAGAAGAAGCTCACTTGCGAATCAGTCGCATCCAACTCAGACGATAAAGACGACCAAATGCAACTGCTGCGCTTGAAATCCTCCTAATTAGACATTCACACATAAAGCGAAGCCCTTTCGGCAACTACTCGACTTTATAGCTCATAAAAAAAAAACAATTCCCCCGCGCATACACACAGAGAGTAAACAAGAATCAATTCGCAGATGTTTACACGCAAATCGCTCCGCACACAATCTCGCATCGCAACCCACACCGTCAAATATGTGAAATAAAATTGCCATTTCGTCGGCACCGTCTTTCTATATACACTTTGCAATTTACCGCCACGCATTTTATACTTACGACAGCAAACAGAACAACCGCAAGCAAATCATACAAAGTAGATTTAATCTTGCTAAGCCTTTTATGCCCGCAGGGAAGTGAAATTATTTTTTGTGCAAATATACAACCCGTAGGTAGGTGCGGCATAAAATCAAACCACTCTTTGACATCTTTAACTTGCCGATATCCTTGTGCAGTTCGCCGTCGTCGGCGTCGTCGCTTCGGTCGCACCGTTATTATGAATTTTGTTTCAGAAAACCGAGCGGTACCCGCAAAAAAAGGCAAAACCCAATTATCCTTGTGATCCCTTTGGTGGCATTTGCGAGTAATCCACACACACACAAGGTTACATAGCTCGCAGCAATTTAAAATCGGTGGGCGGAAATAGAGAACCCTAATAAAATTTACTATTTGCCGGTATAATAATGCCACCGCACTCGTGTGAGTCATAAAAGGATTTAGACGGTTTTAGCCCTTTGGTAACCAGAAATCCAATGGGTACACTGACATAATGGAAGAGTTATTTTCACCTCTAGAGCGGTATTATAGATTTCTATTGCGTGTACTCGTACAACGTACACTATGAGCTATGCGCCTCTCAAGTGTTGCTATAGTTGTATTATAGTGGGATTAGCAAAAATGGAAAGAACGGCACTACTACTACTTGTAGAAACAGCCACTGAGCCATAATGTAGCGATTATGCTCCACGTGAAGTCGTTCCCAAGGTTGGGATTACTTTTAGTGGGCTGTAGAAGCGTGTAATCATAAAAGAAAGGATTATGTACTTTTCGTCCTAGTTGAAATTTAATTTGTTGCCGATTAGTGGGTTGGCAGTCACACAATCGACTGAAGGGGCTTAGCTTGTTTTTTTTCTTCAAATAATTCAGGAAAGAGAACTCGAGAACGCCTGAAAAAGAGTTTTCGAAAAGGGTTTGATTTGTGCAAAGGCCCATTTCATTCATATCGGAAGCAGGTCGTAGGTCCTGGAAAGGGAGCTAGCTTTGTGCAAATCCTTCATGATAGCGTAAAAATATTATAAAGATATATACACCTTAACTAGGTGCCTGCAAGACCTAGTTGCTCACAATCAATCGAATGGAAGAGACCTACGCTTTCATGCCGAGTCCGAAAGACTGAATTGAGCAGAGAAGCTTTTTTGCGTCAGTTATACTTTCGGGCAGCGTGAGCGTTGTGTGACTAAAGCTGCAAGGCGGCATTTTTTTGAGGGCCTGCCACAATTTTTTGCTATTTTAGCTGGAGAGGGAGCTTCAAAATTTTTCCAAACCTTTTTTTCAACTTAAAACCTTTTAAATGTACCGCAGTTGCCTATGATAAAACTATTATAGCATTTAGCGGACCAATACATTCGTTCAAAACTTTTAAATAAGCTATTCTGCTTAAATCCTCACTAATCCATAGAAGCTTCAGCTTTGCCAAAGGCCTTTTCGAACTTGGCTTTCGTTTCACTATATTTTGGCTGGGTTGACTGTAATTCAGATCTTTTAGTCGGCTATCGGAGTGTAACAACACATCAGGTAAAAACTCGACTTAGCCCACCAAAAATATTCAGGGACGATACTGCTTGACAGCGGGTGTCCCTTGGAAAGGAGGTTTTACCACCGCTGGGACACGTAAAGAGAGAAATTCGACTGCACTTCACTTCAAGGGCAGAGACTTCGTGGACATCATTAAATTTCAGGACAGTTTTGAGCTTCCGTAATATACCTGTCCCTCTTTTACCCACAGAAGAATACAGCCACCGAAATAAAACCAACCAACCAACAAGCTTATCTAGCTTTGGATGAGTTAATTTTTGGGACGAATAAAAGGATCTTTAATTTTATGCCGAGTCCAAACTGCTAGTTGAGTAGAACTTTCATAAGAGTAATACTCCCGAATGTTTGTCAGATGTTCGGAAGAGGTGGAGCAGGCTAAGTAGTCCAACACAGTAACCACTAAACTATTGCGCCTACCATATGATGATAATAATAAGTTTCAATCCGCCTGAGTTTTTCTGACTTTTGTTACATTTGTGGCTGTCAAGCTCAAAATTTGTTGACACTCAGTTGCTAGTTTTAAAGGTCTGCCGTTTCGACTATAATCGTAAGAAAAGTTACGGAATGAGTCTCCTGATAATTAAGGTGACTTATTCACGTCACGTTATTGGTAAATAAATGAATGTTTCAAATATTTTTTTCAATTAAACTTTCTTTAATAAGTTTTATAGAAAAAATAGTTGCGACATCAATTTATTTACCAAACTCGTACATTTTAGTGCATCAAATCAATCCCAAAAAAAAGTCCTCCCAAGGCAACCGAGTTCACAATAACGAGTAATTTTGAAATCGTCTAGCCACGATTTAATTTCCGTTCTTTCAAATTTATATTTCTTTCAAAGAACTTCCTTTGAATAAAAGCGCCCAACTCTCAAAGGAACTGTGACCCTCTTTTCCAGTTCATATTCTTAAGAAAACATGTTACCACATCCAAATGGACGCCCATCCGCCTTCTCCGTTTACCTAAGGCACGAAAAAAAAATAAAAATCAATAAACAGTCATTCCCAGACTGTAACTACCTTCGCGACTTCATAAGCCGGCAATTTAAATGGACATTACCATATCGCGTAGGTATGTATTTGTATATTGGTGGTGCCTGTGCCGCTACGTGTACACTTCAGTTTATACAGTATACATCTCCGTACAAATTCGCTCACATTACCGTGAATAAAAAGCAAATTAAATAATTTTCTTTTTTATGCCAACTCGCTCGTTTTATTTCAATTGCCTTTCGGGGGGGATCGTGCCTCGTTCGGGCAGAGGCTTCTGCCGCCTCCAGTAATGACATCGCCAGGCGTAAAGGTAAATTTTGCATCAGCGAGGTTTAAACAAAGAGCTCTGTATGCTCGGAAACGGGGCTATCATCATTCGTTCGTGCCTGGGCAAATTGCCGACAAATTATGCCGGCTGGGATTTAGTGAATCCGCGGTTGTTTCAATAATTCTTTTTATTTCTCTCTTTTTCCTTTGGATGACTTTTGTGCGGTATTTTACCCTTTAACCATTATACGCCCTATGGTGGCATGTTGTTGCATTTACTACTGAGTTTGTGGTTGCTTGCGGCGCGGCGTGTTTATTGTTCTTGTGGCAATATTTCTGATTCTATTACACATAATGGCGGGCAACGGTGTACCAGCATTAACATATGCCATGTTAGGGAGCAACAAAGAACCTGGGGCAATTGATCATAAACTTTGCTGTATCACGTGTTGTATAAATGTATATATCTAACAGCTGGGCTTCATTCCAATCAGTCGAATATCTGAATGTGAATTTAGTGACTAAACGAAGTTTGCATTGCGTTAGGGTATTGCAGCTGGAGCTATACTCAGATCACTGAATCCATTCTGACTGATTTTTGCTCCGTAGGTCAAAATTAGAAATATTGTGCCAAATCACTTCATGACACAACACCGAACGGATCGTTGTCCAGCTGATACTATACTCTGTTCAATTAATATTTTCAGTGCAGGGAAGATAGGCTATTGGCCTTTCACCCTTACTATTATGGATTTTAATAAGCTGTCTCAATTTCAAAGCTCTCACATGGTTGCCATAGTGAGCTTGGCTTGGTTTTTGTTTTGCAGCTTCGTTAGGATCATATTTGAAGCAACTGTACGAAAGCCAACTTCAAAGGCAGAACATTTTCGAAATTCGTTCCACTGGTCCAAGCGCTGCCTTTGGGAAACAGATCCTCTAAATATTTGCATTGAACCCGATAAATCCGAGCGATGGAGAGATAATGGGTCATAACTTATAAGTTGTTAAGGACTGTCTTTAATATATATGAATATGTAGATACTAGCTGGAAGTCAAGCAGTATTGCTAGGGTTACCAGACGTCCCCGTTTTTCATGCCAAAATGCTGTTTGTCCCCCTTTATAGAAACCACTTTAAATCCTTTCAAACCTGAATGATTCCACTCAATGAACTACCTCTCACTTGACATGCAAAAGTGTTTTTTTCATCTTTCAGTTTTTGGTTTGTGATCTGTTTCTTTATCAGTTTTATATAAATAAAGATAAATAAATTGTTAAAAAAAACAAAACTTAAATTCAAAAGTAAAATGTCCGAACCTAAACAAAACACGAATAAAGTCAAGCGAAAAGTATGAATAAATCGTGTACTCTTATATTTAACTGGTAATATTAAAGTTCCTATTATATTTTTTTTAAATAAATTTTTTTTTCACCTACCTAATGAAAGTAAAGTAAAAGAAAATGTATAGGTACCTATATAAATTACATATGTATCTCATGAAACTTTTTTTTATTTGGGGTTAAAATTTAAAACAAATTCTTTTTTAGGGGCGACAATTATTCAAAAAGTTGGATACCTTTTTAAACAATTGTCCTCCTTAGAAAACTCGCAATGTCCCCCTTTTCACCATTTTGACTCTGGTAACCCTAGTTTTTACCTTATGAACTGCAATCTTTAGAAATATAGGTTTGGTCTGTTAATGACTATTAAAAATAAAAGTAAAGGGTTGCCTTGAAATGGCTTAGGAGCCAGGCTTATTAGTTCTATTTTTGGGCCGAGTGGAAGGTGTCTACAATTTTATGCCGAGTCTGTGGATTGAATTAAGAAGATCGTTCAGGACAGTTATTTTATGCCGCGTTTCATGTAAATTTCTTTAAGTTCTTGAAACCGTCTGCCATGGTAGTACGTATAGTACGTACATATATGTAACTAGTTACTTGATTTTTAGTACCAGCGTCATTCATGTCATCCTGTTTAATAATCTGTATAGCGCCGGTCAGTTGCCTTAACCATTCGGTTCTGTCACCTCTTCAACCTCTTCAATAAATTTTTCTGACTTCAACATTTCCAGAATTGACAATTTTCGTGACATTTGTAATCGTAGCTTTAAAGTTGTTGACAATATTAGGAAAAGCTTGAACCCGGTTGTATAACTCCATTTCTAGAGCACATCGGAATTTAAAAATTACCAGGAAGTCAAATGCATCTGCTATATTGCCAGCACATCTTCTACATCTCCGAAATGCCACACTAATTCAATATTACCAATATTACCAATTCTTCTTCTTAATTCACTTTTATTTTTTTCGAATTTTAGACAACTTTGGCCAAATTTTAGGGCTAGAGCTGCCATAAGTGTTAATTCAATATGTGGTGTTTGTAGGTTGCTAATGGGTGCCACGCCCCTTATTTCCTATCTTTTCTCACACTTTGCAAAGTTCCTTTGTATTTATTTACAAAAAAAATTACATCCAATTTTTAAATATAGCAAGTGCCAATATATATCGTGTATAGGGTACGTTGTATAGAAAATGACACGCACTCTAATCGGAAACCTTTTGAATAAAATAGGAACACTCTCAGAAGACCCACGGATGTCTGACAGTTCGTGTATTTTAGATCGGGTAAAGGTACAAACATGCAGCAAAAGTGTTTTTAATTCATTGTACTCATATCACTCACAAAATTTAAGTGGGTACCTATACCTTGTAAGATATAATTATCTAATTAAAGCTTAGCAAACGTCACTGCGATAGAAACAAATTTAGAAGCTGCTTGTAGACAGCTATTTAATCCAAAGACATTTCCACCAAACCTTTTTATAAATATCGCCGCGGCAATAAGTACAGCAAACATGTATAATATTATAGCGCAATCAATCGTTTTACAAAATCACACCCAAATGGAATCAGGGTGTGAACACAGAGGCAACAAAAAACACCACCCACTGGATATGATCACATTTAATTGTATTTTTTTCCTGGTGAGTCCAAAAAACATACAAGGAAAACACATCGAAAGACAAAGCGCCATAACCATTTCTCATGCAACATTTATATAGATATACCCCCAAACGACACCGCATAAGACTCTGTGTAGGTATACGCTGCCGTTGTTGGTTGGTCATGGTCTTTTCGTTTCTGTCTTTATTCCTGCAAAGTATTATGGCGGGTATAAGGAAAAGACAAATAAGATATGTTTACAATTTTTATTAGACCTCAGCGCAAGGATATTTATGAATCCTTCGACATTTATGTGTTGCCGTTTTGAAATTGCACTATAAAGAGCAGCAAGAAATGGTGACACTAGTGTGCGCGCAAATAACAAAATAATATTCATACGAATTCATAAAACAAAACTGTGTGACAACGTTACGGAATTACAGTTGGGGAATTTGTTCAATATTAGTTTATGTTGGGATCGTTTTTGGATTTTGAAAAGCAAAGGATGTAGGTACATTTATTTTTTTATTTTTTAATGCGACGATGTTTCAGCAGTGTCTAAATTCATTGTAGGCGTTTTTCGAGTTTTAGCTGTGTTCAGTTCAGTTTTTGCACCAGTCGCTACTTGATGTGCTTTCGTTGTTCTCTCTATTTGCTAATTTGCTAATCTGGTATTAACTTTAAATCGCTATTTTTGATATCCTAAATGGATTTTGCTGTTTGTACTAAGTGTAATCAACCTGGGCTCGATATGGATTCTATTAATTCCAAACTCGATTTACTGCATAGTGAAATATTCGCTTTAAAGAAACTCTTATCGCGTCCCTCATCCATTTCTTCTAAGAAATCAAACATTGTTACACGCTCGCAATCGGTATCCAGGGTCAATGCACCCACTCGTGGTTCGCCGTCGCTAGCTATTGCTTCGAGTGCACCGAAAAAAAATTCTGCGAAACAGCTGTCTCTAAATGACTCTCATAAAAACACGCCGGGCCGTCACCTAACATTACTATCACTGCCCCTCAGCCACTATCGCAAACAAGTGGCGGACATTCGGATGATGCGCTCGCTGCTGTTGTTGTTGCTGCCACCACTGCTTTACAAAATAAAAATAAAAATAGTGTGTTGACGGTTGCTGCCGATGAGCACCTATATGCACTATATGATGAACAAGAACATAATACTCCACGGAACAAACATGCTGGATCGACACCTAACATTACTATCACTGCCTCTCAGCCACTGTCGAAAACAAGTGGTGAGCATTCGGACGATGCTGTCGCTGCTGTTGCTGTTGCTGCTACTACTGCTGCTACTACTTTTTACCTCAAATTCATCAAATTTCAAGATATTTGATATCAAGAATTTTCGAATTTTTATACATTGAAACAACCTTTTCTATTGGGGAAAACCGTTTTCTATAAACTCCATAATTATGAGTTAGGTGAGTCGAACAGAGCCGATGTACAATTTCTGTTTTACTAACGTTTCCATCTATTCTAAAGAAACATAATTTTCAAAGAATTTGATAAAATAACCGATGTAATATGTTTTTGGAAAAAATTGTTAGTAAAAACAGCCATGGAAACGTCGCATATCCAATTTTTAAAGATTTTATTTTCAATATATTGTCGCTTCCACATTCCTTCGCTCTGCAACTGCTTAAAGAATATTTTTTCTGCTGTAAATTTAAATAAAACAAAACTTCGTAATCGTTTGAGTACTGACCAGTTGAAAGTTTAATCTTTACGAAGGATTTGTTGCTCTTTAATGGAGTAAATTGCTATGATTCTAATATAAGCAATGAAGCTCTGAGTCATTTTAATTCAAATATTTTCCAAAATTAAAAAAAAAAAAAAAAAAAAACAATGACATTATTGGGTATACCTACATAATATATACGATATACCTACATGTACATAGCTAGGTACCTACTGCAATTTTGTCGAAAAAAATATGTATAACAGTTTATGCTAAGTACTTCAAAATTGTATTTTATATTTCGTTCTTTTTCTATTTTGAAAAATCTTGAAAAAAAGATTTTTTATTTCCGAAAAACAAGATTTTTAGATTTTTTGTCTGGCAACACTGCCTCCACCTCTCCGTATAGCGAGGTTGTCCCCACCAATCTTGTAATCGATAATGCTGTTACGCTCACAGATGTGCTGGTTGGTCGTAAATCGCCTTCTGCTATTGTTGCTGCTGCTGCTATTAGTCGTCCACCTCGTGTTGTTGGTACGAATGATGTAGCAACCGATCTACATGTCGTTCGCAAGCTAAAATGGTATCATCTCTCAAGCTTTCATCCTAACACCACTTCTGGAAATATAATTGATTTCATTTCTTCGACGTTAAATGTAAACAAGTCTAGTTTCTTGTGTTCTAAACTTATAAAAAATGATGAAGATATATCCAAATTGAAATTTGTAAATTTTAAAATTGGTGTCCCTCTCAGATTCGCCAACTTAATTTATGATGCTAATTTTTGCCCTAGTGACGTACAAATTCGTGCTTTTGTTAATGTTCCAAAAAACTGATATTGAACCAACGTTCCACTTCACCTCTGCATGTTGTTGATAAGCGGAGTCTTGACAATTCGAACCTCAAAATTTACTATCATAATGCCAGTGGCATTCGGACTAAAACCTGTAAATTATTTAATTTATCTAGTCATCTTGATTATGATGTTATTATTATCACAGAATCATGGTTGTACAAAGATATTGCTGACTCTGAAATTTTCGATGAGTCCCTTTATAGTGTTTTTCGTTTTGATCGTTGTAAAAAGAAAGAGGATCGCGGAGGAGGAATTCTCGCCGCAGTTCGTCGGGGTATTACCTGCTGGGGGATTCCTCTACCAGATGGTGATGTGGAACAGCTCTGTTTTTCATTAAAAGTCACAGGTGTCGTGAGTTCACTTATTTTTATTGTAAATTATGTCCCATCAGGGAGTAAATTAGATGTCTATGAAAAACACATATCTAACATTAATTTCATTTTTGATAATCACGATAATACCGCCAATAGTATATGTATTTTGGGCGATTTCAATGTTGGAGACATTGTTTGGTCTTGGTCTGATGACGATAAAATGCTTGTACCATGTAACTTAAAGAAAGATATTGAATTTATTTTAATTGATTTCCTAATTTCACATAACTTATGCCAAATAAGCTCAATTGTAAATTCACAAAATAGAATACTTGATCTTGTTTTTATCTGCTGTGATGAGATTAAGGCAAATATTTACTTTTGAAGCCCCATACTCTTTGTTAAACAATTCTATTTACCATAATGAGACTTTGATTGAAATTGAGGTGTACGATTTTCTAGAAACTGTCAGCAATCCGGTTAAAACGTTTAATTTTTTAAAAACTGATTTTAATGGTTTGAATGATTACCTTCGTAGCATAGATTGGAACAGTAATCTGAGACATTTGTCCCTTCAGGAATCATATAATTATTTCAAGTCTGTATTATTTAACGGATTTAACACTTATGTCCCATGTAGGTCGAAGAAGAATTTATCTAAGCCTCCATGGTACAATAGAAGGCTCTCTCACCTTAAGAACCTTAAAAACAAGGCTCACAAAAATTTCAAAATTTCCAATAGCTCTGTGGATTATGTTCATTTTGACAAACTGCGTAAGGACTTTCTTACCTTAAGCAAATTTCTACAGGCAAATTGCGTAATTCAGATTGAAATCAAATTAGAACTGACTCTAAACGCTTCTGGACTTTCATAAATAGCAAAAGAAAATCGAGTGGTCTGCCGAGATCCATGCTTTATAAAGGCATTGAATCTAGAGATGTTAATACGACACTAGATTTTTTTGCTAAATTCTTTCAATCTGTGTATACAAAGCCAGATACACCTAGTTTTGTACCAACTACCGAATGCAGAACTGATATCGGCCTCATCCAACTTAGTCCTCAGGATATTTTATTGGCTCTTGATAATCTTAAGCCCAATTCAATTCCAGGCCCCGATGATATTCCTGCAATTATTTTTAATAAGTGTTCCCAAGCTATTTCCTATCCCCTCCATCATATTTTTAACATGTCTCTGTCCTCCGGTATTTTTCTTGATGAATGAAAGTCGTCTTTTCTTATTCCAATTTTTAAATCTGGATCCAAGAACGATATTGAAAATTACAGAGAAATTTGCAAATTATCTGCTTTGCCTAAGCTTTTCGAAAGTATGGTTAAATCAAAAATTTAATTTTCAGTTAAGGATTTTTTTTTGTAATACACAGCAAGGCTTCGTCACTGGCAGGTCCACTACCACTAATTTAGCTTGCTTGTCTCATACTATCAATGCTATCGAAGATGGTTATCAAGTCGACTGTGTTTACACTGACTTCAGTAAAGCATTTGACTCCGTCAATCATCTTATTTTGCTTAGAAAACTTGAAAGTTTTGGATTTCACTCAGCTATGCTTGATTGGATTAGATCTTATTTGATTGGCAGGATTCAAAGAGTCAAAATTGATAATTACTTTTCTCGATCGTTTGAGTGCAGCTCGGGAGTACCACAAGGTCGTCATTTGGGTCCGCTTCTGTTTATAATTTTTATTAATGATATATCGTGTGTATTAAAATATTGCCATTGCTTGATGTATGCAGATGACTTAAAGTTGTTTCTTAAAATCAAAACTCCACTTGACTGCGAGTTTTTACAATATGATCTAAGAAACTTTTCTGTCTGGTGCATCAAAAATTGTCTACACTTGAATATTAAAAAATGCTGTATAATATCGTTCTACAGAAGTTCTTATCATTTAGAGTTTCAGTACGAAATCGACACTATTAGATTAAACAGAGTCGATGAGGTGAAAGATCTTGGCATTATTATTGATTCCAGGTTCACCTTTGCATCTCAATTGACCACGTTATTGCCAAAGCAAATAAGCTTTGTGGTTTTATAAAACGTAATGGCAGCGAATTTTCGGATCCTCATACCCTTATTTCGCTTTTTATTGCGTTGGTTAGATCTCTGCTTGAATATGCTGATGTTATATGGACCCCTTTCTATAAAATTCACTCAGATCGCCTTGAAAAAATCCAGAGGCGTTTCACAAAATACATTTTCAGGAAAATGAGCTGGGATTTTGAAATTTCTTACCGGACTAGATGTCAATTGTTGGGCATACCAACTTTAAGTTCTAGAAGAAAAGCCCATGACATCATGCTAATAAGGGATTTATTATGCTATCACATTAAATGTCCGTCTCTTTTAGCCTTAGTGCCAATCTATGCCCCAACCAGACCTTTAAGGGAAAGAAACCTTCTTCTTCGACCTATTCATAGAACTAATTATGGCCATAATGAGCCCATGTCCAGAGCTATTGTTTCATTCAATGATGTTTATATTTTTGTAGATCTAAATTATTCACGCGATCGCTTCAAAAGTGTTATTCTTAATTTGGCAGAATTATCTTAGTATTAAGTACATTGTTTTTTTTATATAATTGTTATACTTTTATTGTAATCTGTATAGCTTAGCTAGTAGATGATATCAAATAAATAAATAAATAAATAAATAAAAATTGTCTACGAATAGTGAAAATAATCCGACGAAAAAAAGCCCACACAAGACCCGAGGTACCTATGTATAGTATTCATAAAATGTCCAGAAACAATAGCCAAATGGTTGCTGAATATAATATTGCAATGGCTTCCCGTGATGTAGACGATCTGGTATTGGTATATCAAATAATGTTTAGTAGATAAATGAAAGATTCCCAAAAAAAGGGAGTTGAGTTGTTTCATAACCCTGGGTCGGCTTTTGTAAGTATCGAAACTGGATTTTACCTGATTGTAAAAAACAGATTAGCCGGTAGTGCTATAAAATAATTCCATAAAATGCCTTGACAACCGAGCTGACTTTACGATGACTTTAGATACAGGACAAACACAATATAAAGGGTGTCACATTTTTTATGCAAAATTTGAATTTTGCGCCATTTAAGTGAGCCAACGGAAAAAAAGAAAACAATGTGACAGCTGCCAGTTCAGGGTTAGTAAAAATGGAGCGCTATCTGAAAGAACCAAGAATTTTCGTTATATTTTTGTGACCAGAACTGGCCATCCAGATCTTGCGATTTAATGCCATTGGCCTTTTTTTCTTTGTTTTTTTTTTTTTTGTTTATTTTAACCAACGACAAAATTGCTGGCATTACAATATTTATCTAAGGCAAGGAGTACCAAATATTAGCTGCCTTGAACAACTAAGTTTTTTCAGCCAACCAAAGCTTAGAGCTACCAAATTTTATGAAGTCAAAGAAGTACTTTGGCATTTTCTTTTGCACTAGGTCTCGAAAAAAAATTAGGCTTCAAAGCTTCAAATTGACTTTTGGAGATCAACCTAAAATTTCTGTCGTACCTACCCCGAAATTTGACCAATCGTACGAACAGAATATATTATAAGCTCTGCACAATTATGTAGATGTAGTCGTCAGCATAAATGGTGAATATACATTTACAAATAAAATAAAAAAAGAGGGGAAAGAAGGGGTAGGTACACCACCATTCACATTAAGAAGATCCGACAGTTTAAAAGTGAAATGCACAGCCTGAGAGAGCAGTTTGAAATTGGAAGGCTCAAGATTCTATGCGGTTTCAAACTAAGTTTCACAGACTAAGCATGATCCTCGGTATCAAATTCCTTTAAAAAATCTAAAGCTCTCATAACTTTATCGTTTTCAATTAAAAAAAAAAACAAAATTTACAGGTCTTCAACAGCTGTGATCAGCCCAAGCTGAACTGCGAAGGTGTACTTTTTTTTTTTGTTTTTAAAAAACATTGACCAGACATTGTTTCAAACACTATTGAAATAAATATTGTGCTAACGATTTAGGTCTATATTCCGGACCGCAACACACGTTGGCCTTAGATTGCACTCAGACCTAAAGAAGAGCTGAAACTGACAGAAATAGTGTTGAATATAGGCAGACGACGAGGGCAATGCCATGAAAGCATTTTTTTTTTGTAATGGACTGTACAAATAAATTAAAAATCTTATATAATAAAAATATATTTCTCGTTCTGTAAGGCCAAATAAAGGGAGTAATTTTTAGAGTAGTGTTTAACAGATTTCCTAGATTGTGCTCCTAGCCAATCAGCAATCCATTGTTAACTTTGAAGCAAAAAATCATAATAAAATATTCGAGGCGTGCGTCGGTACCTATGCTTATACATATTTAAAGCTCCGAGTCGCTCCAAAAACATGGACACAACCGGAGGTATTTCTTTCCATAACAAAACACAATCTATCAAATCAAATTCTAATTTATCCCCAAATCCATCAGCGTATAGCGGTTACTGTTTAAAATATTTATACCCGAAAGTGTCCAATAATCACGATCGTGAACGCACATGCAACAATCATTTCATCCCAAGGCGCCCGAGGTGAACAACAGAACAAAATTACATTTACAAAATTTCATATTATTTACCAACATTTCGGATGTGTGACAGAATGACACTGTTAATTGATTACGACTTCCCTTCACCGCGCCGCGACCCTATTACCATTTTGTTAATAAACGAAATGCGTTCGGAAGGTGGAGTGGCGGCAAAAGTTTTATTTGTCTACACCATGCCCTACCATCATTAACATGATAGTGTGACAATAACCAGAACTAAACATTCCAGCCCTAATGTCTGACATTCTGATTCTGTCCTCCGCTACCATCGCGCACTGAATGCCCATGCACACGACATACTTTCCAAGGATATGTGCCATCGAGTTAAGCATCGGGAGGGGCGGAGGCGGAGCGTTCACTCGCAGTGTATTACTTGGACATGGCATACACCAGAAAAGAGTCCTTTTGCCGATATATACCATTACCACGTACCTAGTCCACATGGTTGCGTGACAACGGTTTCTTTTTTGTTGTGTCCTCGTCAATGTCGTCGCCGCCACAGGTACAAACTATCTGGGATACGATAGCCACGCATGGACTTTGATTTACTGGCACGGTTTTGTCCATTGCCGCCTTTGCTCTGTATTATACCAAAAATGGAAAACAAGCCAGGTGACAGAGACAGTATTCCACTCGCTGAAAGGGACACGAATTTAATTGAATTAAAAGCCAAATGTATGTACCTACTCTACTGTTCGATTACTTTGCACCACCCGCACACGATCCCAGTCGATTTTTATTTGTTCGCATTTTGCTGCACCCTATACACGAGAAAGTTTAAGGATTTAATGCCCCAAGGCGCGCGCACCTGTGTTCCAGATGAGCACTTATTTCCTTAGAAAATTGAAAAATGTTAACCAACTTTTGCGTGAGCGGGAAAAAAAAAATTCTATTTACGGTACATTTACATATAAAACTTAAGTGGATTTCTGTATATAGGTCCTTATTGAACTTCAAACGGCAGCCTAATGGCTATGAAGGCCATTTACATTGGCAAAAAGTTCTGCCGGGTACTTCCACCTGAAATACCTATCGTAGCCATTAGGCATCGGTTTCAAATGCCGCTGGGGATTGGTATACCCTGTGTTTGTAACTCTGATAATTTTTAATGGCCCTACCGGAAGTGATTTCGCAAAGAGATGGAGATGCCGGGGACAAGCGTAAATGGTAACCATGACCAGGCGAAGACGTGAACGTTGTTTTATTTTTGTGCACGATTAATGCCGGCAGGGCCACGTTCTTATGGGTGACTCCCTGTGCGGAAGGAAGCGAACATATTTCTTAGGCCGTATAAAAAGGTGCGTGTGGTCGTCACTTCCTACGAAGTTGTACCCTGTATACGTGTCGTGACTTGACTTGGGTTGCGAGATATATTTTGCCCTTGGGTAATGCTGCTATTTGTCACCCAGATAAATAACTAATTTTGACAATGAAACGCAAGCAAACATTATAATAAGATGGATAAGCTGTAGCAATGTCGTGAGCACACAATTTGTTTCGCAATAGGCTCAATCTTCTAGATGAATTGGGAGAGTGAATTGGAAAGGGCATTCAAATGAATACCCATGGGTATTCTTACAGAAAAAAGCTACCCAATTATAAGCCTTAGGCGAGATTAGATATGGGAAACCGCAACCTTTTTTATAAGCTTTATTCGATAAAGCTGGAAGCTATAGCCGGAGACTTATTTTGGGTCAGTTGTTGCTCTCCAATCTTTGGTATTAGTAGGGAAACCAACTGGTCGAACTTAGACCAAGAAAAAAAGTAAATATATCCTTACATCTTCCCAAGTCGTTTGGTGAGACAACAAATAATCGAGATATTAGTTTCTTCGGGCCATGCTGGCTCAGAGAAGAAAAGTACCTACATGTTCAGTTTGGCACTTCTATTCTATCCATTTCGAGATAGGTCTGCTTTTTATGGACTACCATCTGCCGCTTAGATCACACACTGCAAATACATTCTTTCCTTCTACGAAACTTCACCTTTCTGTTGGTCCTTAATACGCAAAACTCGACCGAAAGCTGATACTGGACGGTCCATGGAATTGCCCGCTATGTAGGAATTCTGTCATTCTGTTCGAAGCTCTAATTTCTAAGACTGCGGAGTACTAGGGTCCATGCTCACCAAACTTTCCCCGGTTTTCTTTTTCGTATATAGATAGAGCCTTGTGCGCAGGGCGATTGCAGGAATTGTATTGACTAACAGTCGTGCAAGATGATTCTTACAACGTTCACCGTAGATAACGAAAAAGTCTAGAAGAATGATATCAAATTTGAAACCATTTTCAACAGCGAATATTTTTTCCTTCATTTCAAAACATTTGGCTTATTGCATTGTTTATTTTTAATTTACTACATACAAACACATTAAGGGCAGCTGTGATTTTTACTTATACCCAAACACTTCATTTCAACGAGGCAAAAGTGAATTAAACAATTTTACAACGCATTATCGTAAAAAGAAAGCACTCGCTTCAATTGGGCACACATGTGTTTAGTGCAATATTTCGCCCCCAAAAACCAAAAGCGATCGCTGCCAGGACCCAGGTTCGTGTTTTGAATTTTTTAAAAGCAATCACATTCTGCTGTTGTATTCTTCGCCATTCACGACGTTACACCGAGTTGCGCATTACATCTAATAATATCATCCTCGAAACAAATGGAAATACAGCCTTCAGCAAATTCAACCCGCCGCCATCGACGAGGTATTAAAAGCAACCACCAGTTCCGAGAGTTGCTATGCTACGAGATCAGAGTAACATTCTGTGTACAAGAAATAGAAATAGGGTGAAAAATAAAGTCCATTAAACTAATAAATTCCAATCGCTGCAAGATGATGAAAATTTTAATTGCGTTGTCAAAGATTCTGTGTGTTGTTTCTCGACACAAAAGTTAATTAGAACTATACGGCTGCGGGGGTTGAGTGCAAACCCCTTTCAAGCTGGCTGCAAAAAGAAGACCAGCGTAACCGCAGCATTAACAGCTGCTTCAGTATTGAAAAAAACGAGCGCTGTTAGCAATATGGAGCCAACCATCAAGGGTATGTAGTGTTAACGAGCACAAAACTTGGAGAAATCAGCAAAAAGGATGTAGCAATGGAAGAAGCTCTACTACAAGAGAGGCAGTCAAAAAGGAAGTATGCATACCAACATGCACTTTGTAAATTTTTTTTTGCTTTTGCGCTGAATTTCCATTATGCAATCGAAAATAAAGGCGAAAATGGAAAATTGTCATCGAGTGTAGAAGGGACTCCTCCCGCCACTATCCCCCCCGATGGCATTGACACCAGTGGAAGGCCATTTTTGAATTAAAAATTATTTTGTTTTAATTAACTTATTTGCCCTTAACTGCTGCAGCTATCAACTGCGAAACTAAGTTGGCACTTGTTTGTGGCTTCACATTTGGGCATAGGTATCCATGACACATCCCATAGGAATTGCGATAATTGCAATTAAAATTAATTAACATAACGATAACTACTAACTAATTTTAATTCACAATATTTTGTTAAATATTCAGTGAAAAAAGTGAAAAACAACGTGTTCGGGAAACATCCTGGCAACTTCTCTATTCTACCACCTACCCGTAACCCAGACTCGTCTTGTCAAAAGACTCTGCGGATGTAAATTACTGCTCATACTTTCAAATATAATTTATGAATTTTTAACGATTTCTGTTTTAGAGATTTGAGTTGAGCAAGTATCGCATAAATTACGAATGCAAATGAGTGCCGCAGTGGATTCACTTTAAATACAGTTCAGAAATAGACTTTCAACTTCGGGCAAATTTTAAAGACATAATTTATTTCTTCCAACAAGTAGATAGGAAAGCTCTTAATGAACCGGAAAAGAATCGAATTAGTGTATGGTTGATCAAGATTTGCTTTAAAGGATATTATGGTATCCCAATGAATGTATGTAGCTGACGGGAGTGGAAATAAGTTCTTATCGAAGCCATAGTCAACATCTTTAAGATCTAAGAGATTAACCATGATTGGATTAAGTGAACTACGCTTTGACAGCAATTCACCTTATTTTAACATTTATCAAGGGTTTACTTCGTGTCTGCTAAGATTATCCTATCGATTTTAAGTGCAGCCATTTTCTGCGGTCAAGTGGTTCATGTTTTATATGTTCTATTTTCTAAGTTCTATGTTCTATGTTCTATGTTCTATGTTCTATGTTCTATGTTCTATGTTCTATGTTCTATGTTCTATGTTCTATGTTCTATGTTCTATGTTCTATGTTCTATGTTCTATGTTCTATGTTCTATGTTCTATGTTCTATGTTCTATGTTCTATGTTCTATGTTCTATGTTCTATGTTCCATGTTCTATGTTCTATGTTCTATGTTCTATGTTCTATGTTCTATGTTCTATGTTCTATGTTCTATGTTCTATGTTCTATGTTCTATGTTCTATGTTCTATGTTCTATGTTCTATGTTCTATGTTCCCTGTTCCATGTATTATATTCCATGTTCTATGTTCTATGTTCCCTGTTCTATGTTCCCTGTTCCATGTATTATATTCCATGTTCTATGTTCCCTGTTCCATGTATTATATTCTATGTTCTAAGTATTTCGTTCTGTGTGCTATGTTTTATATTTTACCCGTTTAAACGATTTTAACAGTTGATGTGTTGCACAACATCCACGCTCATCGTACACAAGACTCTCAGACGTTATACGCCTCTATTTCCCTCAAATCCATTCAGTAAAAGATACTCTTGCCTCTGTAAATTTTATTGTTCGACAAACTGAACTTAGTTTGTATAGCAGTTATGTATATACATATATAATCTGAAATGTCGTCGAATTCCACCCGAATAATATGTTATCCCACCTTACTGCGCACCTGCTGTTCGATACTGTTTTCCTTAGAATAATTTTCGAGTTAAGCGTCCTCTGTGCGTGAGTGCGTGTCCTTAACTATTGCGATTATCTTCCGAGTCAACTATTTCATAATGCAACCTAGTGAGTAGGTATGTATACAAGTACCTTTTAACTACAGTTATACGTATGTTCATGTGTGTTCTCCATTCTTTATTCGTGTGAATTCGAAATGTCCCCAATGACATTCCAACGGCGTCGGCAAAAGCCTAAACGTTATTAATATTAATTGAAGTCAAGCAACATGGTAAAAAAAAAAAAAAAAAAACCAAACGACTATATAACGCTATAAAGTACTTCTACTTTAATTTCCCCAGACAATGAAATATTTAATTTCGGTTAATTTTTCCCAAACCCCCTTTTTTACCCAACCCACCGCGTGAGTCGGAGTTAAATTAGTAAGCGAACATTCTTGTACCCACCTAGGCGGGTGGTACACCCTGCCACCTAGTCGGGATTACATAATATACACACGGTAGGTATTCCTACGGATTTATCTGTGCAGAGCCTGCTTAGAGGATAAACAGTAGCAAAATGCTGTCAAAATGACGAAGATGATGAAAGCCAGAGCGAGATGTACGACGAAAGTATTCCAACTTATCCATCCTTTGCAGGTAATTTGCCTGCTCCTTTGTAATTATGCATTTTTAATTAATGCCTTTTGCAAAATGGCTATAGCTATGTACACGCGCAAAGCGAGTCATAGAGTCCGCACCAACCCATGCCATGTGATGGCACATCGGGGAGTAAGCCAACGATACCAAAGCAACGCGAGGCCGCTTCGTAATGTTTTCTGATGAAAAGCCGATTTAGATGTGCGCTACGTTGCCACTTGCCACTGAAAGGGACCTTCAAACTTTGGTACATATATATATATACCCAATGCTACATTATGCTTGGTCTTTTTTTTGCGCAAGAAAAGCCAAGGATTAGTATGTTTCATGAGGAAATTGCTTACGGTCTATAAGAAGTAAAAGATGCCTACAACCTTCGGTAGGTATGGTAGATGTTGTTTTGTAGATGCTGCGTATGTTTGTTCCTCTGTTATGGGATAAATTGAATATTTCGCAAAAGGAGAACGATTTCAAATGACTTCAACAGTTAAAAGGATATGTGCGCCGTTTCGATTGTGCTTAATCGTGGACTGTGAAATTTAAGTTGATTCAGGTCTCGCAGATTAGATGTGTACTTGTACCTTTTGCATTTAATTCTGGATGAACGATTCGTAAATGCTGTGAGGCTGTAGGGGTGGACTCTATTTGCGAGGGTTTTTAAGTCGCAAGTTTTGTGCTCGGGTTCACAATTTTGCGAAGGAGATCTTCATTAATGGCTTGTCGTTGTGTGTTTATTCATCTTTTAATTATTGATGGCGGTTATTGAATTTTAATTCCGACAAAGAACTTCAAACTAATGGCGGGTTTTGTGGGGTCTAGACTTTCAGAGATTCTCTAGAATATTTTGATTCATTAGAAGGACTATTGCGTCGTTCGTTGCGTTGTGACAATGGGTTGATAATTGATTTGCTGGTGTCCTGGTTTTGATGGTGATCTTATCAAAAGAAATGATGGACTTTTTTAATGAGGCAAGGGGATTTCATTTCCTTTAAAGGAACGGATGAGTCTTCCTCAGAAAGACTTACAAAACTTGTTTGTTTACTGCGTTGTTTCAACGAATCTTCAAATTCATCTTAGCAACTCAATTAAAGGTATAAGTTGAAAGATATTTTGCTGACAGAAACACTGTTATCATATGGCAAATGATTTTTAAGCTATACCATCCGACAGAGAAGCAAGATTTTATTTTCTCACGGAACACAGTTGATAGTAGTTGAGCAACTACCAAGCCTTAAAAGTCATTTCTCAGATCAGTATTTAATTTGCCTTACATTTAAGTCGCCTTGTAAAACTTATGATGCACCATAAAATCATCGATCAATTTCGCTCAACAGTAGTACGTACGTGTCATCAGTATGACTAATGCGCAAAATGTATCGATGCAATATTGTTCATAGTTGATAGACTAGGTAACTGAGCAGGCGGACTAATGTGATGCATATCTATTGCTGTAGTTGGCTGCAAAAAAGTGGCCCGATCCCATTCATATTTTATCATCATTCATTATCCTTCACTCTATTAAAGTGACAAATTAAGGATGGCAAGTTGCCCTAAAACACCGAACTAAATAAAAAAAGGTACTACGACTGAGCTATGGCCCTCGTGGATACAAACAAGTTTTCGACAAAAATACATTTTGCTTAGGCTGAAAACACACCGGTTTAAATAAAAGGTTTTGTTTTCTTGTTTCGTTTGGTTTGCCTTAAAATAAAACAAAATTAAATTTCCGAATTTAGTGTTTTTCAAAATGTGGTCGGACTCGGATGATGAAGTTTTGTTTTGAGACAAGAGCGCAAAAATGCTCTTAAATTCCCCTACCATTAATAAAAAAAAATGTGTTATATTTAATCGTAATTTCTTTAATTAGAAAAAATAAACCTTTTACACCATAATATCGACCATTCAACATTTCTAGTTTTTGAGAAATCGCATTTTAAGGTTTACGGTTCAATAGAAAGAAAACGAGTCGCTGGAATTTATTTTTAAACGTTGCTTAAAATATCCACTTTCTAGTGATAGTGATTGTCTATTTTAATTTTAATTAATAAAGAATAATAATAATAAAACAGAAACCTACAATAATCAAAATTTAAAACAAAAATTTAGTTTGCATCAAAGTATTGCATTTCATTTTATTTTTCCAAAAAATAATCGTAGGTTGTATTCATTCCTGGCAATTTATAACCGCCAACATTATATTTTTGTTAATGTAAAGCTTTAAAATGATGATTGGCAAAAAATCAAAATTAAGATCCGATATCAAACTGCCCTTTAGGGTGTTTAAGCTGCAGCCGAACTGTTCCGTTGGTCGAGTTTCGTCGAACTCATGTAGACGTTTTTATGGCAATGAAAAAAAAAGATATATTTTTCAAATCGGTTTGGGCAGGGTGGGGGCTTCAATGTCCTCAGCTTCTATTTAAGGCTGTCTTTCTTACGGCTACTCATTTAATCTTTCTTTTCATGCCTCAGTAAATCCAAAAAAAAAATTACCAAAAAGGCGTCAATTAAAATGGGCAGGAATTTTCTTTGTCTATGTTTTTGATTAAGCCTTCATTTTGTATACAACACATCATAATATTTTATAACTTTGGACATCATGCGGTCCGCTCTCGTACTAATTGTAATAAACATATTTTATTTTTACAAACACTACTTTCGAAAAGTTATAATATCCTGTCTTTGCAGAGAAAGCCTAAAAAGGTTCTAGATACATCTCCGTTTTTCTAAGTTCAGATGTTTCGTAGGACACATTTTTAGTAAGTCTAAGAAGCGACAGAGAACTAAATATTTCAAGACTTAGAGACAAGATATCTGTCTATTCCACTGTGAACACAGTCAACCTCCTGAAAAAGAAAATGGTCTAATGGTGTTCAAAATTTCTAAATAAATACCTTCAATTTAGAAATAATTGCAAAGCAGATCTATTGATTTATGCCATTTCAAAACGTGATGAATTCAACTTTAGTGTTATAAAATAAAGGGTGTCAATATTAGTACAAATAAGCTCGCATTTGGAGTCTTATTCCAAAATAGCGGTTTCGGATTTCGGTTTAGCGGATTTCGGTTTTTATAAACAATTTACTGCAGTAATATTTTCTTGGTCGGATATTCAGACTTATAGATATTATGATGAGCAAAAAAAAAATATGTTATTTATATAAGAGCCACACACGTGCCATACAAAATATTGCGGAATATAGCTTTAAATTTTTTTATGTTTCATGACGATAAACATGCGTCAAAACAACAAAAAATGGCGCTTACGTCAAACCAATAATCAAACTTCCTTATTTGGTGGATGTACGTCAAAAGTGACACTAGATATCTGAGGATTGGCTAGAGAATTATCCAAAAAGATAGCATATTCGGAAAAACATAAGTCTGCATTTACAGCTCAAAAAATTTATTTTGGCGTACACGTCCAATCAATTCTCGGGCGAAATGTTCTTTAAACTAGCTCGTTCCCAAAGACTAAAGGAAGATTGAAAGCCTATAAAAGCATGAAACCAAGTAAAACAAGGCCAGAAACAAAGACACAAAATCCGTACTATAATAAAAATATGCACAACTTCCTGCCGGCTGTAATGTGTTAGCCCGGAAAAGATTTCAAAACTTCTGCGGCATATTGACTTTTGACTCCATATTTCTAAATTTTATTAACAAAATGTTGCGATGGAAAGCAACGATATGTAATTTATTGTTTGCCATATTTCAGAAGCGGAGATTTAAGTTATTACCTTCTAGCTCATAGCCAGTGGAGATAATTTTGTATGAGCGGCTAAGCCTGCTGTTTTTCTACCTTTTACACGATGTATTTCTCTTATCATCCTTTTTGTTTGAACTGGCAAGGTAAGCAATCTTATTTCTTTAAAAAATTCACGACATTAAAAAAATGTAGGACTATACATAATCTAGCTGCCTACCGCATTTCATATTGTTTAAATAAATGTATTTATAGATTAAATTTTAGTTAACCTTTTGGCTAAGTTTTAGTTATGTAGCATGTATGAATAAATAAATAAATCATTTTTGCACTACAAAGGAAATCTATCTAACTTCATGATTTTTTAGACGCAATTATATACAATGGACCCAACTGATGGTTTAAGTAAAGCTGAGGTAACCGCCACAACGCTCTTAACTGAAAATTCTCATTCTGTATCCAGCAAGCAGATCAAACCCAAAAGCACTTACGAAAATATGCATCGCTCCCAAAAGTAAACAGTAGATCACCTCCTCCTGATATACTTTCATAACTTAAAACTCTTGAGCAGCATCTCCTACAGCAAAGTACAATTTTGTCACTCCCAGATTGATGTGAGACACTGCCAGCTCTAATGACACTTCCATTTCTAAAACTGTGTCTACAACCAACACTTTTTCTTCCATTTTTTAATTTACTCCTGTACAGCTAAGATAAAATGTTTGAACGAAAGGACAGAATACCTATCTCTACCCACATTTTGTCCCTTTTGCCGCATGTTCACTCTGTGTCCTTGTTTTGGCTAAGCAGTCCCTTTAACAAAAAACTCCCTTTCTGCAAAACTACTAGCAATTTTTTCCCATTTTCGACACATTGGACAATGATTCCACAAACCCACCAGCCAACAAAAAAGAAATAGAGAACCTATTTCTTTCAGAAAGCGACTGAGTGGAAGGGAAAGCACAAACGACACGATACCAAAAAGGGACATTGAATGCTCTGAAAATGCGGGGATGGAGCTGAAAACAGAAACAGAAACCTCACAGCACACTCCTGACACACATTTTAATTTAAATAGACATTAAATGTGGAAAAAGATTGCCCAAAGCCAAAGGCATAGCGTTGGGTTTTTTTTTTTGCAAATTGAAAGAAAAAGGTTTTCCGATTTTTTTTTAAGTTTTGGGGCTATATACGCCCCTGTCACTGTCACTTTGTGGAATCATCCAACTGTGACATATCTCTGGGATCCGATTAGCAGCGCTAAAGGTAAAACAGAAATAAAAACAAAGGCAAGAAGAGGTTTTCATCTGACTGACCTGCAATACACTTGCAGGAGTAGAAAAGGATAACAACAACAACAATGCCAAAGATAACACATGGTCAGTTGGTCACCGTGAAATGTGCAAAACGAAACACAGTGGATAAGAGTTGTCCAAACCCAAACCTACATATCATTTAAGGGACAAATTGAATCAAGTGCCGAGGTACGAATGAATGTTGATTGAATGTATGTGCTTCGGGTGGGCTGAAGGATGAATGCTGAAAAGGGGGGAGTTTTCCAACTCGTAATTGGCAAAATTTTTTTTTGGTGAACGGTCGAGATGGTTTATCTAAGGAATAAATTAAAAAAGTTTTCCCTTGTTTTGTTGTTTATTTTTCGGTAGGAATTGTGTTTCGTACTCGTCGAGATAGTAGGTAGGTAGGTATAAGGGACACGACGAGTAACTTTTCGGGAGACAATTTCCAACAAATAAATGAATGAACGTTGGGAATTCAGGATGAGTGTTTGATGTCTACCAATTTGTGAAGGATAAATATTGGCATTCTTCCAGTTGGTTGACACAAAAAACAAAAACCTCAAGAGCAATGTAAATATTTGTTTCGTTGTTTCACAAAATACATATCGAGTGATTGCTCGTGCGAAAAACTAACAGGGTTGGTAATAGGTATCTACTTGTGTTTGTAATGAATTTTCCAACAGTCCATGAGCACACCACGACTGCGGCAATCAATTGCTTTCTTAATTACGAGTATTAAATCAAAGAAAAACAGTCGATCCTTACTGCCATAAGTAAGCCACTTGGGAGTTTTTTTTCAGTAATTCACTCGTAATTGGGTCAAAGTGTTGTCTTTTCAAACTTTCTTCTATCTACTTGTGTTCCAATAAATTTGGAAATTAATATCTTGGGGACAGACTCCGCCCCTGTGTGGCCCACAATACATTTGTTATTCAGAACCATTGCTATCGCATGGCCGTATATCAAAACACAAGTTAGTAGCTAATTAATCAACACTATAATATACAAATGTCCTGCTCATATCGAAGGAATACAGATTACCGGTTGTGTATATAGGTTTGTTAAGTGTGGCCAACATTAGGAGCAACTGCCTTCCTGGCCAGTTGTTAAATAATTTATCGACGAATGCATATATGGGATACTTAGAGCGGTTATGTCTATTATAATATGTTTTTTTAATTATTATTTCCCCATTTGGACACGTGAAGAACATCAAATTAAAACAATTACTGGTTACATGTCCTAACACAAGTTATTTCCCGTGAGAAGAGGGGGGGGGGGGGGGTAAGTAAGTAAGTTGAAGAAAATTTGTCGATTGTTATGTTGGCACCATACTATTAGGTTCGTACAGGAATACATGCCACTTATTGTCTTTTAATTTAGTGATGATAGGATCATTTGTTTATTGCTTTCAATACGTAAAATCATCATTCATTAGGTATGTATGTGGACACAATTTGAATTAAAAAAATGTTTGCATTGATAGTGGATCAGAAATTTGTCGATCTTGATTTAGATTCGGTTGCGAAAGGGGAGGATATTTAGTTAGGCATTCTACCCTTCAAATGTATAAGCTGGACATTAAAATTGAATGAATGACTGAGAGTGGGTCCATTTTAAGGAACCTATTAGTGAATCTGCAATAAGTTTTGTACTCAATCTTTAAAGGGGACCATAAGTTCCTCGTCTGTAAAGAGATACGGACACGGAGAAACACTATAGATACACGCCGACTTGAAGTTTTGCAGTATTCACCTATCAAACTCATTTCTCTCGCACTAATTTGATGACGGACAGTCCATAGCTTTAGAAAAATCAAGCATGTCGTCGGTATGTTGCAAAAAGTCACAAAATTGTATTTTCGAACAATTAAATATTTGACATTTGACGTGAAGTAAGATAAATTTGTTTGGCGATAGAGAAATCTTTTATGAGATAAGAGCAAAAAGTTTATTGAAATTGAATCTATTAACATTTTAAACTTTCTCGATTACGTAGTAGAGAAAGATATTGTATTCATAAAATTTCGAACTCGAAATGTTAATCAATTCTGTCATTTCATTTAACTCAAAAAAGTGGGTCGCAAAACTCTGTCCGTCCGTCTGTCTGTGTGTCCATGCTCCTGAGGCCTATAGCCTAAACGGCTGACGGATTTAAGCTTAAGGAGTGAGGTTAATATGACTGCTTATCCAGTTTTTCGCTCAAAAATTGAATAAAGGTATCTTCTTTTGAAATTTGATATGCCTCGAAAACGGTTAATACGATGATAACAAAAATTAATTTCTAAGGTAATATGACCATTTATAACTTAATATCAAGCTCAATTTTTCTCTGTATTATCGCAAAATGCGTTTTTTAAAAACGTATTTTTTTTTTAATTTTGTTTACCTGAAAACAGCAATAACGATTTCGACCAAAATGCAAACTTAGAGTAAAATTGGTGGTTCCAAAATTATTCCATCCTTAATTTTTAATTTGAATCACCGAAAATCGCATTTAGCATTTCGATAATACTTTTAAAACCAAGTAGCATTTACAGCCCGAACAATAATTTGTACTCGGTTTTCTGCTAAATTGTTAAGCAATAGTATTTTTCAAAGTAAACATTGCAATATTTGGTACTGTTTTGTCTGAAAAATTTTACAAAAACCGCTCTAACGATTTTGATCAAAATACATAATATGATAGATAATAAAAGTATGTATTATTAATAAGATCCCGTACTTAATTTTTGTCAAAAATCTAATAGCTAGTGACGTGTTATAAATATTTCTCAAAAATTACTACCCAAATCTCGATTTCTGTTCACATTTCTTCAGTGTATTTTTGAAATAATTACGATGGCCCACTCCAGCACGCAATTACAACAACTACGCTCTACTTGACACTTCGAAACTCTCATTAGCGTATTAAAAATCTTACTGTACTTTGCTTTGCTGAGATAGAAGCTCAAAAAACACGACTTATATATATAATTCTTTTGAAGTAAAACTCGATGAAGTTATACTGCAATAACACCTGTAACTATTTTTAAAATTCTTTTTAATTTTTTTCGGTATTGGTGTATTTCAGGTTCAGGCATTCAATTCAATTAAATTTAATTTAATTTAAAAAGGGAGGTAGCACAGCTATCAAAAGGGACGTTCATTATTTAATCAATTTTAGGCGGTACGAAGTTGGTCGGTAGTATATTTGTTTTGTTTTTAATATTTTGTAAAGAATTAAGAGTAGCAGAATCTGATAAATAAATAAATGAAATGAAATTAAATGAACAGCTTTTTATTCCGCCGGTTATGAACCTCCTTTGAATTATGTTAACGATAATGAAAGTCTTCACGATGCCTTACCTACGTGTTGCATAATATCCATTAGAGTTGAGGACATTTAATTCTAGGTATGATGTGGGTAATTTCCGAAATCGCTTCCATTAGTATTGTGGTCCGTTTGCCCTAAACAAATCTATCGTAACTGAAATAACACATTTCCGTCACAGTGTCTCCCTTGTTGTTGTTTAAAATGTTTCAACAATTCTCATCCGCCAATCGTTCTGCATGAAGTCAAGCACTTAACTTTTCCAGCTCAAACTTCTCCATTTCGTAAATTAATTTTCCAGAGACAACGGTGAACGCTTTAAATATTAAGCGCTCCATTCGGTTGATATTTTCAAAAGCAAGTACTGCAATCCCCCTGCACGAAACCATTTATATAGCCAAGGCCCGAAGTTCATTTCAATTAAACCCATACCAACCACCACGAGTCAAATTCTTGACAAAAGAGCTCCTGCAAGCAGAAAGCGAACACGGAAAGTTAATATCGTAACTGAACCGCAAAATGTTAATTTCGCACATGGACATGATACCTGGAAATTACACGTGTTTACGTTGCTCCTTTGATATTCCCGTGTATTTCACTTCATGCAGGTGGGAGGCAATCACACACCCGTTCACATTGTGCACTAGTTCCACGTGGCCAAACTGTTATCACATTCATACGAATGTGTGCTGAATGAGAAGCCATATACGAATTAATGTCTCGTATTTTCGTTACGCATTAGCACCCCTTGTTGCAAGGATATCGTTTGCCAACTTTCGAACAACTTTTACCAACCGCCACCTTTTAGACCTGCTTTGTAGAGGCAGAAGTATAAGTATGTGTCTGTGACGGAGAGAAAATATGGAACAAAAGATTTAATTGTATTTTTTCTCTCTTCGTCCTTTTTTTTTTATCACACAAATTCTTGCTGTGAGTAATTTGGTGGAAAAACTTTCACACTGGACAGCATTTTCAGCCTTGATGAGGTAATTTGTTCTGTGAATGAGAGATTTTCAAGCTCTCAAATCATCGCCTGGGGCTGTACCTTCATTTTTCTACACGAACTGTTCATGGCAGGAAGAATGTAGTTGGCCATTATGGAACGTGGTCGTTATATTGATTGGAGAGCAAATCACAGCAACCTAGTTAGGAGAGTTGAAATATTGGGGTGTGCTTTGTGTTAGGTAAAGGGGGGAGTCCCAATGGCACGAGGAACTGTTCCATTTCTTAGGGCGCTACATAACATGAAAATAGCTCATTGACGAAGGCCCTCTTGGAGAATGTAAGCTGCGGGCAACAAAGTAATGGTGGTTTCAGTTTAGAATTTCAAGGTGATGATGAGGATAATGATGACATTACTCGGGATAGTTGGGGTTTTTTTTTTTTTTGGAGAAGATCAGACGTGCCATAGAGGGTTTTGGGGCGCTTGCAGCTTTTGGTGTTTCGGTTGTCTGATATTAGTACTGACCTTTGGGATCGCTTTGAATCTGTTTTAGATTATTGAGTGTGGAATGCTTGTAGATGAGAGTACGTTTTGCGAATTATTGTTGTACCTTGTTGTTCGGGAGATATTTCAAGACCTTTTTGAGTGAAAGAAAAGGTAATGTGGGGAATTTTCGTTATTTCTGTCGTTTTAGGCCCGAAATGGGAGAAATCAGTGGTAACTATTTGTGGAATCTAGTTTCCTGCACTAAAAGTTGCTGCTCAATAGAGAGGGTAATGGCTTACGGCTCTCTTATGTTTATAGACTAGCTGTGGCAGCAACTTCATTCGCTGCATGGAATTTAGGATGCTTAGTCTATTTAGCTAACTATTCATTTAGATCCTAACCCCCCGATTAATAAACAAATGTGCACAAGTAAGTTAGGTAGTACACTTCAGATAGCATACAAAAATTTTACGTTACTATGCTGAATAACGAGTTGATAACTTTTCTTACTCAGAATTTATTAATATGGGGGTAAATGTTTTTGTTGGTTGGCTCCGTAACAAAACTATTTCTAACCCTTTCCCTACTGCACAATGGCAAAACGATATCTATTGGTGATTACAAATTCATTCAATTCATAAAAAAAATAAAAGAAACTTTTTGGAAAAAGTACACTCACAATTGTGAGCTTCAGGAGTGCACCCACACCAATATTGGCCAAAAAATATATTTAAAAAAAGTAAATCTATAATCGTTTTTATAGGTAACGGAAATTTCGATTTTATTTAAACTTGAAACTCAAAAATATTTTTCGTCGTATTTCCAAAGAATCAATAATCCAATAGTAGCATTGCAGGAGGCAACGCAAGCCGGAGAGAGAACGTTGATTTGGGCCTTTGGTGTCTTGCCCCAGCGTTTTACAGTATTATCAGGTTGACTGCCAGTTAGACTTGAAGTCATTAGAACTCTTTTGTTGTTCCTCAATTTAACCATAGGAACAGCGAAGACTACCAGAGCTGTACAGAAGTACAGTAACATTAGAGTAACGATCCCAACCTAGTCTTAGTGGATTTTAAATTAAGGGGACAACGGAGTTTTAAGTCCATGCCCAGTTGGCTGACACTCCGTCCTGAAAGATCTATTGTACCAATAGGGAAACGGTAATTTAAGAGACGAGCAACCTCCCGTTTTCTCAACCAATCAAAATCTGGGCAGTCAAAGAAAATATTCAGAGGATTCGACATCCTCCAGACAGAGCATACATTCAGTATCCGGACAGAGGCTTATTTTGTTGAAGTGCGACAACTATAAGGCTATAATGGCATGCGAGGTAGCCCACTAGCTTTCTTTCACTATCCTTACTCGGCCTAAGGATTTCTTTGTAGGATTAATTAATCGTTTGGATTGTCTAAGACCAGGGACATTTTCCCAGTATTCAGACTAGGAGTACTGAACAGGAGGAAGTTATCCAAAGACAAAACTAACTATAGGGCTATTGCTTGTTGTATCACCAAAACGAATAAGGCGACACAAGGTGTCAATTTTCCTATGAATATTGACTGGTTCTATAAAAATGGATGACCAATCGATCCACCCGATGGAATTGGTGTACATTCATGAAGTTAGATTACGTAATAGCGACAAATGAACTAGGTGTCCTTATAGGAGCTTATAGTGCTACATCCCTATATCTCCCGAAGATGTTGGACAAACATCCGATAGAATAACTGTCATGAAAAAGGTTCCTTCGTCCATTCAGTTGCGACATAATTAACACTTATTTTCTATTAGATCCAAATATGAAACTCTTTATAACGAAAAGTTGCGAGAAGAGCCTCTAGTGACTTCTAGGGACATGCATGCCTGTTACTTAATATGAAATGTTGCGAACTTTCCTCTGAAAATCTGGATATCTTGAAACTCTCAAACGCTCAAATTACGATCTACTACCCACCCAAGTCCATACCATTCACAGCCATACACTGTCAGCATTCAGCTCCTGCCCGCCAAACGAATTCGAATGTTTGTCTCGTCTTCACCGAATATCAAGAGCATCACACAACATTACACTGTTCTCACTACGCTTCCATAACTTAGGTATACTCGGAAAAAGAAACTCAAAAAAAAAGTAAAGAAAACACAAACTAAGAATTCTATCGGTGTACTCGCATAAAAGGACACAACTCATCAAAGCAGAATAAAACCGTATACCAGGTACCGACACCTTCTATACCTACGTATACCCAACCCATGACGGGTACAAAACCAAAGTCACGTACTGCACCCAGCATCTGACATATTCCTTTTGTTCTTTCTTTCGAATCGAAGAATTTCACGTCCTGAATATGAAATGCCAGCCGCACAAAATTCACTCGAAGGAAAATCGGTTAAGGTAACATAGTAAGACTGCGCTCCACCATTCACCATCCACCGTATACCTACACTAAAACAAAGTGAAAATCCTTTTGGTGAAATTTTCCGTTATCCTTTTACGTATTCAGCAAAGGTGGTGCGAGCACTATATCTATGTCTGACAGTCTTCTGGTCCAAAACAAGAAAGTGGAAAACGTGAAAATAGGATGAAATTTTATGGTCCTTTATAGTTCCCTTAGCAAGGTACACCTACGCATATTTTTTTCTTTTTTCTTAACGTGTTAATTTGCTTGACGGGATAGAACTTAATAGTGCTGGAGCACGAGTCTATGGTAGGCAGAGTAATTCTAATATCTATGCCACTAATACTATGCCACTTCTCATCATCGGTCGTCGTCCTCATCATCTTCATCTGCTCGCGCTGGTTTTGCATTCTCTAGACTCGCTCCAAGGAACTCGGTTTTTTTTTTATTATTTAAATTTAAGTCTAATTACGTGGTTGGTTACAGAATGAAAATAATACCCAGATGCTGGATGTGTGGTAATACGTTTCCTCGCTCGTTAAGAGTGTGATTTTTCGGATGAAAGAACATTGTGCAGTCATTGGTACAAAAGACTACGCTAAACATGAGCACGGTTTGCATTTAATTTTATGGAATCTTTTTATATGCACATTTGTAGTTTTATTGCATT
Organism: Cheilosia impressa; assembly: GCA_948293265.1. NCBI lineage: Eukaryota > Metazoa > Arthropoda > Insecta > Diptera > Syrphidae > Cheilosia > Cheilosia impressa. Next base: position 16,635,170 of record OX411880.1, read on the forward strand.
AATTACCATGAGCATATTATGGCCGTCTGTCTGGCCTTTTGTTGCGACACTTTCATTTGAACTTAGAAAGTAAAGCTACTGCAAAGCTTAGGGTATATTCGTATTACAGTTTAGAAACTAAAATGGGAAAAGTCTCGACGATCAATATTTCATTCATTGCTCTTAATTAAGCCGCAAAAATCCTTTAAAACACAGCAGTTATGATTAAAACAGTAAATTTGATAGCAAAATATTAGTCAGTCGAACTGGCAGTGTTCTGGAAACTATCCAAGCTCAAAGTACCCAAAACTCGACATTTTACCCGCTAAATTTTTTAAGACGGTAAAGTTATTTTTGCACACAAACATGAAGAGCTAAACGATAAACCGTAAAGCTTTGACGTCCAACTGCTTTGTGTAGCTTTGTTGAAAAGTGAATGAAGAAGAACATAAAACGCAACGCAAAAGTCTTCGATCGATTTTCAAACTTGCTTGCGTCAGCGTGCTTTCATTATTGAGATTTACGTACGACCAGTACAGCAAAATTTATCCCAAGTAGAAAATTCCCAAGCACTCGTCCGTGATGGATTGAAAAATAAGCTCAAAAGTACTTCGACCCGATTAGTCTTCGATTCTAATCAAGAGAGACCTCGATGTCGTCTGGGTTTTGCCAATGACAGCACTTACTAGAGAGGCGCCATTTTGGCCAATAGACTCAGAGTGGAGAAATGTTTTAAATAAACAGAACTCATATAAATCCTTATATTCCTTTTGTTACGTAGTCTCAAATGCATTGCTTCAATTTTACAAGGGTTTAAAGGAAACTTCACTATCTCGAATAAAGTCTTGGTTTGCTCCCAGATATGAGAACAACAATATCCACGCATAGACCGGCAGTTTTGACGATGTTAGATTTATCGGTGACCTTAGAAGTAGAAGAGGAAAATACCGAAATTTACTTGCACTGCAATAAGGCAACTAGCCTATAAGTTTTAATGAACAAAGAAACTCAAGACTTGACCTTTGTACTACAAATGGAAAGGCAGTTGTCATAAAATTTTACAATTAACGTCGGAGTAAAGAGTTTTGAAGCGGTAGAGACTTACAAGTACTTGTTTTGAATGCCAAGGATCATCTACTGTCAATAATTGTTGTTGAAGTATAAGATTAGTTTGGCTTAACGTGGTCAGTTCGCCGGGGAAATGAGCTAGGACTAGGAGCAGCTAAGTGTGACCCTTAAGAATTTAAATTTTTTGCCTATAACATATTGGCAATTGCGGCTTGTAAAAAAAACAGATAGCTAAGACAGCAGTAAAAATATCTTTCATACCTTCGTTGGCAACAAAAAAACCAAGTGGCACCTTCCAGAAATGGGCCCAACATTTTTGTATCAAAATATTTCTTTAACTCACTGTCAGAAAAACAAGTGCAAAAGTTGTAAAATCTCTTCCGGACAAGCACCTCGCTGTCGAAGAAAAAATACTTATCTTAGTTAATATACATATTGCTGAAAAACCTTGACCCATATATTTTTAAAGCCAATGCCGGCCAGATTGGGTTTGGACTACTCCAAGCAAACTCTTCTAAGCGCCTGACAAATGTCAAAGAGTATAACCACTACGATAAGGCTTCTAGTTCTCCATTTACCCCTTTGCATTTTGTCGGCGCAGTGGCTTAGTGGTTAGTGTGTTGGACTACTAAGCGAGGGGTCCCAGGTTCAAATCCCGAGAAAACCCAAATTTCAACTCAAGGTTTTTTCCCACTGCGCCACCTCTCGCGAACGTCTGACAAACATCCGAGAGTATAACTGCCATGAAGAAGCTTCTCAATAAGCCGTTTGGACTCGGCATAAAATTGTAGATCCCTTCCATTCGTTCCAAAAATGAAAAACTCACACAAAACGAATGGTTGCGGGAAGCTAGGCCCAGGGTCCCTACCGACCTGTAGCGCCAACTATTTATTTTGTTTTTTAATATGGCCCTTTTTGTCAGAAAAGTCCTTGATAATGTCTTATATTTACAAAAAACAAAAGAATGGTTCGAAGTTTGTTGAAAATAAGCTGTTAGGCAACAGTCTCAGTCAGCCATATCATTTTGGACGACATTGATAAACATTATCTATATTGCAAAAAAGACAACTTTATAGCAGCTTTTTGTCGACTTGCCTACTCCTTTTTTTTAATTGGAGTGCCGTATAATATTTAAGTCTACATCACACAATTCTTTTCTGAACGCAAAGCAGGAGTGCTTTTCTCCTTTTTTTAGAAAGGTTTAAGACATCGAAAGTTGGATTAAGATGGATTTTCTATGGCAGGCACTTAATATATATAAATACATACTTCTTTACGTATTGTCAGTTTGAGTTTGCAAGTGCTTGATAAGAAACCGTGAACGTCGCTTTGATTGAAACTTCAGCCTACCAGTAAAAATTAGAACGCGTTAGAAACCATTTTCGCTCGGCATATGTTGGAGAAAAATTCACAAACAACCTATTCCATCCTACTAATAGAACCAATATTTCCTATTTTATGTCTGAAAGTCATTGAACCAATTTTCCTGTTGCCTATGTTTCAAATGTCAAGTTCGTGGGCTTAACAGTTGTAAGAAAATTGCCCACAGACGACAAACCGGCTTTTAGCGATTATAAATTTGTGCAGTCGAACTTGTAATTATTAGGTTTTAAGACTCGATCTAAACTTTGTGTAAACCAGTCCCCCGAAAATAGCTGTTGGATGCTCTAAGGAATTCGGAAAGAAAGACGAATTAGAATGCTAACTAAGCAGATTGACTGAATATAAACCCTTTTTTTATTTTGAATACTTTGTTTCCGTGATCGATGAGCGCCTAGCGTCCACTTAGCTTAACACACCCGTTTTTATACCCTCCACAGGAAGGTATATTCACTATGTCATTACACTTGTAACGCCAAGAAGGAGTCACCTCAGACCTCATAAAGTATATATATGTAATATATATTCTGAATCAGGACCAGATTCTGAATCGATTTAGCCATATCCGTCTGTCTATCTGTCTGTCTATTGAAAGCACTATAGAGCCCAAATGAATTGACATAGGCGAATGAAATTTGGTGAAAGGACTTCCTTTTATATTCGTCAGGTTGGTATTAAAAATGGGCTATGTCGGTCAAGTAGTTCTGGTACCTCCCATACAAAACTAAGTTTGCATGACTTGTATGCAGTGGAGGGTATCAAAGCATCGGCCAATTTTACACGGAATCCAGACAGCTGTTTAGAAAACCTCTCTTAGGACACTAGAGAAGTGCCATAGTTTAACAAACCCCTTACTTGTATTTATTTTTTTTGTGGGGAATAAACCTGATATCCCTTGCCTAGTACAGTCCACCCCCGATATAAGAAATAATCATATAACACCAAAACGCTTATGAGAAACGGATGTGGAAAAGTCTTGTCTTTCCTCTGTCCATAAAAAAAATCAGCTGATAAACGTTTTAGAAGAAAAACTCTCATAAGAAAAATACCATCGCATATAAATAGTTGCGCCAATAACAATATTTACGTCGTTCAAAGCGGTTGATCGCTGAAACCGGAGTCGTTCTAAACGGAGGTTTGTTCATAGCAATTTGTATGCAAACATTATAATTATTCCGTTCTGTCTATGTCGCTTGAAACGGTAAGTCATTATAAACGAAGTAGAATAAAATGTATGCAATATTCTTCAACACCTATACCATTTTCAAAACTTCTGTCCCAAACGGATGCAAGACATCCGTCACCATTTTATGTTGTTAGTATTTTTTTAAGAATGTTAATGGAAAAAAGAAATCGATAGCGTTAAATTTAGGGGAGCAACCACACAAAATTGAAAGTATTTATTAATTCATTCATTGATTATATCTTTATTGGATCAAGATTGGGTTGTTATTTTTTCATTTTCTATTATTCATTATTTCGAGTTCAAAATAAGGTCAAAGTTTATAATAGTTGCAATTTTTTTTTGCGATGTTCTAAATAAAAGGTTTTTAAATACAAAATGTGGTTACCCAAAGTTAGGTGTTTCACAATATGAACAAGGTATGGAAAATCCTTTCTAATTTGTACTGTGAACTCTATTTAATGACACCTAAATATTACATTATCCTTCACTGTGTATTTAGGTTAAATGTATCATAATTTCTACTCATTTATTATTTTTTATATCAAAAATATTTTATTTTAGCAAATATCACCAACTTGTGGCCTTTATAAGGGCGTGCAACCACTTGGAGCTTTTACGATTGAATAGTCTCACCTCATATGAACTCCCATACACATTTGTCGCCGTGTTTTGCAGTTTAAGACTGAAAATATAAATTGTAATAAAAAAAAATTAAACTGAACTGAAAAAATTTCGGAACATCGCAAACCCTACACAATCATTAAAAACTCTTGCTAGGCTTGTACTGAAAAATCTTGTAAGGTAAGAGTGCATGAAAAACTACCTGTTGCTTAAATTTTACCAATTCTAACGTTTAATTAAAAAAGTACCTACTTTATTTAACGCTATTTAAACAGTTTTTTAGGGTTGATTTTATCTAGTACAACTTATAAGCTTTTTACTTTCCTACTTTGTAAAAAAAAAACAAAAACAAACAAACTTCTGAAAGTTTCGTGCGAACCAGTCGTGCATTTTATTATACCCTCCACAGGAAGGTATATTTATATTCACTTTGTCATTACATTTGTAACGGCAAGAAGGAGTCACCGGAGACCTCATAAAGTATATATATTCTGAATCAGCATCACATTCTGAATCGACTTAGCCATGTCCGTCTGTCTGTCTGTCTTTTGAAAGCACGATAGCCCCCAAAGGGATTGACATAGGCGAATAAAATTTGGTGAAAGGACTTCTTTTTATCGTCGTCAGGTTGGTATTGTCGGTCAAGTAGTTCTGGTACCTCCCATACAAAATCAATATTAGACGAATGTGTCTCTCTTTCCGTTGAAAACACCATAGCGTTCAAAGGAATCAACCTAGGTGAATGAAGTTTTGTGAAAGGACTTCTTTTTATTGTCGTTAGGTAAGTATAAAAAATGGACTATGTCGGTCAAGTAGTTCTGGTACCTCCCATACAAAACCAATTTAAAATGACTTGTATGCAGTGGAGGGTATCAAAGCATCCGCCAGGCCGATGATAACACTTTACTTGTTTTAAATTCAATAGGCCGTTGTTTAGTTGAAGCAAAATAATGCAAAAGTATTCTCTGTGATTGAATAATTGATACTAATTTCCTTTCCCCCATTTATACCTCTAATTATACGCTCCTAGAGGCTAGTCTACGCAGCTACACTTATTAACTCCACTTCATTGTATTTTTGTAATAACCTGTTAATAAATAATAATAATAATAATATATGCTCGTATTGCTATATGCGAAAGGGGCAACAGATCAACTCCAGAGTTAACACTATTAAAACAACGGCGCCATCTAAAAGTTTCCACTCCAACTACACTCTTAACACAGCCGGTACTAATAATAACAAACTAAAAGGTGTTCACCGTAATCTTTGGATCACTCGTACCTATATATTTTGTAGGTCACGATGGATAATTCATATGTCAAATTTTACAATAGCATGTTCATAAATGGTAACTTGTCATTAAAAGTGATTATAAGTACCCATACCGCACATTGCCTTAATTTATATTTATTTATTTATATACATTTGTGTAAAACATTTTTAACAATTTTGACCAGTTTAGCTTTATGAATAATCGCAGCTCAAATTTAAAGTAGCTGGCGGCCACAGACAGTCAAGTTGGCAGTCTCTATGTCTTTTGGGTTTTATGCCTTCTGATTTTTTTTTCAAAGGAGTTTAACACGAGCATTTATAAAATTCTAATGTTAAATTACGAACACTTTTTCGTTTGCGTAAAAGTGCTGCCCTTTCTTAAACCCTTGAAAATAGCTTTGCATATTTATTTCATTATAAACAGGCAATAAATTATTATTAATTTCGAGATCTGTTGTGAGAGTTAAATGTTTTTTCATCGGAATATTTAAACATTTTTAGTAAGGGGTAAATCTTTTATAAAAATTGTTAGCTATCGTACATTTAAAGTCAAGACTAAAAGTCGTGATTAGTATGACTCAATATTTTTTTCAATTTAATGCAGACTTTTTCATAAAGACTTAAATGAAAGGAAGACCTATAAAGCTTCCACAAAGCACTGAGATGCTTGAAGACATGAGTTACATCTGTATTAGGCATGAGAAACTCTGTGGAACCAACCATTGGTAAGTATAAGTCAAATACGTTTGTACGCACAGAATTTAGAAAGCTATTCGATGTAACGGATGTAATAAAAAATCCGCTTTATCGCAAGATTTTTATATTCAAAGGGGGTAGGTTCGTAGTTAGGTATCTATATTGAGAAGAAACAAAATTTTAGGTGTAATTGTAATTTCTCGGGATTTTATATGCAACCATTTTCTCTGTAGTCTATCACAGAGCAACTGCGTAATGTTATTCAAATTATAAAAAAAAATTTTGAAAATTTTTTCAGCAAGCGAAATGTATCCTCAAACTTTAAACAACATCAATAATACGTTCAAAGCATTTAATTTAATAATTGTGTTGTTGTGAGAGTAGGTACTTAACTATGTATTTTCATGCTCCAATGAATTCGACTCCCATCGTTGTATTCAACAGGACTCGCCTCAAAACCCATTCAAATAGAGTAAGACATTGTGGTGCACCCCACCACGAACAGTAGATACGACAACACAACACACTCCAATTTCCACTCATCGAACTGTTAAATGCACATCATTTATAAAGCAAATGATACCTCCCGTCAACACCCCACATCCTCACTGCGTCCCAAAAACTTCCCTTATAAAAATGAATAATAAAAAAAAGAAAAATTAACGACAGCAGAAATACATTTCTCCATTGACAACAAGTTCAACGTTAACCTGTGTTCATTTTGACGAGTAACCCGCACCCACCCCACCACCTCACTACCCACCATCTATCAAGTCTGGCTTACCCTTTCTGAATATCGAAAAATTATCCACCAAGCACAAGGAGATATCATGTTTGTTGCTTAGCATCCAATCCTCACTCGCATATGAATACAGCGCAGCGGTTTGGTTTTTTTTTTTTATTTTCTACTCTCAAAGAACAGCCGCAACAAGAAACGTGCGGCGAACAAAATGAAGAAATGAAAAAATTTTGGAATCATAAATAAACCCATCAAGATAAAGGATAAATCCTTATAACATATGAATACATAAGTGTACGCCTCCTTTCACCCGCGATGTCATACACAGGCATGGATGGATTCATGATTTTTTCTTATTTTTAAATTATGCTTCAAATAAGGATACAAAATTTCGCGTACCATATTCTTATTTGTTATAGCTGAACATATTGCGTGTATCCTTTTATTTTTTTTTTGGTAGGCAGCTATAGTGTTGTTGGTTTCGTACTTTAATGGTGCTGCTGTTGCGCTGGATTGAGGTCGTCCTTGGAAATTGTAGTGTGCACGCTGAGGGACCTACAATCTTATTTAAATTAATTTTTGTTTCTCATAAAGTTGTAACTATCCCAGGATAATTGTTGCAATAAAATTTGTATTTAAATTTTTTTGTATTATCCTTGAAGAGGTTTTGTTTTATTATGCGCCCTTGAATTTTCTCTCGAATAATGATTTTTTATTATTTTTTTACTACATTCAAACTAACTAATGGAAAATTTTGCAAGCTGCACACACTAATTGAAAATTTGCATTAAATTTTGCACTAACATTTGGTAGAGTGAACGCTCGGATGTTTTCTCGGACACGCACACGTCAAAGCTCAATTCGTCTCAGGAGGATTATTCAATTTTTTTTAGCTTCCTCTTAAACCGTCACGATGAATGATTTTAATGATTTAACATCCGCGGATATCTTATGTCTGATGGTTAATATCTTCACCTTATCACCAATTTATCTATCCAGCCGACACGGATAGCTTCCATGACCTTTCATTATTAATTTAATTTTGTATCCACTAGCACAGAAGCGGCGGCAGGAAAGGTTAAATAACAAAAAAACATCTAATTGTTATCGATAGGAAACGCACACGACACGGACAGTAAAACCGTACGACGACTATGCAAAACCGCGATCTTTTCAGTACTAAAGGATTTTTCACTCTCTGTTTGGAATTGGTATGTGCGGAGAGGAATCTACTGAAAATGAACCTCTGAATAGGATAAGCGCAAAAGTCCAACACGAACAAAAAAAAAACAGCCAACATAGTAAGGACGACGACGACGCTGGGGCTGGGTGAGGATGATGTAGGAAAAAATAAATAAAAAGGAAAAAAAAACAACACCTGCCTCGGAGCATATTCTGTAACTCTCTCTCCTAGTCTCTCAGTGACAGGATATCTTTCTGTGAAGGATATACACATTCCGATAGTTTCGCTTTCAGTCTTTTACACAATTCTAAACTCTCACTCTCGGAACGGCGCGGCGCGTGGAGCGAACAGCAGCTGGAAAAGTCAAATTCAAGAAGCATATTTCACAAGTTCCGCTCAGCGACACGACAATGGGGAGCGACAGATGAGTTTCTGCACCTGCGCCAGCTTTGCGAGATTCGGAAGATTGAATTCTCTTATACTGGCGCAATTTCAATTGTCACATCGTTCCATGAATTGGGAAGAAGTCCTCATTTACACCTTGGCCTATATCATTTGTGCTGTTTACTAAATGTGGATGATTGTCATCTCATAAGGATGAGCTTGAATCAATCAAAAATTTAAAGGCCAACAAAGAGTGAAGTATTTGTATGACAGAAATCATGTTCATTTACATTTTTTTCCATTCTTGAAAGATACACTTCTAAAGGGCATCGCTAAATGTATCTTGAAACTGGAATGGTTTGAGAAAAAATGCGTGAATTACTGTGTCACATATATTTTGCTCTCCCTTTGCAGACACTGCCCGAAAAAATGTCATGTCTCCTGTTTGCATGAATGTAATAAGTTTACGTAACTCAAACTCATAGTGTCTGCTTGTTACTACAAAAGAGAGTGGAGAAATTCACAAAAGAGGGCAGAAGGCTGATGGTGGAAAGTCTTAACGAAAATTGAACGAACAGCAGGAGCGACGGCGACGGTGACACCGTATCTATTTCCATGGAATCTATTGAATCAGTTGAAGTTGAGAACTTCTGGAGAGCACTTCTATGGAATTGGATTTTTGGATGAACTGTAAGGTGGCTCCAAGTGGTTGAACTATAAGCCCTCTTCAGTGCAAAACACTTGTCAGTTGAATATTTTGTGATGCATCTGCAAGATTCAAATTAAATTTCTGCTTTTGATATTAGCTTTCTTGAGATTTTCTGTTAAAATTCTTAACTTTTAAGGTCTGAGGTGGCATAAATGACAAAAAACTCTGGAGACAGGTTGGTTCATAGCTAACTGCCAGCAATAAGATAGACCAAGTTGGTGAATATTGCTTTAAAATTATGATGGCTCGAGCTAGTGAGTTGTTGCCTTAAACTGCATGTGATAAATCCGTTGACTAGACTTTTAGACTTTTCGTCAACATTCATGATTGCAACTTCTTCTCTATCAACAAAAACTGAACCACCGGTGGACTCCTTCTCTAAAAACGTTTTCGTCTGCTTTTGGCAAAGATCATATGCATCTGCAACAAAAAGCAGAAGATTCTAAAATGTCACCTCTTTATCAAACCCTTAGTATGGCTTGTATGTACAGGACAGCTTATTTTCGCCGACTGGCAATGAGAATGACACTGCTCGATGTTCTCTCTACCCGAAGGTACAGCAATCGCTTAGGCTTTGTGCCTAATAAGGGAAACCATAGCAACGGCCCAGGTAGACAAGTTCAAGACGTCTCTCAAAGTTTGCATATTGTACTACCTTACCAAGGATATCTTCACTCGTTTCAATACTTGAAAATATCTCACTGACTGATGGCATTGTTCTACCGATAATGCCAATACCAATAGAGTTGAAAAGACTCTTACAAAATTCTACCTCTGATGTGGGTTTATGCATATCGTATGTAAAACTTTTTTAAGAACTCCTTGATGGATGGTACATGAAACAACGTCTCCAAAACGTACACTGATCATCTTGCCGACTTATAGATATTTCAGTCATCATTCCGCAATCCCCTATGGATTTTGAGCGTTAGCCGTAATAAGCTTCTGATTCAGGATTTTCTGGTTAGCTCGATATCATTACCTAGCTCGTATATAGTTGGTTGCGAAATCTTCCAAACTAGACTAAAATTCGCTTAAAGTATACGAAGCAAACGCATCTTCTACTGTACAACATAGCAGGACTTTTTTGACAATGCCCTGCTACTCATTGATGCCCTAAGAGACACAAAGTGAAGCTGTGGCAAATTTGGTTTTGTGACACATCTTTTAAAAAGTGTAGTCAAAGAAACTCCCTTCCTATCTTCAATTTAAAACGAATTCGAAAAATTGCTTTTCCGCATCTTAAGGCAATATACATTTGCATAGCTCACTGGAGTTTGGGTTTAAAGAGAATCTTTCTACCGAAAATGCCAAAGCCGATGTTGAATTTTGTGCGCATTTTTTTTTTTGTGGTATATCCCGGTATTCTTTTGAACAAATTTGAACCTCATTTGAAAAATATAGCACAAAAGTCAAACGTCGGCAGTGATGTGCAAAGCTATCAATCTGTACCCAAGGTTCAGTTTTCGGTCACATTTTTAGGCTTTTAACTCTCATAAATTCTTTATTCTTTCAAATGTTAATGGAAAAGGTTATAGCCTCAGAAGATGATCTTGGAATTGTTAATAAAGTTCCATAAGTCCTTTTATTTTTGGTTTTGGAATAAATGGTGATGCAGTGAGAGATCACAGTCTTGGATCGCAGTGATGGTTTAAAAATTGAGTTAGATACGGGTGCAGGATCTTACTCTAAGGCATTGTTTAAACAGTCATATTTAAACAATAACATCGATGGTTGCCTTTCATTTGTTATCGTCATTTGGAATATTTATGACAAGAGGTTACTTGAAAATTTGATTAGAAAGGTGTTTTTGGAGTTCACTAAAATTCAAACTCCTACTCGGATGGTAAAGGAACTTTTCCACCTACATGCAATTTCACACACAGAACCTTTCCCACAAGACCTACATTTCGACACAAACCAGTCCGCCAATATGTACTTTTCATGTGAGTTTATTCCTAATTACATCGTAAAAAATAAATTTCCCTCTCATTCCAAAAACTTCACTATATTTACCAGCATTTAGTGGCATTCCTGCAGATTGTTGCGAAGCAAAACAAAACACCACAGTCCTCTTTTGAGTGCTGAGGACACATTAAAAGCTCAACATGTAGAGTGATAAAAGAAAATTAATGGAGTTTTCATGTTCATAATGTGATTTGCATTAAAATTGGGTTGCTTTTGTTATTCTTTTGTACAATAATAAGCACCGCCGACAACGAGATACACATGCGAGAAGTGTACGCTCGAAAAGAGGTCATATGCTGTTCGCCATTTTTCGTGTCCAAACTGGCCCATGGGAGTTGGGCACACCAACGCACAGCATAGCACAAAACAAACCCTTGATATCTTTATCATTTCGTTAAGGACCTACTAAATGCAGAAACTTTAACGACAATGTGATTAATCGTCTGCATCATTAACAAATAGATTGTGCATACGCATATGCTTCTATACGAAGGGGCTATAAAAATATTAGAACAAAATTCAGTGGGGAATTCTAGTCAACACTATCGAGTGTCAATCATAAATACATTTTGGTCTTTAGTACATTTCGAATAATCCGCGATGGAAGAAATCTTTACTTGAGGTAACCTTTCGGCTTGTTGTACCCTGACAGAGAGGGTTGGCCTAGGAACTTATATTCAGGAAATTATAAATAAGAAATTATATCTCATTATTCTACTGATGGTTCCAAAAGCAGATGGTACGGGATCAGGTATGTACTCCATCGAGCTGGACCCACAGATGGCCCTGAGACTGCCGAATACATGCATGTGTTCCGGGCAGATATTATGGACGTAATCAGAGCTGCGGAAATACTTGAAATGAGATCGATATCCAAAAATTATATCGCCATTTGCATTGATTGCCAGTCTGCGCTTCAGCCGCTAGAGTCACAAGCCACATAGTGATCTTTTATGACAATCTCATAAATTCCCTCGACCAAACCTAACCATACCTTACCTTTCGGCTTTACCCGCACCTAAGAGTTATATTGTAAGTACGTTGTGTGCATATAGATCCATTTATTTTATGTACTAAGCGTAGTAGCTAAGTGGTTAGTATGTTGGACTACTAAGGTTTTTTTTCCACTGCGCCACCTCTCGCTTATCTTTAACAAACATTTCGTCAACATTTTTACAATTTTTTTTACATATTTCGCTCTAATGATTTGGTCTCATTTCTTTCTTAGACTGATCGTCCATTGAAAATAAGCTTGTATATATTTCTTTGTAAATACTTCCCTTTGAAAAGTCAAATTTATGAGGCCTCAAGAGAACCCCAAGATTTTTTATGTTGAATAGAAAAACTACTTGAACTCGATACATGTGGGTAGTCTAAGAGGCCGGACCTATCCTGCGCTCAATAAGGAAAGGGAAACTGCTTTACGGTAGAATTCCATTTTGTCCTAAAAAGGTCTAAGAGGATATCTACTGAACTTGGGTATTATTGTATAGGTACTTGGTCTTTTATTGTCTTTTAGCTTCAGAAGTGTTTCGTTTACTTGCGAATATTGTCAAACCAGAAGGAATACCATTCGTGTTCAAGTGGCAAATAGAGTAGTCAGCTTAGTCCCACATTCTGCTTCCCTAGTCTGAGCAAGTGCACTGAAAACAGAACTTAACTTCGTCACTACCAAAAGTAGATGTACCTATAATTTTTTTTTCCCATACCAAAGTAGTGCATACTTCAATTCATTGGTGTCACGGGACCATTAGCTATTGGCATATGAATGTAGTACATCTCTATCTCTGTTTAGTGAATAGCAAACTTATTTGCTATGATGTCCGTTTGAATAGGGGCAAGTTCTGGGCTCCAAAAATGGAATAGAACGAAATGGTACGTATACGCCACAGTGCCTTCATTGATTTCGGTAACAAGTAATCTTGTTTTCGTGATTATTTGTTGAAAAGTTAGTATGACGAAGGACTAGGATACATTCAGCAGAAATGGGAATGTTTAAAAATTGTAATATTGTCCAACACCAATGTCATTATCTTAAAAACCAAGCGACAGCTACAGCGCCACTTAAATAATCACAAACGAGCTGCAAATTTACAAAAGTGCGTTTTGAAGAGGCAGAATTTCCTATCCAAAATCCAAAATTTTTAGTCAATGATAAAACTGATGAATGAGAAATTCACACAGGACGCAGTTAAGCAGCAGTTAAAGCAATTGGTGAGCATGTATTTATATTGAGGCAACACGAGAAACCATAATATAAGTACTCCTCCACAATAGGCACTATTTATATTCAAAAGCAATAAACACCTTGACCAACAAACTTGCAAACTAATTATGTTGGTAATCAAATATTCAACACTATTCCCAAATCATGTAGGTCGACAATTATAATATGAGTAATAGAGGAGGTAAAAAGGCATCGAAACTGCAGTCAAACCTAATTTATAAACCATGAAACTGAATACATACTAGCGTACCAAATACCACCGTAACTCTTTTTTTCCACTCATTAGAAATTAGAAATAATTACCCCGCAGCTTGGTTCATTACCGATTCAAATTTACCGATAATCGATACCTACGCAAATATGGATACGAAGAAAAAAAAAAAGGTTCATCGCTCACCATTAAACGAATAAACCAATTCATCACCACAATGAATCGTGTGCTGAATCAAATCATTTGAAAGCTATAAGTGCACTCGTCGTCGATTCTGAAATGCAATTGAATTAATATCCTCCCATCCAAATTAGACCATTGTCATGGGTGGGTATGGAAGAATAATAAATCCCTCCAAAGCTGCACTCATCACGGTGAATAATTCTCGCAAATTATTAAGGCGTATGATTTGATGAGTTTTTTTCCTTGTGCTACTCTACACAATCAGATGATAATTACATTAAAGAGTGACCTGCTTGCTTATACAATTAGGAAATTTGTTGCTGCATTTACGTTGTTATTTTTGAAGTTACATACCTATATCCGCTTTATGAAAACAGATGTGCCATATGAAAGACATTATACGGAACAACAAATTTTGCAGCGGAGTTGGAAAAGTATGAAATTTGAGAAGTCACCTACTGGATTTTGCAACGAAAATCTTCAAACTTTAATCTATAATGTTCCATCTTCCATCGTTTATCTTGAATCTTCCACCTTTCAAATTACATCTTCTATCTTCTATCTTCTATCTTCTATCTTCTATCTTCTATCTTCTATCTTCTATCTTCTATCTTCTATCTTCTATCTTCTATCTTCTATCTTCTATCTTCTATCTTCTATCTTCTATCTTCTATCTTCTATCTTCTATCTTCTATCTTCTATCTTCTATCTTCTATCTTCTATCTTCTATCTTCTATCTTCTATCTTCTATCTTCTATCTTCTATCTTCTATCTTCTATCTTCTATCTTCTATCTTCTATCTTCTATCTTCTATCTTCTATCTTCTATCTTCTATCTTCTATCTTCTATCTTCTATCTTCTATCTTCTATCTTCTATCTTCTATCTTCTATCTTCTATCTTCTATCTTCTATCTTCTATCTTCTATCTTCTATCTTCTATCTTCTATCTTCTATCTTCTATCTTCTATCTTCTATCTTCTATCTTCTATCTTCTATCTTCTATCTTCTATCTTCTATCTTCTATCTTCTATCTTCTATCTTCTATCTTCTATCTTCTATCTTCTATCTTCTATCTTCTATCTTCTATCTTCTATCTTCTATCTTCTATCTTCTATCTTCTATCTTCTATCTTCTATCTTCTATCTTCTATCTTCTATCTTCTATCTTCTATCTTCTATCTTCTATCTTCTATCTTCTATCTTCTATCTTCTATCTTCTATCTTCTATCTTCTATCTTCTATCTTCTATCTTCTATCTTCTATCTTCTATCTTCTATCTTCTATCTTCTATCTTCTATCTTCGATCTGCCTTCTTTTAACTTCTATCTTCTATCTCCTGTGAATTATCTGTTGCGCGACTCTTTTTTCTCTAAAGCTTTCACTTTTCAGGACCGAATATCTTCAAAAACACAATTCAATCGATATCATCCCCATCCATAAACAGTTACACATTCCTCACATCGAATTCACACAGAAACTGGAGGAAATATAAAACTTCATTTAAGAACCCCACATTCATTAAATTTGTATAAACAAATTTAATTTGTATAAACAAATTAAACACGTATAAATTCGCTCACACCCATGTGCAACCGATGCATCAATTGACTGCAAAACTTATTGCAGGAAACGAAATATGCCGAGAGCTAACGTTGCTACGGTGCATATGTGTATGTTTTATTCAAAAACCCAAGGAACAGCAGTGGGCGGAATAGGGAAGAAAAATCGACCGGAATGCATTGTGTCCTTTTTCTTATGCACAGCGTTTGGTGTATCTCCTTGGCTGTGTATGTGTGTATCTTTTTGCGATGTGTCATGTTGCAAAAGTTTCCAGTTGTTGTACTATTTTCACAGCATAATCTCAACACTCGACCATCTGTGAAAACCCACCTCCAGCCACAAGGTGCTGCTACCCATAGGATAACCGCTCGCTATGTGTTACACATTGACTTGACTGCTGCATCACTGAGGCGACAATGATAAAAAAAAAAAAATGAACGTGGTGCACCAAGAAGACCAAAGACCGAGGAATCCTAAACTTGAGTTGCGACTATTATGAAAAATTTAGTGTCCTCATGAGATGCAACACATTTACAGGGCAGGTCATGTACTCTGCCTGGCATAGTGCTAAGAACTGGAGTGTGTATGTTGCGATCGTACGTGGGATAGAGTCATGAAGCCAACGGTGGAGTATAGGTTCAGCTAGGAATGTGAGTTGTATATCCTTTGGCATGTGGAATGGTGAAAGTTTGTTAATTCATTCCCGTTTGGAGTTTCCTTTTAACTTTGACGACCTCAGCCACATGCACGCATTTAAATTTTAAATTAACTTTTCAGGTTACTTGGGTGTTTGGCACTCAACTACGTAAGGGTACACTCAAGGGACAAAGTATCATTATGGGGGCGAAATGGGAGTGTGCTAGCGGTTCTAATCATATGAAATGAGTACCTAATTTAGTTTCCCGGTTTGTTTAGCTGTTTACAATTGGGTTGACATTAAATCGAGAACAAGGCAGGAGAAGAGATGGACGCCGGCCGGTGTAGGTGAAGTTGGCCCTGCAAAGTCGAACTTTCTGTAGTACCTGTTTTTAATCACAAAAACATAGTGAGGCTACTTTAACACTTCGTTTTTCAATATAAATAGATGAAACTCAAGGTCCACTCTTAGTCCACTTTATCTACGCTGAAAATCTACTCCGCCGATTTTACTGAAATAAATAAACATACTCTTTTTATTATAGTGCGGGTAGTGTTTAAAGAGCAGTTTGAATGAAATCCCACAGGTAGTGGGGCTACCTTTACACTGTACAGTGTTTTCTTACCTTATATGCAGTGCAATGCCGAAAGTATTTTTTGAAGTAATAACTTCTTTAGGCGCATTGGGCACATTTGATATGTGATAGAGTGTTTTGAAAATTGTGAGATATTGAAGGTTGAAACACATTCTTTAAGACTGAGGTTAGATTTAAATTGTTTTTGGCAAACATTCTTAAAGAATGTTTAAGAATTGAATCAGAAAAAAAACTAGAAACTTATTTAAAATATAAAACAATTTTTATTTTCGTTTAATGCGCTCTTGTTCATGAAAAATAATAATGCATGCATAGCTGGTACCTGCGACTTTCTCTGCGTAGAATTAGTACTTCGATTAATTCATTAAAATATTTATATCAATCGGGTCTAGAATTTATAATATTAGGATTATATCACCCGCAAAATTTTGATGAATGAAAGAAATTATTTCCCTGAATCATTGTTTGTATACAACTGCGTAGTTGAAATTTTATGTAGTAAAATTACATTTTTTCAATTGTTAATATTATTTAAAACCAAGCACCTCAAAAATCTCTTATTTTTGACAATTCATTTGCTAAGATTGGTTGAGCGTGTGAACAGCAAGAGGTAAATCTACAACTACAGAAAACACAGAAGTAATAGGTCTGCTCCCTTACTTTTAAATCTTACGAATTTGTACTAATTCGTACGAATTTTACTTAATGTCGTTCCTTAACTCGAAAAATTCGCAAAAGAGAGCGTTATCGAGAGAGCAAGTTATTACCCATCAACTGAGAATCTTACGAATTTTTACTCAACAAATTTCTTGGTGTAGAATTGAAAAAGCTGTCAGTCACCTTTCAATGAACAGCTGATTTGAAATTTGTTGTAATATTTGACATATGAGTACATTTGTTTTGATTTCTTGCGTATTAAAATGGTATCAACAGGAGGCAAAATAAAATTAATTGTTATCCTTGTCCTTTCTTACTTCTTACTTGCTGTAAGGAGTAAGAAAGGACAATCGTTTCCACGAAATTTTTAATGCCGTGTCGCTTTTTCCTCTTCTTGAATGCTTGTAGTTCAATCAGTACAAACTCTTCCAGACAGGTACATGAAGAAGAAGTTCGAATAATATCGAAACACTTTCATCGCTAGGGAGATAAATAAACAAATTTTGCAGAAAATTAGCAAATTCTTTGAGTTTATACGAAATTTTAACGACTATTCGTAGCACTTTTTTGAATTTTTGAATTATGTATCTGTCTTTATTCGTATTTTACTACAAAAGCGTTCCCTAACTTTTTCGTTAGTGTCCCTCTCCGTGAGAGAATTTATCCCCACCACTGCCATTTTGACAGTCTTTTCCATTTTACTACAAAAGTAAAGGAACAGACCTAATAATAGAGTGGATGGATGGACTATTTTATACACAAAAATTGCAATCTATGGCTTAAAATGTAAATTTACAAATGCATGAAATATGGAGTTTAAATAAGTTGTCTGAGTCGTCAAAAGTGGTTGGCATATGACAACGCGAACGTTGGTGTCACGCACACACTGGTAGCTAAATTCTCTTAAGGCGCGTTGGGCCATTGTATATAAACATAAACATTAGTTGGGCAAAATAATTCTCCTAAGTTGACTTATCTGATGATGGAAAAAAATAAATTTACTAATTTGCTTATTTTCTCTATATTTGTGTTTAAAAAAACATTTTTTGGGTAAAGCATTTTTTCGTTTAAAGTGGTTGGCGACTCTGCTGCCAGCTCAGACAACTTAAGAGAATCCGAATAGCACACTTGGGTTATAATTTGGTACATACAACTCTAATGTAATTATCAAAGTGTTGCAGTAACATTGTCACATCCCATATTGTAACCAAAATAGACGCATTTCCACTCATATTTTGCAACAAGTCTGTATATATTAGTGTTTTGCTTAGGTTATTTTTTGCTAAATGATAGTTTTTATTACGTTGTTTCAACGAAAACATGTTGCATTTAACGTAACTGTTGAGTTGTATGAAAAATGTTTCTATAAACATTCGAGAAGTTTTAAATAAGTTATTATTAGAATGCTTTTTCAGTCTACATGTAGATAATCAAATTGTGAAGTATGAAAGGAAAGGTAAATGTATTCGATCTGAAAGGCATTAATATCTAAAGTATGTTATATTGGAAGTTCGAATTTGCTGCGATTTTTGACCAAAATCTTCCAACGAATACTACTTTTGTCACGAACATTAATGTTTTGGGTAAAAAAAATGCATGCTTAAAAATGTTTAAAAATCAGAATATATTAAAATTCGTATTTAAGCTTCTAAATCCCAAAAGACTTGTAGAAACAAATTTTAATGTACCCTCTTCAGCAGTTTCTATTAAACTGAAATGTAGAAAGTATGTTATATATTGGGAAAATTTAAAGGTATTTTTCGCATCTAAAAATATGGGGTCAAATACGTACATAAAATGGTGAAAAATGTGACGGTTGTTACATGAAATTTTTATAAAACATGAACCATTATTACAACTTCAATTTTCCTTGAAATGCTATTGAAATGAAGTTACAACAAAATAACAACTGAATGTTAGCAAACTGTTGTTTCCATATTTATTATAACGTCATTATATAATAGCATTATAACTTTTTGCAACTAACTTTGGTTTGGTCGAACACATTCACTGTTGCCAAACATTCTTAGAAGCTTGTCTTAAAAATGTTCATTAAGATTTTCTTTTCTCCTTTTTTTGTGATCTTTCGGAACATCATCAGACAAAAAACTTAATGTAAGATATAACTAGGGAATATAAATAGCACAGCTGTGAGAATGGAAGAATATTTTTAACAAAAATCTAAGTAACATTAAACTTTTTAATTTAAATTTGATTGCTGACTTGCATTTTCGAGGATAAAAAACTGATCTCACTTTTACAACATATTTTTAAATTGCGGATCCTCTGCGTGGAACAATATTACATTCGGGGTTATATCTTCTTTTTGTGTATTGAGGTAACATTTTCTGCGAAAAGCTGATTTGGCAACGCTGATTACAACTACTTGATGTTGTGAAGTATGTTAAGTTATAATGAAGTTAACATTATGAAACTTGGCGCTGACATTTCGATTTTCTTATCATCATCATTATAAGAAATTAAAAATTATTTTACTTATCAGCCGTGATTGACGACGACTGAAGCTAATAATTCCAAATGGCGTTAGAGTAGCTGTCATATAATGAAAAGTATTTATCTCTTTATTTATATAAAATTCTATAAAAGTAATTTGTACATATTAAAAACCTTACGACTTTTGATTGTAATTAAGTTACTTCGTTGTTAAGATTCAGCAATATAAAAGTTTCAGGGACTTTTTAGTTAGAGGTACCCAAAATGAAAATTTACTAAATGTAACTGTAATATTATATTACCAACCTTTTTAAAACTCTAACTTACGAACTTTTATGAAACTACTTTCAAATTTAGGGGGGATGTAAACAAATTTAAAATTTTAAAAAACGTATTTATAACATTTCGAATGATAAAGTTACAATTAGTCCATCGTGAACATGAATCCAACTGCTATACAGAAATACAATCGAAGTTTTGTTGCAATCACAATCTGTGCTATTCGGGTTGACAACAAGCTGGTTTCCCTGTAAATGTGGGAACGTGTGTGTGCCATGTTAAAGTTATTTAAGAGAGTATTCTATTTTCATAATTTGAGGCGGCAATCGGGTAGGTGCCCGATAGCTCATGGTTTCATAAGTTTCATTGGTATTCATTTTAAAGAATACCAATAAATTTAACTTCATATTTCATGCATTATGTTTTAAGCAATAGATTGGAATTTTTCTAGTAGTAAATTATAGAAATGAATAAAAAAACACTCAATTTAAAAGTATTCCCTGCACAATAAAAAATTTCCTGACGATTCAAAAAATACACGCGTAATTGTTTAAGTATTCACTTCTGTCAGCACTCCCGGAGTGCCACTATTTTTTTTTATGTCGGAGTATAGTAGTGTTTTTGTATTTTACTCCTTTTATATTGAATGTATGATCAACTTGGAAGAGTATTAGTATATTTTTCCTTACTACTTACTCTGCAAAGGAGAAGGATTACCACAGAGACAGATATGCGAGTGCTTCGATACAGTGATGCCAGATCGTATTTAATTTTGCCTCTCAAAACAAGCTAAAGGGCATTTTTTATCTCTCAAAACAAAAAACAAATACATAGTGTTTAGAAGCCAGACGCTTAGGACGTGCGCTGCAGAATTATCCCAAAGAAACATTATAAACAGAAATATTGACCGAGAAATATTATGCATGCCGCTAGTCCCGGGAACCGCTGATTTTATTAATCATTTAGTCGTACCGATTACGCTTTTATTTTAAAACCAATTCTTATGAAATACGGACCAATTGAAAGATGAGTTTTTGTGGGTTAATTCCTGCATGTGCAATTTTGTTTAATTGATGGAAGACTGCATTAATTCAAACACTAACACTTCGCTGATCGGAAGCACATTAAGTAAGGAAAAGGGAACCGTATCTAATTTCGTTGTTGTTCACGACCCATCGTGTACAATTTACATATAACAAGACATTTTACATTTTAATAAAGACTTCGTGCTAACAGCACCAAGTGTTTACAACCATCACTGAGACCTAGAATTCAAATTCATTCAGCCCATTACAAAAGTAGGTATACAACGCGAAAAATACCCACTAAGACGACAAAGCTAGAGGGACTTAAGTGACTGCTATGTGCAATTGTCAGCTCGCCTACCGCATTGGGAGTACAATATAACGTAGAGTCTATTCCCGTTTTGCCCTCTTTTTATATACTCGTTCCACAAGGATTGCCAGGACGAGTACCTTTTACTAAGGCGGAAATGTTAAATTACTCCCCGGATAATGGGTGAACGTAATTAAACTGCAACGCTAAGTACAAGAGAAAAGGGGACCATTGTGCATCCTTAATAGGTGAAGCACCCACTTTCTGCAGATGCAACAGTGCAGAAGAAACAATGAAGGTGCTTTGGAGTCGGGGCTAAAGTTGAAGGTGTGCGAAAGCGAGTACCGCAAATTTACTTTAGTACTTGAGCTTACATTGTTTTCCCAACGATTTTGTTGTTTTTTTGCAAAAGAGCAAATCATTTGATGAATCTCTGTTTTTGTTATAGTTATTAATAACTATACATACTCGTATACCAAGGGTGTAGTCAAAAATACTGAAGGAATTGGTTTTTAAAAAAGTTCAGCAGAACTTGCACCTAGTCATCATTTTGGTATTTTCAGATTCCTGTTTTTATCAGTTGGAGAACTTCTTGCATTTGAGCCATCCCCGAAAGGAGATAAAATTATTGGACATAATAATATGCCGAGTCCAAACTGTCAATTGAGAATCTTTTTCGTGCCAGTTATACTCTCGGATGTTCGCGAGAGCTGAGAGGTATTTATATGTATCCAACACTCTAAGCCACTGAGCCATTAACATTAAATATAAAAGTGTGTATATATATGTCCCACACAACAATAGATCACATAGATAAGTATAATACGAATCGCACCCCAATGAACATATTTCAGGCTTCAGATCATTCCTTCAAGGTACAGTTTGTACACCCCCAGAGTCACAAAATGAAAAATGCGCATTAATGACCATAATTCAGTTATTGTTTATACAAATTTCTCTTTTTTTTCTTTTTGCATCCTTTTGATGGAATATTCATCCAATTTATGAGCATGAGTATTCATTTTAAACAATCAACAATAGCCCGCCATTAAATGTAAATACACAGAAAAAAAAGTTGAAAAAAAGCCCGGCTCAGCTCTACAGAACTCACATTGCGATTGAATTGGTTCCGGTATATCTATGGTATATCGAATACCGCGATAAATTAAGCCGCGCCGCGCCGCACAAACATGCCCGATTACCAAAAAGAACCAATTATGCATTGTAGAATCGCCAGGTAATTGCTCGCAATCGTTTATTTACAAATTGTTAAATCGATTCGAAACTCTACGATAACAATTATTATCTACCCGGTGAATTATTTATTATTCGCGCACAATTAAATCCAATTTGTTAATTTATCAAAAATGTATGTCGGTATTTTACCACGCGCGCGCTCCAGCCTGTTCACTCTTCTTCCGAGTGCAACTGCAACGACAAAATAACCCAAACAATATTGGCCGAACAATACACCAAACACAAAATAGTTGGGTGGAAAGAGTGGCGCTGCGAAATTAGTACGCGATTTGCATACGGACAAGGAGACAGTGGACTCACCTACGGGGCCAATTGATTCGAGAAAAACGAAGCCTATGTGTTGTAATCCGAAAAATTATTATTAAATGACAATAAATTGAATATAATGCATGTTAATTGTGTAAACGCCGCGGGGGAGCATCAGCCGGCCAACTATACAAAGGCCAACCTCCCCCCGTCAAAGCCAACTGGCTATATTGTTGTTAATGGCGGTGAGACGCGACGTAACGGTGGTAGTCACTGCCACACATTTACCGGTTACTACATGCTAGGGAAAATTTCACAATTAATTTTAATGCAATTTAATTGCTTTTTTGGGACGCGAGTCCTGTCGCGAAATATGTCCAACAAATGTACTTATACGAGGGAGAGATGCTACTTTATTTTCCGATTCTGGATAAACAGCTGTGCGCTGTGCCTGATAGATAGTAGAGAAAAGAACGCAAACATTTACAGAAAGTTTCATCCGGAAACACAAATAGTGGAGCTGTGGAAAGTCGTTAAAGAAGTGATGCAAATTTGTTCAAGGATTATCGAGAAGGTCGAAAAAATTACTCTACATGTGTGTCGTCTATAAAAATAAAAATTAACAGTTGGGGGTAACGGGCATAGGTACCCTATTCCAACCTTCTTACGATCTTTCGTTTTGTATGCGTTTTTATATTTGGGTCGAACGGGAGGGACCAACAATTTTATCCCGAGCCCGAGCTGTTGATTTAAGAAGCTCTTTAATGACAGCTATAGGTACTCTCGGATTTTTGTGAGATATTGGCAAAATTCGCCCGGTGCAGTGGTAAAAAAACCTTGAGATGTGACTAGAAACCTGTGACCCCTCGCTCAGTACTCCAGAACACGGGCCCACGTGTGTATCCTATAGACTTAAAATGTACTCCCCGATTTCGATGAAAACTTAAAAGCTCATTCTTATTAAGAGTTTTTTTTTGTGTCTGTGTTTGTTTTAAGAGTTGTTTGTATAAAATCCAGTAGGTGGCGCTGGTAGTTTCACAGCGCTAACTGTGCAAGACAATGTTCTCTCTATGAACCACTGAACGGATTTGGATGTGGTTTTCAATGTTTTGATTTTTTACAATCTCGGATGAAATCTTGTTTACAGCTCTGTTTGATGAGCTTAACCGACATAACAACGCTAGTCCCAAAGGTGTAAAGCATGATTTTATGTTCGGCTGTTAGACAGATTCTCATGGTACTGAAATAATACTGAAATTCGGAGTCAGTGGCCTCAACGTTAAGAGCGCTACGTCCAATTTATGATCGTCATAATCGTCCTAGCAGATCTACAATTGAGTGTCTAGATCTTGGCCTACATCCTTAGAAGATTAAATTGACGCAAGAACTGAAGCCGCTTGACCACCAGAAGCGTCGTATGTTCGTGAATTGGGCTGAGCAACAACTTGAAAATGATTCGGATTTTCATCGAAAAATCATTTACAGCGATGAGGCTCATTTCTGGCTGAATGGCTTCGTCAATAAACAAAATATGCGGTATTGGTCAGGCAGCAATCCACACGTACTCCATGAGTCATCATTGCATCCCGAAAAAATTACGGTTTGGTGTGGTTTATGGGACGGCGGCGTCATTGGGCCGTACTTCTTCCGTGATGATCGAGACCGGCACGTTACTGTGAATGGGAATCGCTACCGTTCAATGATAACCGAATATTTTTGGCCCCAGTTGGATGATATGGACTTGGAGGACATGTGGTTCCAACAGGACGGCGCCACAAGCCACACAGCAAATGCCACAATCAATTTATTGGAAACCAAGTTCGGAGAACTTGTTATCTCACGAAATGGTCCAGTCGCTTGGCCGCCTCGGTCGTGCGATTTGACGCAGTTAGACTATTTCCTGTGGGGCTACGTCAAGTCTATGGTCTATGCCAACACGCCAGCGACGATTGATAAACTTCGTACGAATATCGAACGTGACATTGCAGCAGTTTCGGCCGATTTATGCTTGAAAACCGTCGAAAATTGGGTTCAGCGTCTGGACTCCTGCAAGCGTGCCCGTGGTGGCCATGCAAAAGAAATCGAGTTCCATACATAATGGCATCGAACTAACTTTCACAGGAATAAAGAATTTCATTGATATCCAAAACCGTTTTAGTTTTATTTAAAAAAACTTTTGTAGCTCTCTTATTGAAAAATCCTTTACCAATCGATTGACTGTTTTCATTCAATTGAGATAAGAAATTCTTCTCCACTGTGGTTTCCGAAAGGGTTTTCTCTAATCGGACCATTTTGTTGACACATTAACACCCATCAAACACTGATTTTATTGTCAAAAGACCCTGAGAGTGTATTTCACTATCTGCATAGTTTGTAATGGGTATTAAAACTATATTCTTTGGAATACCCCCTCTGCCCCTGCAGGCCTGTAGTGAACTATTTTTACAATTTTTAAAAACTTAATCATTTAAAAATTTAATTATTACTTTAAAACTGTTCGCATTTAAAGAGGAAGTAAAATTATTAGACAGCTCGTGTACTACTTTTGAAAATAATAACTTACCCCCTTCTTGGGGGCAAATGTTAAAAGTATCTTCTTTTTTAAGGGCTTTAACTTTCAACTGTAATTTTTAAATTAAAATTCTAACAGAGAAAACAAAACGGATTCACAAACTCCTTATAAGAGTTTGTTGTTAAGGCCAGGGGTCTAATCGCGTAAGCACAAAACGATAGAGCGATATCGTCTCGACGATGCTTCTACTTCGTGTAACAACCAAAAAACGATAATCGTTGAAACGATTGGATTGAACGATTGCTTCACGTTGCTAATTCAACTGTCAAATACTATCGTCGAAACGATTCGATTGAACGATGGCTATTTTGCTATCGTTTCATCGTTTTTGCTGCATTTTTCACTTTTAATTAGGTCTGATAGAAGTATTTATTAAAAATTATTAAAGGAAAACACTCACTTATATTCTCTTTGGAGGCGACTTGCACTTATCCGAAGTGTAAAAAAATGAATTCTTGCCAAAAAAAAATGGTAGTTGCACTTATTGGGAATATCAAATGAATTGCATCTATTTGTTTTTTTAATTTATGCATTTTTAATGCAAACAGAAAATTATGCAATCATCATTGATTTCTTTTTACAATTCGCCCCTTACCAATAAAAATTCTACTACCTAGCTATCTATCTTCCATGAAAACAAAGAAAAATAAAAATATTTATTCAAGCAAAAAAAAAACAATTTCCATACATTTTTAATTTTTTTTTGGTGTCAAAGTTTGTTTACAGTCATGCTCAAACTGTTGAAAACGAGAACGATGAACGATTCGATTAAACGATGCGACGATGATGTTATATGAAGCAAACTAAAAACGATGTCGATTTGTTCAATCGTTTCGACGACAATCGTTTCATATATTACGCGATTAGAGCCCTGAATAATCGGATAGAAGGTAATGAAGGGATTC
Organism: Cheilosia impressa; assembly: GCA_948293265.1. Taxonomy (NCBI): domain Eukaryota; kingdom Metazoa; phylum Arthropoda; class Insecta; order Diptera; family Syrphidae; genus Cheilosia; species Cheilosia impressa. Next base: position 16,661,475 of record OX411880.1, read on the forward strand.
TATTTTTTGACATTCATATAGAACACTTCATTGCCAAAATCTCGCCTGAGAATTGTTTTGTGCCATACGCCACTTTTGTCGTTTTTGGGTTTGGAACAGATTCTATGTTAGCTTTGTATGCTCTCTTTGAATCTGTGATTCGATTTGCTCTATGTCTTTCCAATACCGAGATTTGGAACATCGATTTTGTTCCATATCCACCATAATCAAACCATTTTTTTGGCCTTTGGGACAATTTCCCAAATAATTTTTAGCAATTTTTATGCAAGAATTTTTTTTGTTTCACGTGCATATCACGGCGACAAGAGTAGAGAAGATATTAATTTGAGAATTAGTGTGTAATACGTGCACTTGTGTTAAAGAAAAGCTGTGTAGTTCTAGGTAGGTAGGACACCGACCGCAAACAAAATTTAAGTATATGGTTCGGTATTATGATGATATGAATTAAGTTCCTGGCTGAACACAATGGGACACAAACGTAATACATAGCTGCAGACATATGTACAATCTGTCAATCATTAAATACATACAGGGTTTTGTTGAAGTATTAAACAACCAAACGGCAACTGTCATCTAGAAGACACAAGAGAGCAGATGCATATATAGATACTGAATATATCTATCTAACTGATTTGTATTTAAATGCAACTGCTCTCCGAATTTATTTTTACTTGAAACAACGTGTCTTTGTAAATTCATTTAAATTGAATAAAACTTATTTTACTTTTGCTACTCTAAAACAATTATTCCACTTTAGGTTTCAATGTTGCGAACACAATCGTTCTGCAACTGAAAGAGTTGATTATGATTTACCATGAACTCGTGCGGCATCGTTATGAAAAATTTGCTTTGTGCAAAATTAACAAATAAATACCTTTAAGACACCGATATGAATTTTAGCGTCCTACAAAAGCAGGACTTTTCAGATATTTTGGATGAGAATTGCTTTGTGCCATATCCATTTTTTGTGTTCCACGTGTTTCAAATCAAATCAGTTTCAAAAGCTTAATTTTACGTGAATTAACATAGCTTATTTGTGGTTTCGCAAAACACTTTGAAAATTGGTAGGTGAACTCATTACAAGACTAACTAAAAATAATCCTATCCCGTGCGACGAAAGGTCATCAACTTTAAATGATTGGATACATCGGAGTAGGACTTTTGCTAGTTCTTAGCGGCTACTGCAAATATAGGCCGGCTTCACCCTTTTACCTCTGTCGGCCGATTTTATAGCAGAAACGTAAAGAACTGTTGGAAGAATGTATAGATACATGATTTAAATCGGTTTAATCCATCCATATACCACCCAACTCCCAAACATAACGCCTAATTGAGGAGGGATTCATTTAAATGCATTTGTGTTTATTATAGAATCGTTAAGGGATACCTTACCACTTGCGCGGTTCACTATAATTTAAGGGCAATACTGTCATATATCTGCAATCATCTCTGAAGCTACGTAATCCTTTTATGTTCACTCATTCTTAAAAAAAATGTTTTTCTTTTCCAATTTCCTAATAAACAAAATTATTGCAAAAAAAATTTGCCTATGTAGTAGCAACTTGTTAATAAATCAAATTAACCGAACCTACCCCGATACACCCTATAAACGAGGTATTTAAGTCACATAACATGGCTGCACGTAATCCGCAATTACCAACACACAATCATCCAATTTGAATTTGCGTTCAATCGCCAAATGGTTCTCATTACCTGGCCTAGAATGCAGTGGCGATTCCTGGTCTTAAGCATTGGGTTAGCTACGTGCTCACTTCTCACAAACAAAAAAAAAAAAAAAGCGCACTCTCATATTCGAAAAGCACGACAAAAATGATTATTATGTATTTACTCATATTTATAATCCACGCAAATATAAAATTATAAATCGCACTTAACTTTTGGAATGGAATTCGATGACTATTAATTCAGTCAAATAAGAACACAACGAAACTTTCTTACTGCAATTTGCCTAGAAAGAGAAACATACAGAAGTACAAAAAAAGATAACTCGCAAAATATACCTGCTTGCTTACACTTACACTCTACTTCCAACTTTTATCGCATTTGTTTTGCGCTTACCCTTCCGTATATTTTCCTGTGCTTTGCTTACGACTGGTAGAGGTATAGTCAAATTCCACACTTATACAGAGTGGAGGAAATTCGGTAGCGCAACTTTTTTACGCTAAAATGCTACAAGCAGGAGACTTTTCTATGGGAGTTTTAGATTGTGTGTGTGCGTGCAGGCAGGGAATTTGCGGATTGCGGTATCGCAAGTTGTAACGCTAAAGAGTATTTCAAGTGAAACTTATTGCATGGGAGTATTGTGTTGTGTGTTTGTGTAGGCAAATATTATTTGTAAATGATAGTTTTGTTGCTTAGTATGTCATTGATTATTGCAATTATTAATCTGCATAATTACTTTTACCATGTTATTTGCTGTATTTTGCGTATATGTATTTCAATTTATTTTCTTGGTTTAGCGCCGCTAAACTAGCTAACTGAGAGGAATCGCCCCTGCTAGAATGTTGTAGTTCGGGACACGGGGGAAAGTAATTCTAGTTTTTCGCAAACACTGATATCCGCAAGCAAATTTTTTCTATTTTGCGACAGCAGTCAAATTAATTCCGTAATGTGTAGGCACGATCACGAAAACATGTAATTTAGTGCGTCCATTGATATCGGATAGTGGTGGAGCTATTAGCGGCTACATGATTAATTACTCGTTTGAAAAATGGCAAATAGATAAGCATAAGTGCACCGATTGAATAAATTGCCTTCGAATGGTAATTATTCAGTTGATTTAAATGCTGTTAATATTTGCCAAAGTAAATCATTTTTTAAAACGGCGATTAGTCAAACTGTAAGCACTGGGGACTGCTGCAAAGCAGATAGCACATGACACCGCCATCCAGACGGAGCATAGTGGAATAGTGGTCTAATGGAATTGAGTGAAAATTGGTGTTGGATAAGAGTGTTGCCATTGAGACTTTAGAGCGGATGTTACCAAAAGTCTCTTCGCCTTTGATGGAAGATTGTTTCAAAATAAAAATTACTGGGATCGCCCTGACAGGACCCACCACTGCAGAATCATCTAAGCCAAAATCGTACCTATACATCAAGCCTCAACTTCGACAGACACTGACACGGTATCCCAAGGAGATATCGTGATATATTTTGACAGACATGCTGTCATCAGATCCCTATCATCCAGCGAAACTAGATCTAAAGTGGTGGAAGATTGCCGTGAATCTCTCAACGAGATAGCTGGAGAGTACGTCCGCCTTTGATAGGTTCGCGGACACTGCGATATCCCAGTAAACTGTGCAGCAGGCGAACTGGCAAGACAAGGCTCCTCCGAGGCCGACGGTCTTCTTTTGCACAATGTATATGCACCGCTGTCCTATGCTAAACAAATCAATTATGCAAACGCAACATGCAAAGAAAGTCATAGATGGAAAGTCCTAGAATGGCCACCGATAAAGCCACTTAACATAAAATAATTACTATTTAAAAAGAAAATTATAACCTCCGCAGAGGTGATGATCTTTCTATTTGGTTTCCAATTCTATTTGCTATCCATGGGGACTATTTTTGTGAACAAAAATACTTTCCTCTATTCAAGACACCCAAAAAAAGCATATTCAAATGCAACGAATCTCTCCTTTCTTTAATTAGAGGGCATTGAACGCGCTGGCAAATTCGAAGGGAAGACGAAGCCATTACTCTGGTGAATTTACCCAGGACCGATCGAAAAGTTATTCAAGCACGTCTTTCTTTTGGTAACTAATTCGCAATTCATGTGGTCGCTTTGGACGGGTATGGTTTCGTAGGAGACTTTTCTCTCCTTTCTATTTTTGTTCGGAAAAAAAGTTTTTTTACGTGGTACGTTTGTATCCATGGATGTCTTGTAACTCATCCAGTGTGGAAAGAAAGTTGCCAAAACTAAATCAAGTGGCGTGGCGAGTGAGACAAGAAAAAACTGTTTTTTTTCGTTTTTTTTCTAAATTGTTTGGTATATACCGAAACCGAAAAGCGCAAGCATTGAAAAGTTTTAAAACGTCACCCAGGTATATCGGGGATAATAAATTTCGCGTCGACAGAAGCAGCGGCACAATGTATGTGTGTGGCGCTTCATTCACACAGGTCGGCTAACTCCTTCCTGTGAATACCACCTGCCTCTCCGTTCTATTCTTATGTACGTTAATGAATGTGTTTGTAACTTTTGTATAATTTGGCAATTAATTAATATGTTTATTAGAAAGTTCCATGCTGCATACATTACTGATGGTACATTGAAACCGTGCTAAAAATTATCTCTTAAATATTCATTCTCCGAGCCCCCTCCTCTGATGATATGTGAAGGGATGTTGCTGTTGGGTAAATGAAAAATCTGTTTTCATATGTGAAAGGCGAACGAGAAGGTGAAGCTTGTACCTGCTGCGGGTTGAAAAATATACAAAGACTCGACGAAAGTTTACGTATGTAAATTAATTTCGAAGAATACCTAACTGGATGAAGACCTACGTACTGAAGGTTTTGCGCAACGCTAATAAACACGAGGAGCTGTGGGAAAGGATTTAAGTCAAAGAAGATGGAAGCGAGCAAACGTTTGGCGGTGTAATTTGTAGGTAGGTTTGTCAGTAACTAAATAAATGATCGTTCAGCACTAGTCCTAATTTTGTAGTTAAGAAACGGATTGGAAATTTCTGGTTGGTATATTATAAAATGAGTGGGATTTCCACAAGTCCGAGGGCCTACCCAAATTAACAAAAACTTTGAATCAGTCAGAGTTCATTCCTATACAAGTGGCTCAGTGGTTAGCGTACTACTGGGGTCTAAAGTGCGATAAAACATAACAAAATTTCCATCTTAAAGTTTTTCCAATGCGCCACATCTCTTAAACGTCTAGACAAACATCCAAAAGTTTGGCATGAAGGATACAGTAGTTGCCAACCTTCAAGAAATTTTGACTTTAAATGTAATTTTTAAATGTATACATTTATAATACATTGTTTTATGTTATAATATACTTTTTCCAAAAAACTGCAGTAGTTGGCATATAGAACTACAATTGTTGGCACCTTAAATATAATGACTAAATATTAATTGTCGGTTTATTGGAAAGCATTTAGTTCTTCTTTTTTAAACAAAAGTGCGTCAGTTTGATAAGTTAATAATTTAAATTAAATAAAATAAAAAAAATATACAGGGTCATTCATTTCGCCGTTTCAAGTTGGTAATGCTGGCTCAAACTCAGCTGTCATTCGAAGTGTCATAATATTAGTTGAATGTTTGCCATTTACGACAATGAATCGCTTAACAAATTAATTAATAAAAAAATTATTAAAATTTTTTCTACATTTTAATTCCCACAAACGTAGCCACTTTTCGCGCATTACGCGATGATTATTGTTGTCATAACCGGCCGACTACGCAAGCAATCGGCAAAATTGTGAATTTTTTTATTCAGCGATTGAAGATCATGACTTGGGCGATATGTGGTTCCAGCAAGACCGGGCAACAAGCCACCCAACACGACCAATTATGGCTTTATTGATTGAGAGGTTTCCTGGTCGCGTAATTTCACGATTTGACGAAGCCAATTGGCCATCAAAATCATACGATTTGACACTATTAGATTTTCTGTGGGCTACGCAGAAGACCGTGTTTACGCGAATAATCCCTCAACTCTAGACTATACTTACTCTAAGCAGTAGCAGCCCTACGAAACGTGGTTCTGATGGACCAAGATTGATCAAGTGTTATCCAGCCTTAGTCCCCATCTTTAGGCGACTCCGTAGAGTGACTTTTATTAAAAATTGAGTAAGTTGTTCCAATCGAATCTTACCTACTGGTATAAAGATAGCACTACAATACGGAGATAACCTGATGGGATATCAACTTCAGTTATCTTGGTCTTTGAGTATTTGCCTCTATAGTTGCTCGCACCGAACTTCAAGTTTCTTTCCAACTTTTCATCATCAACGTCTCATATTTTCCTGTTACTATACAATTCGTTAAGAGTTCATTTTTAAAACTCCTTCTCTAAGTTTTTTTATACGCAAACCAGACCAAAAAACAGTCGAAGAATTTTGCGATCACAATGACCAAGGACATCTTCATGTGCCTTCGCTAACATAGAATGACTGGGATGATGATTGTCTGAAACAGATCACCTTAGAATTTTTTAAGAAACCTTCCCACTCAACTGCCTTTAAGAGGAACATTCTTTTGACAGAGTAATTCTATGCTTCATTTCTGATGGGGTTCTATTTTTAAGGCTTGTAACGGAGGGAAGGTAGGAAAAGCACCTAAGTACCTCAAACTTATAGTTGCCAATGGTATATCTTTCCTGTGACAACCCTCCATCATTTTAGAGGTCATATTGAAAACCTATCTCATTTCTAAACAGAATAAATAATGAATCCTTCAGCGGTTGGCTTTCAGTCGATACCTTAAACACAAAGTCTCATATACAACAATCTATCTTGAAACCCCGTGAAAAATGGCAATAAAAACTTCGAATACTCGTATACCCATAGCTATTGCTATGTACCTCATTCATGTATGGCCCGATTTTAATGGACCTCTTCTACAACCCTCTTTATCGTCCTCAAGCACATAACTTCTAAGTAAAACTTTGTGTCTCATTGTCCGGCAAAAGTGAAATTTAGGTCAAATTGTTAAAAGATACACACGCAGCCGGAGCACAATAAGAAGACCAGACGACAGAGCGAGAGAAGGCGCAATGCCGAAATCGAAATTGATCCTGAATCCTTAAACAGTACTCTATTACCTTTTTAGTGGAGAAAATTTAAATTTATGTGCACTGTGCGGCCACAGGCAGAACTTTTCCATAACTTTATCTGTTGGATAAAGTCGAACGGCACGACCCACCCCCAAAAGACCGAACGACCAACCCTCCCCAAAGAAAAAGGAAACTTCGCTCTGTGCCACACCCCACCCCACATTCAATAATTCCTGTCAGGCAAACATACTATCCTAGTTGTAAGGGTTTGACAAAGCAGACCCAACTTTGGTCAATTCAGTTTTAATCCCAATTGGATAGGTGGAAGTCTGTACTGTGATGCAAACGTGAGTGTATAGGTACGTGTTTTTTTGTATTGAAATAACGCCCAGCCTTCGTATGCTCTCGGAGCGCTTGTGGCTGGACTCCATTATCGTCGTCCAAGTTGTTCATTGATGATGCCGTTGTCATCATGGGAAATGGCCAAATACTACAATGGAATGAGTTACAAATACTTTCGAAGTCATATGAAATGGGATCAATTTGTCGTGTTGCTACATAGACACATTCAAAAGAATGCGGCTGGTCTCACTAACTGTGGGGGATAGAAGAAGTCCTTAAACGTATGCTCGTGGGAAAATGGGCCTGTGTCATTGTCACAGACGAACACAGAAATGTTTTGTTTTTCTTTTCATTTCTTTTTGCTCTCTCTCTCTTTGAGAAGGGGCTGACGTAGGTTATCCTAGAAGTAACAATACAGCATCGACAACATAGCCAAATGTTAGTCGAACTTTGTTCGGGGAGAAATGGAAGTGTCAGTGCAAAGGTTTTAAGTTCGAACATTTGTAAACACAATTGAGGTCATCACTGGGAAACCCGAAAACTATGTGATCGATTGTTTCAGGATGCTGCTTTGGATTCTCCAACTAATTTGTATTAATTGTTATGGCATTTTGTTTGGTCCTGGATACTCCTATATAGTTTGGTTTGCAACATGGAAATGTATTGAAAAATTTAATTAGATGTGGCAGCCAGCTAAAAGGAGAGTGTATGCCTGCTTGCCATCCGAAATCAAGTTGAAAATTTCTGCATTTGTTTGGTAAGTAATTGAGATATTTTCGGGAACCGAAGGGGGGCCAAGCATCTCTTTTTGAAGGAGTTACCTAACCAATGGCGTTGTCAAGATGGACATATATATTTCAATACTTTTAAATGGATGAACTTATTTACGGCCTAAATAATAGGCGGAAATGAACACTGTTTTTACTTTGAAAGGGGACACAAAGACCAAAAATTCTATAGAGCTACGGGTTTCCTTCCCTTCTGTGGGCTCAATGATCTAATAAGCTAATACAAAATGAACACCGTCACCCTGACACTGTTTTTAAAATCATTTTATTTATTTCAATTGAATGCTTCACTGAATCATAGAATTGATCTATATTCTAAGGTTTTCAGATCTTTATTAGCACAGCTCTGAAGTATGAACGAAAGAAACATTTGGAGATTGATAAGGAAGAATGTTTTTTTTTAAAACCTTCCCGTGAAACGAGCAGTTCAGACTACATAATCAATGGAATTATACAAATGAAATGAATTAATGCTGTTATAAACCTTTAGCTTTGAAAAAAGTTAAGTATTAATATTTATAATAACTAAATTAGCTTAGTTTTTGTTTATTTAATTTTTTTACACTTGAAAACTGACGTTAAATTTAATAAAAAAAACATTTTATGTACTTAAACAAATTATGTTCAAACTTTTTCTATTTCTTGTAACAATTAAAGAATATAAAATCACTTTTTTAAAACTTCATAAAATTTGTTCACCCTAATAGGATCATGTTACATAGTTTTCCCGACTTTTTCTACTCATCCAATACATCATCCAAAATGACTTAATTATATATTAGTTATTAGTAAAATGTATTTCAATCATCAAATATAAAATTTTGTGAGCTTCCACAAAAAAAAAACTTAAAAAAAAAAATCTGGTTGGCTCAACAAAATCTTTACATAAATCTGAACTTTAAAAATCTATTTCCCAACAAGTTAGAAAATGGACATTGGACAAGATAGAACTCGACGACTCTATGTAGGTACTAGGAACCTATATTTATTTGAGTAATTTTTGTGATGCACTGTTATTTGCTCATTTTGTTTGAAGAAGACTTTACGAGAGAAGGAAATTTTCTGTTTTGCTAATTTTTGATGATAGAACCTTTTTATTAATTTTTTTTCTTAATAAAATTTAGCGAAAATTAAATTCTTGTTTGGTTTTAGCTCGTGTGGTTTTCTAAAACCACAAACATATAATTTACATCTTGGAGTTGGAACTCCTACTTTGTATGTAGTGAATAAAAAACATAATTACATTTTGTTTACAATTTAAGAAAAAGGAAAATAAAATATAGAAGATTTGAGAAATTAACTTTACAGCCTCATAAGGTGCGCTAAAAGGAGAAACTTACCACCACATATTTTTTTTTTTAAATATCCCATGCCCTGATGACTGACACTGCGACCTGCAACTATATAAATAATGGACCTCTCGATATAACTATTTTGACGACTTGACACATGGAGCGTTATGTGTTTCGCGCTTATCCTATGTCCGTTCCTACGTGACGCCTTGTAGTTTAAACGGCTTGACCGATTTTGAAGAGTGAGGTGTCATTAGATTCGTATTCTGCCCCGGAGTGTCATAGGCTAAAAAGATAAAAAATAAAAAAAAGTTAATTTAAAAAACCCATAAATCCTACTGTTTTAAATTAAAAACAAGTAAAAGTGTTATCATCGGACTGGCCGATGCTTTGATACCCTCCACTGCGTACAAGTTATGCAAAATACCAGAACTACTTGACCGACATAGCCCATTTTTAATACCAACCTAACGACGATAAAAGAAGTCCTTTCACAAAACTTCATTCACCTAGGTTGATTCCTTTGGACGCTATCGTGTTTTCAACGGAAAGAGGGACACATGGGTCTTATATTGGTTTTGTATGGGAGGTACCAGAACTACTTGACCGACATCGCCAATTTTGAATGCCAACCTGACGCCGACAAAAAGAAGTCCTTTCACAAAATTTCGTTCACCTACGTCAATTACTTTGGGCGCCATCGTGCTTTCAACAGACAGAGAGACACATGGGTCCAATATTGGTTTTGTATGGGAGGTACCAGAACTACTTGACCGACATAGCCCATTTTCAATACCAACCTGACGCCGATAAAAAGAAGTCCTTTCACCAAATTTCGTTCACCTACGTCAATTACTTTGGGCGCTATCGTGCTTTCAACAGACAGACAGACAGACAGACAGACAGACAGACAGACAGACAGACGGACATGGCTAAATCGATTCAGAATGTGATCCTGATTCAGAATATATATACTTTATGAGGTCTCCGGTGACTCCTTCTTGGCGTTACAAATGTATTGGCAAAGTGAATATACCTTCCTCTGGAGGGTATAAAAAAATTAACAAGACGCCTAACTAGTTGGCAGTCGGAGGGTACTCAATACTCATATATTTGTTAGGCTGCGTGGGTGTATAGTCTCCGATTGCCATTTAGTTAGGTATAGGCACTGCAATGTGTCTTGTTCATATTTTTTTAATTCTTTTTTTTACAGGTAGTCACATTTTTTGCTTTTTTAAATTCAATTTCTTTCACTTTGTTCCATCACATTAAAAAAAAAATCCCACGATACCATAACACTATCAATAATTTTGACCTTCACAATTAATATTTTGTAGGTCACAATGGGTAATTTTGTATGGAAAATTTCATCACTGGGAATAGATCTTTTAGCAAAATTGATCAGTAAAAGGCGCTCGAACACAAAGAAGTAAATTAAAGGAAGCTAGGTTCCATACACATTTTTATACAATCGTCAAAACAATTCACATTTAAAAATGTTTTCCATCTCAAAAAGTTGTACACAAATAAAAAGCTATAGTGTATAGCATGTGGTAAAATATACGGTCTGTTCTGTTCCAACTCGGGCTTTAATAAAATTGTCTAAAACTTCACCTCGAAAGTGCATTTTATCAACCATCGGCCTATTATTTTTTTTCAAAATCGCCAATGGCTACTAGGGGTTAATACTGAATAATCTCTGCGGTAACAAATCTTGTTTTTCGTAGGCAAAGTCGTTTGAAACTACTTAAGTTAGTTGCATCTGTTGCCCCACATCAAAGCCGTAGCATTGGATTGATTTCCTCAACACCTTGTATTCTTTGATTTCCCACAGCTATAAAAATAAATTTTATTATCAAAGCGTGACCGATTCCTGCGACAAAACATTTATCCGAAAGGAGACATATAAATCGCGGATTTAAGTGTCAGCAATTGAATTCTACACTATTTCGGATGGTGCAATACAAAAGCCGCACTTGTATACGTGGTTATTGTTCGGACGACGAATTATAGTCAGCCAAGCTTTATGCTCTTAATATATTCGTTTCGCTGCTGCGTTCTTCTCGGCGGACGTATATCACCCACCCAATTTAAAAAAAAACAAACATCCCCACCAAAATATCTACAAATAAAAATCCAATATATCAAGTCCTTGTCGAAGCTATTTCGGTACGGAACTGGTTGCAAGAGTCCACTGCAAAGATATATGTATACCGGATGTACGTATTTGTACTTACTAACAAATATTCAATGCCGTCAAGAACAGGAATCCAATACCAAGCCATTGGCTCCAAATAGTAGGTACCTACGCAAAAATAAAAATAAATACCGATTCGATTCTTTATCACTTCGCCCAATTCAATTTACCACACAGCTTTCTGCGATTCCTTGAAAGTCTCGGAGCACTGTACTTGCAGCCACTATACGCTAAGAGCTGGACGTCAAGCTGCAGCAGCATGGACGTACTGGTCGTTGGTTGTTGTTCCTCTAACGTTTTCTTGTGTTGGCATTGGCACATAAGCACAAAGTTATTCTACTGCTTGATGGTTACCACACGTACTGACCGTTCCATTAAGCTTTTCATATTATCCTGTCATATGCTTTGCTGCATAAACTACACGGGAGCGAACGGATTTTTAAAAGCCATGAACTTATGAGGACTTTACCCACGTTCAAAGTATGCTTACAATTTACTTTCGGGGTATGTAGTTATTGAACCGTTTTAAAAGCGAAATATATTATGCAATGGGGTTTAGTGGTAGCACGATTTAGCAACGTTTGGAGTTCGTATTAAAAAAAAACACGAATGATTAAGCTTTTGTTTTTATTTCGCACGAAAGCCTTTCATAATTTAAGGCACGATTCGTCCACACCTGCCAAAAGAACAATTGGTCCTTATAGGAGTTTTTGCGAGAGTATAGTCCCTCCCTTGTCGATTGGAATGTAATATTACTTAACAAAATTTAAGAGCAACAACAGATGGTTGTTAAACTGCCTGTTGTATTCTATGACACTAGTGGCCTATAGTGATTGGCGCAAGTGATACGTAGTCTTTTTGATAAACGAACGGGTAGTAAAGCTAATAAAAAAAATAATTCTGCTTAACTAAAAGTGGGTTTCTGTCAACGTGAATCGATATGTCACACAGTGTAACAATGTCGAAAAATTCCTAAAAAAAACAAAAGGTGAAAACTAGCTTAGATTTTTATGACTTCTAAGCGGTAATCGCCTTGTAATTTATTTTGTGTTATATTCTTCTTTATTTTACTACCTGGCATATCACCTGCAGCAGCACTGGTAGACTTCTGCAATGGGACTGTTAGTGATTACATGCACTGAAAATCAATCGAGCTAGGGTTACAATAAGTTTTTGAATCCAGCAAAAAAATATAAGAAGGAATTGAAGAACTGATAGAAAAATCCCCACAGCTTTCAATGCCAAAAACATATCCTCAATAAACTCAATGATGTCAAGTTGCTTGCAAAAGACGTAAGACAACCTCCAGTGAGGAATCAGTTAATTTATTCTTCTTGATATGTTTTTTTTCAGTTAGCTACAAGCCAATTGTGTCCAAGCAGATTAAAGGCGTAAGTAATCAACCTACAAAAGACCTAATTGATATAGAAAGAATATACTGTGGGTCTCACAAGTCCGCAAGACCACATGGCAAATTATCCACCGAACTGCATATAACCTGTTATATTTAATATCCAGTTGCTAGAGTAGCTTGTCAGTTAAAAGTTAAGAATTTTTTTTTCAGTTATATTCATTTTCAGAACGCATATCGTCTTCTTATTGCATTCATACAAAATTTCGAACACCAGATCTTAATCAATTCTTACATTATGATGATAGAGGAACTCGAAAAAGTGGGTCGCAAAATTCTGTCCGTCTGTCCGCATGCACCTGAAGCCTACAGCCTAAACGACTGCCCGGATTTTGTTCACACTTTGGAGTTTGTGGGCCTACAGTTCGGGGCGGTTTTATTTTTGGCACTGTAAACTCAAATTGAATGGTACTTCCCATTTAAAATGTTCATACCGGTTTGATTTTTTTCGAAAACGGCTCTAACGTTTTCAACCAAAATACATTTTTGAGCTTAAGTATGTGAGGTTAACAGGACTGCATTCTCAGTTTCAGTTTCAGTACATTTTGAAATTTGGACATATCTCCAAAGCGCACCTTAGATACCTACGATTGTAACAAAAATTAATTTCTAAAGTAATATGGCCAATTCTAACTTAATAGAAAACTCAGTATTTCTCTTTAGACAACAATGGATTTTTGAAAAATGGATTTTTTTTAAATTTATTTTTTTTGTTTACCTAAAAACGGCGCTTCCGATTTTGACCAAAATTCATACTTAGAGTAAAATTGATGTTTCCAAGGTTATTGCGTCCTTAATTTTCAATTCGAATTACCGAAAACGCTAGTTTAAGAAATTGCACTATCTTCAAAACACCATTTTTGATTTGGATAAAACCTTGAGAACCAAGTACATCCGGAACTCAGTTTTCAACGAAATAGCTAAGCAATAGTATTTTCAAGCTTAAAAGTTGCAATATTTGTTGCTGTTTTGTCTGCATAGTTTTGATCGAAATACAAATTATGAGTATTTGAAGAATACTGAACATAGTTTTTCTTAAAAAGTTGAATAAATTAGTTTTTTAATTATTTCTCAAAAATTAATAGCCAAAAAAGACGATCTGCGTTCATAAATCTGGGAACACTTTTGTAATAACCTCAGCACTTCCAACAAACATCCAATAACAGCTACGCAAAGTTTGTTTTTATGAAATTGTTCGTACCTACTTGTGTCGTTGGCTAACTGACAGCCAAGAAGTGACTCTTGGTGATCAGATGAGAAGTATTTATTAACACTCTAACTGTTACATATTGCGGTTGGTTAGTGTGGCCTGACTTATATAATCTATTTACATAGGTTGTTATTGTACATGGGTTAGTATTTAGATTGGCGTTGCCATTGTTTTAGGCAGAATCGATGTTGCCGTTGCCTGCCGACACATCCCCCTTTTTCAGTATCCTGTTCGCTCGACGGGTTTGACCAGTCGGCCGTATCGGGTCCGGTAGCCCTGGGTCTCCGCACTTTTTGTAGAATCTGAAGATGGTGGTTGCTCATTTAATGGAGGCAGTGATGATGGTGTCAGCGAAGCTGAAATGTGTGTCGATGGGGATGAATGTGGTTGAATTGATGTAGGTGAAGGTAAGGGCGGTGATGTCGGTTTCCCTGATGGCGAAACTAATGGCAATGACGTTAGTTGCGGTATCTCTTCTTCGATCTCTGTTTCCTCCATAACTTCTTCAGCACGGTGAGCTCGAGTTAGATGATAGCTATTGCGTCGTATTTTTCCAGAAAGGGTTTCGATGATGTAAGAGCGCGGGTGGTTAGTCTTCTCGCGAACTGTCGCCCACATTCGCTTGTCGCGAACCCAAACTAATTCCCCTGGAATCAGCTCGTCCTTCTGAATAGACCGATGTCTTCGGTTGTAATTTTGTGTTTGCTTCTCTCTCCTAGCATCCTCCTTTCTTCTTAGATCGCTGTAATCGATAGCTGCTGATGTGTAACGTTGAGAGGCCATGGGTAATGTTGACCTGATTCGACGGCCCATAAGAAGTTCTGCTGGGCTGTAACCGTTGGATAGTGGACTGGCACGGTACTCCAACAGCGCTTTATAGGGGTCAGAGTTCTTTTTGAGTTGCAGTTTGGCGATTTTTACTGCAGCCTCGACAAACCCGTTGCTTTGTGGATAGATGGGACTGGATGTGATGTGGCGAAATCCGTAGTCCCTTGCAAACTTAGAGAACTCTGAAGTTTGCACTGGTTCGAACTGTGTCCCGTTGTCACTTCTAACCAACTCTGGTACTCCGTGGCGTGCGAAAATTGATTTGCAGTGATTGATGACTGCTGCTGACGTCAATCTTTCGAGTAAAGAGACCTCGAAAAATCTGGAAAAGAAATCAGTAATGATCAAGTACCAGCGCCCTTGGCATTTAAAAAGATCCATAGCTACCCTTTGCCATGGACGTGTTGGAAAGTCCGATGGCATTAGTTTTTCTCGTACCCCTTTCGTTTCTTGAATGCATGCAGTGCATCTGCTAATCATTTCGGCAATGTCTGTTGAAAGTCCAAGACACCAGACAGATTCACGTGCTCTGGCCCGGCACTTTGTTATTCCTTGATGGCCAGTATGAAGTCTCCCGAGGATGTCCTGCCGCATGGATGCTGGTATAATGAGACGGCAGCCTCGCATAAGCAGCCCGTTCTCGTTAGCGATGTCATCTTTTACTGCGTAGTATGGTTGCAGAATTTTGACCACTTTGTTATTTTCGGGCCACCCGTTGAGTGCATACTGCGCGATTTTTCGAAGCGTTGGATCGCGTTGCTGTTCTACCCAAATTTCTTCCAGTTTTGAGTCTGACGCTGGAACATGAGAGACCACCAGGCTTATATGTGCGGAAGTCTCCTCCTCAAGTTCGTTGTTGCTATCCTTAACATGCAAAGGCTGGCGACTGAGTGCGTCGGCTGCGATTAGGTCCTTACCTGCGGTGTAGAATATGGAAAAATCGTATCGCATCATCCTCATTCTCAACCGCTGAAGCCGTGGTGTCAGGTCATCCAGGTTCTTCGTAGTGAAAATTGGCACAAGAGGTTTGTGATCTGTCTCTAGATGAAATCGTATGCCAGTAATGAAGTCTTGGAATCGCTCACAAGCCCATGTAAGAGCCAAGGCTTCCTTCTCAATTTGAGCGTAGCGTTTCTCACAGTCAGTAAGCGTCCTGGAAGCATAAGAGATTGGTCTTAACTTACCGTCGTGGTGACGTTGGCGTATAACAGCTCCGATCCCGTATGATGAGCTGTCGGCAGATACTACAGTTTCCTTGTTTCTGTCGTATATTGCCAACACGGGTTCGCTGGTGAGAATTTGCTTGACTTGTGCGAACGAATTCTCTTGCTCTGGTCCCCATGTGAATGCTCGCTCCTTCTTCAGTAGTTCGTTGAGAGGTTGCAAGATATCAGACAATCTTGGCGTAAATCTGCCAAGATAGTTGATTAGTCCGATCAGAATGCGGATTTCGTGTATATTTTCCGGTCGCTTCATGTCGACGATGGCAGAAATACGATCGCTGTCCGGATGCACGCCCTCTTCGTCCAAAACGTGTCCGAGAAACTTAATGCATTTGACACCAACCTGGCACTTAGTTTCGTTGAGAGTCACTCCTGAGTCCTGAAGACGTCGCAGAGCTAGACGTAGTCGTCGATCGTGCTCGTCGGCTGAGCTACCCCACACAAGAATGTCGTCCATTTGGCAAAGAATTCCTTCCAATCCACGGACTACGTTTGACATTCTCTTTTGGTAGTGTTCTGGAGCAGACGTGATACCGAACGGTAGACGGTTGTAGCAGTACCTACCGAACGGTGTGATGAAAGTTGTCAGCAGTTTTGACTCCTCAGTAAGTTTTATTTGCCAGAACCCACTATTGGCGTCAAGTTTACTGAAGAATTTTGCCCCTGCCAGCTGTTCTAGTGTGTGCTCGACAGAAGGCATTGGATGGCGCTCCCGTTTCACAAACTTATTCAGCCGCGTCAAGTCTACACAGACGCGAATGTCTCCATTCTTCTTTGTAGTGATGACCATAGGAGCACACCAGTCCGTAGGTTTGTCCACCGGCTCGATTACCCCTTGAATCACCATATCGTCCAATTGCTTCTTAAGTTTATCGAGAAGCGGAATTGGAACTCGCCTAGGTGCATACGTAGCAAAGGGCACGGCTTGGTCTTCCAGCTGAATGTTGTAGGGCTCTTGAATTGTACCTAGTCCACTGAACAGCTTTGCGAACTCCTGCTTCGGTTTCACGTTTGTATAGTTTTCAATGTGATTGATCCGTCTCACCAGCCCAAGATCCTCACACGCTGGTAACCCCAACAAAGGCTGCGCTAGCCCCTTTACCACGTATATTGTGTCCAACTTTCGCTCCTGCAAATAGACCAACTCACCTCGAAACATACCTACGGTGCGAAGTTTTTCTTTGCTTGGACCACACAGAATCTGGTCTGACGGAAGAAGTGAAGTCGTCTTGAATTTTTGTTGAAACATACCAAATGGAAGGGTGGTAACATCAGCTCCCGGGTCCAACTTCCAATTTATCATTACCTCGTTGACTGTGACGTCGGCTGTCCATCGCTTACTGCGGTTCCTGAGATTGTTGAGGCTGCATCTCTTGGAAACAGCTCCGAGAAACTTTGAGTCACGGTTGTCTGCTTTGGCTGCGACTTGCTTGACTGTTTTTGTAGCAAGGCAAGCACGTGCGAAATGACCCTGTTTGCTGCAATTGTTGCAATTTTCGCCTTTTGCTGGACAGGCGTCCCTATTGTGCTTCGTCTTACCTCCGCCCCATCGACAACGCCAACCTTGATTTTCTCGACTTCTGTTAAAACTGCTGCTGGATTTAATGTTTTGATTATTATTTTTACCCAGTTTGGATGTGACCCAATCGACGGTTTTGTCCTCTGTGTCCCTGGCAAGGTCACGCAATTGCCGCTTCACTGCTTCGCTTTGCCTCGCCTGTTGAACAGCCTTCTCCAGTGTAAGAGCATTGTCCATTTGAAGCTTTTCGGAGAGTTTCCGATCTCTTACTCCGACAACAATGCGATCGCGAATGAGTTCATCGTGTAGCTGACCAAAGCTGCAGTGTTCGGCCAGTGCATACAGCGATGTGATAAACGTGTCCACTGGCTCACCTTCCTCCTGTTCCCTTGAATTAAATACGGTGCGCTCATAAATGACATTGCGACGGATAACGAAGTAGCTGTCAAATTTTTCCATTACTACTTTGAATTTTCTCGTGTCCGCCTCGTCCAGTCCAAAGGAGAGAAGAATGTCCTCTGCCTGGCATCCAATGATGTATATGAGGGTGTTGACTTGTTCCTCTTCTGTTTTAGCACTCAATCCAGATGCCAGTGTGAAGCGTTCGAACCGCCTCCTCCACTTAGGCCACTCTGTGGGTGTTGAGAAGGTAAACGATTCGGGACACTGCACCTGAAATTGTCCAACTGCTGCTGCTGGACTGGTTTGCTGACGGGCCCCGACTTGTTGAACGTTGTCGTTTGCCATTTTTTTTTCGTTAGCTTTTTTTTTTCCCCAAGAAAAAAAAATGTGCTTGTCAATCAAGCGATGAGAAAAAAAAAAAACTGGTTTGCCTTATCTCGCGTCGAAAAAAAAGAACACCGCTGCCACCATGTGTCGTTGGCTAACTGACAGCCAAGAAGTGACTCTTGGTGATCAGATGAGAAGTATTTATTAACACTCTAACTGTTACATATTGCGGTTGGTTAGTGTGGCCTGACTTATATAATCTATTTACATAGGTTGTTATTGTACATGGGTTAGTATTTAGATTGGCGTTGCCATTGTTTTAGGCAGAATCGATGTTGCCGTTGCCTGCCGACACACTACTTAAATTTTCTTGAAATTAATGCAGTGTCAGCTTACTATTCCTGACCCAAGTACGGACTATTTCGATCGTATATTTTTATAGCCACTGTATATATATATTAAAACCGGTCTACACATCGTTCAAGGTATGGCAGACCCGTTTAACTTACATAACCTCACCCCTAAACAGTTTACTTCCATTATCGCCTTGAATGGCGGACAGTGATCATTGATCAATATAAACGACTGCGTGAAATCAAAAACACTCGACAATTCATCTATTAAAACTGTAAAGATATAATCGTTGTCGTAGCAGTTCTATTTAGTCATTATATTCATACAAAAAAAAACACCATAACAAAAGAATTGTATAGCTCTCTAACCGTGGTCTTCCATCCAACACAACACATGCATATGCATAATATGCTATGCATACGCTGTGTTAAACATTAAAAACATGTGCTTGGTTGGTTTGCCGTTCGCCCTTACTAAGAGAAAGTCTGTGTTGAGAATTATACACAAATTGTTCAGAAAATGTTCATGTTTCTAGCTGTGTGCGTCATATCAGAGATGAACTATTTTTTTTTTCTCAAATCCGCCTTTTCCAGGATGCTGCTGTTTTATTAAAAATATTTCCGTTGTCAAGATGAGCTAAAAATTATTTTTATTCTGAGTATTCTACCTGTTTGAGTTTCCTACGGAAATTGTTTCTGAAATCTGACCATTTTATATGAAAATCATGAGAACCATCTGACCGACCGACTTTGCTTTGGAATTAATTTTCAGTTTTGAGAAGAATTTCGTGGAAAGCAGGACAAGGAACAATCGCACTTAAGGGTCGTAAAGGTTCCTTCTTCATTAAGTTTTGTACACAATAAATGGACAGGTAAACGCAATAAGGATTTTCACAAGGAAGGTATTGAAGTATTATCAAAAGATTGTGTTGGAAGTAAGTTTACATTTCACTGTGCTCGAACGTTAAAAACCGTCTTTTGTAAATTTTTTGGTTGTAGGATGTTGAATGGAGTATGGATATATTTAGAAGGTTTAAAGCAAATTAGCTGTGCCTTCCAAGACATCTTGTATTATTCACTCTCTTTGAGAGAACTACACTTATTGCTCTGACAAGAACCTGTCAATCTGTCTGCCAGTCGTTTTTGAGAATATTTAGTGTATCTACGAAAGAAGGTTGTCGATGGTTTAAATGTGTTTTAGTGCCAGAAATACTTTCTTAAATAAACCAAAGACGACAAGGTGTCAAAACCAAAATCTAAAGCTACATCTATACCCCTTTAGCCTCATTCCGACTACCGAAAGGGGCTATTTCCTCTCTTTATTGTGACAGCGACAGGCACTTAGCTTTCCCATTTCAGACAATTTTGCCCGGCATTCTCTTAAATTCTAGTTGCCCTACTAAAATTTTTACATGGATAAAATTTTTCAGTTATGGACAGTTCTGCTTCAAGTCCAAAAATTGTTCTACGCTTCTAAACTAAATAAAATAAACAAATGGTTGGCGCCACAGGTCCGTAAGAACCCCAGTGCTAGCCTGCCACAACCATTCGTTTTGTGTGATTTTTTCATTTCTGAGACGCATGGAAGGGACCTACAATTTTATGCCGAGTCCAAACGCCTAATTGAGAAGCTCTTTCATGACAGTTATGCTCTTGAATGTTTGTCAGAAGTTGCCAAAGGCGGCGACAGTTTTCAAACTGTGACTGCGATTGTGAATTTTTTCAATTTTTGTAACTTTTCATGAATACCTACAGATCCAAGTAAAAATATTTTTGGGCAATAGATGTTCTTAACGTAAGCGACGTATATATAGAAAATTTAACAAAAGTGATCAATTGATGATTCACTCGGGAAAAAGGTGAAAGTCGCGGAACGTTCGGTAAACCTTATAACTATGCTTTATTGTTTTTAATTCAAAGTTTTGCATTCGAATGAGCGCAAACTACTCTACAAACCTCAGTATGTGCCAGATCAGCTGTGGTCTTAAAATGTAATTTTCCTTGATCATGAAACTTGGTTTTACACCACAATTTACTTTACAGTTTTAGATTACAATACAATACGATTAACTAATCACTAACACTTCTTAATTTGTACCATCTATATCTTTTCAAGCTGTGAGAGCTTGAGTCCACTCCACTTCGCACGTGTGACTAGTTCCGATGTGTAGTTCATTTGGGATCCTTGGCTGGTGGGAGAGGAGACCGACTATAAGTCGACAGTGGCTAGTCGAGGTGCCGATGTCGAGCATTTGACGTTTCGGCCTCATTGTCTCGTGGTGGTTTCGTCTGTCGGTGTTTTTTTCGCGGCCTTGTTTTTGTGCGGTGTTTTTGTGTTTTCCTTCAGTAATCGCGTTCCAAATGTCTTGTGCCTTGTTACCAGTGATTGAAAATATTACTGTGACTTCATCCTTGAAGTTAATTGATCATATTCCAATCACTGGTCTAATGTACAGATATTGATTGCATCAACGATTGCATCAAGGAGTCGATCTTTTGTTTGGGAACCAGCACTAGATGAGGTCTAATAATGGTATTATATATTTGTATAGCCATTGAAATAATAATTTTCGTTCTTATTATTCGAAAGAAACCGATTTTACTAGCTAATTTTTTTAATAAAAAAAATGGTTTCCAAACTTTAGCTTGCTATCTAAAATAATTTCTAAGTATTTTATTTTATGAACACATCAGGAAATGAGACAATTGCACGATATCCCTAAGGTACTCTGCCAAGTAATCTGCTACAATTACCCACTTTTCGTCATCATTTCGCAGCAGTAGCGTACTGCAAAACGAAAAGGACATTCGTTGTGTCACTTTTTAATGGGATTAAGATGCGAAGTCATATAGACCATACCAACACAGAAACTTAATTTGGATTTAGTTTGTAACGTTGCATTCGTTATAACAATACTTTTTAGTGTTTCTATACTTGCCCCACATTTCACCACCTTTCGCTTGTCCAGAAACTACTGAGGCAATGCATGTGCATTACGCACAGTGCACATCCATGCACCCAACCATTGTTGACTATGCCCAACCAGCCGACCAACCAACCAACTGACCATGTCTAGCCCACCCCGCCGCAACATTTTCTCGTTCTGACAGCAGCTGGGCGATAGGTGCACGGTACATGGCAAAACAGATGGCTGCGCCATATGGCATTTGCGTTTGTGATATAATTCACACCGGCTTACTGGTATTCACTCTATGAGATCACCAGTGAGACCCCCAAACAATCGAGAAAAACATCGGAGTTGATCCTACCAATCTCGGGTACCGCTGATTTTTCCTCCGCAAATAGTGGTTGTACCATTTTGCAATTTTTATTGCAAGCAAGCCTGCGGGTAGCTGGCGAATTGGCGAGTCCTTCGATCTGAAAGACTTTGAGTGCCAGGACTGTCGCAAGACGGAGCTGTAGATTGCCGGGACTGTCGCCACCGACCGGGGCTATACCACGCCCAACCAAGCTGCAAGGAAGGGACGAGCCGCTTACTACACCAGATGACCAGGACCAGTGTAGCCGTGCCGATTAGAATATTTAATTGTTAAAATTGTATTATTCTTTTATTTTTGTAAATAAATTGTAATAAAAGGAACTCCTCTGCCTAAAGTTCGTGTTTCTTTGGGAAGGAACTTGGCGATCCGGCGAGCTAACCTCAGCCTGAGACAAAAAGCACATCACAAGCTCTCTAAGGTAAACATAGAGGTGCTCAACAGATGTTTTATTTATTTTTTGTGAGTGAGACAATAGTGTTGGAGACCAACAAAAAAAAAACGCTGTATTATTTAATGTTGTTGTCTTACGGTAAACGAACATTCCATGAGTTTTACGAATAATTAAGTTCAAATTAAATTAACGACATAAAAGAAAACTGTTATTATTTAACTTGTAATATTTTATTATTAAACCTTTATAAAAAGTATATTTTATTGTTAATTTTGTATGTCATTGATAAGAAATGAATCTCGGAGATAAATTGCAATCCAATACAATCTTCACCTATCTGGCCTTTGTGCCCCTCCCAGAAATAAATCCTGGATCCGCCCTTGCTTACGAGAATATACATACATAACTAATTATACTACATATGAAAAGTACAAAAAAAAGCAAAAACAGTAATTTCTTTTTATTAAATTCAGTAGGTACGTATTTGAAATGCTTCTTTTTTTTAGAGAGATATTAAAATGTCCTTCCTTCGCCCTTTTATCTTATTTTGAAATGCAAAATGCCCAAAAAATGGGTGATTACCCGCGATCTGGGTACCATCACTAAGTTGAACACACTAAGCCACTGTGCCTATCAGCATCTAAACAAATCAGGCTTATAACAACCTACTCTACATATATTAAGCTACCAATATTACCCAACATCCTTACAACTGACACACACGGGCCTCCAAAGAGATTAGCCAACTAATTGACCCACGATCACGACCTTAATTCCTTGAATATTTATGCAAATATACATTCTGCTGCCAAAATTGCAACTTAAAACCGATCCGTGGAACCATAATATAAAGTACGTACCTATAGACGTACACCTGCCATACATAAGGAGCACATACAAATAATCCAACATACTTTGCGATAATCATTTTAACATAACGATTATTAATTGTAAAAAGTTTAAAATCCCCCACCGTAATCGTAAATCAGGGTGCACATCATAAAATCTCATCCTCACTTGATATAAGCACAAAAGTTGGCGCACGTTTAAACACAAACTCAAACACACGCTGAGAGGAACCCAGTCACAAGTTCCGGTTCCAATTGCCAATATATATAGCAAGTCCAACAACTAGCTTGGTTAGGGGAGCCAATTCAACATTCATGGCACGTTATATTGATTGGCCTACTTTAACTTTAACCCATTCGCACCATTCGGGCATGTCGAAACTTTTCCGAAAATCAATCAGTTGTCCGACCGTTGCCAATTCAATTTTGCGCCACAGAGCACATACCTACATTCGAATGAAGGAGACTTCACGTCCTGGCACACTCTTACGGCACGAAGGTCACAAATAATTGAACTGATGATTGTCCAGGTGCGGGCACTGTGCAATGTGCATAGGTTTGTAGTAGTTGTTACCATTCTGTTGGGTGTGTGCGCCGTGCATTCTTGGGCATAATCCTTGTCATTGTTGCAACTACACTGCGAAGGGTTTTGCACAGTGCGTCCTCTGCAGTGTCAGTATTTTGAGCTTAGCGGAAGGCAAATATTTTCGCCCCAAAATGTACGAGGCATACCATCAGCTGAAGGACATTGTTGTCGCGATGCAGAGTTGAAAATGGAAAACCCGGCTGGGTATTAATTTGAGTTCGAGATCTTTCGGGTCTGTTACTGTCCTACCAGATGGAATACCAGAGGGATTATTTTCTCGTCTCATATATCGATGATCGATGGTGGACCGTGGACGGTGGACGTGGGTGTGGGTCACGATGGCGCGACCAATTCTCACCGCACACAGTGAATCTGTTTACTGGCAGTCCATTCAGCCAAGCGGCAATTCATTCAGCGAAATGAATTTATTTATCATGTCGTCGTTGTCAGTAGATAAACCCGCGGGCCAGTAATCTCTGACATTGCGTTTGGTTTGGCGGATGATGGTTCGCGAGTGGTAGCTTTGTAGGTTTGCTTCTCGTTTTAATAACGTGCGATATGACGAAGAGGATGATTCACGTTTGGTCGGCTATGGGCGCAACCCATGAAATCCACAAATAAGGACGAAGTATAGTTGGCTTTGCAGCCAACATATAGTCGTATTGCGTGTATATGTATGTGCAATGTGCATTTGCATGGCTATAATGACGGCCCTTCCTGATGGTCATTCTGATCGATATGAGAATTTACGGTTGTAATTCCTTTTGCACGGATAATATTATTTCTTATATTGGTTATTAAAAAAGGAGGCTGATGTGGAGTAGGTAAATACATTTTTCCTTTATACTTTACGATGCTGTATGGATACGCAAGTCAGAGGGGTTTAGTTAAACATGTTAAGGGCCCCCATCAAGTAATGTGGGACATCTGTTGGTTTTGGTCGGTTTTTAGAACTATAGAGCTCAAGCCGCAGTCAAAGGACTGTGGGTGCATGTCCACATTTAGAGAGGAGTTACATATTTGCTTAGCATCTTTTGCGTAAGTTTGATCATCGTTCCGTTTAATGTACTATATTTGTCAAAAGTCACGGGCACAGTTGGGCTGCCTGCATGGCAAAGTCAGAATTATGTTAAAAAGAAAACATAAGAGATATGAATTATTTATGCCTTGTTTTTCTCCGTTACAGTTGTCCTAGATGTCATATGAACGTGAGTTAAAATAAGTGAAAAAAAGTGTGGTGTTGGAGTAGCTAACTTCTTTAATAATAACTTGAGACTAGAGGACATGGATATTTCTGGTATCATTTAAGGAAGAAGAATGAGGATCTTGGGACAACAATGGGTCGAAACCTTGTGGATGGAACAGATCTCCCATATAAGTAGATATGCTGACGTTTAGTTCATAGAGTGTCTCTGGGTAAGAATAAGGGAACCGATAATGGTGGTCTGATAGAAACATCTCTTGAAATCTATACATACAAAGGGTGGCCCATAACTTACTCACGCAAATGTAGTTTTGATAGCAAATGCAGATTTTTAATTAGAAAACTTATATTGTGTATTGATTCATTGAGTATACCGATTGGGGTTGTGTATGGAAAAGCACATCGGATAAACTGCCGCCACCTCTTTGCTGGACGAATGTAATCTTTTATTGAAAATGAGCTTCATCACTAAAGATGAAGATGAAATTGCGGACTGCAGCTGACAAACCTTAATTTTTTTTAAAATGTTGATCAACAATGAAAATGCATTGTTCTTTCGTACAGCGCTCCATTTGAACTAACCCCGGTCTCCAACTGAGCATAATGCCCAATCCCAATTCACAATGTCGCGTTGACGCGCGCGTGCGTTGACAGATTATGTAGAAACAAAGCGTTCATATGCTGCCACACAAAATACAACTCCAGGCGTTGAATCGACTTTAGATCGTAAATATTGTAAAGTTCAACGCGCCGCCTGAGTAGACCTACTCTCACGCGCGTTTGACAATTTCAGAATTTTGAATTGTTCGATTTGATGTCATGGGGTGTGCCGTTCTTAGTTGGAGTGGCACAGATTCAATTCTGTTTATCAAACACATGTTTTAAAAAGCAATATGATGTTTCTTAATGCAAATTAATTAATTTAGTGTGTGAAAATGACGAACACCTTTTTTTTTGTTAAGCTAATACTAATTTCTTTAGATTTTCTTTGATAAAAAATAATATTTATCATTGCTCTTGTATTTGTTAAGATTGTTTTTGCATTTCTCTTATGAATGATTTTTTTATTTATTTTGGAGAATCCTTTTTTAATTCTTGCACAAAAATTACAGCTACAAGAAAAAAGAGAGTAGACTTGAAATTTGAATTCTGCTCTCTATTTGTGTACATTAGTTTAAACCAAACCGAACTTTAAATCTGGCATACTCTACTCTCTCAACGCGCATTCGCTTCAAAGCAGCATTTTGTTTTACAAAATTGTTGCTCGCGTGCTTTGGCATTTAAAATCGTAAAGTTTCGATAAAGCGTGTCAAAGCGCGCCGACGCACGCACGCGTTCAACGCGACATTGTGAATTCGGCATAAGCTTTGATCCACGGGCCAGATGTTATTTCAGCTACACTCCTTTCTATAGGCCACAGAACCCAGGAACCTAGAAATAGGAATTTAAATAAATATCACGAAAATTGTTTCAAGAAATGTTTAACCGGTATAAGCAGTACAGATATTTTTTATTTTCGGCTTATAACATTTTTGATGGCTTGATCATAAGCTGCAAACAACTTCAGCAAAAACAGTTGAAAACTTTTACAAAACCAGTTGTCGATTTGACTACTTCACCACTTCAGCGAAATTCTGAACTTTCTTTAGTTGAACTTAGCTTTAAGTTTAATTTAAAAAATTCACTTTGCTATCTAACTGACAAAATGCATGATTCCTTTTTTTTTATTTTAATAAAACCTATTATCTAAGTTTAAAATAATATTGGAAGCAATGCAAACATTTAATTATTTTGATTGGAAAGCTTATAAAACATTTTTTAACAACAAAAAATAAGGACTTTAAAAAAAATATTTTATTTTTGAATAACCGGTTCTTTTAAAAATAAAAACAAAACAATTTCAATACACATTATCCAACACCTGATTTAATTTCAGTTTTCGGGCTACCTTGACCCACTAGGTAATGTTTTCTTAACGCGAAAACTGCGATTAGACTGCCAAGTGCCAACACATAATCACTTATTATCCCTCCATTCGTTCACATTCAGACTCGCACGCATTAATCAATGTTCGGTTCACCGACTAGGATTTCTATTTCTATTTAATTTTCAAGTAGAACTGACC
Organism: Cheilosia impressa; assembly: GCA_948293265.1. NCBI lineage: Eukaryota > Metazoa > Arthropoda > Insecta > Diptera > Syrphidae > Cheilosia > Cheilosia impressa. The sequence continues at coordinate 16,688,551 of OX411880.1, forward strand.
AATAAATCACCTCTGAACCAATGGTCAGACAAATTCGTCTCACACCCCCCGCCAACGGCGTTTTATGCGGTAGCCCCGGCAAAAAAAAATTTCAAAACATCCGTTGACATTCTAATTACGGTGCGAATCCCCGTAATAAATTCACATTATGTTCCAAGTTCAAGGCAACCGGAAGGACCGCAACTTTTACCCAACCCACCGTAACGTAGAAGACAAATTTCTTCGGTCAAACCAAAAGTATGCACAGATCCTGATTTCTGTAAATTAATTCCGACCGCCACCCGGCCCCAACCCCCTGTGTAAAACTATCAATCTTTAGTTTGACGACAGGCTTTGTTGCCCTCCTGACCAATAACAAAGCAAACCATGGGACCGTATCGTCCATCTCTGGTCCGGCATTAATGAATATTCCTCGATCCACATTCTAACGTGACCGTATCACTAGATATCTCTTTCTATCCGAGTGTGCAGAGAAAGAAAATTCAGTAATAATTAATTTCTCTCATCAGATATACATGGACCCATACACCCGTGCCATGCGGACATGTGTGCGTTGTCATTGGGGTTGGCTTTGCAGATGCTGTGTACAAGTATAGTGTTTTCTCATCATCAACCCACAGCTAAAATTTAATTTTACTTTGGCATTCTTTGAAAGTTCTGTTAAATATTTGGACGAACATACAGATTGTACTACATAATTTGAAAGGAATTCATCCATGGCAGGGAGCTATGGTATGTATACCTACCTACCTACCATGGCTGAGGGAGTGATGGCGAAAGTTGTTTTAATGGAAATTTTGTGAGCGTATAGTAAAATGCTTACGATTGGGTTTCATTAATGTCCTTGGCCTTTTTGCAGCATCAGTTTCAAAAGCATGATACATATATATGCTTGGAATAGAAGGATTGTATGTGGATATAAATGTGTATGCCCACTGACCAAATGTATAAATTATTTTCTCACACGGCTGTCATCGTAGTCACCTTTTCTGTGAAATTTCCCCGACACAGTGTGTCAGATAATTTGTCAAAATGTAAAATTTATATCTTACTGCGAATTATAAGGAAATTTTCTTGTCATGTTCGGGTCATAAAAGTTGCCAACTTTAATGGGTGTAATTTACAGGTCTCAAAGCATTTGCCAACTCGTGTCTTTTGATTTTCGCCTGAAATGACACTTCTGTTAGTTTGCTGTGGTTTAGTTGTTCGCCGGTCTTTTGAACCATTTCCTTTAATAACACGGTTTGTATGAATGCTTTATGAGAAAATTGTGCTTGAGTACTTATCACACGCACAGAAGCGAGTTTTTGGCGTGACCGACGCTAAAGTTGTGGACAGGAGAACATTCGATGGAAACTATTTTATTCATTGAGTTAGGTACGGGATATCATTTATTTTACACCCGTTGCTATGGATAGAGTAATGTTGCCAGCGTCTGGTTGAAAGGATTTTTCCTTTTTATTTTAGAAAATACCTAGAAAGGCATCGCGGAGGCAGCTATATGCGTGGAACAGACTTCTGCAATAGTGAGGGGAAAAAACTCCCGAATACTGATTTAAAAGAATCGCTACTATTTTCTAGCTATACTTATAAATTTACTTTAAGAAATTTTGTACAACATGCGACAACCATTTTTATACCATTAGAAATATTAATGAAATACTTATTTTAATAAACAAAAATTAGAAACTAGCGGACCCGGCGAACTTTGTCTCGCACTAATTTGACGTCTTCAGATAAACTCCACAGTCATAGACACATAAACTAAAATGGTTTCCCATTGGAACAAAAAATCTTTTTTTCGGATACCTAATTTTTTGCAGATCTCGATAATTTACACATACTGCCACAAAAACCCACAGCTGTTTCACGTCATTTTAAGAAGTTTGCTTTCAAAACAAATGCGCAAATCTTCGTGAAAAAGCAATATAAAGAAATACATAAATACCAATGGATATAATGTTGGAGAAGTTATTATCTTCATTGTCTTCCTCATCATCTGGAAACTACGAATCACTGAACCTACTTCATTTGTATCCACAACAGGGGAAAGATTTCTCAAGTCGATTTCCATAGCTGATTTTTCCAAAAACAAATGCAATTTGAACAGCTGATATTGCTGTCAAATAACGCACTTTACAAAAGCAGATCAATTTCTTTACATGTTTCATGAGCCGAGTTAAATCTGAGATCTGATTTTTGGTGGTCCCAATGGTAAAAGACATTAGTACTAAATAGACTGACAGCTTGAGTCAAAAAAGAGAAATTGCCTACAAGCTTAATTTGACTTTGGATGTAGCCCAGTTTGAATTCATATATTTGTGTCATGTTAAACAAAGGAGGCTCACGCATACTTGAAAATAAACACCCTAACACTTGGGTTAATCCGAATGTCATGTAACCTGAGGTGGATTCTCATTTCAATATCGAGTGTGGAGCTGTGTTGTAAATATAAGTTCTCTTAGTTCCAGGTTGAGTTTGCTACATTTTTATATAACTAGTAATTCGATTTTCATAAATAATAAAAATCAGTTCTAAACACCGCATAAAACATTCATATAAACTGTCTTACTTAAAACAAACATAAGGAATAAATCAATTTTCAAATTGTACGATATAAAGAAAAGGAATATTTTTTTAGGTCTTTTCATAATGAATTTTATATATTCTATTTTTATTATATCGATCCTTCGCATGTTCGCTATAGAATTTCCATTAAGTTTCGTAATATAATTTCTTCATTCACATTCCCTTTTTTTTATATTCGCAAGCGGTTTCTAGTTTGATTGTTTTTTTAATGATCGATTTGCATTGATGGTCATTTAAGGCATTTGTTATTTATTATCAAATACATATTGAAGTGGGATAATGCTGTAAAGGAAAACAAAGCAAAAAGTTGAAGTTGGAAATTTTTATTTATGTTACGAAACCTAAATTCGAGATCGACTCTGTATAAACGAATATTTACAAAAATTTACAAATAGATAGCAAACAATTTCTACACAAACAAAATTTTACAACAGGAAAAAAAGACAGGACCACTTATTAAACCTAAACAAATTACAAAGAAAGATGCAATTAAATAATTTACACAAATGATAGATTGAATAATCCACAAAAAAATGTAACGAAAAAGACAATAAATCACAATTCCACGAATTCAAACACCGATGACAACAAAATAATTTGTGTTCCATCAAAAATGCCAGCAATGCCATCACGAAATTTCAAAAAAGTGCATGTGGGCATATAGGGCTTTATGCTGGCATTCATGCTTATTGTCCGATTACACTATTTGCTATTTGGGCATTTTTATCTGTCAAAATCAGCCTGGCATTTAGATCATTAGAGCATATGAGATATGCACATGGTATGACCATATTTTGACAGTAGAACTGTCAGAAATTGGCATTTTATGACCACTTGGCATACAGTCTAATCTAACCTTTAGTTAAACAAAAAACAACAGCATTAAATGAAACTGGCAAAAAAAAACGCTTAAGCCCGTATGATACTACATTTTTTTATCATTTTTATAATGTTGAAAAGTCAGCCGTGTGTGAAAGAGAAAGGGTAGCAATTGTTTGCAAAGCAACCGCAAATTTTGAAACATTTATTTTCAAATAATTTTCAAAAATAAATAGCTGAAAATATAATTTGAATTCATTTTTAATGCATTTTTTTATGTATCTACATTAATAAAGTTGGGGTGTACACACTCACTCCTATTCGGAATTTTCGTTTTAATTTTTCGTACTGCTCTAGTTTCATTTTAAAGCAGAAAAAATGCAAAAAAAATGTAGTGTCATACGGACTTTACTAATATGAAATGTCTAGTAATCAGACATTTTGAATGTGATCTGAGCTCGTATAAATTGTTTTTTTTTTTTTGTTTTCCGTTATTATTAAACGGAAAATATTATTACTAAAAAATTATATTTCAAATCTTAATATTCGTAATCTTCTTCTTCTTCTTTTTAAATGTTTTCCCGTCAGATTATTGATAATCCCACAATTTTGAGGCTTTTTCCTTTTACCCACAAAAAGTTTTTCGAAAATTTTAAATTCCCACAAAAAAAAAGAAATATAACGATGTGTGAACACTGCTGAATTCATACGTATTTACAGACAGTAAAATTGCGAGCGGGAGGGAAGGACTTATATTGAAAAAAATTGCGGGGTGAATCGGTAAGACATAGGAAAGCTGTCACTCTATTTCATACTTAGTTTTTCTTTTGCAGACGTCTTCGCTCTTAATGTACCTACCACGGTGCAAGTACTATAGTAGAGTAATGTGGTGCATATCGATTCTATACAGAAAAGAACAGCAAGTTTACTTCACTGAACAATATTTTAGAAGTAATGAAGGTTTGGGACTTGGGAGGTACCTACCTATAGTCAAAAGTTTAAAAATTTCAGTTTCTTCGGAAAACCAGTTTGAGCAACTACTCTTTTGTTTTGCTTTTTCAAAATTCGAATGTAATTATTATAATGTTTTTTTTTTTGTTTTTTTTTACGTTTCCAAATTTTTTTGTTTACTTACTCTTTTTTGTGCGATTGCGATTCATTTGGGCATAGACAAATATGCAGAGCATTTTATTCCATAAAGTAGATGTATTTAAAAGTTTTTTTTTTCCCGAGGGGTGAAAATCTTCCAAAGACACTATGAGAATAGCAAGCGCGTGCTCATAGTAGTGTCAGATTTCTACTGACTAAAAACACCACCTTTCGATAAATTGTTAGATACTGCAACTAACATAAAACTTATCAAACAATTTTTCTGTAACGAAATAAAAACACTTTTGACAGGTTACTTTCCACTGAAAGATCCTGCATGTTTCGCAATTAAGACGCGGTAAATCCTTATCTTGCCAAGTCGAAAGGTTTCGTTCTTTGTAGTCGGCGCAATAAATTACTCTCATCCAAAATTTGTCGGACTGTTTTGTTGATATGTCCGATTAGTCGGTTTTTATGCTTTCGCGCGAAGCTTCTAGTTTCAGCTTCGATTGTAGGAATTCCGAGATCCCTGTGGATATCGTCGTTTCTAGTATACCACGGTGCTTGGACAATTTCTCTTAGTACTTTATTTTGGAAAGTAAATATTGGCATTTGTTCTCTTGGTACAACCCCAAAGTTGTATACCGTAGTTCTTTGTTAGCTTTGTTAGCGGCTGCTCTAGCTAGCTTTTATGGGTCGTTAAATGTACCTACTCTTTAATTTTTTTACCCAACTAGAGAAGAGGGAAAAATTATTTAGAAAAGTAGCCTATTAAAAGAAGATAATTATGCAATATGGAATTGAAATCGAATAATTTGAAAGGATCAGTATTTTTTTTCTTTTTTTACATTTTTCTTCAAAAAATCTATAAATGGTACCTAATTGCGGCCGAATGGTTTGTCCCATCGGAAGGATTTTTATATTTCTCCAGATTCTAAAAATGGACTAGTCAAGATTCCTTTGCTGTACGAAGTAGAACAAACTTATACAAAATACCGTTCCCTAACTCGAAAAACAGCTCAATATGATTGATATTGATAAATAACTGAGGTCAAAGGCTCCATTAAAAGTTAAAACATTTTAAATTCTCCTTAAAGCAATCTCTACAATATATACCTTCTTCAAGTATGGTCCAATTTCCTACATTTTTATGTATTAAAAGCAAATTGTCAACCCTCAGTCAACCACCACTAACTAAATTATTCACTCAACTTGCTTCTCCCAACCGCGTCTAACTCCTCAGTGAAGCCATGTTCCTACGTAATTGGCCACTGATAAATTTTGAAGGATATTTCACTCTTTAGTTCAGTTATTGTCCTGTCACAGGTGTTGTTCGAGACATGCATTCAAAATTTCAATATCCCTTCATTGCGCCACTCATCTCGGACAAATTAGTTTCTAAACTTCGCCGAAATGGAATCCCTAACGAGAATTCCAATCCATCCCTTAGAGGTTAACACCGTTTCACTGGGGGCATGAATTCATCACAGAATCCCATCATCTATTTGCTTTTTTAGAGTCCTTGAATGCAGAAGATGCCACTATTTGTATAGCAGAACCATTGTTTCAATTCACGTGCATAAAGTTTGACTTACTTACATGTTGTCATTTGTTTTGTTCGTTCATGTCACCCATACTCGCTACCTTGATCCTTGGGCCAACAACAAAAACACATACATATAGTTGGAGCGACAACGACGACGAGGTGCAAGTAATTTGTCACTGACACACAGCAGGAGTGACAAGAACGCTCGCCTTCAGAATAATAATCAGATGAGCAGCGAGGCTTTAGTCCTTTTGGTTGTTGTGCGAATTTAGTCGTCCCCTGTCACAGTACAAGCGCTCTTTTTACCATACCTGCACCGAATGTAGACGGCAGACCTAAAAGAAGATGCAGCGTTTTCGAGCTAAACGAATATGGCTGAGTGGAATAGCAAATTAGCTGTTTTGTATGTGAGGGAACTTACAATTGTAAATTGGCTTAGAACGCGTTTTTGGAATTAGCAACGAGTATACCTTTGCAAGGATGGGAAAACATTACACGCCAGGAGGGACTACAAATGATGCGGACAACTTTATTAACGAATTTGGTGAGAACGAACCGATGTGAGTTTACATAGGAGCAGGAGCAACGGATGTCAGAACACTTTTATAAATAAGTTACCGTCAAGTTTATAAATTTGATTTTAGCTTTGGATCATTCAGAGGCTTGAGTTATATAAGACATAAGGTTCGGCTTTTTTTTACAAGACAACTGAGTTGATAGTGCTAGGAACTCGTATTTATCCGCTTTCTATACCAAAAGTAGATTGTGTCCTTTCTATAGTCGCTTCAATTGATTAGCTCCTACTTTTGCTGCAAGATCAAAACGAATAGGCTGTACAGTGTCGCTGTATAAAATTCAAATTTTGGGAATGTCTGGCTATCGGACTCAAATGTTAAGGCTTGGTCTAAGTAGGCATGTTTTTGTACCACATCCAGAATTTTGTTCTCTATACTTTTTTCATCTACATCTGAGGAAACTTATCCAAGGCTTGCGTAACATACAGTAATGGATGGTATTGCTTTTCTAGACTTAGACGATTTTGACTTCGAGTTAGGAAAATACCCTTAACGTGGCTGAGCAACCAAGGATGGCCTACTCTATAGGTAGCTGGTGGACATTGGGTAACTACTACCCATTATTGACTGCTCCCTATACGAGCTCTTCGTAATACAATGAAGGAATCCCATTTTCCAATTGTTTATTAACTACGATTCGTACATTCTGCTCTTGCCAGAAACTGACAACAGAATGTACTTACCTTTTTCACTTTAAAGCCAAAAGATGTATTCCTTTTTAAAATCTTGTTCTTTTTCCTTGAACTTTTGATCTTTTGTGTAGGTTTCAGATTTTAAAAAACAAATGAGTGATGACAAATCCACCACGAAAACTCAGCTCTGCTTCTTTCATCGTTCGTGAACAAGATAATTTATGCTTTAAATCCTCCACCCGCTCCTATTAGACTCCATAATCATACAGAGTGCATTTAAGCAGCTTTATTTCGAAGACCATTCCTCCGGATTTGGTCACGATTTCCTTCATACAAGCTTCAAGTACCTTCAAACCTGGAATTGCGACTGGGTCACTTTTATACCTCTTCAAATATATTTCTAAATCTTGTGTGACTTATCTTTCTGAGATCAGGGAGTGTTTATCTCTTCACATGGCAGAAATTTGGCAGCAATTGACAGCAAAGCTTTGAAGTTTTAGATTTTTCCACTGAAAATTCAAGTTGTTTGGTCTGCGGCAAGTGGTAAACTGACCCACTACTCAGAACCTACAGGACCAGTTACATATAACCAGTAACCCAGTTGATGGTATTAGACTCCCAATCGTAGTTCCGCAATCTCTGCGCCATTTTCAGTCACCTAAAGTTTAACCTATACACACATCAAACCGCTTAAGCGCGTATACCGCATGTGCCGAAACAATAAGACTTCATGAGTTGATTATCTATGTAAATCCATTTTGAATTTCCTCACCTCTGGCAATCGAGATTCGTTTCGAAAATTTAAACACAATTCGAAACCGGTCCGATTTGCGAAAGTTTCTGACGCGTCAACCCTATACCATCTATCTACACAGTGATATAAGGCCTAATGATTCCATGAAAAACCTGCAACATATATGAAGTCAAACTGCCAGTCTGAGTAACTTCCCTGCCGCAGTGGGATGCAAAACATAAAACCACAGCACTCAATCACACGCACGCCCTAACACCCAGATTCAATCTTGAACCCTTAAAACTTAAATCACAATCTACTGATGGCACAAGGACGAACTCTTGTACAGTGACACACGCACATTCACAGCGTAATGGTTAATAGATGACTGCAGGCGTTCGTAAATCCAAAACCCCATCCATACCACTTCTACCACCCACACGCACAATATTAGCTTGGCATACTCATGCATAGCTGCACTACATGTGTATCTGACTATTATTGCGATATGATGGAAAATTTGCAATTGTTATAATTACTGCCAGGCATTTGTCCTGAAATTGGCAACATCAATTATTGTTGCACTCGAACGCAGTAGCCGTTGAGTGGGTGCGTGTGCATGTGGTCGTACGTGCAGAATGCAGATACACAATGGCCGGTCATACAATTACGCACGTAAGCTGTGCTCTGACAGCATGCATATATCCTATGCGGGTGCGATTGAAGGAGATCCCTTGTAATTGATTTTAACTGTATTAAAACCGATTGCAATAAAAGAGGTATTTATATAAATTTTTGATTAAAGCCGGCCGGCGGAGGCATTCACCATCGAATGGGCAGACCGCTTGTACTCTCCTTCAATTATTGGTCTAGTCGTGTTTGAGTAAAGCTTACCCCTGCAGCAGGGTATCAATTCACAGGTAACGCAGTCTCATGCAGTTATAATGCATACTTAATGGAAACAGTTTGTATGTGCATTTGAAATGTGACTTGTACACCAAGTGAAATTTTGAGGTTTAATCCTTTTCAAGGAGATGTCACATAAAGGAAAGCTCTGTGAGTACCGATTCAACAAAGAAAGACTTATGTAATTGCGAAGGCTTTTCTGTTTATTTTTAAAAATGTCTGAAGAATTTCAATTCGTGAAACTATGTCACCCTTTATGAGATTATAAGCAGCTAGACGAAATAGATTACAAATGAACACCACGATCTACTTAGATTCTGCAGGAATCCTTAGCTTCACTTCAGTGATCAAGGAAACGAATAGCGGAAAGCATTTCATGTACCTGCAGAGTTGTTTTGGCATCTTTAGCTTATACGGAATGGAAGCTCACATCGATCTCAGAGCAACACTGCTCTAATTGAAAGAAATTAGAGTCAAGGTTGAAAGGCAAATTTTTTTTTGTCGGAGGTTGTTACTATCCCATGGAGCATTCAGACACAAACAACAGGTCCATTGTACTGCCAAACAGACACCTTACATTATTGTACTTAGTTTTCCCGTCTTTCGAAGAAAGATGAGAAGAAGCTTCAGTGATGAAGAGCTTAGATGTTCGCCACTCACCACATCAGCTCCAGGGAGCAAGGTGGGACAGCTATAGAGGAAGTGTTCCGCTGTATCATCGTCCTCTCCACAAGCAGGACAGATGGTGGTGTCGCACAAGCCCAACACATTTAAGTGTTTGGCAAAAGCTTGGTGGCCCGAAACTACGCCCACAAGCAATCTGCAGCCGATTCTCCTAAGAGACGGAAGGAAAGACGCGAAGCTTTTACAGATGTCTGGACGCAGTCGTTTTGTCTGCCTATGCCTACACCCAGCACAGTCACGCCACCGACGGTCGTAGTCACGAGAAACCCAGGTATCAATGGATGACCTAACCACAGATGCAGGCAAACCCAACGCAGGTGCAGATCCTGAGAAAGCTTCTTCTGAACCCCTTCTGACAAGCTCATCAGCGATCTCAAGGTTGCATCATTAGCTCGGGTTTTTATTTTGAAAAGTCCGTACAAAATGTTGAAAAATTTGTAAGAGAAATAAAGTGCACGACTGGGTAGAACGAAACTTTCTCGTTCATCAAACTTTTTTTTGGTTGTTTTCTTATTTTAATAAATAGGTAAAAATCTGAGAAGCAATGCTCAATGATCTTTGAAAATCAATACAGGATTACCGTCCCAGCTTTGTACGAATCAGGAAGGTACCTACCTACTCGTAAGCTTGCATATTTCTTATAATAAAAAGATGGTCTTTTGTTTTCTTTTAATAAAAAATCAGAGGGGACATAGTAACGAAGAAGAGAACTGTGCTCTCAAAAAGAGGACGAATGGTCGGTCACCCTAAGTCTATATCAAATAGCAATGAGAGATTTCATAAGTTGAAGCTCTCAGTGGCAGCTAATTGTCACAAGTTCTGATTCTGGTTAAAAAGTTATAAGCACCTACTGTACTATTTTTATAAGCTTTTACAATTTACAAGATTTTTTAGTACAATGCAAAGAGTGTCAAGAGTTTATGTTTTATGATCTTTTAGAGCATGTTTTAATTTTTGACTGAAATATATATTAGTAACTCTGGTTTAAGGTGTCTAAAATTGGAAGTAGGTAGGGTTCGTGTTAGACCGATATCATTACATACGTAAACAGAGATCGACTCTTTTGAACAGGGAGCAATAAAACAACAGATTTGCCAACAAAAGATAAAATTGATATTATTATGTAGTTTTCAGAGAGTTATTTTTGAGTTTGCATTAGCAGTTATAAACTGAATAAATGTCGATGGAAGTGTGTGGTGTGCAAATGAAATGATAGTTTCTGATTGTTGGCATTATTTTAAGTTGCATATTTATTCCATATGATTGAAAAAAAAAGAAGAAGTGGGTAATTTTGAGTAGCCGTTATTGCGTTTTTATTTGGATTTGGGTAGTCATTTTTGAGAAATAATTAAAAAACGGGTTTATTCAAACTTTTGTGATCCTTATTAGAACTATTTTACTATCCTATAATGTATTTTGATCAAAATCGTTAGAGCGGCTTTTGTAAAATTTAGCAGACAAATCAGTACCAAATATTTAATAATATTTAAGTTTGGAAAATACTATTGCTTAACTATTTAGCTGAAAACGGAGTATACCAGCTATTGTTTAAGATGCAAGCATTACTTGGTTTTTAAAGTTTTCTCAAAATCAAACTCCGAACTGTAAGCCCCCAAACTCCAAATATCCGAAGTTTGAACGAAATCCGGGCAGCCGTTTTGGCTGTAGGCCTCGGAACATACGCACAGACAGACAAAATTTTGCGACCCACTTTTTTGAGTTCCTCTTTCGTCGTAATGTCAGAATTGATTGATGTCGAGTTCGAAATTTTGTATCTACAATATCTTTCGTTTATTATAAATATGTAATCGAGAAAGTTAAAAATGTAGGTATGCCAAAAATTCTGCCGTAAAATAGGAGTCCCCTACAGTGACTGTAGGGATAGAGTAGAGTTGTTCGTCGCCTCCAAAGTCATCGCAAGTGATTTTTGTTTTTATCGCAGTAACTTCCCTCGGCCAAAGGTTTGCATACACCTCTGTGTACATATACACTCCCTCTCAACTGACCTATGCTTCAGTAGAATTTTCACTTGTGGTGCATCTGTTTAAGGCCAGTTGCTGGCTTATTCCTTAGTCATTTGCAAACAGTTGGAAATTTTCGCATCAAGTGAATTTCCTCCTCTGCTCTACACAAGTGTCGGACCTCTGACATATACAGTCAGTATGGCAGCAACTGCTGTCACTCCATTGACAGTTCATCTAATTTTGCTGTGATAACAAATCTAAAAGACACAATAGTAGCCCACTTCATCTTCATTAGTTTGCCAGCCATTCGAAGGCTCTGCCATATGTAAACATTCTAACGCACCAACACACTTCAGCTATTCAACTTCCTATGTTGGGTACATAGAATTGGTAGCTGCAAGCGTACCGAATGCATCTGCATCCATAAGCAGAAGGTTGGGGCGTTCGTGAGCGCCTCCGAGGCAGTGTCCAACCCCAAGACATGGGCTTAACACTGCATATCTTTTGCATACATATTCGAGTGACTTGGAATCGGTAGGCAAAATGCGAAAATCGAAATTATTGATGTCATTAAGTCCTGCCAACAGATGTGGTCGACGTCGTCGTCATCGTCGTCCTCCTCCTTGGCGATTATGATAATAATGCCGAGAACTTAAAGAGGCACAACAACAGCTGGTAAACATGCAAATTGATTTTAATTTCTTGTATGGAATTGGAGAAGCAGATTGACAGATTTTACACTGAGTCCTTTAGGTGCATACGATAATGGATACAGCCAAGTCATTGCGCATGCATTTTATTTAGTTTTGTTAAGAAATTACACGAGTCGTTCACTTCGGTGCTGGGATAGGTAAATATTTGAGGATAATCTTAGCCAAAGGGAGTTGCGTTCATTCCAAGTGGCAGGTTTAGGTAAATTTGTACTTTAAACTATCGTAAAGGATATTGATTGGATTTGTGTTATTTCAAGAGAACTGCATAATATTATTGGGTCCTATTCACAATGCGGTTAAGTTGCGTACTCCTTTAAAGGATATTTTGGTAGGGAGATAGGAAAGCTAAATAATCATTTAATTTTATTGGAAAACAATTCGAAGAGACGTATGCCTACAATTCTCATAGACCTTATGGGTAAAATAGTATTTGGGAATTGTGATCCAAAAAGTGTTCCAGAGTTACGAGTTCTGTTCGAAATACGTGTCGCGCACTACGTACATTTTACGGTCAACAATAATGTCCATAAGAGCAAATAATTCGATTAACTTTGGAACGTTTTCGCACCACGTTTACTTTAAATGATAATACGCATCCGTACAGAAAAAGTAATTGCTGCTGTAGAGCGTAGCGTAAAGGAAGACTATCCGTCATCGTGCACAGGAATTGGATTGGATATTTTTCCATCCACTTTTTCGTTCATCAATTGAACAAGCATGATGTGCAGGAGCTGTGGTTTCAACAAAACGGCGCAACATGCCACAATTAATTTACTAAAGGAAACGTTTGGTAACCGATGCATTGGTACTTATTCAACATCCTCCGATAGGATGCTTTTTTTTCCCCCGAGGGTTGGTGAAAATCTTCCAAAGACACTATGAGAATAGCAAGCGTGTGCTCATAGTAGTGTCAGATTTCTACTGACTAAAAACACCACCCTTCGATAAATTGTTAGATACTGCAACTAAGATAAAACTTATCAAACAATTTTTCTATAACGAAATAAAAACACTTCTGACAGGTTACTTTCCACTGAAAGATCCTGCATGTTTCGCAATTAAGACGCGGTAAATCCTTATCTTGCCAATTCGAAAGGTTTCGTTCTTTGTAGTCGGCGCAATAAATTACTCTCATCCAAAATTTGTCGGACTGTATTGTTGATATGCCCGATTAGTCGGTTTCTACACGCAGAAAAATCACTTATTGAAAATCAATCAACTTTCGGTTAAAAACTTCCAAGTAATACTGTTAATATAGCTCCTACAGAGTTACTGGATTAAAAATAACCGAGTCAACTTGTTTAAGGAAACTCGGTTAAAAATAACCGATTTATCAATTTCCTCTCCAACTTTCGCTCAGTCGTAAATAACAAACTAACTTGGTAGTATTTAAACAACTTACTCTGTTGTTACTAGTCAAGCCACCTAAAAAAAAGAAATCGCAGCCGGTCCGTAGGGACCGGGCCTAGCTTCTGACAACCATTCGTTTTGTGTGAGTTTTTCATTTTTGGGACGAATGGCAGGGATCTAATAATTTCCAATTTCCTTCATGGCAGTTATATACTCTCGGATGTTTGTCAGATGTTCGCGAGAGGTGGCGCAGTGAAAAAAACTTCAAGTTGGAATTAATGTTTTTGCGGGATTCGAAGCTGGGACCCATCACTTAGTAGTCCAACACACTAAGCACTAAGCCACTGCGCCGAGCCACCTGGTTATATTTAAACAAGACTTATGAGTTCTTGTAACAAAGAAGTTGTTCGATTTTAACAAACATTGAATTGGTTAAAAATTTATAAGAAGAACGGTTATTAATAACCAATCGTTGTGTTAAAACTTCGAATTGACTATATTGTTTTCAAACAATTTACTCATTAGATTTTAACAAAAACCAAAATAAGACTGTTTTTTTTTGTTGATATTAATCTACTAACTTAATTGATAACAACTGATAAAGAGTGTTGTTTTTAACAGTTTGCATTTATCCTTTTTAACTCTGTAGATTTTAACAACAAATACTTGTTGATTTTCTACAGAGACTTAGTTAATTTTTACCCATTTTTTTTAACCGAGCAAAAATCGCACTCGGTTAAGGTCAAAATTTCTGCGTGTATGCTTTTCCGCTAAGCTTCTAGTTTCATCTACGATTGTAGGAATTCCGAGATCCCTGTGGATATCGTCGTTTCTATTATACCACGGTGCCTGGACAATTTCTCTAAGTACTTTAGGTATTTTGAAAAGTTTGTAAAATATTGGCATTTGCTTTCTTGGTACAACACCAGAGTTGTTCCACACCAGCTACTTGCTTGTATAAAAGCAGTTTGTTCTCGGTACTGAGCTGCGAATGTTTTCCGAGTAACCAGTACATTTCTCTATATTTGATATCAAGTTCTTTATGTTTCATTTTGACGTGCGAATTCCATTTCAGCTTTGCGTCGAGTGTCATTCCCAGGTATTTGGCCTCGATTGCAAAGGGTATTGGAGCCAAGTTTAGAAAAATTGGCAAGTCATTAGTTTTCTTATATGTGAAATTTACGTGAACAGATTTAATTTCGTTGAGGGCGATCCGCCAGTCCCTCGTCCATTCATTTACTTTATTCAGTGTGGTTTGCAGTTTTGCAGTCGTTTCTTCGATTGTATTGCCTACTGCAATGATAGCGGTGCCGTCGGCGAAGGTAGCAAGGATAGTGCCATCTTCTCTTGTTATATCGCGAGTATATAACAGATAGAGAAGCGGCCCAAGGACGCTTCCTTGCGGTACACGGGCCATAATTTCTTTAAGCTCCGAGTATTCGTTACCATGTCTAACACGGAAGAGTCCATTCCCGAGATATGATTCTAAAATAACATATCGACTTACGGGGAGAATTTGTCGCAATTTAAATTTTAAGCCGTCGTGCCACACCTTATCAAAGGCTTGTGAGACGTCAAGGATTACGCTTGAGCATATCATTTTTTTCCAAATGCTTTCTCTATTACGTGAGTAATTTTATGCACTTGGTCAATCGTCGAGTGCTTGGTTCTGAACCGAAACTGGTGGTCAGGGATAAGATTATTATCTTCTATAACCGGTTGTAGACGCCTTAGTAATATCCTCTCAAAAACTTTGGATATGACTGGAAGGAGCGAAATTGGTCTGATTTTACTTCATTTGGCGGTTTTCCTGGTTTTAAAACCATAATGACTTCCGCTACTTTCCATTGGCTCGGCACGTGTTTTAGTCTGAGCGCAGCATTTATTATATACAGAAGCTTAATTAATGCTTTTCTAGGTATAACTTTGAGAACATCTCCGGTGATCAAATCATAACCAGGAGCTTTCTTATTTTTTAGAGATTCGATTTCACGTTTTAGTTCCCTTAGCGTTGCATTTGTGAGTGAAAAATCGTCAGATAGTAATTCCGTCCCACTATTGGTATTGTCGTGAGCCGCTTGGCCACCGTACGGTTTAAAGGTTTCTTCTAGATGGGCGGCATAAACGTGCGCTTTTTCTTCATCTTCCCTTGCGCATTCATTTCGATTTATTTTTATTGGCGGCGCGGGTATTTTTGTCCTTTTGGTGCCTTTTACAGCTTTCCAAAGTGAATAATTGGGATCTTTTTTCGCTGTTAAACTTTCAAGGTAAGAACCTATCGCCCGATTTTTAAAATCCTTATTATGTGTCTTCAACAAATTGCACAAATAATTCAAATGCGCTTTATGTTGCGGAGCGCGACTCTGTTGCCATTTTTTACGCGCCTTCAATTTTTCCTTCACCAATTCTTTTATTTTGGGAGGATATCGTGAACCTATTTGGCCGGCATTTTTCTTGGGTTAGGCGTATTATTCCAGGAAGCGAGCTGAACGACTTTAACGAAGCAATCAACTTCAACCTTAAGTTCGTAAGGTGTCGTAAGTGGAACGCTCAGTTAAACATTCTCTTCAATTTCATTCCTAAAGTCTTCCCAGTTAGTTTTTTAACCAGTTGATTTCACTGGCTCTAGGTTTTAAGCTCAATGTTAAAATAACCGGTGAATGATCAGATGACAGATCAAAGCTCTTTCAAGTGTAATGTGTTTGGTAGATGTTCCATTCACGACGAAAAAATCTATCAGATCAGGTATTTTTGAACATTTCAGTCAGGCATTTTTACCTAACTTTTTAGTCGCCACACATAGGAAAATTGCCAAGAAACTAATAACAATTATTTTGTAGTCGATTGAAAATATGTCGCTATTTACGTTCAGTTTTGATCACTTTAGATAAATACGAAGTGCAAAACGATAATATAGATACCTACTTTTGGTCGTAACTTTTTGTTTTATGGTGATTTTAAATATTTTAGGATTTTTTATCTTTGACGTAACTAAAAATTATTGTTTTAAACATTTTGTTTCCTTTTGTCGGAGAATATAAACGCCCAAAAATATATAATATTGAATTTATTGAAACTGTTAAAGGGTGTCCCATAATTCACGCAAAATGTAATTTGATAGAAAATACAGATTTTTAATTAGAAAGCTTGAATTTTGTATTGATTCATAGAGTATACAGATTTAATTTAGGCATTAAAAACCACATTTTCGAAGAAAAATGGTCCGAAAATGCCTCCAGCTCAAAATTCGCACCAGACAGTCACGCGTTGTGGTTGCATTTGTTTCTCAACAATTACTCGCTGTTTTCTGATCCCCAAATGCGACAATTTTGACGATTGACGAAGCCATCAAGATGAAAATAAGCTTCGCCGCTGAAGATAAAATTGCTGACAAACCTTCATTATTTTTCAAATACCTATTGCTCAACAATGAAAATGCGTTATTTTTTCATATAGTGCTCCATTATTACTAACCCCGAACTGTCAGCTGTCACATTTTTTCTATTTTTTCGGTTGGCATCACTGCACTATTAAATGGTACAAAATAAAATTTTGCATAAATTATGGGACACCCTTTATAACGTCATTAAAAAAAACAAGTCGCTTATCTCAATATTAGCACATTATTTGTATCACTATTTCTATTGATGCAAATCTGTGACTCAGGGTTTTCAGTTTGGGAGTTTTCCCTCAGATTTAGAGGTTTGTTTTTACGTTGTTTTTACAAATTGTTTATGGCGAAGTCTGGGTTGTTTATTTTATTTATAAGAAAGAAATGTGCTTCCGCATTTTGCGAACATAAAAAGATCTGCGTAACTTAAACTTAAGCTGTTCTTTTCATTCTGATTCATAATTAAACATGTAACAATAGAGGACCAAATTATTATTTTTTTTTTTTTGTTATTGAAGGTGAAAATCTCGAAAGACACAATGGGGCTAGACCCAGAGTAGTGTGGGACTCTAACCGCACTAAAAACACCTCCTTAATTATGACCAATCAAAGAAAGATCGACAAATGATTTTACTTTAAACGTTCAGTTGCGTTTGAGAAGGTATTACAATTTAAATACGGGTTCTCATATTTTTTAGATTATAAGTTCGTGAGGCTTAGTTCTTCTTAATCTACGAATATTATATCGTACATTTAAGACGTCTATTATTTCAGAGGACCAAATAAATCTGGTGTAGAATCGCCACTTCCGTGAACGAGCTATACGTTCACTTAGTTGTTACCCTTGGAGGTCTATCATTTCGACGATAATCGTCTGAAAAATTACGGAAAGAGTGCCCTGTTTCTTACCTATATTTTCAAATGTTGTAAAATAATCGATCGTTCTCCAAAGCTATAACTGCCCGTATAAATTATTTCTTCTAATATATTTGGATTATTTTCCTTTACAAAACAAAATAAGTAGGTAATAAATAAATAGTTTTATTCTTAAAAAATATGTTAAAACCAGTTTTACTAAAAGAAATGGTATAGTTTTTTGTAATAGTTCCTTAAATAGTTTTTCGTATTTAAGAACCAACCTCATCCTTAAATTTTATAAACAAGTATTTTATTAAAGTTCCGTAAGGGCTGTTTAAATTCCTACAAGATGCTTTCAAGAAGCAACACTCGTTGCCATTTTTATCGGGTATATTCGTATTTGTTGCACACTTTTGCATTTAAAAGGCACATATTAGCACATATTTACTCATTAGCTTTTTAAATTCGATGTTCCTACTTGAAGATGGTACATAAGACACATTCAACAAATAATGACAAAAAGTTTTTTTTTTTTTTGGGGAAAATAACCAAATTTTTAGTTTTTCTTATAGATTTATCTGGGGAACATATTTTGACCCCCTGGCAACGCTGCTGTGGCTGCACATGAATGCTCCTTGCAATAAAACAAGCTAAAAAAATAGTTTCCGCAGCAGTTTCGTGGGTTTGTGTACACTAGGCTTAGGTTTTTCTAGGAACAGAAAGTCGTAAAGGTCCACATATAACGGCATGATATTGGATGTAGATAAAGCAAATGCCAAGAGTGAGAAGAAAACAAAAATTCATAGAGCTCTCTCATAAATCATATTAAAAATCAAATAGCCTTTCAGTTGGCATTTGAATAAAAAGTTTATAAAAACTTTCATTTTTACAGCAGCCGCTTGAAAAGTTTTACGCCCGTTTTCCACGATAACAACCACTTACAGAAGGTATAGCTGCTGGTATAGTTTAAATTCGTCAACTATTCAATTATTAACCATCATCCTCCACTCCGCCAGCAGCATAGACCAACTTGGATGGACAACCGAAAGCACTCAGAGTGTACTGCCGCCGCCACTGCTGTTGAGAGCAAACACATTTCATTTTTGGAACGTCGACAGAAATAATTAATTCCGAGCCGAATGCAAAATCGTTTGCCTATTAAAATATTCCCTTTCGAATGCTCTAGCCACCAGCGCAGTGCCATCTATGGCGATGACCTGCATTCAGTGGACTGCAGCTCGCCCAACAAAATGAATTAGTTGTGTAGTTTTGGAGTATTTTAGTTTTAGTCGCTGGCGAAAATAAAAGCCAGAAACATGGATTTGCCAGGCAAAAAAAAAGGATGTCACAACCATGCCCACTCACAGGCACAGGGCAGCGTGGGCATTATAAATCGAGGGCCGGCGAAAAAAAACACACACATTGCAACGGCAATACAAACTCGGAGACCGGATTCCCTTTGACTGTAAATACCCATCATGGTCAGTGCATTTTAATTAGTATTTTAGCATCGGCCAATTAAAAGCGTTTGGCTGAAAATCGGACCGCAGCAGCTCGCACCAATTCTAAAATCCTATACCCGGTCTAAACTCACTATGGTCGATAATGGAGTACGGGGGTAGCCCGCTCTCCATTGGGATACATTGCTGTGCGCGATGTTTACCTAAATCACGATCCGGATATGGCAAGGATCTTTATTGTTCTGTGCAGGTTTTCTGGTCCAACAAAAAACCAAATATAACACGATGAGATGGGGGGATAGTAAATTATTAATGCAGCTTAAAAGCCATTTGGATCCCCCTATGACCACATCATGGATGCGCTTGCTGCCCAGCACTTTGCATTTTCGGACCGAAAGTATCCTTTTATTTTCTCAGGACCACTTGGTTCATAATCTGAACATTAAGTGCAATGGCTTCATGCACAACTGCTTTTGAATGCGCATTTTAGTGGTCATCAGTGTGTACGTTCTGTGGTGGATCCTTTGTTGTAATTACGGCATTTTAATGGCATTAATACGGTGGCAGCGGATAAAGGTAAATCGGGGCTTTTTTGCTTCTTCTTTGTTACGGTTGGAGTATGGAGAACTATAAGGATAAAGGGGTCGAGACCGAGTGCTTTGTTGTACATATACGTGAGCGGCTTTTTAATTGTCCACATTTTTGCGAAAGGATAATTTGCTGCACCGAGGAAGTTATCTCTGAAAGTGCACTTGAATTATTTGCGAAGCTATACACTTAAGAGGTTGCCAATTGAGTTTGTTTTAATTATTGGATAAGAGTGGTGGAGAGGGCGTTGTTTTCTCAAGGACTGAGTTAAATGTGCCAGTTGGATTAATTTGTGGGTGGGCACTCGGGAAGGGTAATATGTATATTACCAAAGTACTTCTGTAGGGTTTTTGAATGACCTTCTTTTTAACATATTCAATCTATACTGATTGGCAGGTTTTCATGCCACTTGTTACTGCCAATGGTGGTAAAAAGGTGGTGGATAGCCCCAAGTCCAGCAGTTGGAGTTGCGTGGATGACTCCGATACATGCTAGCGTTTTTAAATATGGAATACCCTTTAGGTAGGAAGCCTTTCAAAAGTCGAGAATAGAGAGACCTTCTATTTGTAACTTATTCTTTAGCCCCTGTGCATATAAGCTGCATAAGAACTTTCCAAAACAATCACCCAAAGTCTAATGCGAAAATAGACCCGAGACTGAGAAGTTCAGTTGTAGGCGTAAGTTTCAAGGCTGGAGCGCTCAACATCGGTTGTCAGTTGATCTTGATAACGAGGGTTATGCTGAGTGTTCTACATACACTGTTATTTTTGACATGTTGAAATGCCTTGGAATGCCACTTCTCGTAGTGATATTTCCAATATTCATTAAACACAGACCTTTCGGCCAAAGTCCAAAAGTTATTTAAAGTACATACAACTTTGATACATTTCATCATACAGTTGTGGTTAGCACAAGTATTTTCAAACACAACGCCGCCAGACACTGTATCTACCCCCACAAGTTTATTTATGTTCGGCCACAGTTCAGTGACTGATTACCATAGTTACAACCTCCAGGCGAATATTCTTGTTCGCTATAATTCCATCCGGATGCGAGTCGCAAGCCTCGTTAACACAGTACCATAACACCTCACACCTGAAAAGCTCGGTAATCGAACTCAATTCCCAGCGCAGCCAGCCATTGTGAACCAATAAACACGAACTAACCATTCAATTACTTTCGCATTAGACCGATAAATACACGTAGAAATTCCGATACACAAAATAAACTTGAAGCCGAGCGCCATACGGGGGGAAACACCTCGTTGTGCTTCGGGGAATCGTTCCAAATGCACACACAAAGCCTTTGCCTATATTGTAGTCAGGAAATTTCAAATTGTCTAAATAATTGTCGGTAGGTCTACATATACACACATGTAGAACGTGCGCCTATAGCTAGTCAGTTTACCCGCAACATACACACATACTTACCACTCATTAAATTCACCTCAAGGGCGGACAACATCCCCGTCGGCTCGTACATTGATATCAATCGTAATTCAAATACTCATTACCGAAAAACTAATTTGTACACCAGCCGGACCGCATACTGTGCTTCCGCCGGCGCTCTCGAATATACAACACCACGGTGCGGCACGGCGCGCAAACGGAACCGACACTCCTCGGGACAGCGCGAGCCATATACTCGTAAGCCCAGTCATAGTAAAGGTGAAATCGGTGCGGTTATCCTGATAATTATTTTCACCTAGCCTTATATACACCTTCTGGTTGTGCGTGTGCGTGTAACGCATTCCCTGGAATGCCAAAACCCTGATGGACACGGTACCATCTGCATACAAATTTTGTGGATAATTGTCCTCGGTGGAGTCCAAGCGAAGCTACAGGGCACGACATTCACTGTTGTTCACCCCAGCAGCTGTAGGTGATTGTGGCGGGATCGGTATTGTTGGGGGTGCCGCACATATCCCAGGCTGACTTGCAACGCATATGTGCTCGGCTGCTCATCGTCATCGTCCCTGTATACGTACAAATCGTATTTATGCAGTTAATTGCAAATTAATGCGGCCCGATAAATTCCAATTCGTGGATTTCAAAACCAAACCAAACGTCCGCACAATAAAAGTTCGTTTTCTATCCTGGGTCACGAGTGCACTTGTGCATTAGGACTATCTATGAGTATGCCTGACAAGCAATCGAAATGGATGTTTGCATTTGGTCCTACCGGCGAAAGTTCATTTTCTAAAATCGTTATATATACAGCTCCGCGTGTGTAGAGGCGGTAACGCCGAGCAATATGCGGATATCCTGTGATTGTTTTACGCGCAGTAATCCAATGTTTTAATTTGTATCTCGCTATTTGTCGGTCTAATTGGAACTTTGGCCCTCACTGCGTACACAAATATCCACCTTATTATTTTCATATTTTTCGACTGACCCTAGGACTGTGTTTAGGTAGGGCGCTGCTGTGAATTGCAATTATAATTATAATTCGGGGCGGAATGCAACTCAATTTGGCTATTTGTGCTGTGCTGCTCATGTGTTAGAACTCTGGAAGGCTGGAAGATGGACCGGCATTTTGCCAATTTTAGAACTCCGACTGGTATTGTCAAGCGGCTTGGCATTGAACATTGACTTTGGAGTTTCATTTGTTTCACTTTGTTCACTTGTTACTCGTACGGATCGTTTTTGAGATAAGTCTGATTTTTAAAAGTACCGTTTTTCGATATTTTAGCGAAAAAATGGGTATGCAGCGATGTATGTCCTACATAAGTGTACAATTTAAGTTGAAATTATTTTAGCCATTTGCGAAGAAATCAAACCGTTATATGGTAAGTACCTACCGTTAATAATGAGGCTAATGTCCAAAAAAGTAAGTGGCCCCGAACTGTAAGCCTAAAAACTCCAAATATAAAGTTTGAAACAAATCCGTCCGGCCGTTTACGCTGTAGACCTCAGGAACCGACAGACGGACAGGATTGCTAGACCCAGTCTTTTGTACTCCTTTATAATCGAAATGTCAGAAAGGCTTAAAATCTCGATTTCAAAATTTTCCACGAACGCAATAGGTACTATTCTCTTATTAAGCATTCGTGACAGGTACCTAGTTAAAAACCAGTAAGGCGAGAAAGCTCTTGCGAGCTAATAAAATTTGTTGGACAACATGACGAATGAAAATCACAAGTACCATTAACTTTGCACTTGTAATTAGCTACAGCTTGTAAAGCCACATGTATACGCTCATCTGCAACGAAAGCAACCAACAGATATTAGAGCTTAGAACGTAGAAGCAACAGCACCCACCAAACGTCAGTCTCCATCATGGCAAAGCATGTACATGTGCATGTGCATCTACTACCACCCTAAAACCTACTACTTGATGTTGTTTTTCCGGCAATGCACACTAACTCTTCGAAATGATTTCCTGTGGTCTGTGGTAATCCCGATGTTGCATAGCTTCACAAGTTGCTCCACAATCTCTGTGTATACTATCGTCACCATCATTATCACCATCGTCGTCGTTGTCGTCGGTGTCATCATCATACCGCCAACCCCCATCAGCATCAGTATTCGAAATTAATAATGAAACGAAAGTTTTACCGGGTTCACCGCATGTCAGTCACCCTATGGCGCTGTGCAATGACAATGACGCTACCATAACGCCCCGCACTGCAAAACCGATGCCGACGGCGCGCGGTAGTGGCGGCAGCCATGCCGAAGCAAAATCTACATTTTCCACCCAGTTAATTTGCATTAGAAAGCAATTTTCGTCACGTCAAAAAGAACTTTGAAAGTTGATAAGCCGCTTTGATGCTATGAAAATTTCTATACCATCCGTTCCAACCTTGCCCATAGTGCGGCTTTTTCATTGGTAATAAGTATAGAGTCGCTTTTGCGGCTTACTGTCACTGGAAAGAGTCAACCGTCAACCTATACCGTGGAGTGTCGGCGAGAAGCTACAAGTTGACGCTACCTATACCTATTAGGAGAATTATTTTTCTTTTCCCTTTACTCATATAGTTCTTGCGCGAGAGCGTATTCATATGGAAGATGGAGATAAAAAGATAGACCTGGGACAAATATATGGATTTTCGATTTTTGGAAATGAAGGAGGAATGTTTGCTCGGAGGAAGCAGAGTTCTACCGTGTCCTTACCAATTTAGTGTTTGTACTCTTTCACTTTACATATATCCCAGCTGTTAGATGCCACTAAAGCGCACTCTTTTGACCACGTCGATGACACTGTGTTGTTTGTAAAGAATTCGCCGTTACATTTCCCACTTTAAAGGCCCTCAAATTAAAACCAACAAAAGACTCAAACACCCGAATATTTGTATTCAACGACTTCGAATCCAGATTCACATTGGTTCTATGGAAAAGAGCTGGAGCTTGAAGACAATAGTCCAATATGTGGTCACTCTAAAAGTAATGCAGTCTTGGGTCAATGTCGAAGACCGAACTTTGTGCTATTCACAAACAAAAGAATATAACACCATTTGAGAATCTTCCTAAAGGCGACACAGAGTGCTGTATATCTGGGGATAATTTTAATAATTTAAAACTGAATCTGGAAGAGTGAAGAAACACAGCGAACACTATTTGTGCATACAACGGAATCTTCTGGGAATATACGTGGCCGTCCATATGGCAGCATAGTATAGTTGCAATCCACAAGTAAGACAACCAAACTCAACTCAACTTCTCTAATTTTTTAAATCTTAACATGTGCGTGCAAGCAAAAAAAGTGCTGTCACATCAGCCCATCAAACACCTGGAAAATTAATATCTTTGGGCAAGCACAAGCACATAGCAAAGAAAGGAATCTTCGAAAGGACATTGATCGTGGAAGATGCAAACGGTGCTGATTTATTCTCGGGGCATTCGCTGCCCAATTAGTCTTCCTCATCCCAGCACAGCCCTACAAACGAAGTTTCTGGCAAACGCGGAATTGGCCCGTATGGTGACGGAAGCTTTGCCCAGAATATGACGGCCAAATAGTTAGGTAGGTTTTTTTAATGACTATATTATTTTACTTCTTCAGCTTATGACACTTCGGGGTGGAAGAATTCGAATCTAATGACACCTCACTCTTCAAAATCGGTTAAGCTGTTTGGGCTACAGGACAGGAGATCACGTCAAAACAGACCTGCTTGTTCGAAATGGTGTTGTGTTTGTGCTGCGGTCATAGGTGTATTTAAACGCACGTTTTGGATTTATTTATGGTTAAATATGTATGTAGTGGTATATTAAGTAGAAACTGGTATAAATTAAAATTGGCAAATTATAATTTTTACTTACATTTTGTGTCCGGCTGACACTGGCACGCTCCATTAAATGAGAACACTAAACGAAACGAATGGTGGGTATTTCCTATTTCAATACTATAACCAAATTCAACGAAAGATTCATATGAGTGTGTTCAGTGTGCTCCCATTTCACATCCTTTTGCATTATACAAGGTCAAGTTCAGTAATACAAAAGTTTAATAATATAAGAGTTCAATTTGACTTAAAAGCTAAAAAATTAGTTTATTATTTTAATTAAATAAAGTACATAGGTATAAATAGATAATTTATTTTATCTGGGCAGCAACAGGCCTACACATTATACCATTTTTCTGTGTTCAGTCGGGTTAAAACAGGGGATATTACGAGAACCACGAGCAAAAAATTCGCTTCCGCTTTCACTGCCCAAGTATCGGTCTGAAAATACATGATGCCAGAGCTCATTATTGATTATTTACTGGTTTCTGAGGTTGGATTGGTTCCAACATTCTGTCAAGGCTAAATTAATTCTGTTTTCAAAATTGGGCTTTTATCATTTGCAGAAATTTGTTAAGTTCAGTTGTAGAGAACAATAATTTCTTGTTTCCTTTTTTTAATTTGCATTTTTTTTTTCTTTTAACTTTTGAACATTTCTTTTGTTTTTAGTTTGATGTTTTTTATCTTAATTTTCTTTCCTTCAGTTAAATTTTTTTCTTTACTTTTATTCTGATTTTTGATTTTAAAGAATTTTTTTCCTTTAAATTTGATTAGCAGATTTTTATAAAGCAGAACTAAACATTTTTTTTCAAAAACAACTTTTTTGTGTGAGAAGACAGAATCTTTTAAAGCAGAATTTTGTAGATTTACATATTAACCAATTAGCGGGGAAATAGCGCCTTAAGGCTCAATCCTATGGGTTTCTTTAAGGATGGCAATTTCGGACACTGTTATTCCTAGCAGAACTTTTGACCGGTAATCAGATACAAACGGATGAAATCTCCCTACGATATATCTTATCCAGAAAGGGGTGAGTATGGCAATTAGACAATGTCACGAATTAGTCCGGAACATCGAAGTTCGAACTTCTGAACAATTTTCTTTAACAAAGAAAGTCAATCACATAATATTGCATTTAGTTATTCAAATATGCAAATTCGCAAAATATACTTCATCGCCTTAACAATATCACATCTATGTTCCGATTTGGTCGCACTAATCGGCTTCCATCGACTCGCACAGTTGCACTAAAGTAAACTTCCAATCTGCCAATCGTAACAATTTACTGCAGCCAGATAGACATGAACAAATTGTCAACAGCTATCGTCCAGATTTATCGTTATATCTGTCAAATTTGAAATCCTTTTATACGTTGCACGTTGTGTGCACAAAAACTCGCATAAAGGATCTGCTGATAACACGAGTACAAAAACCCTGTGTAGCGGGGCCGAATCAAAGCTTTGAATTAACACTTTGTATAGGTGGGCGAAAAAAGGACACGAATTTAACAGAAAAAAAAAAACCGTCACAGCGCGAAAAAAAAGGGAAATGTGATAATCCCCCTCTAGATTTACAGTCCATTGACAATATCCCTTCGAAAATATAAAAAAAGATAAAAACCTTTGTACTCACCCTGAGTGTAGTCACGTTGTAGTTATGCTAGTCAAGAGGCAGCCCGGCAGCCCCTTCTGTTGTTGTCGAATATATATACGCAGGAGCGGGACTCTATTCTAAGTTATTAGATTGCGATGCGGTAACGGCTGCTCGGGAGTGGAGTATTTTATGAAACATTGTATTGCTGTGCTAATTCTGCACCTAATCCCGCCATCACTGAAGCTTGCTAATAAATTGAGTTAACTTAGCTGCGATGATGGCTCTCGTTGTTGTCGTCATTGTGTGTGAGGTAGGTAATTGCTTGACGAGGGTTCATCATTTTTAAAGGAGGTTTGTGGTCATAATTACGATGGGACTGTGATGGTGTAGCATCCGTTGGGTTGCGGGGTTATATCTGTTCAATATATAAATAATTGTCTTTGTCATCTCTTTGAAAAGAGTCCATTAAAGTGCAGTTAATATATCGTTGCGAGTAGATATCGCTGAGAGGTAAGTTTGCTCATTTCACAATTTATCCGTTGGATTTAAGGTCGGGTTCGATGTCACATCTTTAAGCGACTGCCATTAGAAATACGACCGGTTATAACCTTGTACATCATTAGAAGGCTTTCCAGTAGATGTCAGGCAGAAAAATCACTTATTTTAAGTCAACCAACTTTCGTTTATAAAAATTACCAACTAACACTGTTAATATAGCTTTTACGGAGTTTGTGGATTCAAAATAACCAAGTCAACTGTATAAGGAAACTCGGTTAAGAATAACCGATATATCAATTTCCTCCTCTCTAAGAATGTAACCAACTGGTTAATTTTTATCTATAAACTCGGTTGATAACAGCTTATAAAGACTTAGTTAATTTTAACTCAATATCGGATTCGATTAGAGCCAATTATTGAGCTTGTATACTAAAAACAAAAGTTACAATCACAGTCACTGGGACGGCATGTTGAAATATTTCAAACAGAAACTTCTTAGGTGCAACCAAAAATTCCAAAATCGAGTTATAGAATTTTTTGCTGAACAGAATGGGAAGGCTTGAGGCTTGAGTTTTAAGAGACTAACAGGAACATGCGAGAAGAAAGAACTATGGCGGATACATTCACTCGATGGAATCAGAGGTGTCGTCAATATTCAATATTCAATCGGAGCACATATTTGGAGTGGCTCATGCAATCAGTGAAGGTCTTTTGACAATCCGCTGATCTACAAAACTTATTAGCAATACCTTAATTGCGAAAAAAAAATCTTCCTCGCAGAGTTACACCTCAAGGTGTGGTGATCTCTACCCTCTTATGGATTAAGGTACTAAACAAAATCCTGTCAAGACTCGACAGTGAAGGCATCAATATTGTTGCGTATGCGAACGAGATAGTTGTTCTAGTATTAGGAATGTTTCACAACATCACGAAATTAAGTAGAATTCAAAGAACGGTTTGAATTGGAGTTAAAGGAGCCCTACGATCAAGTCCGATCGAGGCGCTAAACGTGTTTTTTAATTTTCTGCCAGTGGATCTGCATATAAAAAACCTTGCAGCGTGAAGCGCTGTTAGACTGAAGGAATCCAAATGTTGATCTGAAAGGCCCTAAGGCTATACCAACATTCTGCTTTGCCTTCCCGACGGAATAAATCGTATATCTACGGAATACATAAATAGTTCCCAAACTTAACATCCATAGAAACTTCTCTGATTCCCCTATATCGGAATATGCGGAAAACGCGGTCGTTAATGATTTCGACATACACTACCCATCTTCACAGATGGTTCCAAAATGAGCTGTGGAGTGGGAGCGGGCATTTTCTCAGCAGAGTTAGATCTGTCCAAATCTTTCCGCCTCCCAATGCAGTCATCATCTTTCAAGCAGAAGTATACTTGCAATCAAGGAGGCGTGTAGACTGCTCCTTAACATAACAACACCCAGAAAAAAAATAAGCATTTTCGACGACAGTCAGGCCGCGATTAAGGCGGTCGGTTCAACTAAGTCAACGTCCAAGCTTATTGTGGAATGCAGGGAGACACTGACCAGAGCTGGTGATCGGTTTGAAATCACTCTCGCCTGGGTTCCCGGCCATAGGAACATGGATGGGAATGAGAAAGCCGCTGAATTTGCCAGGTTCGGCTCTGCTCTCTCTCAGTCGGAGGAAGTCTTCGCTCCACTGGGATACGTTAAGAGAAAAATCCGCCTGTACTTCACCTCAAGGGCGGACTTTAGATGAATGAACCTGACTTACTGTGCCATTTCAACGAAGATCTGGCCAACTTACGATGATGCCAGAACAAACAACATCTTAGCCAGAACGCGTGTTGACACTTGACATCCCATATAACACCCACTGCGCTGATACAAAAAAGAGTGAAACAGTGTTTCACCTTCTTTGTGATGACCTTTCGGCCTTTGAGCTCCTTCTCGTCCTTCTCTCTCTTCGGGCTCCGTCAGTTGTGGTCTCAAAACGGCGCTCAATTAAATAGTTATTTGGTTTTTTCCTCGCCAGGAAACGGGAAATATAGCCACTTAAGCCAACCCAACACGAGACGAGAAGCGCGCAATCGAGGAAGTATAGTCAACTGATACTCTAAGCTGTCGATCTTCCAGGTATTGAACCTAACACTTTTCATGGCTTCATACCAGATCTGACATCGAAGCACATCGGAACTACTACCGCCAGTGACCCTAGATAGGCTCTCAGGACCATTCGATTTTTGTGGGTTTTTAATTTTTTTAAATGTGATGTAGGTACAATTTTATGCCGAGTCGAAATGGCTAATTGAGCAGCTCTTTCATGAGCGTTATAATCTCTTTATAACCACAAAGCCACTGCGCCACATCGGTACGACAATTCGCTACAAGAACCCTTTTGCATTAAAAGTATTCCCTCCATTCAGCCCAAGAAGTGACAACTTGAGGTCCCCCGCCCCCGTCAAAAGGCGACGACCATTTACCACTTCAGCGCGGAGAATCAACCGTACATTTGTTTGTTTCTGCACTATTGTGGTCCATTATTTCAAGGAAACGTCGAATCTACTACAAACATACGCGAACAAACCAACTATACTGCAACAACCGTCAAGGACCTGTAATTGTTTCATCGTGCAACAATTACTTGACACTTGGCTGATACAATTTGCTGCCAGCGACTCCATCGTGCAGGCACCAACCGCAACCAGTACACTTGACTTCACACGAGCTGGTGCAGGCATGTCTTCAATCACCTCCTTAGCGCACAATTAGAGAGCATGTCAGAAGGACCTGCCACCATTACGCTCGCAGTAGGTATACACAAGACTTTGAAGTTTCTTGTTCTATTCGCCATTCTTTTCGTGTTGTTTTGTGTCCTCAAGTGCGGTACAGTACGGCACATTAATTCACACCTATCTAATCCAAAGTTGTTCGCATAGGGGCCACATCCGTCGGCCATTATTCGTCGGCGGCAATAATAGGCGGACAACATTTTCCGAATAATAATGCAGAGTACTGTACGGAGTGTTGTTGGCCATCGTTGTCGTATACCTACCGTCAACGCCATTATCCACTTCGTCCTGCTGATGCCGTCCTTACCAAGTTGTTGGCACCGTCATCATATTGTGTTGTTCGCAGGGTGTGCTGCCATGCGACAGCACATTGTTCCTGGAGTATACTTGTGCTAAAAAACGCTCCTTCCCAACCAACGTGCGCATACATGGAGATGGTGTCGGGAGAGTCATTGGAATTAATTTCTGTTTCCCTCATCTTGAAGTAATCGCTGTCGTTTTGGGAAACGCATACAAGACTTGTATATCGCGCTCTTTGCAGATGTCAAAACTGTCAATCCAGTTGTAGATAATGCATGAACGGTTTTCAATTATTGTCGCCCAACGTCTAGACAGGATATGTAATTCAGCGAAAATTAACGATTCCGCAGAAGAAAGAAGCAACCTTGCGTGTATGCCTGCGTCTGCGATGTGTACACAACTGCTCGCGATGGAGAAATTAAAATGCGTGCAGCAATTAAAAGTCACCGGCATCGTTTTGCGTAAATACGCTCTTTGCAGAGGTGGTGTGTGTCGAACGGACTCGTCTTCACGCTGCAGAAGCACTTGATGGAGGAAGGGGGACACAGCCCAACAACGTGTCTGGGTGACATATACCTGTGCGAATGATACGCGTGTGGTCTTGAGATTTCAAGTGGACAAAAGGTACATACACTTTGATGTTTGTCGTCACGCACGAAAGGATACACAAAAGGCAATGGTAGCCCTGCATAATCCCTGCCCGAGGAATTGCTTGCGATTTTACCTATGGCCAGGGTGAGTTTGAGTAGTTCCTACTCAGCTGTAAAACTGCCGCACGAAAGAAGTGTCAATTTGTTAGGGCGCTGACTGCTGACAGCGAAGATAGACTACGTGAGATATGCAGCGCTTCATTAAAATTTATTAGTTGCTATGCGAACGTCGCCAGTCGTTTTGGTATTTGCCACAAGGGAAGCCGCTAGTGTTGGCAACTAACTCGAAGTCTGTTGCGAGTGGTTCTGTAGAAGGAAACAAACCGGTGAACAACGTGTTTTTAAATGGCTATACATTTTGGAGAACCACGCTCCTACAGATATCAGTTGCAGTCCTACTCAAACCTAGGTTCGATGTAGGAAGTACGTTCTCTTAGTTGTCAAGCGATGAAGGGAACGAGGTTGACAGCAGTTGCAAGGCTGTCAACATAAAGGGTTTTTCTTTTTAAAATGCCTATGATCCTGATCTTATATACTTTGTGTCGAATTTGCCTCAAGAAAAATAGTATTTAACGAATTTTCAAGTTTTTTTAACAAGACATTCTTCCATATTCTAAATGTTGAAAAGGCATGTATACGGTTATAATTATCACCGCTGCAACAGGAATGTAGAAATGTCTGGGAATTGACATTGAACGGCTTCAATCATAACAAACCGCCAAAACCATATGTCGATTGCTAATCTCTTTGCCTGCTCAATGGATCCTCAAAAGTTACTTGTTTCCAAATTGGAAAATCACATCAAATTTGACAAAACAAAAAAAAGACTGTCGCACTCCGAGAGTGTGGGCCGAAGTGAAAACTTGAACAATTTCGTGTGTATTTTTTGAATCGTCAGGAAATATTTTATTGCGCAGGAAATACTTTAAAATTAAGTTTTTTTTATTCATTATTAAAAAATACTACTAGGAAAATTATATTACAATTTCCATTTTCATTTAATGCGCTATTGTACATGAAAAATAATGCATATTATTTTACATACAAAAATTGCAATCTATGGCTTAAAACGTGAATTTAAAAATACATCAAATATGAAATTTAATTAATTGGTATTGGTATTCTTTGAAATGAGTACTAATGAAACTTATGAATTTTCATCCACAATTTCAACAAATCTTCTATCATCATCATTATTCTTCGTCTGCGAAGAATTCGAGTAACTCAATTAAAATATTTATATCAACAAAAGCGAAACTATTTACATATCGGGTTGAAAACTTTTCTATCATTCGAACCAGCCAATACATTTTAATTCTTTTTATATTCGCATTTATATTATTAGGATTATATCAAGGCTATCTCGAATTGTTGTACAAAAATGAGAACTGACAACAAAACTATGTTTTGAAATAACATAACAGCTACAGCTACAGCACTCCTTCCCGATTCCGCCGCACATTTTTGAAAATGCTCTTTTAGAATTTAGATTTCCAATGACTGTAAATCTCTTCGGCCGTCGACTCTCTTTCGTGGCGTCAAAAGAAAATGTTTACACAACTGCGTGCGTAGATATTTTATTGTTAATATTTAAAAAAAGTAAAAATGCAAAAATAAGCACCCAGAAAATATGGACCCATTCATAAAGGCAAAAAATACTGCGCAAATTGAAGTTGAAAGTTTCCTGCAAAGTATGCGCTTGCAAATTGCAGGCGTAAAACTGTAATTTACGTTGATCTCTGTCATTTTAATAAATAATGTGACAGATTATACTCAAGACTCAACCATTACATAAACGAAAAAGAAAAAAACTAAAATTTTAACCCTCTGCGGCTGACGTGCTTGAATTTTCACAATTCTACTGACGTGGTAGTATACGAGACACCATTTTGACAGGTTGTATTTTCAAAATTAGTTTTGTATTTCTAATTTTAACTATTATAGTTTAAAGATATGATTGTGCACTATTATTTTAAATTACTAATACATATATAAAATATAAACGACATATGAAGGTAAACAACATTTATTGATATCACATAAATAACTTTTCAAAACTTACACATATAGAAAAAGTTAAAAAAAAACAAAAAAACATAAATATTTTTTCATTTAAATAAGCATTTCTTAAAGTTAACACTTATAGTAGTCAGACTAAAAAAAGAGATCCATTCATTGGTTCAATTAAAAGTTATGTAGTCTCAAAATCACAATTTTTTTTGGCAGTCTTCACAAAGTGGTTTAGAGCATTGAAGACAAATTGGCTTTAAACAATCACAGCAAAAATATCTTGTCACTCTTTTTATTTTTGTTGGACAAATGGAGCATAGTTTTCTTCCACTTGATGGAATCGATTGAGTTCTTGGTGGTGGAGGGGGAAGATCTTTCCCCAAAACTCTAGAGACCGTCATCCGCAATTCTCTTGGCAATCTTTCATTGTATACGCGCCTTTTCATGTGATCTACCACTAATACTCTTGCCGTATTCAAAATAAAAGTTCCTCTTCTCATTTTATTATCACTGTCTGCACACATTTGATACAATACAAAGCTGTTTATGCCTGCCATGTCTATTAATCTTTGGAAAATTGCCATAGGCCAACGACGAGTTTTGCGCCTGCAAGAATATATTGAGCACTTCTTGTCGACTTCGTCAACTCCTCCTTTAGTGTGATTGTAATCTGCAATCATAACTGGCTTTCTTGTATCAGTATCTGTATCTTGATTGTGGTGGAAAGAAGAGATTAACAGGACAGCTTTGTTTTTGTTCGGCACATATGATAGCAATGTATAGTCTTTCGTGAAACCATAGAGGGAACTCTCCAATTCTCTATTGATGTTCGGCAAGAAGCATGGTGGTATCTCAGCTTTATTCTTCCTCAGCGACTCAGCGTACCTAAGTAAGTCAGCCCCCTTTTCAGTAATATTTCCATAAGCGGAATCGAACTGAACCAATTGTCAGCTGTAATGTTGCGGTTTGAGTTTTCGACAACTTTCACAAGTCTCAGAACAGATTGAGTTGGTATTGCCATTTTTCTTTCTTGTTCAGTTAGGCCTATTTCATCTGAATTTTTGCCATGGTAGATGTACGCATTGTAAATGTAATATGTGCGTGCATCTACCAATAACTGGAGTTTGATACCATATTTTGCTGGTTTCTGGGGCATGTAAATAATAAATCTGCAACGACCTCTAAATGGCAGCAACATTTCATCGATGCAAAGGTATGGTCCAGGAGTATATTGAGATGAACTTGTTGAACATATCTGATATTGGAGCAAGTCGATCTTCCTTCAGACGTTCCTCTCTGGTAGTGGCATCGTCAAATCGGAGGCAGTTGACCAAACAAGCCATTTGGACATTACACAGCGGAATATTTCGTGGCCAGTTCCATCGGTGGCAAATATAATGCGAAGATCAGCGTCATTACACTTTAGTACTGACGAGTAGTACATTAGACCAATAAATGCCTTCATTTCGGTGACATCTGTGTCCATAAGTTCTATCTTAGTACTATGTTTGAACTGCTTTCGACATTTATTGAGTTTTTGATTCGTAAATGTCACCAAAGATTCCAACATTGAATGGTCAAAAATTTTGGACCAAAGTTCAAAATAGCCTTCAAAATTAGGAGTGTGCAAACGGCCAGGTAATCTTATTATGTTGTGAGCCGCAGTTCGTGATGTTCTGGGGCACTCTTGTCTACTCCAAATAAATCCTTTCTTACCTTTGTATCCAGATGGCTCTTTTGAGGTTTCTTGATCCATATTTTCGGTGGTGGTGGTGGGTACTTGTGGCACTTCTGCACGTGGTTCTTGATTATCTTCCTCACCTGAAACTTCGTCGGATCCACATCTTCATCGTCAATATCACTGAACTCGTGCTCGCTTTCTTCGTCCAACCACTGTTCTATTAGCTGGTCATGACTTACAAAGGTTCCAGTCAACGTTCTTTTAGACCTAGAAGACCCTTGGTTGTTACTTGAGTGAGCCATCTAAGAAACAAACAACAAATTTAATTTAACAAAACAATTTTACTGACATGTTGCTTAGGAGACACTATGCACATATAATTATTTCACTGAGGTGGTTGTTTCTCAGACACATACCTTAACACTGACGTGGTTGACTTATAGACACCCTCCTTCACACAACAATGCACGCACACGCCACGACCGTTCGCGTTACACTAATGCAGGATCGAGCATACGACAGAAAGGTACTGAGAGCGAGAGCGTCAACATTTGAAAAATAACGACGCAATACAACTTTTTTCATATTGTGGTGTCTGTCATACTACCACGTCAGTCGCAGAGGGTTAAGAAAATTAGTAATTTTAAGAATGATTAAAATGAAACGCAGCATTCTCAAAGCTAAAGGATATTTTCGGGTCTTCTTGATGACGTATTCCGAAGTCATTTTCGGATGAGTCGCAACACATTTTTGGTATGAATTCTTAACAATATGTAAAACATTTTCTAAACTTCTTATTTCGTAGTCTCTAATCAAAACTCAGTACTTTTTGGAAAACTGCA
Organism: Cheilosia impressa; assembly: GCA_948293265.1. Lineage (NCBI taxonomy): Eukaryota > Metazoa > Arthropoda > Insecta > Diptera > Syrphidae > Cheilosia > Cheilosia impressa. Next base: position 16,724,012 of record OX411880.1, read on the forward strand.
GAGCTAGGAAGACCCGGAGTATGTTTCAAGCAAGCTTTTCTAGTGACTATAGGGAAACTTGCAAACGGATGCTCGTATCGATACCCACTTGTCAGACGGATTTGACATAGCACTTGGACTATCATGTAAAATAGTTGCAGGAGTAACAAGGCTTATAAGTAAGCATCGGAGGTTTTTCATAAGGTGGCCCGAAACTGAAGCATAACATGAAACATAATCAGACAATGGACGAATTTCAAAATCTAAGACAATATACCCATTTCCATATGTAGGGGGTTGTGTGGATGGAACACACATTGAAATCCTTTTCCCTAGAAATAATAGCGATAGCTATTACAACCGGCATGGCACACACTCAACGATACTACAAGTAAGAAAAACTGCAAATTGACATTACTCCATTTTACGAAAACTTTACTGTAGGCAGTGTGTGACGCCAGGTGTGTTTTCACTGACATATTTTTTTGATGGCCAGGCAGATCTCGCGGTGCTTCTGTATGGCGAAATAGTCCGTTAGGGAAAACACTGCGAAATGGATCAGTTTGTCTTCCTATAGGAGCACATCTTTTGGGAGATTCAGCATAGATACTTTTAACCTATCTAACGGTTCCTTTCATGGATAATGGACATTTAAATGAATATCAAAGAAAGTTCAATTTCTGTTTTAGTTCAACTAGAGTATCCATTGAATTGAACAAGCATTTGGAATGCTAAGAAATAAGTTTCGAATTCTAAAGTTTCTTGAAGTCTACAACCTAAAAGAGGCCAAGCATATTGTTACAGCTTGCGTTGCTCTTCACAACTTTATTGTATATAGCCACAGTGATTACCGTATAGAAGAACAGTCTGTAAATGAAGACGCAATAAACAATGAAGCCAGAAATAAACGGGATGCCATTATGACACTTATATAAGCATAACTATTATTATTTGTTAACCAAAATAGATATCATATTTATACAGACCATTGATATAACTTGAATTCAATATAAAACATAAGAAACAAGTTACTCCACTTAAGAGAAACTGAATTGCTACCTTCCAGTATCCTATTTAAGAGTTCCTTTATATCCTTCAAGGCTTCGATAGGTTTTCCCTCTACAGCCATCTGCTCGTTGTGACGGTGCTGCTCCTCTTCCGATTCTTTTTTAAACAATTCCAGAATTTCATCTGCGTGTGTTTTCTTTCGGTTTGCTCTTTTATGTACGTTTTTTTTTAAAAATCACTAGCTGACCCGGCAAACGTTGTTTTGCCATATAAATTATTTCTAGTGAATATTTTGTTTGTTAAATTAAAAATACCGAATGATGCTGCAATCAAGAATTTCATGTCGTATCTCATGGGGTTATTTGGACACCCAGGCGAAGATCGCAAAGAAATCGAACGTACCTATGTATAAATGTAAAGTTTAATATTAAAAGTTGTGTCCACTGTCGGTTATTTCAAGTACGACGACAGTTGATACAACTTATTCGCCGTTGAATATATATACCAAGTGTATATCGATCATATACGTAAAGGTTCGGCCCTGGGAAAATGGTCTTCCCGAGCCGGAGTATGTTGACCATTCTTTGATGAAGAACAAACGGATATGTAGCGATGGGATCTATGAACTATGACAGAAAGAAGAATGGATGCTAAAAATAACAAATTACCAACCATTCATTTTCTCAATTTAATGTGTTTCATAAATTATTATAACTGGCATATTAATTGTTTGGTCTCTTAAAAGTTAAATTTTAAGTGAAAAAAGTAATATATTTATCATCGCTAATTAGAAAAATGAAATAAAGAAAGTCAATATTAGATAATTTCGAATAGAAATTGATTGTACGATATTTTTTGTCAGTCCGTCTTTAACCAACACAAAGCTGCAAACGGACATCGTTCGTCCTTGCGGCTTATTGATTGCCATAGCGAATGCCAATCTAATAGGAAATTGAACGCCTTTAAATTCAATTGGCACGGCGTTCGACGGCCCAAATGGTCACCCTAGCGTCTTGTTGGCATTGTTCACTGTAACACACACAGAAATTTAACCTACCTTTTACAAAATTTTTCCTTTAGAATAATACAGTAGAAATACACTTAATGTAAATAATTATTATTAATAATTACTGCACTGCAAATGTATAATAAATGTAGTTGAGAATTACACGGAAATGATAAAATCATAATTATAAACGTCACTACTGCGATCGACTTACAAACAATAATAATGGACGAAATTTTCCCGAAAACTGTGTAAGAAGTGAGATACCGGCTTATTTCAAGAGAGACAGGAGAACGCTCCCATTCCTACTCCGTGCTGTTGACGGGGTGAGAAGTGACACCGGTAGACCCCTGGCGGGGATAGCTGGTCAAGTGTTAATTGATCAGCTATCGACCGGTGCTAAAAAATATAAAATGCTATTAAAAACTAGCGGTTAGTGGTAGAAGGGTGAAAATTAAGGACTAAATGTATTTTTTAATGTCATGCAGTACAAAAATAATCAAGAAAAAATTTGTCCAAAAAATTAAAAAAAAATTGTTTGGGGTCAGCCATCCTTAACACTTGGGGGTATAAAAATTAGTTTTGAACCTATTCTCAGACCTACTGAAAAAACATATAAAATTTCATGAAAATCGGTCTATTCTAATTGATGCAATGGCTCCATGCTCTCACGTGCATCAGTATTGTCTTCCTGTATTTGTTCTGCGTTTCTTTTGGCTCTTGCATTCTGCATTGCTGTAACGTTATGTCCCAAATAAGTCCCTCTACGTCGTGATGGCATTGTTAGCTGTTAAAAAAAAAATTAAATTATTTCTTCAATCGCAAGCTCATGTAAACAAACATTTTTATTTAACATACCTTTCACGATATTTTTCTTTTGGTACCTATAACAAATCAATAATTGTATTAATTACATATTATTATAGTAATGCATATTGACAGCCCTTTTAAACTCCCTTTCAAAATATTTTTCCGTATTAATAATACAGTAAAAATACTCTAATACAGTAGAAAAAACATAATTACAGCACCCTTGACACTAAGGGGTATAGAAATTAGTTATAAACCTATTCTCATACCTACTGAAAATACATATAAAATTTCATAAAAATCGGTCGAGCCGTTCCGGGGGAGTATAAACACTAAAACTGTGACACGAGATTTTTATATATTAGATAATATTGTAAAATGTAATGTTGGGTTGTTACAATCTTAGAAATAGAGATCGTTGTTCAGCGTCTTTTATTATTTTTCAATGCGAAGACGACACAAATTCTACTGTCAGGCAAAACGAACCAACCCGCCGAAGATAGCCAAGACTCCACCTGACCCTAATAGAGTGAGGATAGAAATGGTCAAATTGAAGTCCATTAGGTCTAGTAGGCCGAAGGTTTTTGTGGAGCTTGGCCATGATCGCTCCGACGAAAACAAAGAAAAACATTTTACAAAAAAAGATGTGCGAAATATAAATTAACACTTACTAAAAGGCCTCTTAAAATGTACAGACTAAGATGCTTCTATTTTAAGGCTGTTATCGCTTACGTGCCGCTAAATTAAAACGTTGACTGTTGTAGTAAATCATTATTTGTTGTTGATCGCACTACCTGGAGAGGCATAGCTACAAGTTGAGGCCCAGGTCCACCCAGAACTGTATACCTAGTCCGTTAAATTTTTACTAAAATTTAGAATTTCTTTTTGCCCAGTATTTTAACAACATACCCTTCTTCCAATCCAATTATTCCCACACCAAGTCTACACACACAATTAATTTCCTCCTGAGCAACGCCACGATACAGCAGATACCTACTAACTGAGAACGCAAATCTTTTCGATATAAATCATCAACGAGCGCTGTAGCTATAATAATTTCCACACTGAATCAGATTATCCCTCTACATGTGCACGCGGAATGATTTCTTCCCACCATGCTGCTGCGTTAATACAGTCAATACTTTATCCATAGTTAATTGCTTCGAATCAGACAGAAAGCGACAAAAGAAATCGAAATCACTTTAGCCCTCCGCCTGCGCTTCCCCTGCCAGTCATTCGCATTCTAACACCACGCAATTTACAAAAGAACACCTGTCGAAAATCTGGCAACTCAATTCCGATTGCCGGTGTTCTGCTTCCCACACCACACCACCGTCGTGTCACACGCGAAATGTGTCTCAATTTATAAGCCAAGCATTTCACCCACCCGTCAGCATCTCACTTTATGAATGCGAGCGGCGCCCGCTAACACCCCATCGCGCACTGCTTCGGTTAACGAAGAAAAATTAAAGAATTTTTGACAGCACTTGGGAGCTCTTCCATGGTTTGGCAAACAAACAGAGAGTGAGCACAGAAAAAAATAGACATTCACTCCATCTCTATAAATCATTCGTTGTTTTTCGATTTTTTTGTAAATCACTCCTACTATGTAAGCCCCACCGGAAGCCCCCACTCGGTGGTGGAGTCGTTTAGAGAGAACACGACGACACAGAAAAATAAAAGCAGAGGAAACTGGAAACAACAAAAAGAAACTGCTTTATCCCATTACCCAATCTCCGGGGGGTTATACGTTTTACCTACGTCCGCCTACAGTTGCCGGTGGAATTGTCGCTGCCACCGTCACCACCAGTCTGTCATTCACCCATATTCGCCCTAATTCTAGTACAAGGATCAGCGTTTATACCTCAATAAGCTGATGATTAATAGCTTCGGAGCGTACAACTCACATAAACGAACATTTCGACGCGCCGCGTTACGTATAGTGCTCTCTTCTGTCGCTGAGAAGCCTTCATGGATGCGATGCGATGCCTGTTCCTGTTCCGGATGGCGTACCTCTCCCTGGTACAGTGCTGTCGGTGAAAAATCATCAGTGTTTAACTTGTTTCAATATTTGCAGTAGCAAGCTGATTTGTTTTCCTTCCTCTATTATTGGGTCCTTAATGCGGTGAATCATCTAAGGAGATGAACGAAAGAATGTGAGCAACATGCCATCTTATATATTATTTTGTCACCCGCTCGTCGTCTAAGAGAGCGCGGAGCTATATCGACATGGCATTAAAATTTACGCATGTCCTTGATGATGATTGTGATGTATTAATTGCGGACAGTCAGCACGGAGTGGCAAATAAAGAATTGTTGGTAGGTACTGGTCCTCTTACAAAAACACGTTATTGAACTCAAAAAAAAAAGCTGTATGTGCTGTTGTTTCTTCGGTGACAACTAATCATTTAGTCGAGTTTCTTAAAACTTAAGTAGGTCCACTGTTTAGTTGGAGTTTACACTCACAGAACGAAGTCTCAAGGCTTCCCGCGCACCCAAATTATGGATAATTCTATTCCATGTAGTGATCCACCTCAGTGCGGTATTTAACTAACTGCCTTTAGATGCGTACTTCAAGTTTGTTGTGAATGCATCGCCTTAGTCTTAGTCTTCCTTGTAACCAAAGATTGTAGCCAAAAACTATATGGGCCCGTGATTTGTTTCCATCTCATTGACATAACCTAGCCGTCTAGACGACTGATCGGCAATTTTTTGACTGTGTCGATGTTGCTTTAATTCGTCGTTGATGCCGATCATATCCGCTCTATATCAGTCTAGGGTCCCTTAAATGATCGGCTGAACACGGACTGTGCATGGTTCGAATATTCCACTGAAGGTCCTTCCGTATGTAATGGTATTGGTTGCTCCGCTATCGCTATCGGTCGGAAAGTTAGCTTCACGCACAAAACTTGTTTTGGGTCCAGTCTTTCAGGGACGCTTGGGTGACATATATGTATATGATTTGAGAGCCCTTAAAATACTCTTGCGACACCTACATCTTAATGTGTGAGCTATCATAAATAAATAAACTATGAAAAACTCGTATGAAGTATTTGGCTTGTGCATGATCCCCCGTCAGCCTAATTTGACTATGATCAGACCAATTTTTTGGGTTGTTGATATAATGACCACCCTCAGACTGCCTTTGATCTTAAGATTATCTGTCTGTGAACGCTTGTGTGTTTATGATTGCTAGGCTACATTTTTTTACTACCTTATAACGCTGGCCGATGGTTTTGCTGTATCTAGATTTCAGGTTTCGTATACTTCAAACATTGAGTCCTACTTCGGGGGCATCCTATGTTGCTTTCATTAGAAAAGCTCTAAAACTATAAAGGCCGGCGAAAAACTTCCCAATCTTCCAAACTCCTGATGTATTAATATACCGTCAAGTCCCTGGTTTTTGTCGATCCTTGCAGAAGAGATAAATAATTTTTTTTAGCAGGAGCTGTGCGTGATACATAAACTGAGAATTAGTGTTTGAAGTGGGCTTATGTCATTTCCATTGAGAGCCTCCTTTACTAGAGCTTTTACTGTTTATCAGCTTAGTAAGTTGTGAAAATTTTTGTTTTTGGTTTTTATTATATCAATCTTCTTTCACTTGAGTAATTTTTTTCATATTGTTCCATCTTACTTTAGGTATCCACAAAAGGTCACTTGCTTTAGTGCCAATAATATTATTGATCAATAATACTTTCAGTACTACATCAAAATTCCTTTTTCACAGCTCAAACCTATCTTATGTTTCCTCATCTTGGGAGAAATAATCTCCTAACTGGCGCCCTAATGGATCATCTTATAAGAGTTTGTCTTGGCAAAACTCTACAATCGATTGACCTTTTACGACCGATACAAAAGAAAAAACGAGCTACGCACGCATTGGAGCTAAAGTTGTAATATTTTCGAAAATGATGTGCTCTGTCCGAATAAAGCACTTCTCGAAATAAAGGGTTTTTCAATAAGAGCGCTACAAATGTTTTTTTTAAATAAAACAAAAACGGTTTTGGATATCAATGAAATTCTTTATTCCTGTGAAAGTACGTTCGATGTCATTATGTATGGAACTCGATTTCTTTTGCATGGCCACCACGGGCACGCTTGCAGAAGTCCAGACACTGAACCCAATTTTCGACGGTTTTTAAGCATAAATAGATATTTGTACGAAGTTCATCAATCGTCGCTGGCTTGTTGGCATAGACCATAGACTTGAAGTAGCCCCACAGGAAATAGTCTAACGGCGTCAAATCGCACGACAGAGGCGGCCAAGCGACTGGACCATTTCGTGAGATAACCCGTTCTCCAAACTTGGTTTCCAATAAATTGATTGTGACATTCGCATTCGCTGTGTGGCTTGTGGCGCCGTCCTGTTGGACCCACATGTCCTCCAAGTCCATATCATCCAATTGGGGCCAAAAATATTCGGTTATCATTGAACGGTAGCGACTGCCATTCACAGTAACATGCCGGTCTTGATCATCACGGAAGAAGTACGGCCCATTGACGCCGCCGGCCCATAAACCACACCAAACCGTAATTTTTTCGGGATGCAATGATGACTCATGGAGTACCTACTTGTGGATTGCTGCCTGACCAATACCGCATATTTTGTTTATTGACGAAGCCATTCAGCCAGAAATGAGCCTCATCGCTGTAGATGATTTTTCGATGAAAATCCGAATAATTTTCAAGTTGTTGCTCAGCCCAATTCACGAACATACGACGCTTCTGGTGGTCAAGCGGCTTCAGTTCTTGCGTCAATTTAATCTTGTAAGGATGTAGGCCAAGATCTTTTCGCAAAATTCGCCACAACGACGTCACAGAGATGCCCAAAGCTTGAGAACGACGTGTGAGAGACACATTTTGGCTTTCTTCAACTGAAGCCTCAGCGACAGCAATATTCTCGACACTACGGGCACTTCGTTGTCTCACTGGCACGGGAACATTTTGTACTGTGCCTGTGGATTAAAATTTTTAATAATTTCGACTCATTGTTGGCTCGTATATCTTTCCATCAGAAATGACAAAAGGGCGGCAAGAAATTAGGCGTCGTTTGCTGTCCCTGGCGCTCTACTTTTGCAGCGTCCCTGTTGAAAAACCCTTTACAACAAAGTAGGCGGACCAACGCTCGCTGTGTTTAGCAGCCATTTTTTAGAATATAGATGAGGGTGCTCAAATTAAGCAATGGTAGATAGGAATGGCGGTTCAACTCTGAACCCAAGTAGCACTATGATGTGCCTTTTTGTTACCACGACTAGTGTGACCTAGTTTGTGATGATTGTTGAGGGTGTGATGCATTCGGTGCCTATATCCAACATGTGGAATTGAGGAAACGGATTATATAAAGGGTGATTTTTTAGCTGGTTTGGTTTTGGCAACACTGGTTTTGACAGCTGACGTGTGTTTAGTACCTTGTGTCACTGTCAAACAGCTTCAGTTTGGTTTGCAATTTAACCATGGATCGTCTTACAAATGAACAACGCTTGCAAATTATTGAATTTTACTATCAAAATTCGTGCTCGGTTCGAAATGTTCATCGCGCGCTTTTTTATCGAAAAATTGTGTTCAGTGATGAGGCTCATTTTTGGTTGAATGGGTACGTAAATAAGCAAAATTGCCGCATTTGGAGTGAAGATCAGCCAGAAGCATTGCAACAGCTACCAATGCATCCCGAAAAAGCCACTGTTTGGTGCGGTTTATGGGCCGGCGGCATTATTGGGCCATATTTCTTCAAAGATGATGCGAATCGCAGCGTTACTGTCAATGGTGAACGCTACCGAGCGATGATAACAAACTTTTTTTTGCCCGAAATGGAAGTTCTTGACTTGCATGATATGTGGTTTCAACAAGACGGTGCCACATGCCACACAGCACGCGAAACAATGGCGCAATTGCGAGGCGAGTTTGGTGAACAGTTAATTTCACGTTTCGGGTCGGTCAATTGGCCGCCTAGATCGTGCGATTTGACACCATTAGATTATTTTTTGTGGGGGTATGCCAAGGCTAATGTGTATAGGGACAAGCCCGCTTCGATTAACGCACTGGAAGCCAACATCCATGCATTCATTCGTGAGATACCGGCCGATATGTGTGAAAGAGTATGCCAAAATTGGACTCAGCGGATGGGCTACCTGAGACGCAGCCGCGGTCAACATTTGCATGAAATTATCTTTAAACATTAAATTGCAAGGTTCAAAGTATCGATTCAAATAAATATTTCATTAATTTTTTCGAATTTTTGTTGTTTTTTTTTTAAAAAAAGTTTTAAACCTCTTAAAAAATCACTCTTTACCTATGAAATGGCGACCGACAAACCTTCCATTTTTGTCTTTTTCCCTTTCAAATTTTTGTCTGATCAGTGATCACTTCGCTTTCCATACCCACTTTGGCTTTTGCGCTCACCTTTACCCCATATCCCAAGACCAGCACCTGCCCGTGCCATCAACTCATCATACCTAAAAGTTTGCTCACGACAAAATTGCGAAACATCCTGTATCTGATAGCTGTTTTAAAACACCTTAGATTTCTTCTTTTACAACAGACTGTTTGTTACCTACATAAAAAATAAATGTTACCGTAGCACCCTGACACATCTTCCTCCGCCATTTCATCTGTCTTTCAAATATCTCTGATATTAATACAGGTTATTAATGATTCAAGGACCAAAAGGAAACAATATCTCACATTTCACAGATACCTACTCTCATTCGGGAAAGAATTTATCAGATTTCACTGAAAATCATTTTTAGATTCAATTTTGAAACTCACACGAGATACATTTTCCTTTGTTATTTTCCCTCCACATTTTCTGGCGCTCTTTGTCCTACTACTTCTCCAGTTTGACCACAAAATCGGTGTATATATCACACTCAAGAAAATTAAACGGAAGGACTGTGTATGGGACAACGTCAAACGGCGACCCGCCAGTCGATGTGAAAGGACCAAGATCGAGGAATTACATCGAATTTGCCGATGATTGCCATTTTCTCCCCAATTTCGTGCTTTTATAGTATTTTTTTTTGTATTAAAGAAAAAGAAGGAAGCGGCAAAAAAAAAAAAAAAAACATCCTTTGAAGTCCAACATAACGGCCATAATGTAATGCTCATTCGAGGGTGCACAGTTGAAAAATTGCTCAGAAAAGTCATCGTTGTCGAGTAAAATTATTTGTGGAACGAACAAGGGAGACAAGATATGGAACTACCAATACCACCGCACACCATCAGCACGGTGAAACGGGCTAATAAAAATTTAAGGTGGAATTATCCTTGCATATAAATCGATACATTAAGAGGTAGCAGCTAGCAGAATGATAGTATCCTTCAGCCGTGTTTTTCGGTGTAATGAAGATGTATTCAACGTAATGAATTCCTTAATAGTCCAAGTTTATTAATTAACTTCTTCACTGGGCGAAACGCGAACAGGAGCATCGTCGGATTAAAGTTTATATTGGAAGGGAAATTTCAATTTATGAGGACTTGTCTCTGGCCGTGGGTAGTATTGGCGGTTGTTGTGTAGGTGAGGGCATGGCCTCTGCACAATTTTAATTTCCATGTACTCAATGCTGATGTAAGGAGTGATTGTATTTAAAGGTTTGAAAGTGGTCTGCTATATTGGAAAGTGTGTTTTGGTAGCATTCCGTTTACAAAAAAACCTACGCCCAGGTGCACTAGTTTTGGTAGCATGTGTGAGTGAACTTTCATCGGCTCTTTCAAATTTCTACGAATGAAAGTGCTTTGTCTCAATTCATTCAACGACTATGACAGCCTGGCTCTCACTCTCACAAATCACTTACAAATCCAAAATCTATGTCTACGGACACATGTAATTCAAGACGAATGGCATAAATTCTGTTAACAAAATCGATATACAAAACATTCGACGCGGTGTCTTCCATTCATTATTTATTTACAGTGTACAGTTAATTGCTTTGCTATGAAATCCATGTTTTGTTGACACTATGAGAGAGAACATGCGTACATTAAGAGGAATAGAACTTTGAAATGGAATAAAACAAAGATGATTTTTTTAAATTGACATAAAATTTACTTCATTCGTATGATAATCTTCTGGCATATGATTTCTGGCGGACCAATTTTAGATGATTTTTTCCATTATTAATAATAGGTAAAATAAGGCCTATAAGCGTTTTCGTAATAGTAATAACGACCCGGAACTTTTGAAAGTTTATCGGACGCTCCAAAAACAATTTGATCTTTTAAATAAGTTTCCTTACAGCCAGTATGTTCTTTCTGTCGAATTAAATTTAAAGACAAATAGTAAACACTTTTATGGCTTTATTAATAGCAAAAAACAATCCAATGGTATTCCTAAATGTATGCGTCTTAATAACGTATCTTCATCTGATCTTTCAACCAGTTGTAATATGTTCGTTAAACACTTCCAATCCGTTAGTCTCTAGTAATAGCTCAATGTCCTGTGATCTATTTAATATAGGCAACTTAGAGTGTTCAATCGGGGAAGTTCAAATTGCTCTTTCTTTATTAACTTTAGATAAAAATCCTGGTATGGATGGCATCCCACCAATATTACTTCAAAAGTGCTCCTTCGCGTTGTCTGTACCTCTGTGTTTAGTTTTTAATTTGTCTCTCCGGTCCGGAAATATTTTTAAAAAATGGGAGAGCTCATTTTTAACGCCCATATATAAATCAGCAGCGAGACATGATATTACTAACTATCGTCTAATCTGTAAGATTTCAACTATTCCTAAGTTGTTTGAAAAACTAGTTTGTGACAAACTTACTTAAAGATACTTATCCCTCCATTTCAACATGGCTTTTTCGCAGGCAGATCTACTACCACAAATCTCTCAATCTTTTGCAATTCCGCCTTGAATTACCTTGATAATGGCTTGCAATGCGATGTAATACCTATATACGGATTTTGCTAAAGCATTTGATCGCATTAACCACAATATATTAATTTCCAAACTAACTGGCTTAGGGCTTCACTCTTATTTGCTAATGTGGATCCATTCTTACTTAACGGATCGTATCCAGTATGTTCGCATAAATGACACGTTCTCGTCACCAGTTTATGTTACCTCTGGAGTACCTCAAGGTACCTTTTGTTTATAAGTGACATTCCTGACTTGTTTTTGAGTTCCCAGTGTCTTATGTTTGCCGACGATTTGAAGGTGTTCCGACCTATACGTTCAGTTCACGATTGTATTCCTTTACAAGCGGATCTTGAACGACTGTCCATATGCTGTCACAGTAATGACCTTCATCTCAATATCTCTAAATGTCAAAGCCTTTCTTTTCATCGTAACCTCTCTCCAATTCACTTTACTTACGTAATCAATAATACCCCTCTGTTTATTATTTTATTCAAAAAAGATCTTGGAGTTATTTTTGACATTAAACTTAGCTTTTGCAAGCACATTGAGTCTTTGGTTGCCAAAGATCTATGATCTTTATTTTACCTGCTTGGCTAAAATACTCGATGTCTGTATTCAGACGCAATAGAGATACTCTTGGTATAATTATCTTTTCCAGTAGTTAAAAAACTTTTTGATTTAACCCTAGAACTCAGTGAGTCGATTAACAGTAATTAAAATTGTTTGATATTATAAATATAAGCCTTTAAAATCTGGTTGGAAGATAACAAACTAACAGTCTTTTTTATTAGAATTTGCAAAAGTGTTAAGTATGCAGTGTATAAGTAATTATACCTACACCCTTTCAAAAGTTCGTATTTATAAAAAAATGTTCCATGCATACTAGTTATACAGGCCTTGCGTCAAAAACCGTGCTGAAAAGGAGAAATAAAGATATTACATTTATCTGTCCGAAAATAATAAAAAACAAGTAAAAGTGTTATCATCGGCCTGGCCGATGCTTTGATACCCTCCACTGCGTACAAGTTATGCAAAATACCAGAACTACTTGACCGACATAGCCCATTTTTAATACCAACCTAACGACGATAAAAGAAGTCCTTTCACAAAACTTCATTCACCTAGGTTGATTCCTTTGGACGCTATCGTGTTTTCAACGGAAAGAGGGACACATGGGTCTTATATTGGTTTTGTATGGGAGGTACCAGAACTACTTGACCGACATCGCCAATTTGGAATACCAACCTGACGCCGACAAAAAGAAGTCCTTTCACAAAATTTCGTTCACCTACGTCAATTACTTTGGGCGCCATCGTGATTTCAACAGACAGAGAGACACATGGGTCCAATATTGGTTTTGTATGGGAGGTACCAGAACTACTTGACCGACATATCCCATTTTCAATACCAACCTGACGCCGATAAAAAGAAGTCCTTTCACCAAATTTCGTTCACCTACGTTAATTACTTTGGGCGCTATCGTGCTTTCAACAGACAGACAGACAGACAGACAGACAGACAGACAGACAGACAGACGGACATGGCTAAATCGATTCAGAATGTGATCCTGATTCAGAATATATATACTTTATGAGGTCTCCGGTGACTCCTTCTTGGCGTTACGAATGTATTGGCAAAGTGAATATACCTTCCTCTGGAGGGTATAAAAACTATTGCAAGTCAGGGTTCACAAATACGTTTAGTGTTCGGATATTGGGGCCTTTACTCTATAAGCACAAATGGACCTAGAGAAATTCGCCTCTCAGCTATTTCGTATTTCATAAAAATCTGTTTTGATAGAACGTCGCAGGCGTAGAGCTCTACCAGATTAATTTGAAGATGACACAATGATTGTGTTTGAAACCAAATGTTATGGTTATTCTCAACAATAATTAAATGGATTATTTTAAAAGCGTGATCCCAACTCGCTTCGTATCCGACTTTGCGCTTTATCTGCCGCATAAATGTCTACATACCTACCATCAGGCAGCAGATGTACCGAAAAATTTCCTACCCTAAACCGACTTATTTAAAGAAATTCCCGAACACATATCCACTCAAGCAGAAAGTAAAGACAATAATGACGTGAATGCTGATGAAGAAGAAGGATAACCCGGTGCTGTCAGTCACCAGATTGGAACATCATCATCGAAATCATATGCAGCGAGTTCAAAATTTAATCAAGCATAAAAATCGTGCGTTAGTTCGTATACATCGAGCATAAGGTGCCCTCCCAGACAACACATAAGCAAATATGAAGGAGCATCATAACCATCCAAAGTTCAAAATACACATACCTACCCCATTCACATAAGCCGAAGCACACATGTTTGACGGGCTCGTATACATTGTTTGAGCGGTAAACTTTTTCCTGCTACCACAAAATTGGACAAAAAAGGACGAAAGGGATCATTTGGCCACATTCTGCCAGAGTCGTGTTGTCTAATGTTATTAACAAGGAGTTTATTCCAAGAAACCATCTCCTCCATTGACGTCCTCACAAAAAGGGGGTACGTGCGGTAAATATTCTCCGACAATCGAAAGCTCAAATCAAATTCAAAGGATATTTGTCGATTGAATTTGCCAGAGCTTGGAGCGATTTCCATAAAGAAAAAAAATAAGAAAAAACTCCAGCAACAGCTGTTGCCTGGCAGAACGATTCACCTATCAGATAAATGGCTAAGGTATGGGGTCCTGCTTGATTTACTAATACGCAGGAATAAGTTTCAGATTTTCGATTTTATTGGAGCGGTTGGGGAAAAACTGATATCGAAACTCGTCGTCGTTTTTTTTTTCCCCTAATCCAAATACCCTGGTGACATATTGAAAGATAAATGCCCCATTAAAGACATTTGTTAGGGATGAATAATGATTCGGTGTACGAATTACATACACACAGTAATACGCGAGGGTGGATTTCATTTCGCCCTCTCACTCCCTTTGGGAGATTAAATTGTGTCCCCTGTCCTGTATGCCGAATTGCGGGCGGCCAGAGAGGAGATGCAGACGGGTACGAGTTGTGTGCGTGCGAAATGACAAAGTTTTATGATGCCATACTCTCCAGGACACAAATGGCGCAAATGACTGTGATGATTTCCACTTAGCCCGAGGGGAGTTGCTCTTGCTGGCTAAAGGTATGTAGACTTGCTCGTCAAGTTTGCACAGCTCCTGTATGATATTTTATTTGCACGCTCTCTTTTCGCGGAATTGTAATTCAATTTTGAATCAAAGGAGTCACTAACAAAGCGAGATTATTGCTGACATGGATGCTGGAAAATCTGATACTCTCCTTTCGGATACATATTGTATATGTGTATATCATATTTAATGACACTTAAAGTTTTTCAGCAATAAAACTCGTGGCTAATGATGTTGTAAAATCGTCGTTAGGGCAATTCTGTGTATGTAAGTAGTGAGATTATGGAAGTGGATACGCTAATTTAATACTGTTGTTCGTGGCTCAGGAATAGCTTCCCGATTGGCATTACTATAGGAGAGAAACTTATTCACTTGATGTGCTCCCGATCCGTGAAGAGTATTAGGGGTATTCACGATCCGATGCAACTGGCCTTGTATCATTGCGA
Source organism: Cheilosia impressa (assembly GCA_948293265.1). Classification (NCBI taxonomy): domain Eukaryota; kingdom Metazoa; phylum Arthropoda; class Insecta; order Diptera; family Syrphidae; genus Cheilosia; species Cheilosia impressa. The sequence continues at coordinate 16,739,254 of OX411880.1, forward strand.
AAGTGCGAAAGTGTAACTTTTTTTCGCACTACAACAACAAAATATACTGACTGAAATTTCGCTACACTTTTGCACTTTAGCTATACTCTGACCCTATTGTAATCGAAAAATACAACAGAGTAAAGTGTAGCATTGTCAAATTGACAATTCGCTAAAATTTAATTTCTGTGTATCGGAAGAAAACAGAATGAAAAACAAAAGTAAGTGCCACCGAAGGGAAAATCCAATTAAAAAATGGTCAGAAAATTGGGGTTTTCACGATATCATCTTCGTCTTTACTCTTTTAATTATATAAGATATTTTTTCTTTTAGCCTTTTTTCGGCATAATAAACAATAAAAAGCAAATTGTTCAGTTTCAGCAAAGTTTAGAAGTTTTTTTTCAGAACAGCATGGAAAAATCTGTAATTTTTTTTCAGTTTTGCAAGTCTCTTGCACCGAATCGTGAATACCCCTATTGTTTTATTAAAAGGCCATACACTTTTTGCTGCAGAGGTTATGGCGTTATTTCAGAAACCAATATGATGAAGTATGAGCAAATTGAAAGTACAACTTGGTGGAAGGATTGAATGCATTTTTTGTACATGTACATTTTATCAGAAATACTTAACAAAAATAACAATATGCAGAGTTTTTGAATTTGATACACAAGAAGAAGACTTCAACATTGATAGGTTACGCGTTTTCTTTTTGTTGCGGTGTCCTTTTCATACACAATACAGCACTCAAAGTGGACTGCGAAGCCATCAGAAAAATATTAAATAAACTGGCTTTTTGTCTTGAAATGCTAAAAATGATGGGTCAGTTCTGTGAGTCCAAATTCCAAATACCTTTTACTTATTCGGTCGATTTTTTCGCACAACTAAATAAATTCAGCCTTCAACTACAACTGGATCAGGAAATTTTAAGTTGCAATGTACCAGCAATATATTTTTATGTGAAGATAAAATCAGGGCATTTATCGCACCGAAAGAAATCCCTTTGTATTTAGAATCAAACACAAACCTTATTTGAAAATGCGTCAACCAAGGAACGTTGTTATTTTAACAACGGTGGCGTGATCAATTTTTTTATCAAAACGTTACAATTTTCCTTCCTTGATTCAACAACACCGTTGTCAACTTTGTGTTAAATCAATCACATAACGTATTTAAACAACAATCTTCGTGTTCGAATATTTCAATTCTCAAACATCACAAACGTTGTTGAACAACTACTTTCCGTTATGATATAAACATTGCAAACGTATTTGTTTTAATATGAAACTGTTGCATGTAGGATTTTTGTATATATTTAGCAACAATCGTGTTGTTTTTAATCAATGGATTAATATTGCGTACCTATAACTCTAAAGTATACTGCATTGTGTAATGAAATGTGGTTGCTGAGACAATGAACATATTCAACTTGAATATGTGCGTGGTAGTTTTAAAACGTTCTTGGTGATCCTTTAATCATTTTCATGCTTTGCTCAAGTTACAAATTGTCAATACTGATTTATTCGAACACAATCGTGACAACTTAACAACTGTTTTGTATGCTTGACTATTTTTATGATCGATAAAAGGCTGATTTACCATGTTATCACGTTTCTTGTTGCTTAACCATTAAATCAAACACGAAGTTGTTCATTAAACATTAATTAATATTTGAAACAATCAGGAACATGTTCAAATCAACCATTTTCATGATCTTTAAAAAAAAAATGATCAACAACGCCACCTTATTTGATTTAATCACGCAGCGTTATTTGAAACAACCACTTTCGTATTCAGTTTGAATATTTTCAATGGATTTTCAATCAACAATGAAACGTGATTGATTCAACAAAGGATTTTTCTTTCGGTGCGGGAAAACTGTGCTATGGATCAATAAAGTCGAAAGAGATAACTTTTCTGCGTTTGATACCCTGAATCAAATTATTAAGGGATAGTGTTCTGCGACAAATAAGGAATACAGAATAATATTCCAGTCCATTAAAAATAATTAATTTAAAAAACTACAAAACACGACTTGAAACACATAACCCTCCCTGTGTCTAGTCGGGTAAAAAGTGAATTCACTTGTTTTTTTTCTTGACTGCGAGGACAATGGTATTCGGAAACTGATCCGTTTCTGAGGTGACTGGTGAAATTCAATAAGAAGTGATTGAAATGCAACACAAAAGTAACTTGAAAAATACATTCGAGATAGGAATTAATCTTGAAGATTATTGGATCCAAAAGGCAATTTTTTTACCAAAGATTCGAGAAATTGCTAAACATTACCTAACTTTTTACTTTCATCGATATATCTATGCGAGCAGAGGTTCTCAGCGCTTCTGCTTATTGAAAACAAGCACCATAATCAGGTGGATGCCAGTTCCGACATGCTTTTGATTTTAGATAACACTAAACTAAAGGTTGAAGTGGAAACAAATCTGTAGGTATCGTTCCGGGTATTGACCCAGAGATTCCACGCTCATAAGAGCAGCACACTAACCACAACCAAATGCGATTAGGAGTTTTTTTTTTTTAATTATTCTCTAAGTTGGGCGAATGCCATCCGAGTCAATTTTAGTATCCCACAAAGCCTACCTTGGGAACTCTTTTCTCGTTGGCTGATTGGGTATAGTAATGAAATGTCAAGATAAGATGAACACCATGTTAATGTATGAACTAGAACCATGTTGTGGCATGACTTCGTATGAGGTATGAATAAGGCTAGTTCCCTTACCATTTTATATGACTTTTTCTTTTTGACTAATTTAATTTATGTTTCACTTAGAGGTCCTTGAAAATATTATTTTTACCTACAAATAGGGATATCCCCTATTATTCCAAACTTCAAATTAAACACAGAATTTGATTATGATGCATATTATACCCTGAGGTATAAAGCACAGGGAAAGGACATTGACCCCAAACTTTCTTCAAAACTAAAAAGTGATGGTATAATTACGTAAAATTTAACAAGCACATCTTGAAAATCATTTTTTTAACGTAAATTGTCCTTGGAAGTCCTTGAAAAGGACATTTTACTTATATGATCCAGAATCAACACTAGATTTTGAGCTGGATTCATATTTTTCCTTATTTTCTTAGAGCCGCAAAAAAGGACATTCCATCCTATTAGATTTTAATCGAATTGCCCTTGACATCCTTAACGGTAGGCTTTAGTTTTCATGAATATTTTATCCTAACCGAAATTTAAAGAAGGTGCTTTCAAATTAGCGGTATACTTTGATTATGATGCATATTATTCCCTAAGGTCCTTAAACCACCCGGATGTCCTGACATCTTTAAATCCCCAAAAAAGGATATTCATCCCAAAATTGCCTACATTATTAAACAAAAGAAAATACATTACCAAGAGATGCCTGAAAATTGGATTTAAATTAAATGTCCTTGAAGTCCTTAAAAGACATTTTGCCAAAGTGCTTTCAAATAGCTAAGGGTGGACTTCGATTTTGATTCATATTTTACCCGAAGGTCGTTTAAGCATCAAAAAAGGACATTGATCTCAAAATTTCCACCCGAACAACAAATTAGGTATATAAATTGTAATCCTTAAGTTATTCTAACATCTTTTAGCTTGAAAATGTGTTTTCTTCAGACCTATATCCTTACCGCTTGTATCATAAAGAGTAAAATTCGGTTAAACAGAGCATAGGGACTCTTATACAAAACAAGACCCACCACAAAGCGTTACTAGCAAATATTCTTTTCCGCCAACACGTCATTTGTCGGCTCAAAGTCAATTACATCAACTCTTGACCGCAAACAATTTCTTCCTACAAATTCACATCGTAGATTGTGCAGTCCTTTGTGGCAGCTGTAATATATGTCCAACCTTTTTTCCGTTACAGCTCCTGATCCTATCCGGCATATCTCATGAATAGCCAGACATAGCTTAATTATTTTGTGACTTTATCTATAAATACATAAGAAATAGACAGGACGAAGTACATCCAGAAAAACGAAACATTAACAACATTTACGTCCGTAAGCTCCATCCCCTACTGTTTGTTCGGTATAAGTATAGGAGCAAAAACCCAGCCAGAGAATGAAGCCTAATAGTTTATGGCTTCAAAGTTTCACAGCGAAGGTTGGGGGGAATACGCACACATGGATTAATGTCATTTATCACATCAGGCTACAGGAGATTCACAAGCCAGCCCACCCACCACTCACACCACACACACAAAGACAAAGTGTGCTCGCTTTGATAAGATGAAAGTTGGGTTATGCGTTGCCGGCATAAAGATTTTCTCCTCCTGCAGGCAGCCCAAGCATACACTACACATATAAGACGCACATGTGATAAGACAGCTTCCATACAAAACCAAGCAAGACACACATTCGACATTTACGAAAAGGATAACGATAATCGGGATAATCGATTCTGATTGATCTTTGGCATATTTTTTCTCCGTCGATTTGGTTTTCGGATCTGTACTTGTTGTTTTTGGGTGAGACTGAGAGACGCTATCGCGATTTTCAGTTTGTTGCGTTGTCCCGGGGGCGGGAACCTTTTTTCTTTCGATTTTTTCCCGGATTTCCTTTTGATTGTCGGCATGCGGCATCAAAAGGGATTGGGCAAAGTCGATTGTGAAGGAATAAAAATAATTAAGAGGATTTCGGTTGGTATTGCCGTGCGCTGGTGGCTGTTTTGGCGGCTTGTGGCAGCGAATTAATTTACATGGGTATTCATCAATCAAGACGCAATCGTTGATTGATGATTATCCTAGTCAATAGACGGATTCGAGTGGAGCGAGCAAATCTGGGCTTGTGTTTCCGCAGATATCATTATAAATGACCAGAACGGAATTGGTATTAGTTATCAGGCGGCCTTCACGCAGCAGTTGATTGGGGTTCGTTTATCTCTCTTCGTTTCTGTTTTTGTTGCCTCTTACGGAAGAGCGTGGGCTGCATAGAGAGACGTGACTTTTGAATTAGTTCAGCTTCAGGTGCCGGCTGCGTTCGTTTTGTGTGTATATTTTCGAGCGGTCTTATTCAGAATCGAAATGGGAGAATTTAAACTGGTAAGGCGAAAACCGCAATCGTTTAAATCTTTTGCCTTAAGGTGTGCAAAATAAAATAAACGTATAACCGTTTTCTTTGATGATCAATTTTATTGTGTCTTCTTCATTCTTATAATTATTTTTTCCACCGAAAGAAGCGGGAAGTGCTGATTATGGTATTATGGGCAAATAGCTGATGTTAGGTGAGTGCATGAGCATTTGCTGACGAAAGTGCAGCGTAATTGAAATATTGTGTGCAAGGGAAATGAAGGTCGATGGGTGAATGTGCTCAGGTATTATGGAGATATGCTGGAATTTGCTTGCGTATGGAAGAGATAATGTTAGTGTTTAAAAGATTGTGTGCGAAGAAAAAAGTATGTTGTGCATGAATGTGGTGGCTTATTTACTATTTATTTACTATATTAACTCCCCCCTTCCTTAAACTTGAACGTCCTCGTTCAACATTTTAATGATTCGCATTCTGATGGCTTCTTTATCTATTGCTGACGACGTGGATTCCTGTACTTGATCTGTACTTGTCTTTATATTAATTGTCCTTGGTTTAAGTTTCATGCAGAGCAGGGTGAAAATGATGATAGATAGTATTCCAGATACGCCGTACCAGATCCACTTGTTTGTTTCTAGTGTAGCGCTGAACTGTTTGATTTTTTCATTATTTATGAAGTGTAACTTATGCAAGTAGGGAAGAGAAATTTTCTCATTAAACGAAATTTCCTGTAGCATTGTCTTTTTCGGTGCTGGCAGGAAAGCTACATCAGGTGGTTGGGTAGTGTTATATTCGTTTCCATTGATTTTAATGGTTTTTCAAAAGATATCAGGAATGATCCGTTTAGCCTGATTTGATGGTCCTTTTCTGCAATTAAAATATTTTTATCCCTGGCCATGATTAGTCCATTTCCTAGCAGCTTGATTTTCTCCAGGTGGTAGGCGTGTGTGGTGGGGCACTTTGCGGTATGATTGTTCAGGAGCTCTGAGAGGCAAGTATCTTGGTTGTCCTTTTCACAATACGAGTATAAAAGACCTTTCCTACAATTTTTAATAGATAATGGGTTTTTTTACAGTCTGCAGTGAGGTTGGATATTAAATCTATAATTTTATCATTATGAACAACTGGATAAATTTCGAATAGTTTACATGTCTCTTGTACTTTGGGGATTTTAATTAGATATATTAAGGCATTATTTTGATAATACATTTTTACGTCTGCAACGTTTAATAAGTCCTTTAACTGTGTTACAATATTTTCCTTTATTTTAATAAATTCTAGTTCTTCTAAACTTAGAATAAGAGGATTTACTACATTATTTTTTGCTAAAATTATGGAGTACATATTATTATTTAGGTTATCGATAACAATTCGATTTCTTCTGGATATTAGTGTGGTTAAAGTCTGATAATCGGCCGTATTATGTTTATTGACTACATTAATGTTGTTTATTCTGTCTGTTAGTTCATTTAATTTGTTCTGAATCTGAGTGTTTATATCGCCTGGAAGTAAAGGATTATCTCAAATTATTTTTGTGAATTTGCCTGCCCTCAATAACTACGGCGGTTCCTAGGTCTGCTTGGATTGTTTTTTGTTCGTACAGTTTTGAAAATTTATTCCCCATTCTTTTATTAGTCTTTAAGAAAACTCTGTCGCCTGGTTGAAACAATTTTGGTGTGGAATTTTGGTTATGATAACTTAGGTCAATCTCCTGTTTAGTTTTTAAAATTTTAATAATTTCTTTTTCTAATTTTTCTGACCTATTATGAAATAAATCTACTGGTCTGTAACCTGTGACCGAATGAATAGTGTTATTGTATTTGTACGTGGAAAGTAACATCAGCTCGACTATGTCAGTCGTATTTTCTTTCGTGCATCTGGCTATTTCCGCTAGAGTCGAATGAAAACGTTCGACTTGGCCGTTGCTTTGACTATGATGCGAAGGAACCGTATAGGTTGAAATATTAAATTCATTTTTTAGCAAGGACTGGGTTATGTTTGATGTAAATGCACCTTCATTGTCCGTGACTATTATTCTAGGTTTTTTGAAATGTGAAATAATTTCGATAAGTGGATTTTTTATGTCAACTGTGTTTCGGGAATGGACATGTTTTATTATTGCAAACTTGGAGAATTTGTCGATACATGTTACAAAGTATTTCTTGCCAGTATTGTAAATGTCTAGATGGAGTATTTCTCCAACAAAAAGAGGAATTGGTGTCGCGCCTATTGGGTGCTGGGTTGGCTTACGCTGGTATTTATTTTCGCTGCATGTTCTGCATTTCGCGGCAAATGATTTGGATAGCTTTTTTATGTTCGGAAAATAGTAATCACGAATTATTTGTTTATAATTCTCTGAAGCCAACCTGTGCGCTCTGTTATGCTCATTGGCTATTATTTCGCTTTGATCGTCTTTGTTAAAAACGTCTTGTACAAATTTGTTGGTATGTTTTATTTTTACTCTCGGAAACATGACCCTTAGTTCGTGTTGAATTTTGGCTAATACTTCAAGTGTGCAATAAATTCCATTATTGACGTTAGGGTTAATTAAATCTTATACTGTCTCTATTAATTTTGAAAAAGAAGAGAATTTTACTAAATGTCTAATTTGTGTTTGATACAAGGTTATCATTCTTTTGCTGTCTGTCGAAGCAGCCTCAATAAAGATCTGGTTCCTGAAACCATTTATGGGATTTACTACTGACGGGATTATTTCCGTAAGGGATATCTCACTATGAACCGTTCCATCCGAGTCAGTTATGATGTTAATGTGCTGTCGCGATAATGCGTCGGCAACCTTGTTTTCTTTCCCGGGCTTATAAAAGAACGTAGGAGAATATTCCTCGATAAAGGCTCTCCATCTTTTTAGTTTAGTATTAGGATTTTTGTCTGATATTGCAAAGGTAAGAGGTTGATGGTCAGTATAAATATTAATGTTTGGGACGCCATAAAGGTAATTTCTTAAATTTTGTAATGCCCAGACAATAGCGAGCATTTCCCTCTCATTTGTCGCATAATTTTCCTCTGTTTTGCTCAATGTGCGGGAAATCATGGTGATTGGTCTCCCTTGCTGCGACAACACAGCGCCAATTGCATGCGATGAAGCGTCAGTTGTAAGCTCAAACGGTTTTCGAAAATCTGGGTATAGTAGCAGGACGTCCTCAGATGCTAATATGTTCTTAATTCTATTAAAAGAACCTATTGCTTCAGCATCGAGTTCGATTTTTATATTTTTTTACTGGTTTGCTTTAATATTCCCATTTTCTCCCCTAAGGTATTTAGTTAGAGGTTTCGCTATGGACGCATAGTCTTTAATAAACCGGCGGTAATAGCCGGAAAGGCCGAGAAAAGACCTCAAACCTCGTAGAGACTTAGGCGTTTCAAAATTTATTATATCTTTTACCTTGTCGGGGCATGTTTTGATGCCCTCACTGGACACTAAAAATCCTAAAAACTCAACCTGTCGTTTGAAAAATTTCGATTTCTCTATTGAAATACGCATATTAGTGTTGTAAAGCTTGGAAAATATTCTGTCAATGGCCTCCAAATGTTCGCTTTCGGTCTTTGAAAAGATTATAACGTCATCAATGTAGACGTGACAACTCTTCCCAATATCTGATCTTAATACATCGTCTATAGCGCGTTGAAATATGCTTGGACCATTTTTTACCCCAAATGGCAACCTACAGAATTCGTATTTCCCGTTGTTTATCGAGAATGCCGTTTTTTCTCGGTCTTTCTCCTCGAGGAGGATTTGGTGAAAACCGGCTTTTAAATCTATTGTCGAATAATAATTTGCTTGGCCTAAATTTGACAATATCACTGAGATTTCCGGAATCGGATATCTGTCCGCTATTGTACGTTCATTAAGCTTCCGATAATCAAAAACTAGTCTAAATCGTTGGCTACCGTCCTCATCTGTTCCTTTTTTCGGTACCACCACTATAGGGGTATTATACGGTGATCTTGAAGGTTGAATAATACCGTCGTCTAACAATCGTTCTACTTCTTCATTGACAAATGGCACTGCAGCCATATTATAAGGTCTTGGCCTAGAATAAATTGGTTCTGCATCAATAGTTCTTATAGATGCTTTAATATTTGTATTGAATGGTAACTTTTGGTCTGGCTGTGCGAAAACGCCTGCGTGTGCCTTAATAATTTTCTGGAATTCGCTTTTGATATTGCTAGAGACGGATTCTATATCTATTTCTATATTATTTGTTTGTTCGCAGTGTAGAAATTCTAAGGGCTCGGTACCCCCTTCATATATAAGGATTGCGTTATCAGTATCTATTTTAGATTTAATTTTCGAAAGAAAGTCGTAACCTACGATGGCATCAAATGTTTCTAACTGTGGTAATATAAAAAATTCTGTCAAAGTCCCCAAAAAAAACGTCTCACATTTATGTGTAATTTGATTTGCACCGTTCAGCGTTTTTGCTATAAAAGGCTTGTTGTTTGGTTTAATATTTTTTAAGTGAGGTAAATTTCTAATGTAGTTCTTGGCACTACCGGTATCAATTAAGATTTTTAACAAGGTTGTGTTGTTAAGTCTTTTCTTGATAAATGGCAATGCCGAAGTTAGCCTAAAAAATTAATCTCATCGACATCGTTAAAACCTACTTCTTCGTCTTCACTATAACCTTCTGATTCATATTCATTTCTATATAAACTGTCACTATCATCTAGTTTCTCAGCTTGTGGCTGGATATGGTTTATACGCTGGAACTTAGCTGTGTTTTGCCGGTCAGATTCCCTTTGTCTCTTTATATTTATATTTTGCATGTTATTTGGATTTGGGTAGGAAGGTGCGGGACGACTATTGGTAATTTCCTTTGGGGTAAACTTAAGTTGCTGCTGTAAAGCTTGAGATGCTGTCTTTTCACTGTAGCGGTGCCTGACTGATGGATCTACATCCATAGGTATTACTTTTTGCTGTTCATGATATTGGTTAGAAGTTTTGGGTGTGTCGTTCGTAATGCTCCTGTACTGAGGGTTGCCGCTGTAAGAGATTCTATTTCGTCCATGCTGGGCATCGAAAGCTCTGGCAAAGTCATAACGATGTTGGTTTGCTTCTAGCTCTTGGGCTTTAGCAAGCGCAGATGGCAAATCTTGACATCCGGCAGAAAATAAAATGTTACACCAAGGTTTATTTAGACCGGATATAAAAACACGTAAGGCATCGGCGCGGTATTTCGCTGCCAATGAGTCTTTGACTTCTTGATTCCCTGAGTATTCCATCGTTATTTTACTAATTATCAGCGTTAAGCTTTTTTCAATTTGATCGTAAAAGTCTGAAATACTCATACGACCTTGACATAGGATGGAGAGTTGGTTTTCAAGAACATGCAACGGACGTTTATCGGAATACGTATGATCCAGACGTGCAATTATGGCATCGAAATTTAATACAGTATTAAAAGATGACAACACTAAATCAGCTGATCCTATAATTTTATTACGGATAATGGCTACCGCTTGATAATATTTTTCTGATCCCACATATGGCTTAAATAATTCTATAGCCGTATTAGCCGCCTGTCTCCAGGAAATGTATTTCGCCTGTTCCCCCGCGAATTCTGGTAAAGATTTTATTAAGTCGAGCGAAATAAGACATTCTACGTTGGGGGTTCTTATAGAAATAGGTTCGTAAGCAACAATTTCACAGGAAGGTAATTGCACTGCATTTAGTTTCTCTGTTAGCTCATTGATTTTTGAATTTACACTTTCATTGGCCGTCTTATTTTCTGTCATTAATTCACCCATTTTTGTCATTATCGCACTACACGCAGTTTCAACTGCAACTTCTACAGCTGAAGAAATAATTTGCGAAATATGTTCCGTCATGACTATTTAGATTGTTAACCACTTGCTTTCAAAAAGAATTTTGGCTCTAATTTTTACTACAGTAACCACACTAATAAATCAGAACTATCTGTTTAAATTCACACTAGATATTTGAAATTATTTTTATGCACTAGTTATAGAGAATTTGAGAATTGTTATGAGAGATTAATATAAATGGATCAGAAATATATGAATAAAACTTAACTATTTTTATCTTCGACTCACAAAAATAATAATTCTATTATATTAAATATTTCCCGCGATGAGGAATTTTAAAGATGTGTTGTTTTCCTGTGTGGATTCGTGCTCCTACACCGGTGCGGTTTTTTTTATGGATGAAAGTATCCCTGTTATTGGGACTTTTGTTACTCTTTTATCCTTTACAAGGACTTTTGGAGTATTCCTTTTGATAAAACCACGTTGGGCGCCAAATAAAATAAACGTATAACCGTTTTCTTTGATGATCAATTTTATTGTGTCTTCTTCATTCTTATAATTATTTTTTCCACCGAAAGAAGCGGGAAGTGCTGATTATGGTATTATGGGCAAATAGCTGATGTTAGGTGAGTGCATGAGCATTTGCTGACGAAAGTGCAGCGTAATTGAAATATTGTGTGCAAGGGAAATGAAGGTCGATGGGTGAATGTGCTCAGGTATTATGGAGATATGCTGGAATTTGCTTGCGTATGGAAGAGATAATGTTAGTGTTTAAAAGATTGTGTGCGAAGGAAAAAGTATGTTGTGCATGAATGTGGTGGCTTATTTACTATTTATTTACTATATTAACTTGCACACTTAGAAAATAGTAGGTATTATGCAATACTACTGAGTGGGCGATTCTAAGTTAAAACAATTAATCCTTAAGGACTTTATTTCGAAAATGCACACTTAAAGTACATATATGTTGCGAAGCTGATGCTATTTTTGGTTCCCTTACCCAAGAGTCAACACAAGGAACAATAACCTAAAAAGCCTCACCTGCAGTTTCCCCTTTACAGACTTCACGGAAAGAAACAAACGAAAACAACGCTTCGCATGGTTACCACCAGTCCAGGTGCAAATAATTCCTAATAAGTGTCACCTGTTGTGAGCTGACATCAAAGACTGTAAACTTCACTCACAACGTATGCTTATATGCCTTAGAGCCCCGGCAATCGACATCTGGGGTTCAATTCCATTCCGATCTGTGAAGTGATAAATAATTTATCATTTGAGCTTTCACAGCAGCATATGACTGGTGGACGATTTGGTAATTCGACTGGCACGAGAGAGAGAGAGCAGAGTAGGCTGCGAAATGCAGCTCGGTAGCAGTGTCCCCAGATGAAAAATCTGAAAATCTTGACTTTTTCAAAATATAAAACGAATTAAATATAAAATACAATTTTTAAGTACCTACTTTAAATAAAACTTGTTGGAATTTAATTTTTTTCACAAAATTATAGTAAATATAGATAGGTTTTGATATTTTATCAACTGATGATGTCTTTGGAAAAATATTTAGGAGTAAGAACAGTGGATGGAAACTTTACATATCCACTCTTAAAAGATTGATTTTTTTTTGCTTCCACATTCCTCTGCAAATGTTGAAAGAATATTAAATTTAAAGTTGATGAAAAAAAAAAAAAAAAACAGAAATTATGCATGGGCTCTGTTTAACGTTGTTCATATCAATTTAATAGTAAACGTTTTTTTTTTTATAGAAAAGATTGTTTTAATTTGTTAGATTTAAAAAATTCTTAATATTAAAAATTTTTATATTTAAAGAATTTAAGTTAAAAATCTTGTGTATATTTTGTAGCTTAAGAATCTTAAAAAAAAAAAGTTATATCTTGTAATCTGGTATCACCGGTCGATAGATGTAGCGGTAAATTGAGTACACATATCATTGTTTGGATCTGACCAGAAGGGCCGTCTTCTGGAGTTAGCGTCCGCGCAGTTTCGGTGCTTGGACTTCTTAAGTGAGTTTTACACATATTTATAACTTGGGAAGACAGGCAGGTCTTTTGAGAAGTCATAGTAGTTTATCAGTGGACCAAAATATCAAAAATTCTGTACTTACTTAGGCAGTGCTAATCCAAAAGACTTAAGTCCTAACAAATGAGCCCCAACATCACAAGGGTTTGCAAAACAGGCCTTGAACTTATACTGATGTGGTTAGCAAACTCAGAGGCAGCAAATCGATGGACTTCTAAGTGAATTGCTGGCGATATGATAATGAATTTTGGTTGGCCCAAAAAGCTGTTTCTGAAGTCTTGAATACTTCAAAGCAGTGTTGTAACGCGCTTTAAGTGAAATTCCCCTACAAACCTTTAAATTCCCTTGCACACGAAAAAAAAATATATTAGAGTTCGGTATTGACATTTTATAATGTTTTTATTTTCCCGACATTTCGTTCTAGAAGAGGGAAGATTCCCCTTTCCCCCTTTCATCAAAACTTTTGATTCAAATCCCCTCACAAAAAGGGGAATTCTCCACGAACTGGCAACACTGCTTCAAACGTCAAACTAAAATTTCTGTTTGACAGCTTTCAAATCCTGTTAAGAGCAAAAATCATTTTTCCTTCTACTTTTGCTAATTTGACAGAATGGCGGTGCGGAGCTCTCACAAATGTAAGAACAAATGATTTAATAATTGCATTTGCCACTAATAAAATTAAATAAAAATTTTAGTTGCATTCTGAACAATATGCTCAAAAATTGGACCTCAAACCAAGTGCGATCTTTGCTCGGTAAAAAAAGTGTGTTGAAATTACCTAAGTTCCCGTTGAAAAAAAAACCAGTATTCGCTGTCAAAAACTACCGAGATAAAAACTGATAATTGGTATCAAGAGCAACTTGAAAAGATGAAAGTGGTATGTCCGTCTGTTTCGAAAATTCAGTCGTGCCTTCAACTTTCCATTCAAAGACTGATGGGGGCTAACAAAAAGCTTGCCTAGGCACTTGACCAATGCTTTCAAGTCCGCCTGACCTTTGTTCAAATACAACACCAACTCTGCTACAGTAAAGTGAGCTGACACGCGTTACACATTTTGCAAAAAATTAAGCGAAGTGGAAAGTACCCCTAAAAAGTAAAACCCTTCCTTTGATAAATAAATACAAAATGAACAGCATTCAAATTTTAATATCGAATCATAATTTTGCATCCATCTTCATTTAGTGGGTAGCGTCCTAACCGCAAAATACCAACTGTCTATCGCACATCGCCCTTTCATAGACATTTCTAACGGAATGACTTTCGTTAGTCCTATACCGAAACCGACCCTACTACTTATGCGATCATCAACCCCAACCGTCAGCCCCCCGAAAAATCGTTTAACACAATTTACACAATTTTGAGAGACGAAACCAGAGAATGTGGCTACCACAGTCCGAAAACAGACCACCACCACCAACCACCTCTTTACATTCTCTTTGCCCCCTGTTGCTGTTTTTTCTTTGATGGATATTACATTTTCAGAAAACCAGACCAACCCTATTGCCCTCGTGTAATGGTTGAGATCTATGTATAGGGACAACCGAAGAAAAAAGAATACAGAAACCCACCAGTCCACAGATCTCAATTAAACTTAAATTACAAGACTTGCCTTGGCGGCAGCTTCAATTATTGAAACAATGTGTTGAGTTCCCTTTGATGTGTCCGTATTCTGGTTCATTCTGTTGGAAAGTATTTTCATGCTACAGCGTTTACTTTTTCGCCAATTTGTTTCTTTCTTCTCTTGTGTTTCGGCGAACACAAAAACAAAAGCAAGGAAAATAAAAATAAATGTTTTTCATGACCTGAGTAATAGCATGAGGAAAAATAAGCCCGCATTACGTAGGCGAACAGAATGGGAATTTCAAATAAACATTATGTAATGCACGTGGAAATTTAGATCTCATTCAACATCCTGCTTGGGTATTATGTATGGCATCAGTCAAAAATATTATAAGGAGCACACCGGTTTAAAGGTACACTGCCATGGCGATGCACAATGGTAAGAGAATGTTAAAGGGCGACAAAATTCCGCGTTTGGGGAAGTAGTTGTTCGATCTTTTCGCATTCTTATAACCTGTTCGACTGCTGCATCCTGTAAGGAACTTTATGCTTACGGAACTTTGTCCGTTGCACAGACGAAGATACAACAAATTGTGTTACCTTACACAGTACTGCTTATGAAACGGTTTAGCTCAGGTATCGCTGTGGATTGTATAGACCAGGCTCTGTATTCTTTACAGCACATGCTTTTTTCTGCAGCTAACCTCATATACATAGACCAAATAAAGGTAGGAAATCAGTTTCAGTGGGACACAAGTCGAAAAAGTAGACTCTTACGTTAATTAACGTAGCTTGTTAAAGGTTTGGCAAAACACTTTGAAAATTGTTAGGTTAACTCGTTATAAGAAAAGTTAAAAAAACTTCTATCGCTCAGTTTCGGAGTACCAAGTACGCAAACCTTTAAATGCGTTTTTCTCGGAAAAGTTCCAATGGAGTATGGAACAAACTAATTCTCGGGCGACAATTAGTTGAATTTGTCGTTTAAGATAATGGAACAACGCGTTAAAATTATTAAAACTTACTACAAACCTTCGCATTTAAAAAAATTTAACAATTTGAGAGCCTTCAATGCCTTTTCTTTAAACCATTCTTTAGAGACAAATAACTATTTCACTAACAAACTGGCATCATCCGAAGTCAGCAAACTTTAAAACTAGAACGGACAACGGAGACTTTAGGTCTAAATTTTATACCGCACAGACAGGATCTTCAAACAATTTGCAACCTCTGTAATTTTAATGTGGCTGAAGAAGTTTTCCACTTCCTTGCTGAATGTCCAATACTTCTTGAAATAATGAAATTCTATATCTCCAAGAGCTTTCTCACACTCCAAGAAACAAAATATAATATGTTTGAACGGTTTTTCTGATTGTAAAACGCAAAAGTTGTCAAATACAAATGAGAGAAGGAAATGGATTATATCTAATGTTGTTATTTTATTTATTTATTTTTTGTCTTCTTCTTCTTCCCTCTCTTTGTTCCCTTCAATCTATGAAATCGTTCATATAATGTTAATCTATCGACAGACGGAATTATAAAGCCATGCTATTTTGTCTTTCTCTTTAGGCTATAAACTCTTAGTATTATATAATTTTAATTTAATCATTAAGAGCGTATTAAACAGAGATAAGCTAAAACGTGATTTTACAGTGAAAGGTAAAACTGTGACTGTGATTTACAAATCACTGTAAATTTAACCTGTGATTGCGATTGTGACTCGCGAACTCACTGTAGGCACTGCCTATGTTTTATGCATTTACTAGGCAAATACGGTTTTTTTCTTTTTTCTTGAATATATTATTTATTTTTAGTAAATAGTAAACTCCAATATAAATGCACTTGAAAATTCGCGAATAATACTCACTTGTTCCTTCAACCTTACATTCAAATTCCTAGCCTGCTACTGCTCCGTGCTCCCATACCTGCTTCGCGGGTGCCTACTTTGAGTCGCAGTTTCGCTACTTCCCATTTGCCTTGTCATTGTGATTCTTGTGTGTGTACCTTATTTCACTGTTTCGCTGTTTGTCCTGTGATTGCGATTTGTGTCGCGATCGCGACTGCTTTCTGTTTGTCATGATTTTCAAACTGTGACTGCGATTGTGAACGAGTGCGAAAAGAAAGAGTGAAAAATCGCAGTCACGCTGTATTTAAAAGTCGATCACAGTCACAGGTGGAAAACAGAAAACCCCTTATTTGCCGAGGGTGAGGAGTCAGTTTTCTAATTCAGTCTCAGTTTCGGTACTATCACTTTCTGTACTTAAAAATATTTGCCTCTTTCAAATTTTACTTGCCTTTCTTTCAGTTTGTTTGTTTTTGTACTTTGTGGAATTGGTTATTTTCTGATTATCCTTTCCATTAGCAAAAAAGAAGAAGATGTTAAAATGGGGTAAATGTAATAGCATAACGCATTTACCACTTCTACTGTTACTAGGTTTACCCCAACGCAACGGTATATTTTCCTTCCTGCAAGTCGGATTTAAAATTTCACTGACAACTTGAAATTCGACCAATTTGAGCTGCATTTACGAAATTAATTTTCTCTTGCATCTCGGTCGGTAACACAGATCCAATAAGTAGGAGCCGCGTAACAACTCCAGGTATGGCACACTAAGTTCTGTTGTTACGGCTATTAGAACTACCCCGCTATTACAATTATTACTCCACTCCACCCTACTCGAGAATTTGATTTTCCATTAACGATGCCTACGAATGGTGCTCGGATTTTTTCATACTTCTTTTTTTAATTAATTTATCTATCGCGTCAAATATCGCCTGGTTATTTAAAACGACTTTACCCAAATTACACCAGCTTTGATTCACACAACCACAGCACGCCTTTTACATTTTTTTCATTGTAGGTAAATCAAAACAACACTTTTGCTGTTCCATCTCGCCGTGCATTCGACAATCCTCTCTATTTCATTCAACAAACAGACATTCAAATCTGTTTATTAAATTTATGCACCAACGAACCACTTTACTCCGCACAATTGTAAAACGAATGGAATAATGTATATATTGTGCTTCCGTTCCCAGCACATAGTCCTTTGGCAGGCAAATTTGTATAGCAATGAACTGGGTTGAATCCTCCTGGCAACAAACGTTTCGCAGTAAAAACTGAAATCGACAACTTAAAATGGTAAAGGACAAAAGCACTCACAAAAAAAAAAGAAACCCGAATAAACACACTCCCAGCAGAAGCAAAGCTATGGCTGGCGTATATCTCCACCCTGTAATTCGGTTATTCAATTTGTACAGGAAGTTGAATTTAAACTATTTACACCCGCACCTATGTATGTAAAATCTTCCCGGAAATTCGCCAGAGAAATGAAGCAAAAGAGCGCACAGATACGAGCATACGGATTAACATTTGTTGGAACAAATTGATGGCAAAGTGGGCCCCAGATACAAACGGAATATGGAATGCGGTATCCTGTTAACAGTTTTATTAACTTAATATGACAGACTTGTGTATGCGTATTCAGATAAAAAGGAGCTTTTCCATTAGCATTAGTTTGAATTAAAAATGATGCCATTCAGTGCATTTTTAATGAGCGATGTGAAGTGAAGAGAACAGTTGGTTATGAAGACGAGTACATATTAAGGAAAAAAAAAACAGCTAAGAGTAATAAAAATTGGTCTTGCAGATGAACAATCTGTAACGGAAGTTGATCCCATAAAGCGCAATTAAAGCGACCCTTTATGCTCTCCCAGTAATTTCTAGGATCGCAGGAATTCCTGCAGAAATCAACGGGTTTTCAGAAGGCGTTGTTCTGGCTTAAAGCGCGGAACTTACTCATCGAAATAAGTGGGTTCTTGCACAGGACTCTGAACTACCGTACATTTATTCCATGCCTAAAGAAAAATATTCAAATAGATAATTTATTAAAAATGATAAAATACTAAACCTCAAGAAAAGCGACGTTGAAGAAAATAAGAAATTCAAAATTGCGAAACCGAAAGGTGGAGTTCGTTACTCTTGAGTGTGACCCTCCCTCTTCCACTATCCTTAAAGGAAAAGGGACTACCTGCTATTCTACCATTACACTCTTATACATAATTAGGGATAACCACTAATGTGTACGCAAACTAAAAAAAATTAAAACTACTAAGATTCGTTTACGTCATCGTCACTACGCATCTTTTGGACACTCACCTTCCCACTAACACAAAATAAAGAAAGGAGAGAAGCATTAAAGAGGAGTTCAGTTTAAACTTTGCTGAATTTATTTAGCATTTTAAGGCCTGGTTAGATTTTTTTATTCGCAGTTTGTGGAAAAGATTTGGAATATGTATTTCAAATTCAAATCTCTGTTTGTCTTCAATCGATATATTAAAATTGATCGCTTTGTTTGTTCGGATGCTTAAAACTTGAAAACGACTTGACCAAATTGGATACTTTCTCTTGCAGGTTTGTTCGCTACTGCTACGCGAAAGTTTAGGAAAAAACAAAAGTCGGAAAAGTTCCGTTTGTCTTTCAATTGATGCTAACGCGTGTACCGATTTTGTTTCTAAAAATGGAAGATAACGAAAACTTGAAAGGTCAACATGAATATTATAAAAACAATATCGAAATATAACTCAAATGTTGTAAATAACTCCATAAATATAGCTTTTCCATTTAAAAATAAATAATTGCTTTATAAAATATTTTCTACATTTATTTCCATTTAGTTCTAAGTTCCTTAGTGACTGAAAAAATAAATATTGGTTTAAGAAATAAATTATTGGTTTTAAAAAATTGTTTCTAATTTCACATATTTAATTAAGCAAGCAACTTCTTGGGCCAAGAACACCAATGAATAATTTAAGAATACAAAAAAATCGTATTGGAAGAAAAAATTTTAGAGACAACACACCAAGAAAAAGTTTCTAATTTTATTTTTTTTCTCGTTCATGAGGCAATGAAGTAAAAATATTGAAAATAAGAAATAAATGGCTGTGACCATAACAGTAATTTAGATTCGTGTTTTAAGAAACTACTTCCAGCTTCCGAAAATAGTTATTTTCCGTAATAAGGTATGGGTCGCCTAGGAGTTACTCTAACCCACAGCTTGTTTAAATTTTAGTTTACCTTGCTTTCGGTCAAGTCCGACTTACGTAATTAATTTGTTCTACCCTTGGATCTCCCTAAAAATATTTGATTCTGACAAGGAGACTGAGACTACATATCCGTGTTCAAAGAAGCTCCATGTCCATAGTGAGGTTAAAAATTTTAAAATTTAATAGAATTTTCTCATCGATTTGACTTTTGTATTCTCTATGATCTCCACTCATAAGTTCCTATAATCCGTTTACGACTGCATGCGGTTAACCACAGCTAACTTGTGCTCCAGCACTCAATGCCAAGTATCGTTAGTCATTAATTTGCAATTTGAGAGGCTTTCAATTGCATTCAAAGCATTGCACTCTTTTCAGGTTTTTTTTTAAGACCTCTCAGAGCTTTGAATCTGCTCTTTCTATTCATAACTATGGATAATGTAATGTCATTTGAGTTGCATAGTATCAGGTAGGTGCATCAATATGCGTACGTCATGCTCGGCTTAACAAGGTAGCACCCTCTTCATAACCTCCTACCAAAACCGCCCTGAGCACGTTACTTATTGAGTAACTGGGTTACGACGGCTTACCTACTGTCTAAAGTCAAACTAAACTATGCAATGTTGCTATGTTCTATTTATCTCTCATTGCCCTAAGGTACCTATATCAAGGCATCGCTGATAGACACGAGAATGTCAACCTTCATTTATCTCTTCAAACGAATCATATGGCAAAACCGCCCCACACAAAACAATTTCAGTTCTCCTCTTTGTGCGGTTCATCTCGAAAAAAGCACTGCTACATAATCTACCTCTACCGTAATAACAAAACTGTCCATCGTGCTCAACATCAGACATCTACGCACGCAGCCACCGGAACGAGTCAATCTCCTGTGTACTAACCCTCGAGCTTATTGGCACAAAGTTTACGCCAAACTTCAATGTAAAGTTGACACTTCGTTACGCTGCTACGTACATATAGGCATTAGACACACCCAAGCACGCACTTTTTTACTTTGCCTGACGATGACAGGAAGGATGTAACGAAAGACTTGCTACCACATTTCATTTGATGGGGTTTATCTCGCACCACTCAGAAAGGTGTTAACATGCGATGGGCCTGTCAAGAAAAGGTCAACCATAGGTAGAGGTACAGTGCGTTTTGGACGGGAATAATAAAAGTGTCACAGTCAGATTTGATTTATTTCCGACACGTCATTACCCCACCGCACGACGACGACGCCGGGCGAAAATATTCGATTATGGCGCGATGTGGTTCATTTGATTTTGTCAGTTTCATCGGCTATCGAAAATTTGTCATTTGCCGTCTTTGCAGGAGTCGTTTTGGTTTTTTTTTCATTATCCGTTTTAAATCATCTGATCTGAATTTGACAATGTCCTGCGGGTAATGATTCAACCAAACCCACGAAAAACTTTGATAGACATTCATGCGATCATGATCCTGAACAGCGGAAAAAAGGGAACATTAGCAGCGAAAACGATGGCACGAAGGACACGAAGGACTGCGAAAATGTACAATTCTGGTGGTTCTCAATTCATTCCCTCTCATTATAGTCACACAAATAGCAGTAATAAAAATAACCTCGTTGTTTCCGATTTTGCTCGTTTCCTTTGCTTACTGTTAAGGACCTGTCAACTTGTGTCCAATTGAGGAACATAATTCAATAAGGGGTCATTTGTCATTGTGGTACGTTGGAGAAATTTTTCGGTGCTCCCCTTGAGAAAGACAGAAAGGAAGAGAGATAGCGAGGGAAAAAGATTTCAACAAAAAGGAAGTAGATTGCGCGAGTTGAGCTGCCATACTTATTGCTGAACTGGTTTTGTGTAATGGATTGTGGGGATATACAGGGGTTCATTGTCGAGTTAGATTTTGAAAATTATTTGACAACGAAAAGTGGTGGGAACTTTTGATTAATTGAAAACGTCTTATTGCATGTGACATTGGTTCTCGTTCGTCTTGGTTGAATCGGGGTTGGTTTCTTTTTTTGTGTGTGGGTACGGGAGTTGGAGGGTGACAATGAGACAGTAACCATTGTTGACGGTGAGGACAGTTTTTAAGGAACTGAGGGGTTGCTAATGAATTGCTATAAATTGAACATGTTTGTCCGTCCAGTTTGGGGTAGTTGTAATAGGATGTCGATAATAGTGATTGTCAATAAGGTGTTTGACTTGAGAGTAAAATAGGCCTGAAGGTTTTTGTATGTGTTGTGGGCAGTTGAATGATTTTCTAATTGTTGTAACGATACGTGTCATACATCACAAGCATTGCTCGTAAAACCTTATTGGACTATTCTAAGAAATCGTCCGGAAAATGTGGAAGTCGGTCTGTCGGGGTCAGGGCTCTCATCCGTTACCTTCTGATGCTGATTGATGACGTATTGAATGGCATTTATGAGGTATTTCGATTTGTAGTATGCACAAAACTTTTTCTGAAAATGAAGCAGTCTTTCAGATTCGTACACCTAGTCTTCGCTTTTATATATACAGCTCTTCCCTAATAAATTATAAGCTATGAACAGAACTAGACTGCCTCATTCTGTCCTCTTTGGTTCTGTAAAATTGTTCATTGATCTTGAAGTTGTGATATACATTTTATATCGGGCGAATGCATCTGTATATTGCTGGAGCTTCTTAAGAAAACAAAAGTTTCGGATAAGAGCTATGTGAAATTTTTCTATATCTAGGTCGAAAGTTTTCTATATGCTACATCGTTTTAAGTTGTCTATAGGTTTGCCAGAAAGGCCAAGGTCAGATGATTGTAACTTAAAGACAATTGGCTCAAACCGAAATATATCTCACTGCCTCGAATTTTTCTTTCGTGCAAAAGGGCGATACTTAAGTGGCATCAATTTTGACTTATCTCTTTATTGCACTTAAAATATTTTTAATTACTCGACGCTAACTAAAAAAACTATTTTATTTATAATGATTTATTTATTTAAATAATAAATATTATAAAAAATTCAAAGATTAGGTACTGTTTTGTTATTCTCAATAAGTTTCAGCATTATAAAATATATTTTTAAAGGAAAGATACAAACGAGAGACTTATCAATATCATCATCTTTTTATATAGCGTTTTCTCGAAGCTATGTTTTTTGATATATCGCTCTATTGTGCTGAATTTATGTTGTTCCTGGTAAAACTGCAGCTAAATTATTCAAAAATCGTGTGATCTCACTGATATAAATATAAAGGAAGTGCTAGACAAATTTATATATCAAACAGAGATCCCGGGCACGCTGCTTCCACTTATCTAGACCAAGCGCTCTGACATCCGCGATGGCTTGGTCTTTGAATCGGAGGTTCGGTCTTCCTTGTCGTCTCGAACCTGGCGGCTGGGATTCGGAGATCCTCTTAGCTGGAGCATTATTGTCCATTCGCTCGATGTGGCCGAGCCAATGTAGTCGACGTATTTTGGCCTTTTGGAGTACATCCACATCTTGGTACAGCTCATAGAGTTCGCGGTTTTATCTTCTCCTCCATTCGCCCTCCTCGCACACAGGACCAAAAATCCGCCGAAGAATTTTTCTTTCGAAGGAGCCCAGTATCAGCTCTCCCTTCCTGCTTATCGTCCAGCACTCGGCGCCATAAAGCAGAACTGGCAGGATAAAGGTTCTGTAAAGCATACATTTTGTCCTTCGAGTTAGGAGTTTTGAACCCAATTGTTTTGCCAAACCGAAGTAGCAGCTGTTTCCTAGGGTAATTCTTCGCCGGATCTCCACTAGGATGTCATTTGTGGAGTTCATGTTTACTCCGAGGTAGATAAACTCCTTAACTACCTCGAAATTGTTGCTATCAATAGTGACGTTCTGTCCTAGGCGGTGGACAGATGCTTGTTTGTTTGTTGATAGCATGTACTTAGTCTTGTCCTCATTTACTACAAGACCAACGAATTTCGCCTGTTCTTCAATCGCTTTAAAAGCCTCTATCACGACACGCGACCGATGATATATCGTCTGCATATCCCAGTAGCTGGATGGATCCAGAACAGAACAGAACCATCGCCTACAGACTGCCAAGACATACCTATATTACAGTAATATATGTACTAGAGTAGAACTAATTAAGATTAGCTTTTTACTCTATTTTTAATGTGCAACACCTTCTAAAGTTTTCTTCATTAGCGACTTTACAACTTCAAACTTTCAGTGTGAACACACCCTTAAACCGATTACCGAAATGTCAATGTCAATATATTCAATAAAATCATAATTTTTATCATGGTGAAGTACACGAAGGAGCAACGTTTACAAAATAATTAAAATTTACTACCGAAATTCCAAGTCCGTCTTCGCAACTTTAAGGGCGTTAACGCCAATTTTCAGCCCTAATGAACGAGGCGCATTCTTGGTTAAACGGCTGAAAAATCGCATTTGGTTCATGAAACAGCACTTTGCATTTCATCCGCAAAAAGTCACTCTCAGGTAGGTAGTTTGGAATTTAATTAAAAAAAAGTTATCAGGTCCTTAATGAAAGATCCTTTATCATTTGGGTACCCTCTATTGCAGTGGTTCTTAACATTTTTGTGATGACGGACGATTTGACACAATTTCTGTCTTGCCACGGACCATCAACAAAAGGTTGATCTATCTGTAAGTAACACACGCATACAATTGTCCAAAGCCAACAGTATTTTAGTTTTTTATGACAATTTTACATTACAGAAATAAGTATGTATGTTTGCAAAAGTCTGCTTTTCCCCAACAAATGTAAAAGATGAGAAAAAAAGAGAAATAAAAAAAACATTAAAAATTTTTAGATTAAATAAAAAAAAAATTCAAATTAAAAAGAAGCAAGAAAAAATAGATTAAATTATAAAAAATAAAATTAAAAAATACAATATCTATTGAAAAAAAAAAATTAAAATCGATTGATTGTTTGATGCGCACCTGATTATCTTCCGGGTGGGTACTCGTAGTTGTCACTAAAATCACAACTGAAAATTGCACTTCTTCAACATTTAATATATCAAAGTTTTCATCATCCCAAATATCACTTGGATCATTAATAGAATTAAAAAATAGGTTATAATCATTTGGGGTTTTTTTTTAATTATATTACCAACTAGCTGTACCCGCCCGGCTTCGCCCGTGTAAAATGTGGTTTCTGAACAGTTGATGGACAAAAAAATAAAGAAATTTACTGTCTTCTAGGGGACACAAAAATATATTTCTATTGATAATCGCTGGAAGGAAAAAACAAAAAATCATCGAAAGACATTGTATTTAGAGGTATAAAGTGAGGTAGCCTTATTTAATAGTGAGGGACTTGAACCCGATCTAAAAAAAAACTCCCGAAGACTGAGTGTGAGTGGACAATGAAAATGAAAGAAGAAAATTTTAAAATGTTTAACTCACTTTTTTTATTAATATAAAACTTCTTTGTATACTATGTTAGCGGTTTTGTTTCTATCGGCTAAGATAGTGATATTTCCTGCATTAATTACCCTGGAGCACGCTACATATAACTGCCCGTGTGTGAAGCAATTCTTTCTTAAATCAACTCCCGCTTTTCTTAAAGTTTGACCCTGTGACTTATTAATTGTCATGGAAGAACAAACACTAATAGGAAATTGAATCCGTTTAAACTGAAATGAATAACAACTGGGAATTATTTGTAGGTATTCTTGTTATAAACAACGTTTCTCCTTTACCACACCCAGTTAAAATGAACGCATCAATAAAGTTTTTCTCTAATGATAGGCGTGTTTTTTTGAGCTTCGATCTCAGCAAAGCATAGTAAAGTACAATTTTCAGCACGCGATAACAACAACTCTACTGTAAAGTCTCGAAGTGCCTGTTATCATTCTCAATCTGGTTCAATTACAAAGCTTGTGGGGATTCAAATTGCGAAGCAACTTCAACTTTATGAGCAGGAAGGCCATGGGCTGTAATGCTATTTAAAAACTTGAGCGGCTAATTTACTGCCCTTGATCGCTCTTTTAGCTTTTTTTGAAAGGCAAAATATCCGCGAATTGGGTAATTACCCACGATCTAGTATCACTGATACATATACCTATTTGACATTTCTTTTACTGTTTTTTCTTTTCCTTTTTTAATAAACAAACAGCATACAGCACACTGCCTCTGTCTGTCTCCTTCTCCCTTACAGGAGTAAAATAAGGCTAAAAGATATGTAAATATATCGCGCGGTTAGTATGTTTGATTTGAGAGTGAAGTGCATATCCACTCACGCAGGTGAAAATCGTAAAAATGTTTCAAATTTTGCCTATTTATTTAAAAACCTTTTAAGTTTTCGAGTTAATGGATATCCTAAGTTGTACCCGCAGATGTCCTCTATAAGATGGTGTTTACTATATTTAAATGCTCCCAGTATTTTCGAACGGAAAGCTTTGCAAAGAAAAAAGCGAAACGAAACGAAAAAACAAATTACTCTTGTCAATTTTTTTCTCGAATTTATAGAGATATAGATTTGAAACAAATTGGAGATTGTAGGAATAGGTATCCTCTATAGGCCTGCGAAAAATGAACCAGAATATACTCAGTAGTTTCGAAGATTTTTGCATTTAAAGACCTGCAGTCAAATTTATTCTTAGTCGAACAGAACTACACCAATTTTATTTATATGATGATTAAATATTTATACACTTGTAGGTAATCGATAAAGAACAACGCGAGCTAAACATTCACTGCACAATGATCGAATTTCAACTGAGACGTACTTGTTGCACTTACGTCTGCAGGAGTTTCTTACTATTTGGTTGTGGTTTTGAACAACCAGAATTGTCATAATGGAACATTTGTTGACTATTTATATATAGTCATAAAATAAAGTGATTCCTTTTTAACTATTTTATTACTATTTCCAACTATTTTTTAATTATTCTCAATATATTTTAGTTCAAATATAGTTGTTCGACAAATTTCATGGAGTTTTATGAAATAACTACGGCAATAGTTACAAAAATAAAAAAAAATTCTCTGAGTGTGGACAGACATGGACTTTTCCTCAGGCTTCCTTAGCAATATCAATTATAGGGTTGCTTCTTTTGTTAACTTTCGTATTTCTATAATAAAAATACCTACAACGTCTTTTATGTTCCTCCCATTAGGAAATATAAGGTTACACAAAAAAGTTAAGAAAGAGGGAGTTAAAATTTAAAAAAAAAAACAAATTTAAAAAAAATGCTCTCTTCATAAGATTGACTAGAGCAAGGCACTTTGAACGAGGCTCTTGAAGCTTATAGCGCGATTTAGAAGGCTGTTTGCTCTCTAAAAGCCCAACACAGAATTTTCAAACTTCAAATACCATCGATCGGAGCAATCGTTAGCCATTAACTTCTTTTCATCCTTATGAAAGAGAACTGCTGAAAAAAAATTCGCCATTCTGGACGGCAGAGATTTCGCACACACCACCGACCATTGCTCGTTCGATCGGGCAGAAGTCTGTGCAAACATTCGTACAAGCCTTATAACTCACCGCCGCTTAGTGCTTAACTCATTCGGCGAAGAGTGCGTAAATTGGTACCCACCAAATTACAGAATATCACTCGCCCAAAACCCTCTACTCTGTCATCACTGCGACTGGTCTATCTATATTCAAAAGGCTATGGCAAATGTGAACCTATTAGGATTCTGAAAATAAAAATAAAAAAACACCTCCTTAAACGTACCTATGCTCATACGGCAAAATTTTGCGTAAGATAAAAGCACATACTTGCTCTGAACCCGTCACATTAGCAAACGAAAAAACACATTTCGCTTGAGCCCGATTTTTCAGTTGTTTTTTTTTTTTTTCTTTTTACGGCGGTTTCGCATCATCTCCGTACAAGCTGATTGAAAGGATATTTTACGCCTTATCCATCATGTCAAATAATAAATCATGCGGTTTTGCTTTGATTGATGGCGCAACTCAAATCGAATTCAAAAGGAAATTCTTATTCGGGGGCTGCCGTGATGTTCGCTTTAAATAGAAAGGACCCCCATGCGTGGCTGTTCCCCGTTCCTTCTTTATTCGTACATTTTTGTGTGCGGCTGCGAAGTTTATTCATGCCATATTCGGCGGGCATAGAGGGATGGAAATCCGTGAAAGGAATCGAGTGAGCTTTGTATAAATAATCAGGGCGCGTATGTAAATGGGATTTTAGGGATTTACAGTGGGAGAAG
The DNA here is from genome assembly GCA_948293265.1 of Cheilosia impressa. Lineage (NCBI taxonomy): Eukaryota > Metazoa > Arthropoda > Insecta > Diptera > Syrphidae > Cheilosia > Cheilosia impressa. The sequence goes on from OX411880.1 coordinate 16,766,834, forward strand.
GTATTTCTGACACCGTTTTTGACTCTCTGTCAAATTTCGTTTGAAAGAGGTCGAAGACCTTCAAACCACCGTAACATTTATTGGCCCCACCTCGTGGTTTGCGTTCAAAGAATGTACATTGTACACCCTTTCACATTCGATTACAAGTTTATTACCTTCACAGTGATGGGGTCCTGGGCCTCGGTAATTTGAGAAATCGTTCTCCAATCCGCAGGGCACGCCCTCTTTGCTAAAAGCCCATAATATACTTGACCAAGAAAATGCACTGTCATATCAGTGAGTTCATGCTAAAAATTACATCATCCACATCACAGGCGGCATTTCCCTTGCCGCCGCCGAGCAAGCCAAAGTGTCTTATTATTACTATGCTTAGCTGGCCCAGGAGTCCTGTACATCCTTCCCTCAAATATACGTACATATGTAGGTCGCTGTTCAAATTGTAGGGCTTCCGACAAGCGCATTCGAGGTGAACTAAAACCATTAATGGTGCACTTAGATATATTAAATGTATAACTGAAACGAAAAAAACTACCAACCGTAAAATGGAAGAAAAATACTCACAATTGTTGGAGGCGGTTTGGCGCGAGTGTTGGAGTCCGTTAGTGCAGAAGTGAGACCATTACCCCTCGACTGTGTGATTCGCGTGATCCAAATGCGGACATTTTAATTGAGGTTTATCTGAAGCTGAACACCAGCTCTTACCCGCCACAAAGTGCGGCGAATACAATATTTCCTTTGGTGTGTGTGTAGCGTTCTATAGCTCCTTTCCCAGCATACAGTTGAAATCGTTTTCAAATTCAACCCCATTTCCGTGCTGAGCCATCCCGCACAACTGACACAAAAGAAAGGGAATTCAAATAGGTGAAAATAAAAAAGAAATGAAATGAGGAAGAGAAGAAACTATTCCCAACATCTACGAGAACGTTACCACGAAAGCAATTAACACCGTGGGATGGGTGAGCGACGTTTTAATTGCTGGCGGGGGTGGCTATATACCATCTTGAGTTCACAAGCGGGCGCAAAGGATACTATGTTAAGCCACGCAAAGGTGCAAATTGTACCATTTGAAGAGGAAAATTCTCCCGGAAAGTGTTCTGCGTTTGGTCACGCTAATGTTTTGCGAGGCGTGATCCTGGGGGACAACCCGCACCGGTACAAGGATGAAGCAAATGCGCGCATACAATCGCATTACGTTCGTTTCTTGTTCCTATTCTTGTTGCATTTCCTTGAGAACACAGTTCTCATTTCTTGTGCAAACATCCTGCAATTAGGATCTCTGAACTTGTCACGCTCCTTAATTTCTGTTCTTCACTTCGGGAATTTATTTCAACTCGAATATGCTGATGGAGTACTTTATGGAAAGTGTGTCGCATAGTTAAGGAGGTCCCGGGTATACTTAAGGTATAATTGCATTTAGAATTAAGATGTTTTGCAGCTGTCAAAGAGATGAGTTTTATTTTTAAAACGACATACTCGTGTAGTGGGAGCTTTAATCTGTCAATTATATCATAGAAAAGTTATTGCTAATTAGTAGAAGACTGGTATTGAGTTTTGTTTATATGCTTAAATCCAAGTAAAACGTTGTAAAACCTAGGATATACGGAGGGTGCCACGGGGCAGTCGTGTATTCGATGGAGCAGAGAGTGAAGAATGGCCACGTTTAAGTGGAAAGTGAAAGGAATTTACCTTCGCTAACAACGATAGTGCTTGAGTACTATTTTTCACAAAATAAATCCCACTAAAGTCCCCAAAATGACCCCAACAATAACACACAGATTAGGACCCCAAAAAACACTCCAAAAAGCGACTAAACTTCGCTCCAAATATACAAAAAAAAATCGTCGGAAATAGGTCTCTAGAAAATTTTATTTAAATTTAATTTAAGCCTGAACTCCTTTTTATAAAATATGTACAAAACTTTGAACTAAAATTATTTTTATTTTTATTTTTTTTAAACTAAGTACCAAAACTACCTGCTACACTAATAATAAAACCTTGGTATATTTGATAGAAATGATTCTTCATTCATTGTCAATATACGTCCAACAAAATTTTTCTTCAAATTGACAACATTTTAATAGGTTTTATTGTGTCTTACAACTTTTGTTGTGATAACCAAAAAATTGTGGTGGTACGTAACAAAAATTATATATTTGTGCGTTTAAAAATTGTTTTTTCAATTTACTAAAATTCTGTTGATTTTGCTAAGATTATCAATTTGACCTTTATCTTTTTGTTAATTTAACAAAAAAAAGTTGCTAATACCATCAAATTGTTTGTAATTTTGTTAAGTCAACAGCAAATATTGTTGATATAAGATTAGATTTAATAAAAAAAGAACTGTGGAAATAACTTTACTTTATTTTAACAAGACAACATAAAAAAAATCAAAATATGAATATATAAAATTAAAAAAATAAAAAAGGCTATTACTATTATTAAGACATAATGATACCGAATGCGTTTATCTAACTTCAAAAGAAAAAAGTCCGCCATACCTTAAAGTTTCGGTTAAAAAATCCGGGAACATAGCTTTTTAACTTTGAAGTCAAATTTGATCGAATTAATTTAAGATAATAAAATGCATAATAAAGATAAAATAAATCCTATATTACAATTCTCACCAATTTATATCTAAGGGGTCGTTAACATATTTTCCATTTATCCTGTCCTCATCAATAAACAGATTTATTTACTTTAGAATATTGAACTCAGTTTTTTAGGGTATTTTGGTGCACATTAACAAATTTCTTTACTTTGCGTGTCAAATAATAAATGACAATATCCCTGTTCGAATTGTAGTTTTTCAATTCAACACTTCTGTTAGTTAATAATTGAACAAAATTTATGTCAAATCTGCAAATAAAAATGTTCATTGCAACAGAATGCTTGTATAATTTGTGTTTTTGGCTTACAAACATTTTGCAATCACAATCAATTTCACAAAAGTGATTTTTGGTTCTGTTTTAATAGGTATAACAAAAACTTTGTTAGTTCAACAATCAAATTGTTCAATTGATATGATATCGATTTATTAAGCTGAAAATTGTGTTTCGTTAATCTGACAAAGTTGTCTTTTTTTGTTGTAGTAATTATTTAATCCGATTGACAAAATATCTTTCAAATTGATAAAACCTAAGTTGTATTGTAAAAATTGAATTTATCATTGCAACAATTTTTTTTTCAGTTCAACTAAACTATTTTTGTTGAATTTTTTCAATAATACCTAGTATGCATTTTATTTTCAGTGATAATTTTCAATTATAACCAACTGCAACTTCAAGACCAATTTTTGTGGTGCATGTATTTTGAAAAGCATTTGAGTTTGACTTTTAGCGCCCTCTATCAGCCTCAAGAAAGGTAGATGTCGGCAGCTCAAATTCAATTTCAAATTTCGCAAAAAACTTTTTTACTTGAGTTCGAAGTTGTCTGCTTAATGTCAAACGACTGTTGCAAAAAGCAAACTTCCTTCCTTTCTTCTGTCAAGCTATTGTAACAAGTTGCGAACTCGCATCCTAAAAACCAAATCAATTCAAAAGCAGAATTCAAATTTCGACATTTCTATTTTTTGCAAAGAATAATTTTCCAAATTAAGACATTTTTACTTGTTAGACATTTTGCTCCGCTCCATTACTGCGGCAGAAGCAACAAATGGCCAAGTCGTCCATCTTTAAAATGCTGTGAACATCTACGTCGGTTTACAGACGGTAATGATTTTCTTTTCAAATTCCTTTGCGCACTTGTGCTCCCGTTTCGAGTGGTGCCCACTTGTAATCTTAGATAAATATCACATTTTACCCTTTCATGTTCCTGCTGCCATGTGGCACCCTTGAACTTTCAACGACGACGACGACGACGACTGGAGCTGCCTGGCATATGACTCTCTCGTATACAGAGAAAAATTATTTCCATTTCCTTTTATATTTTTGCGATGTAGATACGAGAGTATCTTTATTTATTTATTTTGTTATTGTTGTTGCTGGCATTGGGTGTGTGTATCGTGTGTAGTGCTAGACTCATCTTGAAGTGCTTGCGTGCCTACTTTAAAGGACTGTGCACTTCAGAGAGCAACTTTGAACCAGGCAATTTAAAATGGCCAACAAAACCCTGGGTTACCTTAACATGGTAATATACATCGCACGGCACAATGGTGAGTTGTTTGTTGATGGTGAAAGCAGGACGACCTGCCCATTAGCAAAGAACTCCAATTTGGATAGGAACAATAACACAATACAAATATTACTGGAGGATGTCAGCTACAGTCCTGGGTGGGTTGTTTGAGCAGCAATATAGGAGTAGGACTTTAGTGGCTACCAAGGTTGTGCCTACCTCATCCGAATCAAAAGATATCCACTTAGCACTGATTAGGCACAAAAGTATTGCCGTTATCAGTTTCTTATTCATACAAAGATAAGGGCGCCTCTATAGGAGCGCACTTGTCAAGTGTCTTTAGAGTAATCCAGTAGTTTAAGTTTGGGTCAGGATATGACACCGTATATGTTAGCAGTCACCAGTCGATATCCAACCACATGCAATCCTCTAAGATACTTTAAAAGGAACCTGGACCGATATTTGTCACAAAATCGATTTGCCTGTCCTTTTTGGTGCGGCAAAAGGACCAAATGCGACGGAACCTGTCGAAACCCAATTTTCTATTGCCTTTGTCCTTTCAAAACAAAAATTCGAATTTATCTACTTAGACGGAGATAAGTCATCCGGTGCTTTGTTTGTTTGTTCAATGCCGGCACCGGCGCGGCGCGTCGCTTTATTCCGAAATCTCCTTACTCCATTCAAGGACACACGCACACACATACTCTCAGCGACGGCCATCGTAATCTCTCAACCCTCGGTGTAGTTTAAATCTTACAGCTGGATAAGAGAGTGATGAAGGTTTGCGTTTTTGTTTTTCGAACAAAAAAGTAATATTCAAGAAAGTAAAACAGGGCGAAGGACTGAATCCCGGTAATACACTCGATCCCGGTGAAAACAGCAGCAGCGATGACACTCATACATTTTGGCGATATTTTCTTTTTTAATTTTCTCGGTTTCGAGGAAGACTGACGCATGGTGGGGCGCATGAAAGGTGGTGAAAGCTTTTGTGGATTTTGTTTTGGAAGTGATTATTCGAAAGTAATTTCCGTCTGAGAGATTATCCTCCGCGATAGACTTCACTTTATTAATGGTAGACGGCTTCGTTGGCATCGTCTCCCTACAAACGCTGATGTTGTCGTTGCCGTCGTCGTTTTCTTCCACCCTCCGCCAACTTCCAACTACTTTCAATATTCTGATTGAAATTGATCTGCATCCCCCTTCAGTAGATGCGAACTGTGTTGTTTTCAAAGTCGCCAAACTCTAAGGATTCTTTCCCGAGGTATGGCGCAGAAAGAAAAAAAGAAAAAAAGGAAAAATCTCTTCATCCGACTCCCCCAGTTCTTTGTGACGGACTCTAGTCAGTAGACCATTAAACAGTTTTCAATTCATTTTCACGGGATCTGAAATAAAAATCTCGACACTGTTTGTGCAATCGATACTTGGGGCATCGTCAGGGTGATGGCGAACTTATCGGAGACATCTGCAAATGGTTTCAGTTTTTTTGTATTTTTTTTTTTAACGGGGGAAACCTTTTTTTTCTTTCTTTTTTTGTTCGCACTTTGGTGTTGCTGTCACAACTGTTGCTGATACGAGTGTGTCCTTGTGATGCAACGATAAGTCTGCGAGTCGTATCTCGACGAAAGATGTAAAGTTTTGGTAAGTTGGTTAAAAGGAGTGCACTCAGCGCTTTAGGTTTGCACATTTTATTGGGTGCACTACAAAATTGGTTGCTGTGGTCTCTGCGCATAGAGGAGCTCCTATGTTATCTGGATTTGTGAGAGGGATTTGCGACAGATAACTAAGGAATAGAGTTTTCATTATAGCTAAGTAAAAACACCGATATGGGAGGGTTTTGTGTGTTTATGGCTTCGGTTCGGCGTCTCGGCGATTTTTATTATAACGTCCTCGTCGGATTACATTTCTATGAATTCATTTGATGGGACTTTGTGCCATTTAGGTCATTTCATTTAGGATTCTATAAAATCAAAGCTTGTATTATTTTATAACCGAGTTGCTAGGACAAGACAATGGGTGATATGAATAAAATGTAGCCATTGCTTTTACTGAGGCTTGACAGTAACTGCAAGGCGAAGTAAATGCATTGACTTCTCGAACTTACTTTACCAAAGAAGATTTTTATTCATATACCCATTTAAAGCTTTGGCTAGGGGGTTTTACATTTTACTCAAAACAGCTGCTAGTTCATATTCATACGACCTAATGGTCAACCATAAACGATTTACAGTGTAGGCGCTATGGAGGCGTAGGTTAGGTTGAGTAGGATTGTGAGATCAACACAGAAGACTCTTCCCCTGGAAACGACAAACTTAATCGTAGCCCAACTTGAAAGTTTCAGGTACTTCTAACCAGTAAAAGTGCAAGTTATGAAAAAATCCACGCATTATGAATTACGTTCCCAGGCATCAAAGGTGCTTGCAAGCTGTCACAGTTATTTGTAGCTTAAAAAGAGCTCATCTATAGGTATAGCTGTTTATTAGACTGGCTTTATTTTATATTTTAAGCTCGTTTTAAATTCAGTGATATCGAGAAGACGCAGCGTAGATTCCGGCAGAAGGAACTGAAGAACTGTCCTTGAAGAGCATAAAGCGATTACGTCGTGCTGTAATTTTATTGATTAAAAAATATCTCGTGCATTACACTTGAAATCCATTTGTGGAAAAATTTAATACAATTTTCAATTAATTGAGCTAAACAAATATCAAACAAATAGTAAACGCACATTCAATTGAAACGATGAAAAAACTTACATTATTAAATTTCAATATTAACAATTTATAAGCAGAGATAAACAAAAATAAATAAATTAACAAATAATAAACTTTTCGAATTATTGAGTAGATGTCTAAATAAAACGTTTTCGAAATATTCGTACCGCGATGTCTTCCACTGTCTGATAAGGCAAGCAAAAAATTTACGTTCTGAATTTTTGCAGGTAAACTCTGGCTGTACAAATATTCGAGTAACTTGATATGTGATCGAAGCATTTGAGATTATATATATATCGGATGACATGCTACAGTTATATTTCTTTTTGCTTCGGAATTATGATCACAACAAAATTCACAGCCATATGTACGTTCTGATCGGCATAATTATTTATTTTGCTAATTGGTTTTTAATATGTTGGGAGGTATTTTACCCTCGGATAAAGATAAGTTTAGCAGATAATCATAGTTCGTACCGATTGACAACCGTATATGATAGTCCCACCCAACTAAGGGTACAATCGAACCAAATACCCAAGTTTTTTGCCTTTTCTGTATACTCAAGGCTCAAGTACTGTTCTTCCTAAGTATAATCTTGGAAAATAGGTATGGTCAAGTTTATTCTTGTAAATAATCAAACATTTAGACTTTTTTTGGATTAAGTTGGAGACAATTTTCTTCTGACCAACACGTAATATTTTTTTAGATTTTTCGATCATTCCAAGCTTGCAACTAAAATAGATTTGTGCATCATGTGAAGTGAAGAATTTTCGACTACAAGCTGAAGTTCATTAATAGCATTGTAGACAACAATGAGCCAAGTATCGATTCCTGGGACACACCAGAGTTAGAAACTTTAATATTTAAGACAACTGCCTGTTTTCTATATATGATGTATGAGTACTACAGATTGGCGCCTCTTCATAAACCAGATTATGTCCTCACTTGATTTGTGCTGATTTAGACAAGGAAATATGGAGCATGGAGCAAATGTTTACACTACAGAAGATCTCGAAAAGACTCAGTTTCGAAATTGACACCCACCTCACCTTTTGACTTAGTATTTTTTGTCTTCTTCAACGCGTTTGTTGATGTCCCTACGAGTACTTACTTAAGTTTTGCAAAGACCCACTGACGTCTGAATTATTTTGGGCAAGTATCAATTATTATTAGATGAGCAAATACCGTCATTCGATGTAGCTCCCTCCTTTAGATTCTTAAGATTATTGGATAATACAGTGACATTATGGACGTTTTTTTCCGACAAGGAGTTCTCTCAGAACTGATTCCAAAAAGAGTCTCATGAGGGGCCATACCAAGGTAAGCGGGAAAAATAGAACAATAAAACTGACCCCATCCTTGAACACTCAACGATAGCAAACTGTACCGGTATCGAAAGACACGATTTTGTATTCAAAGACATGCCCTGCTTTGCAATTCCGCCTTCATCTGTTTAGGATCGGATGCCGAAAAGTCTGCACAAAGGTTGAAAAAAATTGAGACAGGAATAAACCAGTCATGTGTATGTTATAATATAATGGGCACATGAAACAAAATTTCATCTCAACTTGCACTGGCCGACGATTGTGGAAATTTTTGTAGAACGCAACGATCTTTCAGTGGCATTTTCAAAAGTACAGAATCGGCTTGAATGGGGTAAGCGTCTAAAGAGGACAAACCAGAGCTGGAAGTTCTGCATAAAATATTCGACCGATTTACATCCATATCCGAACAGAAAACAATAAAACTGTTACTATTTAGGCGATTATTAGGTATTAAAAAGGTCATGCCTTTACTGTGCAATATTATGGTTCCGGTTTTGGCAATTGCATTGCAAAATATCCCAATTCAAAAATATTATTTGTTTTATCATTTTTCAATTGAGTTTTTATTAAGTTCGATTATGTATCATCTTCAAAAGATGTTCAAAAGAATAATAAAAAACAAGTAAAAGTGTTATCATCGGCCTGGCCGATGCTTTGATACCCTCCACTGCATACAAGTCATGCAAAATTGGTTTTGTGAGGGAGGTACCAGAACTACTTGACCGACATAGCAGGTTTTCTATACCAACCTGACGCCGATAAAAAGAAGTCCTTTCACCAAATTTCATTCACCTACGTCAATTACTTTGGGCGCTATCGTGCTTTCTACAGACAGAGAGGCATGGGTCCAATATTGGTTTTGTATGGGAGGTACCAGAACTACTTGACCGACATAGCCCATTTTCAATACCAACCTGACGCCGATAAAAAGAAGTGATTTCACCAAATTTCATTCACCTACGTCGATTACTTTGGGCGCCATCGTGCTTTCAACAGACAGAGAGACATGGGTCCAATATTGGTTTTGTATGGGAGGTACCAGAACTACTTGACCGACATAGCCCATGTCCAATACCAACCTGACGCCGATAAAAAGAAGTCCTTTCACCAAATTTCATTCACCTACGTCGATTACTTTGGGCGCCATCGTGCTTTCAACAGACAGACAGACAGACAGACAGACAGACAGACAGACAGACAGACAGACAGACAGACAGACAGACGGACATGGCTAAATCGATTCAGAATGTGATCCTGATTCATAATATATATACTTTATGAGGTCTCCGGTGACTCCTTCTTGGCGTTACAAATGTATGGGCAAAGTGAATATACCTTCCTGTGGAGGGTATAAAAAATCATCGGACTTGGGATACAAAAGCAAAGGCAGTTGGCTAAGGATCACACTTACTGGCGATTTTCTTTTGATCGAGTACAAGGTTCAGCTCGCACTATAGGGCGATTTGAGAAAAAGACGTAGAAAATGCGACGAATCAACACAAAGAGATCTTAAAGATGATACTTCGTTTCCTGAGCAGTTCTAATGAACAAATTATAGATTACAATGATAGTACTCGTAGGGTTATCTAAGCAAAGTTGGGAGGTAACTAACCATGAAAGCAAAATAATGCGTATACGCCATACGAATTGCGCTGCTTTTATATTTTATTTTGTAATTTACAAAAAAAATGGGAAAAAATATTTGATCACACTATCATCTTCACAGGACTACCCCATTTTCAATATACCATCGGGTTGAATATACACCCTCCTTTAGTACACCTGGCTTAGTATTTCATTCAATCACACCCGACGAATATGAAAGTGGGTAGCCCACATCTGACTGACTATATCCTGGATTCTGATCATATCACAGTCGACAAACGATGACGCTGTAATCCTTGAGCACACTCCTATGACAATGCCGGATTGATTTTGTTTTCTTTTTACCTCCATTCCATCAATGCATGGGGACAAGAGCAACAAGCTTTATATAAATAGAGTGACAGTGACTCCAGCTGTTGGGTGGTTGCCCTCTATCACTGCTGTCGATACGAAGGGCAGAGTCATAGATAGCTCATTGCAAAAGTGTTTTCCCCAAATAACCTCATTTGAAATTCTCTCTCTTTTCAGGATGTGCGGGTATTCTTGTGATTTCATAGTACCGTATCCGTATACCTGATAGATTTCTAATTCCAGCGAATGCTGTTTTTAATAGGTAAACCCAGCAAACCTGACACATCCTTCACGTCGCTCGACTCGGTCCCCTCACAATGGGTGGTTTATGGCTCGACTTCGATGGGTTTACGTAATCCCTGTTCTTGACTCTAAGACTCTCGGGAGAATTATCGTTATGAGACTTGGGTGGCGATGGCTGTGTGTCGTACATCGAACAGATATTTGTTCTATTGATTTGCGCCAAAGCAGGTGTGTATTGGTACACAGCGTTTACACAGTCGATGTTTGAGGAAGGTGAGTTACCATTTCAAGGTTGCACATACACACAGGGACGCAGGCCGTGCGGATATGTGCGCCCAGAGACTGAGGGTCGATTAGTAGCTGAATGACTGGTGTTTAGCCAGGGAAAAGTTGTTTACTCAAGTTCGAGAGCGGGTTCCCTTTTTTTTGTTGGTATTTCCAGTTAGCTCGCCATGACTTTAGCGAATGGGGATTTGTGGGAATGAAGTCGTGAAATGTGTCAGGGATTTTCCGCCAGGGGTACAATCTATTTGCGTTTGGTTGGTTTCGATAAGTACTCTATGCGCTTGAGCTATCCCGCTTGGTTGCATTTGATTGAAGGAGTCCTTCGAGGGTATTTGTGTGATTCAAGAGGGCTTTTGGGTTTTTGATTTTCATTTTCGATCCACGTGTTGAAGTTGCTCTCTGAGGGATTATTCTTAAGGTGATTTCGGTGTGGTGGTAGGTTATATTTACGTGTCTGCTGCCTTTTGCAAATGGAGTTGATTATTTGTCTTCAATATGGAGAAACAAGCGATGGAATAGAACATTCAACGGCTGTTTTTTGTTTGATCAGTTAAATGCCATTTGAACTGAAGATCTTCATCGTCAACAGAGTTAGTTCGATCCAAGAGATAAAAATTGGTCCACCAGTTGACCTATCATGAATAGACAGGGCAATTCTAAATGAATGAATGAACAAATAACATTACAATCCACGACGGTTTCACTGTGGGGGTAACAATAGAGACTCGATTCCCAAAAGTGCCGAAAGAGTTTAGATTAACCGAAGCAGCTGAACATGTATTTACAACGTAAACCCCTGTGAAATAAAGTGGATGATTTTCCTTTTCAATGAAACGAATTGTAATCGTGCATCTGCTGGTAGTATTCAGCTCGCTTTTGCATGGCGAACAAAAGCATATTCGTTTCAGCCATATGTGTCGTGTAACTTATTTTTAACTAAGAACTAACTTAGCTCTATTCCGATAGTACTAAACTAGATCTCAGTTTAAATCAGTCTTAAAACAAAAATTACATCTTAAGGCTTCATCTCAGAGTATTACTGTCTTCAAAGAGCTTCTCAACTAAGCCGTTTGAATTCGACATACAATAATTGTACACCACTTCCATTTGTCCCAAAAAAACTGTAAAATTTAACTTAAACAAATGGTTGTGGGAAGCAATGACTGGAAGAAAAATCGCCGGCGATTCGCCAAAATACTCGCAAAAGAACAAAATGCGAGCATCGCGAGAATATACATGCAAATTGCGAATCAAGACCACAGTTTATATACCTACTTGAAACTTTGAACGGTTGAATAAAGGACCATTTGATATAATTTTTTTATTTTCAAACCAATGGTGTTATGGATTTTGGAATACGAAGTAGCTAAAGATACTATGCATCATCATTGCCTTTTCCCATGCAGCGCTGTGGCTAATACCCCTATTCAGCTATTTGGATGAACTCCGCCGGCTTGTGTTTTCTTTCATTGGGTCCAATCTCTCACGCCTGACTCTATCAATTAATTATTGAATACATTTCTAGAATATTCCATCAGCCCTATTTCATCACTGTAAAGCCTACCAACTCCAATCAAGTCGTTTCATATAAACACGTTTTTAATGGCGCAGCTATGCCGATATTTTTTGAATTGCCCAACCACTTCATTATTCTATCTACTACCGGCAATTATGGAGATGCCTAATCGAAGTTTCTACCCCTCCCCCCACCCCCAACAATCACTGCAAATAGCCGCACACAACCGTGTGCACAAGGTATTGTTATTTCTATATAAATATTGGCTTTTCAAAAACGCCAAGCAGAGCTACTTTCTATTTTGGTATCGAGCTCTGGCCAACAACACAACGTCGGTGCTGGCACCACATCACAATCATGCGTCCGCTTAAATTAACACAGACCATCACTCGATATTCGGTGGTCTTACTTTTCAATTTCCCACCGCGCGCCGCCGCCCAGCATGGGCCTACTGCCATGGTGTTCTGATTAAGTGTGGGCGCATCGGCATCATTTGGGGCCGACTATTGCCACACTAATGTGACCCGGTTATTACGTTTTCACTATCGTGCCAATCTACTCGTCGGTTTGTGTCATTCAAACTCGTTTAGGCCATTAGACAAACAAACAGAATTCGAGGGAATCACTGCAGTGAAAGAGGATTCGTGCCAAGCGTGGCGCTAGTTCCCATCACGCATTATACTCTGACTGATATAACGTGCGCTTTATCGATAATTTAATTTTAAGCATTCGTCCATTTGCGGTACTTTCAATGATTTATTTTGAATGAGCTATTTCCATCACCGAATACAGAGACTCAGTGGAATGTCCATGGCGGCGGCAATGTTGGGAAATTCTTAAAGTTTCATTGACACACGGGGAAAAGTTATTCGAGCTGAGCATCTGTTGTGTGGAAGTGTGGCCGCTTTTTAGGGCTTTCGTCATCCGAAACAGGGACTCAACTAACTGTTGGTGGGACCATAAACTGGTAGCCAACTTTTGTTGCAGCGCCGCTTCACGTATTGTCCAAGCGATGGCAACAAAATATCCCGCCCACTTATTTAAGTCACTGTATCGTTGCACAATATTTAGGGAATGTCCATCTGAATTTTTCCACTAAAGACCTCGAAATACAACCATAACCGTCGGTTATTTGGTGGCACACGCTCAACATATACCCAGACAGAAAGTGTACATAAGAGTACACCAATTTGAAAAACCCTTCATGTGTGCCATGGCGCTGGTTCAATGGTGATGGTGGTAAAGGGACCGCGCGCACCATACGCAGGATGCGCGGTTGAGCGTGTTCCATTAGCGGAAACCGAAATTTTATTGCATCAAAATTGTGTTTACTTTCATTCCGTTGAGGTAATTTTTGCATGGTGGGAAAAACGCTGTATCTGTGGTCAGATAAATGCCTATTAACGCATTGCTGCGTGCACGCTTGCATGACAGACATCAGAATGAGGGCCTGCAATTTATAAAATATTTTAATGCATTGCATACAAACACGCGGATACGCGGATTATTCTGTTTTACCAAATTGATCGTGTAATTTAAGCCGGGCCGCCAATCAGGAGTTATTTTTAATGTGGTAATGTTAAACTGTAATTCTGCTCCTTCTAGTATAGCAGACGTGCGATATGGGATAAATTGATTGTAACCGAACTGTTAAATGGGTTACGGACACATGTGTGTTTCTGAATAATTTTCTTGTAAAAATGAATTTGATTTTGTTAGACAAATTCCTGGGATTACAGTTTTTGATAGAGTTACTGGGCTTATTACAAGGCAGTCGGATTGTATACTTAATGGGCCTTACTAGTAACCATTTTTAAACTCCACACTTAATATTTTTTAGGTCACAATATACATTTTTGTATCGCGGAATACTCATATATTTGTTAGGCTGTTAGTCTCTGAATGTCAATTATAAAGCTAAATATACTTGAATGTGTCTTTATTCATATTTTTTTGGTTCTTTTTTTACAGTAAGTCGGGTTTTTTGGTTACTTAAATTATTTTTTTTTTATTGTATGTTGATTTGTTTACACATTGAAACAATGTACAATGTAAAAAAAGGAGTAAGAGTACGGTAACATTTTTATACCCTCCACAGGAAGGTATATTCACTTTGCCCATACATTTGTAACGCCAAGAAGGAGTCACCGGAGACCTCATAAAGTATATATATTATGAATCAGGATCATATTCTGAATCGATTTATCCATGTCCGTCTGTCTGTCTGTCTGTCTGTCTGTCTGTCTGTCTGTCTGTCTGTCTGTCTGTTGAAAGCACGATAGCGCCCAAAGTAATTGACGTAGGTGAATGAAATTTGGTGAAAGGACTTCTTTTTATCGGCGTCAGGTTGGTATTGAAAATGGGCTATGTCGGTCAAGTAGTTCTGGTACCTCCCATACAAAACCAATATTGGACCCATATGTCTCTCTGTCTGTTGAAAGCACGATGGCGCCCAAAGTAATCGACGTAGGTGAATGAAATTTGGTGAAATCACTTCTTTTTATCGGCGTCAGGTTGGTATTGAAAATGGGCTATGTCGGTCAAGTAGTTCTGGTACCTCCCATACAAAACCAATATTGGACCCATGCCTCTCTGTCTGTTGAAAGCACGATAGCGCCCAAAGTAATTGACGTAGGTGAATGAAATTTGGTGGAAGGACTTTTTTTTATCGGCGTCAGGTTGGTATTGAAAATGGGCTATGTCGGTCAAGTAGTTCTGGTACCTCCCATACAAAACCAATATTGGACCCATGCCTCTCTGTCTGTTGAAAGCACGATAGCGCCCAAAGTAATTGACGAAGGTGAATGAAATTTGGTGAGAGAACTTTTTTTTATCGTCGTTAGGTTGGTATTGAAAACCTGCTATGTCGGTCAAGTAGTTCTGGTACCTCCCTCACAAAACCAATTTTGCATGACTTGTATGCAGTGGAGGGTATCAAAGCATCGGCCAGGCCGATGATAACACTTTTACTCGTTTTTTTTTAATTAAGTATCACTTATTATACCCTCCACAGGAAGGTTTATTCACTTTGCCCATACATTTGTAACGCCAAGAAGGAGTCACCGGAGACCTCATAAAGTATATATATTATGAATCAGGATCACATTCTGAATCGATTTAGCCATGTCCGTCTGTCTGTCTGTCTGTCTGTCTGTCTGTCTGTCTGTTGAAAGCACGATAGCGCCCAAAGTAATTGACGTAGGTGAATGAAATTTGGTGAAAGGACTTCTTTTTATCGGCGTCAGGTTGGTATTGAAAATGGGCTATGTCGGTCAAGTAGTTCTGGTACCTCCCATACAAAACCAATATTGGACCCATATGTCTCTCTGTCTGTTGAAAGCACGATGGCGCCCAAAGTAATCGACGTAGGTGAATGAAATTTGGTGAAATCACTTCTTTTTATCGGCGTCAGGTTGGTATGGAAAATGGGCTATGTCGGTCAAGTAGTTCTGGTACCTCCCATACAAAACCAATATTGGACCCATGCCTCTCTGTCTGTTGAAAGCACGATAGCGCCCAAAGTAATTGACGTAGGTGAATGAAATTTGGTGAAAGGACTTCTTTTTATCGGCGTCAGGTTGGTATTGAAAATGGGCTATGTCGGTCAAGTAGTTCTGGTACCTCCCATACAAAACCAATATTGGACCCATGCCTCTCTGTCTGTTGAAAGCACGATAGCGCCCAAAGTAATTGACGTAGGTGAATGAAATTTGGTGAGAGAACTTCTTTTTATCGTCGTTAGGTTGGTATTGAAAACCTGCTATGTCGGTCAAGTAGTTCTGGTACCTCCCTCACAAAACCAATTTTGCATGACTTGTATGCAGTGGAGGGTATCAAAGCATCGGCCAGGCCGATGATAACACTTTTACTTGTTAAGTTCTTCTTTAGTTCATCGCAATCGCTCAACTCAATCCGATTCAGCTTACAGGTGTCGCTCATTGCATACAAAATGGCGGAAGTCGAGGGTCCTTTTGTGACCTCTCCATTCGTTATTGCTTTTCGACAGCGTTTAAAGTGCATAAGTGGAAGCAATGGAATAAACGAACAGTGAAGTTAGCTATCTAAACAGCTCAGAAGGCTGTGAAAAATTCTTTGATGGATTCCATTGGCAAAAATTTCATCACAAAAAATCCAAAATCAAACCTAAAATTGAGACACAGAATGGGAAAAAATTGGAATTTGGAATTTTGTCCTAATCCGAGAAGGAAGTTCCGCGGTTCGATGCCCCTACCGAACTTACAGAGGCATCAAAGTCGACGGTTTCAACGACGTTTCAAAGAATTATTGAATTTGTTATTCGTGACAAAAAAATACTGAAGATCTATAAATACCTAGTCCTGCCATCAGTGATGCCAGATTACAAGATATATCTTTTTTTTCAAGATTTTTGAGCTCCAAAATAGGTGCAAGACTTTTTACCTTAAATTCATCAAATTTCAAGATATTTGATATCAAGAATTTTCGATTTTTTTTACATTAAAACAACTTTTTCTATTGAATAAAACCGTTTTCTATTAACTCCATTATTTTCAGTAATGTGAGTCGAACAGAGCCCATGTACGAATTTGATAAAATAACCGATGTAATATGTTTTCGGAAAAAATTGTTTGTAAAAACAGCCGATGGAAACTTCACATATACCAGTTTTTAAAGATTTTTTATATAAAACAAAAAATTCGTAATCGTTTGAGTACTGAAACAGTTGGAAATTTAATCATTACAAAGGATTTGTTGCTCTTTAATGGAGCAAATTGCTATGATTCTAATATAAGCAATGAAGTTCTGTCATTTTTATTCAAATATGTTCCAAAACTAAAAAAAAAAAAAGAAGACATTATTAGGTATATTTTGTCGAAAAAAATATATATAAAAGTTGATTTTAAGTACTTTAAAATTGTATGTTATAGGTAATTCGTTCTTTTTCGATTTTGAAAAAATCTTGAAAAAAAGATTTTTAATATCGGAAAAACAAGATTTTTTGATTTTTCATCTGGCAACACTGCCTGCCATAAGTTCTGTTACAAATAAATACAAAGCGCTGTAGAAAAAAAACAAGTTAACATATCGTATTATTTATTAGCTTACATTATTGGCAATAGAATAAAAATAATTTCACTCAAAATGGCCGCCTTGGCTTTCACACAAGCTCTTAAACGTAGTGGCCATTGGGCTATAGCGCAGTAACGTGGCGTGGTGCTTTTAGTAGGGTGTTCACTATATTTTTTACCGTAGTAAAATAGTGAATTTTTTGTTCTATTCCAGGACCCTACGAGGACGATGAATACTTTGCTTATAGAATGGCAACCACACAATCAAAGCTTGAATTCATATTTTTTTTTTTCATTAAAGTTCCTAATAAAATATTTATTAAAATTTGGAGAAGGTAGTGTTGGCCTAACATAATAAATAACATATTTCCAATTTTTCAGCTGAATACAGCTGTGAAAATGGTTTCGCAAGTAGCTTTTCAGTTATAGTTGCGATTTCAAATATTCGAGCAACCGACCTCTATTCCATATTTACCCACCCGAGAACCGAGTGGGAATGAAAAATTATAAAAAATTCCAGCTTGCGCTTTCAGGTTCTGCAAATTATAGCGCACCACAGAGCACAGACCACACAACAGGAGAATAAAGCACTAGGGTCGAAATGGGATTTTGGCTCTAGCTGTTCGCTGTTGTATGTTGCATGTTGCATCTTGTATGATCTTGCATTGTGCTTGTTTTGTTCCTGCACACGGTACCAATTCCAGTACATTAGGCACAAAAGCACAAAAGTTCCAAGTTGTTCCAACACTATGTTGTCAGGGTGGAACGAAAACGAAAATGAAATTACAAGTGCGAACTGCAACGAGGTGCGCTCGATGTAGGAGAACACCAAGCCAGGTAGATTTCTGTGGGAAAAGGGTTTTTTTTTTTTTAATTTTGTCTTTTTTTTGTATGCAATTTTGCCTGTCGACGGTGGTCTAAAGCGAGATGAACACCCCGATGTGTGAGTTTCATTACCACCAAGTTGCGTTGAATGTGAATTGGAAGTATCGATATCGATACAGGGAGTTTTGGATTTTGGTTCGATACAACTTTTTCAACATCTTATGTTGAGATCAACTATTCATTTACAGATACCGATTTGTTAAAATACAAATTATTGCAAAGAAAAAAAGAGAAATGTGTTTCATAATGAACTTAAGTTCAGTGCATTATAATAGATTTGGATAGGGTGTGCACAGAACACCTGCGCACCTTTGAATAAACGTCACTGCTATAGCGGCACGTACGGTTTCAATAGAGATCGTGGACGCTGCTCTGGTCAATGCTGCTCTAAAACTTTCCAAATTTCTGTGGGGAGTCTTACAAGCCATGTTTTCAAGTTCTAGCCACAAACCATAATCCAGTGGATTCAGATCTGGACTCTCCGAGGGCCAATCTTCTGCTGCTATAAAGCCAGGAATATTGAGCCTGAGTCACTCCTGCGCGGTTTTTGGCCTTATGCGCTGGAGCAGAGTCTTTTTGGAAGATCCACCTGTTTCCGCCAAAAAGAGTATTGGTCAAACCTTTCACAACGCCCTCTAGCACGTCTTCTTGGTAAACCTTTGCCCAGTTTTTACGCCTTTTTCGCAGAAATGGAGGGATGTGACACCTTGATGGGATACCCCCCACCAAACCATTACGGAAGCTGTATGATGGCATCGTTGAATTCTGGGAACGATTTTTTTCGCTTCCTTATATGACGTGGCATAGACCTTGTCATTTTGTTTATTAAAAATTTCTTCCACGGTAAAAATTTTTTCATCCGTAAACACAATGTTTTCATGCCCATTGGCCGCGTGCCACTGCAGAAGTCGTTTGCATCTTTCCAGCCTAATTTTTTTCAATTAAGGAGTTAGGAGATGTCCCGTGGACCGACGATAGGCTTTCATGTGAAGATCATTGACATGGATCTGGTTGATATATCCAATTCCTTGGACATGATCTTTTGTTTCCTAAGTGGATTTCTCCGAATTCGTTCACGCACTGCCTTTACTATCGCACTTGTACGAACGACGCGAGGGCGACCACTTCTTGACCTGTCCTCCACTCCAGACAATTCGCAGAAACGACAAATAGCCCGATAAACAAAAATTCTCGATATGCCGAGTGGTTTTAGCAACTCAAAAATTTGGCCAGCATTCTTCCCGCACTTATGCAACGCAATTACCGCGACTAGATTTTCTTTAACGCCCCACCCCATGTTAATAGATCGCAAGCTGAAACCAAACTGGCAAGTTTTCTTTACTAATCAATGCATGTCTTCCGAAAAAAAAGTTAACGCTGCAATTCGCACAAGAAGTTTTTAACGATAAGCGCTGGAAAATGTGTAACAGAACTTATGGCAGGACTAGGTATACATCAGAATTGGACATCAGCAATTTTGACGAAAATTGAAATTGTTCATACTTTTGAGTTGAAGATATAATTTTTCACTCTTGTGATTTAAGTCGTTACTTAGGTATGTTATACTAAAATACTGATACTATACACTCGCTTCTTAACTCTTCGGGCAATTTATTGGAAAGCGGGGATATATAACTGTATAGATGTATTTTTTGAGAGAAACGGTAGACAGAGCCCTGCTGTTTCGTAATAAACTGCCATAGACCACTCTTTACAAATGTAATTTTAACCGAAATGACGGCCAAACAATATCGACCTGGAACAGAAGACGCACCATGTATTTACCTACTGTCATAAAACTCGTGAGTCCATCCGGCAAGATAAATTCTTCAGAGGGATGGAGTCCGAAATGACAAGCCTACCATGAATTTACCAAACCTAGCCGACAAGAAAAAGGCTCCACACAAACAAACACACAAATATTATGTAATAATCAATTTTTATTCCCAATGAAAATATGGTCCGACAACACATCAGTTTATTGACAGTTTCTTATTTTCCACATAATGTCGGTATTTTTGTGTGGCCCTGTATAGGCGTTGTAATTATAGAAAAACATATACTCCTTGTATTGCACATTCTTTAGATAACAGTTGTCGCCAGCCAGCTCTATGTTCCATAGTTTTTCATTCAGAGTTGTCAAGTGCTGGCCAACTCTCACAATATGCCAAATGTCATTGTCTTTAGTATAATATCCATTAACATAGAGTAACTGATGCGCGGCAATCGTACTTTCAAATACGAACTCCGCATAGTCATTCCTACTGACCTTGAGTTTAAGAATCATATTACCAAGATCAAGCTGTTTGGCATGCAAGAATTTTTCTGTTTGTACGAACCATATGCACACTTCTGACATGAAAAAGAGGTTTCTTGCACATTCAGGAAGGTTGTCCACGGTGTTGTTGTAGGTATATTTTTCAGTGGGGTCCAAACTACTGAAGTCGGTCCGATTTCGAAGTTTACTTAGCTCGGATGCCAGATTCAGCACAACCCTATCGTTGAAGTCTCCCCCAGTTTGGAGTTTTCTTAAAAGTGCACTTAAATGCGAAACAACCTGCGCGGTGTTTTTATTGCTGACAATAAGTGAGAGAAATTGCTCATAATCAACACTGGTGTTGGTCTTGTGAAGAACTCTTTCGATTACTTCACTGGAGACCTTGGGTGCCACATCGCTGAGTTCCGCAATCAACGCGAATTAAAACACTTGTTTCTTACTTTTAAAATTAAACAATATTTATTTGGAACTATGTCCTTTATTATTGAAATACTTTTTACTAATTCTAAAAGGAGCTTAAGGCTACTATGTAGTTACAATAAGACTGTTGATAAATTCATCATACAGTCGTATTTATATACTTTTCTTATCTATCTACAAGGAGACCCAAGCGTACAATCGTCTTGCTTGATAATGAAGAAGAGATAATATTCCAACATTGTATACAAACGATATTATCTCTTTTACATATGTTATCATTGTAGCGTTGTGTGCAAGACTGTACTAGAGACTAAAGATATCATTGAATACAAATAATGTTATCTTTTTTCTCAATATGTTTTGCTATGGATACTTAACTCCCCCCCTTGTTAAACGAAATCGTCCCGATTTTTCGACGCTATTTTTAACATTTCTCTTTCATAAGTTTTGTTATATGCGTCAATCTTTTTTTGTTTTTGACGATCTGTTATACATTGTATAGTTTTTATCATTACGTACGTAAATGCTAGAATAACAATCAGTGTTACAATTGTGTATATAGTTGATAATATCGGTTTTTCTTCAAAAGGAATAATTAGTTTTTTTAAAGTATCTATGTTATCGAATTTGTACATTGTATCTTCTTTAATTATTTGGTCGATGTAAGACTCTGAATTATGATTTCTTAATATTTTCCAAATAGACATGCTATGCATTTTTTGTTGAAACTATTTGCTTGTTTATTTAGATCGGGCCAGTAATATTTCTCTGAGATTTCTTGTATATTGTTACGTAACCCTCGGTGTGCTCTTTCGTGAGTTACCCTTACAAGTTTTAGTTGTTCCTCCAAATTTGTCACGTCTTGAAGTTTTCTTGGTGTGAATATAAATCTTACTAGTGGGAATTCTTTTTTTATGTTTTCACCATATTTGTATATGTTTTCAAATTTCGTATGCAAAGCTACAATCTTTTGGGGTTGTATAACTTCTTTCATCTGCCTTAGTAAAGAGTCTTTGTCCTTAAACTTTATTATGAGTCTTATTTTGTTACTAAAATAGATTTGTGTTTCGATATTATTTGTTATATCTTCAATAAGTTCGAACTGTGCAGTGTATGCATTAAAAGGCTGATTCACAGTTTTTATTATATCATTAGAAGAACTTTCAGCTGAATGTGCTGTTTCTATGGTAGAAGTATTTATGCGTTGACGTGATAATGCGTCAGCTACAAGATTTAGGTTTCCTGGTTTATAAACTAATTTTGCTCCAAAGTCTTCAATGATTCCCTTCCAACGTTTCAGCTTTGTGTTGGGATTTTTTCCTGATACAGAATATATAAGGCTCTGGTGATCGGTATATATGGTTAAGTCTGCTATACCATATATGTAGTTTCTGAGTTTTTGTAAGGACCATATGATCGCTAATAGCTCTTTCTCGTTTGTGCTATAGTTCTCTTCTGTCTTACTCAGTGTTCTTGACAAGAAGTGTATAGGTTGCTTATTCTGACTTAGTACGGCTCCAATAGCTATGTTGGATGCATCAGTAGTAAGCTCGAATGGTTTACTATAATCCGGTTGAAAAAGTTCGACTTGTTCTTTCAAATAATTTTTTAAAATTCTAATCGCTTCTAATGCTGAATCATTCAGATTTAACTTAATATTTTTACTTTGTTTTTTGTTTACTTTACCGTTATCTCCTCGTAAATATAATGTCAGGGGCTTGGCTATGCTTGCGTATCCTTTTATAAACTTACGATAGTAACCTGTAAGACCTAAAAATCCTCTCAAATCCTTTACCGTTTGTGGGACTGGAAAATTTTCTATAGCTGCTATTTTCTCAGGGTTCGTAGTGATTCTACCATGTCTGATTATGTGACCTAAGTATTCTACTTCTTCTTGAAAAAACTTACTTTTCTCATCAGATATTTTTAATGTGGCTTTATTGAGTACGTCGAATACTTGACTTATGTGCTGTATATGTTCTTCCTCAGATGAAGAATATATCAATACGTCATCAATGTAAACGTGTACGAATTTACCTACAAAGTCTCTCAAAATGTCGTCCACGCATCTCTGAAATATGCTTGGTGCATTTTTGAGCCCGAAAGGCATTCGTTTAAAATGATATTTTGCGCCATTTATAGCAAAAGCTGTTTTTTCTTTGTCATCTGTTTTGATTTTAATTTGGTGGAAACCTGACTCCAAATCTAATGTTGTAAAGTACTTGGCTTTACCTAAATTTTGAATTGTCATGTTGACATCCGGAATGGGGTATCTGTCTGTTACAGTGTGAGCGTTAAGTTTTTGGAAATCAACAACCATGCGCCGTTTTGGTTTTCCTTTTTCGTCCAAACCTTTTTTAGGTACTGTCCATATGGGACTGTTATAAGGACTATGGCTTTTTTCTATTATATCGTCATGTAAGAGTTTCTGTATTTCTTTGTTTACGAATTCGTTATCTGCTATGGGATATGGATATTGTTTAACATAAACCGGATTATCATTGGTCGTCCTAATGCTTGCTTCTATAGTATCTGTAAAGGGTAACGGTCCTATGCTGTTATTAATCTTCATCAGTCTATCTATGTCTGCTTTATAAATATTATTTTCCCCAATTATGTAATTAATTTTCTGAATAGATTCGACACTGCTTATGGTAGTTAGAGTCATATTACTGAAATTTATTTCCGCGTTTAGAACTTTAAGTCCTTCATATCCTAATATCATATCAAAAGACTGAATATCCTCTAATTCAAAAAATGTTATATTTTTCTTTAATATCCTAACTACTTTCTTTGTATCTACCATAGAATAACCATGCATTGTTTTTATTTTTATAGGTTTAATTTTAATTTTTTTGCTAGAATCGCATTTTCTATTAATGTAATTATGGGTTGCACCAGTATCAATAAGAATTTTATAAATTTTCTTAGAAATAGTACTAGTTAAATTTAAGCAGGGCAACCCGTCTACTAGTTTAAATGATCTATTCTTATGTTATTATTTACCATACATTCCGTTTCATCTGCTTCTGCATATGTACTGCTGACATCGTCTCTGCGTTGTTGTCGGGAGTTATTTACTCTCTGCTGCTTGAAGTTCTGCTGATAAGATCGTTGCGGTCTGTTGTGTGTGTTGAAACTCCCGCTGTGTTCACGTTTCGCTGGTGGATTATATACATCGGGTTTGTATTGATTCCAATTTTGTCGCTGTGCATGTACAATTTGTCTCGAGTTTATCTCCATCGGCTGTGGTCCTTGATTGTGTTGCTGCATATTATCGTATTGCTTCTGGGGTTGATAATTCGTTGTTTGGCTCGAATAATTTGGTCTTCTTTCGTTTCTGCGTTCATGTGGCATATTTTTGTGGTGCTTATCCTGAGTGAGATGTAAATGCCTGTGCACATTATCATGTTCTATTCTGCGAGCAATTGCGAATGCGTGTTCTAGATCATTTATTGTAGCTGAATATAATGATCCTCTTGTAAAGTTGTCACTCATACCATCAATGAATATACGAACTGCGTCGTCGTTAGCATTTTTAATTAGTCTGTCGATTATATTCGGCGGATCACCTGACATAGTGATTTTTGATATTATTAAATTGAGATTTTTATTTATCTCGTCGTGGTATTCAGACAGTGTGCTTCTTTTTTGCGTGATGGCTTTCATCATGTCTTGTAGCACGTATAGAGGTTCTTGATTAGAGTACGTATAATCTAATCTGTTACGTATCGCCTCAAAATTAAAAATTGTGTTATAATTAGTTAACACATTCGCGGCTGCACCCTGTATTTTACTTTTCACTATAGTCAATGCTGCTGCGTACTTACTGTGTGTTTTGAAGTTTTTAATGCTGTCCATTAATCTGGATGCTTCTTCGCGCCACGACCGATAATTTGATTGATCGCCGTTGAAAATAGGTAGGCTTTTAAATGCGTCTAACTGTATTTCACTACCATCTGTATATGTGGTTCTTATTTCCTCTAGCACAGGTATGTTTGGTACTATGCCTAATCCAGATTTTACTTCATTTAGTTTTGTTTCTAAATTAGTGTTTATTTGATTTTGGTTAGTTATTATTGCTGCTAACCTTGCATTCTCTGTGCGTGTGTGCTCTAGGGTTTGTGTTACTGTGTTGCTCCTGGTTTCTAAAGCTTCTAATCTTGCCATTAATACTGCGAGTTGTTCCATTTTGAACTCGTGTCTGTTGTCGTCGAATTTGTGTGTTTTTTTCCTCCACATATACACTTTCACTGAATTGCTTTGCTGCTTCGTACGAAGAAGCTATATTTGTACCTGCTATGCTAGGTAATTCTTGTAACCGGTAACGCGAGTGTTCTGTTTATACTAGATTTCACTACTTGTTCCCGAGGTCCGCTCGATTGAAGTTAAAAAGTATATTTAACCTCCTGGCAGGATCGCCAATTAAAACACTTGTTTCTTACTTTTAAAATTAAACAATATTTATTTGGAACTATGTCCTTTATTATTGAAATACTTTTTACTAATTCTAAAAGGAGCTTAAGGCTACTATGTAGTTACAATAAGACTGTTGATAAATTCATCATACAGTCGTATTTATATACTTTTCTTATCTATCTACAAGGAGACCCAAGCGTACAATCGTCTTGCTTGATAATGAAGAAGAGATAATATTCCAACATTGTATACAAACGATATTATCTCTTTTACATATGTTATCATTGTAGCGTTGTGTGCAAGACTGTACTAGAGACTAAAGATATCATTGAATACAAATAATGTTATCTTTTTTCTCAATATGTTTTGCTATGGATACTTAACTCGCGCTGACGTTTGTGATCCCCGCATTGTTGCTGCCCTCTAAAGTGTTGATAAGAGATTCTGTGAAGAATGCCTTCAATGCGGGTGTGTATAAATAATGGGTGCAATTATTGCTGTTTTCCTCCTTATGCGGTTCAGCCGGTAGTGGTGGATTTACAGTCGGGTTTATTAAAACTTCCTTCAGAGGAATGCCAGTTGTGCCATTTGTTAGGTTCTCCTCAAGGTTGGTGATGCGCAGTTTGAAGTCGGTCAGTACTGCAAAGAGAGCGTTGTTTTTGACGTTAACGATGACAACGTCGGGCTTGACGGTAATGATGTTCAAATAGACCGATAAACACCCCAGAAGCAAATGTGAACGCATTCTAGAAAGTGCACTGCGAACTGGGAGATAAGAGGCGGCTAACTGAGTGCGACTTACTGGCCATGTACCACTTTTGCAAGATAGTGGCAGTGATCCCAGATTGAATGGAAAATCGTTTTTTTTTAATTAAAAAAGGGGAAAACTAAAGACAAGCTTAAAAAACTGGAAAAAATCAAAAATATCTTTAAAAATGTATTTTGTTTAAAAATTAAGTTAAATGTATTTTCAGTAGGAAAAAACTGCAACCTTTATTCAGAATGAATAGTTCATACTAAATATGAAAGAAAACAGCTCATCCAATGGCTACGTAAGAATTTGTGTGTATCTGAATGCATTAAAAAAGGGGTAAAAACCGTCTTCAAAGGCTGGGAACACTGGACAGCACCTGTTGCCGGATTTTTGCCCCTCACTTATTAGAGCTGCCAATGTATATCGATTGATGCCAATATAATATTTCTGTTTGGAACCGCATACATGTGGCGATAGAACAACAATACAAGTTGGGTTTGATTTAAAGAACGAAACAAAACCAAATTCTGTTGCATATTGCTCGTTTGCGAATAATGTAATTTGAACTTAGTTAAGCCACAGCTACAGTTTCGGCTTTTGTTTCGCTGATAAGTTTGATGCTGGTGTACGAGGTTGTTATTTGCGAATTTACTTTTACTGGAACCAGTCAAACCAAACCAAAGCTTTATTTTAATGTGCATGCCAAACGAATTTAAATTCAAATTTGGGTACCTATACAAAGTTTTGGTTTTTGTCTATTATGAGATAAACCGAAATCTTAACCCATCCATAAACAATTTAGATTTCTAGCTCGGATACGAAAAGAAGCAATAAATTTTAACAAAGTGGTACAATATTTTGACTTATGGCCCAAATATAAAACAAACTTAAAAAAATTACACATTACACATACTTCATGTACTCTAGGTGTCTTCATATTGGTTGACTGAAAAGCGCATAACCTCCTGGAAAATCATTATGTCTTCTTGAACAAATTCACTTAACAAACATCCTATGACTATTAATGTCAAAACGCAAATTAGATAATCGAAATCCAAACAGAGATGACCCAGCTTAAGGCTTCTAATAAACAATTTGAAAATCCTTTTCAGTTTTAACACACAATTTAATTGACTTTTCCAATTCAAACGATCCTCGCATTCGATGCTACACAATTTTGTTTCATCTATAACCGTCGTCGTCCTTTGTGTCCATTTAAGCATAAAGTCGAAAATAAATCACCAACCAGTCGAGAGATTCCTAAAGGAGACACAGCAAAATAAACTGAATTAGCGATTCCCAAAACAGAATCGTACAGAATTTTAATTTCTCGTAACATCATACAATACCCGCAGCACAAACTGTGTCTATATCGTTTGGAATGTCTGATGAATAAGCGCTCAAAAGGAACCGAGAAAGAAAACTCATCAAGTCATTGTTAAAAGGACACTTTCATTATGAGATAGAGTAGAACAAAAAGCAGTCGTCGTCCCTCTGCCTCTGGCAATCGAACAAATCAAACACACAAGCACAAGACACAACCTGATGGCAAATAAATCAGTCGGCCGGGGCGGTTGCTAGGGTGGTACAGCACACCATATACCCATCGAAGTCAAATTCCAAACTCCATCTTGTTATTAGAAAATTTTTACAACCAAGCGATCAAAATGTGCTTATTTTTTTTTAGTTCATGTTCCTCCATCGACTTGTCTAGCAGCAAAAAAGGGAAGAAATCGCATTTTCACAAACGAAAAACAATAAATTATTCCCTTGTGAAAATAAAGGAGAAAAAAAAGTCCTCCCGCAGGAACTGTTGGCAGATGGGATGAAGCGAAAATATTTAAACTTACGATACACACGTACATAAAACATACGAGTTGAATGTGTACACATGCCAGCAGCAAAATGTATAAGAAAAAATGTTACTTTTAAAAGGGAATCAGTGCGAATGGTGTTGCCAATTTGTCGAGGAAATATCGCAACCAAAAAATACACTTTTATAGTTTTTAGTGGGTTTTAAATTTTTTTTATTTAAAAGAATTCCAAAGGGGGTATTTTCAATATATTTTAAATGCTTTCACAATCTCTGTTCCTTTTTATATTCATTGACCATTCTATACTTATTTATATTTTAATGGCGCATGCTCACAGCACTAAATAAAATGTTTCGTATTATGGGGCGTTGCCTCTCACAAACAACAAATACGCTATGAACGTTATACCATGGCTAATAGAATTGTACAATTTCGTATTTTTCAATATGTTTTCTGTACTTCTCAAAGGTGGGCGGACTTTAAAAGAGGGCGTGGCAGCTCTCATGCAAAACAAAAATCATCGGAAACGGCATTTATTGGCATTTAGTACAACGATGCATTTTGTACTTAGCGAGCAGTTTCCAAAATGATAACAAAATTTTTAAAGGAGGCCTGGCACCTTCCTAAGGTCAAAGCCATTTATCAGTTACAATATTCTGAAACTAAGTTTAAAGCTGGCATCACCTTGTTTTAATCCATCAAGTTAGTATCTCAAATGCCTGCGTATATTTGTTATTATGTTGGATATAGGCGTCCTTTAGAAAATCGCAGAATGGTATTAGAAGACCGAGAGCTATGGAGAGTTTACTTGAGCATCCTTTACACGCAAAAGGAAATCTGTGACCCCACATATAAGTTGAGGGAGATAGTTGAAAAATTGGAAACTCTCATTGGCTTGGGGGCAAAGTGGAAAGTGACTACCAAACCAAGAGTCCTTCTTTGGTTCCACTCAACGGCGGATCCAGGGGGGGGGGGGCACAGGGGCACGTGCCCCCCCAGACACAGGCCAGTCGAAAAAAAAAAAACACTAACAATTGTATACCAACTGCATTATTACTGCTTCCTCATTCCATAATGAAAACATAACAGACACTTCGCCTATAGGCAAAAATAAAAATAGCTTTTCCAACAAATGATGATAATCAAGACGAAAAATTACCCAAATCTATGTCTGCATAATATGCTAGAATGTGAATCTTGGCGTACGTGAAATTTATGTGCACGTATCTCCTCATGCAGAATCAAGCGCGTAAACGCATGCGTGAAATATGCACATATACACATGATTTCTAGCTTTAAGCATAATACGGACCTGTTTCGGAACGAAATCTGCGAAAAATCTGCGAAAAGGCAGCTGAAAATAATTTGTGGAGAATCCCATCAGCTGATACACAAATAGCAGTGTTAGCAGCGCTGGCTATTTATCTTTGATTTGGCTACTCGAAATTTTCACTGGTTCCTTAAAATTGACATTTGGGATTTATCCAAATTTATGCTATCACTCCGAAGTTTAGCGATTTTTAGGAATTGCCGGCTTAGGAACTTGTAAAAAAATTTCATTCTTCTATTGCGAATGTACTCTTTTCGTATAGGTGACTAAAACTTTCTAAAAGGTTATGTCGCTTTCGATTGGGCATTTCAGATTTTTGCTGCCAAACATTAAATCCGATTTGTACTGGTTCTTTTGTATATTGAGTTGGGCGCAAAAAACACTTGTTTTTCATGTACACTGGAAATCTATTGTAATTGATTTTCACACATTTATACCAACCAATTTCGAAAGTATTTTATAAAAACTTGTTTCCTTAGACGTTTTTATTTTGTTAACATTGGAAAATGGAAACTAAAAAGGTCTCTCAATTTTGAGTGCGATTATTTTAATTTAATATTGTCGTCTTTAAAAAGCAATGTAATCAGAATAAGTAACCCTAAAAACTGGAAAAAAATGCGCAGTTTTGATCTTTAAGTTTGTTTATTTTTGGCTCCAAGATTCTTCAAATGTGGCTCCATACCGGTTATAAAAGCTGCTAACGCATTACAAATGTCAAATTTTCTCAAGAAAATAATGTCGCGGACAATAAATATGTGCGAAAAGCGAGTAGATAATTGTACCAAGCAATCTGCTACAATTACCCACTTTTCGTCATCATTTCGCAGCAGCAGCGTACTGCAAAACGAAAAGGACATTCGTTGT
This sequence comes from Cheilosia impressa, assembly GCA_948293265.1. Taxonomy (NCBI): domain Eukaryota; kingdom Metazoa; phylum Arthropoda; class Insecta; order Diptera; family Syrphidae; genus Cheilosia; species Cheilosia impressa. Next base: position 16,796,789 of record OX411880.1, read on the forward strand.
GTCACTTTTGTATGGGATTTAGATGAGAAGTTAATTAGACTACACCAACACAGAAACTTATTTTGGATTTAGTTCTCTGAGGTAAACATAGAGGTGCTCAACAGATTTATTATTTATTTTTTGTGAGTGAGACAATAGTGTTAGAGACCCACAAGAAAAAAACGCGTTATTTTTTGAATGTTGTACAAGTTATAGTCTTACGGTAGACGAACACTCCATGAATTTTGCGAATAATTAAGTTCAAATAAAATTAACGACATAAAAGAAAACTGTCATTACCTATTAAACATATAAAATGTATTATAAACCTTTATAAAAAGTATTTTTGATAGTTATTTTTGTATGTCATTGATAAAGAATGGATCCCAGAGATAAATTGCAATGCATTACAATCTTTACCTATCTGGCCTTTGTGCCCCTCCCAGAAATAAATCCTGGATCCGCCCTTGGTTCCACTGTTCGAAAGGTAACATGCACAACAGCACCTTCGGAAACTAAGTAAGCTTTAACAGGCGTTATCCCTGCTAGCAGAAAACCTGTACAACTCTATAAAGGGTGAGCCATCTAGTGGTTTCTTCTTTAAATTATATGTTATTTTGACTCTGATAGCTGTTTCCCGCTCGAAATCTTGACAAACAGTTTCCGCAAAACAGCATAAGATGCTGCTGCTCCATCTTGGCAACACTCGACATCATCAAGGGAGGGCAAAAACTCTTTGCATGGGAGAGAGGAATAATATAAATAATTCCAATTGCTTTTGAGCACAAGAAACAAGTGGAAAATCGAGTAAGGCCTCCCCCATTTCATTGGGCTATGTGTGGCCCTTTGCGCTCGCTGTTGGCAAAGACAGATGACAGCGCGAAAGTCGTCTATTTCATTGCGGGGATACCCTCTTACCACTTAACACATAGCTGCTTTGTTTTTGTTGCTGGTGCTGCTTGGCCGTTGTCGCAGGGAACAAATTGAAATTGAGGCCGACTAAATGTCATCACCCTATCAAGTTGGCTTTCACGACGACGCGACGTCCCCTGCCCCCATAATGCTCGACTGCCATGACGCTTATACTGAAATAGGTCTGGATAAATGAAAATTGGAACAATTTTGATCCTTCCATTTTATTTTTCTCGACAGTAACCAAGCAGATGTATATTGTTAGTATCTATAGCTTTGTCTGTTGCCTGCCACCCTTTGTCAGCGATTTCTATCGGTGGCGACTTGAAAGTACATACTCAAGAGACTTGAAAATCTTCTGCCTAAATACTGAAACTTGGATCAGCATAATTTGTTTTTGCCCAGGAGTGGGTGGACTTGGCTTCAAAACAAAAAAAATACTGTATGTACACTAGAGTACATGTACAATATCCCTTAGACATTGGAACAGTTAAAGATGTTGGTCTTATGGCCGTTGCTATTACAACTACGAGTGTAGAACATCATTGGGTTCGTTTTGGTTTGATAGCGGATTCTCGGTTTCTCGGAAGGAGCGGGGAAACTATGCTCATTTTTCACTCGCGTCATTGTATGTGCACAGGATACATTGCGATTTTAAGTTTAGCTTTATTGCGTTCATTAATCACTTTGGCCGGAAGGCTTTTAGGAGAGCATTTCTATTATGTTCGTTGTACCTTCCTCCTGGATGGAGGGTTGCACTCGGAATGCATTCTTGGCTTTTTGTGTGCACACGAACGTGAATCCGGTTCAATTGAACCGAGCGAAATTGGCCGCAAAGTGGTTTCCTTTAAGATGTATATTGAGGCTTTTTGAATCCGTTTTCCAAAGGAGTGAATGAGTGCAGCACTATATATGGGATTTCTGTAATAATTACACCCGACGGTGGTATAAAGGAGCCCCTAAGTGTTAAGCAGAAACATATCGGTAAATGTCTGTTCCTATTAAATGGAAAGTTTTAGACCGACATTAACGGGTATGCGGCGGAGAGAGAATCTCGCTGAAACCATATATGTAGGGATCAGTGTTGGAAGTGAAATAATTTCTACTAGGATAAGTTCGAAAATTTGGGTACGACTCTGGTAGTGAAGAAGCATGAAAACATAGTTTCGAAACAGTTCAGAATTCAACCACGAAAATTCAAAATTAATTTGATCATAAAAATCGGTTTTCAAATGATGACAAAAGCAAGTACCGTATTCTTACAATGATAGGATTTCATGTTCAAAATGCCTCAAGGTTTTAACGACATAGTGACACTGTTACTGAGGTGAAATGAACAGAAATGTCGGTTGCCTAATTTACTCTGTATTTTGTATGTATCGCTGGTAGTTTATCAGAGGGAATGCTAATGGAAACCCCTTATAGTACGTGCGCGGCGAATGACGATATAATTTTCACCGTTGAGAGGAAAAAATTATTTAATGCATATTATTCGCTTTTTTATATTCGTCGCATAAAGGTTGAAAAGGGGTTTTCAACATTTTTTACTTCGCCCTTGCAAATTTTGTTTAATAATTTAAGTCAATCCAAGAAAGCCTTAAATGTTTTTCAGGCAAGTCTTGCATAAGTCTGTTCCTAAAAGGCAAAACATCTTATGTCAATTTTGTACAACTCTGCTTTGAATGTATACCTCCATTAAGCATTATAAAGGGTGACCTGATAGCAATGATACTTTTACCACTTGCTATATTTCAGCAGCTGTCAATGTTGCCAATGACATTCAGCTGTCAAAATATGCAGTGAGAGTTGCCATTTGATTATTAGAAATATTATTGAAATCGAATCGTAGTGATGTCAGTCTTCATCATGGCTTCAGTGTGCAGGCAATTCGTCGCACCGTGGAAAAGCTCGAGCATGAGTACAGTATTTTGGTCCTTAAACCACCAACTAGGAATAGTTTGGTGCGAGATTATGAAAACATAGCCGCTGTACCGGCCAATATGGAAGAAGACCCAAAAAAAAATGTCGATTCGGCGCCGATCAGCTTAATTGGGCATCGCCGTTGAGTCAACCTGGCTTAAATTGCGGTTAACTGCATTTTCGTGGCCAGGCGACAAAATCCATATATCAGAAATGTAATTCCAACAGACGGCGCCATACAAGCGACACAAGGCTCGAAGTTATGAAGCGGAAATTTGGCGACTGGGTCATCTCACAACAAGCGTTCATCAAAGAGTCGCCGCCAACATGGAATTTGATACCACACGATTATATTATGGGGCTACATCAAGAAGACTCGGAGTCTATGCTAACAAGTCAACCACATTGGACGAGGTCGAGGCCAACATTCGAGAAGCTTTTGATGGAATAATGTCGTATGCATATTGGACGCAGTTATTAAAAATTGCTGTGCAATTCTACGCATAATCGTATGAATGTAGCTTCAAAATAAAGCCAGAATCAACTCTATATCTAGCGTCGTACCGTCTTAAATTTTGTCACAGAAAGGGATAAGTGATTTATCATTTCTATCGATTTCCATTGTTTTATGACTGCAATAAAAAATGTTGACTCCAAAGAACCATCAAGTTGCATTCTTTAAAGATAAGTTACTAAAGGCAGTACGGAAGCGGTCTACAAGTTTATAGACGCTATACCTACCTAAGTATTAGAGTTTTAGTTTTTACATTTAAAACACCAGGATTCATGGAACACTAATTTTTGTCATGAATCTAGCATGACGGCACACGGCACGTTTTTTAAGAGCCTGGCGCAATTTTTTGTTATTTTTGTTGAAAAAGGCACTTCCAAAATTTTGGAAATGCTGTTCTTTCCAAATAAAATCCTTAAAAATTTACAGCAGTTGCCTATCACAACACTATTAAATATTGTTAATTGTTAAATATCCTTAGAAAATTCTAAATTTGGAGAATAGCTTCAAAAATAGCCCTGTTTCTCATTGGCCCATTTTCTTGTGACTTTTTAAAATTTTGCAGCGGTCACCCTATATCCATCAACGACATGGTCGTCCACATTATACACAGTTAGCGGACGATGATGCTCTATTTATATTCGGCCATACTAATAATCAAACATTAATGTCGACGATTAGCTGGTTGCCAGCTTTAGTAAAAATGTACAGCATTAGTGAAACGGTACCAATGTTTTCGTGAAAAACAAGGTCAATGGTTTATTTCACAACGAGGATTTTATTATAAAAAAAGGAACATTTAAATTGCAAATTAATTTGCCCAACAGATTTCTTTTAAAGGCTTTTTGAAGCTTATTATAAGCAAAAAGCAAATCAAAACTTATTGGTAGTCTAAAGATCACATTTAGATCGTAAGCAAGTGAATATTTTCAAAAGAAATATTAGCCTGCCTATTCATTTCCGTTTGAAAAACAGTACTTGCAAAAGTATATAGAGGCGTGAAAATAAATGCAATTTGATCTTTTAAAAATTGCATAGCTTTATTACCTAATTCGGAAAAAAAATAAAGCCTTGGACATTCTTCCACATATACGTAAACTGTCATGTGTTCCCCATAAAAGAATTCGCACCAAGTAATACAGAACTTTGTATATCTTAAATTCGCACATACTACCTGATATTCCTCCAGCAGTTCCCAAATTTATTATTTCGCATGGATTTTGCTGAATGCTGACAATTCTTCTATCTATATTTTTCGCGAAGACAACCTTTTCACAACAACCATTTCCACACCAATATTTGAGATCTTCATCCAAAATCTGCCTGCCGCCTAAGGTACTGAGAATTGTAAAAAAAGTATGAGCTGTCCAATATTAAATGAACAGATATTTTATTCTCTTAGCGACTACTCTCAAGAAATTCTTGGAAAGATCCCAAACTTATATCAAATTTATTTTTTACTTAGCATGCATTCGCTACAAACTAAAATGAAAATCAATCATAAAGCAGGCACTAGCGGTTAAACAAGATAAAGCACTAACCATTTCTTTTAGTCAAAATATTCGAAGTACATATTTTAACCCAAATATTAATAAACGCTGCGTAAATGTTATCAACTCGTTATTCAGCAGTTACGTCGAATTTTTGTATGCTATCTGATGCGTACTAGCTAACTTCCTTGTGCACATTTTTGTTTATTAATACGGGGTTAAGTGCTTAGAAATAAAACAAAAATGCATTATTTTTCAATTTTGTCCATACATTTGTACAAATTTGTGTTTGCTAGACTTAAAAACCACTTGCATTGTTGTATTCCAACGAATAAAATCAGAAAACATTTACAATTTACTAAAATTAGTTTATAATTATAAACGTTCGGGCTGAACAATAGCGTATGTATATTTGCTTCTATTACAAAATTCCATACCATCATTTAGGAGGGTTGGGCAACACTCCTCTGCAAAATGACATTTCGGGAGGATTTATTTAGCTAATGCCCGAGATAAACATATGTTTCTGAACATTAACATTTAACCCTACAGTTAGCGATATTCTGGCAACTATATTTGTTTATTGGTAAAGGGATTTTGGAAAGTGTTTGGTCTTTGCATAAACTGCCAGACTTAAGTTGATTATTGGTAAGGCCGATTGAAAATAAATCAAAGTACAGGAAATTAAATAAATTAAAACTAAATCTCCCAAACTCAAAATATAATATACATACGGTTTTTAAATATCATCATAGATTATAAAATTAAATTTACCAATAAGTAGACCAAAATAAACAATAATCTGTTACATAAAACTCAAAATTTAAATTTGATTTACACCATATGTGGGGAAATTAGAATGAGATGAATATACCATGCGACTATTGTTGATTCAGTCATGAATCATGATCAATTTGTAGTTTGGGGAAAAAAACCTATTGTAAGAACTTGTTTTAACAAGTTACAACTAAAATCATGAAAAAATAGGCCATCTTTTAATTTACGGACGAATCCCTCTAAGTCGAATTTTCACGGAAGATAAAAATTAGTTCGAGTTAGAGGGATTTCTGGAAAAATTCGAGTTAGTGGGATTTACTATATTTTTTTTAAGCGAATTTATTTAAGGTAAAAAATACGAAATTTTGAACAAGTTATTTCTACATACTCTTTTTAAATATGTTTCTATACAATGAAGAGGGCTTCACTGATAGAAATCATAACTGTTTTCAAATTTGCTACTCAACCCACAACACAAATCACTCTTACAAGAACAACAATACAAGAATGTTGCGCACCTGCAAATGTTGCGCATTTAATTTTTTTAAGTAGAAAATGTATGTAAATAATCTAAATGAATATAATATTATATGTAGAAACACAACGTATCGTCGTTACGCAACATTTGCGGGAGGGAGATTTTTTTTTTGATTTTTTTTTTCTTTAGACGAAAAATACGACTTAGAGGTATATTGTAATCGGTCAAGAATCAAAAGAATATGTTCGAGTTAGAGGGATTTTCAACTTAGAGGATGACTTTTCATGGAAAATTGAAGGGAATGCGAAAATTGAGTTGAAAAATTCGAGTTAGAGGGAAATTCGAGTAGAAGGAGGTTCGACTTAGAGGGATTCGACTGTATTATAATCCAAAAATACAATATGAGGAGATAAATTATCAACATTTTTTTATGTATACATATTTTATGTGATAGATTAACCACACTTTAAAAACTGCTCGTCAATTTAATTTTTTTATTAAATTAATGTAAATTTCAGAGAATGAACAACAGATTATTTTGTAAAATAGAAACAAAACAAATAGTTTTGTTGTATTTTAGATAAAAAGTCTGCAGTGGTTAGGTGTCAGTCAGGGAATTATGGTTTATATTTTCTTATTTTTCTTAAAAATCTAAATATTTTAATACCAGATTGGATCTTTAATTGATTGCTTAATTTTAATTATATTTTATACATCGATCAACGTTACAATCACTAAACTAGAGTAAATCAAAAACAAAATTTCAACAAATGATAGGTCGGCCAGATGTATTACCATAAAGAACCGAAAACAAAGTCTCACGTTCGTATCTCGCATTATTAATTTAAGTGGTAAATTACTATAATAGGTAAATATTGTCTTGGGGTCTATTTAAATTTTGTTATAACAATGTAAATATAAATATTATTAACGTAAATAAGGAGCAGACGAACAATAATGAAATAATGCCATTTTTAGAAAATGTTGAGATAGGATATCTTTTAAATTTTGCAATGAAATAAAAACTTTACGCTCTACCCATTAATGCTGTTGTTATGTCTAAAAATCCACATTGATTGGATACGTTGTTATAACGTGATGCGTTAACAAATCCCAATTCACACACAAACAGCCATCTTTTACCATCTACAGGGAACAATTTTTTCGGAATTAGTAAAAATTTAATTTAATTAGTGGATCCGCTTAATATATAAAAACAGTTTAGTATATATCGAAAATTACTTAGTTTTCCAAAGCCATTGTTCAATAAAAACTCGTAAATAATTTTAATGCATTAAATTAAGAGTTTACTGGTTTGCAGAGAATTGCATATTTATTAGTAGAATTATGAAAAGTATATGCTAATGAGAAACAATTTCATTGGCATTGATAATTTTAATACACGAATGTAGATTACAATTGATTTCATTGAGATTTTTCAATGCTTATAAAAATTTAATCACAGTGTTCTTCAATGTCAATGAATATTGTTTTTGATTAAACTGATCTTTATTCGATGCTTATGTTTTTCACAACTTTTTAAGAAAAATAATACATTACTAGTTAATACATACTTTGATTTAATTTTAATTTTTTTTAATTTTTTTTAATTTTTTAATTTTTCTTGAATTCAGGTTCGCGGTAGCGCTTTCTTATTGTTGTTGGGGATGCTTTGTCCACGCTAACTTTTTTATGATAATGCCTCACAATAGCATTTAGTTTATTCGAATAGTTCTGACGCAGGTTTTACACTTCCGATTTTTAAAAGAAAATGATTCAGAACTTTTTGCAATTCAGAATAATTCCTTGTTTCAAGGGGTGGCACACTGACGTAGTGTTTTATGCATTGCATATTTATCCGTTTGTAACATACTTTCTATTTGAAATAAAAAAGAAAAATATCCGCATCCGTTTAAGTGTTCTAATACGCGTTTTTCATATGGGAAATTAGCGAAAAGAGTTGGTTAACGAGAACGAGTTTTAAAATGTTCCATTTGTCTAAGTTATCGGCAAGTCTGCTTGCTCTGTCTGGTCCTCTACATTTTTTTTTATTTTTATGGGAGACCATTTCACGACCACATTGCCACTAATGACTTCCTCTACAATTGCACCTCTTAATCATATAAGACCATTCACATCGTGGTTTGATCTTTACGATTTTGCAGTTGATCTATACCTATGCCTAGTACCGCCCATCGAACGCCTTTCCCCTTTGCTCTCCGTTCAATTTATCTCTTGTGTAATTAGAATAGTCGTCTTATTTCCACATCTTAGAAACTAAAATCATTCCGGACAACCAACAGACAAAGTTCCACATTGGAGACACAAAGGATCGCCATCATCATGCTTGCCTTCCGATGTAGCTCTACTGAAGGCTGCATTTCCCCTTTTTCTTTCATCTTTTAGACTCCTACTGCCTAACATTTGATTCATGTGTATACTATACCTTCACGCACTTATTGATTTTCCATATACAACAAGCTTTCTCCTCAGTCACGTCGTTTCGTTGTCTCGTAATTGATTTGAACAGGCTTTGTAGCTCTTTGATATTTTTTATTGTTGTTTTGTTTTGTAGTAGCACACCCGCAAGGGCCATCAAACCGAGTCTTTTGTCATTCGCATGCCTATGGAGATTCACCGATAAACAACCATCCAGCGATTCTCGGTTTCTCTGTTTGTCTACAATTTGCAAACATTTTTCTTCAACAAGAATGTAAACACCAAGAGAGACTTGAGGACGAGTTTTTTTTTGCCTCTGCAACATATTCCCGATGACAACGGATAGCGATGGTGACGGTGAGCGGTGAGCGGTGAGCGGTGATGTGCTATCGGGAATGACAAAAGAAGACAGCTCGACAACTCGTGCATACACCACTGCCACTGAGTAGAAATGAATTGAGTCGAACCAAGTCAGACTGGCTGGATGTCCTCTATGTGCAAAACTGGACATGGACATACCACCAGCCGTCTGTCGATTAAGGGAATTTAATTTTGAGCACAATTCAAACGGCCAAAGATTCGTCATTCCTCTGTTACCATCACTCCGCCTTTGAAAGAAATATTCATGCGCTGACCAAAGAGTTTTACTGGATGACAGCCACAAGGATGGCGATGGTTTGTTTACTACTATCGCATCGCTCCACAGCTGCTAGGGCAGTTGTTGAGGGGATAGCTGAAATAGCTGCACATAGCTTTTCATATCCCTGCATTCTGGATAGACCTTTCTACGTATTAACCGCACCGTGGAAGAACAGTCGCTGCACAGCCTTCTGAATTTTGCATGTCCGACAAGTCTGACGATTAATTTGTGTCCCGGGGCTGGTGCAGGTTCCAGAGAAATGTGCTTCACCCGGCCGTTGTTCCTTTTCCTGAACAGTTTACAATATAAATCCAAACGTAAAAAACAGACACAAAGGACAGTCAAAAGAGTACGCTCAAAGCCACTTAAGAATTGCAAAATCCACGATTAAGGCCAAATCCCATATGCAGAGTATATGCCTGTGCATTTCCTTTTACTCCTATCTGCAGGTATGTATGTCTGAGGGACAGTTATTACGGTGCTGCCATAAATGCTTTACTGCTTTTTAATGATTTCCATAGAAAATCACGGCCGGAATACCGTCCGTATAAATCAATTTAAAGGGCTTTCGGGCGACTCTGCTGAGGAAGGATCGAATTGCCATTTGCATGTTTTGTGCTTACATACACCCCCATGCGGAGGTAGATACGTGTTTGCTGCTCAGTCGAATTATCATTCAATTGTATTAAACAAATGTAAATTGAGTTCGAAAACTATAGCAATAAATAATTGTATTATGTGTTTGCAAACAGGATAACGCTTATAATTCAATAATGCGAGTGTGTGTGAGTCCTTTCAGGTATTCTGCCTTTACCCTTTGCTTGGGAATCCGATCGATTTAATATGTAAAATGGATAATAATTGCTTGATGGTAGAAAAGGGAACAGACACTTTTACTTTGGATAAGGGATGCGGATGATACCGACCTGAAGCAGGACTCTCTTCAAGTGTTTGTTTATTTTGATATAGTGCTGTTGTTTGCCACATTTTGTTCCTCGATGAAGGAGTTTACTGTAAAGATACTGCAGACCAGTGTGTGGACCGATAATTAAAATCAAATAAACACAACCTTACGATGATATTATGTAAGGATATGCTAAGAACTTAGGTATCAATGCGAAACATTAAAGGGACAAGGCAGACGAAGGACTTTATGCGTAATGCTGTTCTCGAGTTTAACCATTTTCCTACTAAAGTGGTAAGCGCTGTTACCAGTAAAGTTAGTAAATCTAATTACAAGTCTGCATGAGCCATGGCTCGCTTCTAATAGGAATACGTTATGGGCTATGAAATTATGCAAACGTTGAGTGCTATAGACAAAGTCGAGTAGAACCATCTGTAACGAAGAAAATGTACAATGGTATGGCTATAGTATAGTACAGTAGCAGTAGGTGACTGCCCAGGCTGCATCATACAGCCATTTGAGGGCATAACTTTGAAAGTATAGGTATGGTAGCAGTCAAATACTGGGCACCAAGAATCCGATCTAAGGGGACTGCCTCCATTCACCCTCAACGATAATGGTAAAATTATGATTGTGGCCGCAGAATTATATATTATGAAAAATGAGTGACTTATCTTTAGAAAAGGTTGACATTTTTAGCTTGAAATCGTTTAGCAAAACAATGATGACATTTTGCAAAGTATAACAATGAGAATGTTGCATCGATGAAAACGACATTTCCAACAAACATATTTCGGGCATATGATTGGGGCGCGAACTGGGTTAACCACAGCGCTGGACTAGATTTAAATGAGGGCAAGACTAAGTACATGCTATCAACAAACAAACAAGCATCTGTCCACCGCCTAGGACAGAACGTCACTATTGATAGCAACAACTTCGAGGTAGTTAAGGAGTTTATCTACCTCGTAATAAACATGAACTCCACAAATGACATCCTAGTGGAGATCCGGCGAAGAATTACCCTAGGAAACCTCTGCTACTTCGGTTTGGCAAAAGCAATTGGGTTCAAAGCTCCTAACTCGAAGGACAAAATGTACCCTTATCCTGCCAGTTCTGCTTTATTGCGCCTAGTGCTGGACGATAAGCAGGAAGGGAGAGCTGATACTGGGCTCCTTCGAAAGAAAAATTCTTAGGCGGATTTTTGGTTCTGTGTGCGAGGAGGGCGAATGGAGGAGAAGATACAACCGCGAACTCTATGAGCTGTTCCAAGATGTGGATGTAGTCCAAAAGGCCAAAATACGTCGACTACATTGGCTCGGCCACATCGAGCGAATGGACAATAATGCTCCAGCTAAGAGGATTTTCGAATCCCAGCCGCCAGGTTCGAGACGACAAGGAGGACCGAACCTCTGATTCAAAGACCAAGCCATCGCGGATGTCAGAGCCCTTGGTCCTAGATAACTGGAAGCAGCGTGCCCGGGATCGCAGAGGATGGAAGGTTGCAGTGTCTCAGGCAGAGACTCTTCACGGGTCGGGAGCCCGTTAAGTAAGTAAGAATTTCATTGCTCATATCAATATCATAGCAATTTGCTTCATTAAAGCGCAACAAATCCTCTGTAAAGATCTTTCAGTACTTAATCGATTAAAAATTGTTTGTTTTATATAAATTTACATCAACAAATATTTTTTCAAAAGATAAAATATTGGAAATAAAATGTTTTAAGATTTAATAAGTGAAGTTTTCATTCGTTGTTTTTGCTCCGAAAACATTTTTCCGAAAAAAATCAATTCATGTTTCTTTGGAGTTGATGGAAAGGTTAAAACAACAGAAATTGTTCATTGGCTTTGTTCGACTCATGTTATACATTAGATATAATGGAATTAATAGAAAAAGTTTTACTTCACTAGAAAAGGTTGTTTTGTTTTGTTAGATTTAGAAAATTCTTGATGTCAAAATATTTTGAATTTTGATGAATAATGATGATATTTTGATTGATATTTTGGAGCTCAGAAATATTGAAAGAAAATATATATATTGTAATCTGGCATCACTGCTGATCTACTGAGACAACAGCGCAATCACGATCTGCATATTCTGCCTTGTCAATAATGAGACAAAGTGCCGTGTTGTTGTACCTCGCCACAAGATGGCGCTGCAACACATAAATCAATACTGCTCGATTTATAGACATATTGTACATTGACTGTGAGTCAACCAACACATTTTTAAATACAATTTAAAATTTATATTATTACATTGGATACTTATTGACAACGTCGAATTTTTTTTTGTCACAGAAACTAGAGGCATGTAGCAACTCACTAAAGAATATGACAAAAATAAATATATCGACGTGGTACGCATTATGTATGTAGACAAAATATGGGCAAGAGAAAATGGTTTTCAATATTTTTCCAATTTATTAAACTTTTTCTGTAATATATTCACTTTAAATTTTTTTTTAATAATTGTGTCATTTTAATGACTGATTCTAATACGAATTTTCTTAACTTTAACCCCTAAAGATTAAAATCCAGTATTTGTGTTCTATATTATAATTAACTTAACTTAACCCTGATTAAATTTTAATACGAATTTATTAAAGCCATCAACTTCAAGGCATTTGCATTTGTTTTCAATACGGAATCTGAACCAAAGTGATTAGATACTCGTATAAATACATCGGTATTACTTTTGAGTTAGTTTGAGCGTCCTACTCAATGAAGTTGGTGATTTGGATAAAGCTTTTTTTAAAGAAAAATGTTTTAGAAATAGAAACAAGTAAAAGTCATGCTGAAAACGGTGCTACATTAATATCCAATGAGAATATTCTTCTTACAAGTAAGTAACTTTATTTTCAAAGTATTCTTGTAAGAGGTTATTGTATTTGCTCTTTTTCTTAAGTTTTGAAGCGCAGAGATATTCCTAGTGGACTTGCTTTTGCAGGTAGGGATTCGAGTTCATTGCCTCAGAAATATAGCTATTATATTCCAAAAAGTAAGTAATTGACTAAATGATTAATAAGATAATTCAGGCATACATGAATATAAATTTCTAAAAAAAATGTACCTACTAAATGAAGCGCCACTCTATAGGATTATTTGCAAAGGGAATAAAATACCACGGGAATTTGCCTATGCGTTACTAGTGTCTATAAAATTAAAAACCAATAAAAGTTAGCATTAAAATAAAATATTTTCGTTGTTGAAATAAATCCCATAGATATTTAAATCAAATATAAAGAGGTCCCAAAGGAAGAAACGTTGTCCATATCAATACCATCCAACTCCGACCATAAAAAACGTTTGTGGAATGCCCAATTACAAAAAACGACGAGGAATGGACAAACCTGGGTTTTCTTCAACACTTCGGGCTAGAGCAGCAATACTCTCAACTGTGACTGCAAGATTTTCACCATTTTTGTAGTGAATTTTAATAATTTCAATGCGTTGTTGAAGCGTGTATCGTTCCATTTTTAGTAATGACGTAGTTTCTACTTGTCAAATGTCAAAGAATAAAAGCTTCAAAAGTGACAGCTACCGAAATAGCGGGTCATTCACAATTACACCTCTCATTGGAAAACCCTTTATTTTAATATTCCATTGGTTTAAAAAAAAGCAAAAGAAGTATTGAATGTGAGGTGAAAGTATTATAGTATTTAAATCTCCAGTTTATTTATTTCAAATACAATTTATTTAAAATACTCAAAATATTTGAATATAAATAAGATTTAATTAAAATGCTTTTGCATTGAAACCCATCTTCCTCTATATCAAATTTAATATTTCAGACATATTCTGCAATAGCAGATATTATTTAAAATTAATACCTGTATCTTTTATTAGTTGTTTAATTTAAATACATGCACAAAATTTAATTTAAATATTTTCTATAAACAACCCCAAAGGATTTTTAGCCATCCCGACTTGGAACTCTTTAAGCCCACTTGTTCCCCAGGAAACGACTTACTCCGGATAAGCATATTTTCAACGTATCATGTATGTACTGCCAAAGGATCTAAACTGAGCTTGATTCCAAAATGATTATTTAAACCGTTGCCACAACCAACTACCACTCACTTTAATGGGACGCATTAGACGGTCCATCGCACACGCACCACATACTGATACTTGCAATAAAAGCCACCACACAAAGCCATTCGGTATGTGAGCAATTTAATTTAAACTTTACCCGTTTTACCTTATGAAATATTTACTTTTGTCCATAAGAAAACTGCTCAGTATAGGCGTAAGGCGTTCTCAAACTTTTCACATTGTTCCGTTTTTAGTATGCTTTTTAGATATGATTAAAAAGTAACTTTTATTGGTGTTGTTGTGTTTTTATGTCCTTTCGGCCATCACATGACCGATGGCTAGGCCTTGCTTCGCCACCGGACTGCAGGCCATAAAAGCTCAATATTAATAATGAACCGAAATCGTTCTTTATGGCCGCTGTCGCCTCGAAGACAAACTTGTCGGTCCTTCGTTTATATAAATACTCGCATGTGTATGTGCGAGTCCGCATCGTTGGTGTTGATAGTCAAGCTTATGGCCTTCAAGATGGAAGAGTTCCAAAAGAAAAATTTTGCGGAATGTAGTTTTTTTACCACGCCATCGTGTCATCGGTATATCTGAGCTGAGGAGACAACCAGATAGCGAGTAGTATACACTTTCATTACATGCGGCGGCGTCGGTGGCGGTCAAATCAATAGTGATTTTCGCCATTTATTTTTCCTTTGGAGGGATCCTGTAAATACAGTTTCACTATAGGTATTCTGTGAGTCTGTGGTCCTTTTTTTGGCAAACATTATTAAATTTACGATCGGAAACGGATTACCACAGAGATTTTCCAGATTCAGATTTATTGCTGAGATTTACTTTTAATTTGGTTTTGATTTCAGTTTCGGTCGATTACGGTTGACGGCAGCACTAGCTGTGTCTTTGCGTCTTTGGCCAGAGCTCTTAAATTAGCCCCCCAAAGTAAACACATAAAATATGTGTGACCAAATAGTGTTTTCATGGATATGGGATATCGGTGGAGAGATGATTTGGAACAAGTTTTAGTGTTTGTGGCGCGATTCAATATTGACGAACTATGGTCGAGAGAGAGAGCGAGAGGGGGAGAGGTGAGAAACTTTTAATGGCAATAAGACTTTAGCTTTCCAAGTGGGTGGACAATGAAGCTTCGTTAGTGAGGCGATGAAGCGAATTGGATTATTATCGAAAAGTTATCCATCACTTTTATAGAAAATGGACAAAATTATGCATCATCCTTGAGTCACTATCCAATTGATATTCAGTGCACAGTTCTGTCGAAGTGCATCGAAAAATTTCAATAGGCAAAGCCTTCATTCACGAATGGGCTTTAGAACGGGAAATAATTGCAATTGTCCTGTGTATCTGAAATGAGTTCGTCTGCATAGTCCTTGCCAGCCAGACTCATTCGTTGTTGTCGTTGCTCTTGCAATTTTCTTTACAACAATTAAAGCAAAGGAATTGGGACGGGGGAAGGTAAGATGTGAGAAACTTCTCAGAGACTACTTTCTGAAATTGTTTTCAAGTGTTGGAAGCAAATTGGGCAATGAAAAGATTGCTACGCCACCTATTGTCAATGTCTATGCCTTGGGCGTTAGCTTCCCAGTTTCCCTAAGTGCTGTACCATTATGTGTTGCAGGATGGAGTTTGTTTAAATTTGAGAGTACGATGACTTGTGTAGTGTGTGGCTTGTGTTGTTGGAATTGTTTTCGCAAAGTTAAACAACTGTGCAGTAGATGTGAGTGTGAACATTCACATGATGAATATTTAGTTGCGGACATTTGCTGGAGATTGCGTTTGGAGAAACAGCGGTAGTGGTAAAAATGTAATTGCTTCCAAAGGAACGGAGAAGAAAATCCATTTTCCCAAACGAAGGAAATCACAAATTTAAAAACGATAGGACATTGTACAGTCTGGAGCAACGGATTTATTTATATTTAGATATTGACGTTTTTTGGGGCTGTGCAGTGCAAGTAAGAAAATGAATTTGTTCCATTAAAATCTCGTGTTCATAAAATATAGGTGACGACAAAAGGCGGTCTGGAAACGACACCACCATGCGGATTAACCTTATATGAATAGGTGACAGATTGATTTGCATTATTTATGAATATTAAAATTGAAATTGATTTTGAATATTCAAAACGTCTGCATTGGCGATACTTTATTCTTCAAAAATGCCGCTTAGGTGTGAGATAGAGACTCAAGAGTTTCGCAATCACAAGGCTTTTCATAGCCCCCAGAGTCACCAAACGTTTTCACCACAAATTGATCTGTTAAAATAACTAAGAGATCAGCGTAAGAAGTCACCTGCCTCATCAGGCTTTAAGTCCACGTTTAAAGCTAACCACCGATGGTTTTAGTGGGTCTGGCTTACTGAACATTTTATACGAGTTTAACCCATCTTACGAAAGAGGACAACAAATCTCTTAATTTTTCTACTGAATCAAAGTTGGTGCTCCTCAGATTTGGCAGTTCGATGTCTTTCATTGTCAATGGATTAGAAACTATATGTCTCTTCGTTCAATTCAAGTTGTCTTGGGCAGTTTCAAGTCCGCCTGTGTACCTGCTAATTCATTTCCTTTAGAACCAGTATGGCAGTATACCAATATTAAAACTGAAGTTGAGAAGTTCATTAGGTATTAAGAAAGGTCTTATCAGTAAACCAACAAACATATTCGTCTGGCTTCTTCGAACACGATAAGCATGGTCTTCTTTTAAACACTCTAATACACTCTAATACATATGAATTTTGGGTTTGATGAATCACGGACTACAGACAACAGGCTAAATGGAGAACTGCATGAGCTTCATATTGTGCCCATCCTTGAAAGTTCTGATAGTTTAGTTCCCTATTAAGAAATGTTACCCTAACTTAGTAAATCTGCGTTCGAAAATTTGGACGATAGATGAAACCATTGGCTTGCTGTGGACTCGTCTCATTGGGATAACATTGGAAGTCAAAATGGTTCTAGTCGCCGTGCTCTGCAAACTTGACGCCAATGCATTTCTTCTGGTGAGGCTATATCAATTCGCTTGTATATACTATATACCCACTCAGAAATCCAATATTCGGTACCTAATAAAGAGGTTGATAGAGTGACGCAAAACTTGGCCTAAAGCATGCCCCTCGTCAAAAATAGCTGAATTGGTAATGCACCTTCAAATATAATTTAAACGTTGTCATAGGAGCATTATTTTTCTTAAGCTACCTATTTATATCATATAGAACAACTCTATGCGGTCTTAGGCCTGTTATTGATTGACCTGGAAGCTACTGGACAAATACCGATTAAACTTTGTTTAAAATGTTTCTAAGGACAACAAGAATACTTAATTCATAGCCACGCGTTCTTTTTGGGGGGCCGTCTTTACCCAAAATGCATTTTTCTGCCTTTAAATTTCCATTACTCAGATAATTTTTAAACAATACACAAATAACAACTAAAAGGATGCTTGGGGAAATCAAAACTATCTTTAATATTTGTACCTTTAAATCGGCTTTCTTCAAACTACGAACCACTCAAATGTTGGATGGACTCTGATCATAAATAAAGCACTATGACAACTTCCACTTGGCCTCTTAAGAAAATTTATCCCGATTCACACCCACCCGTTAATAGTTTCGAAGATAATTCCCTTCTCTATTTGTGTTTGCGTTTTTTAATTGCCAACAACAAATAGTCAATGGCAAATTTTAGCATTTCCAAACCCACATACCCTCTGGCGTATACTTAACATTTTCGCAATTTGCTTTTTAATACATTTTGTGTCGATTGTTTGTTTGCCTCACCACCATCCTGTGGGAATAGCTTTGTCGAACTTATTAATTTGTTTAATGATGGTAATTCCACGCAATTGACCCAATACACATAATAATTTCAGTCATTTAAAGGGCGGCAAATAATATGCATACACCGTTGAGTCCCATAATCAACACCACTAGGAGTAGATTTGATCAGTTCAGTTCAACCACTCGCCAGCCCGCCTCCCTTCAGGTGTCCTTCAATATTAAACAATTATGCAAAGTAAATTGCCGTTATTATCCTTCAGTCTTACTTCATTTATTCAACTAGAAAGGGAGTAACAAAGGTGAAGCAGCAAGAGCATTGAAGCGGAAAGCACAACTTACGCGTGCAAAAAAAAAATAAAGAGAAAAAAATAACCCCCCCCAACAACACGAAGGCAAAGACGAAGGAGTTCGCCTGCAGAATTAAAATATGGCTACTTTGGAGCTTCCTAACGAGAATTAAGGATATTCATGGCGTGGCGCAGCGGCCCAGCACCCACATTAAACGCGTTGCTTTCATAGAATTTAATGCCTCAGTCGAAAGGATCGGCGAGAGATGATGAGCTGCTATACTTGGGGTATATGAATTGCACATAATAACACGAGGCTTTTATGCAATTTCATCCTGTTGGACACAGGCAGAGGTGGCGAAGGGTTTCTGATGGCCTCATTCATTCGTGCACACCTTCCATACCAAAGAGTGAGTTACTGCGACGACCAACGACGCAAAAATCGCTAGCTAACCAGGAGATGAATATACATTTCTGTGCGCGCGAGGGGTGGGTATGGTTTACCTGCACGGCTATGTTTGCCAGGTTAAGTGAGTTCTCACCTTGGCGCTGAGTACTGTTTTCAGTTTTGGCTCATTGTGTCTGGAATGGTTGCGGATGGGCTGGTCTTTACCTTTCGGAATACGGGCATATAATGGGGCGAAATGCATAATTACTTCAGATTTATGGATGGTTGGAGTTCTTTTCTTTTTTTTTAATTTTTACACTTTTGGTTCTGTTAAAGTTTTACTTTTTTTTTGTAATTTTTTTTTATGCTGCTGTTGCGGAGATAAAAATTGCGACGATCCCGCAAGGAGTTTTGATGGCGAAAGCCAATCGAGGGGAGCTCGGTCTGGTCGTTTAATTACTGTATCGATATGAAGGGCCGCAGGGTTGAGTGTCGGTCAGCTTTAACCGAAAAGGCGAATATTATTAGCGCTCGCACACTTGCGGCGCCGAAGAAGGATAATTGCACTTTCCAACGGCCTGTTAATAAAGTCAATCAACGGCCTGAGGATTTGCAAAAATTATGACTGCGAAATGTGAAAATAAGTCTGATGATTTAGCTGCAAGCTAAAGAGTCTGCGAACGAATTTTATGATAAATGGTACTGGACTGCAAATATATACATTCAGTTCAGCCAAACAGTCGATTATGCAATCGTAGTCATGCTTTAAAATTTTTTTGAGTAGATTCCTCCATAATATGTTTTGAGAGGCAAATAGAAATGAAACGAAGTGAGGGGATACAACTTTGCTTTGCAACACGTAAGTTATCACTTTTCATATAAAAAAAAAATTTTACTTGAATGGTGAATATAAAATAGTTTTCGAGGTAGGGTGCTACCTTTTTTTTTTTTGATACTCAAACATATTTTTCTCTTGGCTCGGGGAAGGTACGATGCTTGTTATAACATATTATTATCCACTTTGGTTTGGAAGGAAACAAAACTTGTCCATTCCTTCAGTGGAAATGACAAGGCTCCACAAATGGTGGGATTAAAAGTTTCCAGACAAAAGTAAGCTGCCAAAATCCGAAACTTAACCAACAGTTGCAAAGTCGTAACCAACCTGCCTATGCCAACGCACTAGATACCAATCCATCAAGAAAACTATGACCAAAGACAACTATTATCGCACAAGTCCTTTGTCAGCTAAACGAACTCCTTTTCAACTCTTTTCGATTAAAATCCCTCATTGTTTTACCTACCAACATTTCTCCACAATGCTGTTACAGAATTTGGCTCTCCACCCAGTTATCCCTTAAAGACTTACTGGCACCAAATAGCGACACCATTCCGTTGCTATTATCCTGGGTGCCATTATACCCACAAGCTTTACCTTACTTACAAAATAATCACGATCATAATTATGATTTACTCAAGTTTTTGTTTGCCAATTTGTCTAGTCGCAAAAGGATAATCTTGCAGCCACAACTTAACCGACATCCAAAGACCAAACGAGATGTACAAAACTAAAAAAATAAATCTCGCAATAAATTTCCTTAAAATCTGTGTTCATAAGAGTGCGCTATATCGAGAACCCTCCCCGCATCGTCTGCTGGGAAGACGTGCCGAATTCGCAAATTCCCAAATGTGTCTCATGATTCGGGGATATTATATGCCCTCTCTGTCTCTGAACACATATCAAATGTTCTAACATAGTTTCATATTAGGGTTTCTCTTTTTTTTTTGCCGGGCAGATCTAACTTGTAGTTGGCCTTCATTTGACCTGTCCAAAAACGAGGAGCAGAACAAATATCAGAGATTTGGCAAAATTAATTCTTTGGAAGGGAGCACAGGCTGTTTGCCAAGACAAGTTGAGGTCTTTGGGGATTTTGGATTCTGTTCTAAAGGAGGAGTCTATGAGAAAGATAAGTAAACTTTTTTTTAAAACAAGTTTTGCTGACTTTTGACACAATGTAGACCTTGCGAATGCAAACAATATTTTAAGAGCTAGAGAACGTAGGCAGTCTAAACATCATTTAAGGCCCCAGCAACTAGACGGATCTTGTGAACATAGTGTCTTCCGGGCTTATACCTATTTTTAAAGTGTGCACAATAATATTGAAGAAGTTCATCTGCTTTTTGAGGTCCGGTAGTTTGCGGCAAATATTATCTGCAGAGAAGTTCCTTCACTAACAAATCGGGCTATTCAACTTAAAATAAGGTACAAAGTCAACTAAACACAAACAACTTGCGACCGAGCATTTATAGAGGACGCGGTTTAGCCACGTTTAATAAAGTTTAGGTCAGTGGAATGGTCAATGTAGTTATCCTACAGACAGATTTCAATAAAGGAGTTGTTCGTCAACACAGCCAATACATCGAACGGTGGTCATTTGTGGCTCCTGCCATTAGTGACAGCAAACTAGCTATCAACTTTAGAAAGCGAAAGGTTCTTCGAGCACTGGCAATTCCTCAACTGATTGACGGTCGGACTATTGCACACAACTATTAGTGTCATGAATACGTTCGACGTACTTCTCGTTGTGTCAAACATCGTTGACAGTCGTTTTAACTCTGACAACATTTGCAAATGAGATAGTATTTTATTCGTTATCGATTTCTAAGTAAAAAAAAATCCTTTTTATTGTTTGATGTTTATTTGTTAATATTCAAATATTTAAACTAAATGTACCAAAAGTAAATTACAATAGGGGCATTCAAGTATCTAGTTAGGCAAGTCTGGCAGCTGTCTGACTTAATGTATCTCAGGGGTTGTAGTCAAAATTTTGGATGGGTCAAAATTCTGCTTTTAAAATTCAGCTTTCAAAATTCTGCTTTTCTAAATTCCGCTTTACAAAAAGATTTGGAAAATGTTCAAAAGCTCGCGCTTTTTAACATATTTTTTAATTGTTTGCAGAAATTTGTAAAGCAGAGATAAAGAGAATATTTTTTTAATTTGTTTTTTTTTTTTTTAATTTGAACTCCCCTTTTTTTGTAGACTTCGTGGGTATTTTTAAAGAAATTGATTTTATTTTATTTTTATTATAGAAATATGAAAGTAAACAACAGAAGCGACAATGTAATTGATATTGTTTAGGAAGACTGAGGACTGATCTGTCCACCAAACCATAAATCGCAGTAAATTCAACGAAAATCCTAGGAAAATGGTCTTAGTTAGGGTATTCGAAAATCCTACCGTGTCGCTTGTCAAAGGAATTTTGATTAAACAACATTTCGGCTGTCCTTTTGTACTGCCGAAATGAAGTAAAAAGAGAAAACAAATAAAATTATAGTAAATAAAAGTTGTAATTTCTGGCTTCTATTTTTTTTTATTTATCTATTTTTTCTTGTTTCTTTTTAATTTTAATTTTATTTTTATTTAAAATCTAATAATAAATAATTTTTAATGTTTTTTTCATATCTATCTATCTATCTTTTGTTCTTTTGATGAAAAAAAAAAACAGAATAAGCTGAATTTTATTATATTATATTTGAAAATCTGAATTTTGTAAAGCAGAATTAAAAAAGAAAAAATTTCGCTAAGCTGAATTTTTGTGTGAGAAGACAGAATTTTGCAAAGGAGAATTTTGACCGGATCCCGTATCTCAGTTTTCGTTGGCTTAGATCAGTCATATGAACAGCTGTTTCGGTTGACGTTTATGAAATGGTGGCCGGCGAATCTAGTCAAAAAATTCGTGACTGAGTACTTAGTTAACACTTATCATATGTAGCTGCAATAGGAAAAATTACGTTGCCAACCAATTTAGTTTTTGGTCCAGATCAATCTAGTCGACTTACTATAACAACATTTTTGAATGTGCCCGATCTATAAATGAGTCGTACGAGCTAAGCTTCGGAAAAACTAAAATATTTAATGCAGCTTCCCACTAATTACTATACATAGGAAAAGAGATACTAAAAAAAATTTTTATCAGACGAATCCCCTTAAGTCGAATTTTCACGGGAGATAAAAATTAGTTCGAGTTAGAGGGATTTCTGGAAAAATTCGAGTTAGAGCATGATTTTTATATGCAAAGGGGGAATGAAGGGAATGCAAAAATTGGGTCGAAAAATTCGAGTTAGAGGGAAATTCGAGTTAAAGGAGGTCCGACTTAGAGGGATTCGACTGTATATATTTTAAAATAGTTGAGGAGCTTGCCGTTGTTGGTTGGCATGGGCAGCTCTCAAATCTCTTTCGATGCATTGATAAATCTACCTCAAAAACTTGTCTTAAGCCTCATCAATTTAACTGGGGAATGTTATCACTTCAACGGCGGATCAAACTAGCCCTACATACCTCTAGCACAGTTGCTCAGCTCGACTCATACCCCACTTTGTCGTTACGACTTTCGAGGCTTACAGAAAACCACTTCTGTTTAACAGAAATATGTATCCTCTCTTGTCGGTGATACTACACGCCCGGAAGTATAAATGAATTTGACTTTCCATGGATTTTAGTTTTTTTGGTGCAGAGTACTACAAAACCAATTTGTACGGGGACTCAGAAAAATACTATTACCTATAAGTGCACACCATGTAGACACATGCTGGTATATTTGCGGATGGAATTTCACAGTCCGTTTGAAATAGATTTTCTTATTTCATATTTTTCAGAAGTTATCTCTATGTCTGGGCAGCGGCCACCTACATCTAGGTAGATCCTCGTACCGAACATCGACTTCAGTTAATAAAATGAGTTTTATCCCTTTGACCGAAGGATACATTATAATCCTCTGTTATGCTATTACCCCTTTTTGTGAGTGTACCTTCTGCAGAGGTTGCTCCATTCTTTTAATAATAAATGACATTTGGCTAACAGGATATTTTTGTTGAAAATTTCATAACTTCGTTAGAATGTGCTGTGTGATTTCGGCCCAGCGATATGACATCTCAACCCCGTTTGTATATCCTATATGTGCGAACGAAGAGTAGCCAACCAAAGACTGTTCATTTAGCTATGGCAACATGTGTGATACAGGCATCGCCCTCTCCCTATATCAAAGGCGAACAAACCGCAAAGGAGTAAATGTTAATATTGTTATCAAGAACCGTATTTAATTCCGGATATGAAAAGACTTGGCGAACGTGACTGAATTGATTATTATGCCACTTGGTGATGCTTAAGTTCAACTGCGTATGAGAAAGAAAAACTATAAGATGATCTAGCGCCATGGTGTCCATGTCCAGTGCACCATTATACTTGGGGTGGTGGATTTCCTTTCCATTTCTTTTTTCAGCAAAGAAAGCGGAGGATATGAGGGACTGCGCTGAGTCTGAGACTTGGGGATTATGAAGATTTCCAACTGAGAAAACGTTTAAATTAAACTAAGGAGTTCTGGTGAAAGTTTCTACAGAGGTACTTTGAGTAAGAATGGATTCAGTTCCAGGACGCAACACATAAGTTTACCAATTCGCATTCAAAGAGTTTTGGTATCACGTTCGTGTATCTTGTACCCGCTCTGGGGTTGGGCTCGTTCCAGCTGCATGTATCCATGGGGTGTGAAAGTGTCTAATGAAGCTGTGGCATACATCTGTGACCAAGAACATAAAAACGGTCACAACATCTCTCGAACGCAGCGAGGGGTGGGGCGAAAGTTTTAGTTTTCCCTCCTTCAATACCTATGTGTATGTTTGGTGGGAAAAAGTTCATGGCAGCATATTCGATTTGCTTCAGTGATATAGTTGCCACAAGTTTACACGCGTCTCTGGGTCTTGGTAAAAATGTAATTTCTATGCGAGGCTATATACAGTTGCGACAGTCTGAGGGAAGAAAGAATGTGTACCGAGAGAGGTCTTAAGGAGTATGTTTGGAATTTAATTTCATTTCATTGCGGTAAAGTACTTTACAGCAGAGGGGAGACACAACATGTTTCTTTCTTGAAAAGAACAAGTCCAACTGAATGTCATATGTGTTTATGTAGGTTTGAAGTTTTTTGGTCAGTTTACAATAATTTAGGACACATTCAGTAAATTTGTTATCTCAAAGGGCCGACTTGTACCTGCAAGTGAGCACAATGTTCTTGGAAACACAGACGGTTGTCTGTCAATTGTTACCCCCGGCCATTGTAGGAGGAGGTCACTTCTTCAGCAACTCTTTTACTACATAAAAGGGATTTTTCTGTAACATTATTTTGTGAATACCAACATCGGAGTGGGAAAGTCGGTTTTGTTAGAAAGATTTATATCCATGCATTGTTGGAGATGGCAGACTTGCCTCTACAATCATTCACTGAGTTCGTACTGAGTTTCAACTGGAGAATCGGCTATGTCATTTTTTTCTAACTAGCCAGATGACAGGAGAACGCTGCTTTACACTGTATTTAGAACATCACGCGTTCGCATTTTTACACGAGGCGGGACGGAGAGATATGTTTGTCCGTAGTCAATGCTATAGTAAATGCGTAATAATGAGATCACAAATCAGACGCCTAAAGTTTCATGGATGTTTTACCTATAGTAAACCGGAAATAAACACAAGTTCGGCCAGGAAAGATTGCACCTGCCATATTAGCATTACGGTCAGTAAATTTAACCAACAATTCATCAATCAGTTCTACGAAATAAATAAGTAACTGTCCGTAATTTTAATTGAGCTATAACAATATCAATATGCAGAACTTTTCCATAATATATACCACATAAACAAGATGGCCGACCACATATCACGTGGTAACATATTTTCGAGTGTTAGGTAGTACTTTCAG
Organism: Cheilosia impressa; assembly: GCA_948293265.1. Taxonomy (NCBI): domain Eukaryota; kingdom Metazoa; phylum Arthropoda; class Insecta; order Diptera; family Syrphidae; genus Cheilosia; species Cheilosia impressa. Next base: position 16,822,088 of record OX411880.1, read on the forward strand.
TCAGACAGCTCTTTAGAATGTCATGGGCATCCCTTTTATTATCCGTTTTAGGAATGCGTGATGTTGTAAACGCAGCATTTAGCCTAAAACCGACATGCGAATAATATACCACTTTATCGGAAATACAAGCATTCCTTAAGGCTGATCTAGAGCACGATACTCTGAATTGTTTTATTAAGCCCAAGATGCTTACTTACTTTCGTTGGATCTGACCCTGACCCTGAGCTACCTTCGGATCTGAAAAACATAATCGTCTTCTTTATACCTAGTGATGCTATAGCTAAATTAAATTCGTCTTTAAAATCGATAGTATATTTGTTATGCATCTTTAAAAAAATATTATTTGCAGTTCCAGGAAAGTTTTTAACAAGAAGAAAGAGTTTGACAAATTTTCCTCAACTTTTATATCAGTAGTCGTTCATTTGTTTGATTTCATTCTTTGTGATTGGAGAACGAGAAGTATCTAGTAGGTGTGTGCCTAAGTAAAAAGTAAAAAGCTCATAGGCGATACCTAAAATAAATGCACAGATAATGTGTACAGAAAACAAGAAGTAAAGTGCATTTTTGGCTTAAACAATATTCATCTCATGCAAAAAGAGAAATAAAACACGAACTAAAAACGGGACTTTGACATTAAAACACTAATATCAAAGAAAAAAAAACAGGATAGCAAAAACAATTCTTTATAACAAAAAACAGAAAAAAAAAACAAATATATTCATTACGACCCAATTTTTTATATATTTTTGCATTTTGTCCATTCAATTAAAAATAAAATCTTACTTAACTTGAAAAAGATGCCATTTTTGATCATTTTTAAAAATATGGGGATCACAAGTCTTGAGGCTCAAAAAGGGTCCAAACGGCAACGCTGGGCAGTATGTATAAAAAACGGTGCCGTGAAATAAGGCCAAATCTGAAAATTTGGCCTTTTTCATTTTGCAAAAGAGAAACAAAGCCATATTTCAACATTTGGCTTTATTTCGCAAAGTGAAATAAGGCCGAATTGGAATTATTACGCTTTGATCTTATCTTATTTTTTCCATTTATGGCTTTATTACACTTCTGAAGTGAAAAAGGACAAATTTTCAGATTTCATTATTTCGCTTTGCCTTATTTCACGGCTCCTAAAAAACAATTTAAATTTTTGTCGAAGTTTAAGCTGTCATTCCGAATGAAATTTTACTTGTTCTTCTCATTTTTGACTAGTATTTCTACAGACTTGTTGTTGTTGTTCTACTTGTTTCAACATTTTAGTAGAAATAAATATAACAGAATTGTAATCGAAATTAATTGAATTTAAAATTTTTGTAAAGGGGTAGGTACACGATTTTGCATATTCACTTTTATTTAAATTTATAGTTTTTTATCAAGCGATAGTGGAAATTGGTGTTGCTTGAATTTACATTTAAATTCTTTCATCTTTCTTAGTTTTTATAAAAGATGAAGAAAAGAAATCGAAAATGCAATGTTCCCAATTACCCCAAAGAAAATTTAATTACGAACAAAATTTTGAGTTAGTTGTTTAAAAAGATTTTGTAACACGTTGATTACCTGAAAATGAACAACACAAAGATTTTGTAGCTATGAAATTAAAAAGCTAATTCATCGAACTTTTGGCCTTAACTCTACTCTACGTCTGAAGAAAAGCTCGAATTTGCCTTCCTGAACATTTAACCTTTCACGTGTCGTTTTTCGTTTATATATACCTTGCATTTTTTCGAAATAACGCATGTTTTCAATTACCCCAAAGTGTTTACTTTTACCCTATTACCCATGATGTAGGTAATTGTAAACAGCCAATAACTTTTATAATTTATTACAAAGAATTAAAATACATATCACATGCATTAACGCTTATATTGAAAAAAATTATAAATACATCAGCTGTTTACGTTGATCACTTATTTTATGTTTTAAACCAATATTTTCAACTCCAAAAAAACTTGAAAACAAAGAAAAGTGAATAAACCACGAAAACGGTCAAACTGCAACTAACCTATTTACAGATTCCGTCTGGCACGTGTCAGCATAAAACTAATCCATTGTATTTTCAAATAATGGCATGACATGCCTAGATGAAAAACCAGTTTTTGGAGAATTAAGTGCATTTACCCCCTTGACGCTATATCAGTTTATATTTTTCTTAATGTTTTTTTTAAATTTATAAAAACCAATAAGAGTTTTTTTCTGATATACTGATTTTTGGCGGATACGTACACATCTTGATCAAATTTAGTCCAAGTTTACAATCACCAGACTATGCTAAATAAAATTTCCTCAGCATAATACAAGCAAGTTCGAGGGACATAGCTACAAACGCTATGGAACAAATCGTTTTTCTCTCCCAACAGGTTCACTGGCAAAATTCCACAAGTCCGTAAAATCCACATTGATTGTATTTTTTACTATACATGAAACCTTTCTTTAAAAAAAATACTTAAATCAGTCTAACTAAATGCATTAATTAAATTCAGGAAGGAAGCGCGATAATTGTAATTGGCCTACCGCACAGCTTACAGCTGGGGACTCATAAAATATTTGATTGGAGATTTTATCCTTTGCTTTTCTAGATAACTCTGAACATACCCATGAGTAGTTACCTACGTCTGTGTAAAGTAGTACAGTAAAGATTGTAATTATTACTTGCAAATATTCGCAATGGAATTTCACCCAAAACGTTAAGTCTTACTACATTTCATACTGATGCCAAGAGCGGCATTACAACCAGTTGACCAGTGTCCTTTGGACTCGCACAGCCCAGCAGCAGGACCACCTTTGTTCTTGTGCACATCTTGCAGGCATTTCATCATTCCCTAATTTCACTGGGAAAACATTATTTGCTACTTCAATATTATCCTAGGATATTTTGAATTCCTTCAAATAGATTTAACCAAATATTTTCGGCTTCCGATCCGAATTTGGCCGCTGGGCAATCAAAGCACACAAGTCTATGTGCGTGCCTATGCCTACCCCAATGAGATTCGTATTTATCGAAATAACCTTCAACCTTTAAATAGAGAAGCGATACAACACCATGAGGGGAAGTTACAGTAAATCCTCTCTGCCCCACACAAGAGGGTGCGACCGCACGAATAACTTACATTCGTGGCTTCCCCAAGCAAAAGCATTCCCCCACGCAAACAGATTCAGCGTTTCTTCGGATTTTCGTTCAGTTTCTCCGGAGCTTTTTTGCGTAACATTTTTGGCAATTTTGCGAAAGTACACAAATTTAAATTTTTACTCGCGAAGAGATGATGCAAATGAATTACATACTGGCAAGGTCATTTCTTATGTGATAGGACTATGACATTGACAATCAACCCCCATCGAATCAAAGAGAATGGCATCCGTCTGCCGATGGCAACCGATCGAGGGTGGCAATCCATTAAATTCAACCGTAAAACGCACAATGCTGTAATATTTTTGATTACCTTGTAAGTAGCATTCGAATTGAGGCAAATGAACGATGATTTGTCTGCGGTTTTATAGCCCGTCTAGGAAATTAATTTAGGCACGTGAAGATGTGGCTTAGCGTTGTTCTTTGGCGTTTTAGAATTTGCCTATATACTTCAATTACATTTTTAAGGATTGGTTCCTAAATACATTGGCCGTAGTGCACTGAGATTCATAAAGACGCTGCGTTAAGTCGTCACATACGACAGAAGAGTAGGTACCATCGTCATCCCTAAAGAAACCTTACGGCCAAAATTTCGATAATTTAAAAAAAAAGCGGGGACCATGGGTCGTGAGGCTCAAAAAGGAGCTGCTGCTAGCGTCAATCTTAACCTTAACCGATTTAAAACCGACCACAGCCCCTTTGAAACTCGGTGTAGTTCTAGGTATGACATCAGGCTGTTGTATAAAACCCTTAAGTGGAAGCTCCGCTCCTTCTTAGACGAGAAAGTCAGCCTTTTCGTTATGCTTAATATCACAGTGCTCAGGTATCCTAACACACTTCTATATGGTTCTTGATCAGCGTTGTCGTTTTAGGACAATTTTTTCGCAGTAGATTTAGATTTCGAAAAAAGTGCAGCAGATCTACAATTACAGCAGAGTGGCAACGCTGTTCTTAAGCGGTATTCCTGATCCTGAATAGTTTGTTTTAAGGATTTGGTGACGTACGACTCTAGCGCCTTAAGTGCAGCGCTATTCTTCATGGATATCTATCTGATCTGAAGTAGCTCCGCAGGCAGATAGGAGTACAACAACAACATCTGCTTGAACATACGGCATTCGTCCGGAAGTGAAAGCGGGACATGCAGTATCAACTAAAAATGTGACCCAAACAGGTCAGGTGTCTGCGGTACCCATTTGTATAGCAGCAAAGTACAACACTGCATTCAGCAGACTAATGGCAAACCTTAGGTGACTTAAGACAAGTCATGACATTTATTGAAAACCGTTGTGCTTGGCGCGATCTTATAAAAAGACTTCTTACCGCGTACTGCCTCATTTGCTCAAGACGCACTGTTTCCCTGATTTTAACCGAGGTTTTCCAATCAAACATTTTTGTAAATCATAACCTTACAAACGGCGGAAGTAGGAAAGTAAGTCAAAACCTTCCATGACCGCACCCGTCTTATATTCTCTATATGTATGTGAAAGTGGCAGCAGAACTACAAAGACAAACTTTTGGAGTTGGCAAACAAAAACCAAACCATAGAAGATTTGCGCTTGAGTCCTTGGGGAATAGAAAGAGTGGCACTAACCTTAAGTAATGCGAGAGTAGCAGTTACGAAGTAGGCAGTCTTAAAGCTTGAGAGGGTTTTACCGATAGGAAAACAGCACCCCGAGGAGCTTTGTCTACACTGGAATAAACATGAAGTGTAGGATCTCAAGAACATCTATCAGTTGGATACCTGCGGGTATTTAAATCACCTTGTGCTGTACGGTAAGCAGGATGAGCTGCTATACTAGGGCTCATTGAAGAGAAAAAAATGCATCGAGGGTGAAGATGTGTTAGAAAATAGGCAAAATGCGTCGACCACATTTGTTTGGTTATATCGTGCGAGTTTGCAATGATGCTTCAGCCAAGAAGTTCTTTACTCTCAAGTTCGAAACCATTTCCGGTTTTAGAACACTTGGTTTGGGAAATTTACCAGAACTGTGAGAATGGGAAGCTGTAGTAGTGTAGTACCTCTGGCAGAGACAAGTCGGTCACACATGTGCCCTTATATGGACCGATTAGTTCCAATTTTAATTTCAATTTGTGAATTAGTTTTGAGTTGTAGAATAAGACTTGGTCTTTTATAGTACAAACAGTAATTGCATCTATGTAAATTGAATAAATATTAGTAAATAATGTAAGTATTAATAAAATTATAATTACTAGTATCGCTTGTGGTCGAAAATCGACCATACCTTTTATAAGTACGTAATACTAAAAAACATACCACAATTATTTTCGTTATTATGTATTTTTTTTCAAATGAAAGCAGCGACATCTAGATATTGGAAAAATACGAAGATGAGCTGCAGGAAACAGGTTCTGATCTAAGATGATTTATATTTGATTACGTTGCTATGGTAATATGGCGTCGAAAAATGTATTGTCACCAAAATTTTTCCAATTACCTGTTTTGTATGGGGAATTCATAACTTAATTTTACCAGTCTTAATGGCGACATATACCCACGTTTTTTTGTTTGTGCACTTCTATGGCACAGTACCTTTCAAATAACATAAGTTTAATTCTACTCATTTCATAATAAATACTTACAAATTGTACCGAAACTTTTGATGTTCACGTATTAATATAATGATCTTGAAATCTAATAAATAAAAATCTCTTGTCAGAGTATTAGTGTTTATACTCCTCCGAAACGGCTCGACCGATTCTGATGAAATTTTAGATGTATATTCAGTAGGTATGAGAATAGATTTATAACTAACTTTTATACCCGTAAGTGTTAAGGGTGGCTTTTTCAGTGCTGTAACTATGTTTTTTCTACTGTATTAGAGTATTTTTACCCTATTATTAATACGGAAAAATATTTTGAAAGGGAGTTTAAAAGGGCTGTCATTATTCATTACTATAATAATTATTATACAATTATTGATTTGTTATACCAAAAGAAAAATATAGTGAAAGGTATGTTAAATAATAATGTATGTGTACATGCGATAGAAGAAGTAACTTAATTTTTTTTAACAGCGAAAACTGCCATCACGACATAGAGGAACTTATTTGGGACATAAAATACGTAACGCTACAGCAATGCAAAATGCAAGAGCAAAAAAAAACGCAGAACAAATACAGGAAGACAATACTAATGCACGTGAGAGCATGGCGCGATCGCATCAATTAGAATCGATAGATTTTTATATGTATTTTTAGTAGCTCTGAGAATAGGTTTAGAACTAATTTTTATACCCCCAAATTTGGTCTATTTCTATGTGTGTTACAGTGTAGAATGCCAGCAAGACGCAAGAGTGACCATTTGGGCCGTAGAACGACGTGCCAATTGAATTCAAAGGCGTTTAATTTTCTATTAGATTGGCATTCACAATGGCAATCAATAAGCCGCAAGGACGAACGATGTCCGTTTGCAGTTTTGTGTTGGCTAAAGACAGACTGACAAAAAATATCGTACACTCAATTTCTATTCGAAATTAATATTGACTTCCTTTATTTCATTTTTGTAATTAGCGATTAAAAATATTTAACATACTTTTTTCACTTGAAATTTAACTTTTAAGGGATCAAACAATAAATATGCCAGTTATAATTTATGGAACACATTAAATTGAGAAAATTAATTGTTGGTAATTTGTTATTTTTAGCACTCCATTCCGCTTTCTGTCATAGATCCCATCGCTACATATGCGTTTGTTCTTCATCAAAAAATGGTCAACATACTACGGTTCGGGAAGACCATTTTCCCAGGGCCGAACCTTCACGTATTTGCTCGATATCCACTTGGAATATATATTCAACGGCGAATAACTTGTATCAAATGTCGTCTTACTTGGAACTTTACATTTATATATAGGTACGTTGGATTTCTTTGCGATCTTCGCCTGGGTGTCCAAATAACCCCACGAGATACGACATGAAATTCTTGATTGCAGCGATTTTTCAGAAGTGATCCGCACCGATATGGCATTTTTTTTCTAAATAGAACACAAGCATAAACATCAAACATATTTTTGGTTAAATCGTTTCATCGTTCTATTTTATCGATAACATCACAATAACCCTAGCATTTGTGTGAGATGACCAATTACGCGTAGTAAAATCCATTTTATGAATTTAAGCGATATCCCACATGCTCACCAATTGCACTAGACTTAATCGTCGCCACAATGCCTATGACATCAGTCTCATATATAGAAATAAACTGTAGCTCTGGCGATGGGTTCCTGGAACTGATGTAAGGGGTATTAATATGACACACTTGATCATCACTAAAGAGAAAGTGCTCATTCAACACATCAGGTTCAATCTCACACACAGCACAGTTGTCATTATTAATTCCAAGCTCAAGCAGCACTAAGCCTAGCGCTAAAGTAGCGACATTTAGAAGCTCGCGTATCACTTGTTGCTTGATTACGGCCAAATTTATACAAATTCAAAATATAGTGGTCGGCAGCCATCAACAACAACATCGGTTGCAAACCACGGACAGTTCTTGTCACTAATTTTTATAGTTTTCGTAGGCACAGGGATGACACTGTGGACTGGAAACAGTTAATTCTCTCATTAGGATTAAGAACAAGTCGACAGTATTCCCAGGGTGATAGGGATATTCCTCTGTAAAGGGCAACAATATCAGTGGAATTAAAGTCTTTATAAGAAAACTCAACAGGAATAACAGAATGCTTAAAACTGATATCATATGTAACAAAAAGTAAATCATGATCCGAGATGTCATCAAGTGATAGCTGATCTAAGGGCAGAATTGCAGGGTTGTCAGAAACAATGACTAGATCCAAAAGGCTATGAATGGAAATTGGGGAGAAATGCGTTGCATTGGAATTAAAAATCGACAGAACAAACGAAGTACACAAATCAAGAATTTGATATGCATGAGAATCGCGCATTAGAGCCATATTCCCTTGACGAACTCTGGCCAGCACAATAACTGAGCACGTGTCAGTTAAACCTTAGTCTTAAAGCTCCTCCATTGGTCGCTCGTGTCTAGTTTCAATTTGCAGTTAAACTCGACATCTTCCGCAATGACCACTCCATTGTAGCCCCCAGAAATCGGATGTAGTATTTATCTTTTCTCGAGCAAATAAAACATGTCCTTCGAACTGTAGTCGTAATTTTCTTTTATAACTGCTGCACTCCATCTTTAAGATGTGCTACACTATACCTAGTGCGCCTATACCTACTGTGACAACAGAGTAGTCGACTGCTGCAGCAGTGATTATAGCTTAAGCATGCTCGCCCAATGCAGAGACAAACATGCTGCATCCTTCTTTGTTGGACCTTGAACTCGTTTCGTCCTTTTGGCAATAGGATTTAATGAATCGTTAAAATTGCTGCAACCAACAACCACCACCACCAACAAATAACAACGATGATGACGACGATACAGAATCTAGAATAGTGAGGATGATATCTCACCCAGTGTACCATAAGACACTCGCACACATTCTCAGAGAATCGAAAACAATATCTTGTGTGTAGGACGTCGTCTGTATCCTCGCCGCGAACGAAAAACTGTTTTCAGGTCTGTCAAAGTTAATTTTATGCAATTTCATAATTAAAATTCCACACACACAGTAGATGAGTGTGTGTGGTTTATGGTTTTCGCTTCTTCCCACTGAATAAATCATCATCGTGTCTATTTTTGATTTTTTTTCCTTCTGTATTCGCGCGCCGACAAACCCATCTCTTCTCTAGTAAAGGAGTTGCGAACAACGTTTTGTATCCTTGAACGTCATGTATATATGAGCGGAGGAGGAGAAGTGTGTTTGTGCGATGATGAGCTCAAATTCGCTGTGGCTCTAAGTGGGAAGAGACAACACGGATTCTTCTAGACAATTGCGGATGGTAATTAACCGATGTGGAATGGTGCTTCAGCTTTTTCTTCTCACGGTGTGTATGTTATCCTTGAAAATTCTATTTGGGAAATGAGTATGGTAATTTCAGCGTTTCAAAGTCTGCTCCAAAGTGGATAATAGTGTTGAGCTGTGCGCAAAGTACAATTGACATTTTCTGCACTTTTGTTAAAGGCACTCTTAGGAGAGCCGGAAAAAATGTCCTTTGATACGAAGTAAAAGTGTTTTTTCTTGCTCGACCATGAAGGAATGTAGTAAAACGGTTTTGTGAGCTGTATCCTTGAATAATAAAAAAGGGGCGAATAATAGTAGGTAGGTAGGGTTTAAAAGTTTTTGATTGTTTTTATTTTTTTATTTTTTTAAGGATACGTAGGTAGGTACTTAAAGCTTTTGTTAAACTTGAAGGTGAGTGTAAAAATTAGGAATGCATTCGTATGAGGCGTGCATGGAATAGTATACCAAAACAGTTATTGGTCAACCATTTTAGGGTTGCCCACTAAGCCTATCGCCGAATTAAGAACTTATAGATCAGTAGCTTTGCTGGTACTAATTTTGACCTATAGGGGGTGTTTTTTTTTTTTTGTTTGTGTTAAGGCCTTTAAATGTAAATTTAAAATAATTGATATAGCTAATATGGCGGTTTTCAGGCGCCTGGTAGCCGGATTGTCCTTCTCGGACAAAGCATTACGAGGGTCAAATGGTGGGCAAAATATGGCTTACGGTTTCCCTACAACACCATCGACCTAGGAGAGGCCTGTGCCCACATCTTCTTTGTTTTCACAAAAGTATTGTATTGAACCTCTTAGTGGAGCTGTCAAAAGCAAATAGCTTTATATGGTGTCTCCTCAAAAGAATAAAGCAGTTTTTAAGTAGAAAATGTTGCGAAATCCTTCAGGTCCGGACTAGCACTTTCACAAATTTTTCTGTAAAAATATTTAGTAACTAGCAGGCTGAATATTTTTTATACAATTGCGTTCGTGCATGTGAAACCGTTTGAACGTTTCGCCATACACAATGCCGACGCTGGTCAACTATGTTTAGTGTCCGACAATTAATTCCAATTACTAATGGTTGGGTCGCGTTCGAGCTCCCATGGCTAAGGTCTGTTGTATTTATTTAGCCTTACCTAGGTATCCCCGCGTAGCCTGGTCCGAACTATGTTTTTTACTCGTGGGAATATAATGAACGAAACTTTAAAAACTGAAACTAAAATTGGACAAACAGAAAAGGGAAAAAAGGGAAATGAAAAGTTCCAGAAATGTAGGTAACAGATTTCATTCCAGCAAATGTAAGCCATAGCCTTTCATCTCCGGCATTAAAAGACGGAACTTGTGGAGGTACTGCCAACTAGTGACGATACAGTTTGGATGCTCACTGACAGTAAATTAGTTGGAAGTGAGGTTTTTGGTAGGGCAAAAAACCGATGAAGAGGACTGGAGAAGCTGTATAGAAAGTTACTGTGCTTTCGGATCCCCCGTTGTCACAAATTCTGCGACGAGTAAAAACGCACACCAGCTGAAAATGTAACGTTCTGTAAAATAATAAAAATGTCCTCCACAGGGAGCATATTAAACTTATCTTTAACGACGCTGAATAAACTCTTCGAGTAAGCTCCTTAAGTTTATCCTAGGGGTTGGCGAGGTGTGTACCGCAGCTTAACTTAAGTGTACGTAACTGTTGGCTAAGTACTCTCCGCCCAGTGCTTGAGTCTGATTTCCGCTGCCATACCTGCTGGCTGAAAAGCAGAATAGGAACAGACAACTAAGCAGTTCATCTGTTTGTTTGAGCACAAACAGCTGGCGAAGTACTGGCTTAAATTGATTTCACTCATTATGTAGAAGATCCAGTGGATTTGAGCTAGGTACTTCTTATTAATTTCCGTTGCACTTTCAAATCTAAGGCAACAGCGGCTTTATCTCATTCCGAGCTTTTATAGAGTCATATTGAAAAAATTGCTGTTTTAATATCCACAAGTGTTTATATTCCGAAGTCCAAAGTTTAGTACCAGCATAGGAAAACACTTTGACAGAAGAAAGGAAAAGTTTCCAGAAATGCCAAGGAAAAAGTGGAAATGTCTCGGAAAGTCAACATTCCAACTGAATGGATCGAGTCGACGTTTCGCAGAATTAAACTTGGCGAATTTTGCGCCGAAACTTGGGACTGCAGATGTACAATTTTTAATTGAGCAAGGAGCTTAAAGCGTATGACCATAGACAACGCCGTTTGTTCGCTAATTGGGTTTCGAAATGTCGGAGAGGACCCAAATTAGGGCACACAAAATCATCTCTGGCGACGAGGGTAATTTTTGGATGAATGGTTTGGAAGAGGACCCCAATTATAGAAGAAAAATCATCTTTAGCGACGAGGCGCATTTTTGGATTTTTTGCCGTATATGGGACAGCGCCAACCCACACGATGTTCACCTATGGAAATCATGCAACTACAAAAAAGGTACTGCTTGTTGCGGATTTTGAACTGGCGGCTTCATAGGTCCGTATTTTTTCCAAAAGACAGACAATTAAAAGCAGTTATATTTCGTACACAATGGCATATACCTACATTGCATTTTCAAATCAAAAATGGGTTTTTTTGATACCTCACATAGAGCTCATTCCGTTTTAACATCGACCCGTCCTTATTAAAAATCCATTTAGTAGTAATTATTATCTAGCTTCATTAACCTTCGCATGCATGGTATCTTCCCGGTTATATATTTTTGTTTGCCTCCCTCTAGGAAGTTGAAGCCGATGACCAACATCTAGCGTCGGAACAAATGGTTTTAATAATAAGGGGTTGGGGACTGCTTCAGCACCTGTTGTATGCCCACTATTAATCTATTCAAGCTGTATATTCAAAACTAACCTCAAACTATATTTTCCAAAACCTTTAGTCATTGTACATGCATTTTGGTTGTCAATTTTAATTTAGTTTTTTCGATTGCATGTGTTAATTCAATTTTAGGCAGACACATTTCAAAGCGAAAAAATATAATAAAAACCAAACCAGGCTCTCAAAAAATGAGATGCCGTCAGTGACCCCTTTCGCATATGTTCCGCTTCGACTTTCCCTTTATAACATGCAGCGGCAAACGACTCTCGAAAGAATTTCCAATCTCTGCTCTGTACCGCTATCGAACATCCGTGTATTTCCATATGAAGTTGAAGTGGACCTCTGTTTTTATATTGGATACAAGCATTAGTTCCGTTTGTCGATTGGATATACGGTATACATGCACTTTTTTAATGGGTAAACAAAACCCTTCATGGATATGGCACATGTGGGATTTTGATGCATCAAATTCACACTAAGGGAATATCCGGTGCAAGGACCAAAAAAAAAATCCTCGTGCGATATTCCGTTTTTGTTCGGATTTGCACTCTTTGGTGTTATTAATCCCCATTGAAAAACAGTCATCGCGATTTTGTGGCCTCCCCTCTGGAGGGTCACTTCTTCAATCCATTGTGTATGTGGGAACCGACTTTGTTGTCTTCGTGCTTCGATTTGATTGCTTTCACTGTATGCGCAAATAAAACAAAAATCAAATATGAAATGGTTGCCAATAAAATAGCGCGCACACAAATAAAATTGTGTGTGTGTCAACCGGCGAAGGACGAACGGCAACAAGAACGCAGATGAATATTTATACCGACAAAATGAATGTCGATTTAATATTTTTATTGGCTTTTAATTACCAGGAATGTTATATGGAAATATCCTTAAAAGTTTGCAAAGTGAACGGTTTACCAGTGTAAGTCTGACGATGGCCCGCAGTCGAAGTGGCATCGTACGAATTGGCTAAAATAAAAAAAACGCACACAGAAAAAAAAAAAAACACCGATAAGTGACAGTTGAACTGCAAGCGCTTGCAGTGGCAATAAATTGGTGTAATGGCTTTTTAAACATCGTTACAAGTGAATTAACAACAGGAACTCATCGCTCAATGTTGATGTGGTGGTGGTGGGGTATGGTGGTTGTGAAGTCAGTTTTTAACTCGATTATTGTTTAAATTGAATTTCAATTTCGAGCTGTGCTACTGTGAATCTTGATTTCGCTTCCGTTTTCAATTTAATTAGTGAGACGCGGGCACAAGCAAATGGATTCTCTTATATTAAAAATTGATAAGCAAGTTGACAGTATACGCAGCAGGAAGGATTGCATTACAGTCTCCGGCAGCTGTGACATAATTAGTTGTGCATATAAGGAGTAAATAATTCAAAGAGCGACAGTTGACAGTAGGGGTCTACTATACCGACATTTGGTAGTCGCATTAAAGAAGAAAATTAAATTTTTTGCTCAGCTACTTTGTTGCTCGCTAATTTTTTTCAACGCGTTAAAAACCATTAATTAAAAACTCAAGCCTCAATGATTATTGGGGCCTAATTTTCATTTAAAAAATGCTCATAATCTCGTTTTGAGAATTCATTTGAAATTTTCTCATGATCTTATTTCGCAGAGCCTCTAAGGCATGCCTGTCGTTATTGGCGACTAAAATCCACGCCTTAACTTGGGCGTTAAATTAGTCCCAAAAGGTATTAGGACAAAACTATGGATAATAGCACTTCAGGTGGTACTGATGAAAGTGCAATCAACCCGTGGTCCCTTCAACTGCTGTCGGAGCCAGGTTTCCGGAAACTCCAACCAACAAAAATCACTTCGTCTCTTTTGACGATAATACAGTTCAGAAGCATGGTTTTTGACTCCATGTCTGACTCTGCCAGACATCACGGGGTAGAGGTATTGTGAATCACGATAGTGCCGATGAATAGAACTTTTGTTGTAGATGCGGACTGTGGGCGCCATGTTATGGAAGAGGTTGTGGCGTTTTATCTCAACCACTAAGTGGTGCATGGTAGTTGACTCTGCTGCACACCTTCAAGAAGGCAAACGTCTAAGCTCAGGCATCTGCGGATGAGTACTCCAGTTGAGTTTTTCCTAACCCGACAAAAAAAATGGACATAATCATAAATTGATTTCTAATATCAACACTGTACTTACTCTATATTTTTTGTGAACCACCAAACCGCTGGCTACCCTCGCTCAATTCAGTTCACGATTCATAATTATTTTTATTTGTGCTTAATTAACTCCGTTCGGCTTTCAATAATGATTGCCAATCACTTCAGTTCCCCATCAGTGAAGAGCGCATTTCATTAAGCAATAAGAATAACACATAATAAAAATGCTCACCCCTTTTCTGCAATGTGCTCTCTGTTGATCGCGCTCCACCCCTGCGTTTGCTTTGCATTCGATTATCACACACACACTCGAATACACATTAAAGCAATTGAAATTAATTTTTAATTCAAATTGCACAAGTTCTTATCCATTTCACTCGCTCAGCAACGACGCCGACGACACCCGCCTTTATAGTAAAACACAACACACCCTGCTGCTTTACTACTATTCTACTGCCACTGCAACCCTGCCCCTAAAATCGGTGCTGCGGTGCTGCGGTGGTCGTTGACAGCAAGTCAATATCCTTAACCCAGTTTGTACCTTTTTGCTTTTTACACATACCTACATCATGTTGGCCCAGAAAAGTTATCATGTTATCACATATTCGCATTCGCACAACACAACGAGCAGTGAATATAATCCGTCAGTCTGATAGCAGGACGAAGTAATGTCACATAGGTATGAGCTCAATCAATATATCATGTGAGTTGGCGTCTGGGGGGATAAACGACACGACTGGGATGCTATACTTTACAACTGAAACTGATGCTCAAGCTGGAATCTATATGGGTACCCCTTTGGCAGCCACCCTCTGTTTTAACGTCCACAATCCAATAAAAGTGGCGAAATTAGTCACATAAAAATTTAATTATTCCACCGGAAATTGCGCAATAAAAATTCCACTTAAACTTTATGTTTACGATGTGAAGTTTTTTAGGGCATATGACTGTCATAACGGTAAAAGCAACGACTGTGTGAATACACCAAAGGTGCGAGGCGCTGCATGATGTAAATTTAGAATTTACGCATTCAGAATTTATATGAGATAATCCACCCCAGAATCGGAATCCTTATTCCTTTACTTGCAGTGTGTGTGTGAAAACCTTCTAAATGGAAGGTGTTTTCGGATGGCAAATGTTTCTGTTACCGCATCACAAAAGGCACGTTGTATTCTCATCTCAACATTTTGTAGAGTAAATTGTTTTACCAAAGACAACAGGTTACTGTAGGAGGAACTATTTTATGAAGGGATATGTTTGACCTAAGGTGTGCCGCCGGCGGCGCCACGCCGGGAGGCAACCCACATTTCAAATGTAGCAGAGGTATATCTCTAATCTATTTTCTGATTTTGGGATCGAGCTTATTTGTAACAGGTTTGCTTTGGCGAGATTGTTATGTGGGTCAAGATGGGTATGGAAACACTTTGGGAATGAAACACTTTAAACAGAGCCTGGTGCGATTTCATTGTTTTGTGGGTTTTGGAAAAGGAGATGGACTCATTCTGCTTATTGGCTATGTGCAGTTCAATACAAATCCAATAGTTTTAATAGACCATAACTAATTTAGATCACGAAATTCTATTAGAATCCAATATGTCAATAAGTGCATAGCTTAGTAAAACCCCAGGCAGTGCAGCTCAGCTGAGTGATGGTTTGGTTATGCAATTCGTTAATTAAATATGATAGGTATTTAACTCTGCTTTCCTCTTAGGTATTAGTGTTTTTTTTTTAAATGCGTCTATTAAATTAAATATTAAAGCGATGGTAAATAAAAAACATAACTTTTGACGTCTTATCCGTAACAAACAAGGGACTGCAAATTTGGCTGTCATTTACAGGCGATTCAAAATTCATTAGTTGAAAATAATGGAGTGCATTCAGATTTCTATTTGAATATGTCTGACATCAGTCTGAAAGCATTTTTGACACTTCTTATTGGGCTAGATTGATCACGTGAGCAATTGTTCAATTGACGTTTATGGAGGAGTAGGTGAGGACTGTAGTCCAGAAAGCTCCACCTGAAACCTGAACATATAGTCAGTTGACACTTCGAATTTCATCTAGGCCGCTATTCAAGTGCTGGTTGGCACGGAAAAATTGGAAAATATAACAACATTAGAAAGTTGGGTTACTTTTCATTGTTAACATGTACAATAGTATCCATTAAATGACTAAAGAGGCTCCAAAATGCGCAAACCAAAAAATAGTTCAATTTATTTGTGGATTACTACCCACTTCTCATCGAAGATAATCGAGTATATTTCGCGACAAAATGATGCCATGTCCTATGGGACTGGGAGGAAGAAAAAAACAGATGGCAAACAATACTTTGGTGATTTAAAACTAGCTTTTTGCAGGCGTTTTTGACATCAGAAATAGTGAGATAGTAAGATACCTAGTGAGAGAATGGGCAAAATCGTTTATTGAGATAGGTACATAAAATTGATCGAAATCGTACAAGTCATACACATTTGCTTCAAAAGTGACAGAAGGAAAATAAGCAGTATAACGAGTAACTAGTAGTTCCCCTCCTTTCTGGCTTGATTGCACATATTTTATGTTGTACCGATTCATTTACATGGGCAGTATTATTTATTAATTTTATTTTATTTTTATTTTTAAAATTACGGAAGCTCATTTTGAAAAATAAGTACAGGGCATATAGCTGTTTGGAATTAGTAATCTTAAAAGTCAAAATGGGCACATTCAAGAATCTAGTTATCTTAAGTCGACTAGATTGGTCTTGATGAGATGCAACCTGACCGCCAGCCACATATGGGAACTGCCAACTTAGTACTCAGTCAGGAATTTTTTGACTATTTAGTCAGCTACCCCTCCATAAACGTCAACTGAAACAGCTGCTCATATGACCGATTTACCCCAATCAAAACCGAGATAAATCTAGTGAGAGAGCTGTCAGACTTACTAAACTACCTACTTTAACGTCCCCAATTAAATACGTTTGTTTGTTTGTAAGGCTCGGTTCTATATTTTGTAGAAATGAAACGGTTTGAACTTGCGAATATTCGTTTGTTTTTGTAGCTCTCATGAATGCAGTAGCGGACTAAGGGGGGGGCGGTGGGGGCGGTGGGGGCGGTCCGCCCCGGGTGGCAGACTAATAGGGGGTGCTATCAGTAACAGAAAAATAACTTTGCACACTACTAGTGTGTAGTTTCAACTCTTGAACTCCTTTGGGATCCTGAAAAGGAAAATTTAGATACAAGAGGTGCTGCAACCATACTCTTATCTGCTGTATGCGACTTTACGTTTTTATGTTATCTTTCATTCTGGTTCGATATTTTGGAAGAAGTTGATTCAGCACAGAAATACTTGCAAAAATCCGGGCTCACTCTAGAAAAAAGTGTAATAAAACTTAAGGCACTAGCGAGTTTTCTTCGTGAACACCGTGATGAATCCGTGAAAAAGGCCGTAATATACGCAAGAGAACAATGCACCGAGCTAGAAATTTCAATTGAAAGGCGGGGAAGAAGAAAAAAGAAGAAAATTATGCCAGGCGAAAAGGCTCAAGATGCTGGTTTGACGTTGGAAGAGGAAACACGAAGAGCCATGTTAGAATGTCAGGATACATTTTATACTGAACTTGTGCATCGATCTAAGGCCATGGAAGATATTGCGTCAGTTTTCTCAGCTCTTCAACCGAAAATATTGCTGTATGGAACGGAAGAAGAACTGCGGGCTGTGGTTCCAATGCTTACCTCGACATTTACAGAACTTACAGACAACAGTATCATATTGGAAATCCAGCGAATTCGGCGTCACATGGTAGCTTCAAAGATAAATTTAAAAGATGCAGAAATTTGGACAGCCTTTGAATTTTTAAGCTTCATTGTTAAGTGGGATTTTTCAGACTCTTTACCGAGTCTGTCATTGGCGATGAGAATTTATTTAACAATTTGCGTCTCAGTGGCATCGTGTGAACGAAGCTTTTCCAAATTAAAATTAATAAAGACTTATCTAAGATCAACGATGAGCCAAAATAGGTTGACTAATTTGGCTATACTTTCAATCGAAACGGAGCACACAAAAAATATAGAAGCACCTTTAAATAAAATATTTGTTCATGTTTTTTTCTTAAATTTTTCAAGGGGTGTAAGCTTGCTTTACCGCCCCGGGTGTCACTGCCTCTTAGTCCGCCACTGCATGAATGGGCCATTATATAGCAATCTTTGGGAAATATTATTCTTTAATTTTATTTATTTGTCGACTTTGTGCTTTTGACAAATAATACACACCGTAAGCGATTCTCTGAGCTATGCATAGTTAAGTTAACTGCTCAATACTCGTTACCAGTGATGCCATATCGTGGGTAATTACCTATTTCGTAGGCATTTTGTAAATAAAAATAAACTAAAATGGTGAAGAAAGGGCATTCTTATATCTCTGAGAACAAAAAAAGGGATTTTAAATAATGAACCTGAACCTGAAACCATTTAAGTTCAAATAGAAGACTTTTTTGTTTTCCTATCTATTTCTTTATTTTAGTTTATTTTTATATGTATAGTAGGTATACATAATTATTTTTGTATATGTATTTTGGAAGGAGTAACGCGGTGTTTTCTAAACAACGTCATGAGCAAAAAATTTACTTTTGATAATAGTCCGGAAAGTATGGCATCACTGCTCGTTACTCGATGTTTTGTTAATTTTAATTTTTATGAGAACTTGTGTAATTTTTATCGGATTCGTTTGATTTAAACCGCCTAACCGAGCAGAATAGACCCAATGAACGAAGGTGCTCTCCATTTAGCTGGAAGTGATTTAATGTAGCTCAGAGTGTAAATACATACCTACTTTTAGACAAAATTGTTAAAGCAAATTAGGAAACCTAGCGGCCATAACTAAAATCTAATCTATTTGAAAAGTCGTTTGTTGGACTTGCTATTACAGTTTTCTGAAGCATCCCAAATTAGTTTTAAAATCGCAATCAGGAATTCTCTCTTCTTTACCAGTTATAGATGCATAGGGGCATAGATTCCAATTTAATTTGTGCTGGAATTCATCATTTTAAATTCACCTGTCATTTGGTATGTATTTTATAAAAATCTGTTTTGAAATAACGCCGTAGTCGGTACGACATAAAAAAGTGTAGCCTATGTATATAAAGCTTAAAAGTTTGATGGCTTAGCAATGGGCTGCGCCCATTGGTTGCTGTTGATTTGATAATTTATTATAAGTGTCGCTCAGATTCAGGACTCTAATATGAGGGATGCCTTGTAGCTTAAATGAATCAGGGATGACTTTACTAAAAATAAAGTGTTAACAATTTTTTTATGACGTACTATTTCTTTTTAAACCGCTTCCCTTTACTTTGACACCTGCTGCTTAGCTTCAGGAAGTAGAAATAAGAAATAGAAATAGAAATCATAGCTGTAATGCATCTATGTAGTTTTGCGGCACTTGCTTTAAAGCTACACCTTTTTGCACCTGCGGTAATGCATTCACTCTTTAAAAGTCATCGGACTGTAGATACTCTAAGTGGATCATCATATTTACAACAACCCGGCAGAGCAAACAATCTGTAATCGCCTCATGAATGTCCCTAATAAATTCCAACGAAAAGTACACCTCTCGCTAGCAGTCATGAATTTAAGTCCCTGTTAAATGACTGCCACATGCCACTTGTTAAAATGCAAGCACAATTTAAATCCGTCATAAGCAACTGCTGCACCCCTTTGCCGGGTCGCATTTCGCACCCCACCAGAGCCACCGATTCATTCGAGGGCGCTCACACACTAATATAAGGATCGCGTGCCATTCGCAAATACTTTTTAGCGCAATTATCCTCGTTCAGTCGTTTTGATTTTGTGTTTGCATTTACAAAAGGACATTTGTCATGCGGCAATGCACAGTCTAGTGCAATTGTGACAAAAGCCCGTGAAGTGTGCTTAACAGCCAAATGTCATGTTCGTGATTGAAGTCGCGGCGTTAATATTTATCTGCAGGCATTCATGTGCACAACTTGTGTGGCATTGGAAGTACGGGCATATCACTTATCTTCCCCGCATTATAATAACCATTCACATACAAGGATCATCCACAGATTACCGCAACTGGTCTGATGGCCACAAAGTATATACGTACGCTATATGCTCATCCGATGGTTTCGGTCCTTCAAGTTGGTTTTTATATGTCAGGACACAGTTTATTGCGGTTACATTCTCAGATTGAGGTCGTTGGTTGTTTTGCGCTCTGTTTTGTCGTCGTCATACCTGTGTAAAGATGGCCCTATTTTGGTGTCCTGCCCGCCTTAGAGATGCACATCAAAAGTGTCCATCAATATGAAGAGAAAGCGCGGTCTACGCCTAATTAAGTCTCGAATGCGGTTTTGTCATGTTGGACATAATTAAATGTTTACAATGCCAGTTGACGTGGCCAAGGTCTGTCGTGTACTTTATCAGCCATCTGACGGTGACAGGTGGAAATGGGGCAGGTATCACAGTATCAATTTTAAATTACCAGTATAAATATAATCAATCATACTTAACTCGGGCCGATTGAAGGGCGTTTATTCGTGCTCTCGTGTGAAGTAGTTACCGCGCTGTTTGCCCCGCATGATCGAACATACCTAATAATTAGAGTGAATGTGTATGTGTAGTAACGCCTATGAGTCATTTCGTGTCAGTTAGTCTATACTACGGAACGGGCTTGCTTATATTTTATGCTACGTTTTCACCGGACACAAATTGTACAAGAGGTTTTAAAAATTAATCTTGAAGTGTTTCCTACGAAAAAAGAAGATTAATTTCATGTATTCTCTCTGGCTCTTTCCATTCGAGAGGGAGGGGGAACGATGTTACTTGAGAGAGAGCCATTTTTTCATTTTTGACGTCTTCTTTTTCATTTCTGTCAAATGCAGATCCCGAGCTATGGACACTCTCCAAAAACCAAACTCGACATGCAAACCTGGTTGGTTTACGAGATTAGTTTTTAAACTCGAATTTATGAGATCTTGTCATCTTGTGCGATGAATGTCTCGACTTCTGTCCACACATTCGCGAAAGGTTTCGCAGTGGAAAAAAAAAATTTGGCATGAAATTTTCAGGAATCGAACCTGGGACCACTCGCTCAGAGCTTAGTAGTCCAATACACTTAGTCACAGCGGCTTCTATATACAGGTCAATATCTCTTGAACAATTTCGGCGAATTCGCTAATATACGGATCAGCATACTATACCACTTTATTTAAAGCTCCTACCCCATCGTCCTTGCCTACATATACCTGCTATAGCTGTGGTCTGCCTTCTCATAAGTTACTGGAAAGTTCTGTGCCCCGATATAAAACCTACGAGGGTAGAAAGCAGTCTTACACACTTCCGCATGAGTCTCTCGGTTCTGGCCTCGTTGAAGAATATTATGTAATAACTTTCTTGTGGTAATACACGTCTCCAGTAGTCCATCTAGCGGCTGTCTATCTTGTGGCTACGACTTCAGGTGCCTCAATGTCAAGGAACCCAGCAGAGTAACATCTTCCCAAACAAATCTTAAAAACAATGCCAAACCCTACTCTGAGGTCCATTTTAGATCCCTCTGTATATACTTAACTACTTAGTCGGATCTACAGTTTGCGGTAAACCAAGGCTTCAACTAAAAAGCCTCTTTCAGGTCTTTAGCAAGCGCACTCCAAGTCGGTTGAGGTCTCCACTTAAGGGGAGTCTAACCCTACTGCGTTGTCGATCCGTTTTAGATTCAAAGACTCTACGGATGTAAAACTCTGTGCCCGTAAGCTTTACATATCCTAGCCATCTTATGCGACTGATGATTTTCTTTAACTAGGTTTATGTCTCTGTATAGCTACATCTACGCATCAAGTCGACTTTAGTAGTTTGAAACACCTGAACAAATGGCTGTCATTTTCCTGCAAGAATAGGAGTTACGTCCGCTAATACCTTCTCACTCCTCCGTCATAAATATCTCGGTGTGCAACATGGGAAAATCGAAAAACTTAAAATGCAAATTTGCGTAGAATAAAAAGAAAAACGAAAACAACCGAAACTTTGGACCACAACTTGTCCTGCCGGGCTAAAGCTTATAGGAAGGATGCACATACCCAACCCCAACACAGATAAACCGAAAGGTATATAAATTTCAAAACTAGGAAAATTTACTACGACTGTTAAAACAGTTATCTCCTGGCAACTACTGTTACTGCTACAATGCCACAACTTACATTTTATAACCGAAGATAATACCCTTTTAAGCATAAGGATGAATGTTACGGTTGTATGGAGTTGCTATTCTTATTTCTCCGCCACCGCCGCTGAAATAAAAAAAAATTGCAGCAAGTACAAAAAACATTTTCGATTATTCTTTTGTCCATGAGAATGAAAGTTTAAGAATGCAGGTGAACAGCTATGTTTCATATTGCTATAGTCGGACGTCTGTTATAAAGGAGGAATGAAAAAAAAAGAATACACCGAAAAAGAATACAATTACCTTGTTGTCCATTCATACATATTCGAGGGATTAAGCTGCTTTTCTGCTTTCATTTTCTTACAACTGTTTATTGAAAATATAAAATGTTATGATTATCAGGATGTTTCTGGTTATGACTGTCTTAATTTCGGCTACAGGATGTTCCGCATGGTAGTACAGAAGGAGATTACGGGGAGTTTAAGTTTAAAATGATGTGGGAAATGAAAATTTTCTACAAATTAGAAAAGAATCTAAATGGACGTGAGGGACTTTTCAGTCGCAAAGGAAAATACTTTTGTCGATCTGAATTAGGGACTGATGCGGGTTCTTTATGTATAGGAGAATTGAATATTGCTCCTGCTGGAAATAGTTTTGTAAAATATTTGTGCAGTCAAATCAGCTTATCCGGGTTGATGTTTGGAAAAGCGCGACAAAGACGATCTGCAGAGGATCCTTAAAAATCGCTAAGCGGTTCAGAATATTTAACGGACACACATTTTGTTGTCATACCGCTAACGGCGATATTTCAAAACGATGTTTTTTTTAAATTTAAACCAAATGAAAGGTGGACTTCCATAGTTGGATAATTCTGTAGCAAACGAGAAAAATAACAAAGCATAGAGCTGAGAGTTATTCACTTATGGCGCTTTTGATTGAAGGGAAGCTATGGCTTTGAGCAAATCTAGATTTTAAAAAGCGGGATTCCGATACGCTTCCGTTTTTAATATGTTTTTTTTTTCAAATTGTTGATTTGATATTTCTTACTAGGTATAAAAAAATAAAACAATAATATTTTAATATAAAACAATGTTTTTTTATGAAAAAAAAACAAATATTTTTCTGTATTCGGCCACCTCGGCCACCAAAAAGAGAGAGATGACAGATCCTTGTAAAATTCAAACCAGAGAAGTACGACAACAGTGGCCGAATACTGGAGACGGCCGGAATAAGGCAACTCTACCCATAATAATTTATAAGTGTTGTTGCTTATTATTTTTAAGCCAAATATTCATTTGAATGGGAGTAGTCCTTACATTAAATACATTTCACATTTATATTGTTTTGAAAATTTAATAAGTTTTTGCATTGCTTTTTGAAGAAATATCAAAGTTGACTAAATAAACCCTTCTATCAACTTACACTTCTTGTACCTTTCCTTCAACCAAAAGGTCTTCGGAACTTACAGTTGAAGGAAGGTGTATTAAGGCCACCATACAAAATGCGTTATTTTCAGAATTTAGTTCAGATAAAGGCATTATTACATTAATTAATTAACTTCAAAAATTACAAACGGCATTATTTCAAATAGCGTTTATTTTTTGGTAGCCATCAGCCCTACAACCGTATGATAATTATGCTACATGTATGATAATTTCAGGTCTTGTATGATGTATGATAGCAACCCATTATCATACGCAAAATGTATGATAACTTTTACATTTTATAAAGCAGAATTTTGTAATTCTCATGAGATTTTGCTTTTATTCTCACAGAAAAATCGATTACATTACTAAAAAGGTATAAAAATTACACTTTTCAATAAAAGTGAAACTTATTATCATCACTTAATAATCTATTATACTTAGCAGTTAGCACAATGCTCCACTGGACTGACTTGTTGCCGGAATTCTGAATACCTGTCCTCTGTGCAGGAGCAACACAAGCAGGGCTGCCGTTTCATAAATTCGTCGGGGAAGTACATAAAATATAACTTTTTTGAGGAGTAGGTACCGGTGCACACAAAAACAAATTAATAAATTCATTGTTAGCTAAGCGTTTTTTAATTGTGCGGGTCAAAGTTGTCAGCCGATGTCGACCATTTGGTTTTGGTAGCGTCTGTCTAGGATTTGGTGTTCGCTGATGCCATATCGCAAATGATAAAACTTCACTATCAAATGGCATAATCGGTGTATCTTCAAGGTCGACTCTCCAACGTGTGATGTCCAAATTCCAAAAAAATCCGTCAAAACCAGCCAAAAATTGGTACACTCCAAACCGTGTGAAGCCGCTGCGGACATTTGAACAATGACGTATTTATTTCATAAAAAATTACATACCTGGCCCTTTCAAACAATTTTCTTTGATACTTCTTTAATAATCTAGAGGAGGTTGGTTCCTCAAATAATATTGAGACCATACTTAAATTCTGTAGGGAAATTGATTGTTTGGGCGATTTGGTTTAGGTTTTTAACCGTAATGGTTCCCCCAGGAATTGGGATGGTCGTCTTTTGTGATGATCTCCCAATCCCATTCAACTTAACCTAACCAGATTTTTTGTAATTTTTTTTTTAAACTAACTGTAACTAATAATGGAGCTAATTTGTATACTATTTATTTATCCTATAATAGAAACATATATTATTTGTTTTTAAATTAAATGTACAATATCTTAAGGAATAAAGAGAGATGTAAAAAAGAAAAATGTGTTTAATACATATTTTTAATTTTCCTTTTTTACAGATCATTCATAGAGGAAAATTGCAATAATTTCAGGAGTGGCAAAATCATCAGTTGACAAAAAAAAAGAAAATGAATGCAAATGCCGCTCTTTCCCCAATGAGAACCGGCAAATCTGGAAGCAAAAAAAAATGCAACACCTCAGGATAAGCAGAAAATAAATGGTATATGTGCCTAAAAAAACAGTAAGAAGAAGCCACGAAAGGTCCTCACAAATTGATTTAGAAGTCAGGAATTGAAATACCTGACATGACAGTCCGACGTTGACTTAAGGATATGGGTTTTAATTGTTGCAGCCCTGCAAAGAAGCCGCTTCTGACAAAGACGATGATGTCAAAACTTCTAAAATGGGCTGAAGCACATAAAGACTGGACATCTGAAGATTGGTTGAAGGTAACAAC
This sequence comes from Cheilosia impressa, assembly GCA_948293265.1. Taxonomy (NCBI): domain Eukaryota; kingdom Metazoa; phylum Arthropoda; class Insecta; order Diptera; family Syrphidae; genus Cheilosia; species Cheilosia impressa. Next base: position 16,847,346 of record OX411880.1, read on the forward strand.
ACGTTCAATTGACTTATTGATTTGCTTTTTTATCTTGTGAAGGAATATTTTCATGTTTTTTTTTCGGCAAATGCTTTTCTTCCAGGTTTGTTTTTCCGATAAGTCCACAGTCAAAATTTTTTCGGATAAGGCTGAATGAAAAATATCAAAAAGAGTGCATAGTGCGGAACAGATAAAACATCCGTTAAGCATTATGGTCTGGTCCATTATTAGTGGAAAAGGGACTGGACATCTGTACATTGTGGGTGGAACCCTGCTGCAGGACCAGTACATTCAGTTCCTAAGAACAAAAATGTTGCCACAAACTACGGACTGGTTCCCAAACGGCAATTTTGTATCTATGCACGACTCTGCAACATGTCATAAATCCAAAAAAGTGACTGCATTTTTGTAGGAAAAGGGTGTAGAGGTATTGGAATGGCCTGAATCCCATCGAAAATTTTATCTTTGGGAGCTTATGAAGAGGTAAATAGGGAACAACATAATCACTAATAAGCGGGTGTAAGGTAAGAAGTGTGGCATAAAAGTGAAAAAATAGAAAGCAACTACTTAAAATGCATCCAAAGTACCTATGCCACAAAGGGTTCAGGCTGTTATATCCTCCAGAGGAGGTGTAAAAAATATTATTTTTTTTTAAAAAACTTCATTGGTTTAAAAAAGAAAAATAGGTAACTAAAGAAGCAAAATATATTAAAAATAAAAATACAGTGCACTCGGGAAAACGTCAACTAATTAAAACCGCGGGTGTTGACGTTTAAAAAATTGTTGACGTTTACGAATGTAAAATTTTTAAATAAAAAAACATCTGCTTTTAAAAGTTTTTATTAATTATACACTAAAACCAAACATAAACAAATTCAAAAAGGAAACAAAAAAGGCATTCAACCTGATTAGAAACAAAAAAGCAACTGAACATAAATAAAAAGATAATACGTGCAGTTCAACTACTTTTCTACTCTACTTATAAGGGGAATCACCAATTTCAGAAATGATTTCATAAAATAAATGTGTGTGTGTACAAATTTGTGTATTTTAACTGCTGCTAAATTCAAAATTTTGTTTTATTCAGAGTTGACGTTTTAGAGCTTTGTGGTTGGGTTGACGTTTTAGAGTAGGCAATGTAAAAAAAAGAGGGTTGACGTTTTGGGATGTTGACGTAAACGAGCGTTGACGTTTTCCCGAGTGCACTTATGTAATATTAAAATTCTGGCTGCTGAGCTCCCAATTCCAATCGAAATATTGCGTGAAATCCCTCCTGCTACCCAAGACACAAGCCTTCGTCCAAAAACGCTGCGCGTTCTCAAATGCGTACGCGGCCAAAACAATCGCAATTGTATCTTATCTCTTTTTGTTCCATTTTAATTTTTTATACTTATTTTTTTTCACGAAATAATGTGTTTCAATCAAGACCACCGCACCAAATAAATAAAACAATTTTTAATTCGTCTGACAATGATAATGCCTACCAATGGATCTGCAAATATTTTGTAAACAAACATCTGGCAATTTTCTACTTTATAATGTAGCTCCACAGATTAAATTGTCAGCGCTTGAGACAAAACTTTCAATTTGATGTTGGAAGGTAGTTCGCTATTGTCAGTTCATTTGCAGCTCAGATCTGGCAAGCGTGTGAGCATAGCGAAACTCGATAGAATTAAACCAACTGGTTGATATTAATCTAGACACTCGGTTGATAGCAACTGATAATAAGGTGTGTTTTGTTTTGACAGTATGCGTTTAACCTTTTTTATGTTGTTAATTTTTTTTACAACAGATGATAGTTAGTTGGACCAATTTTTTATGGTGTATATATGCATTTAGGGGTAGATTAAGGGCCTGACTATTCAACGAGAAGAAGTCTTAGCATACTTCATAAAGAGCCTATACAGGACATGTATGTATGGCAAACTCTCCGCAGTGAATTCATCCACCTCAGGGTAGGAAACAAGCCGAAACCCGAATAGTAAATAAATTGAAGAACCCCCATCCAGTCTGTCATGTTTTTAGGTGAGCCCGCGACAAAAACTTCTACCACTAATTTAGCGTAAAACGATAGCGACGACTGTCACGATTCCCACATTTATGTGAAAATTACCCATCAATCGCGATCCTATCAGTGCAACTGTCACCCATATCTTTCTCCCACCACAGCGACCGTCCTATTTTGGTTCGCACATCTCCAATGTGTGCCGCCTAGGTTCATCACTTGTCTTTGCCCAACTACGCGTTTGACATTTTATCAGCTGCCACCACAAGTCCTCCTCCTCCGACTCATTCTAGCGGATCCTGCTATAGCACCCATAGAATTCATGACAGCAAACAAATTAACCCGTGTTTTGTTGGAATAGTGCTGCTGTCGTCGTTTGTTCCCGTGTCGCTATCCTACCCGGTAACGTAACGAGCTATCAATTATTATTTTGTTAACACCTTTGCGATTATTTATCACATGTTTCACATAGTTGGGTGGTTGTGCCATCCACTCCACCAACTCCCAATAAAGTATTCCCCGTAATTCTCCTTTCAGCGGTTTTAATGAGACTGAAATACGGATACGTGTTGCCACAGAGGACTACCAGTATACCAATACCGAAGACACCGCGCCATACCGCCGCCACTGACAAAAACAACTTTCGGGGGGTGAGAGCAAACACAAAACAATTTATTTTCAGTTTCTTTGGTATATGTCTTCTGATGTTGTGTAAGTGGTTTGTTGTGGGTGGCTACATGGTGTATATGTCCTGTATGGTCGTTTTTGATTTAAAACTGGGTTCGGTTTGTCATACAATTAATTTCACAACCCTTGAAGGCTGTAAATGGGATTTCTTTGGTGAAAGTCCTTCGTGCTTCGTGTGTCGTCCTCTGTCTTCGTGCTGCTGTGCGAGGGGCTAAAACACCTACTTATCCAAGCAGGTGATACATCTGCTGTAAAGTGTCCTTTTCACTGGCGGAGGGATAATGTCGCCCTCTCTTTGTTTTTGGATGAAAATGTGAGAATGGTCTGTTAAGTGCGTTAATGGCTGAGGTGGGGCTGGGTATAAAAGAACCGAGAATGAATGGCAGCAACTGGCCTAAGGATGAATATCTGAGAAAAGGCGAAGAAGTAACCCTTTGTGGGAAATAATTGCGAAACTTTTTGAAGGGTTAGATTGGGTGAGGGAGAGTGGGGGGGATGTGTAAATTAATTTAAATTTATGCGAGCTTAAATTTACGCCGAGTTTACCTGTTCAAAATTCCGTCGGTTTGGTTTGGTGACTATATTATGTATGTTGGCGTTTCTACGAAAGTTTATGGAATAGTGGTTATACTTTGGCATGGGGGCAGATGTGGAAAGAATATGCGAAGAGGGAACTAAGGGCGACAAGGTATGTTGAATCCATCGGTTTGGCTGTATAGTAGAGGACTTATTTTATAAGCTACTAGCTAGCTTTGCATGTTGGCAAAGAAAAAATAGGCTCACGAGTAGATATTGACCAAATAAATAGATACACGTCTTTCTGACAAGTGAACGACAGTCTTACAGCTGATGTACTCGACTGCTATTTCCGATATTTAGACGCTATTACATTTATAAAAAGTTACAATGGTAGCACTAAAAGAGCAAGGCGAAGAACGACGAAGACTCGTCACCTATGTCATCTATATGTCATCTATTGCCATGCCAAAAAAATATGGGCCATCTTTCAAAACGACTTTAAATTCGTATAACTTCTAAAAGAGTTAACAATTAAAAAAAAAAATTGAATTTGGTTCTCCGAGGTTTTTGTAACGCATAAGAACAAATTTTTAATTATTTAAGTAGCTTTGAAGTGATAACAGTTTCACATCTGCATAAAACTAGACAAGAGTTCGTATATGTGACTGCCGTAGAAAAAGTGCCGCTAATGACCAATTTACTTTTTGAGTTCTATCCCGGGGTCGAATTCCACAAGAGTGTTTTTTGTTTGTGTACCTACAAGAAAAAATATACTTTGAAAGCCAAAAAACGAGTAATGCGAGTTACAATACAAATTAGAGTAGGTTGTCGTTCACTTCTATAAAAAAAAACTTGAATTTCTCTAAGAAATTATTCAATTACTCACTCAGCACATGCAAACTTACAGCCAAAGCGCTTAAACTACAATTGGTGTACATGAACAGTGAGTGTGAGTTTTGCAAAGTAGAATTGTGTCCGATTTCACAGTTCACACTTAGGTGTAACTTAATTTTAAGCGGAGGCAACCGGACATAATTATGTCCCTCGTATATTTTGTGTTTTACCAATCAAGAGGTAGTGCCAACTCGCCTTTAATAGCTATGAGTGTGAAATGTAAATAGATGGCGCGATTAAGAAATGATATTAATCCACATAAGCAACAATTGGCAACTGCAAGGCGGACAAGGAATTGACCTCACTCAACCAACAACAGTGAACCGTACTCTCCCATGCAATCTACTAAATACTCCTTAGTCAAAAAGGCAATAAGAGTCGCAAACAATAGGTGAAACAGTAATATCACCTGCGCCACATCCAAGCAAACCTCGCCAAAACTAGATGCTAAAAGGACTCAGAGACTTTTCTCCTAGTAAAAACAGAACCAGCTCCGTTGTGGGAGCATTACAGGACATTGTTTGATAGGTAGGCACGCTCGCAGATTGGGAACATCCTACAATGATTTTAGCAGAATCTGCAGGGATCAGGAGGAAGAAAAAACCATTGTTATCTTCTTCGTACCTGCCCAGCTCTCGCAAATTTGCGCAAATCATACTTAGGAGAATATTTCTTCGAGGACCTCAGTGACTTGTCGCGCATAGACATACGCTTCATCAGCAAATACATTACAAAGACCAAATGGCTGTAATGAGCTTTCATATCCGCTACTACCCATACCACCCGCACCTCTTGTGCGGCTGTTTGTAGATTACAATCGAGGGGTAGACTGCTTCGGTTACCCTTCGTTTATCCGAAACAACCCGTCACTGAGTCAGACTCCGAATTGATACACCTCACAATATGCGTATAGTAAACAATTCCATTGCGCCAATTGCCACTACTACAACGCTTTGCATTATCCGCCCTAAACGATAAGTTGCCGGAGAATACAGACGAGGATCTAACCGATATGGCTAACACTCGCCTATCCGAAGGCACACCGTCGACCGGTCACCTCCTCCTTGACCAACCTTATTAAACATCAAGTGTAGTACGCAACGAATGGTCTAATCGGTTTACGTAATTTTGACGAGAATTCGGAGGATTATATGCAAACTCACCCGTCGTATATCGAAAGACATATCTTCCAAAGGCTATCCGCAGTCTTGTCTTTTCAATGTGTTGTCCTCGGGTCACAGGCGAGGAGCTGATTGTCTCGGCACCCTTCTCCTATCCGAGGATAAACCACCCCGATTTTCTCGACGAGACGTGGGAAGATTGAAGCCGAATGGAAAAAGCATATAGACAGTATTAATGCGCCCACTAGCTTGTCCGGTTTAGATAACACTCTGGCCTTCTCCACCCCCCCAGTGTTTTTAGTTCAAAGCAATTGTGTAAAAAATAAGTGTTAAGAAGTGGGCCATAGGCAGCCGAAAATAACCCCAACAGATGTAGTTGGCGTCCTCTCGAATCGATTATTTTAATATATGCGTCTAGACCATACCATACAAATTTGTTTACAGTCAGTCAATCTGACTCATTACCCCATATGTCAATTACCACAGTACCATTTCAATTATGAGCATAAGTCCCTATTAAATATAGATTACCCACAGCTTCCCCCATATGGGGTAGGTATAGGTAGTTATAAAATTATTTTAGCCCGGCAAGCTAATTACACGCGGCTTAATATCAATCCCATGCACACATGCATAAGAAAAATTCGTTCAAATATTAAAATCGCATTAATTCCATATAAATAATTATTAAAAAAAAAAAATCCGGGAACTCCCTGTTATGCAAATAAGCAGCAACTGGCGAGTGGACAGATAAAAATAAACAGAATACTTTCATCATATGACAGGAGTTAATCATAAATCACACGCGAGACAGTCACGTCAAGTTATCCCACCTGCCATAATCCTTAAGCCACTGCCTGGGGCTGATACTGACACTGACACCCATTCTCGCGTCAATGCATATTAATGCGCGTACACACAAATTAATTGGAAAATTCGAAAATGAAAACGGCTCGACCGCACTTGATAATAAGCAAATCCAATCAAATTGAGGAACGGTCGAGTTATTTTTCACGACGCGGCGTCCTCACTCTCCACCGACAATAGCAATTCGGACATGACGTTTCCCTTCCGCTGATAAGTGATTCCCATCGTACAAAACACTCATGGAAATTCTTTGGCGATTAATCATTTCATCCATTTATAGAACACTCATTGAATTCCACTCGTAAGTATCCTCCAAGGACCAGCTGCCAGTGATTAAATTGGTTTTATCAGCTGACAAGATGCGTAGCAAAAGAAAGTTCAGACCAACCAACAAAAAAAAAGCGGCAACCAAAAAACTTCTAATCCCTGCACTTAAGGATGAAAGACAATTTGCAAAAATACGATTACTTAATATATTCTCCATCGACAAAACAAGAAGTGAATAGAATCAAAAAAAAAAAAAAGTTCTCTCCTGCTGGCTTAGTGTCACACATATAATGGGCCATGGGAGATGGGACATGGGACTTGAAAACGATACTCAGGCACGATGAATGAATGAATGAGTGTTCTGGAACACAGCCGCTGCCACACACATGCACACATCCACCGCTCTCACGCAGTGTTGGTTAATTAATCCTTGCGGAGCAATTTCAAGGATTCAGAATTCCAAACCGTATTCCAATATTGTCGCTGGCGCCGCATAGATATATATAATTCGTAGGGGGGGGGGGGGGGGGGGGGTACTTACACCCCGTCCGCCCGGTATAACGTATCTGGTGCGCTCCTTTGCGAAAGTAGATTAAACTTCAACTAATGGGAAGAAACTTTTAATATAAATTATAGCATCGGAGTGCCGTGGGAGAATTGCTTCCTACACCGTCCTACGTTATATTTCGCAAATAAAAAAAAAAAAATTCAGAAGGGTGGAACAGAGCTGGAGCTGCTCTCGCTGACTTCAGCTCAGGGGACCGACAATCCGATATTTATATTCGATTTCTGCTAGAGTATCTCTGGGAAGTGTATAGAATTCAGTCGAAGTTGGAAAGTCACATTTGATGCTGTTAATGCGTGCAGGCCCGGCCAGAAATGTTTCGACGAGATCCATTGCTGTGCATGCACATTGCACACCCATCAAAAAGGAAAGTTGCCAAGGCGTCTTCTCTTCGCTGGATTACATTATTTGTAATTACTGAGTAAACTTGCATGCCAATCAGTGTCTCTGTCGGGTAGAAATATGTAAAAGTATAGTTATGGGGACATATCGGGTTCACAGTGTGAACGAGCAGAAACCCCGACAAAGGATGGGTTTTTGCTGTGCGGAAATGTAGAGGAGCAATCAGTTTGTAACGATTGATATGAAAAATGTTTTCTCGTTTCTGTTTGTTGGACTGACCATCGGGTTTCAGTCGTTTGTGGGTTATAGAACTTTGCTAAGAACTTGTGCGAATGTGACCAAGTAGGTACTGAGCAAATTAAAAAAAAAAATGAGAGAAAAATCCATTTTCCCTCTTTTAATTTTTTCGTAATTTTAATTTAAAGTTTTTTTTTAAGAGAATATTAAGTTTTTCGCACTTATAATAGTTTTATAAATAGTTTTTTCATTGAAATCAAACATTATTTGCCAAATTTAAACCTAGCCGTTCGACTAATCGGCAATTTATTTATGAATAAATTGAAAAATCAATCTTGTTTTGAATTTCTGAACTTTTTTGTTAGAAAATATTACGGAATTTCTTTGCCTTAGCTAATTTTTATAGATCAAGAGGTTTTATACGCCTTAATCTTCTGATTATATTGTCTGTGTTTAATGATTCAGTTGTTTCTTAGCTAATGTGGTTGAGAAGCCTATTTCTGTGCATTTAAGCAACTTGTTTAACTTCTTTTTCATCCATGTTTATAATTAGATATATGTATATTACAAAGGAAAGTAGTCAATATACTTCCTTTGTAATATTTTTTAAAGGCCTTAATTTTTTTTTTAAATTCCTTTGGCGTAGTCATGCCTACAGCTGGTGCCCGTTGGTCGACACAGGTTTCAGAATTTGGTTGTACAGCATTAACTTAACTATCTTCCAATAAGCCAATACATTTTACTGTTTCGCATGATTCACAAAAAGTAAGGTTCTTAATTTGTTTCCTCCAGCTGTTTTCTTTTTTTAGTAGAATAGGAGCGTGAAAGTTAAATAGGTATTGATTTTTTTTTTTTTTTTTTTCATAGGTAACCTTATATCTTTTTGAACTCCCATAAACAAAAAAAATATTTTGAGCTCAGTCACCCTGCATAAATTTCTACACGAAAAATCTTCAAAAAAATATTTCACTTTCGATTGCACAACACTTTTTGGAGAGGAGTGAAAATTTAGCTTCACTCGAACCGCGTTCCGGCTCTAATGTCAAAATGACATTTCTTAATCTTTTTATAATGTATAAGATGGACTTAGATGTCAGGTAAATATATCATTAATTGTTGTTTTTTTATTTGCGGTACTCCAAAGATCACGGAATCCACAAACTTTAAAATTACACGTTCTCTCGTGCTCTTTCAATTTTCTAAAAACACCGATATATGACAACAAACTGTCATAACTCATAAGCTATGTTGTTCTCCTCGGAATATACTTCAGGATTAAAGACTTATTTTTCTTTTCTCTAAAAGTTCGTGTTCTCCCTCATCAATTTGCCTATATGTTCACTGTTTTTTCTCTATCTTTGCATGCGTTTTTTCTTCCGCGTTGGTTTCTTGCAACTACATTGCTCGCTGCGACGTATTTCAAATAATTCTCATTGATCTATTAGACGTTTTTCTTTTTTAGTTCCGAGCTGAGTTCTAAACTGAGCACGAGCATTATGAGCGCGCTCTGAAGCGAGCGTTCTCAGATTGTTCTGAGATATTTATGACTCATATAGTTGTCATAAATTAGCTAATTTCCAGAACAACAAGGTTCGTCCGCCTTTCAACTATTTTGCTTATCCTGTTTTTTTTTTAGCCAAATGTGTATGGAAGTGTGTAATCAGCTTTTCACTCAGCCTATTCAGTCAATTAATTCTGAGCTCATAGAGCGCGCTCTGATCATGCTCTGAAAAAAAATACAAATTCTGACCTTTGATGTGTCAGAGCTAAAAAAGAAACACGAACATTTTGTATAACAGTTCAGGTTTCTAATCTGAACTATAAAAGAGAAACGCGTATTGATATCTTTCACCGAAAAACTCCTAGCAAAATGGAATCTGAATCACCCGAGTTTTAACTTTGTACGCCATTTTTCCCGAATCTGACAGTCAAATATTATACTTGACTTATAAAAGAAGTATACCTACGCTAAATCGTTATTAGCTGTTTTTTATTATCAGCTATGATCCATATAGATCATCGATTTACATGCAATTACAACAACAGCACATGATCCTGCTTCTCATCGAGATCATGAAACATGATCTGAAAGATATTTCGACTATTTCCCACTAGATGCCTTGTTTCATTTTTAAGTATTGGTGTGCCTGTAAACGATAGCCACACAATCACGTTGCCAGACTAAAAAGTGGAACCAAAAAAATCAATTGATTTTTTCGCATTCGAGTTCCGAGTTATTTTTTTTCGTTCTTTAAAGGTATATGCAGACCAGCCAAACACTTGATAAACAATTAAATACCTACATATTTCATAAATATTTCTTAAACATTTATTAAACAAAACAATTTTTATGAAATGTTTTGCTGGTTTGAAAACATTTATGACATGTTTCACAGTTTCCCAATCGTGATGGGAGATAATTTTTGTTTTACAAGTTTCCCTGAAAGTGAGCGTTTTTTTCGATTATTTGTAAATAAAATACAAATATCAAGAAAAGCTTGGAATACCTAATGAGAAAGTGATGAATGAATCAATTACATATTTGAATTAAATCGCGTATCGCGTGATTCCCGAGAACAAAATTACAATAATAAAAACCTTACTCGCTGCTAATTATAATCTTACCACATATTTTTCTTCTTATCCATAAAAGGATGAAATTGAAATATAAATAAATTTAGAAATCTTTTACAAATGTTTATGAAATGTGTCCGATTTGCTTCAGAAACATTTCATAAACATTTCTGAAATGTCTGGCTGGCCTGGACACACCTTAATATGCCAAGATAAACTCAAGTGCTAGCTGCAATATATTGTTCATGTGTTGCATAGGTATATGAATATAAAATAAATTAGTTTTTTTGAAAAAATATGGAAAAGAAAAACTATGCAAATTTGATTCAAATATGATAACACCCCCGACATTGCAAGTGAAATCACATGTGCCTTGTGTGACGTCACGTTGAGCAGAATACTTGCAATATGGCTGGTGGCAATATGAAGTTTGTAATACCCCTTTATTATCTGCTTTGTTTTTGAAAGCAACTGTTGCCACAATTCAGAAATTAAAGTTTTCAATGATCCGTATTGTTTTATTATCGTGATCTGATCCGGATCAGATCACGCTGATAATAAAATACGGCTATTGTATTTTGTTCAGCCAGTTAAGAATTGCAACAACTTTTGCTGTAGATAAATCAGCTGTAGCATCATTTATCGCAAAACCTGAACAAATTGTACAATAGAAATATTTGTTACTCGTGAATTCTGAATAAAAAATTAATAAAAAAACACTTTAACCTGAAGTTGATCTGTCGCCTGAAGTTGATCTATCGCTTGTTTATTTCAATCAATTGAATTTACCACGTCAGCTTTATTCACTGCGTTTTAATTTTTGTGTAACTAACATTTGAAGCGTTGAGAATGAGAAGATGTTAAGTGACATTTTTGACATTTCCGGTGTGTTATATGACAACTTAAATTTTGGTTTATTCGCCGATACTCTACTGTACTTAATATAGGATTTGGTTAAGTGTTTTTACCAACACATTTTTTTCAGGTTTCGTAGCGTAAAAAGTGCTAACATAAAAAGAAGTCACGTGGTCTAAAATAGTGCTTTCTTTATTTACTTTTATTTCGTATTACCAAACTCTAACTTCTTTTATGGGCAGATTTATGGGCAAACAACTTAAAACGTCTTTTACTCGCAACTAGAAAATTGTCACTTAACACCTTCTCATTCTGAACGGTTCATTTGATATTCGACGGTTGCATCCTAAACCACACAGTCCACAAACGAATTTTGAAAAGTCGACATCTCCCAAACCGACACCATATCTGAGCCAATAACATCCCTGCTTAATTTCTCATGGCAAGTACGTAATTAGCAGCCAACCGCCATTGATGCCTGATATCTGTGTGTGAAATGTCTCGCATGACATTTATGGCTGACATCTAGTCAATCTTGTCACTTCATTTTAGTTCGCTCCTCTGTTCTGTCTTCTGTGTAGTTTTTTTCGTCGTTTGTTTTTACAGCAAAACATAAAATATTTACAATTCGCAATTATGGCTGATTGGAAAATGTATCCCGACGAAGTTTCAAAACTTATAGATTTATATGGCCAGAATGAGTGCCTTTGGAATTGCCAAAATGAAGAATACAAAAGAACTGACTTGAAAAGAAATGCTTGGGAACAATTATCCATTTACTTTGGCAAAAGTGTCGATGACATCAAAAGGAAAATCAAATATCTACGCAGCGCTTACCTGCACGAAAAGAAGAGGGTTGATGATTCGAAAATAAATGCGAGACCGGGCACTAGTGTTTATCGTCCGCGTTTGTTCTATTACACAGATTTTAACTTCTTGGATCCGGTGATAATTTTGCGCAAGGCAGCAACTCCTAAACCAGAGCCGGTACGTATGTAAGCACTGTAAATTTAATGTCTCTTTTTCAATATAAGTTTTTTTTTAGAACTCCTATATAGAGCAAGTGGACGAGCGCGATGATGACCGAGAAATATCACCAAATCCTGAAAATGAAGCATCAGACGAAAGTGATAATTTATTTCTTATAGAAGAAGCAAACACGCAACCACAATCACCAGCGGCTGCATTTCAATCTGCACCAAGAGCAAAAGTTAGCACAAGCTTGCGCACTGAAAGAAGGCCGAAAAGACGAAGATCTCCAACAGCTTTTAAGTTTGAGGAAGTGGTCGATCCGTTCGGTTGTAGTTCTTCAAAAACTGCCACAGAAGAATCGATTTATTCAGCTTTTGGCAAAACCATATCGCTGCAGTTAAGCCTGCTTACACCGCTAGAAGCCACATCTACTATGGCTTCGATACACCAACTGCTGTCGAAGAAAATAATGCGGTCAATGTTAGCAACTCTGAAGAGAAGCCGCTACTCATCGTCAGAGGACAGCGACAATTTAAGTGGCACTCAATACACTTCGAAAAGACTTAAAAAACAGAAATACGAAGACTAGGCATCGCTTATAAGCAACTGTCACGGATTTTGAAATACCATGGAAACCGTACTCGGCCAAAGAGATAGGCTGTCATGTCAAAATTAATTATAGGACATGATTTAAGGCTTACCATCCACCATCAAATAGAAAATATGTTGGCCTATCTCGTATCTAGTATATATTTAGATTAAGTTACAAATGAGATATGCAAATCCATTTTTGCGTATGTCGATCCACACACATATACATAATAATGAAATAAAATATTTATAAGCTTTACTACAAATCGATCTGCTGAGGATGTATTGTTTGCATTCGTCGGAGGGACATTTATCTTTAAAGTTTGTAAATTGTTTGCGATATCCTATATCGTATGTGGAGTAAAATGGCTTTAAGTCATATTTCTACTTAAATGCTTCATTATAACCTCAATAGATTGCGGTTACCTCTCTCTACACTTTACCTATGGACTTATCATCGTTGTTCCTTGGAATGATACGAAATTAAAAAAAAAATCGATTCCACAACTGCACGTACAATTTAATTCGGTATTTCCAGCTGTGTAAATATGCTAAAGGGAACTAGCTATTAACAGGAGACCTTGAAAACTCTTTAAACTGCATACCTGAATGAAACTTGACAGTTAAGTTCCGAAAATGTGACGTATTATCTCGAAAAAGAAAACGGATCTTTTTTGCATGTCTCATTACCCATACCTGTACTCTGCACAAATCCAAATAGTATGCGCACTTCGTAATCGATTTTGACCAATTTAGCATGCTTTGCAACCTAGGTAGCTCGAGATTGTTGTCAGAGAATTTTTTAAGAATCTGTAGTTACCTAATGTGCATTGTTTACGAATTTAAGTTTGCAGCTGCAATAAAAGAGCTCGGCGCAAAATATACTCTTATGTTGATTGTTTACCTATAATATACACTCACCATCTAGACATTTACACCTACCTGCATGTCTCTCTTTAGGCATTTGGATCTGCTTCCGTTTCTAACTGGGGTTTCTTCCACTTGCCAAAAAAAAGAAGCATTGAACACAACATTAACTACAACGCATTCGTAAAAAAAGGACTTTATTCTCAAGACATATACAAACAAATAATGAGAACAACTACCCTTGTGTATTTCAGTTTAAATTTTCTTTTCAATTACACTGCCACAATCACCATCCGTGTCACCTTCAGATTCAGCGTCGGTCGACGAATCGCGATCGCTTTCATCTGATTCACTTGAAGCCGCCAAGTGAATGTCCTCAATCAATTCTTTTAGAAGTTCGGTTTCGATTTCGCCCAAGTTTAGCTTCAACTGCTTCTTGCTAGTGTCAAGAAGAACATTTTTTAAATTCCTCGAAAGAGTGTGCAGGTATTCATTGTCCAACACTTTCGCCACGTAGCGGATGTAGTCCCTTATGAAGAATTTATTCAAGGGCTTGCGATCGTGGTCGCTTCCAGAGAAGCAGCAATGAGTGGCCAGCAGCTGCTTTAACACCCATGACTTGCCCTTTTGTAGAGCTGCTACTGCATCTTCGACGCAAAGCCGTCCCAGATCGTAGTTTCTATACAGAGGGTAGATTAATGAACGACGAAGAAAACTATCGACTACAGAATTGAGGTTCTCGAATCGCTCAAAATAGCACAGAGCAGCAGATAGAATTGTCCGAGTCCATGGACTCTCACAGGTAATGTCATTTGATGTGCAGCTATGTATATGAGACAATGTATAAATGTATATGAATCAATTTATAGAAGGACTGAGATCCCTTACCGAACGTCATAGCAAATCGCCAGGAGGATGCTTACGAGACCACAATCGATATTCATCCGATCGTCATCCAGTTGTATTGAAAAATCTTTGGCGTTAATTTTTTGTAGTATGTACTCTTCGTCCTTGGTTAGTTTGGTGTCTAAAAATGACATTATTCAATTAATAAATTCTACAGAACGAATCCCACTGACCTTCATAGGAAAACGTATACTTAATCGGATCCTCATGGCCGTCGGGAATTTGCAGTTCGACAAAGTTTAATTTGTACTGATCGGAGCAAAAATCTTTAGTTTCATCGTTTTCCCTTTCAATTGTTCTCCTTAGAGGGCTAAAAAGACTGGGGTTTGTGATACGACAGACATGAGACATTTCGTCCTAAAAAGAAATAGTGTTCTTTTATTGTTGTCGTTTGCAAGCACACGGCTACTAACCTCACAATATTTGTGCTTGCCTCGGAATCGTCCAGCGAAACCATAAACATAGTCCGCTTTTATGTCACATATTACCCCATCAACAGTTAGTACACATAAATCGGTTATGCGCGACATTGTTCTCAGGTCTGGCGCTGTAGTTTCCTCTTGTCGAATTTTCTGTTCATCCAACACGCCCTTTTCAATTTTTTCTATTTTAGACTCGCCTGGATAACATGGAAGACGGCATGTATACTCCCTTTGCTCAGTTCTGAATGTGATTGGTATGTTTTTCATGTCCTTTATATCGAATCGTCTGGGACACTTGAACCTATGATGAGTTTGGAGAATTCAACCAATATTTTTTGAATTTTTCTCATTTACCTTGCAATATCCACATCAGCGATAAATACAAAATTACTTTCATTCACAAATATATCACAATTTTCAATGCACTGTACACGCTTTGGGGTGGGAATCGTCAATTTACAAACGTTGCCGTCGAATTCGTGAGCTAGGACAGTTGAGTTCATTTTGATATTGATTTATGTTATTTTGCAATGTCGGTCACGCTTTCAAAACAAATATTTTTTCAACTGAAAATTGTAAACAAAAATATTTATTTCCTTCACGTGTCTAACCAAAAAAAACAAAAACAACAAATGTCGCTTGTCAAACTGAAAAAACTCGGTTTTCTTGCAAACGAAGTCGGAGGTATGTTAGAAAAATGAAAACGATATTTTGCAAAACACTAATCTATACAATGTGGAAGGTATCGTGAAAATTTGTCTTAAGAAAGAAAAATATGCAATTATTTAGTTTAAATAAAACAAAAGATGCTTTGGGAATAATTGTTTATTGAGTCTAAGAGCATGTGATTTGCAATTTGTTAATTCTCCCGGGAAAAAGATTTCGTTCTCCATCCAGAGGATTTTTTCAAGGGTGCTATTGTAGAGCAGGTACATGTCATATGAATATGCAATTTTCAATCAAACAAATTTAATTATTGTATTTATGAATGGAAAATTGTTATTTGTTCTACCAAGAAAGCATTTTATTTAATTAATATAAAAAAAAAAAACAGAGTATCAAAATTGAATATTCTTGCCGCGAACTGTCAACTGTCACACTTTATTTATAATCCAATGAAATTGAATCACGGGTATCTGCGACTAATGTGGTATTCGATTGGGTGCTCTTAGGGCAATCTTTCACGTGTCGTTTTCCATTGGGATGGAAAAATCACTTGTTCTCAAATTTAGTGTAGTTTTCTGCTTTCGAAATTAGCTGGCTGGCTGTCAGATTTCATGTTCCATTGGATGCAAAAAAGCAGAGTCAGTGCAATTTGGCGAACCTCGATTTCTGAGCGAGATTTTCACCTACTTTCACTAACTCAAAAACTTTGGCATTTGTCAAACTTTGAAATGTGTTATTAAACACGTTTTTAGACGATTAGTCTGTGAAATATTTACATTTGGAAATATAAATTAAATAGATTTTCATAAACACAAATTATAATTTAAGATCAGCTGACTTTTAAAAGACGCTACCCCAAAAAAAAACAAAAAATAAAAATCTCCCAATGGAACGGGCACGAAAAATCTGAATATCCCAATGGAAAACGACATCAGATTTCAGAGCACTTTTGCGAATCTAGATTTTTTCTCAGAGTTCCATCAGATTTACCAATACAAGTACGAAATTTTTCAACTGTAAAGAAACGCATTACATTGAATGGATCTAAGTATTTTTGTTTATTATTTATATACAATTTCTTAGAAATCAATCTTGACACAAATTTCGAATGTTTTAAAATTAAATTTAACCGGTGAATGAAAAAGCTAAGAGAATTGTCGAAAGCTCTCGGAAAGCTACACATATTCCCATCGCACGAATATCAACAAAGAAAAATGAAAGTTAAAAAAACTCCATTGGTCGGAAATTTCACTTTTTCTACGTCAGCTATATTATTCGAACTGTCAACGTAGTAGGCACTCAGTCAAGAATTTCTTGACTATATTCGTGGGCTACGCCTCCATAAACGTCTGTCATATGACCGATTTCAACCAATCAAAACAGAGATACATCTGTCAGACAGCTGCCAAACTTACTAAACTAACGTCCCAAATCTGAAGAAGTCCAATCGAATATCACATAAGTGTCCTCAGGGGATTTTTGGAGTGAGTACGTACGCAAATTTTAAGTTGTAGTCAGCACTTCTACAAGATTGTTTATTTTCGACATGTTAATTATATTTGAGTGTGGTGCTTTATATTTGTCTGGAGAATGATGTAAAAAGTTACGCACTATAAAGTCAAGTGACTGTGACATCTCATCTGGATACTCTATGTTGAAAGTAAAAAAGTACGCTATGCACTGTACGATCATGTCGAAAACATCGACTTTTTCTTCGGTCCAAACCAGTTTGGATTCAATGAACACGTATCCGACTCGTAGATCCAACGGCGTTTCTGAAAACAAAATCAAATGACAAGTATTAGTAGATATATGTATATCGCACAGGGTTTATAATGGGTGATTTTTTAAGAGGTTTAGAACTTTAAAAAAAAAAAAAACACAAAAAATTCGAAAAAATTAATGAAATATTTATTTGAATCGATAGTTTGAACCTTGCAATTTAATGATTAAAGATAATTTCATGCAAATGTTGACCGCGGCTGCGTCTCAGGTAGCCCATCCGCTGAGTCCAATTTTGGCATACTCTTTCACACATATCGGCCGGTATCTCACGAATGAATGCATGGATGTTGGCTTCCAGTGCGTCAATCGAAGCGGGCTTGTCCCTATACACATTAGCCTTGGCATACCCCCACAAAAAATAATCTAATGGTGTCAAATCGCACGATCTAGGCGGCCAATTGACCGGCCCGAAACGTGAAATTAACTGTTCACCAAACTCGCCTCGCAATTGCGCCATTGTTTCGCGATGAACATTTCGAACCGAGCACGAATTTTGATAGTAAAATTCAATAATTTGCAAGCGTTGTTCATTTGTAAGACGATCCATGGTTAAATTGCAAACCAAACTGAAGCTGTTTGACAGTGACACAAGGTACTAAACACACGTCAGCTGTCAAAACCAGTGTTGCCAAAACCAAACCAGCTAAAAAATCACCCTTTAGGTATCAAAACCAAATAGTCGATGCAAATACACACCTAGTACGGCAATCCACGGACCAGCCACAGGGATTAATATGTCCTCTAAAGCAATTCCCCTCTATAAACAGATGGAAATTAATGAAACAAATCACAAGAAGTGTAACACTTTCACCTACAGGAAACTTTTGAATCACATACTTCATGTCCTATTCAAAGTATGCGGATAGAGCCAATAACAAAGCGAAGTCGTCCGTTTCCAAGCCTTTAATATCAGATTGCTTGGCGAAATAGTCGCTCAGCTTCCGCTTCTCAGCTTGAAAGCCATCACAAATTTTCGTATAACTCACTTCAGTTAGCTGCACAAAATGCCTTAAGATGCATTCCTTATTGAAGAGGTACGGCCAGTCTTTCTGAATATCTTTTATCGAAGGATAGCTACCCGGTTTGTTGAGGTATGACGGCTGCACTGCATAGCACTCTTCCATGCAGGAAACTATCTTGTCCCTAGCTTGTGTCATCAACTTGTTTTTGGGGTAGCTATTTTTAAGAGACCTTTGCATTTTCTTGGTGATATCTTCCCGATCCTCATCTGGTGGCGCCCATTGTTTTGAGTTTTTTCTATGTGTCTGGACACACTTTCGTTTTCGTTTTTTCGGTGGCGCTCTTTCACTGCCCTCTTTACTTGCCGCTGAGTTTAAGTAGTTGTTGTGGTTCCTCATCATCACGAGTAACATCTCGGAGGCAGATGACTCTTTTCTGTTTATATCGCCCTTGTCTAGGAATGACTCAGGATATTTCTCTACTATGGACTCAGCGATGCAGCGATAAATTTTGGCAGGGATGTGGAATGATGAGCGGTGCAAGTCCTTCACCACTTCCTTTATGAAAGCGTGGATACGATTGCCCAACCATCTCTTATTTCTCAGTTTTTCCAAAACATCGTCCGGCATCGAGTTCCATGAAATGGTGAAGTTTGAAAAGAGTTGTAGGCTGGAATTGCGCGTGGATGATGGCGAAGAGAGTGCAGGACTGATTATTCTCAAGGGCTCCAAAATTGGTGAATATGGCGCTGCTGGTTGCTTGATATGCGAGCTCATTACTTGCTCGGGAATGTGTGGAGAAGTTGTCGTTGATGTGGAACGTAATTGTTTAGTGGCTGCAGGTGGCACTGGGTGGTCTTTTTGGGAGCTTATATCTGCTATGAGAACAGTTGGTGACTGCCAATTGTGAGGCGTCCATTGCAATGTTTCGTTTAAGAGGATAAAAATGGAGCTTTTCTTCGCAAGATATTCAATTGTCTCATCATCCGATACCTCGGATCCGGATCTTTCCAGAACTAGAATTCGCCCATTAACTCCCAAAGCGTTTGCTAAATTATTAAAAAAATAAATATTACAATGAAAACCTAAGTTAGCCTTGATAATTTCTCCCGAAAATTTAGCCTGTGTTCGAGGTGAGCTGATTTCGATCGATAAATATCTCCATCCACAATTTTCAATAAGACCAAAATTGCTGCTGAAATCAACATACATGAGAGACCAACACTCCTAACAATGAAAACAATTCCACTGATATTAAAATAGTTAAAGACCACACAAATGTATCCATGTTGTACTTGACTTTTTGGGTGAATGAAAACTGCATTTTAAAAAAAGTATGCGTAGTTGACGTAGGGTCATAAGAAGCTAGGCTGTGTACGTAGACAGCCGTATGAAAGCGAAACAAACCGCGGTTTTGTCAGTAATTAACTCAGTAACCTTTCGCCTCTTCGAACTGTCACAACTGTCAACGCTGTTAGTTTGTAAAAGCGTAGTTTGTAATACTCCCACCACCTACTGCATTGAACTGAGTTTGTTTAGGTTTTATAGACAATCGTTTAATGTTTATCACAGTTAACCACTATTAGTACTCTGGTGTGGAATTTAGTGTGGAATTAAAAATGGTGAAGTGAAAGCAACCCATTAGTCACCAAACAAGTTCCACTTCCGATTGGAGACTCGAATCAGTCAATTAAGTGAGCTTATTCTAGAACCAGCGAGATTGTCTGGGACGAGTTTGAATAAACTAGAAACTTCCCGGTAGATGGCGGAGCGGATATTAAGGGGCAGATTTGTCAATCATAAAGTTCGAAATAGTAATCGGTTGTACAGATAAAGAAGTGTAAAGTAATACAGTGAATTAAGTGATTGGTTTAAATCGGTTAAGAATTGTTTTAAGAAATATCGTTTGAAGTGAATTATTAAAATGATCCGTAAAAATGTAATAAAAGTGATTTCATTACAAAAGTTCAACAGAATACTGTTTTATCTTTTCGAATCCGAGCTCGGATGTAACAATACTATTTGCTTATTTTATAAATAAATTGTATAGGTATTATGTTGCTTACCTTTTGCTATAACTGCTGTTAATACTGGTTCACATAAAAATGCTTTTTTGATCGTCCGATTGGCACTCCAAACTTCAAACATTTCCTTGGGCATGCTAATTGTACGGCCAGATATGTAGTAAAAGAAATTTAGTTCGAAACAACACACCATACGGTGACACGTTCACAATGCAGTGGCGTCTGATGAATTTCACGTGGATTGTGATTACACCAATATCGCCTGCGGGATGGATGTTGAAGCGAGTACGGAAAGCACGTTGAGTGTAAGTCGTGGAACGACCGTTGGAAAAGTAACCCTCGCAGGCAAATGCGCGTTGGTCTTTCGTCCAATGCATGATGTCGACTGACTGCGGCTTAAATGAAATTTCAGGAAGTCCCCTAGAAAATGAGACACTCTCCACCCACATCCGACCACTCCTCCCCGCTTGGCACCAAAAACAAATCAACAAGTTTTCTTGCCGCACCCTGGAGTACCTAAAGCTTAAAAAAGCTCATCCTTGTTGACTTTTCCGCAACACAAAAACAGAACGGAACACAACGATCTGTCAAAATTTGGCTTGAGAAAATGTAACCCATTAACTGCGCACGCTAAATTTTGACAGATACATAAAAAGCCTTTGAAAAGTTTGATTATATTTAGCTCGAGCTACGTGCCACTCGGCTAAAGGGATTCGCTTGAATTTAGCTGAATTTAAGTGTGGATAGAATTTTGTATGGGAGTTAAAATTCAGCTCGAGCAGCATACCCTTTAAAGATGAACTGCTAAACCGAGCAATACCAGTTTAAGCTGAATATGTTCCCCACAGCGCAAAAGTTCCCTCCAAAATTGAAGCTAGCGAAAATGTAATTGCAAAATAACTACCTTAATTCAATTTTGACAGATCATATGGATTAAGAACGTTATGTTGAAAAAATAAGTTAAGTAGGTAGGAACAAACTTACTATCCTTTTTTTTTCGTTTTTCCTTGGTAAGTTGAACACTCAAAATTAAGCAAACATTAAGCGAAACGTTCTCAGTTCATCAAAGTGATGACGTGTTGATAAGCTAAACATATGACAAGGTACCTAAAGTCGATTCAACATCTTACTAAATCTAACGATCAACCCATCCCAACAAAAACAGTTCCAAAACCACAAAGATATAATGCCTTACTAAAAATAATAATTTTTAACCTTCACACTGAATAGGTCATTATGCTTTATGCAATTTTGTATGAAATTAGTATCGCGGATAGATGCGTATATTAAATTTTTACACTGGTAATAGAACCCGTAACAGAAATAAAAAGCTCGGCATCATGAGGAATGGCTTACAAATCAATCAATCACCAACTTCGCCGATTTCCCGTTACTTAGCCAACAAGCTATATTTCTATTGGGTGATAAATGCTAAATGCGTTTGTATTGTTACATAGAAATTCGTATTGACAAATGTCACGTAACTTCAGAAATTCCGGCTCACAAATACACTCCCACCTTGCATATGCCACTTCCGCTTTGGGCAAAGTGGCTTGCAGCGTTCATAGAATTTTATCCGTTAAATTTGAAATTGTTCGTTACGTGTGAATAATAATTTTTTTAAGGAATAAATGTACATTTGCTTAAAATATTTACGAAAAATTAAGAATGTAGATTGGTTGAGGGAAAATAAAAACATTTTGAACAAATTTTCTTTGTTATTTAAGAAAAATTTACACACGAAATCGAAGTTAATTATATCCAAAAGAGGGAAATACACAACCATATTATTTGTCCTAATATATTTCTAGTATGTAAGACATCTTCTATTGATAGTTTTATTATAACCACACAAATCAAATTATTCACCTTCAAAAAATTTATAATTACTAACCAATGGCATTCAGTTATGCTAAATTTCCCCACGGCTGCCTAGGTTGGCAGCATTTATTTTTGTATTTTTTGTTTATTTTTGCATGTCACACGGATTCCCAATTGACAGAACACCGATAGGACATAGGAATACAGATTGGCAAATTTGAAAAAAAAAAAAAAAAAACAAGTAAAAGTGTTATCATCGGCCTGGCCGATGCTTTGATACCCTCCACTGCATACAAGTCATGCAAAATTGGTTTTGTGAGGGAGGTACCAGAACTACTTGACCGACATAGCAGGTTTTCAATACCAACCTAACGACGATAAAAATAAGTTCTCTCACCAAATTTCATTCACCTACTTCAATTACTTTGGGCGCTATCGTGCTTTCAACAGACAGAGAGGCATGGGTCCAATATTGGTTTTGTATGGGAGGTACCAGAACTACTTGACCGACATAGCCCATTTTCAATACCAACCTAACGACGATAAAAATAAGTTCTCTCACCAAATTTCATTCACCTACTTCAATTACTTTGGGCGCCATCGTGCTTTCAACAGACAGAGAGACATATGGGTCCAATATTGGTTTTGTATGGGAGGTACCAGAACTACTTGACCGACATAGCGCATTTTCAATACCAACCTGACGCCGATGAAAATAAGTCCTTTCACCAAATTTCATTCACCTACGTCAATTACTTTGGGCGCTATCGTGCTTTCAACAGACAGAGAGGCATGGGTCCAATATTGGTTTTGTATGGGAGGTACCAGAACTACTTGACCGACATAGCCCATTTTCAATACCAACCTGACGCCGATAAAAAGAAGTCCTTTCACCAAATTTCATTCACCTACGTCAATTAGTTTGGGCGCTATCGTGCTTTCAACAGACAGAGAGGCATGGGTCCAATATTGGTTTTGTATGGGAGGTACCAGAACTACTTGACCGACATAGCCCATTTTCAATACTAACCTGACGCCGATAAAGAGAAGTGATTTCACCAAATTTCATTCACCTACGTCGATTACTTTGGGCGCCATCGTGCTTTCAACAGACAGAGAGACATATGGGTCCAATATTGGTTTTGTATGGGAGGTACCAGAACTACTTGACCGACATAGCCCATTTTCAATACCAACCTGACGCCGATAAAAAGAAGTCTTTTCACCAAATTTCATTCACCTACGTCAATTACTTTGGGCGCTATCGTGCTTTCAACAGACAGACAGACAGACAGACAGACAGACAGACAGACAGACAGACAGACAGACAGACGGACATGGCTAAATCGATTCAGAATGTGATCCTGATTCAGAATATATATACTTTATGAGGTCTCCGGTGACTCCTTCTTTGCGTTACAAATGTATTGGCAAAGTGAATATACCTTCCTCTGGAGGGTATAAAAACGGAGCCAGCGGCAAGAGGATTGTGAGTTGGGGGTCTCAGTATGATTTGTCTCTGACTTACACAACATACCACTAATCAGAATCAAGCAAGGTCCTACCAAAATTTCATTTATTATTGAATATTTAAATATTAATTTTGTAAACTTTAGCAGAAAACCGGCACAGGCGCACAATGGCTTTCTCTCTCGCTCAGTTTTGCTTGCTTCGTGTTGAATCTATACATATAATAAAACTGTAGCTGTTTTCATGTGTACGCGGTTGGCGTGAAAACTACTGCACAGATTTCGATGAATTTTTTTTTGAAATATCCCTTAAGATCTGGAGAAGGACATAGGCTATTCATTTCATTGCTATGCCTATTTTTTTTGGAGCGTTTTTAACCAAAATGTGTTTTTTTTCTGACTTTACTGCCTTTTCATCGCTTTTACTCAAACAATTCTTAACCAATGCAAACAAAACAAAATACCAACAAGAGCCAAAACTTCCGTAATTACTTTAAGCCATCAATCAGCTTTCTGTATTATCTAGAAGCTAAGCTACAACCCAAAATCTAACACGAAAAAACTAAATTTATTTTCTTAAATCGAAAATTATCAGCAACCGTTGTTCTTGATCGCTGTTCTGCTTTGGGGTGGGTGGGTGGCGCACATCGCGCAAGCACATACATGTCAAAAAAAAATGCGTGAAGTTTTCTCCGATTAAGTGAAACGAAAGAGCAGTAGGCGAGGTGAGTGTGGATGTAATCAACAGCGACAATGTTTTTCTGAGGAAATGCGCAGATGGCCAATGACGTGCGGTGTTGGGCGTATGGTGGTGTAAATATGTATATTGAGTTTAAGGTTTTTGTTTTTGGGGGTTGTGATACTACCTACATTGATATCTACAGTAAAGAATTGAAGAATTCAAGAACTGAAGATGATATAGGTGAATAAATTTGTTTGAATTATTGTTGGTGTAAATACAATGCACTCTAAATTATTTCTGTAGTTTCTATAGTAGTATATTTACCTCTTGCGATTCACACGCT
The DNA here is from genome assembly GCA_948293265.1 of Cheilosia impressa. NCBI lineage: Eukaryota > Metazoa > Arthropoda > Insecta > Diptera > Syrphidae > Cheilosia > Cheilosia impressa. The sequence continues at coordinate 16,871,768 of OX411880.1, forward strand.
CAACCAAATTTAACAAATGAAATGTCAAAAAAAAGAGAATTTCTTGCTTCTTATTTTTGCATTTTTAGTTTTTTTCAAATATTAACAATTGAAAAAGTCGAACATTAAGTACATTAAATTTCAACTACGCAGTTGTGTAAAAAATATAGGTACTTTTCTTTCATTCATCATGCCCGTACAAGCGAATCCGACACAGACTGTGTGACCGTTGCGGCATTCTGAAAAGTCGTATGAAAAAGTACCAATAAAAAAAAAAAGGAGTAATTTCTGAAGCAGAATAGCTTATTTCAAATTCGTGAACGATATTTAACAAGTATTGGTTCGTTAAACATTATAATTAAGTAGTGATAGGCAACTGCGTTACATTTGAAATGTTTTTATTTGGACATAAGAGCTTTTGAAATATTTTTAAAGCGCCTTCTCCAACTAAAAACGGGCTTAAATAGCAAAAAGTTGTGCCAGGCTCTCGAAAAAAGTTTGAAATCGCAACTTTAGTCGCATAATGATCACGCTGAATTGCAATTCACAGCAGAGATAGAAAAACTAAGAGAGAATTTTATTTTCAAAATTAGCGGAGGAATTGGATAGGAACGCTAAAGCTGACGGGCTTTTCATACTTAGTTTATAAATAAGACATTTGGGACTCACTTAACTGCGAAAGTAAGATTGTTACCTTTGAAATGTTACCTTTTAACGACCGCAAAACCAATTTTTATCAATTTTGGTATAGGGATAGATGGGACCTCTGAGAATGACATTCGCTACTTTTTGTCGTGAAAACAAAACGTGAAGGGGATGAAGAATTGGATGCAAGTTTAAATGACGAACCAATTATTTCTCAAGTTAGGGATAATCAAATTCTATACTTTTGGTATAATACCAATGAATTTAAATGTGTAGGCTGTAGGGCTGATAGGTTGGCTTAAAAGATAGAATAGTTTTGGACCCGATAAGCGGCGCTGTTGTTGATATAAATATTTTAATTCAGTTACTCGAAGTACTAATTGTACGCAGACGAAGTCGCGGGTACCAGCTATTTCTCAATAAGTAGGTAGTTACTATTTTAAATACTTATATAGTTTTAATAAAACAATTAAAAAAGAGCCTCTATAAAAAAAACAAAAGTATGTTCACTCCATATAAAATAAAAATGTGCAACCGCTGATTTCGAAAGTTGAATTCATTTAAATTCATTTTCTGACATTCTCGATAGTGAATATTATTCGTTCGAATCTCAAAATACACAAAGTTCATTCGAACGAATAGAGACATTCGTTAGAATTGACTATTCGTTCGAATCTGAAAATAAGCATGATTATATTCATTTCATTAACGAATTTAGGCGGAACGAAGTTCGCCGGGTCAGCTAGTATTAAATAAAGCGCATTGAAACTGATTTCCACATAAACCAGCTCCATAAAGACACACTCGCCCCAAAACAGAATGTAAGTGGTAATTTGACATGTTCTTATTGAGAATAATTATTAGGTAATTAAAACAGTATTCAACTAACCTTAAAAGAAAACGCCATTAATGCCGCACGCATACTTATACAATTTCCTGTTACAACTTTATGTCAATCGAGCCGCCATTGGGCGACTGTGTTCGTCATATTTTGTGCCATTTAGTTACACGGCGTTCACATCACAGTTGAATTTAAGAGTTTTTAATGTCTATGAACTTGTTGGAATCAAATGGAATTCCTTTTATAATTTCGTTACAATAAAAAAACCATTTGTCAATATCTTGCAGAAATCTATCTGATAATAACAATCAGAAAAATTAACTATCACGTTTCCTTCACTTTTGTTAAAAGAGATTTTGTAAATTCAAGTTTTTTTTGTATATTTTAAGGAAAGAACATTTTTTTCGTTGATTTTAATGGTTTTAATTTCGAAATCATATCGAAACAATATATTTGAACAAGAAAATCGTTTATTTTTGTTCGTGAAAAAGATTTTTTAGTTTTAGCAAATGCATATTTGTACAGTAATTATATCCAAGTATTCATAATGCTAAATTAAAAAATAAGTTCATTATTTTTTTATACTATATTGCTCTCAAATTTAACTATGTATGCGCTCGGCTTTTTCCGGTAAAGGACATAATATAAAAATCCTTGTACATCGCCCTTTATTTATACCTAAGAAATACTCGGAACAATAAAAAAATGTTTTGATCACTTTTGTATTCCAAAAACACAAAGAACGCACTTGTTTTTGTTAATTTATAATTTAAAGAGGTTTGTAAAAAAAATCAGTGCACATTTCAAAACTCATTGTTATAAAATTCGTAAAAGAATATACCCACAGAAAACGAAATATAGCATGCAAATACCAACAATTAACGAAACAATATGTATTTTTACGTTCGGTTGAATAGGCGAAATACCAAAGTAACATTATTCAACACTGTTCAGTGTTATTAAACTACAGAATTTCCAATCATATTTTGAATTTGTACAAATATGGTGTTAAATAAACGAATTTGAAAACATTCACCAAACCTTATAGAAATTTATCGAATGTTTATGAACATTTTAGAAAATTCACTTGTGCCCTAGTGAAGGCTTGGGTTTACTTGCATCTGGTTACCTCATTTTTGGAACAACCCCTTTTATGCAGCAGCATGAATTTTGCTGTCAAAAATAGAATTCATACAAATAAAATTAAAAACAAGTAAAAGTGTTATCATCGGCCTGGCCGATGCTTTGATACCCTCCACTGCATACAAGTCATGCAAAATTGGTTTTGTGAGGGAGGTACCAGAACTACTTGACCGACATAGCAGGTTTTCAATACCAACCTAACGACGATAAAAATAAGTTCTCTCACCAAATTTCATTCACCTACGTCAATTACTTTGGGCGCCATCGTGCTTTCAACAGACAGAGAGACATATGGGTCCAATATTGGTTTTGTATGGGAGGTACCAGAACTACTTGACCGACATAGCGCATTTTCAATACCAACCTGACGCCGATAAAAATAAGTCCTTTCACCAAATTTCATTCACCTACGTCAATTACTTTGGGCGCTATCGTGCTTTCAACAGACAGAGAGGCATGGGTCCAATATTGGTTTTGTATGGGAGGTACCAGAACTACTTGACCGACAATGCCCATTTTCAATACCAACCTAACGACGATAAAAAGAAGTTCTCTCACCAAATTTCATTCACCTACGTCAATTACTTTGGGCGCCATCGTGCTTTCAACAGACAGAGAGACATATGGGTCCAATATTGGTTTTGTATGGGAGGTACCAGAACTACTTGACCGACATAGCGCATTTTCAATACCAACCTGACGCCGATAAAAATAAGTCCTTTCACCAAATTTCATTCACCTACGTCAATTACTTTGGGCGCTATCGTGCTTTCAACAGACAGAGAGGCATGGGTCCAATATTGGTTTTGTATGCGAGGTACCAGAACTACTTGACCGACATAGCCCATTTTAAATACCAACCTGACGCCGATAAAAAGAAGTCCTTTCACCAAATTTCATTCACCTACGTCAATTACTTTGGGCGCTATCGTGCTTTCAACAGACAGAGAGGCATGGGTCCAATATTGGTTTTGTATGGGAGGTACCAGAACTACTTGACCGACATAGCCCATTTTCAATACCAACCTGACGCCGATAAAAAGAAGTGATTTCACCAAATTTCATTCACCTACGTCGATTACTTTGGGCGCCATCGTGCTTTCAACAGACAGAGAGACATATGGGTCCAATATTGGTTTTGTATGGGAGGTACCAGAACTACTTGACCGACATAGCCCATTTTCAATACCAACCTGACGCCGATAAAAAGAAGTCTTTTCACCAAATTTCATTCACCTACGTCAATTACTTTGGGCGCTATCGTGCTTTCAACAGACAGACAGACAGACAGACAGACGGACATGGCTAAATCGATTCAGAATGTGATCCTGATTCAGAATATATATACTTTATGAGGTCTCCGGTGACTCCTTCTTTGCGTTACAAATGTATTGGCAAAGTGAATATACCTTCCTCTGGAGGGTATAAAAAACTGAAATGTGAATGGATGAACAGTTTTTGGTGACGAAAATGGATAGAGAAGAAATTATTATTTAAAAAAAAACATAATCAACATTTGCTTTTTTACATTTATTGTTATAAATCTATTTACAAATTGTTTGTTTTTGGAAATAGTTCCACCCGGCGGCCATTAATACACGTATTCACAGACAGGAAAAAAAGAGCGCGCGAGAGAGGGCTGTCATTCAAAATTTGCGGGGAAAATCGGGTAGGTGTGCTGAAAGTCGGCCCTCTAGTTTAGTTCCTCTATGCACACAAGACACAAATGGAACGAACGAAAAGAATGCGATATGCTAAATGCGACTGAAGCGTTGAGAAAAATTTAGCATTTCTGTTGAACAGTGAGAGGCAAAACAAAATGATAACCTGTTTATAACGAACGCACAACGCGCAAGTACCTAGACCTACTATATCATTTATGTTTGATTTTCAACAAATTTTCTATTTATGTGCTAAGTTTTAGCCAAATAACCACAAAATCCAACTAAACGCTGAGCTTAACCAATTTTTGCCGCTCATGCTTTAACTAATATCTGCTTGTGCATGAGCATGACATGAGTCATTCGCATCAAGTAGGTAGTAGACAAAAAGATACTGTAAAACTGTAATCTAACTGTAACTGTAGGTAGGCCTAGCTAAGGTAGGTAATTAGGTATAGTGTAATAGAAAGGCCGAAGAGCACACTGCTTGCTGTCTGTTAGGGTTGAGGAGCGGCTTATTACCTGTGGCTGTTGTGTATGCTGCTGGTTGGGTGGCTTCCCTACCTTGGATTGATATGTAATATATGAAATTAAAGTGACAACAATTGATAGGTATTGGAAACATTCTAGCGATGTGTTCATAAAATAGCTATAGTAAACTGCTTTCAGCGAGAAGTATCTACAAGTCGAGACACCCACTAAAATATAACAGTTTATACCACTTTATTACAAATGTGACTGTGAACTGTTTTTTTTTTTTTCTGTGCAGTGTCCGAGAGATTCATCGATTCCTTAGATTCTGAAATATCTATATACGTATAGAACACACCCAGCTTTTCCTCATAATCAATAGTACACAGCACAACTCACTTTTCTTTGTTTGTTTTTCACTTCTTGCAATTATTTCCATTTATATGTTTAATTTTCGAAAGAACCTAACATTGTTCATACTAATTACGGAATGATTCCATTTTCGCCATTTAGTTCCAAATTTGACCGTCAGCAGTAAGTATGGACTTGTTATAAAATAGGCGCTCGTCTCAAGGTCCCAATCCTAACAGGGTCATGCTAAAAGAACTTTTATTTAAAATGTAAGGAAAACCCAACATTTTGATACCAAAATCCTAATAAAAGCGTCTTTAATTAAGCTGAAAGCTGTCGAATATGTTCATGGCTATATAGCCCAATTACCGCAGTGTTACAATTCTCATAATTTTTGCCGGCGAATAACCTATTGGAATCCGCCGCGACATCAACTGGGATTCTCACACGAACTTGACGGCAAATAAAACGTGAAACTCCATTATCGTACCTAGTCCTATAGTTTTTTAAAACACTTAGTGCGCAATTTAGATATACTATTGTTCTCCTTTGAATTGTTTACTGTCTTTATTAAAACCTGTCAACAGAAAAGAAACCGAATATCTTCTAAGTAACAGAATTGTCATAGATGGAGCTTTCGTTCCAGCACAAAGTCCATGAAATGCTATACTAATCCCTCTTCGGGTAAGTTTGTAAAACAAAATTTTATTTTAAGAAATTGTGGCCCGGAGGTAGAGCATTAATGTAACAGTTGCAAGTCAACTAGGAAGCAATATGTTCCCCAATTCTTACCCAACGGGTGCAATTTCATGTCCCTAGAACTTACAAGAAAAAAAAAATAACCCGAGTCATGAACTCGTTAAACTCATTTTTCATGTTGTCCTTTGCATCTGTCATTTATTATAATCAGCTTGATTATTATATCAGCAATTCCCCAAATATTTTGAATCCGAAAACAACATCACTCCCTTGCCTTGTACAAAGTGATGAACCGAAGAACATCCTGCTGCCCCAAGCATCCTCATTCAATAGCAATCTAATCAAATCGAATTGTATTGTCTTCAAAGGCACAACCTGCAAGCAAAGCTAACTAAATGCTCTCATTCCCAGAATACAACAATGCCAGAGTGACCAAGCCGATTGAATGAAAGGACGTTAACAAGGCATCGCTGTTGTTTAGCTGTTCTCACTTTGCCTCGTAGGTATCCGTCATATGGAAGAGCAAGGAAAAAAGCAAAATGACAACAAAACTCCCCCGATAAGTTCTTCCTGAGTGACAACAGGACACACTGTGTTCATTGCATTTCGGGACAATTGCATAAAGTCGACCAAAAGCTATGATGCTGTGGCTTCTTCCAATCGATTAATGGAAACAAACAGCCGAAAGGATTTCCATTGGTGTTCTTCAATGATATGCTCTGTCTATCTGACAAGAACACCTGTATATAGAATATAGCTATTGGCATATGGAGATTATCCTTACATACGTATATCTTTTGCTATGCGAAATTGCAACTTTGCGTCAGACTTTATCGAACAAGCATACATTTTATGTAAAGGACGGGACGTTTTTGTCGAACTTTGTAGAATGACATAAGGATTGTCTACAAGAAACCAGCATACACGATGTTGACATTGGGGAAGTTGACAACAGGGACGAAATGAATACACGTTTTATGAGAGGTACAAATTTTATTACATTTGTGTCCAAATTTGATTAGAGCGGAATCATAATGCTATCGCTGTCAGAAGCACCGATTTAGCAAACAATGGGTACGAAAGTAAGTTTTTTTCTTAATTTACGTCACTCAAAGACTTTTTCAAACTTGAAAGTTAGAATTCCAAAAAAAATTCTGACCAAAACAAGCATTTTCCAAAAAATTTGGCAATCTTGCATTTCCTCAAAAACTTTTTTTTCTAACCTAAAGGACTTTAAATTTCTGGAAATCTATTTGAAAAATTAACTAAATAACTAAGCTGAATGGTCCGTTGAAATATCTCCCATGAAATCAAAGCCCGCAGGCGTTATTTCGCAAAAACAAAAAAAAAACACCCAAAAGAATTTATTTCTTCTTTCGTGGTTTCGTGCAATTAATAATCAAGTTCTTTTACTAGAATACTTTTAGCAAGATATAAAAACATAAAATTACGTACCTACCTACAATAGGACAAAAAATAAAAAAAAAAAAAAAAAAAAAAAAAAAAAATAAATAGTTGGCGCTACAGGTCGGTAAGGACCCTGGGCCTAGCTTCTCGCAACCATTCGTTTTGTGTGAGTTTTTCATTTTTGGGACGAATGGAAGGGATCTACAATTTTATGCCGAGTCCAAACGGCTAATTGAGAAGCTTCTTCATGACAGTTATACTCTCGGATGTTTGTCAGACGTTCGCGAGAGGTGGCGCAGTGAAAAAAACCTTGAGTTGAAATTTGGGTTTTCTCGGGATTCGAACCTGGGACCCCTCGCTTAGTAGTCCAACACACTAACCACTAAGCCACTGCGCCGACAAAAAATACACTCGTATATATGAATAGGAAAAAAAAAAATAACAGCCTTATTTAATTTGCTAAATAGTTATGCAGTCTCCCAAAAATTCTTATTTATAAAACATTTTCCCTTGAATACTAGTTATACAGGGCTTGCATCAAAAAAGGTACTGCAAAGGAGAAATCTATAACATCTATGTATAAGTTAACGCAAAACAATCTATAACACATGCCACCGTCACACGGAGCAACGACCCGAAATCATGCCATCTAGCAACCAGCGATGAGACCAGCATCGAAAGCACTTTCGCACGGGCATACGACACCGACCGGCGACGACCGTACGATTCCAGGAAAATACATTTGAAGCAGAAGTGCAGTGGCAGCAGATAATTAGTATTTAAGCTAGTCGTAAGAATTTCAATGTCAGTCTTAAGTCAGGAGGCAGAAACGCTGCCGAATTTTTAAATAAAGTTTTTTTTAAATAAAACTAGAATTTAGTTTTATAACTGGCGCCCGAGCAGGGACCCTGGTAACACGGTTAAAATTAGTTCACTATAGTTAGTCGCGCTTGTACTTAAGTAGTACTTAACTAACCGTTTTTAAAAGTCCCCAAGTGGTACGTGTGTTAGTCGCGGAAAAGTCCCCAAGTGGTACAATAACTATACCGTATCCGGAAAAGTCCCCAATTGGTACAATAACTATACCGTATCCGGAAAAGTCCCCAAGTGGTACAAACCGATAAAACATTTAACCAGTGTAACGTGCGTGTAAAGAGTGCGTCAAAAACCAGGGTCTGCGCGAAAATCAGTGTAACCGGTACAGTGCAAAGAAAAAACTTCAAAACATTAAAAGAACATTTAAACAACTAGTGCTGGTGAACCAGAGTTGGAGAAAACATCAAGGGCCCCCTAGTAACAAACAGTGAACAGGTGTAGTTAAGACTACTGCCGCCAACAACATGCTGATGATCGTGTATTTAATGTAAGCATAGATTAAGGTATACTTAGGAACATAAATAGTTAATTAAATTAAAGTAAAGAAAAGAATATTATACAAGTCTACATAATTACAAGAAAAGTGAAACTCCTTAAGAAACTAAAGGAAGAAAATAGCGTAAGAATAACTTGAAAGAGAATTACTATCTGATTATTGCATAAAGTGGTTGAAGAAAATTAATTTCCACTTATCATCGTAACTTACATTATAAGAATAAGAATTATTTGGTTGTCGGTCTAATTTCAATTCCACTTAAAATGCCTAATGAAAATTTGCTACGACCATCCGCGCTTGATGGCCATGCGGCTCAAGCTGGCCAAGCAGGGTCATCAAATCCTGTTATTAACCCTCCCTTGCAATCCGTCATCGTTTCTATGGTTCGCGAAGTTTTTCAGACCGAGGGTCGAAATCTTGTACATTCCATTCTAAACCCATATGCGGATCAGTTCACGGGAACTGACCAAGCTATATCGCCCGACCAACAAGCAAACATTAACGACCTCGATAAAATTCCCGATGTGGTACGCAGCCTGCGCGAATTCTCTAGGGAACCAGGAGAATTTAGTTCATGGCGCAAGAGCGTAGAGAGGATCCTAAAAATATATGACTCGATCAAAGGATCAGCAAAATACTTTGGTATTATAAATACCATCAGAAACAAAATCATAGGAAATGCAGACCATGTCCTGGAGTCGTACAACACTCCATTGGATTGGAAATGTATTTCAAGATGCTTGACCATGCACTACGCTGACAAGCGTGATTTGGGAACGTTAGAGTACCAAATGACAGGGCTTGTGCAAGGCAACACATCTATACAGGAATTCTATCAAAATGTATACGCGCATCTTTCATTAATTCTCAATAAAATATCGTGCATGGATATCAGTGCGGACGCTCTCAATTTGCTTATGCAAACTTACAGAGATAAGGCACTTGACACCTTCATTAGAGGGCTTAAGGGTGACCTTCCCAGACTGTTGGGAATGAAAGAACCCTTGGATTTACCTCAAGCCTTGCATCTGTGCCTGAGGCTAGAAAATCAAAACTTTAGATCACAGTATGCGATTGCAAATAACAATAGCAGAAGAATTCAGCACCCCGAACCGCCACCAATCCTACCTAGACGAGGAAACTTCAACCATCCACAAGGTCCAAGCTGCCAGTCATTCTACCCAGAACTAACATATTTACCTCAACCACCCAGACAACAGATTTCATATCAATACAACGCTAGGCCTCCTCTACCTCAAAGGCAGGTTGTTCCACAGCAAAATCAACAACGATTTAATCCACAATATCAACAACAATTTAATCCACAATATCAACAACGTTTTGGCAATCCCCGGCAATCACCACAAGAGCCTATGGATACATCGACAATTCGGACGAACAGAGTAAACTATATAAACAGACCCCTTATGCACAATTGGCCCCCAGCACCGAAAAGACCATCAGCTCCCCATTCTCAGCAAGTACATCCTAACAAGATGCAAAGAAACTTTCATATTGGTACCGATATGACTCAAGAAGAGGAAATCAGTCAATATGAGGATATACAAGCGAACGTAGACAACTCGAACGAATATGACCAAACTTTACAAGACTATACTGACATGACGCAACCGGACAATAACGATTCTACCGATATCATGCAACTAACCGATATACATTTTTTAGATTAACCAATTCTTCGCTGCCATATTTTGAATGCGCAACGAAGAATGGAGATATATTAAAAAATTCTTATTGATACCGGATCCAATAAAAATTACATACAACCATCCCTAGTAAAGAACCCTTTGTTAAATGAAAAACCTTTTTGTTGTAACTCGATTGGAGGTAACGTCCAAGTCACTCAGCATACTTTTGTCAATCTTTTTGGTCTTCAAAACATAAAAATTAAATTCTTTCTTATGCCCAAACTCAAATCGTTTCACGCCATTCTCGGGAATGACAGTCTTAAGAGCCTTTCTGCAGTTATACATACCAAAGATAACTACATGGTTATCAATAACAAAGTAAAGATAGGTATAAAACAGATGGCTTCGCAATCCATTAACTCACTTAACATTAGGACGAACCACATGACCTCAATACAAAGAAATTCCTTAGACAAAATTGTACTCGATTTCCCGAAACTCTTCGATGAACCTGAAGAGAAATTAACCTACACCACCGTGGTAAAAGGCGAGATTAGGACAACATCTGATTCACCCGTGTACACCAGATGCTATCCCTACCCTATATCTCTTAAAAGTGAGGTTGAAAAACAAATCAACAAACTTCTCAACGATGGTATAATTAGGCCTTCACGATCCCCTTACAATTCTCCCGTATGGGTAGTGCCTAAGAAAGCCGATGCTTCCGGAGAGAAAAAATACAGACTCGTCATAGACTACAGGAAGCTAAACAGTATTACCGTGGCAGATCGATACCCGATCCCTCAAATAAATGATGTGCTAGCACAACTAGGCCAAAATAAATGGTTTACTGTAATAGATTTAAAAAGCGGATTTCATCAGATCCCCTTAAAGGCATCTGATATCGAAAAAACGGCCTTCTCGGTCAACAATGGCAAGTATGAGTTCACGAGGCTTCCATTCGGCCTCAAGAATGCTCCATCTATATTTCAGAGAGCACTCGACGACATACTGCGTGAACATATTGGTGCAATTTGTTATGTCTACATAGATGACATAGTCATTTTTAGTAAAGATGAGGCGACACACGAGCAAAATATTCGGAAAGTTTTCCAAACGTTACAAGCCGCAAATATGAAAGTGCAACTGGATAAGTGCGAATTCTACAGGCAAGAAGTAGAATTCCTTGGTTTTGTTATTTCGCCCAACGGCATTAAAACCAATCCAGAAAAGGTCAGAGCAATCCAAGATTTCCCCTACCCTCGTACCCTAAAGGAACTTCGCTCATTCCTAGGTCTGTCAGGGTACTATCGCCGCTTCATTAGGGACTACGCAAAGCTTGCGAAACCCCTAACAGCCCTTTTAAGGGGGGAGGACGGACGAATGTCCAAAAACCTCTCAGGCAAAAAAATAATCCACCTCGATGAACCAGCCAAACAAGCCTTTCAGAAAATCAAAAATACCTTAACTTCAGAAGAAATCATACTCGCATACCCCGATTTCACGAAACCCTTTGAGTTAGTAACCGATGCTTCAAATTACGCCCTAGGAGCTGTCCTATCACAAGAGGACAAACCCATTATGTTCATATCTAGGACATTAACTAAAACCGAAGAAAGCTATGCAGCTAATGAAAAGGAGATGCTAGCTATAATTTGGTCATTGAACAACTTCAGGAACTATCTATATGGGACAGCAAAGGTTATAATTCACACTGATCACCAACCGCTTACCTACTCCTTAAGTAACAAAAACAACAACACCAAACTTAAGAGATGGAAAGCGATCTTAGAGGAATATAACTATGAGCTAAAGTACAAGCCGGGAAAAACAAACATAGTTGCCGACGCCCTCTCCAGACCCCCCATTCGAACTGAAGTTAACTCCCTCACTCCAACCGTACACAGTGACGAAAGCTCGTCCCATGGCCTCATAATCAGTGTTGAGACGCCAATAAATGCTTATAAAAATCAAATTTTCTTAAATATTGGTGATACGAGTAAACAAGAGTTTCGCATAGTATTTCCCACCTACCATAGACACCTAATAACAGAGCCCTCCTTTACCTATAATAATTTAATAGAAATCCTAAAAGTACGATTGAACCCCACAGTTATAAATTGCATCAGAACAGAGGAACGAATTCAGGGTATGATTCAAGAAATCTATAGAGACCATCTTCACAGTTATCGCATTAGATTCTCCCAAGTTCTTGTCGAAGATGTAACCGACGAAAATCAACAAGAAGAGATAATAATAAGGACACATCAACGTGCTCATAGGAATGATCGCGAAAATAAATTACAGATTCTTGAAAAATTTTATTTTCCCGGTATGTCTCGCAAAGTAAGAAGAATAACAAAACTATGCTCGGTTTGTAGAGAAAATAAGTATGACCGGCACCCGGAGAAGATCGAAATTCAGGCGACCCCTATACCAACTTACCCCGGACAAATAATACACCTAGATATTTTCTCAACTAAAGGCAATCTTGTACTGACTGCGGTAGATAAGTTCTCCAAATACGCCCAGGCTAAAAGAATACAATCGAAGGCCATAGAGGATGTTCGAACACCTCTTAGAGAGATTATATTTTCTTACGGTATTCCAAAGACTATAGTATTCGATAATGAGAAGTCTTTTAATTCAATCCCGATCATATTCATGATTGAGGACGAGTTCGGCATCGAAGTGTATAAAACACCACCATACACGAGCAGCTCAAATGGACAAGTCGAGAGATTTCACTCGACTCTCGTTGAAATCATGCGATGCATAAAATGTGAACAAACACACAAATCCTTCACGGAACTTTTAGAGGCAGCAACGAACGCATATAATTTTTCAATACACTCTGTGACCAGTAGGAAACCGGTCGATATATTTTTTAGTAGAAACGCAGATCCTACCAAAATTAACAAAATCCGTTTGGAAACCAAGGACAAATTACAAGTCAAACAAGAACGTGACTTAGCTTACCATAATAAGGGAAAGCAACCAGTAAAGAACTACTCAACAGGCGACGTAATATACGTCAAAAGAAACAAAAGATTAGGCTCAAAACTTACGCCGAGATACGCAAAGGAAATCGTAAAAGAAAATAAAAAAACAACGATTCTTACTCAATCCGGCAAAGTTGTTCACAAATCACACATCAAATCATAATAGATCTTCCTATACCTTTCTTTCTAGACAACTGTACCTATACATGACCGACTGCTTAGCTGACGTACAGATACTGGACTATACAAACGCAAGACTTGTGACCATAAACACGGGTACATCAAGACTACAAACAGGAACCTATAAGATTATTCACGAGATCGATCTGTCGAAATATTCCGAAGCCATAGAAAGCATAGAGACATCCATGAGAGAAAATCTACCAACCTCCCACAATAGCTTTCACCTGTTATCCGAAGAAATATCAACAATCAATTCCTTGATAAAACGTTTAGTCCCAAACCATCCAAAATCCAGAAGGTCAATTGACTTCCTAGGAAGCGCTTGGAAATTCATTACTGGCAACCCAGATAAACACGACTTCCAAATAATTCAAGAAAAAATTAATAACGTCCTAGAAAATAATAATAGACAGATAGTAATTAACAAACTTGTAATAGATAAAATAAATAACGTAGCTAATAGAACTAACGAAATAAATAAATATGTAAAAGAAAATGGAAACATAATAGAACAGTTAGTTTTCAACATAAAATATAAATTAGATTTATTAAAAGAAGAAATAACAAACGTGGCATATGCCTTACATTGGGCAAGAGTAAATATTATAAATTCATATATCCTGTCGAATATTGAAATAAATACTATCGAAAAAATTATAAATAATAAAGAAATACCATTCAAGAATATAGAAGAGGCAATTGAGTTCTCAGAAATAAAGATAGCATTTAACAATTCTATTTTATTATACATAGTAAGTTTACCAACTGTAAATGAAGAAATTTGTAAAAAAATTATTATAAAAGCAGTAAGAGAAGAAACAAAAATAATAAAAATCGACTTTAAGGAAATTATAGAATGTGAAAACGAAATCTATGGAATTGTAACAGATTGTAAAACAGTGAATAAACTATCCATTTGTCCTAGAATTAATATTATTAACATAAGCAATACAACATGTATTCCAAACCTAATACGTAGTATACCAGCCAACTGTACTGCAATCAACAGCCAACACATTCCTGCGGTCGAAGAGATATCATCAGACATCATTTTCCTGAATCGGTACGATGGGCAAATCTCAATAAACAACAACATGGTCTCACTCAACGGTACGTTCCTTATAAGGTATGATAACAGCAGTATACAAATTGGAAAGAACACGTTTAATTCCATTGAAACCAGTCATCTCAACCCTCTCCCGCCAATCCTGCAACCAACTTCATCGGACAACATACTAGAAGAAGTTCTCTCGCTGGAAATGGTAAAAGAACTCCACACAAACAACACCCAGTACATCCAGCTCCTGAAAACCAACTTCAAAAATAATACTATGCTAAGTTTTGGAGCGTGTCTACTATCTTGCATTGTCATATTGGTCATCTTCAGGAAATTTACGAAAGCCAACAACTCAGTAGAGAATACCGTAACCAAACCAGAAGTATCGACAGAAGCCTTGGAGACTACCAAAAGCGAGCCGTCCCCACGACCAAGGGCAAGAACATCCCGCATAAGCCAAATACCATTCTTTTAAGTGAACGAGGGCGTCCACTCTTAAGGGCGGAGGAGTTAACGCAAAACAATCTATAACACATGCCACCGTCACACGGAGCAACGACCCGAAATCATGCCATCTAGCAACCAGCGATGAGACCTGCATCGAAAGCACTTTCGCACGGGCATACGACACCGACCGGCGACGACCGTACGATTCCAGGAAAATACATTTGAAGCAGAAGTGCAGTGGCAGCAGATAATTAGTATTTAAGCTAGTCGTAAGAATTTCAATGTCAGTCTTAAGTCAGGAGGCAGAAACGCTGCCGAATTTTTAAATAAAGTTTTTTTTAAATAAAACTAGAATTTAGTTTTATAACTTATAGGAAAAGATAAAAAAAAACCGTGCACTCCGGGAGTGCCGACAGAAGTGAAAACTTGAACAACTACGTGTATTTTTTGAATCGTCAAGCAATATTGTGCAGGAAATATTTTTGAATGAAGTGTTTTCTTATTCATAATTAGTACTACAAAAATTATACAACAATTTTCATTTTCGTTTAGTAATGCATGCATAGCTGGTACCCGCGACTTCATCATTCATTACAATATTTATATTAATCGGGTATAGAATTTATAATTTTATCATTATATCAACGGTTACCTTGAATTTTCTGTTGCAAAATGGCAACTGACAAGAAAACTATGTTTTCAAATAACATAACAGCGCTCCTATCCGATTCCAGTGATGGGAAATGAACATTTCAGATTGTACTTTTCCCAAGTTTAAATTGTAACTTTTAGGACAGATGTGTATCTTTGTCGTTGTGGAAATTCGTAGCTATATGAATGTTAAGATAAATTTGCTCCTATACCTTTTGCTACCTATTTACTTAGCTCATGTTTTTAAAAAAAAAAAAATACATATTTTCCCTCTTTGCCCTTGAAATAAAACAAATCGATATCATTTTGTTAACTTTATTGGTGGCATACCGGTTAACCATATTAAAACTTTTCTTTTTCTTTTAAAATATATGATGTTTGTTAAAACGTAAAAATGTTGGCTTGCATTAATTTATGTGAGTGGCTGTGGATAGACAAAATTGCGCACATGCTCTATTATTGCTGCGATATATAGAGTGTGTTGAGTTGACTGTTGAAACGTGAAATTTATTGGTTTAGTGACAGGCAACTGCGTTTGAAATGATGAATTGAATACTTCTGTGTGTGAAAACAAAATCGAAATACTCATGCGTGGCGTGCACTGTGAAGGAGGAACGAAGTACGCATCAGAGACAATACTGAGACCACCAACTTCGACCGATTTCCCGTTACTTAGCCTACAAGCTATATTTTTATTGGGTGGCAAATGCTAAATGCGTTTGTATTGTTACATAGAAATTCGTATTGACAAACGTCACGTAACTTCAGAAATTCCGGCTCACAAATACACTCCCACCTTGCATATGCCACTTCCGCTTTGGGCAAAGTGGCTTGCAGCATTCATAGAATTTTATCCTTTAAATTTGAAATTGTTCGTTACGTGTGAATAATAATTTTTTTTACGAATAAGTGTACATTTGTTTAAAATATTTACGAAAAATTAAGAATGTAGATTGGTTGAGGGAAAATAAAAGCATTTTGAGCAAAATTTTCTTTATTATTTAAGAAACATTTACACACGAAATCGAAGTTAATTATTATATCCAAAAGCGGGAAATACGCAACCATATTTGTCCTAATATATTTCTAGTATGTAAGACATCTTCTTTTGATAGTTTTATTAACCACACAAATCAAATTATTCACCTTCAAAAAATTTATAATTACTAACCAATGGCATTCAATTATGCTAAAATGTGGTATTACCGAACACTTTCACATTTCCCCACAGTTGCCGAGGTTGGCAGCATTTATTTTTGTATTTTGTTTATGTTTTTGCATGTCACACGGATTCCCAATTGACAGAACACCGATAGGAATACAAAATGGCAAATTTGAAAAAAAAAAACTGATGGGGCCAGCGGCAAGAGGATTGTGAGTTGGGGGTCTCAGTATGATTTGTCTATGGTACGCATGGCATGGCATATATGAAAAAATGATATTTTCTTATTGCATTGGAGAGTGTTTGGCAAAAGTGTATTGGTTAGCCGAATGTAATAGAATTGAACTTAAGGCCAGAACGCATTTTATATTCCCTATTCCAATTTTGTGAATGTGTTCGTCGATATGACATTGTACATTTTAAAGAAGGATTGTAACTGTGTAACTTTTGAAGCAAACAAATGTTGGGTAGATTGTAACTTTTTCGAGTGGATTGTATCTGTGTCACTTTATTTTCAGATTGTATCTAAAAGATACAATTGTATCTGCTTTTCCATTACTGTCCGATTCCCCAGCAAAATTTTGAAAATTCTCTCTTAGGTTTCCTATCAGCGTTGCCAGTTTGGGGGTTTTCCCCCCAGATCTAGGGGTTTTTTTGGCCGACGGGGGGAAACCTGGGGGGAAAAATTGTTTAGGGGGAAATCTGGGGGTTTTATTTTGTAACCGTTCAATTAATTTCTTTTTTTTTCTCACTAAAAAGCATCGTAATAGTAAGCTATAAGCAACTGCACCACCAACAAACCAAATCAATGTATATTCGAGTACCTTACCTATGTCCGATGTAAACATGTCTAGCAATTAAATTCCATTCCAACGCATTCCAATATTTATTGAGAAGTGCCAGTGTATTAATTAACCCCTATCTAAAGCTACATGCATCACACACTATTGCGTTTGCGAAAAGTTCACAATCATTTGGGTGGAAGGAAGCAGAGCGATAAATACCTATACATAGATACATACCTACAAAAATTAAAAAAAAAATTTCTTTGTGTTGAATTAACTTTTTGCTTTTTTTCCTGAAAATAGCTAAATCTGGGGGTTTTTCAGATTTGTCTGGGGGGAAATATATTAACCGTCTGGCAACGCTGCCTATGACTGTAATTCTTTTCGGCCGTTGACTCACTCTCGTTCGTCGCGTTATTTATTTGTACGGGCTACACCTACGGCCATAAACTAAGTATTAAATAGACCGTCAGCTCTTTCAACTTAAGAGAATTTGCCTACAAGCTGTTTTCGGTGTTACTATGTGCCAAAGTATGTGTGCCAATGTTAAAGTAAATTAGACGCACGCATACACTTGCACATACTAACCTGACAGATGCCTCTGACAGTTTATTCCGTGGTAACATTGGAAAAAATTCAAATAATTCAAATAATTGCCCGTTATCGGGACGTGTTAAGAAAGCGGTGGTTGTGGTGTGGTGAATTTAGTACCAAATTATATTAAAACGCATGGTAGGTATACATTATTAGGATTTCTTTCATTTTACCTTGATAATCTATATAGTACGGGATGTTTACATTTTTGTTGTAAACAATGGAAATCGATGAACTTATGAATCATTGACAAAAATAAAAAAAAAGAAGCTTATTAATATAAAAAAAATCGGATTACTACCTATATAGGTAATGATTTTGAATCAAAGGAATTAAAAGAAAATTGTAAGCAGCAAAACTTAAATGTGTGAGACATATCAGTGCCCATGTTCTGTTATCACATAGATATATTTATCACAAAAACGATATGAATTGAAAGAAAATGCTCCTGAGTTAAGTACATAAATTTTCGCATCGACACTTTTTAAGCATTTTCTTTCAATTCATATCGTTTTTGTGATAAATATATCGATGTTATAATTACAGAACATGGGCACAGGGTACAAATCAGTAAACAAGTTTATTTCCAATGTGGGTACCTATACCTATATCTATATTTAATGTTTCGTTCTTTCCCGTATACATTTTAAAGAAAATAAATTTTCGTTGTGTCTATTCGACTTTTTCTTTTTATAAAACAAAATTATTAATATTCTGGGCTCACGCAATTCATTTCAAATGCAATTTTTAATTATGTCAATTGTATCAAATTTTTTAATAAATTTAATTTTTTTTTTGTTTTCCATTAATAAACGGAATCTTCATGAAAAGATTGGGCCTTACTAAATTTAAGTACGAGTAGTTCACAGTGGTTATATCTTCCATACAAATTTCGCAAATGTGAGCTTCCGTAAATTTAAAGTCGATGTTAAATTTGTTATTATTACGCGCAGGATAACTCAAAAATCATACCCAGACAGAAATGTGTATATCTTTTCCCTAGAGCATATTTGAATGTTCTTAATCAATGCTTATCTTTATATTGGTTACCGTTTTTCTGTCGACATTTTAGGCGAAATAATTTTTTACCAACTATAACCAACGAAAACAGACACAATAATTATAGGAACAAAAATAACTTATTTTATTTTAACGAATGCATTTTTCACACTTTATTTATTCATATTGATTACATTCGCTTTACGCATTTTGTAAAATACATGTTTTCGTGGTGAATTAAAACAACGAATTTAAACTCTCAGAACGCATCCATCAGCTGACAGAAACTCACAAAATACACTAACTCTCAGCAGTGTTCTCAGCGCTCTCTCTTTATTTTTCCTACGAAGCGTATTAATTATTCCCTTTTCACTAAACTCAAATTTCCTCGATTTTTTAATGAAACAAACCGTACTTTAAAAGTAAAATTTGTATTGTTCGGAAAGAAAATCACATTAAATTATTCTTCAGTATAAAAATCGAAGTTTTCAAACATTATATTGCATTTATTTGGTACTAGAAATTGTTGCTAGAGGAAAATCTCCTTTTTATGTACATTTAGTGCGTTGATATTCATGGTGAAATGTAATTTGAATGTTTTCTAGTCAAATTGTTGATATTCACACAATTTTGATGTTTTTTCATTTAACGCATGGAAGGCTTTTCGGAAATCGTAATTCCCACAAAAAGGTAGAAATACTACTATGTAGGAACACTGCTGAGTGTCATTATTTTTTTTACTTCTCCCGCCAATTAGAATTTCTTTTTTTGCTGCTTCACACGTATTCACAGATAGGAAATTTAAGAGAGAATTTTCTTTACAAAATTTGAGGGGGGAATCGGGTAGGTGCGCGGGAGCTGACGGTCTATTTAATACTTAGTTTATGCCTACGGCGCTACGGGCATAATGAATGAAAGAAATTATTTCCCTGAATCATAGTTTGTATATACTTTGTACACAATTGCGTAGTTGAAATTTTATGTAAATATACTACTAAAGAAACTATAGAAATAAAAATAGAGTGAATGGATGGATGGATGGACTATTTTACACACAAAAATTGCAATCTATTACTTTAAACGTAAATTTACAAATGCATGAAATATGGAGTTTATTTAATTGGTATTCTTTAAAATGAATACCAGTGAAACTTATGAAACCAAATTTTAGAAATAAAATTCTCTCTTAAATTGCTTTAGCATGGCAAAGGCAAACACACTTTCCCACAATCACATTGAAAACAACTTTTTGGCAAATTCTCTTAAGTTGTCTGCGTCGTCAAAAGTGCTTGGCAAATGGTAACGCGAACACTGGTATCACACATTCACATACACACTGGTAGGTAAATTCTGTTAAGGCGCGTTGGGCCATTGTATTTCTGTGTTGCCTGAGCTGGCGTTTTTTTTTCAAATTCGCCATTTTGTATTCCTATCGGTGTTATGTCAATTGGGAATCCGTGTAACATGCGAAAACATACAAAAAATACAAAAATAAATGCTGCCAACCTCAGCAACCGTGATGAAATGTGAAAGAATTCGGGAATACCACATTTTAGCATAACTGAATGCCATTGGTTAGTAATTATAAATTTTTGGAAGGTGAATAATTTGATTTGTGTGGTTAATAAAACTATCTAAAGAAGATAGATAGTGCTATTTCATACATAACCCCAATCTGTATACTCTATGAATCTATATAAAATGTAAGCTTTCCAATTAAAAATCTGCATTTTGTATCCAAATTACATTTTGCGTGAACTATAGGACACCCTTTATATACACAAAGTGCGGTCCATTTCCGTACACCAACAGTTGGTAACAGATCTGCCCTTTAATACTCCCTTATTGCGATTAAAGACTATATAAAGCAAATGAATTAGTGTAACCCATTGGTTAATGACTTAATTACTTCCTTGATGAACCAGTTACGCTCCATTAGCATCAGCAGCCTTTAGGTACGATGCATTTTTTATCTTTCCGGCATGCCATAGTCAAAGTTAATAATCATCTAAGCCGAGTTCGGTGGCCGTCAGATTGAATGTAATCGCATTTGCACTGCAATACCAATTTAGTGAAATTTACTATAAATGATTCAAAAGGACGCTATTGACCGCAAATTATTATACAATTCACGGTTTACCTATAGGTACCTACGTAGATGCATTGTGTGTTGAGGTTGACGAACACATCCCACACGTACATTAAACACAATATATGTATAAGGGAGGAGAGGCAAATACACTCGTCGTGTATGGAGTATGGTCGACATGGACATACGCAGTAACACATCATTAATGTCGCCTAGTGCGAGAATTAGTGGCCAGCAGCTGCAGCTCTCTTGTTTGCGGGTATGCCGTTGCCGTGTGCATAATATGTAAATTCACATTCCTGAATGACGAACATCCTTCCGTCGCCGTTGCCCATTGTCATCGTTAAGTCCGAAGGGTTTTAATTACTAATCCGGCCAGTTTCACCAGATTCTCCTCAATCAATGCTGTTTACAATGATTCGTGTATGCATATAGTTCAAGTACCAATTTTCTAGGCAGGACTTCAACAATGAAGTGCGCATTCGGTTCCGCCGCTCGGTCATGTCAGGGAAGATTGCTTTCTGCTCGTGGTGCTGGCATTCAGATTCAGAGTTCATGTGTAATTTTCGCAATAATTACGTCTCTTGCGTGCGGTTATTTACCGCCGAAAATGGCTAATTTATGTTGAATGCAATCATGGATTTGATGATAGAGATAGAACTGGTGACCGCTACTGTTTACGAGTGTATAAGCTGTTCCATTTCGTTATTTTCTTTAGCACATAGGTAGGTGGTGCGAATGATGAAGTTCTGATGACAGGGTGAATGCGGATTAAATACATTTATGAGATATTCAACTATAGTTGGATTGTCATTCTTTGCTGTCGATTGAGTTAGCTATGCAGTAAACAATTCAATTTTGTGTGGTAAGGCAGGAAGTGACCCAAGCACTTATTGACCTCTGGTCTAGCTGTGATAACGGATTGTCACATCGGGTTCTCATCAAATAATTGAAAACAATTTAAAAAAGTAATATGCACGATTGGTTCGCACAGGACCTTCTCGTTTATAACAACTTTGCCTCAAATTAGTAGCAGATAAATGGTACGAGTATTTATGCTCCTGCACGTAAATAGTTGTAAGATGTAGTCCTCTTGATATATCTCTATAGGAAGTAAATTCCATCAAAATGTATATGTCCCCTAGCCAAAGGAGTTTTGAATACGTATACTCTTGCAGGGCTGGGCCAATCATTTGCACGGTCGCAATCCAAGGAATTGGATTCATCAAAGCTTCAAAGGTAATAGCCACGGAAATGGGTTTTTACTCGTATGCGGTGCAAAAGCCGGGGACTTCAACAAGAAGCCTGGGTGGTGTAATTGAATCTAAAATCGTGGTAATAGAAAAAAGCTTTCAATTACACATAACACGTTGTGGAGTTCAAATATAACTGCCTTCATTGACATTCAAGCAAATCGAATATCAAACAGCATCAAGTCGAAGCGATAACGCAAAATTTTGAACTTATAATATCACTCATTCAATGGGACATAAAACCATAATAGATTGATGTCTCGTGGACTTATGTCCTTGCGCAACGCATTTATTTCTTAAGACATCATTCGGTCAAACTCTACCGATTATTGTTCGGTATAGCAATATACAACGTTCCGAAAAGCCGGTTGTTTGGCAAGAATGGAGTCGAAAATGGAAATCAATGAAACGGGCAACACCATTCTGCCACCGATTGGAAAATTTTATTCCATAAACCGTGGCATAATCGAGGAAGAGCGCAACTCATCCTTATAATCTAGGGAAGACGCTACCAGCTCTAAGACTTTATTGGCCAAGTTAGACAAAAAGAAAACATCTAGCTCATCAGACCTCCATCTGGTATATACTCAGGAGATTGTTCTATATTTTTTTCAGGCACAGTAAATGGAAGATGGAGTCCAAGAATCTATGCAGAAGCTACAGATATGCAGATCTGCTTTGCCGCTGCTTTTCTCTTTAAAAACAACGCTTAGAGACTTTCTTTCATCACACATCCCTTTTTACCTTACATAGCCTAAGCGTTCTTTATATATTAGGGAAATTTTAAATTTATATGAAAAAAGAAATATGTTTTGTATATGTTCTTATATTTATTTATTTTTTGTAGTCGTGGTGAGTGTGTTGGACTATTAAGCGAGGGGTCCCAGGTTCGATCACCGAAAAAAAAACTTTAATTTCATCTTATGTTTTTTTTTCCATTGCACTGGGAAAAAAAGTTATTCTTGGCGCCCAACGTCGATTATTTTTTAGCGGCTTGCTTGCAGCTTCTTCAGTCGAGCCCTGAATTGAGAGCAACAAGCAAATGGTTGGAGTAGTTGTTTGTTCATAGAAATCGTGTACATTAAGATGTTGAATGCCCGTTTCCTATACCGAATTGTTTCCAACGCCTTGAGGGTGACAGCTGTATGGCTCCTTACCCGTAAGTGGAAACCTACTGCTAATACCTTTGTATATACATTCCCATAGTAGCGCCAAGAAATCTAATAAATATGTTGTACCAGTATCCCACAGAAGCTTTGGCGCTTCAATCGCTCAGTAATGAAAACTGGTTTTTGTCCTTAATTGATTTAGACGGAGCTTTTAGTTTTTATCGGTGCTTCGTCAAAACAAAAGCTATATTTAAACGAAAGTAATCGAAGAAAATAATTTGTATTTTGGACTGGTTGTCATATTTAACATTTTCTTCCCGATCACTATTTAAGATCCGTCTAATGGAAACTATGTCTAAATCCGTCAACATAGCAATACATTATTTTCAGCTGCTATATAAGTAGAGCCTTCGAGGGGCTCTGGCACTGCGGTTTCCTATCTTAAAGGAGCCTATTGTGATAATTGAAGTAGCTGGATTTTATGACGTCCTCCCCGCATGAATCCGTCCATCTAAAAGTTTTTTTTTTGCATTTTCATTGCTAGAAAATAGTAAGTATACGCCCACAAATTATTTTTTTTTTATATTTTTTTTCCTTATCTTTGGCAACTGTTCAAGTAAATTGTTATCCTTTTCATCCTTCTAATTACCCCTCCGCTACAAGCCCGATTTGAGGAGGGTTTCGACTTAGAGAGAGTCGACTATATGGGAAAATTAACATCTTTTGTCTAAGTTTTAATACATTTGTACGACTTATGGAAAATTCGACTTAAGGATGATCGACTCCGATTCTGTGAGTTCTTCTATGTAGGTGCCTACCTTTGTTTTCCTTTATAAATTATCTAGCCCACATCTTTCGGCAGTGTCCTTTTTTGTTTAACATGGGTACAATATTCAAATTGTTTTTAATACATACATTTAAATTAATTTTAATATTTTCATTTTTTGTTAAACATAAAATATTCATACAATTTTTTGCCAAGCAATTATAAATCTATGTCGCTAGATCCATGTTGTTGGATTATGCTAATTTATCGTTATTGTTATTCGTATCTATTGTAGGGCTTGATGTTGTTGCATGAATGGTTTATTGTTTTTTCTTGGAATTTTTAAGGTCTTGTTAAATTTTTTTATTGATAATTTGACGAGGCCAATTAATATGAATTTAAGTATTGAACTTTCATGGGTGCTATGGGAACAAAAACTGTTTTCTAAAAATCGGTTAATCGGTCTGAAGATATGAGTAAGATTTGAAAGTAAATTTGATTTAAACTCGATATAGGGAAAATTTTTTTCAAATTGTTTGTGAATTTTTAGATAATCCTTTTCAAATTCTTCTGTTGGAATAGTTAGGCAGCCAAATTCTGAACTGGTTTATGTTGTCGTATAAGCTCTTTGTTTCATCAGTACCAAGTTTTTCCTATTATCAGTTTCTTGTTTTTCTGATAGATATCGGGTGCAGTGCAAACATTTTAGTTTGCCTTTCAATTTGTGAGCTGAAAATCCTACGAAATACATGCAAGCATTTCGTGCTAATTTTGCACAATTTTCCGTGGAAATCGAAGTTATACAATTATTATTTGGTGTAGCTAAAATGCTAAGCTGGTTTGTTTCTTCTTTTTCCCATTCTATTTCAGGTGGACAAACAGTTACAAGGTTTTCATTCATAAACGAAATCATCTTCTTTTTGTAGGTTCTTAATATTGGAATGTAGTAATATGGTTTCTGTATTTGCTATATCGTAACTGGTGTAATCTGATGTTGGGTGTAAATTTTGAAAACTTATTTGTTTTAAATTTCTGGCAAATCGGAGAGCAGAAGGATTTTGATCATATGATCCTTTGTTAGTTCTTACTATTGAAAATAAATTTTCTTCTTGGTCTTGATGTAAATGGGATGTTAACAAATATTTTTGGTTGCTGTTAGTGCTTATTGACTCCCATAAATCCAATATTCCTTTCAGAGTTTGAACCAGACCTGGAAAACATGGAGGATTCGACATGTACATGAGTGAATATAGAGAAATGCTATTTAAATTGTCAAATAAGCAATTCATTCTTGAAATAAAGTCTGCTGTTGAAGTAGTTAAGCCCCGGGGTAACACATTTTTTGTCTAAGTCGGAGAAAGTTTCACACCTAGATCTAGAGAGAAGACCAGAAACTTGTTTGGAAAAGCCTGTGGTTAGATTTATTTCAGAATGCCATCGTTGAATTTTCCTAATACTCGGCAAATAAAAATTTGAATTAAGCATATGTTTGTACAAAGCTGAGGACTTATAAAAAAAACTTTAAATAACAGTCTTTTTCATCACGTGACCAATTCTGTCCTGCTTTATGAAATAGTTGGGTTTTTATAAATATTAAAACTTGGGCATTTCTACCATCCAATTGTTTTTCAATGCCTATTTGTAGCTTATAGTTTGGGTCATTTTTAAGTTTTTTAGGGGTGTCGAAAAGAGTCTTCGGGATTTTCCGATATGGTTAATTTTCTTTCATTTCATTTTCTTCATTCTGGAAATGTCGGTAATCATTCTCAAAAAATTCAAGGGAAGAATAAGAGAGCAATTCTTTAAATATGTTTTAGGAGATAAGGCTTCGCGATGGACTGTCAATTTACGATCATCTGCATTATTTTGTATTAAATCTGGTGGGCTTACTAAAACTTGGTCGTTGAGGTATCTTTTTCGTTTTATTGGACATTTTGGTTTAAAGTTAGACTTCAGATTTTCACAGTTTTGTTCAATGTTTTTATCCGTGCGTACACATATTTCACTACAGGATTTTGTATTTAACCCTTTTTTCAAATTTGTCCTCACATTTCTAACAATGTCCTTTTCGTAAAAGTATTCTTCGCAGAAAAATGTGTTTGAAGGTAAACGACCAAATTTTTCACTATTTCCCGAATATTTAACCCAAATAGATCTTCGGCAGTCATTAGGTAGTTGAAAAACGGTAACCTACTCACACCGCCTACATTTTTATAATTGAAACAGTTTTTGAATGCGCAAAACATTTTTAATACATATTTTAAATTTGTAAGAAATTCAAACAAAATAAACAAAAACCGAACGACGAACAATTATCGAATGAATGAAGGAAAATAATCTCAACGAAAGCTTTTTTAAAAGAAGTAAAATTATCAAAGCACTCAGTAATTTAATTCTCGATTTGGTATGAGTAGCTACACCTATTAGGATACTGGTACTACTAGATTGGCGCTACTATAGGAATATACAGTGGAATCCGTTTAGTACGACTTCGTTTATAACGACGAACCGTTTTAAGCGACGTAGAATCAACAACTTGTTAGGTTTGCATACTAATTCCTCTGAACGATCATCCGTTTAGAGCGACTCCGGTTTGAGTGACCAACCGCTTTAAACGACGTAATTTTCCAATAAATCGTTCGGTTACAGCGACGAGCGGTTGTTGTTTAAAAAATATAAAGCAATCGTTGTATACCACTCTTTGAATTTTCTCTATGCAATAGCAGTAGGTAGCACAATTAGCGCGACAGGCGACAGTTTTTACGCAACAGAGTTACGCGACGGTGCAGTTTTTATGTACATACATATGTATGTATTTAATTACATATGTATACTAAAATATTGTATTTCTTGTAATTGGCATGTACTAATAGCTATTCTGAGTGAAATTAAAAGAAAAATGTTTCTGATTTAAAGGTCTATTTGGTTTTCATTGACGTTACTTCCTTACATACAGATATGTCAATATTTACATATAAAATTTTCAGTTCGTTTTGTGCGTCGTCCGGTTAGAACGACTTAATGTCGCCGGTCCCTTGACCGTCGCTATATCCGGATTCCACTGTATCTCGAAAATGGTCCAAACGATTGTAACAAAAATTCATTTCTAAGGTAATATGTATGGTCATTTCTAACTTAATGGCGAAGGCGCAGGGTCATAAATCCACAGGCCAAAAGTCCACAATGTACTTTTGACCCACCTAGGTGGGTCACCGAGTTCACATTAATTGTTTTTGTAAAAACTTTTCGTGTTTAAATAAAATACTGTAAAAATCTATAAAGCGAATTTATTATTATATTTTTTACCTACAATAACTTTTTTTTCGGGTAAACAAAAACGCGCTTCAACAACTTCCTTTGATAGACTCTTATCAGCAAGTGAAGGCTTACCGATATACTCTGAGATTAAAATATTAAACAAACATCAACACCTAACTGAAAATAAGATCTGCCTGAAAAGTACTAACAACAAATTTCTCAACTCCTTGTATGCTTGTGTATTTGTTTACATTTTGTGTCAATCCGCTCCTAAAATATTGTTCAAGAGACACATTATAGTCTAAGAGAGAATCAAAGAAAACCTCTTAATTTTGTTGTATGTATATACAAAGCTAATACTTATCACCGACTAGCATCAATATCATCTGAGCATAGTTTAGTACTCCGATTAAGTTTCGTTCAGTAGATCATAAGGTCTATCACTGATATGACCTTAAACCTGGCTCAAACTCAATTGAGCACTGAGTGGCAAAGTTTAATCGTTCTACTTTTTTTCAACGGTCTTTTAAGTCCAATGAGATTAGAATATTGCCCGGGGGTTACTACGATACCTTGATTTTCTATAACTCCTCTTTCATCTTTCTTATATTTTTAAGGACGAAGGAAGCGCAATATAAACGCTTCGCAAAACAACAAAAGTAACGAATAAACTGTTGCAATCACTGACAATAATTATGTCACCACACCAACAAGAACAGTTACCATTCCAATCGAAATAAAGAAAAAAAAAAACCTTTAACAAATCCCTGTTTCGCTTGTAAGCTGATTTCATTAATTGCATTTCGCAGGATGAAATCCAAACGTAGATTATTCCACCGACGACGACGTATACAAATATATTTTCGCGGTCGCCGTTGCAGCTTGAGAGACCTGTTAATTTAATTTAATTGCACAAAGTTAATACAATACTACCTGCAACCAGGCTTCTTAATTAAATTCGTCCTTCGAATTGTCAGACAGCTCATTGGAAATTATTATGAAGGAAAAAACTTTCAACAAAATTACATTGGTAAATAAAGAACGCCCAAAGTGATGTACTTTTCTCTTTCCGGCCAACACCTTAAAAGTTTGCTTCTATTTTTATTTTGTTTTTAATTACCACGTAATAGCACTTTAAGCAGCCTAAGCAAGCGGTGAATATCATCCAATTTACTTAATTGAGAGAAAGAATCGAATCGATTAAGGTGTCCGTGCAGTGTCGGAGGTGGTGATTTGGCGAACATGAAAAATACTATATAGCACTGCCTGCGGCTCTTGGGTATCTAACAAAGCGGAACTCGTTCAAAGGAGTTTCCATTCACTTGTTCGTGTTCCACAGCGTAGTTAATGGTTAGCGGGTGGTATAGCTTTAAGAGATTTTTTTCCACGTGGCCCATGAAACGAATAAAGATTTAATTTTCATTCTTTGGTTCTATTTCTATTTAGAGTAACATTTTTTTATAAATTGGGTTTGGTTATTTATTAGTCTTTTATTTGACTTGTTGACAACAGTTGCTAAAATTGGAAAAGGGTCTATGCTGCAGCACGGAAATTGTTGCGCGTAGCTGATTTGATGATGTCTTCTTAAAACGAACATTTTAAGTGACCGTTGGAGGATGGAGTGTTTTGCTCCGTTTCTTAAATAAAACATCGGCATTGAATTATGTCTACGATAAGTAAGTAAGGCTCATGGTACTCTTGCCCATATATTAATTTAAAAAAATATCACAAAATAATATATCTACTTGACATATTTTGTTGGCAACACAACTCTCAGAGGAAATAAATAAAAACCAGCTTGCAATGAACGAGAATGTTTTGTGGGTCGCACAATAATCATGATCTTTTGCATATATTTGCAATGGTTTTAGCGACAACATTTTTATAGACAGTGGTCCTTCAGATTTTCTAATGTACAATGACGGACGAAATTCGTCAGAGCACAACGCACTAACTGTAAGACTGCTCTTTGCTTAATGTTAATAATAAGAATTGTTAATATCCAGTGATACCAGATTGAGTGGAAAAGCGCTAAATTTTTTAAACAGCTCATCGTAAGTCTGCGTAAGAATTTGTGTATATCTGAATGCAGTCACTCGTTTTGACATTTCTTTTCCAATATAAGGTGTGTATAAGCCAGGTCAATGTAATGGCAGAATTTTCATTGTTGTTTACAACTATGGTGAATTCTTTGAGGTGGTTCTGTATTTCCACTTTTTTTTCAGTATTGGCTTAACATGAATTACAGCTAGGTATAAGTTATTTTATATTTGTAAATGTTTTTCGAAGAATGTATGCTTCCATTAAGTCGCATAGTTACAGTGACTTTAGTTTTTAAAAATTAAGGTACAGACCTTTTGTTCGAGTTGATTCCATACTAAAAATATTTATTGAAGTGAAAGGAAACCTCTTCAACAAAGCTAACTGTTTAATGGGCGATATTGAAACGTAAATAGATTCATCATGCATAGCTATGCACCCAATATTCAAATCAAAATTTAAATTCACTCCAAAATTACCTATAAGCTGTACTCTGCCCTGTTTTTTTTTATCGCCTTTTCTCGAAACGACTTTTTTGAATTTGTATAATAATTTACTAGTTTTAAAAACTTTTCAAACGATCATTTTAAAGTTTCGTGAACTTAAATTCAAATAACATTATTTAAAGCATGTTTCTATTGTTATTTTTTTTTTAAGAATGTGAGATTCAAATGTAAGGAGCAAAAGGTGAATTTTCAATGCAATAGAGTATCTTGCGAAGCCCATCCTTTCATATATAGCTATCTTTTTGGTTCAAACGTAAAAAAAAAATTCTAGGATAATTAAGCAGATTTACAATGGCCGGAGTAGCGGTTTGTTCGAATATTGTTAAAAAGCTCACAATTCCCCCTCTTTTAACTTCTCAGCTTTTACCAAATACATTTGATAAACATCAGTTTTCATTTCTAGAATGTTTTTATTTTGTTATTTGCAATTTATTATAAACTTTTTAACATTTTTTTATATAACTATGCTACAGCCATATAAAATCTGTTTTTGTTTTCCTACAAGTTTTCTAGCTGTCACTTGGTTTTAACTTATATTTATTTGACACTGACTTTGTCGTGAACTACCCTATTGATTTCAGATGAAAATTGCGGCCTTCAGGATCAGGATGTATTTAAGAGAACAAAACTAATATCTGCATTTCTTTGCAAAAAAAATCTTTAAAACTTTCAAAATATATATTCTAAAATATATGTGCCAAAAATTACCCCATAATATTAATAAATTAAGTACATTCCTATGTGTTAAAAAAAATTCATTAAAATAACTCAAAAAATACCGCCAATATCCCCCTTAAAAGATTTAAAACTTAGATTTTATCATTTTTTCGTACAAAAATAAAAAAAAAAATAACGTTTTTGCCCAAAATTGGAAATACAAATTACTGTAAATTAACAAAATTATTTTAATTCGAAATATTTGTTGTCTGTCAATAAATTGTCAAATGAAAGAAATGGATGCATTCAGTGTTTACATATTCTTTGATCATGCATATGTTGTGTAATGAGTGCGTCCAATTAAACACATTAATGTACCTACCATTTACATCAGACGAAAAGAAAAGCGCATTGCATAAAAATTAAAATGTAGTTTCCTTTTTCAAAAATTACAATGTGACCAAGAGAAAAAATAATAACCAAATTTGGTCACAAATGTTCATTTTGGCAACCGTGATTTCCAAGACAAAAAATCAGCTTCCACTTTCAACGTCGATGAAAACAGTTTTTTCTTTGTTTTAATAAAAATTCCTAGAACCACGATACGTAGAATTTTATCATCTGGAATAGGTGGTTTTGCTTTTCTGCACTAAAAGCGCTGCGGAGTCAAAATTAAGCGAACTTTTACCAAGGGGGGGGAGAGGAAAACAAATTTGTTCTATTCAAATTCGCATTTTCTTAAATTGACAATCGTTAAAATTGTTTAAGATTATTTAATATAAAGTGGTCCATTTATTCGTTTAATGAAATTTGGTCAATACAACCTCCTATCTTATTTTCAGTTCGTATTTATTTTTTAAAACAATATTTGGCTAAATACTTTTGTTTATTTTTTCTTCTTATTTTCTTTTAGGGGAAAAAAAACCTACATTTAAATTAACCCTTCGCTTACTTTAAATGGAAATTTATTTGCTAAAATACACACCAGTATTTCGATTACAATTTTCCTCTAATTTAGGACAAGCGAGTCTGTCTGAGTAAATTCCACCAGAAATTTGTCCCTTCACAACATAGAATTCATTTTCAATCCCACTTTAAGATCAATGTGCGCCATTTTTCAATTAAACTTTTTGTTCTTTTTTTTATTTGTCCATTCACCCCTTGGGCGTATCCACCTACCACTATACACAATGTAATGACTCCGCCAGTGTAACTGCTGCTGTCGACTTTGAAGTTGTCGATGAGCTCTTCAAATGGCGCACATCAGACCGGCCAAGTAAGAGCTTGTAAGCCTTTTTCCATGTTGCGTTGTTTGGGAACATCTACTTAAAGCCTGATGGAGTGCTCCTCTCAACGCTGGCAGGTTGCTGCAAAAGGTAGGTACTCGTAAATCCACCACCCAAGTGCCTAATAATGATGTGATGTTGTTCTGCTTAATCTAGAAGTTTCGTGTGCGTCTCTTTTGAGAGTGTCTGCTTGGGAGGGTTTTTTTTTTTTGCAATAAACCAATCGATATGTAATTATTACAGGGTAAAGATGTTTTTTGCTTACCATCGATTCATCAGCAGTCTTTGACTGTTTTGCGCGACGATAGAGTAGGAAAATTGAAAGAACGAAATATTGTAAAATGTTCGACTGTCTAGACTTTAAAGTTTTTTTTTTGTCGTCCTTTTCGCTTTCGCGAGGTTGGCAGAGCGAATGATTTATCCAATTTTTGTATTTGAAATTGCTGATCATTGGGTGTGCTTGTTTAATGGCCCTTAACGCGTAACGCCCTATCCACATCAAGGTGAAAGGTAATTTTTAAAGTTTTGTGGTAGGTATTAAAAAAGAAATTTCGAAAAAAAGAAGATTCACATTAATGCGCTATAGGGTGAGTGATTCTTTCATCTTTTGGAAAAGGCTGGTTATAAAAATCTTACAAAAAATCTGGTTAACTTTGGCGGTAGGCGGAAGGCATCGGCAGTAATAGAGCGTGTGAGTGTGGTTCATTGGCTTTACAGTAGTTGAGAACCACAAGACTAAATACAAATAGGTACCTGCTAAAAAATTGGTCCTAAGAATAAGCTAATTTTTACCTATTTTTTTTAACCGAGAAAAAAAAAAGTTAAATTTAGCTAATTCTCTGTTAAAAAGGCTGTATTTGTTGTTAAAAACTTCCGAGATAAAAAGGTTAAATGCATACTTTTTACTTGTTATCAACCAAGTTTCTAGATTAATATCAACTAAATAGTTTTATTTCGGTTTTTCAGGAGCGTCAAAATTTGAAGGAAAATTTCATAAAACCGGGTATTTGAATCAAGTTTCCTTAAGCAATTTTAATCGGTTATTTTTAATCCACAAACTCTGTCGGAGCTATAACAGTTTTACTCGGAAGTTTCTAGCCGACAGTTGGTTGATTTTAAATAAGTGCGATATTTCTAGGTGAACAAAGAAACGAATGTCCATCCAACATAAGTGCAGTCTTATCTGCTGACCCCTATTTCTGTGAGGACTACGTCAATGATGTATATCGTTCGAAAATCCGAAACAGAAGAGAAAACCACTTAATATATTCTAAGTTCTGTATATGCTGTGTAGCACTTCCAGCGCTGAAATTATAATCGCCATGACTCTTTTGGGCCACGTTTGTTGTAAAAGTGTTTCGACTTTTGTAACGTACATCGCCTTGTGATCAGCGATGTCAGATGTGGAGATTTTATCCATTTTGGGGAAATTTTCACTAAATGGGCGCTATTTAAATGGGGAAAAACGAAATACAAACATCTTTATTAATTTTTCGTAATTTAAAAAAAAAATTCTGTAATTAACTTTCAAATAAACCCCGAACATAAAACCATCACAGCGTTTATACAATCTTAGCTATTAATTAAACTTATTTTATATTAATTTAGTTGAAGACTTTGAATATTTTTTGTTTTGTGGATTACCTATATTGCTTTCCCAATGCATTTTAAATATGAACATATAATATTAGATCTCAATAACTTAGTCTGTATTTTATAATTGTTTATTTATTTATTATTTATGTTTTAATTTCATATGAATTTTGTATTACCTTCTTATAAAAAAGATGGTTGAATAAAAGAAAACAAATTTTTATTACATTAAAAATTCGTCTTTACTTTTTTCAATAAATCGAAATGGGAACAAGTAAAAGTGTTATCATCGGCCTGGCCGATGCTTTGATACCCTCCACTGCATACAAGTCATGCAAAATTGGTTTTGTATGGGAGATACCAGAACTACTTGACCGACATAGCCCATTTTCAATACCAACCTGACAACGATAAAAAGAAGTCCTTTGACCAAATTTTATTCACCTACGTCAATTACTTTGGGCGCCATCGTGCTTTCAACAGACAGAGAGACATATGGGTCCAATATTGGTTTTGTATGGGAGGTACCAGAACTACTTGACCGACATAGCGCATTTTCAATACCAACCTGACGCCGATAAAAATAAGTCCTTTCACCAAATTTCATTCACCTACGTCAATTACTTTGGGCGCTATCGTGCTTTCAACAGACAGGCAGACAGACATACAGCCATACGGACGTGGCTAAATCAATTCAGAATGTGATCCTGATTCAGAATATATATACTTTATGAGGTCTACGGTGTCTCCTTCTTGGCGTTACAAATGTATTGGCAAAGTGAATATACCTTCATTTGGAGCGTATAGAAAGAATGGGGGAAAAATGGATATTGAATGACGACAATTTTCAAAACTTTTCCCTAAAATGGGGAATTTTGGCAAAAAAAAAACAGGTATCAATGCTTGTGATGGAAAGGACTTTTTTTTTTAAAACGAAACAGAGCCGGACATTGCATGATTTTGTGAAGAGAGGTTTCGTCCAAAGACAAATCATACTGAGACTCCCAACTCGAAATCCTCTTGCCGCTGGAATCCTCATTTTTTTTCAAGTTCCGCAATTTTTTTTTCCTATCGGTGTTATGTCAATTAGAATCCGTGGGAAATGCAAAAACATACCAAGAATAAATGCTGCCAACCGTGAGGAAATGTGATGTGGGAATACCACATTTTTATATTGCTGAATGCCATTGGTTAGTTGTTATAAATTGTTTGTTATAAATTGTTAAAAGCGAATAATTTGATTTGTGTGGTTAATAAAACTACCTAAGGGAAAATCTCCCTTATATACAAGAAATATATTAGGACAAACATTGTTTCGTTTTTTTCCGTTTTTAAATATCATTAACATAGATTTCATGGGTAAATTTTTCTTAAACAACTGAAGTAAATTTATTCAGATTGTTTTTATTTTCCCTCAACCAATCAAATTGTTAATTTTTCGCAAATATTTTAAGAAAATCTACACTAATAATCATATTTAGTATCCAGAGAGTTTGCAAACTGACAATTGTAAATTTTTCAATATATAATTACCCAATTTTTATATTTAGTGTAAAGGTTAAAAAATTTTATAAGTAAGGCCCAATGTTGGAATTAATATTGAGCGTCTTCTGCAAAGTCTCAACAGCTCCTATAAATTTACTAGGTATTTACCAGGTCATCTCTGCGGACCTTAAATACTTGGGATGATCGTTTGTCCTTCTGGAATATTTTTCGAAGGGCGGCACAACAAAAACAACTGCGTAGCGACATTCGACCACCCGCTTCAATCGTGTTTTTCCCTTCAGCGTTGGTGCTGAAAATTTTCATAAAAGAGAATAAAAAAGGGACTTCCATATAAAATACTACCTAATATTGCCAAAAAAAACAGTGCAGCAAAGACGAAAAACAAAAGTTTTCATTATGAAACCCTTTTTTTAGTTTTTTGCCTTCTTTTTTGTTCAGTAAATATTAAAATCTTACTTTTTGAAAATAGATTTTTTATAATTTTTGAAAAAGTAGGGCCACGGGTTTTGAGGCTCGAAAAGGTTCTATTTGGCGGCTTCGCTCTTGCGATGAACGAGAAGATAAAACCACTTACTCTATAAGCCGTATCCCAACATGAGTCTGAAAAGCCAAAACGCGTCAATAACAGATTCAAGAAACCAAGTTCACCAGAGTTTATTGATCTGTTACTCGTTCGCTATGTCATGGTCCCTCAATGACAACCCTTTTATTTTATAACTCCATCCATGAACCCTAAAATTATGCATGCAAATCCATTCGACATGGGAAAAGACGCCATTAATATTTAAGTCCTTGAAAGGCGACACGTCAATGCAGCTACTTAATCCTTCCGACACCCACAGGCATTTAGCAAAAATGCCAATACAAGACCTCAATATTATCATCTGATGCGTATAATTGTATGCACCAATACAAACCTACCTACAAATTAGGGGTGGTTTTAATTTTTTTTTATTGCAAGGCAAATGTCATTCAACCCTTTTCTAAATGAATGCCTACACGCGAAATATGCTACAATTTGCAAAATCCGCCAAAGTCGGTAATTACAAAGTAAATATGTATTTAAGTGGATCTATTGCAGCTTAGAGCGCCCGCCCCCACCCTCATTTATCTGAATAAAATCGCTATTACACTTGCGTCACGATGCAGTCTTTCCGCTAATTACCCTCAGAATGGTATCATCCACCACCTTTGGCTGCGTTCACTTGAAAAGCAGACGAGACAAAAAAAAATGTAGAACAGTACGAGTACCTACCCCCGCGCACACACTTAAACTAAAATTAAGCACTTAACAGCAATGCTCTCAAATTATTCTCTAACATAGACACACAGAGCGCGCACAGCTGCTGCTGCTGCTGCTGCTGCTGCTATCGTCATAGCCGTAGCCGTTCTCCTGACAGGGCTCATACAGGTAATTAACGGTCTTCAAAACAGAAGAGTCAGGCCGCCGCTGGAAGTACATTACACGAGTACGATTGCAAAATGGGAAAAAGTTACCAAATTTGTACTTTGTATCTGTTTTTTTCTTTTATTTTTTTTATAAACCGCCCTTTCAAATGCTTGTGCTGTAATTATCGTACACACTTGTTCGTCTGCAGGGAAATACACTCGGCAAACAATGGAAAAGTCGGAAAACGTTCGTTAGGGTAGCCCCTCGCTGTTTTAATTTTTGAATATGAAAGCTGGAGCCGGTCGAAGGCATTATGAAAGGCTCCTTGCTTTTTGCTTATACTGCTCAATATACAATTATCTGGTTAAGAGCAGGTGGGCTCGCAGTAAATTGCCGACTTAAAAGTTTTTAAGGATGTTAATTCTTTTCGGCGAGTAATATGGCAGTGGATTGTAATCAAAGTGCGATCTCTTGGAAGCAGTTAAAAGGGAAAGAAACGATTTTAGAGAACCCGATTGAAGAGCTCCGCTTGTAACTTTAGAAGTGCAACCAATTAGGGGGGTAAACTGATTATATGTACAAATCAGAGGATAGGTGCACTTGTAGGGCATGATACGAATCGTGTTAGTTTTTTTTTTTTGTAACAACTCAGAACTTGAATTAAGCTTGTAAATGGAATATGAGGATCTATTTTCAAGCAAAGATGCATTTAGGAATTGCGATTGTAGGAATCGAAGAACAGCCGACTTGAATAAAATTAATTTTTACAATTTAATTTTTACTTATACCAGGATAACAATTTTTTAAGGATTTCTTAAATTAGAGGTTCGACTTTACTGTGGTCTTTGATGGCCTTATCGTATCTTCGGCTTCGAAGTAGATAAGCAATTGGTGAAGACCGAATTCGAATTCATTGGTATTTTACAGGAATTGTTTGTGATTGCAAGTCTGATCTGTAGCCGATCTACCGGCATGGAAGCCATACTGGTAAACGCCGATAAAAGGGTCACACCGTAGGTACTTTGGGTAGACGTAGAATCGTATATCGATAGTCGAGTCTTTGGAAGTGCTTTGATAAAGATTTAAAAACATCCGGTAATAAGTGTTCAGAACCTGCTTCTTTTTGTTCCTTAACTTCTTAAAAGTTAAACAAACCTCTTGTATATTTGGTAGACGTTAGTTCTCTGTGTCTCATATCTCTCTACTCTAACTATACCCGATCTTAATTTTTCATTTATCAGAAGTTGAGCTAAGCCAAATCTGCGGTACTTGTTGATATTAAGTGTCAAATATCTTTCTTTTGACGGTTCACAGCTTTCTTTCTTCAAAATTTTACCTCTGAACTCAGCAGTAACAAGAAACTGGTTAGAGTCGACATTTGCGGTCAATATACGTGCACACTTAAGATGTTGGATGCGTGCTTTGACTTTTTGTTTCATCACATGTAAATTTTATATTTTATCTATATAAATGAGTTTTTAATTGGGATAGGTCGATGCTGGCAGCCAAGTTGTTAATAAAATCACTGATGCCAAATCACAATGAAAACAATCAGCTCTCACCCGTACGCCAAAGAAACACCAGATTGACAGAGAATTTTGCCGCGATCCGTGTAAGTTCACAGAAGAATCCGGGCGTAAATTCCTCGCCATGCACAAGAAGTCGGCCTTTCGCAGACTTCAACTTGGTAAATTTTGCGTCAGGGCTTGGGTCTAGATCCGTCCAAGACCCAACCGACCCAAGAGCTCTAACTGAATGGTCATAGACAACGCTGTTGGCTCGATGACTGAGTTTCGGAGCGTTTGAAAGAGGACCCCAATTAAATTGACAAATATTGGACGACGCCAACCCTCACTAGGCTCAAAAGATAGCAATGCATCCACAAAATTTTACTGCTTGGTGCGTGTTGCGAGCCGGCCCGGCGGTCTGCACTTCGGGTTGATTGGTAAGGTAAGGGGGTAGATGACATGGTTCCAGCAGGACGGGGCTAAGTGCCACACACCATACCACACGATAAACATTCTGCATGAACGATTTGAATGTACCTTTGGTCATCTTTCGCAAAGGTGAATTGAATTGGTCACCAAGATCTCGCGGTTTGATGTTCCAATAAATAATCTAAAAGCCTGCATAATAAATTCAAATTCAGCCGGATCTATATGTCAGTCATTAAAAATTGGACCCTCGGATCTGTGCCACGGTGAGTCTTTCAGTCTTTCCTACATTTTTTTGAGATGAGTTCTATTTTGGATCTGGCCACTGACTGCGAAACCTAAGAATTCTCGGAAAATAATTGTTCTTGAGAGCGAGAAGTGTCAATACTTTTGAATTGATTTCGATTTACGATTTAACCTATAGTAATAGGTACCATGGATATTACTTTTTTAGCATTTTCAGAATCCATTCAGTTGCTCCAGGGACTAAGCCCTTTAAATATATTTATTATAAAGTTACCTATACCTATTAATTCAGATAGCCTACATTTCAAGACCAAGACGGGTAGCCCAAACTATTTTCTTCGTTTGCATTTTACGGTTGGCTAGAACTGAAAATTGTAGATAACAACAGAACAGATGCCAACCGTTTTGTTGTCTGCAAACCCCCTTAAAACCTTTTTGTTACAGAACTTAAGTATTAAAAGTTTGAGAGGTACTCGACTCCGTTGACCTCTTGCAAAAAACTCTTAACTCTTCTTAAATCCGCCCTGTATATTTTAAGTATCTGTGTTACATACAAATATGTTTTTAATTTGATTTTCAATCTTCTTTTTATTTTCTTTACTTCCCTTTATTCCTGTTGACTTTTGTAAGCAACCTAGAAACCGACTTGGACTGAAAAATGCAGCAGAAGGAAAGTTCGAAATTCCAATAAGATGGCAGGAAAAGATGTCCAAAAACTTAAATTCGTTTATTCTATATCAGAGTGTCTGAATTCTTTCTCGTTCTTTCGTCTCGTTCGCTGAGATTCTTTCATCGCAAATCAATGCTAATTTGTGTTTTCTTTTCCTTTCGTGCTCTACAAACTTTGGGATGCTATTTCTTCTTCAGCCCACCCATAGATAAAAGTTTACTGACAAGTTGCGAGTATTTATCTGTGTTATTTTTTCCTTCAGCGACATTTTTGCCTCCAACCTCCACCCGCCAGCGTTGTGCTAGGACAGGAGTGTATGTATACGGACGACTCTACGCCAGTGAGTGATGGAAAATTGAATTTAAATCGGAAACCAAAAGTTTACTCAGGAATTCAGTTATCCGCTTTCCAAGAAGGAAGGAAACTTTAAATTAAGGTCAAGTAATCGCAAGGATTTTACAGAATTCAAGTGCAAGAGGGAAACATTTATAGACACGGACTATGCTTAGAATTTGTTGTTACATCGAAGAAGGATTGACATCATTTACGGAAAGAAAAATTAAATCATTGCCATCTAATAGAACCGCTGCTGACCCAGTTTGCATTTTATATCTTCCGTCGAAATTGAAGTGCATTCTGGCTTAAGGATAACTTTTCGGAAATCCACCATTATAAAAGGAAAGCCACATCCACTAACAACAAGTGAATAATTCAAAAATAAATTTCCCAATCTCCTGTCTTGTATATGACACAGACAGCGAAAGCAAAAAAAAAAAAATTAAAAAGGAACAAAATGGGGAAACAAGAAAAGGAAATCCATTTGCACAGCACGTCGTCGTTCGTTAAAGTGATTGCCACCGCCAAGCACACATGGAACCACATACGTATTCTTATGAATGCAGAATCCACCTCTAACGAGCACGTCATGACAATCAAAAAAAAGAAAAAGAAAAAAAAGAACGTCTCCTCTACGCTCTACCCCACTAAAAGCAGCAGCAGCAGCCTCATCGAGCCAGTTGAGAGTTGAGACATTTTTAGCAGCAGAAGCGCCTACATCTCTCCCAGTGAAGCTGAAGCCCACTATTTTGCCTGGCACATCACCGAGTCATCCGACGTCTTCGCACGCTCGAGCGGATATTAAAATATGAAAGGATAATCTCCTACAAAGTAAGTGGAATATCGGGTAATGTATGATAAATGAATCTCAATTTTTGGATAACAACAAAACCAGGAAATAAGAAAATGGTGTACACACACACATCACGCGGCGGCGATGGCATGGCAGCACACTCCTTTTGAATACAAGAAGGCATCATCTGAAAGGTTCCGACGGATTAGGAGTTTTAAAGTGATCGACTTGCCGGGGCTACATGCAATGAATTTATAATTGAGCTGTAATGTGAAATTTCGACGAAGAAAAGAATCGACAGTTAATTTAATTTCGTCCGTAATAATGTAATCCCTACACGGAATTTTTAATGGAAGGATAATGCTTGGAGTTTTATATTTTTTGTCTCCGCTTTCAGCAGCAGCATTGTGTAATGGGTTTTGGCATAATGCTAAACGGGTATTCTTTTTATTCGTGGCAGAGTCCTTTCTCCTTTGTGGTGGCAGGAGTTAATGCAAGCCTATTACCGACTACCGAGCAACATTCTTTTCAAAAATATTACCAAGAAACGGGGGTTGCGGGTCATTATCTTTTATTTGATGGGCACAACAAAAGCGAATGGACCCGTGACAAGTACTTCGTTGATATAAGAGTTTTGTTGGGCGATATTTTCTTGTGAATTTTTGTAAATATTGCGTTAATATCATATTGGATCGATGTGGTGGTGGTGTGAAAGGTACACAGCTGGCATTCCTTGGAAGGCTGAAACCTGTATTGATTTTGGCACCATCATGACCATATGACACTTGTGTTGTTGATTCTGACAAGGTGAATGGTCAACGAGGTAGGAAAAGTGATTGACATCAATCTGTCCATATGCCCAACAACACTTTATCCGTACATATGCACACACTAATTGTGGCTATTTTAACTACTCGTGATATTCAATCTATACTGGTCTTGCTTCAGAAAGACTAAGCACAGAATTTAAATGGCTTAATTGTGTAGAAATGAAATGCTCTGTAAACTTTGACAGATTAAAAAAAAGTCTACGTAATAGACCTGAGGGCTACCTTCCTTTTATTTGTCTCAGTTTTAATTTTTGAAACGAACTGCAGGGACCTTCAATTCGATGCCGAAACCGATTATTTGAATAAAAAATGTTTGCCAAGTTCAGGACTATCTTTAAACTCTGATACAAGAGGCATTCGGTTTCGAGAAAAGGCTATTTCAATAAGTACGGGTCGATGTTGAAATGGAATAAAACAAGCTGAGAGGAATGTTTTACCAAAGTTCTCTTTTATATTTGGAAGGCCCATTTATGCCATCACGTATATGGAACATAACATCAAGCACGTGTCCGCCGCAACTGGTCTAATGGTCTAATTTAAGACCGGCATAAATCCGGCTGAATATGAGCGATTGTATTGGTTATGTTGGCTCTAAGGACATCGGTCGATTGCGGTTTTTTGGAACAGGCTTGCGACATCAGGAAATCCCACAAGAAAAAGTCTAGTGGGATCAAACCGCGAGATCTTGGTGACCAATTCAATTCACCTTTGCGAAAGATGACCAAAGGTACATTCAAATCGTTCATGCAGAACGTTTATCGTGTGCTACGCTGTGTGACACGTAGTCCTCTCCTGTTGGAACAGGAACAGCACTGACTAATGAAGCCGCGTCGTCATAATGAATGAAAAAAAAAATTCTAATGTGGCCTACGTCGTCAGTAATTGAAAACAAGCTAAAGCGTTTAAGCTAAGTATGTGCTCTAGACGAGCGATTTTTTTTACCAAAAAACGGAAATTGTGATGGAATTAGACTGAACGCTGTCAAATTGAAACTTAGGCTGCAATGTGCCCCCACACAGTAAGTGACTAGCGACTGAGCGATTAAGCGACGTCACTCTGTCCTAAAAAAATCGATAATTGCTCAGAGCTTATCGGTAGCCACCGCCAAACACCTTCATACCTATGTAATAACATTTATTCGTCGCTCTGTAGCTAGTCACTCACTAAGCATGTAAAGGATGGCATGTTTTTGACCTTCTGGAGGTCGGCATGTCCCGCTTTCCAGCGATGGATTATGTTGACCCTTTGTGTGAAAAAGCTGTGTGTATACAGTTCGCCAAAAAATTTCCTGGCATTGTAATGTCGATTAAAAGTGTCACAAATTCATCAGAGCAGTGCCTAATGCCGACTTTAAAGTTGCTAACCTGAGAAGATACCAACAGTTTACTTTATATATTTTTTCCCATACTGCAGATGTCTTGAGTCACAGTCCAACTGTGGACACTGTGATCATCCGACGCCGATGTTCCAATCGATTTTATTCGTCCCTTAGTATCCTGATCCTGAAACTATAAGGCTTCCTCATTGTAACCCAATTCAATGGATCTGTATTTGTGTGGGGAAAAACCACCGCCATCAGCAGCCAACTATACAGGATTCAAAGGCTTTTCACATTTTAATGGAAATTGCCAATCCCCTTTGCGTCTAATCTTCTTTCAATTAAGTAGTACCCAGAGCATTCATATTTCAAATTCTCTGGTCATAATTCAATTTGATTCTCATAACATGGATACCAATAGTTAATATGTTTATTCAGCGGCAACATTCTCCTAATGGGGCTGGTAATAATTTGTAGTGCATCCAACGTATAACTAGCCGACCAACAAAATTACATCCATAAGCCCTGGCATGCTCGGTAAAGGTTTATAATGCAGCTACATGATGGTACTCTGTCTAAATTGGATGTCCGCCCCATCTCTCAAGGGTGCCGTTGTTGTATATGGAAATGGAAAAGGTGTAAGTGCTCAGTCTGGCATTATCATGCTTGATTAGGGTAGCAATCGTAACAAGCAATCAACCTGTAATTGACATGAAATTATTTTATTTCTCCGTTCATCGCCTTCAACTTTCATTCAACTGTTTCGTCCTACCAGCTCCCACACCGAATTGCCAACTAACTGGGCTTACTTAAGCGTTTTGATCTGGGATTGTTTCAAAGCCTGAATGCAGAGATGCCGTTCACTTATTCCAGTTAAAAGGCGGTTACATGCATCAGATGAGAGTATGTTCGCTCAGTGCTTATAATCCGGATCTAATTTATGCACAATGCGATGACTGCTGATGGGGATGTACATGCACTACACTCGTATCGTGTGCCTTTGTCAGTTGTTTCAGTTGCTCTGAAGAGGGTTGTGTCGGCGATGTAATAAAGTTGAGTGCTGATCGTCGAGATGGATAGCATCGTAGTGTATACTGATTCCAATGGGATTTCAATTAATTATCAAGTACCTACGTGAAGGACATCAAAGTGTGGGTATAGTTCGCCTGCGGGCTTAAATAGGTTTGTATTTTATCTGCGTCCATAATCATTATATTAATCATAATTATTAGAGAAGGAGCTTAAACATTTCGTTGGACTTGTGTTGTGAACTGAACTACTTCACCTCAGAACCGATTGCAAAAACACTTTAACTATGGCCGAAGAGTCTTTCTTTAACGTTCGTTAAAATCTAAAGAAAAAGAAATAGCCCTAAAACTGTTTTGAGGCAGTACTTCTCCAAGATTTTTGAGCTATAATTCATCCTTCTCCTCCATCCAGAGGCTGAGGAGTTTTCCCAGATTTTGAAGACAGTTTTCACATTTTTTTTATCAGCAAAAGCATTAGTTTTCTATTTTTTTCTATAGTTCCAAAAAAGAATCCCTTTTGTCCCCTAAGTACCTGTTCTTTATGAAAAAAATAGAAAATGTAACCTTTTTTATTAATAAGCTTAAAATAAGCATATAACATAAAAATATACATAAATTATACAAAATAATTTTATTTTCTATTTGGAACAAATGAATGCATTCAGAAGCACAAAAATTCTTACATAGACGTTCGATGGGCTGTTTTCCTTCATGATTAATATGACGAATTCTGTTACCGCCTTAATTATCTTAAATTTCATCTTTGACTTTTTGTAATAAAAAAAAGATATAATTACCCTGCATCAGTACGTGTTGTTAGCAAGACACTTTATAATATTATCTATGCATAAAAATAGATTAAAACTATCTAATATGTACCTATGTAAAAAGCTTTCGCTCTTACTTAACCGAATTAAAACAAAATACGGTCGCTATTGAAAATTGTGTTCTTGGTTTTTTTTTTGTTAGGATCTCGACTCCAACAAATTCATTCTTTAAAATCTGAAAGTATTGTTTCACAGAGATTTTAGATTTGTTCGCCTTTTTTGTAAGCCTGTCCCTCGTTTTCCCTTTCTCCATTTAAAAAGTCCCAAAATTGGCACTTTTTCCCCTAAAAATACCAAGACGCTGGTACCTATATAAAACTTCACTTTATTTCGATCGGCTCGTTGGAAGTTCTTGTTTTCATCGTCCAGGATTAATAGTTCGTTCTTTAAACCAGCTCTTTAATCAATACGACCGAAGTCCCTTTTTAAGTTTA
The DNA here is from genome assembly GCA_948293265.1 of Cheilosia impressa. Classification (NCBI taxonomy): domain Eukaryota; kingdom Metazoa; phylum Arthropoda; class Insecta; order Diptera; family Syrphidae; genus Cheilosia; species Cheilosia impressa. The sequence continues at coordinate 16,916,735 of OX411880.1, forward strand.
AACATTCAGCAGAAATAGTTTTCATTAGAAGCGACTGTTAATCTCTTCCACGATCGCCTTGATCTACAGGTGTCTGTTCAAAATGTTATTTCTTACCCTTTGCTCTACGTTAACGTCTGTAACGAGGTAGAAGTGTTAAAATTACCGAAAAATTTGATGACTATAACAAATTATATTGGCCGATTTTTTTTTAATATCGTCAGCTTTCATTAAATGAACTAGATAAATCTCTTAAACTAGAGCGAGTCGAAATGCTGCTTTCGAAATTCAGTTTTGCAAAATTCTGTCTTCTGACACAAAAATTCTGCTTTTATTTGGGTTCTGCCTTACAAAATTCAGCTTTTTAAATTTAAGGCAAACAAATTCTTCTTATTCTGCTTTTCGCAAAATACATAACTCAATATTAACAGCAAATAAAAAAAATATATATATAATTTTCGTTAGAAAAGATCTTCGATTTATTTTCTGACTAAGTGCCCCATTATTACGTGAGCTACGCGTTCTGTACTAAAGAAGAAGCTACATCAATATTGAATGGTGCCTATGGATGGAATCTACCTTTGAAATAGTGCAATCACGCCTTAGCATATCGCAAAAGTTTCTACTAACTAACTAATTAATCAATAAAAAAAATTTTAAAATATAAAATTCTGCTACGAAGTGTTCCGGACTTGTTATTCTTTTATAATAAATAAATAAATAAATAAATATTTGACGCAACAGGTCGGTAGGGGACCCTGGGTCTAGCTTCTTGATTCATTTTTGGGACGAACGGATGGTTCTTCTTTCACAGTTTTCTTTTATAATTTACCTACATATAAAATTCAGCAAACAAAAAAAAAATGGTTTCGAAAATGTTAAAAAGCTCGCACTTTTAATCAATTTCAAAACCTTCTTTTATTGTTTGCAGAATTCGAAAAAATTCGGCCCAACCAGAGTTTTGAGACCCCAAACCTTCTCAAACTCGTATAATTTTTTTGCACTTAATTGATAGTTACAGAGGATCATCATTTCGACAATAAGTGTCTAAAAATTTACCAAATGAGTAGGTACCCAGTGTTTTACATCTTACTTCGCCATTCAGATCAGTTCTGTCTTTAAATTCAGAACTTAAGCCCAAACGCGTATTGTGGCAGCTATGCTTGCAATTCAACATTTATTTACTTGACTGTTTTCTAACGGCATATAAACTTAACCGACCTTTATATGAGCAAACAAGTTCGCTTAAACTGCAGGCTTCCTTCACCCTTCACCCTGTATAAACACACTTCACCTTCGAAGGCCCGGTCGGTGCATAAGTTTGTTCTCCACAACAGCCTTATACACTGTGATGTAATACCGCACTTGTTCCACTGCTGTACGCGAACACGACTGACTAATCTAATTCTAACACTCGCCCTTAACTTTGCCAATCATAAATACTTCAAACCCAGCCTTGATGGCATCCGTTTCATGCCCAGCTGGACACTATTTTAATGTGAAAGCATGTTATGCGGCGGTATTCTATTGCACAACGCTAAGTGTGACGTGACGCGCGGCATGAGGTTTCTGCCACACCGACTATATACCATCAGCACGACAAAGTCATAAAGTTCACCTCAACAACGTCAGGGTGTTCGATGTGGTGCGGTGCGGTGCGCGGTCCCCCGAAAAATTTCACACCGCACATTCTCCAACATTTGAATAGACTTTATTGCGAGGACGGCGCGATGTCGCTGCTCCTTGTTGGCGTTCCAGTGCCCAGCAGATAATGCAATGGACAAACCGTGTTTGTGGCCCTCCTCCCTCGGCTCCTTGGTTAAATGACGCAATAAGCGCATCCATCTATTTAGCTAACATCCTGCCACTATGATAAATAGTATCAGTCATAATGCCTGCAATCTTCGTCAGAGCGGAACGCGACACACATGCACGCCTCAGAGAGTGAAAAGGCCAGTTTTTCAGCTTGGGTCCAGCGCCAGATTCACGCGCGACGCGCTCATGCATCTTTTGTGAGGTTTCTGGTCACGGAGTGTGTACGGAACTGCTGGACAACAGTGTTGTCTGTGACCAGGCTCATCAGCGTCGTCATCGCGGTGTGTGTGTGACTGGTACATAGCCTCGTATCGTACTCATCACTTTGTTGTTTTAAGGATCTCACGCTGCCGTTGCTTGCAAAGTTTACCGAATAGAACTCGCGAGTGTGCAGACGGTGGAGGCGGACGCCTGATTGGGATAGGGGTTTATTTAGAGGATTCCTGATAAGCAGGGTATACCTCGGAAAATTTGGCGCATTGTTCTCTGCATGCGGCCTCGCACGGCGAACATCATTGAATTGCAAATTTTCTGCAATCTTTAGAGAAAATTTCGTGCATAATCTGTGTGCTGCTCTGTGTTGTGTCATTGTGTATGCTGTGTTCCGCATTACGAGTGCCGTCAACATTAGAATTAGCTGGCAGGGTTGCGATGGGAGCTCGTCCTGGATTCGGAGATTATTATGGTAATTAACGTGATGCGATTCTGAAACGGTGGTTTCTAATTTGTGTCGACTAAATCAGAGGAAAGCATTTGAAAATCTACACAAATAGGAGCGATGTTCGAGAGATACTGATTTTTGGAAGCCGTCTCTAACACTGTGTCGCGAGATTATTGGCGTGCGAATTAGGTGCGCTATTGTATTGCTAAATGTACCAAATTATAAGGAAGTAGGTAAGAGATATTAGCGAAATCCGTTTCCACGAATAATAGGTTCTTCTAATTTGATTGCTAAGCTTAGTTTCTATGACAGAGAAATCCCTGTTATGACTTAATGCGGGCGATGCTCAACAAAGGGGCGCGCCACCTTTGATACAACAAAAAAATATATACATATATTGTTTCTTGACACTCATATAAGATAAAAAAGGGTTGGCCATCAAGTGGTGTCTTTTTACATCATAGGTTATTTTGACACTGAAAGCTGTTTCCCGCTCGAATTCTTGACAGAAAGTCAGTATTAGGGTAGGTGTGCACGTACCCGGCCAGTCACTAGTATCCGGCCACTTTGAGTTAAATAGTTGATAATGGGTAAATTAATCGTCATTTTCACGGGCGAAGAATTGTGGCTATCATTTTTGACCTATCTGACGGGCTGGTAAAGTTTGACAGCTATAAACATCACTAAACCGCCAAAAAAATGCGCAGTCTATTAAGTTCGTCGAGGAAGTGAAAAGTGCGCTTTAGAGTTCGAGAGAGTAATTGGATCTATCAATCGAAAATGTAAGTTTCATTGTTTTTTTAAATATTAACAAACTCATTTATTGTTTATTAAATAAAAATTATTAATCATAAAATGTAAAAAAACACGAAATTTTTTTTTTATTTAATTACGAGTACTAGATGGTGGCCGGTTACATGAACCTTATTTTTGAAGGTGTCCGGCCAGGTGGCCGGGTACTAGATCTTTTGAATTTGTTGTTTCTTTTTGGTTCAAATGAAACCAAATAATTCTAATTTTGCTTAGAAAACTTGAAAGTTTTGGATTTCACTCAGCTATGCTTGATTGGATTAGATCTTATTTGATTGGCAGGATTCAAAGAGTCAAAATTGATAATTACTTTTCTCGATCGTTTGAGTACAGCTCAGGAGTACCACAAGGTAGTCATTTGGGTCCGCTCCTGTTTATAATTTTTATAAATGACATATCGTGTGTATTAAAATATTGCCATTGCTTGATGTATGTATGCAGATGACTTAAAGTTGTTTCTTAAAATCAAAACTCCACTTGACTGCGAGTTTTTACAATATGATCTAAGAAACTTATCTGTCTGGTGCATCAAAAATTGTCTACACTTGAATATTAAAAAATGCTGTATAATATCGTTCTACAGAAGTTCTTATCATTTAGAGTTTCAGAACGAAATCGACATTATTGGATTAAACAGAGTCGATGAGGTGAAAGATCTTGGCATTATTATTGATTCCAGGTTCACCTTTGCATCTCATATTGACCACGTTATTGCCAAAGCAAATAAGCTTTGTGGTTTTATAAAACGTAATGGCAGCGAATTTTCGGATCCTCATACCCTTATTTCGCTTTTTATTGCGTTGGTTAGATCTCTGCTTGAATATGCTGATGTTATATGGACCCCATTCTATAAAATTCACTCAGATCGCCTTGAAAAAATCCAGAGGCGTTTCACAAAATACATTTTCAGGAAAATGAGCTGGGATTTTGAAATTTCTTACCGGACTAGATGTCAATTGTTGGGCATACCAACTTTAAGTTCTAGAAGAAAAGCCCATGACATCATGCTAATAAGGGATTTATTATGCTATCACATTAAATGTCCGTCTCTTTTAGCCTTAGTGCCAATCTATGCCCCAACCAGACCTTTAAGGGAAAGAAACCTTCTTCTTCGACCTATTCATGGAACTAATTATGGCCATAATGAGCCCATGTCCAGAGCTATTGTTTCATTCAATAATGTTTATATTTTTGTAGATCTAAATTATTTACGCGATCGCTTCAAAAGTGTTATTCTTAATTTGGCAGCATTATCTTAGTATTAAGTATACATTGTTTTTTTTTTTTTTTTTTTATATAATTGTTATACTTTTATTGTAATCTGTATAGCTTAGCTAGTAGATGATATCAAATAAATAAATAAGAACGAATATATTCTCTTTTAGTCGATATAAATAATATGTGTTTAATGTGAAAGGTTTCAGTAGCGGGAAACGTAAGATCACACTGGTCGGTTCCTCATACATCCTCTTTCAGTATTCGGCCATAGACATCATTTGGTTTATTTTCGAATTTTCAGGGGAAATGAACTCGGAAACTTAAGAAATCGGTTCATAGAGCTTATTGCGAGCTAATAAAATTAAGCTTGTCTTGGAGGATATTCGGCAAAACGATTTAAGCCACAGAAAATCCGCTTCCAAATACAACATCCCAAAGAGCACTTTGGAAGATAGGTTGCATGGGAAAGTAAATGAGGAATGTGTTAAAAAAGGAGCCGAATCTGTTTCGTATCCTGAAGAGGAAAAGGCGATGACGGACTAAGATTGGTTTTGACAAGAAATCCCTAATTAAGCCTTGGAGAAGCTGAAACTTTTTCAAAGGGCAGGGCGATTGTTACAAAGAATAGCATTCGAAAATGGTGCGAGGATCTCGAAAAATTTTTAATAATAAGAGGAGAAAAGAAGATGTGCTGGCTACCAACCCTAGTAGGCTTATGAACGGAGACGAAACCAGTTTTTGCTTATGCCCAAAAACAGGAAAAGTCATATCTCCAAAAGGTCACAAAAACGGTTACCAAATTCAAATGGCCAAAGAAAAGGATATTATCACCGTGTTAGTTGATGATGACTGCTAGCGGGGAGCTTCTGCCACCATTAGTTATATTTCCGTATATTCGACCACCTGCCGATATCGTTAGAAGCGTTCCAAAGAATTGGTTCTTAGGAAGAACCTAACAGGGTGGATGAGAAGTGAGACATTTTACGAATACATTGCTAACTGCGCCGACAAATGGATTGCAGAAAACAAATTGCCAAAACCAGTTCTTCTGTTAGTAGACGGTCATAAGTCTTATTTATCTATGCTACTAAGCCAACTTTGCCATGCAAAATTATTATTCTTTATGCTCTGCCACCAAACACCACCCATATCCTTTAACCAGCTGACGTTAGTGTGTTTAAGCCATTAAAACAAGCCTGGGAGCAGACGGTACGAGAATGGCACAGCAATAACATAGGAAAGGTTCTAAGTCTAACTCGTAAATACTTTTGCCCACTTCTAGAAATCGTGCTCACAAAGAATACAAATTTGCCGACAATCATAAGAAATGGATTCAGAAAATGTGGCCGTTTCCCATTTGATGCAAATGCTGTAGATTATGGAAAGTGCGTTCAAGATATGCTTGAAAAAGTGTCCACAAAATCGTATGAATCCAGCAAACTTTTGCCTAGTGAAAAAGATCGGTTTACAATAGCAGCATCGGTAATAGTTGAAATTCAAGACGAACTGGAAAGAAATGGAGTTAGTGTTGACATGATATTGAAAATATAAGATAATGTTAAATTGGCGTGTAATTCAAAGCCAGAACCAAAACCTTTCGATCTTTCCTCAATTCTGATCAACATTGTTTTTGATTTGAACGAAGATGTAACGCTTGAAATTGCTGACGAAAATCTAAACAATAATACCTTTTCTGATCTTAACGGCATAAATGAAATACCGGACGGCACATCATCGCCAGCGAACTATCTGACCCCACCTACTTACGTCATCAAAAAGATCACAACTCTGATCGAGCCGAACATTATTGAAAGTCCAGGCTTCACTTTTAATTTGACCGATTTGAAATCAACCGAAAATCAACCAACTACATCAACAACTTGGAAAACTTCTCTAATAGTTCCTGTTTATATTAATAACTGAGTTAATGTCAGAAATATAGGATACAGGAAATGATTGATTTCATCAACTGACAGATCAGAATCATGTTCACCATGCAGATATCGGTCTCCTTGCTTTGTCGAAGCATTTGTTTTATCCAGAGCCTTTTAAGAAAAATAATAAGACCTCTACACAGCCTTCCAGGTCTCCTAGCGCAATTTCTTCACAGGCTTGAAGGGATATATACGAGTGAAAAGAACGAGCTAAGCAAAAAAAAAATCGATGCAGTTGAAAAGAGAAAAGATGAGAAAAAAGAAAAAAAGAAAGCTAGAGAGCCAAAGAAAAAAAACAAGTCATCAGATGCGAGAAATGCGAAGAGGAACTAATTACCGATACAGAAAAGGACAACTTAAAAAACATTGATTGTGACACATGGCCGTTGGTATCACCTAAAGTGTAGCTCAATCAGCTTCTTGGAATACAATGAGGCTATATCTATGAACTTAATATGTGATAATTGTCTAGATTTAGGAAACGTTTAAGTTTTTTATAAGCTATATGTATAAGTATTATTTTTCATTTATTTATATTAATTATGTAAACCTAGGTACCTGAATTGAAGTTTTTCGAAAGCAAAAATAACCTGGCCGGATACTGGCGCAAAAGTGGCCGACTACTGAATTAATGATTTTAGTTGCAAGAATTCAATTATATTCAACTATTTTTTTTCTAGACCAAAATTGCCTTTGAAGTACAAAAAAATAGCCAGGTAAATGAAGTGTAAGGTGGCCGGTTACTCGTACATCTACCCAATACCTTCGAGGAATGAAATGAGTCGCCTTACGCTTGTAGCCGATAGTGTGAAACTCATATTGGACCATTTTTCTTTGAAAATGAGGCTGGGAAAAATGAAGTCCACGTCGGTCAATGGTGGGCGTTACAGAGCCATGTTAACTGACTTTTTTTTACTGATATTGAAAACATGATTTGAAGAAATTTAATTTTGTTCATTTTATTGCACTCATATTTGGCCCACCCCGTATAAGGGTGGTTACATAAGATGGGCGTGTCACCTGTCACACAAAAGAAACATTGCAAATCTAAGCATTTCCTATCTTTAAATTTAAATAAAACAAAGTGTATGTGAGATACAAGTATCATAAACAAGCGAAAGAAAAATAGTGAACCAGAAAAAGAGAGAGGATAAGATGAAACCGTGAACTCTATGAGCTGTACCAAGATGTGGTTTTAAACGAAGAAGCAAAAATACATCGACTCGACTACATTGGTTCGGTTGCATCAATCGATTGGCCAATAATGCTCCAGCTAAGAGGATAATCGCATTTCAACACTCAAGTTCGAGATGATAAGTAAGACCGAACCTCCACAAGTCATCGCATATGCCAAAATACTGGTTTCTGTACATTGTTCGTTATTTGGTTTCATATTTGTTTGTTGCTGCCGCTGCCGATGTTTTTTGAAGACTGAAACACATACAGTATGCACAAGCTCGACTGCAGTTAGTTAAAAAGTTTGCAAATTTATACAAGAAGGTCTCCCGTTGGTGCTGCCAGGTCTCGCTGACTGCAATAGCTACTTCCCTTCCCATTGACAGTCTAGTGTACAGGTTCAATATGATCCCGAGACCTGCCAGATGTTGATGGCACGGAACAGCCAGAACCCCCTTAAGGTATGCAACATAAGTCACTTGTTACACCTTCAGTCGATTTAACGTGTGATAACCCCTCGATTTATCCGCCAGTCACAAACCTTAATCTAGAAAGAGGAAACTTAGCCATAAGTTTGTGAAAGTTAGGCCAAGTCGTTCTCAGTCCATAGAAGGACGGTCTTCCCTGTTCATCCCCACACCGAATGCGGTGTAGGCTTTCGAACTGTCTAAAAAAATTGTTCTCCTTGCACACACATCAGAGCATAATATCTAACTATGTGGGTGTGTGTTATACGGTATAGCTCGGAATAGGTATACAGTATACCTCCATGAGTTCTAAAAGGACCATAATAACATTTGCACTGGTTCTGATTGGGAGATTCTTCTTCTTCATTCTGCTCCCAATCCATGCATTTGAGGTGAATATGACAGAGAAGTTTTATTGGATGCTGAGTTTGGGTATAGTGCCGTCAGTAGATATACGACCTATTTCCAGGTAGGGACAGTAGGACGTTGGTAAGGCCATAGGTCCTTTCGGATCGTAGGGCCCCTCTTATTCCAATTCCAGTTTGGACTTTGCCCCTAATTAAGTGATGTTTTAGCCTTTACTTAGGCCGCTATACAAGTCGATGGCCCCGTCCAAAAACATACTGCATGTATGCACGAGATTCATGAGAGGCGTTCGAGTGAAAGCTTATCACTAAGAAACCTATTTTAATTATTGTATACTATACCCAGAATTTTATGTAAGATGTCGCTTTATGACTTCCATCATACGCCATTGTCTATGGCCTAACTATTCAACTACTAACCTAACATCGGTCTTCTTGTAACAACTTTCAACGAGGTATGACCTTTTAAAAAGCACTCGAATAAAGTAAAAGAAACCCTAACTCCGGATTATCTCTTTTCTTTTATTTGTCGTCCGAAGTACCCCTCACGAGTATAAAACCAGCGATAAAGATCATTCTCGCCGCATCCTAACAAGAGGCGTTTGAATACATATTTCTCAATAAAAGAAAAGTGATCGCTTTAGGTGTTATCCTAATTGCAATTTTAGCCCTGCTTTTAAGGTTTTTGGTTATTTGCATGAAAAACATTTAAAAAATAAAAACACGACATGGAAGGTGCTAATAACAATATCTACTAAGTGCATTTACGTTGTTTTTGCACTTGGTCATCGAAGTGATCCATACGTTCTGATGGAACCTACAACTGCCGTGTACATCGAATGAACCATTTTTGGTTGAAGTCCCAATAGTTCAAGTCGAAAGTTGGTATTTTGGGATTTGTGGTAAAGAACCTTTAGCTCAGTTTTATTTGGGACAAATTTGAAGGCGTCACTGTCAAGTTTTGACAAGATTTTGTAAAATACAGATAGTACCGTATATGCTTTAAAAAATAAATCATATCTCTGTAAACACGCTTAATTCGGAGGGTTCGCGTTCTTCTCTGGCGAGGGAAGAGTATCGAGCCAAGAGCAGGGAAGAGAAGAAAATCGTGCGTAGAAAGAAGAAGGCCTACGCAGTCTCCCAACTCAAGGAGATCGAAGAGTCCCGCGATCGAAGCAATATCCGGAAGTTCTACAAGAAAGCCAAGCAACTGGCTGCTGGCTTCAAGACCGGAACGCAGGCTCTTCGAAACAGTGATGGAAACCTAGTCACCGAAGCGCAGGGAATAGTAGATGTGTTTAAGCAGCACTTCCAGCAGCTGCTAAATGGGCATCATGTAGAGAGAGTGATAGGGCAAGAAGAGAACCCACGTCCAGTCAATGAAGATCCAGTTCCACCACCGAGTATAGAAGAAGTTGGCTTAGCAATAAAAAAGCTAAAGAACAACTAGGCCGCCGGCTCTGATGGTTTACCAGCGGAGCTCTTCAAATACGGTGGTGATGTTTTGGTAGGGCGATGCACCAAATCATCAACCAAGTATGGGTGGAAGAAAGTATGCCCGATGACTGGACTATCAGCTCCATACAAAAAAGGCGATCCTATGTCTTGTAAGAACTATCGAGGCATATCCCTGCTTAATGTCGCATATAAGATCCTATCCAACGTACCGTGTAAACGTCTCAACGCACTAATCGGCACGTACCAGTGTGGCTTCTGGCCCGGCAGATCGATATAGACCAAATTTTCACACTGAGGCAAATCCTGGAAAAGACCAATAAATTTCAAGTCGAGACTCACCACCTATTCATCGACTTCAAAGCCGCATATGATAGCATTCATCGTCAGGAGCTTTATGTGGCGATGGCCGAATTCGGGATCCCAGCAAAACTGATCCAGCTATTTAGCGTGACGCTGGAGAACACACGCTGCAATGTGCAATTGGGAAGTAGTTCCTCCGAACTATTCCAAACATGCACCGGATTTCGGCAAGGAGACGCACTATCATGTGACTTCTTCAATCTCGTGTTAGAGCAGATAGTGCTATCTTCAACAGATCCGTCCATCTACTAGGGTATGCAGACGATATTGACATCATCGGTCGCTCCCAGCGTGCCGTGATAGAGGCTTTTACAGCGATTGAAGAACAGGCGAAATTCGTTGGTCTTGCAGTAAATGAGGACAAGACTAAGTACATGCTATCAACAAACAAACAAGCATCTGTCCACCGCCTAGGACAAAACGTCACTATTGATTGCAACAATTTCGATGTAGTTAAGGAGTTTATCTACCTCGGAGTAAACATGAACTCCACAAATGACATCCTAGTGGAGATCCGGCGAAGAATTACCCTAGGAAACCGCTGCTACTTCGGTTTGGCAAAACAATTGGGTTCAAAACTCCTAACTGGAAGGACAAAATGTATGCTTTACAGAACCCTTATCCTGCCAGTTCTGCTTTATGGCGCCGAGTGCTGGACGATAATCAGGAAGGGAGAGCTGATACTGGGCTCCTTCGAAAGAAAAATTCTTCGGCGGATTTTTGGTCCTGTTTGCGAGGAGGGCGAATAGAGGAGAAGATACAACCGCGAACTCTATGAGCTGTACCAAGATGTGGATGTAGTCCAAAAGGCCAAAATACGTCGACTACATTGGCTCGGCCACATCGAGCGAATGGACAATAATGCTCCATCTAAAAGGATCTTCTAATCCCAGGCGCCAGGTTCGAAACGACAAGGAAGACCGAACATCCGTTTCAAAGACCAAGCTATCGCGGATGCCAAAGCGCTTGGCCTGGATAACTGGAAGCAGCGTGCCCGGGATCGCAGTGGATGGAAGGCTACAGTATCTCAGGCAGAGACTCTTCACGGGTCGGGAGCCCGTTAAGTAAGTAAGTAAGTTATCAATTTACGCTACGAAATTATATTCCATATACTTACAATTGTGATTCGTTCCGCACAACAACCTCGAAAAAAAAAATCAGTTAGGGCCGATAGTCCTTTAAGCTCTTATTCTGACCTCAGTGATATTTTTTGCATCTCAACAAATAAAGAACCAAAACCGACCTTCAAAAAATTGGGCATGATCTCGCTCTGTTGTGTGCTTGTGTATGAGTGAGTGGAATTATTTAGCCCGTCTAAATTTCGATTTTGCTGGCATAATTTTTGTGTCATTTGAATTTTTTTTTTTGTTTTGCTTCTCCTTGTTTCAAGATAATACAGAATATGCTGCTGGAATTTTAATAACAAAACTACATGCCTCGGCCAGTGTCAAATCAGTTGTGATGTACAGCGATGAATGCTATAGCATTCAGGAATAACATCCGATGTAGGACGTTGGATGTACGCGATGTAGGATAGGAGAGATGAAATCCCTTTGCTCTATCGGGAGATACCCTCGCCGGATGCATGAATAGACAAACTTTAACACCCGGGTTAAGGCAAAGGCATGTCCTGTCCTGTCCTGTTCTTTTTTTGTTACTATTCCCTGCCAAATGGTGACGATATACAATCTATACAAACACTTCATGTAAAAATATAGCCCTTAATCGCTGTTGTTTCTGCTCCTTTTTATTTTCGCTTTTGCTTTTGTGAGCGAGCTGCTATTGAGTTCTTGCTGTTGGGATGTGTGGCATGGGTATGTGCAATGGCAGTGCGAGGACATTGGTTTTAGTTTGGAATTTCCGCTTTTTTTTTTAGATTCTCACAGAGGACACTGGGTGATGTAGTGGTAGTTTCTTTGGGATTGGTGAGCCATATGACTTTTGGTCTGTCGAATGGTCTGCCTGTGTATGTCCTCAGACAGCGATAAATTGGATTTTCGAGAGGCAATGGATAAGCGACGAGTTGTGACCCGACTAAAGCCAAATGCCAGCTATTCCCCCTTCGGTTGAGTGGGTTTGGTTGGTTATTTTAGCTCTCGCCATGTTGGCACTCGTATTTATTTGATCACTCAGATGTGGTGTACACATCTATTACGCAGATCCGCAGAGATATGGACTGTGCTTGTATGCTGTATGCGGGAGATATGCTTGCTTTCGATGTAATCTTGGGTAGAATTTATAGTGATTAGGTGGGAGCGTCTGTTTGGTCTATTTGGTGTGTGCATCCCGGCGAGAAGTCCAAATTAATGCCAACTCAAGGTTCGATGGGTATATGTTTTCGTAATTGGAATTATGTTCGCAGATCCTCTAATGAGAAATAGGAAAATTGGCAGAACCAGTTGGGGCTGCACTAATCCGAGGTTTTAGATGGATAAAATGTTGGTTGAGGCGACACGTGTCTATCCTGGACTGAAGCGCCACCTAAGTGAGTAGATATATGTATAGATGTCGTGGCTAGCTTGTAAAGATCGTAACTATATAAATTTAACCAGAAGTAGTGGTCCTTGATAGGGTACAGTGATCTAAGGAAACGAAAAATTATTTATAATTGACGGCCGAAAGCTGTGATTTGAAGATATCCCACGCGTAGCTTGTCTTAGGCACGATGCCAAAGCCGTTCTCGAAGCTTGCTTACCAGATAAAATCGTCAGGAAGATAACCTTCGACGGGTTAGTTCGTAAGCATAACATTATGAAACGTCTCCAGAGGATGGCTACAGAGTAATGTTTTTTACATCCGCTCATACTATACAGTGGGTGGCTATCAGTAGGCTTCAAGGCCTTTAATAAGCGGAACAACATGCCTGTCCATAGACGATTAACTAAATCAACTTTGTGCTCAAAAATGAAAGTAACGCATCTGACATCCTTAACAAGTCTACACGAAGTGCCATAATCTAAAACTGAATGACTCCCTAAGCTCGAGTGTTTTTTTTCACGAGAAGAATTTTAACCCTGGGATAACTGGAGGTAGTGGACTAATCCTGAACCTGACATGGATGATGAAATCAAAAGCAAAGCCTAACCAATCTCTAAAACTATGCGTATATACAAACCAAAAATAAAGTGCACGACTGGGTAGCATGAAATGTTCTTGTTCATCAAAAGTTTGGTTGATTGGTCTTATCGAAAATAGCATTTTCGAGATAGGTATTATAAACGTGCCTCTTATCACACGTAAATAAAACAATCACTTCAATCACTTAGTCGCTCTCATCTTTATTGAATCAACATAATAATTGTGCGTCCGCACTCCTCAAATGGCTTACATCGACTGCCTTGTCTCTATATGAATTGAGTGCAACTCAATTCATGTATATGCCCTACCTATTGCACCGCTAACACCTTTAAATTTACATTTTTGTTTCTTGGATATACTGTTTACTGTTACAATTCGGCCGTCCTGACACCCAATCGTCCCGATTCCACAATAAGCCTTCCCCTCAGTATCAACCCATGGTTTGATGTTCGCCACTTCCCATATCCCCTGAACCTGCTCTTTTTCGTAATACGATAGTCTCCGTGGAATGGCTTTTCATCTTTTAACGTTAACTTCATTTCCCCTAAGACTTCTGGGACTTCAGGACGCTTGGCTCTACAATAACATTTCTCAAATAACATATTACATTCTTAACTTTAACTCCAATAGGTTCGATCTTCATTTTTACATTAGCTTTCCTCAGTAAACTTCCTTTTATTTCTCTACCTTCAAACAATACAACACTATCAATTTTGCCATAGACAAACAATTTACTTTTATTAATGCCAAATAAATTACATTTGTTATCACACATTTTTATTAATACTGGTGGTACGAACTTCTGCCTCACGAAACTAACAGGGCTACCGGTGTCTATTAAATTTTCTAATAATAATTTATAATTATAATCTTTATTTGTAAAAATGTGATATAAATCTATTACGTATTCATCCTCGTTCCAGTCTTCAGTCACATGGAAGATCGCATCCAATTTCTCCTTCTTCTTTGGGCACACTGCCGCAAGGTGCCCCATCTGGCCGCATACATGGCACGCTCCTCTTTCCCGCTTCGGCTTCTCACAATCATAGGCCATATGCCCAAATACATTGCAGTTGTAACATCTGATGGTCCGCGCTGATCGGACATCCTCGGCCTATCGTGATGTTGAAGATTGCATTACAATCGGTTTTGTTAGCTGGATTCTGCTAAACGCTTCGAGCAGTTGGAGTTTGCTCCGGAAGCACTGCATTCTTGCCTGGGAGCGAAGATACGTATCGGGAATTCCCTTGATCAAACATTTCAGAAGTTCCTCTTCATCTATCAATGTTTTGTTTGCTAATATCACTTTGTCGTGGAAGTACTGTTGGAATGTTTCAGTCACTTGCCACTTCCTCGCCTCGACCGCTCTCTTCATGGATAGTCGGCTCGTACGGTCGCCGAACATCTCCTTCATTTCCTCCAATAATTTTGTTATTGAAATGGTGGTCACGTCCGACCTTGACTGAAACCATTCTTGTGCCCTTCCTTTTAAACGGTACGAAATCAGCACTCCATACTGCCTTCATCAAGCTGATATGCTGCAGCCAAATTCTTCAACTGTGTCTCCCAATGAGAAAAACAATCTCCCTTGCCAGTAAATTTTGTCAACAAATCTTTTAAATTGGGGAAATTTTCTTTCGCCCCACCATGATTTTATCTGCGCACTGCTCGATATCTGCCATGTCGCAAAAGGTACGTCGAGCAGAACAAAACAACAAAACACAACAATTTCTTCGCATATGGATCAAAAACTGTAAACGATGTTGGTTGCGGTATCTTGTCGGATAGTCAATCTGCTATCAAGTGCCTGGAATCAATACCTATCTCTACAAACTCTGTAATCGCCCGAGACTGTCACTCGTTTCTCAGAAAGATGGCGGAGGAGAGGACAAAGTCGCCAAATACGCAAATACAATACCGATCGTTACTTCTAAACTCATAATAAAGCTTGATTCTGAAGCTGAAAGAAACCAATGAAGGTGGACACCCCGCAAGAGATAAAACTCTCTACTAATTTGATGTCCCTACACAGGAAGCATTTTAAGCGCTACAATATGTCTCATTACAGGATACTGTCTTATAGCCAGGCGTTCAACAAGACTTGGCGCATTTTCAAATTATTTTTCCAGAAGCTGTTCGAACGATTAGGAGAAAGGGATTCTTCTTCACTTTCTCTGTTTTCGCCCGGTTCTCTCCGAAAGACGAAAACTCCATTCGCAAGCTTTTTACTAGATTGATCTTATAAACGCAGAAATTCGAAATATCCTATACACTGCATCAGAAGCTCCAACTGGTTCAACGAGTAGGGGAAATAACTACGTAGATTCATGTGGTATCTTAAGGGGCTTAAACCAACCTAACCTAACATAACCTTCCTTCGATACTGACTTCTGCCGTCTTACCCGGGTCCTGGTGTGTAAGCCTCAAAACTTTCCCTGAACCATGTCGAGTTTTGGCGGATTTGCATCCTAGTCACAGTTAGTGACTCTCCTTTATTCTTTGATGCAGTTGAGCATTGTACTTTTGCCCGACTCTCACTCATGTAGACACTGCAGTAAGTAAAGAATAATGCTTCGTCAAGATTGTAATGTAATTTTCCATTGGTTTCACTCGGGGATCCACTCATTTTGAAATCCAATGGAACAGCAAAACTGCTTCTGACAGAATCCGCAAAAGTATTAGTGAAATACCAAAAAATAATCTACGGCTGCTGTCAGCTGACTTGTAATAAATACATAAATTGCACTAGTATGAGTGCTTCTTGAGTGGATTCTGACTTCAAATCGAGAAGCGAAATTCTCTTCTCAGAATCACCAGAAGAGTATTTTTGTGCCAATGGAACGGCATTTTTTCGATTCCGGACTCTCCCGGACGCTTCTTTTTGTCCAATGGAAAACGACATAAGGAAGATGTTCCAAAGTTTGCCGGCTAGTTTGAGTGCATCCTTAGACTTAACGAGTGGAATTAGAGGGCACCAGTGTACATGTGATACGAGGATATTACCATCAACAAGCTCTCCTGCCATTATCCATCAATATTCATTAAAGTCCAAATGCATTCCAGCTCGACTATGTGCTCATCACAAAAATTCGAGGCACAAAAACAAATGCGAAAATCCAAAAATATGACTTTGTTTAAATAAATTTCAATGTACACACATCTCCGTTGGTATGTAACCTTAAAACAATATCCAATTCGGGGGTTTTGTTTCGACAGCTCGACTTTCGACCGATAGAATGTAGAATGAATGGAACAACCGCGTTTGCTATGAACTTTCCATTATTTACACGATGAGAAATGCATTCAAGTGATATTTGCTTAATCCTATATAAACAACTAATTTGCTCAGTCTTGCATGGGGCACAACACACAACTCCTGTTGAAATCGCAAAACTGTCAGGAAACTCCTGGCACAACTACATCCAGCGATGCATTCCCTTTATATGCATATGCACTCGGTGGCAGTACGGTAGGTATCCTATTACCTATTCACGGAACTGTTTTTTTGTGTTCATTTTTTGCGCGTTGCTGTTTACTTTTTTGTTCCTTTGTTAATGTACTTTACGTGCATACATTAATCGCTGGGAAAAAAGGTACTTCTTCACCAGGTATACCCTTCATACTGAAATACACCGTTCCGATGGAGGTATTTTAATGGAATTTCCATGTTTATGAAATTTCCTCACTCAAAAACAGATACCAGAGATTTTTCCTTCCCAAATTTGTACGCAGGTATGTACCTATATTAGACGTGTGCTGTATACCTATATCATCATTCGGATTTGGTGGTTTTCGTTTTTTTTATTTTTTTTTCTCTACGAAGAAATTTATATCCCACTGATGGAATGGAATTATCTTTTTCATAATCCTTATTACTATACTCGTACCCGCTCACTTTAACTAACGATGGCTGCGAGCATGAGCGTCCTTGAGGAAAGATTCTCTGGGCAATTTAATGTGTTCCATATGATTAATAACATGTGGGGGTAGGGGGTTGAACCTTTAAAAAGACATGAAGCCTTTGCCCGCCCCATCCATACGTATACGTAGTAGGCAACGATATTTGCTTTTAAGGATGTTCCTCTTAATTATTATTGAATTACTATCTCCTCATTTATTTATATTTTGTTCGTGTTTGCGTTGGTATTTTCAGTGGTAGCTTAATGTGTGTAATAAATAGGAGGCGATTAGGTATTAGCTTAAATTTCGAAATGAAGAAGTGCGTAGCAGTACGTAATTGTTAATGTGAAGAGATAAGAAATATGAAACCATTAATTAATTTGAATATTTTATGAGGCTCCAATGGTGTAAAGATGTTGCGCCGTTGGTTGTATAGTGTGGAGCGGTCGAAATAACTGCGAAATATCTTTAAGGAAATTGAAACTCAATAAAGAAAAATTTAATAGAAAATTGTTAGATTGAAAATTTCAACGATAATTTGGCAATTACGTATGCAGTGGTGAGTGTGTTGTAAGCAATAAAAGATGTTTCCAATTTTTTTTTTTTTTTTTTTTGGATTTTAGTCGCAACCCGAGACAAAACCTGACCCGGCGGGACAACCGAAATTTTTTCAAATTCGCAATTTTGTTATCCTATCGGTTCGATACCACGTTTAAGCATTACCGAATGCCACTTTTCAGTTATTATACATTTTTTAAAGGCGAATAGATAATTTGATATTGTTGGTTAATAAAAATATCTAAAGGATATGTTTTATATACTAAAAACATATATTAGAACAGGCATGTTTGTGTGTTTTCCGCTTTTGGATATCATTAACTGCGATTTTGGATATCATTAACTGCGATTTTGAATGAATAAATGCACTTATCTACTGCGCTGTATTAAAATAAATTTTTTAATATAAACCAACTGCCACGCAATTAAATTTTACATACCTTATATTTATATCTTACCTATCCACATTTAGCGAAAGTTTTTTTTTTTGCAAAGTAACCTCAATATTAATGGTAATTCCCATATAAAATTTTCTGACCAGTTTGATTTGTTCGAGAACGGCTCTAACGATTTCAACCAAAATTGATATTTAAGCTGAAGTGGAAATTTGGGCAAATCTCGAAAACGGCCCATACGATTGTAACAAAAATTCATTATTAAGGTAATATGGTTATTTCTCACTTAATGACAAACTCAGTTTTTCTCTATTGGAAAAATTTTTTTGAAAAAAGTATTTTTTTTTTAAGTTTAGTTTTCTTTAGTTTACCTTAAAACGGCGATAACGATTTTGATCAAAATGCAAACCTAGAGTAAAATTTATGTCCTCAAAATCATTGCGTCTTAATTTTCAATTAGAATAACTGAAAATGCTAATTTAAAAAAACTGCTCATATCTCGAAAACCCCATTTTTGATTTCGATAAAACTTTAAAAGCCAAGTAATGCTTATAAAACAAACAATAACTTGTAATCAGTTTTCAGCTAAATAGTTAAGCAATGGTATTTCTCAAACAAAATGTTGCAAAATTTGTTACTATTTTCTCTGCATAATTTTACAAAAACCACTCTAACGATTTTGATCAAAATACATATATGAAAGATTATATAAGTAGGTATTCTTAATAAGATCCCGTAATTATGTTTTCTCAAAAATAAGTACCCAAATACCTACAGATCTGTGTTCACATTTTTACGGTTTAGTTTTGAAATAATTACAATGGCCCACTTAAAAAAAATTCATCATTTTTTCAATCATATAGAATATGCACCCTAAAAATAAATCCAACAACTTGAAATTTACAAAATCAGGCAACTCGCAGTTTATTTGCACCAAAAATTTTGACGAACGAGAAAGTTACGTTCGACCCAGTCGTGCACTTTATTTTTATTACCCACCATTTGGAATTTTTTTGCTGCTTCACGTGTGTTCACAGATATTAAATTCAACGAGAGATTCCGGGGGGAGTTGCGCGGAAAATTACGATCTATTCAATACTTCGTTTATGGCGATAGTAATACCAACTTCATTGATCAACAACCATTGGCATTCAATAACTTTCTGGAATATAGTTTTTAATACAAATTGCTCACGTGATCAGTAAGATTGAAAAGGTTAATGTTTTTAAATCAGAAATTCGTATCAAATAATGTAAACTTTTATCGGCGCTCCAGGACTCACTGAAGCAAAATGTGTAGTTGTGAATATTCGAAACGTTAAAGCAGACGGAGGCCCGCTATTCTATTACAAAGAAACAACATTTTAAACTTCTTCATAATTCAAGTACCCTCTATTAGCAAACGCCTTTGATTGAGACACTTTTACCCGCAGATAGCCGCCTTCCTCGTTTGTCCATCTAAATTGTTGTTCCAATTGCGAAATGAATAATGAAACCAAAGCCATTATTTGGGGTGGCAACTTCCAAAAGCTGCCGCCTGTAATTTTCAGCAAGTCCACTGAAATTGTTTCGTCCAATCTGTGCGTTTGTATAGTGAAAACAAACTCCCTAGCAAATTATCTACTTCAAACTTCAGATTCAGATCCTATTACCGCACGCTAAAGAATTCATCGGGGAACGCAGTGAAAACTGTCCCATCACTCTCTTTCACAGCAGCGAAAATGAAAAATGAATTCCAATCCTTTTAAACACAAAAAAAAAACAATCTGAAGGAAAAAAATTCAACAATTACTCATGGTGCTGGTCCTAGGCTATCTGCTATCCCATCTATCGCCAACAGTTTCAAATGACCAATTATACGTACTATAAACGAAAAGAAATCTTCTCTAAAACGAAATTTAAACCCCCGGAGCCAGCGAAAGGCGCTCCTCTGCCACACAGGAGAGAATTAAAATTAAAAGAAAAATGTAAATTAATTATGGCATTCTATTTTTTTTTTCTACCCCATTCTACACACCCATTCGTCCGCTCAGTGTAGCGAGAATCTCTCAATTATCCCTATTCCTTAATCTTGTACAAAATGACATTTGTATCCTGAATCCTGATCCACTTTTGCTTGCTGATGCTGCTGCTTCATCGTCGTCGTCGTTCTTGGCGATGGAGTATCCATTTTCAGTTGGAATCCTTTTTTTCGCACCGCGCCTTAGTTATTCGTCAACCCCATTTTGTGAGAGATTTGTTTTTTTTTTTCTGTTGCGCCTTCGGGTTTAAGGCGGAGCGCTAAATTTAAATGCAACAATTTTTCATTTTTCGCCTCGTTCGTCGTTTGGTTGACGTTGGAATCATCATCCTCATCATCATCAGTTGGAATGGTACCGCGCGCTAAGTACCATACCAATCTTATCCTTTCCGCTGTGCGCTCTGCAGTAGTGCATATAGTCACTCATTACTTCTGTCGACGCGGGCGACCAACCAGTCACCAGTCAGTCCTGTCAGGGCGATTCGCATTTCCTTTCTTGAATTCGTAATGAAATCATTTGACACGTGAAGTTGCTCGCTCTCTCTCTCCCTTTTTCTCTCGGTCCGTCTGTCTCCAGGGCAGTAAATCTTTCATTGCAACCTTTTGTATGGCGCTAAACTAGGCTAAGCTGCAAAAGGTGGGGGGGGGGGGGGGGGGGGGGGGGTGGAAACCCACCACAATCAGTGTGTGTGTGCCTTCCTTGGCAAAGCCTTGCCTTCTGCCTGTTGTCACAGAGACTGCTGGAATCTTTATATTAGTCAAAATCCAAGTGGACACTAGGGAAATAATTAATGGCACACACTTCCTTTCATACTCCGTCTGTCCGTCTACGGAAGAGTCCTTTCAATACGAGTCGAGTCGAGGAACAAGAAAGCCCTGAAGCAATGTCGCATACTCATTTTGTCAACGACTGTGAATGGATGTCGTGCCCCAGAAAGATGGTGCGAAAAACAGGACATTTCCAGCATATCCTGTTTTAATTAAATAATTAAATTCTTAATTTTAGTTTTGCAACCTCAACGAGATACTAAATTACTTAACTTCGTGCATTATGTGTTCATTTACTCTGTTATTACACAGTACACACCTGGCTGGTGTTCTATACGACCGCGACCGTGCAGGACCGACATCCTTTCGTAGGTATATGTATAGTCGGGTTCACTGTCTGTTATATGGCACACACTTTATGTAGTATTTTCTTGGGAAAATCCTTTATTTCTCCTCAGTTAGCACCGTTCGGACAGCAGAGCGAGAGCGCAAGGACGTGTTTATTATACCGCTAGGAGGATATTATGACTGATGGTGCACACTTTGTCTTATTAGTTGAGTTCTAGTTAATAAGCTCCAGCTCCACGATTTGTGGTGTATATATCTGACCCCTGACCCCTGTACCCCCGACACAGTAGTTTAACCTTGTTTGGCATTTCTTGGGTCTCTTTGGTTTCTTATGGTTATGCATATGTATTGGATTGTGCTGGCGTCAGCCTTTGGCTACCCTTGGGAGCAACTCCAAGGATGGGATAGTAAAAGTTTTAGCCAAAAGTGCGGTTCTCAGGTGCCCTCCATTCGTACCGTGTGTGAATATAAATGTACGTTCATTTCGGTGTCCTGATGAGGGATTTGGTGTGAAATTAGTTTTCTAGTTAATTATTTCTTTAAAATGTTAGCTGAACATCTACGAACCTGCTAAGGAATAGGGAGGGACGACAACAAGAGTGAGTAAGCTAAATTAAAGCTGAGCCAAGTCACACAAGCTTTTGTCTTGTCTTAATATGAACCTGAGACGCAACAAAAAAGTCTTTATAAATAGTAGGTCCTAAAAAAACGTCGCAAAGTCAGAGGTGGAGGGATATCTACTGCTTTTGAACGCGACACGCTTGAGGAAATAATTGGTATAACCCAACTGAGACCGGGAACAGTAGATAACCTAACTTTTCAACTGACGGATCTGGTGGCCTTTGCCTAAGAGGCTTCTATGCCAAAAAAGGAATCCCACGAAGAGAAGAAGTGGCTAGCCTCGTTACTGTGATACATTAACAAAGTCAAATCGCTTTGATCAAGAGGTTTGGGAGTGCCCCGAAATATTTTACCCTCAAGCCGACTGCCAGTTTTCTGCTGCTTCAAGAGGAATAAAGTGCTAGATGAACTGTTTATAAGATCTTAATGTTGACAGTCAAAAATTATCAAAACTTGCTATGAAATCTGGTAAGAAATTTCTCAAAATACTTTTTCTGCTATACGGTCACTCTCCTTTTTCCTAGAGTGTAGGCTCTATTACCAAAAATTGATACACCGTCAGTTTCACAAAGGGGATCAGCTGTTGACGTGTAAAAAGACTGGCTTCTTGAATCTTATATAGAACAATTAAAGTATCGATTGGCTCCAAACCAGTATGCTGACTAACATAGATAGGAGACGTTTCCAAACAAATGGTAGCTCCAATGATGAACAGAACCTTCAGCGACAAAACCTATCCTTTGGTATATACCTACTCCAGAAGGCATTTTAAAAAGTCCTATAAAAGCAGATCTTCTAAAGAAAGATTGTTAACATTTTGGCCAGACCAATGGTTCTTTTCCAACATCGCGCGAGACAGATGCACAAGTTTACCGAATTCGATCATAGCCATAAAACGCTACGATATTTGAATGGTCGGTCTTAAAAGCCAGAAGCCTCACTGGAACGTGTCAAGTATAGTCTGCTGCAGAATGAGACCGGAAAACCAGAAATTTCATACTTTCAGATGTGGATATGGTGGGGATTTCTGCAAATTCCATTATGAATGGAAAAAAATTTAAATCTATGAGAATCGGGTAATTTTGTACATTACGAATATTTTTTATTAATGGACATAAACATGACTTCAATACCTGATCTATAAATTAATAGAGAGAACAAAATTGGACAGTTTATCGGTAGATAAATTTGGAGTTTCATCAGAAAAAATTCACTTTAATCATCTGTAAAACAGTTTTCCTGCGATTTCAAAATTTCATGTAGTCACGAAGTTCGCCGGAAATCCCTCATCCCTCAAAAAGGGGTCACAATCTAAATTTTGGTACTCTGTTAATAAGACTAATGGTCCCTGGATAATGAAATAATGTCTTAACAGCGAAATCCAGTACACTTTGCATCAACTAAACTTTGTTGGAAAATTAAAGGATTCATTAAAGCCGATTTTGGAAAGGCTAACATTACTTCAATTTAGAAGAAAAAAAAAACTCCATAAGACCGCTGTTACTTTACTGTGCTTCCCAATTCAAAATACGTTTTGCCACTCCTTATAACCTAACATTTTATGGTTTAAAAATGCTTGTTTAAGTCTTCTCCACAATAATCTTCTCTGCATTCTCTGTTTTAAATTTTGTAGCAAATAGCAATCGAGGTACATATTCTCGTATGTGATGGCATTCCCCAAAGTCGTCATCTCCTGTCGGATAATTAAATCCGCACCAACAATAGTACACTTCTAATTCGGCCTTCTTCGTATACGCTTTAGTTAATTTGATTCCCAATTCCGCAGCAGAGACAACGACCAAATTATATGGCCTTATATATATAGATCCCTAATTGTGTACCATTGTGTAACATATTAACTGCATCTGAAGGGAATATTACGACCGATGCGATTACTTTCCTGCGAATTGTTATGGCAGTCAATAAAACACTGCAATTAAAATGGCCATAAAGAAATATGCATAAAAAGCTTCATTGCCCCGGCAAATGATGTCTTAATAATGCCCTCGGTGCCATGGCCAAGAACAAGAAAAGCGATTAACCCTAATGACATCGCCGGCACCGACCAACCGAAGCAAACAAACAAACAAAAAAGAAAAAGAAAGAGTAAGTGTGAATTTATTGTGTTGTACTACAACAAGAGGTTGCACACCAAGAAGCCCCAAGAAGCCATGTTTTGGGTTCATTTTTGGCAACCGGCGAACATCTGCTTGCGACATAAAGACACATTATGTTGCTTAATATCGCTCGGGAACTGTCTGTGTGTGCGTGTGTTTGTCCTCGCCTAGGCTCGGGGAGGCAATTTAATGGGTTCCTGTGTCATAAGTTTTTAGCGGCATACATAACCAATTGAAATGCAAGCTCATGCAAGTCTTGCCATAATAACTTGACCATCCTTTGGGGTTACTTTTGGAGCAGTTTCTTCTGGTCGTCGATTGTTAGTCCTTGCCAAGGAATACAATTTTTCTAAATAAAAACAGCGCCACAGGAAATGTTTTATTTTTAAAGAATGTCGCAAAGTTTGACTGCAAGATGTTAAAGAGGAAAGGGCTATCTAAGCAGGAAGACTCTCATCAAAGCCTTACTTCACTTTTTCTTTAAATGGCTCTTTCAGTCCGGCTTCAAAAAGGGACACAAATATCAGCCGACTAAGTCAAAATACGTCGAAGGTATTACATCCAACTGTGGACAAACGGAAAGAAGATTCTCAACAGACGAGGGACGAACGACTATGAACATGCATTCATCGGCAAACGAATTTTGAAAGAAATGCAAGTCGCTTTCCAAGGCGAATATTTCCTTAAGGCTACAGATTAACTGCCTACAGTTTCCACTCAGCGTCAGCGATTGCATTTGGTTAGACCTATTATTGTGTGTGTAAGTGAAACCATTTGAGAAACACCGCTGGATGAGCTGTCCTATTTGTGGTTAAAGTACGATTTTTTGTCTGGCAAACGTATTTTAACGAACTCATTTTTAAGGTTTGTTTGGCGAAAAATGCTGTTTTCGTCTGAACTTAAATTTAATATAAGACATAGTTAAATATGGAAGATCGAGAAGCTTTTGTCTCAAAATACGATTGCGGTCTTTCTGTTAAAAAATAGGGAAAAATTGAATTTGTCGAAGAACTGTAAATATTTAAATCAATAATCACAAAAGAGCGATCTCTATGCAAAATTTACCTCCCTTGGGTACAAAACAAAAAAGCTATACCGAAGAAGCTAGAAGGAAGGAAGATATATTTTGGGGAAGTTTGTTAAGAATCCAAGTTTAGCTCCTAAAATTCTCGAGCTTAAAATGAAAAAAATATACTGAAAACTCGATTATCTAAATGATAAGTCAGAGTCGCTTTGCTGAACTCAATTTGGATATATATTTTGAAAGAAAAACCACGAAAAAATTCAAGAAGCTGTAATTCCCCCAAGAATTTTAAAAAGACCCAGGTTTTTTTGGACGGAAGAGAGTTCATTTGAGGCTTATAAACCACCGTAAAAAAAGATATGTAAAGATGCCGAAATTATCTCGTGGAAAATACACACCAGTCGTTCAGACCAGTAAGCATGGTTGCGGGTTTGTTATACTTTAGGGTCGTTGCATATTTGTGCAGTTTGGTTCCAATCTATGGAACGATGATCCATCATAATTTTTAAACAATTTCGCATTTACATCTGGCAATAGACTAACCAGACAGTAACTTTAAAGGGATATTGAACTGGAAACACACTACTAGTCAACCCGAGGCGCAGATTTAATGTTATCAAATAATATGAATGAGCTTGCATTGAAGAAAAAACTACTCTTTCTTGGGCCCTGTCCTGTAGTAAGAAAGCTCTGGGATGAAGTTTCAGCAGATATGCTGCAATAACTCGTCAAAACCCAAGGAGCATTTTGCAACTTCATGCGTCATGTGTCACGAGCGACGTCGTTAAGACGGTTTTGTTACCAGAAAATATTCCCAATAAGTAACATTTTAGACACATGATAGTTAGCATTTCCCATTTAGGAATATTCCTATCTAGAGATTTTATATCTATACACAGGTACGTTATTGTGTCAAAATTGTTTCTTCAATGAAACATTATTTCCGCAGCATGTAAAATGTGAGGAGATGTGCACGTCTATCACACAATCCGTCGTACTTGGAATTTTGCTACGAACCTTGAACGAACTATCACAATATCCGTCGTAGGGGAAAGTTTTGCTACGAATTTCGAAATTCGTAGAAAATGGTATCACTGAATCCGAATGAATCGGAATTTTGACATTCAAATCTACGAACTATTTGATTTTTCGTATTGCGCAGACAAAAAAGAATCAAAATGCAAAAACCGTAAGTTTGTTACAGAATTATGGAAAAATAATCATTTTTATTCCATTAAGGGTCACAATTTTTTTTTAAATCTGTAAACTTGAATTTAGTTTGAAATAAAACAAAATGTTCTGCAACAACTCACACTTGATCCTCGAAGTCAAACGGATTTCATGCATCCCTCAGTATCTTACGCTGCATTTTTATTTATTTTTTGCGCCTTATATTCTCCTCCTCACTAGCAACAATTGCAAATGCAACAGAATTCATTTCTAACCTTTTTTTTCGTTCAAAATACACAAAACAACGATTTATAATTTATTTATTTCTTCCATCTCGCATACTTTGATGTTAAGCAGCTGATTTCGAAATTTCGAATATGACTATTAAGTGCGGCAATGCCTTTGGTGGTTACATTCGGATTCTATGATATACATTTTTTCGTATTCGTAACGTAGATCCGAATTCGTAACTTTATTACGAGGGATTCTGTGATAGGCGTGGTGTTTTCATGCACACAATTCCCAGGAACTTACTGTCAACACAGATTAAACGCGATAACCGATTGGGAAGTTTGTGGCACACAGAATAAACACAATTCCCAATAGATTATTTACTACACAAATAAGAACAAATTCCTAATTGGGAATATTTTGTAAGGTATCCATTTTGCATTGAAAAAGAAATGTATTTATAAATGGAAAATAAGAAATTTTAAATTTACAGTTTTGGTGGATATGGGGTAATTAAATAGATTAAAATGTAACTATTATGTCTATATAGACATCGTAGATTTATTTTATACTGATTTTATAATGCTCCTAATCAGCATTTACAATACCATAAACAATTATAAAAGTGATTTTTCATTAAATATGGCATATTTTGTTTTGTAAGGATCATGGTTTTTTTTCGAAGTACATTAGTAACATTTCAAGGCAAAATGATCTTCCCCATAAAATTTCAGTAGTTGTTTTCTGTTAAATAATGAAATGTTTGATGCAGTCAGAATATTATTTTGGTAGATACATAATTTAAGGTAGCTACACAAAATAAAAGACATATCGTACATAGGATTTTCGTCAAAAACAATTCCTACTTTGTGTTGCGCCATTTCCGAAACAACAACAAAAACTGTTACTTTGTTGTTTCGAAACATAAGTTCCAAAATGGGATCACGAATTGACACCAGAACGTCGCCAGGCCTAAAATGTGTATTCGAATGCTACTTGGTAACGGTTCCCAAGACAATTACAGAAACTTATTGAACCTTAAGTAGATATATTTTTTAATCAACTAATTTTATTTTGTTCCTTTTTAAATTTCAAATTAAATTTTTTTTGTAAGTAAAATTTATTTATAATTATATTAATACGTGAACATCAAAAGTTTCGGTACACTTTTTAAGTATTTTTAATGAAATGAGGAGAATGAAACTTATGTCATTTGAAAGGTACTGTGCCATAGATGTACACAAACAAGAAATCGTGGGTATATGTAGCCATTAAGGCTGGTACAACTAAGTTATGGATTCCTAATACAAAACAGGTAATTGTAAAGATTTTGGTGACAATCAATTTTTCGCCGCCATTTATTCAAATATAAATCATCTTAGATTTACTATTTTAAACTTTGGTAAGGATCTTCGCAAATTAATTATTACAAATATTTTCTTTTGAATTTGCGAAGGTAAGTTGCAGTTTTTGTGCATTTGATGAAAGCTTAGTTTCATGATCTGATATTTATATTTTTATTTGGTTAGTTTGTTTTCTAAAAATTTGAAAATCGATATTTCGAAGGAGAAGAGGGCTATGATTATTGCTTTGCATGAGCACACTGACAAAAGCATACGGAAGATTTTTGCTAAGATCATAGCGTTGCACAGGATCCATTCCAACGTGTACGGGGCATTGTGGCCGAAAACGCTAGACAACGGATCGTGATGACAAGACTTTGATCCGTAACAGCGTCATTCATCCTTGGAAGGCTGGCGGTGATCTTTAAAGGGACTTAGTCGTCGGCTGGTGTGGTGCTGGACTCATCTATTGTTAGAAGTCGTCTTCTAGGTGTGGGCCGCAAAGTCAGAAGACCACTTAAAAAACAGCTTCTAACTGAGGCTTTGTTGAGGCTGCAATGAGCCAAACAACGCAAAGACTGGTCTTTGCAACAATGGCGAAGAGTTTTTTTTTCTGACGAGAGCGATTTTAAATTTCAGCGCTACCGCATAAGTGCCGGGAAGAGAAGTGACAATGAAAAGCTCTGGCCTGGTCACATTACTCCGATCCTGAAACACAACAGAGTAAGATTAGCTCCTACAAGGCGATTAAAACATGTTCCATTAGGATCAACCACCATCTGTCAAAAGTGCAATGCACATAATTGCACATCGTCTTCCTCCAGTCAATCACTTTCAATATTTGTCTTTATTATCCTTTTTCATTTATTTTTCTATTTTCCTTGCTTCCTCTTCTTCTTCTTTTGTAGCTGTACTATAATCCTGACTGTCGCCTGCAACAACTTTGTCCACTATTCCTCGGAGACCACTTTGTCATTGCGAAATAAAGTCATTACTGATAAATAAACATGAACATGTCCTGGTCCTGGTAACCAGGGATAGAAAGTTGTACAAGTTACACAAAAAAAAATATTCGCGGTGCAGAAATAAAAATAAAACGCTAACATCGCACCAAATGCCGGTCGCCATCAGGATCAGACATTGAGGGTGAGTGCTACTGCTACCAGTGTACATAGTCGTACTCCTTGTGGATGGCTCTCCATCTCGACGTCGGTCGCCATCTCACCCACAATTTGCTGTGTGCCATAATGATGGATAGCCGTTTTGGTGGTTGCACTTTGGGATTAAGGAAGGTAAATACCACACGGCTATATGATTCATGATGAATGCAACAATCAGCGTCAATGTTTGATGTACTGGGTCTGATGCAATCTTCGGTGGCTGGTGCATCACGGT